>CM050447.1:57162129-58503340 GCA_027563935.2 Costus lasius
TCAAACCACAGAGACCTTATTGTTAATTACCAAATAGATATATTCTTACTAGCTAAGCAACCGAATAATAGCAAAGCAATGATGGAAAACAGACGAAATCAGATAATTAGAGAGAAACATTGGGACTAGGGTTTCATCCTCCTTAATTCTAATGACTAGATTTAAATAAAAGGTCGTCAGACTAATCTTATCATGATAAAGACTTAATTTACTTTATAAAGGGATCATCTCACTTTCATGCAGACAATCATGCAGGGACTAATCCTCGCTTTCGCGCAAGATCTATCCCAATGCTAAAGATAAGTAAATCATCAATCAAAGAACTCGAGATCACTTTCGTGCATCCGAATTCTAAGTTGAGAAGTCTCAAGTGGAATATCAAGGATCACTTTCGTGCATCCGAGACTCAACACAAGTTCTACTTATGGTTCTCCAATGTTCCGATCCTCACTTTCGTGCAAGATCTCCACATTTGACAACTCAACTCTACCCTAGATTCAAATTATCATCATGACAATAAGATCACTAAAACCAAATAATTAAGAACTAACCTAAGAGAGTTCCTAATATGTAATTCTAGGGTTCCAAGTTCTCAAGCAAGTCACCTTTAAGTCCTTATTGCGAGAACTCTAAAACATGAATAATAACATCAATCTATGGAGAATCAAAGACAAACAATCACATAAGTAGAATCATCATAATAAAACTATTTTGACGAAAATAAGAGTTATCTAATCATTAAGAAATCAAAGTGAATTACACCCATGTCCCAAAATATGATTAAGCTAGCATGGAAAGAGAAATACAATAAGCCATAGTTTCATAAGATCAAAAATCAAAGGAAAAGAAGAGTTAAGAAAATACAGCACGTATTTTGCAAGCAGGCATCAATGAACAGTGGCGGTGCTTCCCTTTTCTTTGATTTCTTCTCCAATTGATCTCCTTTTCCTTTGAAACTTCTGGAGTATTGTCTCCTCCTCCAGGAGAAGCTTTTGTGTGAAAATCACTGCCTGAGGTGGCCTCCACGCCTCTCGGCACAAAGCCAAACCCTAAGCGGATTTCTCTCAATTTCTCTCTAAATAATGGATAAAAATTAGTTCTTTCACTTCGTATGTGTTCTCTTCTTAAAGATGAGTCTGCAGCAACTTTCGGATCTCAATTTGGAGCTCTGGATCAAACGTTATGGTCCGCGCAAGATTCGGCCCGAAAAAGTCACGCGTCCAGGAAGAAAATATGACCGTGTTTTATTTTACGGCAGTGCCGTATTTTGGTTATGTGAACCCTATGTCAAAATTATGGCCCGTAAAAGTTATTATGGCAGTGCTGTAACCTCGGACGAGTTCTCTGGTCTGAAATCTCTGAGGAATACGGCACCGTAAAATGGTTTACGACAGTGCCATAATTTCATTGAATCTCTTTGTTCTGAAGCGCTCCAAAATACGGCCCATGTAATTCTTTACGGCGGTGCCATAAAATCAGGGAAACTTTCTGATCTAAAAATCCACCAAATTACGGCAGTGCTGTGATATTAAGGTACCGTAATATAAAATACGGCACTACCATATTTTGGTCAGTTGCTCCGATTTGCGTGAAATTTGTTGGGTGATCTCCTCTTAATGATGGTAACTCTTCTATGTCTTCGATTTTGCGTGAAAACGCCTCAAAATAGTGCCTTTTTACCTGAAAATCATGAAAAACCAAAATAAAAGTAGATTTTGCAGTATTTGATAATTTTGGCATAAAAATAAGCAAAAGATCTTCAATTGAGCATGAAAAGATATATAAAATGATACAAAATATACTATATATTTTGGTGTCATCAGTCCCACAGGGAACTAGGTCAAGTACCAACTATTCTGATATTTAGAAGCTAAACAATACAATTTTTGTATTTTGGAAATAAGGGTATCAAACTCAACTATAAATAAAAAAAGAAAAGCAACCATAGAAACATAAAGGGTACTGATGAAGCTACTATAGGTGGGTGGTCCTTAAAGCCATACTCTACGGTGTTTACACAATGCGCGGAAATCGTGAGAGTGTCTAGAGACGAGGGAAGTTAAAACGCTCAGAAAATAGCAAGAAACACGAGGAATTAGCGCGAAAATCCGTTCTAGGGCAATACAAATATAATACCCTCAAAATTAAAGGAAAAAGAAAAAAAATGCCCATTTGTACTTTTTTGTGGTTAATGGTATGTAATATGATCTTTTTAATGTAGTGCTTCACCTTATGGAAGAACTTGGGTACTAAGTGTTGAAAATGAAAGAGGATTAGTGAAGCTAGGTGGAGTGTAAGAGGTGAAGAAATATATTTGTGATATTAGGAGAAATTGAATTAAAAACACAAAAGGGCATAAAGGAAAATTGAGCAAAAAACAAAGGGCAAAAGGGTTAGCACCTTGCCACCTTATGGTACTTGAGTTTACCATATGCCTCCACCTCATCCCTTCATGCATAAATAGATAAATATGAAAACTAAATAAGGATTTTCACCCTTTTGGTCGTGCCTAAGCGGAGAAAAACGAACCCTAAGGAAAGGGAAGGATAAAGGAAAGAAAAGGAGAGAAAAGAAGTGGAGAGTAAACTTCTTAGGCAAGTTTCTTCTTCTTTCTTTGGTAATATTTTGCCTATTGCTTCAAATTTATGAGAACTCATCTTTTCTTCCTTCATGAATTCATGTTGACTCTGATTTCTATGATTTTTGGTAAATTCGGCCCTTGGAAGAATGATCAATGCTATGTTAAACAACTATGAATCCGTATGTAAAATAAATATGACCTTTCTGCATTCAAATGATCATAACTTTTGACTCTATGATCCAAATCGTATAAAATCAGATTCATTGTAAAGAAGACTTAATTAAATTTCTTTTGGGTCGGCTATTGAGTATTTTAGAAGAGATTATAGACCTTGTTTCCTCAGCCCAATCTGACCCAGAAAATCTGCTTTTGCTCTTTGGACCTTTATCTAGTGAGTGAGCTATATGACCAGATTTTGTGTTAGTAGTGCTACCAAATTTTCATTTGTATATCAAGTAGACTGATTAACCTACACCTGGAGCCTTTATTTGCATGATTTGGATCTGAAATGAAATTATACTGGATTTTTGAACTTAACCCTTTAAATCTGGAAATATCATTTTCCTGATTCTAACCTCTTGCTACTTCAAAGCTCATAACTTCATGTATTGAGCTCCATTTTAAGTCAAATTTGTTTTTCTGAAAACTAGATTCGAAAACCTTTGATTTAACACAAATATCATACCAAATGGTATCTTATGAAGAATGTAATGCTCGTGGTAATCAAGCTCCAACTTTCTGATTTTGGGTTACATGACCATTCCTATGTGTATCTTCCATATATGGTCTTCTATGTGGAGCTTATTGATACTTATGTCTCTTCCATTTGGAAATGAGTATATCAGCAACATGTATCTCATGTATGAACTTTAAGGTTCACATCTTTCAGGGTTTGATACATATATCAATAAACTCATTTTGGTATGTTTCCATTTGTTAATGTATAAATGCTAGTGGGAATAACATTATGAGCCAAGAAATGGGAAGAGATTGATAGTTGTGGAACAAAGTGCTACATGGAACAAAGTGCTGTTGGGAAACCCGGGGGATTTTAAAATTTTACAGACAAGCACAGCGGAAGCAATCCCCAAAACAGGCCAGTCCCAAAAACCCAGAAGACCGAGTCTTGCGAGGAAATCGACACGGTGAGTGGGAGATGATACCTTGTAGCAAAGAAGGAGGATGCGATGCAGGCGCCCAAATGTTCGCCCTCTGCAGTCTCGCACACAGCCGAACCTCGAGTTCTCTTCTTCCACGCCCGGTGCTAGCCTTGGGAAGAAGATCCACACCTCTGGGAGAATTCCTCAAGCACTTGCGCCAACTTCCAAGGGAAGATGCCAAGGAGAGGAGATGGAAGCTCACCAAAGGCCAACCTTGTGAGCGCCAAGAGGAGAGGGAAGAGGAGAGGAGGTGGAGAAATCGCCAAGGTCCAACCTTGTGAGCGCTTTCTCTTATCAACCAACCACCTGAGGGAGGGCGCCAAGGAGGTATTTATCGAGGAGAAGAGGCACAACTCTTCACAAGTGAAGAGGCGCAACTCTTCTCAAGGGGCGCATCTCTTCACAAGGGGCGCACCTCTTCACAAGGGGCGCATCTCTTCACAAGTGAAGAGGTGCAACCCTTCACAAGTGAAAAGGTGCCCCCTCTTCACAAGAGGATGGCGCCAACTCCAAATACCTCCCACTTCATTTGGGCCCATTTGGTCCAATTAGCCCATTGGGCTTAATTGGCCCATTTGGTCTAATTAGCTTGTTGGGCCCATTTGATCCAAATAGCCTGTTGGGCCTATTTGATCCAAATAGCCTATTGAGCCTATTTGGCCCATTTAGCTAGTTGGGCCCAATTGGCCCATCTGGCCCAAAAATGAAGTTAGCTCCAATAAGTCCCTTCCAACTCATCAGGCACAGTGGCGCTGATGGATTCTCCCAATCAGATCCAAGTTATCCAATAACTCGATCAATACGAGAACCCGATTTTCAAGTTGTGAGACCCTGTAGGTTCCTCTGACATTGGCAGTGATGAACTCAGGTCATCACAAGTAGTGAGTGGCACCTAGTAGTGCATCGCTGCTACCCAAGTCTTCGGAATGGATATCAGCATCGACATCCCCATCATTGCAACTAGATACCGATGCATTACAGTCTCTTTGCCAAACTGATATCCAATTGGACAAAGTGTGTCACCACTTTGTTTTCACCCAATCTCATGGTCATGACTAAATCAGGCTTTCACCTAGGTATGGCCATACACTTTCAGTCATGCAACCATAGGGGGGCCCTGTGGATATCAAGCTTCCCGCAGAAAGGGGCAAATCCTATGTCTGTCCATTGATCTTCTCATATGGGTCGTGGCATACCCAATGACAACCGTTATGACCTCTCAACTATGGCGAGGCGTTAGGTTGTATCAAAGCATGTCCCTAACCATATAGAAGAGTCAATGACCTCAAGTCAAGGGATCAATGCATCTCCTGTCACTTGTGAGCTTAACTCATGACACCAAGTTAGAGCCTCACAGCGGGTCGGTCCAGTATATCCACCATTGTTATACCCATATGCCTGCGTTAGCACCCCGTGCGTAACTAGCCCATATACCAGTCTCACATGTACCAGAGTTGTCCCTTATCCACTCAGGTACTCGACCAGGGACACACCGTTTGAGCACAGATACAATCTGTCTCCAGGGACATTATTATCCATGTACATAATCGCAGATGTAAACATAGCATAATAACGATAATGCCAGAATGATACATTAAATATCAATGTCAAGTAGTACAAGCTAGACCAACAACTGGTGCAAGGGCATATACACCAACAATCTCCCACTTGCACTTAGACTCAGTTGTTGAGAAATCTCAACCCATGTCCTTCGCATGACCATCATGCTTCTGCTGCGCCAAAGCTTTGGTCAATGGGTCTGCTAAATTGTTATCTGTGTCAACTCTACTTGTCTTGACATCACCTCGGTCAATGATCTCTCTGATCAGGTGAAATCTTCCAAGTGTGTGTTTGGATTTTTGATGAGACCTTGGTTCCTTTGCCTATGCAATAATTCCGTTATTGTCACAATAAAGCTCGATTGGATCCAGTGTAGAAGGAACCACCTGAAGTTCAGATACGAACTTCCAAATCCAAACGGCTTCTTTGGCTGCCTCAGAAGCGGTGACATACTCAGCCTCGGTCGTAGAATCAGCTATAATGGACTGCTTGAAGGATTTCCAGCATACAGCGCCACCATTCAACTTGAACACATAGCCGGCCTGAGATCTAAAATCATCAGGGTCAGACTGGAATGACGCATCAGTGTAGCCCTGAACACTAAGCTCTTCCTGTCCCCCATAGACCAAGAACATGTCTTTAGTTCTTCTCAGAGACTTTAGAATGTTCTTTACAGCCACCCAGTGTTGTAGACCTGGATTGGATTGGTATCGGCTGGTTGTGCTCATAGCATAAGCCACGTCTGGTTTAGTACACAACATCGCGTACATGATCGAACCTACTGCCGAAGCATAGGGCACTCGACTCATGTCGTCCCTCTCAGCCTGTGTGACGGGACACTGGCTCTTGGAGAGAATAAGGCCATGTCTCACTGGAAGGTATCCTTTCTTAGATTGCTCTAAGCTAAACCTCTCCAGGACCTTATCAATGTAAGTACTCTAACTAAGGGCCAGGAGCTTCTTGGATCGATCCCGGTAGATCCTCACGCCTAGGATATAGGCGGCCTCCCCTAAGTCCTTCATTTCGAAACACTTCCCCAACCATGTCTTCACAGCTTGAAGAATAGGGATGTCGTTTCCGATGAGTAGTATATCGTCGACATACAGGACCAGAAATGTCACCAAGCTCCCACTGAATTTTCTGTGTACACAGGCGTCATCTTCGCTCTTGATAAAACTGTAATCTTTTACTGCTTCATCAAATCGAAAATTCCAACTTCGAGAGGCTTGCTTTAATCCATAAATGGATCTTCTTAGCCTGCAGACCTTATTGGCCTCTGCAGGATGGATGAAACCATCAAGTTGCGTCATAAACACATCCTCTGTCAGCTTCCCGTTAAGGAATGCTGTCTTTACATCCATCTGCCATATGAACATGGCAACTGGTGAAAAGGTTTCATCGTAGTCCACCCCGTGGACCTGTCTGAATCCTTTAGCTACAAGTCTACCCTTATAGGTAACTATGTTGCCATCCATGTCAGTCTTCCTCTTGAAGACCCATTTACACCTTATAGGTTTTACCCCATCAGGTAGCTCAACCAAATCCCAGACTTGGTTAGTCGACGTGGAATCCATCTCATATCTCATGGCCTCAAGCCATCTCTCGGAGTCCGGTCCAGCGACCACCTCATCATAGGTCCTGGGTTCATCCTCAATGATGAAGATCCTGTCGTGTTGGGTTAGCAGCGACCCGTACCTCTCAGGTGCACGACGAATCCTCCCAGACCTACGCAGGGCCTGTGTCTGAGCCTCCAGTTGCCCAGCAACGGGTGCAGGTGGCTCAGGTTCCACCTCAGTGTCTTGTGGTTGGACTTGGACCTCGTCCAAGTCAAACTTTCTCCCACTGACTTCTTTCATGAGAAATTCTTTCTCTAGAAAGACATCACCTCGAGCAACAAAAACTTTGTTCGAGCTGGGAATATAGAAGTAATATCCTTTAGTTTCCTTAGGATACCCCACAAACACACATTTATTAGATCTGAGTTCTAGCTTGTTAGAATCCTGACGTTTGACATAAGCCTCACATTCCCAGACTCTAATAAAAGAGAGATTCGGTCGTCTCCCACTCCATACCTCGTACGGAATCTTGGAGACACTCTTAGATGGAACATTATTCAGTATGAGAGAAGCTGTCTCGAGTGCATGGCCCCAAAACGAGGGAGGTAGAGTTGCATGACTCATCATACATCGAACCATGTCCAACAAGGTTCGATTTCTCCATTCAGACACACCATTCCATTGAGGTGTTCCAGGAGGAGTGAGTTGGGATAGAATCCCACACTCTCTAAGATAGTCAAAGAACTCACCGCTCAGGTACTCTCCACCACGATCTGAACGAAGAGCCTTAATAGATCTACCAAGCTGGTTCTCTACTTCATGTCTGAACTCCTTAAATTTCTCAAAGGATTCGGACTTATGTCTCATCAAATAGACATAATCGTATCTACTGAAGTCATCAGTAAATGTGATGAAGTAGTTGTACCCTCCTCTGGCTTGTTTACTGAATGGCCCACACACATCACTATGTATGAGATCCAACAAACCTCCTGCCCTCACACCAATCTTGGTGAAGGGTGCTTTTGTCATTTTCCCTAATAAACAAGGCTCGCAAGTATCAAACTCCTCCAAGGAGGTTGAATCTAACAATCCATTTGCATGGAGTTGTTGAATGTGATTCTTGTTTATATGGGCTAATCGACAATGCCAAAGGTACGCACCAACTGAACCACTCAGTTTGATCCTTTTGTGATTTATGTTACATATAGAGTTATCCATGTCTAAGACATATAATCCAATGCACAAGGTACCCTTCCCATAAAACACATTTGCAAATGAAAAAGAACAAGAGTCCTCTTTTATTTCAAATTTAAATCCTTTCCTTACCAAGCAAGGAATAGATACAATGTTTTTGGTAAGAGAAGGTACATAATAGCAATTAATTAACTCTAGTTGAGGTCAGTAGCAACCTGTGCTCCGTTTCCAACACGTAGGTCAATCTCTCTTGGCCGCACCGCTCTACTTTTCTTGAGCCCCTGCATATTTGTACAAATATGAGCTCCGCATGCAGTATCCAATACCCATGACATAGAAGTAGAAAGGTTGACTTCGGTAACATAAATACCTGAGCCAGAAGATGAAGCCTTGCTTCTCTTCTCCTCGTTCTGAAGTCGCATGCAGTCCTTTCTCCAGTGACCCTGCTCGCCACAGTGGAAGCACCGCTATTCGTTTGACTTCCTCACCTTCTTTTTCAGTGCTTTGGTCGGACCCTTGGCACGTGCCTTACCCCTCTTCTTTATCTTCTTGGTCGCAGGGACCAAAAGAACAGATTTGGGTTTGGTCTTGACCATTTCTCACTCGGTCGTCTGGCGCATATTCAATAGTTCCTCCCTTGAGCACTCAATCCGATTCATATTAAAATTAATGATGAATGGACTGAAGTTAGAGGGCAGGGATTGTAGAATAAGATCCGTGACCAGCTCGTTATCAATCGTGTGTCTCAGTCTCTTGAGATGATCCACATACCCAATGATCTTGAGTACATGGGGTCCCACTGGAGCACCTTCAGATAACTTGCACCGAAAGACCGCTTTGGCAATGTCATATCTCTCGGTCCTAGCCTGAGCCTCAAACATCTGTTTCAAATGAGTTATCATCTGAAAAGCGTTCTGCTCCTCATACTGCACCTGAAGTTCAGGCCCCATGGTGGCTAGCATGAGACATGCCACTTCCAAAGAGTCGTCCTGATGCTTTCTAAAAGCATCCCTTTCAGCCACTCGGGCTGTAGGAGGAGGAGGCGCGGGAAGAGCTTGCTCAAGGACATATAGCCTCTTCTCGAGCTTGAGGACTATCCTCAAGTTCCGATACCAATCCATGAAGTTGGTTCCAACCAACTTATCCTTTTCCAGGATAGATCGCAGTGACCATCTGCTATTGTTCGTAGCCATTGATCTACAACAATCAAGATAGCAGATTAGTACTACATCAAATCATTTAATCTGGACTTGCATTAAATGATCATGACTCACACTATTTTAATCGAATTGACAACCCACAAAGTCAATCGGGAAATCCAAGATTTCCTAGTGAGATGGGATCCTTATTGCACATGAGGCTTCGCGTCCCACGAGGGTGGGATGAGATGCACAAAGTGACCCATGCTTCTTAAGGTGGGCATCCGGCCGATTGCACCCTAGCAATTCCCCTTCTCAAGACAGTTCAAGCATTTTGTGCCCAACTAGGGCTGGAACAACACAAAACCTTAACCTCTCGAGGCTGCCTCTAGAGTTCCATCATGTGGCCACCACATATGAAAAATTAGTCAAGTCTATCCTGACCGTTATGCCCAGGGCCAACGAGTTTCCTTGCGAAGGCACGCCTAAATTTTTAACTGGACTGGGGAAACCATTGCCACCACATGCCTTCTAAAGATAAGTGGGCGTGTCCCACAAGGGTGGGAAACAGTGCATAACACCACTGATCGATAGCTTGACGAGGGCTACGCGTCAGAAGGCTACATACTTGATATTATTTTGAGGGTTTTTAAGGTCTCATCATCTCAGTTTTATCTTTTGTCTAACATTACAAGCATGCAATCCTATAGTGATAACAAACCAATAAAACACATCCAGGCATGCTTTAGCAGATATCAAAAGCAGTAAACAAGCGATGTGGTCATAGCCTAATCAACACATTGAACCATCACATGCCAAAGGATGTTCAATGCTTGACCTAGGTGACAAGCCCCGACAAGACCTAACCTAGCCGCCACTAAGCTCTATCTTCAAGTGCAGCTCCAAGGTCCTCTACACCAAGGCTTAGCACACAAACCATAGGGTTCGGCCAAGACGTTGATGGCTCCTCCATACATGATGCGCCATCATGCTTGTGCCAAAAGAGATAGCTCACCAACTCTACGGTTCGGCAAGCCCTTACTTGCGCCACCAAGCAAGATGCCCCATCATGGTTGATGCGCTAAGATGCAAGCTCCATGAGGGATGCGCCCTTAACCTTCTTTGTGCGTTTACAAAACAAAAAGAAAAAGGCGTCACGCAGGCCTCACATAAATACATCACAGGCATACAAGGGGCTTGACTATGACCACAACACGATGCACAATCATCTCATGCTTTTCTATATGCTCAAGAAAAAAATAAAACTTCAGTTTTAGTTTCTTAGAAAAAATGTCTTTCAACCTCAACGTCCGTTCACAAATATAGGATTTTTCGTTTCTCTCGGGAGTCTACAAGTGGCGCATGCATACTCCAAGCACGCTTGTCGCCTATTGTTGTGTCCGCAAGTGCACGAATACTCGAAGTAAAAAATATTATCGTGAAAGTACCCCTTAAACTAAGGGGGGTCCCCTTCTAGGGGGAGCGAAAACCCTAGGCAGTGGCGCACAAAATTTTTGGGCAGCGGATTAGGGTTTCAAGAATCGATTCATGTGATATGATCAACCAAATGGAAACGATTGCATGTAAGAGATAAAACTCATACCATAGCCATTTCGAATGGCGCCTAGGAAGCAAAGATCAAAGCAGATCTTCTCCAGAGGTGACGCACACAGTTGATGTCGCCTACTCCTCTTTGCGATCCTTGTGCTAGCAAGATCCAAAGAAGTCTTTGATCGAAAATGAGAAAGGGATGAAGAGATCTTTTCTTTGCCGATTTCTCCTCCAAATCCAAGGCGTCGTCACCCACGGAAAAACCAGAGGAATGCGTTCAAGTGGCGAGAATAGAGAGAGCACTCTCTTTCGAACGTGAGTCTCTCCAAGTGGAGATCATGGTTGCTAAAAATAGCACCACTAACCGCCCAACATGTTCACGCCAAGTGAACTTGTCGCCAATGCTTGAACCATTTTGGTTTAATTTAATTTTGGTTCAATTACCAAATAAACCAAACGACATGGCCTAGATCATATTAAAACCCTAAGGTTCCAGATCTAGCCGTTGATCTCTATGATGCTCCTGATCTGACCGATCTAGCATCTCTTCTCTCGATCGAAGCTTACCGATCTCAAGCCCTAATCAATCAAACATGATCAGACCAGATCTCACTCACAATCAGAGATTAAATCCCTTTAAACTGAACCCGAAACAATTCAGTCCACACGATCTGACTTAAGTAAGCCATATCATCAATTGTGCGACCCTGAGGGTTTCCTTAAAACATCGGTAACGATAATTTACATTATCACAACCAGTGAGGGGTATCTAGCAACACATCACTGTCTCCCGATATCAAGGAAAGAGTCTTCCAAGACTTCACCCAAAAACAGCACAAGTGTGAATCAATTCACAAAGCATACATATTTCCTTTGCCACTGGATGTTCTTATTGGACAAGCCTGTCAAGCTCGTAACTCCAATATGATGAGCATGATTAGAACAGATGAGCACTGTCACCTGGGTATGGCCATACACTCTCTCAATCATCTCA
Organism: Costus lasius; assembly: GCA_027563935.2. Classification (NCBI taxonomy): domain Eukaryota; kingdom Viridiplantae; phylum Streptophyta; class Magnoliopsida; order Zingiberales; family Costaceae; genus Costus; species Costus lasius. The sequence continues at coordinate 57,173,865 of CM050447.1, forward strand.
TCCAGGGGGCCCCTTTAGAACATCACACTCCTTAAACAAGGAGACGGCAATCCTATGTCTATCACTAGTGCTCTAACCTGATTCAAGCTCACCATCCAAGATAGTCTATAATCATTATGTTTCAAATGATATTGAACTACCTCAAAACAATGACAATCATCATTTAGAAAACACAAGTGATCTCAAGTCAGAGGAAATGTGCCACTTGTCTTAATTAAGGAATATTCACATTGTGACAAACAATTGAACATCCTAGTAGGGTCTGTCCAGTACATCCCATGTACCCATGAGTCTACATCTTATTCCATGCTCGAAGCATCCTATAAGATTAGAACACATATTAGTCTTAACCATATCGAGGCTGTCTCATGTTTACCAAGATATATCGACTAAGGACATAATAGCATGTCAGCCCAGCTGAACAGCTTTGAGACATTATTCAGAAGAACATATATTGCAGCAGACAATGTAGCTAACTGAATAACAACCATGCCTTTATAAACACATAGAGTTTATTACATGATACTTGTTACATTCCCATAGGCCTCAAACATTAGCCTTAAGGGCATACCCCAACAATCTCCCACTTGCACTTAATCTAATGGTTGAGAAATCTCAAACCCATATTATTACAGTGCTTCTCATGCTTCTGCTGCGCCAGAGGCTTGGTAAGCGGGTCTGCCAGATTGTCATCTGTATGAACCTTGCATACTTTGATCTCGCCACGATCTATGATCTCCCTGATCAAATGAAACCGTCTCTGTATGTGCTTGGACTTCTGGTGCGACCGTGGTTCCTTTGCCTGTGCGATTGCTCCAGTGTTATCACAGAAGATAACCAAAGGATCTGCACACGAAGGAACGACACCAAGTTCTCTCACGAACTTACGAATCCACACTGCCTCCTTGGATGCTTCCGAGGCTGCAACATACTCGGCTTCTGTTGTGGAATCAGCAACAGTTGACTGTTTGAAACTTTTCCACACCACTGCACCTCCATTCAAGCTAAAAAAAATAGCCTGATTGCGATCGGAAATCATCCTGGTCAGACTGGAACGAAGCGTCAGTATATCCTTCAATACTGAGTTCTTCCTGACCACCATATATCAAGAACATATCTTTGGTCCTCCGCAGATATTTTAAAATGTTCTTGACTGCAATCCAGTGCGCCATACCTGGATTACTCTGGTAACGACTGGTTACGCTTAACCCGTAAGCAACGTCTGGGCGAGTACACAACATCGCATACATTATAGAACCAATAGCCGAAGCATAAGGCGTATTGTTCATTTCATCTTTCTCAGTCTGTGTTTGTGGACACTGACTCTTAGAAAGATTCAGACCATGTCTGACTGGAAGATATCCTCGCTTAGAATTCTCTAAGTGAAATCTCTCCAGGACCTTATCGATGTAAGTACTCTGGCACAGCCCGAGAAGCCTCTTAGATCTATCCCTGTAGATCTTCACACCTAACACATAGGCTGCTTCTCCTAGATCTTTCATCTGGAAACATTTCCTCAGCCATGCCTTAACAGCATGCATTTCAGGAATGTCGTTTCCAATGATCAAGATATCATCGACGTAGAGGACTAGGAAAGTAATCACGCTCCCACTAAACCTCTAATATACACACGGGTCATCCTCGTTCTTGATGAAACCAAATTCAGTAACTGATTCATCAAAACGAATATTCCAGCTTCTTGATGCTTGTTTAAGTCCATAAATGGACTTCTTTAACTTGCATATTTTATGACGATCTGCTGGATTAGTGAAACCTTCTGGTTGTGTCATATACACATCCTCATCCAGATTTCCATTAAGGAAAGCTGTTTTCACATCCATCTGCCAAATCTCATAATCATAATATGCAGCTATCGCGAAAAGAATCCGAATAGACTTAAACATGGCTACAGGTGAGAAAGTTTCATCATAATCTATCCCGTAGATTTGTTTGAAACCTTTCGCAACTAGCCTGCCTTTATAGGTAACTACGTTACCATCCATGTCAATCTTCTTCTTGAAGATCCATTTACAGCCTATAGGGATAACTCCCGGAGGCGGATCAACCAAATCCCATACTTGGTTATCTGACATGGAGTCCATCTCGGCGCGCATAGCCTCAAGCCATCTCGCTGACTCTGGTCCACTGACCGCATCCGCATAAGTAAGGGGTTCATCATTGCCAATGATGTAGACTCCGTCATAGCGCTCAGGCTGTCGACGAATCCTACCCGATCTTCGCGGTTCCCGTGATGTCTGAGCCTCAGGTTGTTCAATAACCTGTTCTACCGGCTCAGGCTCATCCAACTGTGCTTGATCACTTTGTCCTTCTTCTGGATTCTCATCCAGCTTTATTTCTCTCCCACTGGCCTCTTGCAGAAGAAACTCCTTCTCAAGAAATATGGCCGTCCGAGCAACAAAAACCTTGTTCTCATTGGGATCGAAGAAATAATAACCCTTAGTTTCCTTAGGGTAACCGACAAAGATACATTTGTCAGATCTGCTCTCTAGTTTCCCAGAGGCGAGCTTTTTAACATAAGCCTCGCAACCCCAGATCCTGATAAATGTCAAGCTCGGCTGTTTCCCATACCATAACTCATATGGCGTCTTTGAAACTGCCTTGGATGGCACTCGGTTTAGTACCTTTGCAGCTGTTTCCAGCGCAAAACCCCAAAAGGAGTATGGAAGAGTAGCCTGACTCATCATAGAACGAACCATATCAAGTAACGTTCTATTTCTCCTCTCGGACACACCATTCCATTGCGGTGTTCCTGGTGGAGTGAGCTGTGAGATAATCCCACACTCCTTTAGATAGTCAGTAAATGCATGACTTAGGTATTCACCACCTCGATCTGAGCGAAGTGCCTTGATATTACGGCCTAGCTGATTTTGTACTTCATTCTTGAACTCTTTGAACTTGTCAAAAGATTCACTCTTATGTCTCATCAGATAGACATACCCATATCTACTGAAATCATCAGTAAATGTAATGAAGTACTGATAGCCACCTCTGGCATGTTTACTAAATGGCCCACACACATCACTGTGTATGAGGTCAAGTAAACCTGAAGCCCTTTGACCTTTATTAGGAAAAGGTGACTTCGTCATTTTACCCATCAAACAAGCTTTGCATGTATCAATCTCCTTATAGGAGAATGATCCCAGCAGTCCATGATCATGCAACCGCTTAATGCGTTTCTCGTTAATATGGCCTAAACGACTATGCCATAGCAAGGTGCTGTCATCAGCATACTTGGCTTTCTTAATATCAACATTCTGTATAGAACTTTCCATGTCCAACATGAATAACCCATTATTAATTGAACCAGTTGCATAAACAATATTATCATATGACAAAACACACTTTGAAATATTGCATTCAAAGGAAAACCCCTTCCTGACAAGAGCAGGAATGGAGATAATATTTTTAGTTATACTGGGAACAAAATAACAACTGTTTAGTTCCAATACAATTCCAGATGGTAAAGTAATGAAGTAGTCTCCTACAGCAACAGCAGCAACCCGTGCCCCGTTTCCAACGCGTAGGTCCACCTCATGCTGTCCCACCTGCCTTCTTCTCTTGAGTTCCTGCACATTTGAACAAATGTGAACTCCACATGCAGTGTCCAACACCCATGATACAGAAGAAGAATACATGACCTCAGTCACGAATATACCTGAGCCAGAAGCAAAGCTTCCCCTCTTATCTCCTTGGAGCGCTTTACAGTCCTTTTTCCAGTGACCCAGCTGGCCACAGTGGAAACACCTGTATTCCTTAGACCGCTTCACCTTCTGCTTCAGAGCCTTGCTGTAATTCTTGACCGGGGCCTTGCCCTTCTTCCCCTTCTTCTTGTTCCTGGAAGGAACCATCAAGACAGAGGTTGAAGGCTTACCCTTCAGAGTTTCCTCAGTGGTCAAGAGCATATTCAGCAGCTCTGCCGGAGTACAATCGATTTTGTTCATATTAAAATTAATAATGAACGCGTCGAATGATGGCGGGAGAGACTGCAGAATAATGTCCACAGCAAGCTCCTGGTTGATGGTATGCCCCAGTTTCTCTAGAGCCTCCTTGTGCCCAATCATCTTGAGCACGTGAGCTCCCACTGGGCTCCCTTCAGCCAGTTTGCTCTGAAAGAAGAGCTTCGTCAAATTATAGCGTTCAGTCCTCGCCTGTGCAGCATACAACATCTTGAGGTTTGTAATCATGTCTCTAGCCGACATGTCCTCATGCTGACGCTGCAGCGGTGGCGTCATAGACGCTAACATCAGGCAAGCGACATCAATGCTATCATTGACGTGCTTTTCATAGGCTTCCCGAACCGCCCTTGCGGCGTTCGGAGCGGGCTGCGGCGGTATCGCCGTCTCGAGGACATACAGTTTCCTCTCTGCCTTAAGAACGATCTTAAGGTGTCCAAACCAGTCAGAGAAGTTCGGCCCAGCAAACTTCTCTCTTTCCAGTAGGGATCGCACATTGAAGTTCATGGTGTTCGTTGCTGCAGGTATCTACAACAATGCAAGAACAGCAAGGTCAGTATCAATGTATAAGAATCAATCAGGACTTAAGAAAGATTCTTTTTCTCACTATTTTATCAGGCGTGAAAAATCCAGCAAAACAGCCCGAAAGAGTAGAACTCTTTTAGTGAGATGGGATCCAGATTTCATACTTGGTCTCCGCGTCCCGCTCAGGCGAGATAAGATGCACAGAGAGTACAAGCACTAGTTTCTGGTAGGCAGTCCCTGCCGATCGCCAACCCGTGCGATTCCCCTTCATCTGGGCAGTCCAGCAGACTGTGCCAACTGAGTTGGTACAACACAATCTCTGACCCCACAGATGGCTGCCTCCATGTGCTACCATATGCGCCACATATGTAGCCTACACGGTCAAGCTGACCCGACCTACTCCCTGGACCACCATGTGCTATGCTGAGCAACGAGAAGGGATAAATCCCTGCTCTGTAACACACAGGTGTAATCCCGCACCGTCTGAAGATAGATGGACGTGCCCACTGAGTGGGTACAACACGGCTCCAACGATAATCAGAACAGTGAGGTTTCGCGTCAGAAGGCTTACGAGCTTGATATTTAATCGTTGGATTTTAACGGTCTTTTATCTTCTTGCCTATCATGCAATTCCTATGGTGATAGCAGAAGATAAATTTACTCATGCAATTCTAATATAAAGCAATAAAAGAAAGCATGTGTCTTTTGTGGTAAAAGCCCATAGCCCTAGTGAGACCTTAACCTAACTTAAGTCTACACTTGCTCTTTATGGGTCTTTAGCTGCTCATCTGGCCCAAACCTGGGCCCAAGCGCCATCTGCAGCTCTGGTGCGCCCACCAGGAATATGCGCCAGGTCCTAGGGTCGAACCCTAGACCTCCCACCTGGTCCAGCCACTGCTGCATGCGCCTCTGCCAAGTGTGCATTGTGCTCTTGTCTAATTAAATTACAAATTTAACTATCTAGACAAGAGTGACACGCAGGTCACTTTCACATTATAAATTAATTAAAATTGTGATACGCAGATCACATAAAGAAAATTAATTTACAACATATAATCCAGGCACGCAGGCCCCAGCACAGCACACATTAAAAACGGGCAGCCCACATAAGACTAAATAAACAAGCAGATGCAACAACCATCATGTGATCCAGTCAGGAAAAATAAATTTTTAAAAAAAAACCCTTGGGATCGATTTTTTTTTTTTTTTTAATTTTTCCTTATTTGCCCCACAACCTTACAATGGTCCATTACTAGGGATCCACTCATCCAACCTAGTCAGATCCACTGCCCTAGCATGCACCAAGTCCTAACTGACTTGAGTCGACCAAAAGGTCAACCATGCATGCACCAAGGCTGAACGACCACACTGAGGTCTGGCAAGCGGGCGTGACCCCGGGCCTAACTCAGGTGCGTTCATCAGTTGTCTCAATCAGACATCGCTACACACCTGTCTGCAGTCGACCTATAGCCACCACAGGCATGCGCCAAGGTGCTAACTGGTCGACCCATTCAGGCTGTCAGATAGTCTGATCAGACATGTTTGGATCTAACCTAGGGGGTGACTTCAACCCTAATAACCCATCTAAGGGTTTAATGTAGGAGCATTAGATCTAAGGTGAAACGCGCATGTGATCAAGGTTTTAGAAAAACTTACAAAAACATGCGCCAACAACAACATGCGCAATGGAGAAAATAACATCTATACAAATCATGAATTTTCGCCAACTTAGATAATCGCATGTAACCTATAGATCTATTATAATGCGCATACATGGATCATATGACATATCATGGCAATCATAAACAAGCATGAAACATCAGCCTCTGATACCAATTGAAAGTACCCCTTAAACTAAGGGGGGTCCCCTTCTAGGGGGAGCGAAAACCCTAGGCAGTGGCGCACAAAATTTTTGGGCAGCGGATTAGGGTTTCAAGAATCGATTCATGTGATATGATCAACCAAATGGAAACGATTGCATGTAAGAGATAAAACTCATACCATAGCCATTTCGAATGGCGCCTAGGAAGCAAAGATCAAAGCAGATCTTCTCCAGAGGTGACGCACACAGTTGATGTCGCCTACTCCTCTTTGCGATCCTTGTGCTAGCAAGATCCAAAGAAGTCTTTGATCGAAAATGAGAAAGGGATGAAGAGATCTTTTCTTTGCCGATTTCTCCTCCAAATCCAAGGCGTCGTCACCCACGGAAAAACCAGAGGAATGCGTTCAAGTGGCGAGAATAGAGAGAGCACTCTCTTTCGAACGTGAGTCTCTCCAAGTGGAGATCATGGTTGCTAAAAATAGCACCACTAACCGCCCAACATGTTCACGCCAAGTGAACTTGTCGCCAATGCTTGAACCATTTTGGTTTAATTTAATTTTGGTTCAATTACCAAATAAACCAAACGACATGGCCTAGATCATATTAAAACCCTAAGGTTCCAGATCTAGCCGTTGATCTCTATGATGCTCCTGATCTGACCGATCTAGCATCTCTTCTCTCGATCGAAGCTTACCGATCTCAAGCCCTAATCAATCAAATATGATCAGACCAGATCTCACTCACAATCAGAGATTAAATCCCTTTAAACTGAACCCGAAACAATTCAGTCCACACGATCTGACTTAAGTAAGCCATATCATCAATTGTGCGACCCTGAGGGTTTCCTTAAAACATCGGTAACGATAATTTACATTATCACAACCAGTGAGGGGTATCTAGCAACACATCACTGTCTCCCGATATCAAGGAAAGAGTCTTCCAAGACTTCACCCAAAAACAGCACAAGTGTGAATCAATTCACAAAGCATACATATTTCCTTTGCCACTGGATGTTCTTATTGGACAAGCCTGTCAAGCTCGTAACTCCAATATGATGAGCATGATTAGAACAGATGAGCACTGTCACCTGGGTATGGCCATACACTCTCTCAATCATCTCATCCAGGGGGCCCCTTTAGAACATCACACTCCTTAAACAAGGAGACGGCAATCCTATGTCTATCACTAGTGCTCTAACCTGATTCAAGCTCACCATCCAAGATAGTCTATAATCATTATGTTTCAAATGATATTGAACTACCTCAAAACAATGACAATCATCATTTAGAAAACACAAGTGATCTCAAGTCAGAGGAAATGTGCCACTTGTCTTAATTAAGGAATATTCACATTGTGACAAACAATTGAACATCCTAGTAGGGTCTGTCCAGTACATCCCATGTACCCATGAGTCTACATCTTATTCCATGCTCGAAGCATCCTATAAGATTAGAACACATATTAGTCTTAACCATATCGAGGCTGTCTCATGTTTACCAAGATATATCGACTAAGGACATAATAGCATGTCAGCCCAGCTGAACAGCTTTGAGACATTATTCAGAAGAACATATATTGCAGCAGACAATGTAGCTAACTGAATAACAACCATGCCTTTATAAACACATAGAGTTTATTACATGATACTTGTTACATTCCCATAGGCCTCAAACATTAGCCTTAAGGGCATACCCCAACATATCGAACCACAGAGACCTTGTTGCCAAGTACTGAATAATCGATTTCTTGCTAGATAGGCAAACGGAAAATAGTGAATCAAGCTATCGAAAAGAGCATGGAGAGAATATCAGAGAAGAAACTGGTACTAGGGGTTCATCTACTTTAAATTTCTAATGGCTAGATTAAGATAAGTGTCTGTCAATCTAATTCTATCACGATAAAGGTATAATTTACTTCAAAAATAAATTATCTTGCTCTCGCGCAGACAACCATACAAAGAACCGATCCCCACTCTCGTGCAAGATCTATTCAATGCTGAGAATAAGTAAATCATCAACTAAGAACTCGAGGATCACTCTTGTGCATCTGAATTCTAGGTTGATCAGCTCAAGTGGAAACTCAAAGATCAATCTCGTGCATCCGAGTCTCAACACTAGTTTTACTCAAGGGTTTCCAACGACTCGACACTCAATCTCTTGCAATATCAAATCAAGTCTACACATTAGCTCAATCCCAAGAGTCATAAAATCAACAAGGCATTATAGTTCTCTAAAAATCAAAATTCGAAGAACAACCTAATCTCTTACGGTAGTTCCAAACTCAATAATTCCTAGGGTTCCGAATTTCAAACAATCAACCTCTCGGTCTATTTCACAAAATTCTAAAACATGCTAATATTTAAGACACAAGGGAGAATTAAAGAACAATCAATCACAAGAGTAGAATTATCATAATAAAATCAGTTTGACAAAATTAGGGTTTTCTAACCATTAAGAAACAAAGAGATTACACCCCCATGTCCCATAAAAAGATTAAGCTACCATGATGAAAGGATTACAATAAAACATGTTCTCAGAGTGATAAGGAGTCGAAAAGAGGGAAGAAAGACTAAAAACAGGGCTGTAATGAAATTACAGCCCGTAATATGCTTTGAACAGCGCTGTCACCACTGTTGTGCCGATTTCTCTTTCGATTTAACTCCGAACGCTCTAGAACTTGAGATGCATGTTCTCCTTCACCAGACAAAGCTCTCTATCAAAAATCATGGCCGGAGATGATTTCTGGGCTAATAACCGATGAGCCATAGCGAATCTGCCCTTCTCTGAAATTTGCCGTGAATCCATGATAAAATTTCTTCTTTTTAGTCTGGTTAGATTCTCCTCATTAAGTCGAGTTCACTGCCTCTTTCAGATCTTAATTTGGAGGTCTGGATCAAAAGATATGGTCTTTGCAAGAATCAGGCGGAAAAATCAGAATTCTGAGTTCCAAAATACGGCACCGTGAAGCTTCATACGGCAGTGCTGTATTTCATTCTGTGAGTTCTGGGCAAATAATATGGTGTCATGAGAATGTTTCTTGTAAATACGGTGGTGCCATATTCTTGCCAAATCCTTCAGGTCAGAATTGTCAGAAACTACGGCACCGTGAAGGTTCACAAGGCAGTGCCGTATTTTTGTCAAAACTTTCTGGTTAAATTCGTCCAATTATACGACACCGTGTACACACCCACGGCAGTGCCGTATTTATGCTGAAATCCTCTGATCAAAATCTTCGCAAAATACGGTACTGTGAAAGATCTTCTGCTAAATACGGTAGTGTCGTATTTCGCCCAAATATGTCCGCTGAGAAATACGGTACCGTGAGAGTGCGTCTGAAAAATACGATACTGCCATATTTTAGCTAGAAGGTGTATTTCGGTTTGAAATTTGTTGTGTAGACTCCTCTTGATGTTTAGAACTCATTCATGCATCGATATTGCTCGAAAACCAGCGATAATAATTCCCTTTTTACCTGAAATTGATCAACAACCAAAGATTGTGTAGATTCCGAAGTATTTGGTATAAAAGGTGTAAAAACAAGGCAAAAGAGTAATATTATGGTTCAAAAGACTACTAAATAAGTACGAAAAAATACTATGAAATTTAGAGTCATCAAACACATAAGGCTCAAACCTTGCTTGTCCTCAAGCAAATAAAGAAATTGATCAAAGGAGAAAACTTTCTCATGACGAATAAATTTCTAAAACACAATCACTAATGAAAACTTTCATTAACCATTCTATGGAATTTCAAATAGACATATCATCCTTTGCATTTGATTTTCAAGTTTCATTACTTAGTTTAATAAAACTTCACAACTTGCATAAAGGGAATATCAATCTCAAGACCTTATCTAGTTTTCAATTCATAACCATTAACTTTTGTTTACAGGATTAGGTATTCCAAGATCTTTTTCCACTCATAATCATCATTCATCATCTCTCTTCTCTCTTTTTTTTTTGTTTTTTTTGTTTTTCACACTCTCTAATTCGATTACCACCCTTTTTTCCGGTGACGAAATTAGAGTGCATTGATCAGATAACCAATGCAATAGAACTCATATCCTCTTATTGGAAACGGTTTACCAAGGATAGCGGAGTTTATGTGAATGGATTTCTCTCAGGGCATGTACCCACATAGATACATGCATCTTTTCTTCATTACTTCAACCCATATCCTTCGGTACCACTGTGGTTTCCCACAGTGCCAAGTAGGAGAGTTCTCACTTTGTTTGGATCAAGGAATCTCTTTTCCCAACAAATAGTAAATAGCATGAACATCAACTGAATTAATCTATTAATATCAATTCAAAAATTACACTCATATGCTGATTTTATTCAAAGAAGTAACTTCCCTCTAAAATCAAATACCTCAGATAATATGTTCATCCAAAACTCCATCTATTGATCAACGAAAAATTTTCAAAAGGTAGGTAAGTATTAGAGAAATAAACTCATCATAATAGGTCTAATCCTAATTTCAATTTTTTAACATGTAAATCATCAAGAAAAATTTTGGCATGATAACGGCAGTATTTTCTTAGATAAATAAACCACTCAAGTGCATCAACAATAACCAGTAAATACCAAACAAATCTTATAGTATACCGAACTCATAGCATCAATCCAGAACATCAAATATCACATATACAACCAAATCGAATAGAAAACATAGCGAATCTTATAAATATGTCGGTACAACCATATCGAAATCATATAGCAAAGAAAAATGAGAATTCGTAGTAGTAGGAGGCAAGAAGTTTGCAAAGTCATCCTCCCCTACATGAGTTTAGAACCAACATGAATTAGTGAACTCAAATAAGGCATGAAATTAAGAATGAGATACTCACAAAATCTTCCTAGTCCGATTGCGTCTCCTCCTCGTCCTCTTCAGCCAGGGCAATAGCCATGGGGTTGTGTGATGCTCCCTCACCTGCATCGCCATAGATACCACCCCTCCTAGGGTCTTTATATCCAAAGCGTTCATAAAGAAAATTTCCCATGTCCTCCATATAGTTCCCTAATGCCTCGACATCTGAGTGAACATGACCGATCCTCTCCATATGCTGCTCCTGTCTATATAACTGAGCGGAGATAGTCTGGAAACCAGGGTCTCAGTAACTTTGCCAATCTCGCTGATCTGGGGCTGCATGCTGAGAGGATGATCCGGTGGCTCCATACGGTAGTGGCTCGGTGACTCTAGGTGGTGAGGAGTCGATGCCCATACCAAGTGGGTCATCACCCCAAGTAGTAGGCTATGGTGGCAGCGATGTCTCGGGCGTAGGTGTGGCATAAGACACGCAACTGGGTAATAGCTTCCAATTTTCAAGGTTCTGCACTGAGGTCCTTCCGGGGTTAGCAATGGAAATGTGGGAAGGCCTGGCTAAAGTATCAAATTATAAGTGTCCCCATCACGTTGAATCATCTTCATCACAATGCATGATTCAATATCTATCCTGGAGTTGCCTCGAGCAACCTCGATCCCATAGGGCTCAATCCCAAGATGTAGTGCTATAGGAGTAAGAAAACCTCCTATCACTATAGCCCCTTTCTTACCCCTTGACACCTTACTAAGGTGTCTCATGAAAAGGAAAGCTATATCTACAGTGTAACCATGAAGCATACTCCAGAGTAAAAATAATTGAATGTGAGTGACAATACCATCACTATCTCCTTGCCCGAATATTGTGTGTGCAAGGACGCGGTGGGGGTATTTAATGCAGGAATTCGAGATCTTCGAAGCTCTTGCTGTTGAGGCTGAAAACCTACTGTCTGAGGAAATCTGGTCCCAAAAGATATGCTCAATAAATCCAATGGGTAGTTCTGTTCGCCCCTTCCGTGGGAAGTGGAATATGCGTCGAATTTCTTTGAATGTGAGCATTCTTTCTTCATTCATCATCCTAAATCTGATTTCTCCCTCGGCGGTGTGATCCATGTATTCATCCCAACTGACCTCTAAGTTGCTTAGAACTTCTAGAACAACATGTAGGTAAGTTTCAGACGTAATCTCAAAAATTTCTCTCAACCCTACCCTATCATACATCCAAAACACAACGTCCTTTAGTCCAAGGAGTTCTAAAGCTCTAATATCAGTGTATTTTGTTTTGACAATGCGTCGAGTAATAAGCATGTTATATCTCTGCTCATGTTCCTCATCCCTAAACATGATACCAAAGGGATTCGGTGGTGGCATCTAAGGTTTAGCGGGGGCCTTTCCTTTCTTCTTTGATTCCAAGTTTTTGGTAGGTGCCATATTATAATGCAAAAAGAAATAAGGAACAACAGGGGAAATTTTGAGGAACTTGCATTACCAAAATCGTGCGGCTGGAAAACATGCAGGATTTGAAGCTTAGAATCTGGATTTCTGAGTTGAGATCGAGCTTCAGATCCTTTTGGAATGTGATCTCCTTTCTCCCATGAAGGTTTCTGAACCTGGAAGCAAGCAAATTTACGCTTGGATGAGAGGAATCGGAAGAAGCGAAATCTCGGCGGAAAACAGTGCAGTGACCCAGAAATAATCGTGATCGAGATCGAAATCGTCACGATTTTTGCTTGGAATCGGATGAAAGTTGAGGGGAAAGATCACATGAAGGTTTGGGAAGTGAATGCTTGAGGAAAAATAGAAAGTTGGCGCGAAATCAGGAGAAGAAACCCTAAGAACAGTGCGCCGAACCCTAAATACGGCACGTTAATACGTGGGGTCGGGTGGAATTACGGCAGCGTATAATGAATACGGCGGGGCCGTATTTTGGCTACAGGTTCTGTACGGGTAAACGCAGAAAATACGGCACTGTGTGAAAATACGGTACCGCTGTAATTTCAAAAAAATTTCTGTCCAAAATTCCTCTAAATTACGGTACCGTGCAAGAATCCATGGCAGTGTCGTAAAACCAAAAAACTTTATGGTCTAAAACGGCCAAAAATATGGTACCGTGAAAGCGACCACGGTACTGCCGTAAAATGAAAAAAAAACTTTCTGTTCAAAAATCTTCGGAAATACGGTACCGTGAGAGTTCGTCGAGCAAATACGGTACTGCTGTATTTTATAATCAAAATTCAAAAAAATCTCAAAAAAATTGCAAAAAATCAGAAAAGGAAGGGTTAACTCTAAACAAAGTAAACCTAAGCAAAAACAAACCAAAATCAAAGAAAAAGAAAAAGTTTGTCTTGGGTTGCCTCCCAAGAAGCGCTAATTTATGGTCATTAGCTTGACCGTTTAACACTCAGATTTGATCGTGGTTGTGTCTTTGGTGGCCATCTTGATTTCTCTATGTCTCGTTCAGGGCTCTTAAAAACATAAGGCTCAAACTTGAAACAGTATCCAAATTTATTTATGAGCCTTTTTACTTCTTCAGGTCATTTTGATATTCCTCTCCTCTTTAGTCTCTTTCTTCTCTTCTTCACTGCCCTTTCCTGAAATTCTTTATTAGCACACTCAGAAGGTATGTCAGTTTCAAAGTCAGAAGGTTCATCAAACAAATTATGCATGTCACAAACAACCTCATCATCAAATATGTCTATGCTACAACATGTTCCTGAGTGTGATGCTCTTTTTAAAGAATCAGTCAAATCAAATTCTATTATATCACCACAAACTTCAAAAGTCAATTTTTCCTTTGTTACATCAATGAGTGCTCCAGATGTAGCCAAGAAAGGTCTACCAAGTATAATAGGGCTTTTCAAATTTTCTTCCACCTGTAAAACTATAAAATCAGCAGGTATGAAAAACTTACCAATCTGTACATGAACATTTTCTAATATACCAACCGGATGCTTTATTGATGAGTCAGCAAGTTGCAAAGTCATTGAACTTGGTTTGAGTTCTCTAATATCCAATATCCTGTAAAGAGAATAAGGTATTAAACTAACACTTGCACTTAGGTCACATAAGGCTCGGTTAAAAACCATATCTCCAATAGAAACAGGAACAGAAAAACTACCTGGATCCTTTAGCTTAGGTGGCAACTTATTCTGTATGATAGCACTACACTCCTCAGTAAGTGTCACAGTACCAAGATCATCAATCTTTCTCTTGTTAGATAGAATCTCTTTTAAAAACTTTGCATAACTTGGCATTTGAGTCAAAACTTTAGTAAATGGAACATTGATATAAAGTTTTCTAAGAACATCTAAAAATTTGCCAAACTATTTATCTAACTTTGTTTGAACAATCCTTTGGGGAAAAGGAATAGGTGGCATATAGGGTGGTGGTGAACTAATTTCAGAATCATCAACCTTACATAGCAAATCACCGCTAGGTTCATCACCCTTGTGAGGTGACAAACTAGTTTGGGACTGCTTATGTGCAGGTTGTGATTCCAAAACTGGTTCACTCCAAAGTTCAAGTCTGGGCTCTACCTCATCATCATCAAGAGACTCCCTAGGATCATCCAATTGTTTTCCACTTCTAGTTATGACAGCATTGCAATATTCCCTAGGGTTGGGTTCAAGTTTGGCAGGTAATTTTCCTAGGGGTCTAGATGAAGTGCTAGCTTGCTGGGCAATTTGTGTCTCTAACATCTTACTGTGGGCAATAATACCATCTAGTCTAGCATTAATCTGTCTAAAATTTTCGTTGGCATCATCATTCTGTTTTTTCTGAAAACCCATAAATTGTGTAAACATCTCTTCTAGGGTGGGTTTCTAGGGTTGGTCCTGGGTTTGAGATCTCTGTTGGAATCCCTTATTTTCATTCTGCCTATTATCATGATTATTGCTCCTCCACGAAAGGTTAGGGTGGTTCCTCCATCCAGGATTATAGGTATTAGAGTAGGGGTCATTAGATTTACTCTGATTGTAATCCCCTACTACATTCACTTGTTCCTCACCTTTATCAATAATGATTTTACACTCTCTAGCATGGTGCTCATTGTTCCCACAAACGTCACAAGCAATAGAAGATACAGCAGCGGTTTGCATTTGGAAAGAATCAAAACGGTTACATAACGAGTCTACCTTTTCTGCAAGAGAGCGCCAACCATCACCATCGTTCTTACCCTGAGGAGGCCGATAAAGCACTCCTCTCTCGGAAGCCCACTGGTTGTGGTTTAACGCCATCTCCTCAATCAAGGCATGGGCTGCATCAACAGTCTTGTTCATCAAAGCTCCCCCTGCAGCAGCATCAACCGTTAAGCGTGTGTTGTAAAGCAAGCCATTATAGAAAGTCTGAATTAAAACCCAGTCTTCCACTCCATGGTGGGGGCACTTCCGTTGAAGCTCATTAAATCGCTCCCATGCTTCACTCATCGATTCACCATCTCTCTGGGCAAAACCTGTGATTTGGTTCCTCAATTGGATCATTTTACTGGGACGAAAATACTTCTGCAAGAAGGCATTTGACAAGCGCTCCCAAGTAGTAAACATCCCAGTTGGATGTGCATGAAGCCAGGCTTTTGCTCTGTCCCAGAGAGAAAAAGGAAACAGTCTTAGTCTGAGGGCATCGTCAGATACACCATTAATCTTTATGGTGTCACAGAATTCAAGGAAAAGGGATAAGTGTTGGTTTGGATCTTCCAAAGGAGATCCTCCAAACTGATTCTGTTGAATCATCGATAAGAACGCTGGCTTGATCTCAAAGTTGTTCGCATCTATAGCAGGCCTAGTGATGCTGGAATGAATTCCTTATGTATTTGGGGCTGCATAGTCGAGCAATGTCCTTCTTTCAGCCATGATGGATTCTTCTTCTCTTTCTTCTACAACTTGTGTCTCCTCAAATCTCAATCTCTTTCGCAGTCTCAGAGTCTTGTTTATCTCAAGATCAAAAGGTACAAGTGGTCCAAACCTAAGATTCCTGCGCATGCAAAGTAGATAGATCAAGTGATTCCAAGACAATAGAAAATAAATAGAAAAAAAAACAAAACAGTAAATAAAACCTAGTCTAGTAATAATCTCAATATCTTCAATATCGACAAAACCAAGGTCCCCGGCAACGGCGCCAAAAACTTGTTGTGTCCGCAAGTGCACGAATACTCGAAGTAATAAAAATTATCGAACCACAGAGACCTTGTTGCCAAGTACTGAATAATCGATTTTTTGCTAGCTAGTCAATCGAAAAATAGTGAATCAAGCTATCGAAAAGAGCACGGAGAGAATATCAGAGAAGAAACTGGGACTAGGGGTTCATCTACTTTAAATTTCTAATGGCTAGATTAAGATAAGTGTCTGTTAATCTAATTCTATCACGATAAAGGTATAATTTACTTCATAAATAAATTATCTCGCTCTCGCGCAGACAACCAAAGAACCGATCCCCACTCTCGTGCAAGATCTATTCAATGCTGAGAATAAGTAAATCATCAACTAAGAACTCGAGGATCACTCTTGTGCATCCGAATTCTAGGTTGATCACCTCAAGTGGAAACTCAAAGATCACTCTCGTGCATCCGAGTCTCAAAACTAGTTTTACTCAAGGGTTTCCAACGACTCGACACTCAATATCTTGCAATATCAAATCAAGTCTACACATTAGCTCAATCCCAAGAGTCATAAAATCAACAAGGCATTATAGTTCTCTAAAAATCAAAATTCGAAGAACAACCTAATCTCATACGGTAGTTCCAAACTCAATAATTCATAGGGTTCCGAATTCCAAACAATCAACCTCTCGGTCTATTTCGCAAAATTCTAAAACATGCTAATATTTAAGACACAAGGGAGAACTAAAGAACAATCAATCACAAGAGTAGAATTATCATAATAAAATCAGTTTGACAAAATTAGGGTTTTCTAACCATTAAGAAACAAAGAGATTACACCCCCATGTCCCATAAAAAGATTAAGCTACCATGATGAAAGGATTACAATAAAACATGTTCTCAGAGTGATAAGGAGTCGAAAAGAGGGAAGAAAGACTAAAAATAGGGCTGTAATGAAATTACAGCCCGTAATATTCTTTGAACAGCGCTGTCACCACTGTTGTGTCGATTTCTCTTTCGATTTAACTCTGAACGCTCTATAACTTGAGATGCATGTTCTCCTTCACCAGACAAAGCTCTCTATCAAAAATCATGGCCGGAGATGATTTCTGGGCTAATAACCGATGAGCCATAGTGAATCTGCCCTTCTCTGAAATTTGCCGTGAATCCATGATAAAATTTCTTCTTTTCAGTCTGGTTAGATTCTCCTCATTAAGTCGAGTTCACCGCCTCTTTCAGATCTTAATTTGGAGGTCTGGATCAAAAGATATGGTCTTTGCAAGAATCAGGCAGAAAAATCAGAATTCTGAGTTCCAAAATACGGCACCGTGAAGCTTCATACGGCGGTGCTGTATTTCATTCTGTGAGTTTTGGACAAATAATATGGTGCCATGAGAATGTTTCTTGTAAATACGGTGGTGCCGTATTCTTGCCAAATCCTTCAGGTCAGAATTGTCAGAAACTACGGCACCGTGAAGGTTCACACGGCAGTGCCGTATTTTTGTCAAAACTTTCTGGTTAAATTCGTCCAATTATACGACACCGTGTACACACCCACGGCAGTGCCGTATTTATGCTGAAATCCTCTGATCAAAATCTTCGCAAAATACGGTACCATGAAAGATCTTCTGCTAAATACGGTAGTGTCGTATTTCGCCCAAATATGTCCGCTGAGAAATACGGTATTGTGAGAGTGCGTCTGAAAAATACGATACTGCCATATTTTAGCTAGAAGGTGTATTTTGGTTTGAAATTTGTTGTTTAGACTCCTCTTGATGTTTAGAACTCATTCATGCATCGATATTGCTCGAAAACCAGCGATAATAATGCCCTTTTTACCTGAAATTGATCAACAACCAAAGATTGTGTAGATTCCGAAGTATTTGGTATAAAAGGTGTAAAAACAAGGCAAAAGAGTAATATTATGGTTCAAAAGACTACTAAATAAGTATGAAAAAATACTATGAAATTTAGAGTCATCACCTACCCTTGCAATCCTTATCTTGCCAAGAAGTCCCACACAGTAGGTCTATCCTACATGCGTGGGGATAAATTAATTCTCTCACATATGGGTCTATCCCACCATGTGAAGAAAGTGAAAAACCAAAGAGATCGAATAGATGTCAGGAACGAAAAACTTACAATTTTTCTTACTTAGAAAAATCCATGCGCATATGCAAATTTTTGAAAAATTTCAGATGGCATGTGAGCATACAATCAAAGCATAAAAACACCGTTCGAATTCGCAAGTCGCTCTAATACCACAGTTGGGAAACCCTGGGGATTTTAAAATTTTACAGACAAGCACAGCGGAAGCAATCCCCGAAACAGGCCAGTCCCAAAAACCCAGAAGATCGAGTCTTGCGAGGGAATCGACACGGTGAGTAGGAGATGATACCTTGTAGCAAAGAAGGAGGATGCGATGCAGGCGCCCAAATGTTCGCCCTCTGTAGTCTCGCACACAGCCGAACCTTGAGTTCTCTTCTTCCACGCCCGGTGCTAGCCTCGGGAAGAAGATCCACGCCTCTGGGAGAATTCCTCAAGCACTTGCGCCAACTTCCAAGGGAAGATGCTAAGGAGAGGAGATGGAAGCTCACCAAAGTCCAACCTTGTGAGTGCCAAGAGGAGAGGGAAGAGGAGAGGAGGTGGAGAAATCACAAAGGTCCAACCTTGTGAGCGCTTTCTCTTATCAACCGACCACCTAAGGTAGGGCGCCAAGGAGGTATTTATCTAAGAGAACAGGTGCAACTCTTCACAAGTGAAGAGGCGCAACTCTTCACAAGGGGCGCATCTCTTCACAAGTGAAGAGGTGCAACCCTTCACAAGTGAAAAGGTGCCCCCTCTTCACAAGAGGATGGCGCCAACTCCAAATACCTCCCACTTCATTTGGGCCCATTTGGTCCAATTAGCCCATTCGGCTTAATTGGCCCATTTAGCCCATTTGGCTTGTTGGGCCAATTTGGTCCAATTAGCTTGTTGGGCCCATTTGATCCAAATAGCATGTTGGGCTTTTTGATTCAAATAGCCTATTGGGCCTATTTGGCCCATTTAGGTAGTTGGGCCCAATTGGCCCATCTGGCCCAAAAATGAAGTTAGCTCCAATAAGTCCCTTCCAACTCATCAGACACAGTGGCGCTGATGGATTCTCCCAATCAGATCCGAGTTATCCAATAACTCGATCAATAGGCTACCCGATCAATACGAGAACCCCAGTTTCAAGTTGTGCGACCCTGTAGGTGTTAGGGAATGCCGGGTGTAATTTAAAATTTTTGCAGTCCCAGGACGCAGCGGAAGAAGCATTACACCCGAAACACATTCCGGTCCCAAGGATCCATGCGAGGGAGAGAACACAAGGATGTGTTAGGGTTAGTACCTTTATTGCTTGTTAGGATGAAGGTGCCAAGTTGAAGACGCCCAAGTGTTCGTCCTCTACAAGTATCCACGCGTCGACTCCTTGATCGTTGCTCCCTTCCACGCTTGGTGCTAGCCTCGGGAAGAGAATCAAGCCTTATCACTCTCTTCAAAACTTGCGCCACCTCCAAGGTAGAAGCGCCAAGAAGAGATGAGGAGGAAGATGATGCGCCAAGTACTTCCTTCTTCTTCTTTGCTTGCGCCACCTCCAAGGTGCGCCTATGGCCAAGGGACGATGAGGGCTTGTGGCAAGAAGACGCCACCAAGCTCAAAGAATCCTTGCGCCAAGAAGATGAGAAGAAGAACAAGAAGAACTTGCTTGCGCCTTTGATGAAGAAGGAGAGCTCCAAGCCCTCAAGTTGTCGCCACCTTAAACTTCCAATTCTCTCCAAGAGATGTCGCCACCAAGCCCTTCTCCAAGTTGCGCCAAGAGGAGAAGAAGGAGAAGAAGGCTTGCGGCTACAAAGAGGAGGAAGGTTGCGCCACCTTGATGTTGTCGCCCTTTGCCCTAGCTCACACCTCTCTATGTTTGTTCACACCTCCAAGGAATCGAACCAACAACAACAAGAGAGGGCGGCAAGGGTCCTATTAATAGGACAAGGGGCGGCTAGGGCAATGACTAGGATCATGCCAAGTGGGCGGTTAGGATGAGAGGGGTTTGTGGTAAGGAAAGTCTCCAAGACTTTGCCATAAACCTCATTCAACCTATCCTTATTTGCCCAATAGCCATATCAGCCCAAGACATGCCTTAGAGGCATTCTTTCCATCCAAGGAGAAGGGCTAGGTGCAACATGCAAGAGGTATTTGGCTAGGGTAAGGGTTTGGGTGCATGTAGGGTTTATGAGATAAGGAAAGTCTCCAAGACTTTACCATAAACATCTCCCTACTTCTCATATGCGCTCAAGCTCTTTCCAAAAGAGTCCTCAAGCCATATCAGCCCCAATACTTACCATAGAGACAAGATACCATGAATGGATGAAGGGGGAGGCGCCACTTCCTTCCAAAGGAAGCAACTTATGCCACCCACACCCCATTATGCCCCTAGGCGCCAATGGGGTTGGGTTTCTCCCCATTATACCCTTTTAAGCCAATTCCCTCTTCATGACAACTTATTATTGGGCCTCATTGGATAATGAGCTAGCCCAAACTTCATGGCATGGGTTGATTAAGCCATTGGATCCAATCCAATGCAACCCTAATCCAAATGTGACCAATTAAGGTCAATTTCGGGTCAACCTGCCAAAAATGAAGTTTGGCTCCAATAACTTTCTTCCAACTCATCAGGCCCATTGGCGCTGATGAAATCTTCCAAATGGATCCAAGTTATCCAATAACTTGATCCAAAGACTTCTGATTAAAGCAACGTCAAGAGTCTATTGCGTGTGACCCCGTAGGATCCATATGACGATGGCAATGATGTAAACATCATAAGTAGTGAGGGGTATCTAGCAACACATCACTACTACCCATGTCATAGGACTTAAGTCATTATGGCAACAACTCCTAACAAGCAACGAGGATTCCCATTGCATTACAGATCCCTTTGCCTAAGCTGATATCCTGCCATTGGATTAGTCTCAAGTTTATTATCCAATGCATTGGTCATGACTCAACAAGTGTGGCCACACTTTCCTGTCATGCACCAATAAGGTGGGGCGCCCCGTGGTGGATATCATGCTTCCTCGGAAGGAAGGGGCAAATCCTACTATTGGTCATCCATGTCTCTACGTGACTTATGACATGCCCAATGACAGTCGTTTTGATCTCCCAATTACGGAGAGACGTAAGACTGTATTAAAGCATACCCTTCATCAAGTCTAGACATGAATACCTCAAGTCTAAGGATCAATGCAAACCTCTTGCATGTGAGATTGACTCGTTGACTAGACAAGTCAATCCTCACGGTGGATCACTCCAGTGCATCCAATGCACCTGTATGTCTGCGTTACTGTGCCCTGCACCTAACCAGCCCATACACCAGTCTCACATGTACCAAAGCTGTCCCATATCTGCTAAGGTACCTTGACTGGGGATAGCTTGTGAGAATGGATCCAATCCAAACTCCTGGGACATTATATATGCAATTCAATACATCAACGCAGGTAAAGCAATCTGCATAATAACAACCATGCCTTTATTGATTATATTAATTTCATTAATTCTATCAAAGTACATTCAAGCAATGCCTGACCATGTCCATACATTGGTCTGTAGGGCATATACACCAACAGTAGGTTCCTCTGACGTTGGCAGTGATGAACTCAGGTCATCACAAGCAGTGAGTGGCACCTAGCAGTGCATCGCTGCTACCCAAGTCTTTGGAATGGATATCAGCATCGACATCCCCATCATCGCAACAAGATACCAATGCATTACAGTCTTTTTGCCAATCTGATATCCGATTGGACAAAGTGTGTCACCACTTTGTTTTCACCCAATCTCATGTCATGACTAAATCAGGCTTTCACCTGGGTATGGCCATACACTTTCAGTCATGCAACCATAGGGGGGCCCTGTGGATATCAAGCTTCCCGCAGAAAGGGGCAAATCCTATGTCTGTCCATTGATCTTCTCATATGGGTCGTGGCATACCCAATGACAACCGTTATGACCTCCTAACTACGGCGAGGCGTTAGGTTGTATCAAAGCATGTCCCTAACCATATAGAAGAGTCAATGACCTCAAGTCAAGGGATCAATGCATCTCCTGTCACTTGTGAGCTTAACTCATGACACCAAGTTAGAGCCTCACAGCGGGTCGGTCCAGTATATCCACCACTGATATACCCATATGCCTGGGTTAGCACCCCGTGGATAACCAGCCCATATACCAGTCTCACATGTACCAGAGTTGTCCCTTATCCACTTAGGTACTCGACCAGGGACACACCGTTTGAGCACAGATACAATCTGTCTCCAGGGACATTATTATCCATGTACATAATCGCAGATGTAAACATAGCATAATAACGACAATGCCAGAATGATACATTAAATATCAATGTCAAGTAGTACAAGCTAGACCAACAACTGGTGCAAGGGCATATGCACCAACAATAGTGACATGATAAGCATAATACCATGGTAAGCAATAGTGACATGATAAGCATAATACCATGGTAAGCAAAAACAACAGATAGAATCAATCCAAAGTAACAAAGAGTTACATGGTAAGCAAAAAGATCACAAAGATAAATCAACCCAAAGATACATATCATACACAACATAGTGAGCATAGTGGGAAATCACAAATAACATAAATGTTCCACGTCTGGAAGCATATTCCACCCTCGTCAAGGTGAAACTCAAACATATGCCGGCTGGAGCTGTCATGGCTCCCCATATTAGAGATAGTGGGATTCAAGAAGTGGCTCCCATGGATTCAAGAGGTGGCCCCCATTATTGCTAATGTGGCACTTTGTTCCATGTAGCACTTTGTTCCACAACTATCAATCTCTTCCCATTTCTGGGCTCATAATGTTATTCCCACTAGCATTCATACATTAACAAATGGAAACATACCAAAATGGGTTTATTGATATATGTATCAAACCCTCAAAGATGTGAACCTTAAAGTTCATATATGAGATACATGTTGCTGATATACTCATTTCCAAATGGAAGAGACATAAGTATCAATAAGCTCCACATAGAAGACCATATATAGAAGATACACATAGGAATGGTCATGTAACCCAAAATCAAAAAGTTGGAGCTTGTTTACCATGAGCATTATATTCTTCATAAGATACCATTTGGTATGATATTTGTGTCAAATCAAAGGTTTTCAAATCTAGTTTTCGGAAAAACAAATTTGACTTAAAATGGAGCTCAATACATGAAGATTTGATATTACTTATGGAACCATGTAGAGATCTATTATGAATACTTCTCCTTTTTGGCATCTTATTTACTTGCTGAGCATTCTTGCTCAATCCTTGCATTCTAACCTCTTTACAGGTTAGCTTTGGGCTACAAGTTTATGTGGACGGTTTAAAAAATATATTGAGTTGTGGTTTTATGTTTTGAGCATGTAAACATTAATGACTAATGTATGAGGTTGTTAGTATGTTTGTATGATAAGTGTGAGAAGATCCATGACTTGTGTGTGAGATAATATGGTTGTGAAATATTGAGCATGTAAAGTTCAATGACTTATGTATGATATTCATTTTGATGTTTGTAATATAAGTGTGAGTTATATTGAATAAATACTATGGTTTTGAAATAGGATGTATGGTTTTTATGATGTAAAAGGATTTTGATTAATAGAATGAGAAATTTTGAATGACTATTTGAATTATTGTTACCTCCTAGATGATGGAAAGTATATTTTATAAGTTATGTTGATCAGGTTATCATGTTTTGATCCTGGACACATATTGTCAAAATTTTTATGTAATGAAATTACCATCCTCTAGGGGTGTGACAACAAATGCTAGAGGTAGCCGACGGCACTCAACTATGCAAAATTTACTCACTAGCCTCTCAAGCAACTTCAAGCGCAACACGTTACGGGACGAAGGGTTCGCGGGGTTCAGCTCGCACGCCTACGCACCTGCGACCAAACCACGAACAGAGAATCGTCCATGCCTCCAATGCTCGGATGCTTGTGGGTGAGGGAGAAGAAGGAAAACACACGGTGAAATAGACAACAAGCGGAATGTAAACAAACCTTTCGGGCAGCGCAGGCATAGCGTCCCTAAACAATCCAATGTACCAGCGCGCAACAAGTTTGCCAAATGCATCTACGACCCAAAAACTAACACAAGGAGAGTGCAGTTTGTTAAGTGGATTTTCCCTAGCCCCTAATTTACAAACTCCACACGAGAAACTAAAAGGCTCAAACGTTCCCTTTCGGGTAGCGTAGGCAAAGAATTCAAACAGATTTGATAAAACCCCCGATCAAATGCTTCTGACGTGCGGTCGGACTTGTGGTCTCCCCGATGCATCTAAGATCCTAACTACCCCATGGTTGAGTACAGACAATTAGCGAGTTCTTCGTGATTATCTGATTTACAAACCACAAGCTAAGGGGAATAGGCTCAAGCGCATTCTTTCAAATGACGCAGGCAAGGCATGCACATAGGATCGAGTCGGATATAGGTATTTAGAGCAAGACTATTAAAGCTAGCAAGTTATCAAAGGGCTACCCCCACATCCTGATTTTGAAGTTTTAGCCTATCATGCTCGTGGTAATAGCATAGACAATATTCTCAACCATAAACATCATGCGTAACAACAAATATTGTACAAGAGTTGCAAAAGAAAGATAGATCATGTGTTGCTCTATGAAGATGATACAACAAGTTCAGCAATTCGAATATCAATCTAAAATCTTCCCTAAAACTTATCTCTAAGGTGCTCACGCTGGAGTAAATCTTCAAGGAATGCAGTTGCGTGGCCCTTTGGTTATCTTCTCCTCCCAAAACGCAGCAATCTTCTCCCGTGCGAACCCCCTTTCTTTTGCTTTGATCGAAAGGCTTTTATCTCCCTCTTCTGATGGTCTCTTTCCTCTTCCCCATGCTCTGCAAAAGCCTTTGCAAAAAGCCTTTGCCCAGCCAAAACAAGGTCTTCGCCAGCCTTCTCCATGCCCTGCGATACTGCAGTCGCTGCTATTCTTCTTTCTTCATGAAATCATGATTATTCCAGCCGATTTTGCCATCTAAAGGCTGCTCCAAGCTCCTTTGTCAATGGGGGAGAAAAGACTTGGCTGTCCTCAAGCTTCCCCTAGGGTTAGGTTGTAGAGATTTGAGTTAAAATCATAGTTTTGAAATAGGCGGGTTCGCGATCTCAGGCGTGAATTTTGTCATGACCCGGTCGTGATTTATCAGTTTCAGCTTCCAGCATAACGACGATCACTGGCATGATTCTAGTCGGGACCCGGTCATGATTTTCGACAAAGGCTTCAATGAATCCGAAAGCTTCTGGTTAGGATCATCTCGAATTGGGATAAGCTTTTCTACCACAAAAGTCCCAGAATCCACCCTCTTTATGGTCATTTTGACCTGAAAATGTGAAAAATACAAAGAGAGGTATAGATTCCATAGATGTAAGGCAATTAAGGGAATAATGAGGTAGAAAGCTCAGAAATATAGGTGATTCTGACTATAAAATCATACTTGAAATGCTATATAAATCAGTGTCAACAGAATACCTATGACTTAAATCTTTGTTTGTCCTCAAACAAATAGAAAAAATGAAATTCCATGAGGATTGTTCAACAGAAGTGATACGCCCTTAATGATCTATAAATGCGAAATAATCACAGCTAGTCACAGGATCCACAAATCACTGTAGGCTTTAAAGTTGTCAAGATGAAAAGTAGAGTATCTAGGTGAAGTCTATGGGCAACAATTGTACGATAATATTAGATATAAATAATTCCTTACCACATGAAGCATGGATCCACTAAAGCACCCAGATGGTAAACTCTAAGGTAGTAGTAAAGGCCTTGCTCATAACTTCGGTACCACCGTATTCTTTCCCTTCTGCAATGCCAAGCCATACCTTCGGTACCACTGCCCTTCTTTTTGTTTTGATTTGCAGTGCCAAGTCACAACTTCGGTACCACTGCCCTCTTCTTCTTTCACTTTTTCTTTTAGTGGCAGTGCCAAGTCAAAACTACGGTACCATTGCTCTTTTCCTTCTTTTCTTATTTGTTGGGTAGTGCCAAGTTGTAACTTCGGTACCACTACCCCCTTTTTTTTGTTTTCTCTCTTTTCATTCTCTCTATCTCTTGTGCGGTGCCAAGTTAGAGGAGCTCATACCAAAACTAATACCAAGAGTTACCAAGAGTGGTAAGTGTGTGTCAAGTGGTTTTGATTTATTATCATCCAAACAAATAGTACTCATGCTGGCATATAGAAACTACCCAGATTCAAAGCTTATCAAAGTTCAATCCCTAAGTGTTCAATGTATAGGGGATCAAGTGACTACTTGCTATCATGAAAGAATGCTCTTAATGTAGCGTGGGAGTATAAATCAATCTTGAATTAGGTAAATGAATCCAAAAATAAAAGTCAATCATATATGAGAAAGTATCATTCAAAATTCTATAAAATTTTAGTCAGAACCTTCCTTGGATTTCATGTGTTCAGGAAGCAATCATCAACAAGGCTCAAAGCTTATCAACAAAATCATGATAAAAGCATAGCAGGAAGGTGTAGCATGTCATAGAAGTACAATCATGAAAATATCCTTGTCAAGCTGAAACATCATCAAAGTAACTTGCAATAAAAGCATTATGAAAGTGGAGCATATTAATGTTCAGCAATGAAAAAGGGTTAAAGTATTGCAGGTTTGGTACAACAGCACATAAGTAGCATCAGTTTATCATAGTGTAAAGTTTACTATAACAGTACATATACCATCGCATCATAAAAGTATGAAAGTTAATCGCGATGACCCCATCAAAATGTATCGTGTAAACGTCAAAAGGAGTAAATCTCCCCCAAAGCGAAATGGCGCATCGTGCTCGATGCAGCAGCATAGATATATATCAAAATAGATGGGGAAGACTTACTAAAGTGCAGTCCTACTCGCTGCACTCTACCGGGTCGTCATCGTCGTCAACTTCCTCGGAGGAATCAGAGACATGGATGGTGTTGTCTGCATCTTCATCTTCATCCCATGGTGGAGGCTATGACATGTTGCAGTGAAGAAAGATTTCGATCGACTTTACCGTCTCTACTAGGTTCGTGAGCTGCTTCCCCTAGTTCAGCTGTTCTTGGCGGAGCAAATGGAGCCTGTCGTTTGTAGAGGGACGCGCTGTAGTCCACGGCTGTCCTCCAATAGAGAAGTTGGGATCAACGTCAAGAGGTGTGGTCTGGTCCTCTGGTGCGGTTGGCTCTGGATGAAGGCGCCAATTGGCACTATCTCTAATATCGGTACATGCGGTATTCGGTAAAGCCATGGTGGTAGCAATATCTGTGAAAGTAAGATGGTAATTGTCCCCTCGCCTGATGATCATCTTCATCGAAAGTAGGTGCTCAAGGTCTAGTCGTCTGCTGCATACTGCCTTCGGCTGTCCGTAAGGGTTGTGGCCTAGAGATAGTAGTGATCATGCCACTAATACAAATATTCCCCTTTTGTGCGTGGGCGACACGGAGGAACTGCCAGGCAAGGTGATACCCGGCATTAATCTGATATTGATGTAGAAGTCCCCACAAGCAAAGCAGTTCCGACTGGTGAACAATCTCATCCCCATCTCGTGCTAAGATCGAGTGTGCGAGCAGACGATGGGCATAGCGAATACATGGGTTTGAAATGGTGGAAGCCCTGGCATTCCTTGGCGAGTAGGTGGACACGGAGGAGATGCACTGCCAGAAGATGTCTTCGTTGAAATTTGGCAGACCAAGCCTGGATGCGTAAGCTGGAAATCCAAAAATGTCATTCAGATCGGCGACAGTGAGGATATACTCATTGTTGAAGAGTCTGAAGGTGATCAGGCCTGGATCATTTTCTAGCGCCGAGACCTTAACCTCTACAGAACTGAGAAATTCTAGCGTAAAAGGGATATAAGTAGGCTGCGCATACTACAAGAAATGCCCCCAACTGAACTGCCTAAACATCCAGAGCAGATCATCAAAAATCCCAACACGGCTAGTGATGGAGGATCGATGTATCGGGTGTTGATTATGCGGCGGTTGGAGAGAACTTGGTACCGAGCAGCTTGGTGATTATCCCTCATTTGAATCTCGGGCGGAGCGGATTGCTGTCGTGTCTCAGGTCGAGGGCTTGTAGCTCCAGCTGGTTGTTTGCCGGTATTCTTCCGTCTTGGCGGCATGGTCACTTAAGGGGCTGGTCGAGAATGTCGAAGAACAGAAGCAAATGAAAACAGAATCTACGGCGAGATAAGGAATGAAAACCTGAAGTGAGAGCTCGCCGGAAGTCGGTGGTGTCGCCGAAAGAGTCACCGGCTAGTCAATCGCCGGCGGCGAGGTGAGCGGCGGCGAGTGGTGGGGACACACAGTGGGGTCGCGCAAAGTATGGAAGGAAAATTGGGAACCCTAACTGAGAAAGATCGGGTGGATTGCTTAAGTTCCGTTGCTTAACGGGTTGGATGGCCAGGCGAACCTGTTAAGATGTTAGTGATCGTGCCCGAGATTCCTGTCAGGACCCGGTCATGAAATCCTTGTCGAAGTGTCTGCAGGGAAATCATGGTCAAGATTTTCATCGATACCCAGTCGTGATCTTCTCACAGATTAGTACCAGTTTTCATGGCCGTGACAGGAATCACGGGGCGGCCGTGATGCTCTTGTCAAACTTATACTAATTCTGTCTTGTACAAGTCTTGCCCATGATTTTTGTCATGACTCGCCCATGATTTTCTTCTATAAGGTTGCGCACAAATTTTACGGTCATGGCTTCAGTCTCCTCCTTGCCGTAATTCTCTTGGCGAGTTTTCTGATGTTGGACTGAGTGAGAATCACGGTCGGGATTTTCGTCGGGACCCACCCATGATTTTGTGAAGACTGGCAGAAAAATGCCTCTCCTTACTGCATCAGTTTGCGATATTCCTGTGTCATTCAAAGTCAAGTACAAACATCAATATCCATAGTCAAATAAACAAAAATACCATAAACAACGCAAGTAATGAAAGGGCACAACACGGCCCAAATATCGTTTTCGACTTTGTAGGATTCAGTTCCCAATGCTGAAAATAAACAAGAATAGTTTATGAATACGTATAGGTTTCTTAATAGAAAGGATTGAAATTGATAAGAGCGGGTGCAGCTTGCGCCATTCTTGGTGACTATTTTTGTTGGGGACCTTCACACTCAATTGAATAGCGGAATCCCGTGCTGGTATTTGGTGTTGACAGAGTGTGTACACGTTCCCTGCAGGATTACCATCAGTATTACATACCAAAACCATGTATTCGGTGATTTAGAATCTTCAAAGGCTGCTTTGCAAACTCTACAGTGCCACGGGCTGGCTTTCTTCTCACTTGTTGACGCTCCAGATGAACATCGTCTGAATGAAATTTCTTGAGGAAACTAACATGGAATGTGGGATGTAGCTTGTAGTGCTTTGGCAAATTCAGCTTATAGGCTACTGCACCCACTCTCTTGATAACCGTGAATGGACCTTCATATCTGGGTACAAGCCCTCTATGATAAGTGCCTGCCACTATCTTCTTCCACATCTGAGGGGTGAGTTTGAGGAGCACCAAATCTCCTACCTCAAACTCTACATGACGCCTGTGCCGGTTCGCATATTTTACCATTCGGTTGGAAGCTTTCCTCAAGCTATCCCTAGCCTCTTCCCAGAGCTCTATGCGATCCTGGACATACTGATTAGCAGTCTTATTCTGACTGCTTGCACCACTAGCAAGATGATCAACCGGGGTAGATGGTTGATATCCTAAGACCATCTCAAATGGACTTTTTCCAGTAGCTGAGGACACTTGTATATTGTAAGCAAATTGAGCCGTATCAAGCATGAATGGCCAATTTCTCTGAGTAGCAGATATAAAGTGCCTTAGATATTCTTCTACTAAAGCGTTGATGCGCTCGGTCTGCCCATCAGTTTGGGGGTGGGGGTGGAAAGCAGTGGACATTTTCAAGTCTGTTCCCAGCTTCTTAAACAAGGACCCCCAGAATCTGCCTGTGAATCTGGTGTCTCTATCACTAATGATATCTCGTGGTAAGCCAAAGTGCTTCACCACGTGCTGAAAGAACAAATTGGCGGTCACCTCCGCTGAGCACTCCTCAGGAGCCGCCACAAATATAGCATATTTTGAGAAACGGTCCACTATCACCAAAACAGAACCAAGTCCATCAAAGACTGGAAAATGTGTGATAAAGTCCATTGAAACTGACATAAATGGTCTAGCTGGTGTGGGCAAAGGCTGGAGAAGACCTACCTCAAGTCTCCTCTCAATTTTATCCTATTGACATATCAAACAGGTCTTCACAAAATGCTCTACATCTGCTTTCATTCCTGGCCAGAACCAACCTCTTTTAAGCAGCGCGTACATTCTCTGACCACCTGGATGTCCAGCCCAAACAGTATCATGGAACTCTCTCATTAGACCAAAACGGATGTCCCCCGAAGCAGGAACATAGGTCCGGCCACCCTGAGCCATGACAAGGCCATCCTCATCTACATAGAAT
This sequence comes from Costus lasius, assembly GCA_027563935.2. Taxonomy (NCBI): domain Eukaryota; kingdom Viridiplantae; phylum Streptophyta; class Magnoliopsida; order Zingiberales; family Costaceae; genus Costus; species Costus lasius. Next base: position 57,204,628 of record CM050447.1, read on the forward strand.
CTGCGCACTATACCATCTCTGATCTGTGCAACAAGCTTCTGGTAGGCTTTATCTGTACTGGCGGTCTGCTTAATGTACTGAAAAATCTTGCCCTCTGCTCTAGATAGTGCGCATAACATAGCAACAGTGCTGATCCTACTGAGGGCATCTGGGACCTGATGACATTTACCCGGTTTATGCTCCCAACTGAAGTCAAACTCTGCTAGAAGCTCTTGCCAACGGGCCTGCCTGGCTGACAATTTCTTCTGAGTCTGGAAGAAAGTGTTAGCAATGTTATCAGTTTTCACTATGAAGTGACTCCCCAGAAGGTAAATACGCCACAATCTGAGACAATGGACCACAGCTAGCATTTCCTTTTCATGTGCAGAGTAGTTAAGCTCAGCTGCTTTCAATTTTCTGCTTTCATAGGCCACTGGTCTGCCATCCTGAACTAGTACTCCGCCTAGAGCACGGTCTGAAGCATCAGTATGAACTTCAAACCCTTGTGAGAAATCTGGTAATTTTAGCACTGGCTCTGAAGTTACCAGCTTCTTCAGAGTCTCAAAAGCTTCTTGGTGTGTCTCCTCCCAACACCAAGTTTTGTCCTTTTTGAGCAAGTCCGTCAAAGGTGCCACTACCTTTGAGTATCCCATGATGAATCTTCTGTAAAAGTTTGCCAGACCCAAGAAAGATCGCAGTTGAGTCACGTTATAAGGACTAGGCCAATCCCAAATGGCCTTGATCTTCTCATTATCCATTCTCACACTGCCTTGAGATACCACATGTCCTAGGAATTGGATCTCAGTCTGGGCAAACTCACATTTCTCAGCCTTCAGATACAACTGGTTATCTCAGAGAACTTGCAGTACTTGCCTCAAATGCTTCTCGTGCTCCTTCAGATCTGAGGAATACACTACTATGTCATCCAAATAAACCACCACGAACTTATCCAAAAATGGGTATAGGATATTGTTCATGAGGTTACAGAAAGTTGCAGGAGCATTGGTTAGCCCAAAAGGCATAACCATAAACTCAAACGAACCATACCGCGTGACACAAGTTGTCTTTGTCTCATCCCCCTCGGCAATACGCACCTGCCAATATCCTGATCTTAAGTCAAGCTTGCTAAAGATCTTAGCATTTGCCAATCTATCCAACAAGTCTTGAATCAGCGGGATGGGATAGGCATTGTGCACTGTGACTTTATTCAGTGCTCTATAGTCCACGCACATGCGCAAGCTCCCATCTTTCTTCTTTTGAAACAGGACAGGCGCTCCATATGGTGCCTTTGAGGGTTGGATACACCCTGACTCTAAGAGCTCGTTCAGCTATTTCCTGAGCTCTGCCAGTTCTAATGGTGGCATGCGGTATGGAGGCTGTGCTGGGGGTACTGCTCCAGGGACTAACTCAATCTGGTGATCTATGTCTCTCCTGGGAGGCAGTACCTTTGGCATCTCTAGTGGGATCACATCTTTGAACTCTTTCAATAAAGATCCAATAGAAGGTGGTACTGATGTCATTAAGTTCTCTAATGAAGCTACAGCAGTCCCCACAATGACTTCTTTTCCTTTTCTGCTACAAGAACTGGAGGAAGTGGCCAGTTCCCTCACATCCCTCATAAACTGTCCAGGAGCTGAATCCAATCGTGGAGTGTCTTCCACTATTCTGATATGAGCTAGATAAGTGGAAGCACCATGCCTCACTCCATTGACTAGGGCAGTAGGAGTAAGCTCCTTCTCCTTCGCTTTCTTCTTCTCCTCTTTCATTCTAGTAAAGCAAGGAATGAAACAAGGATTCTTCTCATCTAATACCAGCAAACTATTGAGATGTGGCATTGGGGTGGCTTTTGCTCTTCTCAACAAGTCCATACCCACAATGACGTCGAACACATCTAACTGAGTAACTAGCACTGTGCACTTCCCACTCCAAGGTCCCATCTTCACTGGAACATCATAAGATATGCCCATAGCTTTCTTCGCCTCAGCATTTACTGTCTTAACATGGGTGTTACTGGTGGTAGTTTTCAGCTTCAGTTGCTCTCGCAACCTATCTGAAACAAATAGGTGAGTGGCACCAGTATCTACCATGGCTGCAATCTCTACTCCGTTCAGGCTAATATTTGTGTACATCAGTGGGGAATATCTCACTGATACATTGGCAATGACCAATGGGTTGACAGATGCGAAACCCTGTGGATCTTCTTTTCCTGCGTCCCCCTTATCTGCTAGGACCGCAGCTATTGCTCTTTTAGTAGGACAATCCCTCATCATGTGAGGGCCATTGCAAACAAAGCAAGCTAGTTTCCTCTTAGGACTAGACTCATTTCTCTTCTTCTGCACTGGAGGTTTCTGATGAGTCTGAGGAACTGGAGCTTTTCCCTTTTGCTTTTGCTTGGGGATGTACTTCTTCTTACCCTTGTGTGGCACACGGGTATGGGAAGATGTAGAAGAAGTCACTCCCCCAGCATGAGGTCTGGTACCTCTCATGTCTAGTAAGGCATCTGCAGCTACCACAGCATCTCTGTAAGTGGTATCAGAGCCCACGCGCGCACCCGGAACAACTGCAACAACTCAACCTGACAAGTAGTGGTTGTTTGTGACACCGAGATATAGACGTGAGTTGTTGTGCTGTTTGGGAGTTGCGTACGTCGGTGCTTAGCGCCGGGGCATAATTCCTCAGTTACACAACTCATCGATCAGTTTCGGGTCCATTCAACCGTCAGCACAGTTCACCCATCACAGCACCAGATGGCAGAGTCAGATTTACCAGAGTTGCTAGATCTGGATGAGAGGTTCACCAGACTAGAGTTAGCTGTTGGGATAGAAGAGGGGGAATGGCAGGGAGATCCACTGGCTGTGCATATGCAGACACTCAGGGAACTCAATAGGCATTATGAGCAGACAAATGATGCTAGAGTCAGAAGGCTAGAGTCTACTGTGGAGTCTACTGTGCAGACGCTCAGCCGAGATAGCCATGTTGAAGCTAGCCTTAGCCCAGGTAGCTTCAAACCCATCTACACCCATAGCTGGGGTTATGCCTTCACATCCGGTAGTGTCATTTCAGTATAAAATGAAGCATGCGGTCATGAAGGTTTTAACTCCAATCATCAAAAGAACTTCTCAAAATATGCAAACTAGACTGAAACTTAAACAAAATGTGAAAACAAGAAAGAAAGATGCTGAAAATAAATTTAACTAAAATAAGATGCTTGGGTTGCCTCCCAAGAAGCGCTAATTTAATGGTCTGTCAGCTCGACCGTAGTCAGTGTCATTTTGGTGAAGGAGCATCCCTGAGGACCAATGCAGTCCCCTCTGGTATTGGTTCATGGGGGACGTAGTGCTTGAGCCTTTCTCCATTAACTTTGAAGGTGCCTGTTGATTCTCGAAAAATGTCCACGGCACCGTGAGGGTAGACTTTTTGTACTATGAATGGTCTTGTCCATCTAGTTCGAAGCTTTCCAGGGAAAAGCTTGATTCTGGAATTAAACAAAAGTACCATATTGCCTTCGTGAAATTCTTTCCTTATAATCCTTTGATCATGCCACCTTTTGGTGCATTCTTTATAAATCCTGGCATTTACATAGGCTTCTTGTCGGAACTCATCGAGCTCATTGAGTTGCAGCTTTCTGGCTTTTCCAGCTTGTTTCCCGTCAAAATTTAGTTGTCGTATTGCCCAATAGGCCTTGTGCTCAATTTCAACTGGTAAGTGGCATGATTTACCATATATCAACTGGAATGGGGACATACCTATAGGAGTTTTGAATGTTGTACAGTATGCACATAAAGCATCGTCAAGTTTGAGTGACCAGTCTGTGCGCGTGTGCGATACGGTTTTTTCAAGGATGTGCTTTATCTTCCAGTTCGAGATTTCAACTTGTCCGCTAGTCTAAGGGTGGTAAGCGGTGGCTGCTTTATGCATTACCCCATACTTTCTAAGAAGTAGTTCAAATCTTCGTTCAATGAAATGAGACCCGCCATCGCTAATTACCACACGAGGCGTTCCAAATTGCGGAAATATCAACGTCTTGAAAAATCTGAGAAGTACCTTGGAGTCATTTGTTGGGGAAGCCAAGGCCTCAACCCATTTGGAAACATAATCAACTCCAACTAAGATGAATCTGTTACCGCAGGAGGGCAGAAATGGACCCATAAAATCGATACCCCATACGTCAAAAATCTCGATATCTAGAATGGTATTGAGAGGCATCTCATCTCTTCAAGATATTCCTCCCATCCTTTGGCAACGATCACAAGACCGCACATAGTCTCTTGCGTCCTTAAACAAGGTCGGCCTAAAGAATCCACATTGGAGGACCTTGTATGTTGTTTTCTTCCCACTACAATGCCCTCCATAAGAAGATGAATGGCATTGGAATATGACATATGAAATTTCCTCCTCTGGTAAGCATCTTCGAATGATACAGTCGGCACAACGCTTGAACAAAAGCAGTTCATCCCAATAATAGTATTTCGCATTTGATACGAATCTCTTTCGTTGCTGGTGTGTGAGGTTTGGAGGCATAATGCCGGCCGCCAAGAAATTTACCAGATCAGCATACCAGGGTGTTTTTTACCGTGGTGGCAGCTACTAGGTTTTCATCCAGAAATGTATCATCTATTTCTTCTTCCGAAGTACTCTCAGGAGTGGCTGTCAAGCGGGATAGATGGTCCGCTACTAAATTATCAGTTCCCTTCTTATCCTTGATCTGAATATCAAATTCTTGCAGCAATAGTATCCATCTAATTAGTCGCAGTTTCACGTCTTTCTTCGTCATGAGATACTGGATTGCCGTGTGATCTATATAAACAATAACACGTGAGTTAATTAGGTATGATCGAAACTTGTCGAACACAAAAACTACAGCTAAGAATTCTTTTTCCGTCATGGCGTAGTTGCTCTGTGCTCCGTCAAGCGTTCAGCTGGCGTAATAAATGGCATCTGTTCGGTTGTCTTTTGGCTGTCCCCATACAACTCCTACCGTATAGTCATTAGCATCGCACATAACTTCGAAGGGTAGCGACCAATCCAGAGGTTGTATTATCGGTGCAGAGATCAACGCATTCTTCAGCTGCTGAAAAGCGTCCATGCAACTATGGTCAAAATCAAATGGTACATCCTTAGCAAGTAAAGATGTAAAAGGCCTAGCAATTTTAGAAAAAAAATCAATGAAACGCCTATAAAAGCCCGCATGTCCCAAGAAACTTCTTATTCCTTTGACAGAGTTTGGAGGTGGCATCCTTTCAATTACATCGATTTTCGCCTTGTCAACTTCAATACCACGCTTTGATATCAGATGGCCAAGAACGATTCCTTCTTTTACCATAAAATGGCATTTCTCCCAATTAAGCACCAAGTTCGTCTCTTCACAATGCTGCAGAACACGGGTCAGATTAGATAAACAAGAATCAAAACTAGACCTGTATACCAAAAAGTCATCCATAAAGACATCTATGATGTCTTCAATCAGATCGGAGAAGATCGCCATCATGCAACGCTGGAATGTAGCTGGTGCATTACATAAACCAAACAGCATTCGCCGGTACGCGAAAGTGCCGAAGGGACATGTGAACGTGGTTTTCTCTTGGTCATTGGGATGTATTGGTATTTGGAAAAATCCTGAGTACCCATCCAAGAAACAAAAATAAGAGTTAGTGGCCAATCTTTCAAGCATTTGATCAATAAAGGGGAGAGAAAAATGGTCCTTACGGGTGGCTTTGTTCAATTTCCGGTAGTCGATGCACATGCGCCACCCGGTAACGATTTTTTGCGAAATCAATTCGTTATCTTCATTCTTCACTACCGTTACTCCTCCTTTCTTTGGTACCATGTGTACCGGACTTACCCATTGGCTGTCCAAAATAGGGTAGATAACCCCTGCATCCAATAGTTTCAAATTTTCTTTCTTTACTACCTCCTTTAAATTCAGGTTCAAACGTCTCTGGTATTCAATAGATGGGGCGCTGCCTTCTTCGAGATGTATCCTGTGCATACATAAAGAAGGGTTAATACCTTTTATATCTTCCAAAGTGTAGCCAATTACCTTCTTGTGCTTTCGAAGCTTATCAAGGAGAAGGCTCATTTGTTCCGGATTGAGATGTATGGCTACAATAACGGGGTAAGTGGAATTTTCTCCTAAGAATTCATACCTGAGATTGCTGGGTAAGGATTTGAGTTTTAGATTCGTCCGTTCACAAACCTCGGGTTCCGGTTCTGGTAATTCTTCAAGTTCTTCTGTGGTTAGCTCAATTTCGGTGGTTGTGTCAAGAATTTCGGCATAAGTGTTGGGGTATGCCCTTAAGGCTAATGTTTGAGGCCTTGGGATTGTATCAGTATCATGTAATAAACTCTTATGTTTATAAAGGCATGGTTATTATTCAGGTTGCTACATTGTCTGCTGCAATATATATATATGTTCTTCTGAATAATGTCTCAAAGCTGTTCAGCTAGGCTGACATGCAGTTAAGTCCTTAGTCGAGATATCTTGGTGAACATGAGACAGCCTTGATATGATTGAGACTAATATGTGTTCTAATCTTATAGGATGCTTCGAGCATGGAATAAGATGTAGACTCATGGGTACATTGGATGTACTGGACTGACCCTACTAGGATATTCAATTGCTTGTCACAATGTGAATAATCCTTGATTGTAACAAGTGGCACATTTCCTCTGACTTGAGATCACTTGTGTTTTCTAAATGATGATTGTCATTGTTTTGAGGTAGTTCAATATCATTTGAAACATAATGATTATAGACTATCTTGGATGGTGAGCTTGAGTCAGGTTAGGGCACTAGTGATAGACAAAGGATTGCCGTCTCCTTGTTTAAGGAGTGTGATGTTCTAAAGGGGCCCCCCTGGATGAGATGATTGAGAAAGTGTATGGCCATACCCAGGTGACTATGTTCATCTGATCTAATCATGCTCATCATATTGGAGTTACAGGCTTGACACGCTTGTCCAATAAGAACATCCAGTGGCAAAGGAATTATGCATGCCTAGTGAGTTGATTCACACTTGTGCTGTTTTTGGGTGTAGTCTTAGAAGACTCTTTTCTTTATATCGGGAGACAGTGATGTGTTGCTAGATACCCCTCACTGATCGTGATAATGTGAGTTATCGTTACCGACATTTAAAGGAAACCCTCAGGGTCGCACAATTTGATGATATGGCTTACTTAAGTCAGATCGTGTGGACTGAATTGTTTGGGTTCAGTTTAAAGGGATTTAATCTCTGATTGTAAGTGAGATCTGGTCTGATCATGTTTGATTGATTAGGGCTTGAGATCGGTAAGCTTCGATTGAGAGATTGGATGCTAGATCGGTGAGATCAGGAGCATCAAAGAGATGAACGGTCAGATCTGGAGCCTTAGGGTTTTAATGTGATCTGGACTTATGGCTTGGTTTATTTGGTTATTGAACCAAATTCAAAATGAACCGGCTCATGGATGAGCGCGTGGTTCAAAGGTGAAGTGGAGTTTGCGATTGGGGTAAACCCAAGATCGCATGTGGAGAAGTTATATGCTATTTTTGGATAGCACTTCTCAACGTGACCACGCTTCACGTTTTCCCTCTTCACGCCTTCACGCTTTGTCGCCAATTCGTTTTTGGTTCTTGAGGCATTCGTGCGTGAACGAGAGGAAGAGACGACAAGAGAAAAATCACCAAGCCAAGAAGTTCTCTTCCCTATCACTCGACAAGGACTACTTGGGACCTTGCTAGCACAAGGATCGCCAAAAGGAGTAGGCGACATCAATTGTGTGCGTCACCTCTGGAGAAGATCCATTTCGATCTTTGCTTCCAAGGCGCCATCTAGAAATGGCTATGGTATGATCCTTCTCTATTTGCAATCGGGTCATTTTTGTTGATCATATAGCATGCAAGATGTAGAAACCCCCTTTCCGCTGCCTTTATTCTTATATGCGCCTATGAGATAGGGTTTCGCCCCCTCATGCTAACCTACAATTGGTATCAGAGGCTAGGTTAACGCATGATTTATATGATTGCTATATGTTTTGTGATCCTTGTTTGCGAACAATGCTTAGATCTTTATTACATGCGAAAATACATGTTAAGTTATCATAGGCGAAACTTGTATTTTGTTAGAGGCGCATGTATGAGGTTACCTTCAGTTGGCGCTTGTATGTTGTTGGTTTTCTTAAAACTTAAATACTTGCGCGACAGACACTAGATCTAAGGCCTTACTATAAACCCTTAGACGGGTTACTAGGGTTGAAGTCATCCCCTAGGTTAGATCCAGACAGTCTGATCAGACCATCTGACAGCCTTGATGGGTCGACCAGATAGCATCTGTGCGCAAGCACAAGATGGCTATAGGTCGACTGCAGACAGGCGTGTAGCGATATCTGATTGAGACAACCTATGAACGCACATGAGTTAGGCCCGGGGTCACACCCGTTTGCCAGACCTCATCGTGGTTGTTGAGCCCTGCCGCATGCATGGTTGACCTTTTGGTCGATACAAGTCAGTTAGGACTTGGTGCATGCAAGGGCAGTGGATCTGACTAGGTTGGATGAGTGGATCCCTAGTAATGGACCGTTGTAAGGATGTAGGGCAAATAAGGAAATTAAAATTGATGCCTATGGGGTTTTTCAAAAGTTTTAATTTCTTGTTTGGATCACATGCTGATTGATGCCATTTGCATGTTTATTTATTCTTATGTGGGCTGCCCATGTTAAATGTGTGCTGTGCTGGGGCCTGCGTGCCTGGAAATTATTTTGTAAATTAATTTTTAATTGTGATCTGCGCATCACATTGCATTTAATTTATAAAATGTAATTGACCTGCGAGTCAATCTTGTCTAGATAGATTAATTTGTAAATTAATCAGACAAGAGCACAAAGCACACATGGCAGAGGCGCATGCAGCAGTGGCTAGACCAGGTGGGAGGTCCAGGGTTCGACTCTGGGACCAGGCGCATTTACCTGGTGGGCACACCTGAGCTGCAGTGGGCGCTTGGGCCCTGGTTTGGGCCAAATGAGCAGCAAAAGACCCATGAAGAAAAGCAAGTTAAGACTTAAGTGTTTAAGGTCTTACTTAGGCTATGGGCTTTTACCACATAAGATCCATGCTTTCTTTTATTGTTTAAATAAGTAGAACAGCATGATTTATTTATCTTCTGCTATCACCATAGGAATTGCATGATAGTGAAGAAGATAAAAGACCGTTAAAATCCAACGCTAAAATATCAAGCTCGTTAGCCTTCTGACGCGAAACCTCACTGTTCTGATTATCGTTGGAGCCGTGTTCTACCCACTCAGTGGGCACGTCCATCTATCTTCAGACGGTGCGGGATTACACCTGCGTGTTACAGAGTAGGGATTTATCCCTTCTCGTTGCTCAGCATAGCACGTGGTGGTCCAGGGAGTAGGTCGGGTCAGCTTGACCATGTTGGCTACATATGTGGCGCATATGGTAGCGCATGGAGGCAGCCATCTGTGGGGTCAGAGATTGTGTTGTACCAACTCAGTTGGCACAGTCTGCTGGATTGCCCAGATGAAGGGGAATCGCACGGGTTGGCGATTGGCTAGGGCAGCCTACCAGAGATTAGTGCTTGTACTCTCTGTGCATCTTATCTCGCCTGAGCGGGACGCGGAGACCAAGTATGAAATCTGGATACCATCTCACTAAAAGAGTTCTACTCTTTCGGGCTGTTTTGCTGGATTTTCCAGCCAGATAAAATAGTGAGAAAAAGAATCTTTCTTAAGTCCTGATTGATTCTTAACATTGATACTGACCTTGCTGTTCTTGCATTGTTGTAGATACCTGCAGCAACGAACACCATGAGCTTCAATGTGCGATCCCTACTGGAAAGAGAGAAGTTTGCTGGGCCGAACTTCTCAGACTGGTTCGGACACCTTAAGATTGTTCTTAAGGCAGAGAGGAAACTGTATGTCCTCGAGACGGCGATACCGCCTCAGCCCGCTCCGAACGCCGCAAGGGCGGTTCGGGAAGCCTATGAAAAGCACGTCAATGATAGCATTGATGTCGCTTGCCTGATGCTAGCGTCTATGACGCCACCGCTGCAGCGTCAGCATGAGGATATGTCTGCTATAGACATGATAGCAAACCTCAAGATGCTGTATGCTGCACAGGCGAGGACAGAACGCTATAATCTGACAAAGCTTTTCTTTCAGAGCAAACTGGCTGAAGGGAGCCCAGTGGGAGCTCACGTGCTCAAGATGATTGGGCACAAGGAGGCTCTAGAGAAACTGGGGCATACCATCAACCAGGAGCTTGCTGTAGACATTATTCTGCAGTCTCTCCCGCCCTCTTTCGATGCGTTCATTATTAACTTTAATATGAACAAAATCGATTGTACTCCGGCAGAGCTGCTGAATATGCTCTTGACTACTGAGGAAACTCTGAAGGGAAAGCCTTCGACCTCTGTCTTAATGGTTCCTTCTAGGAACAAGAAGAAGGGGAAGAAGGGCAAGGCCCCTGTCAAGAGTTACAGCAAGGCTCTGAAGCAGAAGGTTAAGCGGTCCAAGGAATACAGGTGTTTCCACTGTGGCCAGCTGGGTCACTGGAAAAAGGACTGTAAAGCGCTCCAAGGAGATAAGAGGGGAAGCATCGCTTCTGGCTCAGGTATTTACGTGACTGAAGTCATGTTTTCATCTTCTTCTATATCATGGGTGTTGGACACTGCATGTGGAGTTCACATTTGTTCAAATGTGCAGGAACTCAAGAGAAGAAGGCAGGTGGGACAGCATGAGGTGGACCTACGAGTAGGAAACGGGGCACGGGTTGCTGCTGTTGCTGTAGGAGACTATTTCATCTCATTACCATCTGGAATTGTATTGGAATTAAACAGTTGTTACTTTGTTCCCAGTATTACTAAAAATATTATCTCCATTCCTGCTCTTGTCAGGAAGGGGTTTTCCTTTGAATGCAATATTTCAAAGTGTGTTTTATCTTTAGATAATATTGTTTATGCAACTGGTTCAATTAACAATGGGTTATTCATGTTGGACATGGAAAGTTCTATAGAAAATATTGATAATAAGAAAGCCAAGTATGCTAATGACAGCACCTTGCTATGGCATAGTCGTTTAGGCCATATTAACGAGAAACGCATCAAGCGGTTGCATGATAATGGACTGCTGGGATCATTCTCCTTTGAGGAGATTGATACATGCAAGGCTTGTTTAATGGGCAAAATGACGAAGTCACCTTTTTCTAACAAAGGTCAAAGGGCTTCAGGTTTACTTGACCTTATACACAGTGATGTGTGTGGGCCATTTAGTAAACATGCCAGAGGTGGCTATCAGTACTTCATTACCTTCACTGATGATTTCAGTAGGTATGGGTATGTCTATTTGATGAGACATAAAAGTGAATCTTTTGACAAGTTCAAAGAGTTCAAGAATGAAGTACAGAATCAGCTTGGCCGAAATATCAAGGCACTTCGTTCTGATCGAGGTGGAGAATACCTAAGTCGAGAGTTTACTGACTATCTGAAGGAGTGTGGGATTATCTCACAGCTCACTCCGCCAGGAACACCGCAATGGAATGGTGTGTCCGAGAGGAGAAATAGAACGTTACTTGATATGGTTCGTTCTATGATGAGTCAGGCTACTCTTCCATATTCCTTTTGGGGTTTTGCACTGGAAACAGCTGCAAAGGTACTAAACCGAGTGCCATCCAAGGCAGTTTCTAAGACTCCATATGAGTTATGGTATGGGAAACAGCCGAGCTTGACATTTATCAGGATTTGGGGCTGCGAGGCTTATGTCAAAAAGCTCGCCTCTGGGAAACTAGAGAGCAGATCTGAGAAATGTATCTTTGTCGGTTACCCTAAGGAAACTAAGGGTTATTATTTCTACGATCCCAAAGAGAACAAGGTATTTGTTGCTCGGACGGCCATATTTCTTGAGAAGGAGTTTCTTCTGCAAGAGGCCAGTGGGAGAGAAATAAAGCTGGATGAGAATCCAGAAGAAGGACAAAGTAGTCAAGCACAGTTGGATGAGCCTGAGCCGGTAGAACAGGTTATTGAACAACCTGAGGCTCAGATATCACGGGAACCGCGAAGATCGGGAAGGATTCGTCGACAGCCTGAGCGCTATGACGGAGTCTATTCATTGATAATGATGAACCCCTCACTTATGCGGATGCGGTCAGTGGACCGGAGTCAGCAAGATGGCTTGAAGCTATGCGAGCCGAGATGGACTCCATGTCAGATAACCAAGTCTGGGATTTGGTTGATCCGCCTCCGGGAGTTATCCCTATAGGCTGTAAATGGATCTTCAAGAAGAAGATTGACCTGGATGGTAACGTGGTTACCTATAAAGGCAGGCTAGTTGCGAAAGGTTTCAAACAAATCTACGGGATAGATTATGATGAAACTTTCTCACCTGTAGCCATGTTTAAGTCTATTCGGATTCTTTTCGCGATAGCTGCATATTATGATTATGAGATCTGGCAGATGGATGTGAAAACAGCTTTCCTGAATGGAAATCTGGATGAGGATGTGTATATGACACAACCAGAAGGTTTCACTAATCCATCAAATCGTCATAAGATATGCAAATTAAAGAAGTCTATTTATGGACTTAAACAAGCATCGAGAAGCTGGAATATTCGTTTTGATGAATCAATCTCTGAATTTGGTTTCATCAAGAACGAAGATGACCCGTGTGTATATAAGAGGTTTAGTGGGAGCGTGATTATTTTCCTAGTCCTCTACGTCGATGATATCTTGATCATTGGAAACGACATTCCTGAAATGCATGTGGTTAAGGCATGGTTAAGGAAATGTTTCCAGATGAAAGATCTTGGAGAAGCAGCCTATGTATTAGGTGTGAAGATCTACAGGGATAGATCTAAGAGGCTTCTCGGGCTGTGCCAGAGTACTTACATCGATAAGGTCCTAGAGAGATTCCACTTAGAGAATTCTAAGAGAGGATATCTTCCAGTCAGACATGGTCTGAATCTTTCGAAGAGTCAATGTCCACAAACACAGACTGAGAAAGATGAAATGGACAATACGCCTTATGCTTCGGCTATTGGGTCCATAATGTATGCGATGTTGTGTACTCGCCCAGACGTCGCTTACGGGTTAAGCGTGACCAGTCGGTTCCAAAGTAATCCAGGTCAGGCACACTGGATTGCAGTCAAGAACATTTTAAAATATCTGCGGAGGACCAAAGATATGTTCTTGATATATGGTGGTCAGGAAGAACTCAGTATTGAAGGATATACTGACGCTTCGTTCCAGTCGGACCAGGATGATTTCCGATCGCAATCAGGCTATGTTTTTAGCTTGAATGGAGGAGCAGTGGTGTGGAAGAGTTTCAAACAGTCAACTGTTGCTGATTCCACAACAGAAGCCGAGTATGTTGCAGCCTCGGAAGCATCCAAGGAGGCAGTTTGGATTCGTAAGTTCGTGAGAGAACTTGGTGTTGTTCCTTCGAGTGCAGATCCTTTGGTTATCTTCTGTGATAACACTGGAGCAATCGCACAGGCAAAGGAACCACGGTCGCACCAGAAGTCCAAGCACATACAGAGACGGTTTCATTTGATCAGGGAGATCATTGATCATGGCGAGATCAAAGTCTGCAAGGTTCATACAGATGACAATCTGGCAGACCCGCTTACTAAGCCTCTGGCGCAGCAGAAGCATGAGAAGCACTGTAATAATATGGGTTTGAGATTTCTCAACCATTAGATTAAGTGCAAGTGGGAGATTGTTGGGGTATGCCCTTAAGGCTAATGTTTGAGGCCTTGGGATTGTATCAGTATCATGTAATAAACTCTTATGTTTATAAAGGCATGGTTATTATTCAGGTTGCTACATTGTCTGCTGCAATATATATATATGTTCTTCTGAATAATGTCTCAAAGCTGTTCAGCTAGGCTGACATGCAGTTAAGTCCTTAGTCGAGATATCTTGGTGAACATGAGACAGCCTTGATATGATTGAGACTAATATGTGTTCTAATCTTATAGGATGCTTCGAGCATGGAATAAGATGTAGACTCATGGGTACATTGGATGTACTGGACTGACCCTACTAGGATATTCAATTGCTTGTCACAATGTGAATAATCCTTGATTGTAACAAGTGGCACATTTCCTCTGACTTGAGATCACTTGTGTTTTCTAAATGATGATTGTCATTGTTTTGAGGTAGTTCAATATCATTTGAAACATAATGATTATAGACTATCTTGGATGGTGAGCTTGAGTCAGGTTAGGGCACTAGTGATAGACAAAGGATTGCCGTCTCCTTGTTTAAGGAGTGTGATGTTCTAAAGGGGCCCCCCTGGATGAGATGATTGAGAAAGTGTATGGCCATACCCAGGTGACTATGTTCATCTGATCTAATCACGCTCATCATATTGGAGTTACAGGCTTGACACGCTTGTCCAATAAGAACATCCAGTGGCAAAGGAATTATGCATGCCTAGTGAGTTGATTCACACTTGTGCTGTTTTTGGGTGTAGTCTTGGAAGACTCTTTTCTTTATATCGGGAGACAGTGATGTGTTGCTAGATACCCCTCACTGATCGTGATAATGTGAGTTATCGTTACCGACATTTAAAGGAAACCCTCAGGGTCGCACAATTTGATGATATGGCTTACTTAAGTCAGATCGTGTGGACTGAATTGTTTGGGTTCAGTTTAAAGGGATTTAATCTCTGATTGTAAGTGAGATCTGGTCTGATCATGTTTGATTGATTAGGGCTTGAGATCGGTAAGCTTCGATTGAGAGATTGGATGCTAGATCGGTGAGATCAGGAGCATCAAAGAGATGAACGGTCAGATCTGGAGCCTTAGGGTTTTAATGTGATCTGGACTTATGGCTTGGTTTATTTGGTTATTGAACCAAATTCAAAATGAACCGGCTCATGGATGAGCGCGTGGTTCAAAGGTGAAGTGGAGTTTGCGATTGGGGTAAACCCAAGATCGCATGTGGAGAAGTTATATGCTATTTTTGGATAGCACTTCTCAACGTGACCACGCTTCACGTTTTCCCTCTTCACGCCTTCACGCTTTGTCGCCAATTCGTTTTTGGTTCTTGAGGCATTCGTGCGTGAACGAGAGGAAGAGACGACAAGAGAAAAATCGCCAAGCCAAGAAGTTCTCTTCCCTATCACTCGACAAGGACTACTTGGGACCTTGCTAGCACAAGGATCGCCAAAAGGAGTAGGCGACATCAATTGTGTGCGTCACCTCTGGAGAAGATCCATTTCGATCTTTGCTTCCAAGGCGCCATCTAGAAATGGCTATGGTATGATCCTTCTCTATTTGCAATCGGGTCATTTTTGTTGATCATATAGCATGCAAGATCTAGAAACCCCCTTTCCGCTGCCTTTATTCTTATATGCGCCTATGAGATAGGGTTTCGCCCCCTCATGCTAACCTACAATAAGCACGAACTTCCTCCTCTTGTTCATCGTCACATTCGTTTATCAGACACATCTCGAGTGGATCAATGTCTTTCCGAGGGAGATGGGACAGATTGAGCACATTGTTGTGACTCCGAGGCTAAAGTAAGAATCTGCAAAAAGAGGTTTCTTTAGGCTTCCTGTTATATCAAACTCTACCATTTCCTCACCTATGCGCAGTGTCAACTTCCCATTTTTAATGTCGATTATAGCACCGGCAATTGCCAAAAATGGTCTGCCCAATATTATAGGAAGCCTGGAGTCTTCCTTCATCTCAAGTACAAAGAAATCAACAGGAATATAAAATTTACCGACCTTTATTGGCACGTCCTCTAAAATTCCTACCGAATATCATACAAAATGGTCAGCCAATTGCAAAGAAATATTTGTCGGCTTCAAATCTTCGATATCTAGTTTCCTGCAAAGGGAGAGAGGCATTAAACTTACCCTAGTGCCGAGATCGCATAAAGCTCGGTCAAAGGGGGTGTTCCCGATCAGGCATTGAATGATAAAGCTCCCTGGATCTTTCAGCTTTAGCGGTAACTTGTTTTGGATGATTGCACTGCATTCCTCAGTCAGCGCCACTGTGCCGTGCTCTTCCATTTTCCTCTTATTGGATAAGATTTCCTTCAAAAACTTAGCATAAGATGGCATTTGTGATAAAGCATCGGTAAATGGTACGTTGATATATAGTTTCTTTAAGTCTTCCAAAAATTTACCAAATTGCTTATCAAGTTTTGCCTTTGCCAAACTTTGTGGAAATGGAATGGGCGGTTTGTAAGGTGGTGGTGGGACATATACAGGTTCAATCTCTTTCATCTGTGGTTCACCTTCAACGACAGCTGGTGTCTCAGACTCAGGAGTTTTGGCTTCATTCTCACAATGGTCATCCTTAGACATTTCTGGTTCCTCAAGTTGTTTGCCACTACGCATGATAATGGCATTGCAATGTTCCCAAGGATTTGTTTTAGGCTGTCCAAGCAATCTGCCTGGCGGTCTAGTTGATGTACTAGCTTGTTGGGCTATTTGGTTCTCTAGCATCTTTTGGTGTGTGGTTAAGCCTTTGATTGCTTCTAAGATGCTGTCTATGGCCATGGTTTGTGTTGACACAAAGCTATCAAATCGCGATTCTAAAGTTTGCTCTTGTGGTACCGCGTTGGTACTCGGTTGTGAGTGTTGGTGATGCTTTGCATTTTAGTAGTATTTTTCCTTTATATTTCATGATAAATCTAGGCTTATTTTGATGGTTTTATGCTCTTTATAGACTTATTTACATAAAAGCTTTGGAATCTTCACTTTTTCATGCTTTTGGGTAAAATCACCCATTTTCGACCTCTTTTGAAGATTCTAAGGCCATGGGGTGATTTCTCATATGAAGATGAAGCTACACATCAAATTTGGGCACAATCAGAGTTAGCTTGAAAAATACGGCCAGGGTTCACCAGCTTTTTCGCTAGCCAGCAGATTTCTTCACAGAGAGCTTCACGCCAAGTGAACCCGACGGGGTTCACCCGTGCTTCTCTCTGTTGCGCAGCGCTCATAACTAGTCAGAATACATCACAGCTTGGTGAACCTGGCGGGGTTCACTCGTATTTCTTTCAGCCGAAACTGCTCAGAGCAAATCACGGCCAGGTGAACTTAGTGGGGTTCACCCGTGATTCCAACCCAGGCGACGCAAGTTCGACCCTCTCTCGGATTTTCAGTGATTTCCAACCCGTTTGGCATCCAAATTTGGCAAGTAAGGACTCTATGGAAAGTTGATTCGGATGAGAACATGGAAAATATAAAAGCCCCAATTTTGTGACCTAAATATCGAAGAATCAAGTGACGAAGCAGCGGGAGGCGGAAGAACACGGCGACGAGGCAATTTTCAGGGATTTTCAGAGATTGAGACGTCAGATCATCACGATTTCTTCTGGATACTTTCGGTTTATCGTCTCCTTCCTCTTAGAATCGCTTCCTTGTAGTTTTCTTTCCATTAAAAGAGAGATTTTGAGTGTTTCAATGATGATTGTACTATAAACCCTATTTCGGGGCTCGATTGAAGCCCGTTGACGATTTTGATTGCAAACTCTATTTTAATTCTATCATTTGGATTGTATTGTGAGCATATTTTACTTTGATGTGCATATATCATGATTTTACCTTGGCCGAGTATTTTCATGTTTAAGCCGTTACGATTCATACCGAGAGGAGGATCGTAAGGGTGGAATCTCTTAGTAAAACTTGCGAGACAACGACACGAGAGTGCTTGGTCTTCGCTCGAGGGTCTCATAATCTGCCATAGAACTCATTGCGTTCGTCTAAAATGATCCACCGCGAGAGTAGGAGATCGTCTTAGTTGAACACCAGGGTGTACACTCGAGAGAGGGCACCTTGTACCCTAGGGATAGATTCCTTGTGCAAAATCAATAGTTCGGATAACTGATAATTTTAAGTGCAATTAAGATCGTCATCGTGGTGGAAACCATAGGAGAAAATTTCTAAGCGGACCGTCCGCTTAGAAATTTTAAACGGTTCCCTTTTCGTTTTCGATCAAAATAAATCCAAAAATAAAAATAAAAGATGAAGAAATAATCTAGATAATTTAAGCTTTCCAATGATACCAATATCATGATGAAAAAATTTCTAAACTGATACAAATTCACATTTAAAACATAATAGAAAAGAATATTAATTATTTATATGTTTTAAATGATCTATGTGTTTTAAATGTGAATTTGTATCATTTTAGAAATTTTTTCATCATGATATTGGTATCATTGGAAAGCTTAAATCATCTAGATTATTTCTTCATCTTTTATTTTTTTTTGTATCTATTTTGATGGAAAACGAAGAGGGAACCGTTCAAAATTTCTAAGCGGATGGTCCGCTTAGAAATTTTCTCCGAAACCATAGCCCTGATATCTCTCTCGTACTGACTCTCTACCGTCGTAGCTTTGATCTTCTTGTTTTCAATTATTTAAGTTTTCAAAACCACGTTTTGATCCACCTAGCTATTAAATCTTGGACTTTCTAGTACTCAGGCTTGTTCCTTATGGGATCGACATCATTTATATTACTTCGACATAACCGTGCACTCTCGGGTTGTGTTAGTTGGTCAAATTGTTTGGGCTGATACCTGGTGTTGGGTGGGTGAAATCCAGGAGGTTGCCTGTAGTTTTATGGTTCAGCTGCATTGTTGTTTCGGTAGGAAAATTAGGATGGTTCCTTCACCCTAGGTTGTAGGTGTTTGAATAGGGGTTGTTTGGGACCCTCGCATTAAAGTCACCTACAGCATTCACTAGAGCGGGTGGAGGTCTTGAGATGTCAAGATTCCTAACTGGCAAGTTTCAAAAAGATGGCCTTCTATTCCACAAACTTCACACATAGTAGAGGTAGAAATAGCAGGATGCATGTTCATGGAATCAAGCTTGTAAGATAACGAGTCCACTTTTGCAGCTAGAGAAGTAAGAGCATCAAGTTCATACTTACCAGCTTGTCATGACGAAGTACCTCTTTCGCTCGACCATTGGTGATGGTTCAACATCATTTCCTCGATCAAATTGTATGCATCATCAATTGCCTTGCTCATTAGAGCTCCTCCAGCGGCTGCGTCTACAGTAAGACGTGTCTTATCAAGCAGGCCATTATAAAAAGTGTGTACCAGTACCCATTTCTCAAGGCCGTAGTGAGGACACATCCTCTGCAATTCCTTGAAGTGATCCCATGCCTCGTATAATGATTCGCCCTCTCTTTGAGAGAAATTGGTAAGCTGGTTTCTTAGTTGCACGGTTTTGCTCGGAGGAAAAATATTTTGCAAGAAAAACATGTGAGAGTTGCTCCCACGAAGTGATGGATCCAGATGGCAAAGAATGTAATCATGCTCGTGCCCTATCTCTAAGTGTAAAAGGAAAAAAGTCATAGTCGCAGAGCGTCAGTGGTTACACCATTCATTTTAATAGTGTCACAGTATTCGAGAAAAATAGATAAATGCTTGTTCAGATCCTCAGTCGGTGCTCCACCAAACTGGTTTTCTTATAACATTTATAGAAGTGACGGTTTTATCTCAAAGTTGTTTGCATCTATTGGTGGACGTGCAATGCTGGAATACAGTCCTTGGACATTTGGTGCGGCGAAATCTCGGAGTGACTTGTTACTGTCCATGATTGTGGTCTGTGAATCCTTGTAGGGTTGATGTTTCTGAAAATTTCTGCGACGCTGGAATGTTCTTTCAATTTCTGAGTCAAATGGTATTGCAGGTTCCGGACGCGGAGTTCTATGCATAAACTAAAATCTAATCAAGCAAGTAACTCGTTAAATCATGGAAGGTATAAAACTGAGTAAAAGAAAATATACTAATAAGCTAAAAATGTCTAGTCTAATCACTTCTAAATCCAGTCAATATTGCCAAAATCAGTCCCCGGCAACGGCGCCAAAAACTTGATAGTGCCCACTGGTATAGATGGGCGTTCCCGCAAGTGCACGAGGCTATCAAAGTAATAAAATATCGATCCCACAGGGACTGATGGGCAAGTACCGACAGATCTCAAAATTTCTAACTAGACGACGTGGAAATTGATGAAATCTAATTGTTAAACTTAAGTAAAGTGCACCAGAACGTAAATGGAGGTACACGCACGATAGAGACTTAATAATATAAAGCATCAGGACGTCGGTACACCGCTTTGACTCCTTACAGCTGAATAGTCTAGACTCTATTGCTAAGGTCCTATCTAGTTCAAGGGACTCAGCTTCCTTGTCACATAGGTTACTCCTTCCAATAGCCGGTTTGCTCCCACAAACCTGGCTACAGGTCAAACCTGTGAGGTTCTGGCACTTGGTCGGAAACGCTTCTCCATAACACGCCTAAGCTCCTAGTACTTTCAAGGTGGGTGCAGGTTAACAAGAGGGGTCTTCCACCGAATTCCTGGCTTACAAACTTCCTTCGCGTAACTTCTGGCTCTAGCTCGCCCTTTCGGGCAACGCAGGCATAGCGTCCCAAAACAATCCAATGTACTGGCATGCAAGAAGTTTGCCAGATGCGTCTACGACCCAAAAACTAACACAAGGAGAGTGCAGTTCGTTAAGTGGATTTTCCCTAGCCCCTGATTTACAAACCCCACACGAGAAACTAAAAGGCTCAAACGTTCCCTTTCGGGTAGCGTAGGCAAAGAATTCAAACATATTTGATAAAACCCCCGATCAAATGCTTCCGACGTGCAGTCGGACTTGTGGTCTCCCTGACGCGTCTAAGATCCTAACTACCCCTTGGTTGACTACAGACAATCAGTGAGTTCTTCGTGATTATCTGATTTACAAACCTCAAGCTAAGGGGAATAGGCTCCAGCTCATTCTTTCGAATGATGCAGTCAAGGCGTGCACATAGGATCGAGTCGGATATAGGTATCTATAACAAGACTATTACAGCTAACAAGTTATCAAAGGGCTACCCCCACATCCTGATTTAGAAGTTTTAGCCTATCGTGCTCATGGTAACAGCGTAGACAATATTCTCAACCATAAACATCATGCGTAACAACAAATATTGTACAGGAGTTATAAAAGAAAGATAGATCATGCGTTGAACTATGAAGATGATACAACAAGTTCAGCAATTCGAATATCAATCTGAAATCTTCCCTAAAACTTATCTCTAAGGTGCTCACGCTAGACTAAATCTTCAAGGAATGCAATTGTGTGGCCCTTTGGTTATCTTCGCCTCCCAAAATGCAACAATCTTCTCCCGTGCGAACCCCCTTTCTTTTGCTTTGATCGAAAGGCTTTTATCTCCCTCTTCTGATGGTCTCTTTCCTCTTCCCCATGCTCTGTAAAAGCCTCTGCAAAAAGCCTCCGCACAGCCGAAAGAAGGTCTTCGCCAGCCTTCTCCACGCCCTGCGATACTACAGCCGCTGCTATTCTTCTTTCTTCATGAAATCATGATTATTCCAGCCGATTTCACCATCTAAAGGCTGCTCCAGGCTCCTTTGTCAATGGGGGAGAAAAGACTTGGTTGTTGAAAGTCCCCTTAAAGGGGGCGAAACCCTAAAGTGGCGCATATAAAATTTTGGGCAGCGGAAATAAGGGTTTCTAGATGATCGGTTGCATGCATGTCATATGATCAACTATTAAAACTTGTATACATTGATAAGAGTCATACCATCGCCATTGCTTGGATGGTGCCTTGGAAGAAGAGAGCGAAAGGGATCTCCTCCAGAAGATGCGCACACAAGAAGAAGATCGCCTACTCCTTGTTGATCCTTGTGCTTGTTGGGGTATGCCCTTAAGGCTAATGTTTGAGGCCTTGGGATTGTAACAGTATCATGTATAAACTCTTATGTTTATAAAGGCAATGGTTGTTATTCAGTTTGTTATATTATCTGCTGCAATACATATACTTCTGAATAATGTCTCAATGCTGTTCAGCTGGGCTGACATGCAGTAAAGTCCTTAGTCGATATATCTTGGCGAACATGAGACAGCCTTGATATGATTGAGACTAATATGTGTTCTAATCTTATAGGATGCTTCGAGCATGGAATAAGATGTAGACTCATGGGTACATTGGATGTACTGGACAGACCCTACTAGGATATTCAATTGCTTGTCACAATGTGAATAATCCTTGATTGCAACAAGTGGCACATTTCCTCTGACTTGAGATCACTTGTGTTTCTAAATGATGATTGTCATTGTTTTGAGGTAGTTCAATATCATTTGAAACATAATGGTTATAGACTATCTTGGATGGTGAGCTTGAGTCAGGTTAGGGCACTAGTGATAGATAAAGGATTGCCGTCTCCTTAATTGGAGTGTGATGTTCTAAAGGGGCCCCCCTCTGTATGAGATGATTGAGAAAGTGTATGGCCATACCCAGGTGACAGTGTTCATCTGATCTAATCATGCTCATCATATTGGAGCTACAAGCTTGACACGCTTGTCCAATAAGAACATCCAGTGGCAAAGGAAATTTGCATGCCTTGTGAATTGGATTCACACTTGTGCTGTGGTTTGGGTGTAGTCTTGGAAGACTCTTTCCTTTATATCGGGAGACAGTGATGTGTTGCTAGATACCCCTCACTGATCGTGATAACGTAAGTTATCGTTACCGACATTTAAAGGAAACCCTTAGGGTCGCACAATTTGATGATATGGCTTACTTAAGTCAGATCGTGTGGACTGAATTGTTTGGGTTCAGTTTAAAGGGATTTAGTCTCTGATTGTAAGTGAGATCTAGTCTGATCATGTTTGATTGATTAGGGCTTGAGATCGGTAAGCTTCGATTGAGAGAATAGATGCTAGATCAGTGAGATCAGGAGCATCAAGAGATCAATGGTCAGATCTTAAGCCTTAGGGGTTTATTATAATCTGGACTAATTGCTTGGTTTATTTGGTTATTGAACCAAATCGATTTGAACCAGCTCATTGGATGAGCGTATGGTTCAAGTTGGCATTTGCGATTGGGGTCACTTGAACGTTGAGATGGTTTTGCTATTTTTAGATAGCATGTCACAACGTGACCACATCTCTCTCACGTCGCCCCTCTCTCGCCCTCTTGTCGCCGTTTTTGCCTTTGGCTCTTCACACATTCGTGTGAGAAAAAAGGTGGTAGACGAAAGAAAAAAAAATAGCCAAGCAAGGAAAGCTCTCTCTTCCCTTCAAACGATCAAAGACACCTTGGATGATCCTTGCTAGTGTAGGTCCCCTTCATGGGGGAGCGCAAACCCTAAGCATGCACATATCTCAATTGCATGGGCGGAATTAGGGTTTCCATAGATCGCATGTTGTATATCTATAAGATTAACTTTGTTTGCTTATAAAGATCAAGAGAAGATCTCTTACCATAGCCATGATAAAGGGTGGCGACTTGGAAGCAAGAGGGCAAGTAAGCACTCCTCCAAAGATAACGCACACTAGATGAGAGATGGCTACCCTTTCGGATGTTCCTTGTGCTAGCAAGGGATCTCCAAAACTTCCTTGTCGTGTGTAGATGAAGAGAGGTGCTTGGCCGAGAGCTTCGTTGTACAAGAGTTCCCCTTTCTTTTCTCTTTTTCGTCGAATGAAGATGACAAGAGAGTAATTGGGCAAATGGCGTTAAGGCTTTCAATCAAGTGATGGCGTTACACTTCCAAATATGGAAGGTTATGAAGCCATGCGACCACTTGAAGAAAAACCGCCCAAAATGCCTTCAATCCTTGAACCATACGTTCACCCATGTGAACCGGTTCAAGCCAATTAGGTTCAACTCAATTCGGTTCAAAAAACCAAATCAAACCAGCCCAAGCCATGGTCTAGATCTCTTTGAACCAAATGGTTCAAGATCCAACCGTTCATCTCTGGATGCTCTTGATCTCTCCGATCTAGCATCCACACTCTCGATCGAAGCTTACCGATCTCAAGCCCTAATCAATCAAACATGATCAGACCAGATCTCACTTACAATCAGAGTCTAAACTCCTTTAAACTGAATCCAAACAATTCAGTCCACACGATCTGACTTGAGTAAGCCATGTCATCAAATTGTGCGACCCTAAGGGTTTCCTTTAAATGTCGGTAACGACAACTTACGTTATCACGATCAGTGAGGGGTATCTAGCAACACATCACTGTCTCCCGATATAAAGGAAAGAGTCTTCCAAGACTACACCCAAATCACAGCACAAGTGTGAATCCATTTCACGAGGCATACATGTTTCCTTTGCCACTGGATGTTCTTATTGGACAAGCATGTCAAGCCTGTAACTCCAATACGATGAGCATGATTAGATCAGATGAACATAGTCATCTGGGTATGGCCATACACTTTCTCAATCATCTCATATAAGGGGGCCTTAGAACATCACACTCCTTAAACAAGGAGATGGCAATCCTTTATCTATCACTAGTGTCCTAACCTGACTCATGATCATTATCCAAGATAGTCTATAACCATTATATTTCAAATGATATTGAACTACCTCAAAACAATGACATTCATCATTTAGAAACACAAGTGATCTGAAGTCAAAGGACATGTGCCACTTGTAGCATACAAGGATTATTCACATTGTGACAAGCAATTGAATATCCTAGTACGGTCTGTCCAGTACATCCAATGTACCCATGAGTCTACATCTTATTCCATGCACGAAGCATCCTATAAGATTAGAACACATATTAGTCTTAACCATATCAAGGCTGTCTCATGTTCACCAAGATATATCGACTAAGGACATTACTGCATGTCAGGCTAGCTGAACAGCTTTGAGACATTATTCAGTAGTACACTTATTACAGCAGACAAGGTAACAACCTGAATAACAACCATTGCCTTTATAAACTTAAGAGTTTATACAATGATACTATTACAATCCCAAGGCCTCAAACATTAGCCTTAAGGGCATACCCCAACAATCTCCCACTTGCACTTAATCTAATGGTTGAGAAACCTCAAACCCATATTATTACAGTGCTTCTCATGCTTCTGCTGCGCCAGAGGCTTGGTAAGCGGGTCTGCCAGATTGTCATCTGTATGAACCTTGCATATTTTGATCTCGCCACGATCTATGATCTCCCGGATCAAGTGAAACCGTCTCTGTATGTGCTTGGACTTCTGGTGCGACCGTGGTTCCTTTGCTTGTGCGATGGCTCCAGTGTTATCACAGAAGATAACCAAAGGATCGACACTCGAAGGAACAACACCAAGTTCTCTCACGAACTTACGAATCCACACTGCCTCCTTGGATGCTTCCGAGGCTGCAACATACTCGGCTTCTGTTGTGGAATCAGCAACAGTTGACTGTTTGAAACTCTTCCACACCACTGCTCCACCATTCAAGCTAAAAACATAGCCTGATTGCGATCGGAAATCATCCTGGTCCGACTGGAACGAAGCGTCAGTATATCCTTCTATACTGAGTTCTTCCTGACCACCATATATCAAGAACATATCTTTGTTCCTCCGCAGATATTTTAAAATGTTCTTGACTGCAATCCAGTGTGCCTGACCTGGATTACTTTAGAAACGACTGGTCACGCTCAACCCGTAAGCAACGTCTGGGCGAGTACATAACATCGCATACATAATGGACCCAATAGCCGAAGCATAAGGCGTATTGTCCATTTCATCTTTCTCAGTCTGTGTTTGTGGACACTGACTCTTCGAAAGATTCAGACCATGTTTGACTGGAAGATATCCTCTTTTAGAATTCTCTAAATGGAATCTCTCCAGAACTTTATCGATGTAAGTACTCTGGCACAGCCCGAGAAGCCTCTTAGATCTATCCCTGTAGATCTTCACACCTAATACATAGGCTGCTTCTCCTAGATCTTTCATCTGGAAACATTTCCTTAGCCATGCTTTAACAGCATGCATTTCAGGAATATCGTTTCCAATGATTAAGATATCATCGACGTAGAGGATTAGGAATGTAATCACGCTCCCACTAAACCTCTTATACACACACGGGTCATCTTCGTTCTTGATGAAACCAAACTCAGAGATTGATTGATCAAAACGAATATTCCAGCTTCTTGATGCTTGTTTCAGTCCATAAATGGACTTCTTTAACTTGCATATTTTATGACGATCTGATGGATTAGTGAAACCTTCAGGTTGTGTCATATACACATCCTCATCCAGATTTCCATTAAGGAAAGCTGTTTTCACATCCATCTGCCAGATCTCATAATCGTAATATGCTGCTATCGCGAAAAGAATCCGAATAGACTTGAACATAGCTACAGGAGAGAAAGTTTCATCATAATCTATCCCGTAGATTTGTTTGAAACCTTTCGCAACTAGCCTGCCTTTATAGGTAACCACGTTACCATCCATGTCAATCTTCTTCTTGAAGATCCATTTACAGCCTATAGGGATTACTCCCGGAGGCGGATCAACCAAATCCCAGACTTGGTTATCTGACATGGAGTCTATCTCGGCTCGCATAGCTTCAAGCCATCTAGCTGACTCCGGTCCACTGACCGCATCCGCATAAGTAAGGGGTTCATCATTATCAATGATGTAGACTCCGTCATAGCGCTCAGGCTGTCTACGGATCCTACCCGATCTTCGCGGTTCCCGTGATATCTGAGCCTCAGGTTGTTCAATAACCTGATCCACTGGCTCATGCACATCCAACTGTGCTTGACTACTTTGTCCTTCCTCTGGATTCTCATCCAGCTTTATTTCTCTCCCACCGGCCTCTTGCAGAAGAAACTCCTTCTCAAGAAATATGGCCGTCCGAGCAACAAATACTTTGTTCTCTTTGGGATCGTAGAAATAATAACCCTTAGTTTCCTTAGGGTAACCGACAAAGATACATTTCTCAGATCTGTTCTCCAGTTTCCCAGAGGCGAGCTTTTTGACATAAGCCTCGCAACCCTAGATCCTGATAAATGTCAAGCTCGGCTGTTTCCCATACCATAGTTCATATGGCGTCTTTGAAACGGCCTTGGATGGCACTCGGTTTAGTACCTTTGCAGCTGTTTCCAGTGCAAATCCCCAAAAGGAATATGGAAGAGTAGCCTGACTCATCATAGAACGAACCATATCAAGTAACGTTCTATTTCTCCTCTCGGACACACCATTCCATTGTGGTGTTCCTGGCGGAGTGAGCTGTGAGATAATCCCACACTCCTTCAGATAGTCAGTAAATTCTCGACTTAGGTATTCACCACCTCGATCAGAACGAAGTGCCTTGATATTTCGGCCTAGCTGATTCTGTACTTCATTTTTGAACTCTTTGAACTTGTCAAAAGATTCACTCTTATGTCTCATAAGATAGACATAACCATACCTACTGAAATCATCAATAAAGGTAATGAAGTACTGATAGCCACCTCTGGCATGTTTACTAAATGGCCCACACACATCACTGTGTATAAGGTCAAGTAAACCTGAAGCCCTTTGACCTTTGTTAGGAAAAGGAGACTTCGTCATTTTACCCATTAAACAAGCTTTGCATGTATCAATCTCCTCATAGGAGAATGATCCCAGCAGTCCATGATCATGCAACCGCTTAATGCGCTTCTTGTTAATATGGCCTAAACGACTATGCCATAACAAGGTGCTATCTTCAGCATACTTGGCTTTCTTAATATCAACACTTTGTATAGAACTTTCCATGTCCAACATGTATAACCCATTGTTAATTGAACCAGTTGCATAAACAATATTATCTAAAGATAAAACACACTTTGAAATATTGCATTCAAAGGCAAATCCTTTCCTGACAAGAGCAGGAATAGAGACAATATTTTTAGTAATACTGGGAACAAAGTAACAACTGTTTAGTTCTAATACAATGCCAGATGATAATGAGATGAAATAGTCTCCTACAGCAACAGCAGCAACCCGTGCCCCGTTTCCAACGCGTAGGTCCACCTCATGCTGTCCCACCTGCCTTCTTCTCTTGAGTTCCTGTACATTTGAACAAATGTGAACTCCACATGAAGTGTCCAACACCCATGAAATAGAAGAAGATGATATCATGACCTCAGTCACAAATATACCTGAGCCAGAAGCGATGCTTCCCCTCTTATCTCCTTCGAGCGCTTTACAGTCCTTTTTCCAGTGACCCAGCTGGCCACAGTGGAAACACCTGTTGTCCTTCGCCCGCTTCACCTTTTGTTTCAGAGCCTTACTGTAGTTCTTGACAGGGGCCTTTCCCTTCTTCCCCTTCTTCTTGTTCCTGGAAGGAACCATTAAGACAGAGGTTGAAGGCTTTCCCTTCAGAGTTTCCTCAGTAGTCAAGAGCATATTCAGCAGCTCTGCCGGAGTACAATCGATTTTGTTCATATTAAAATTAATAATGAACGCATCGAAAGAGGGCGGGAGAGACTGCAGAATTATGTCTACAGCAAGCTCCTGGTTGATGGTATGCCCCAGTTTCTCTAGAGCCTCCTTGTGCCCAATCATCTTGAGCACGTGAGCTCCCACTGGGCTCCCTTCAGCCAGTTTGCTCTGAAAGAAAAGCTTGGTCAGATTATAGCGTTCTGTCCTCGCCTGTGCAGCATACAGCATCTTGAGGTTCGCTATAATCTCTATAGCCGACATATCCTCATGCTGACGCTGCAGCGGTGGCGTCATAGACGCTAGCATCAGGCAAGCGACATCAATGCTATCATTGACATGCTTTTCATAGGCTTCGCGAACCGCCCTTGCGGCGTTCGCAGCGGGTTGAGGCGGCACAGCCGTCTCGAGGACATATAGTTTCCTCTCAGCCTTAAGAATGATCTTAAGGTGTCCGAACCAGTCTGAGAAGTTTGGCCCAGCAAACTTCTCCCTTTCCAGTAGGGATCGCACATTGAAGCTCATGGTGTTCGTTGCTGCAGGAATCTACAACAATGCAAGAACAGCAAGGTTAGTATCAATGTTTAGAATCAATCCAGGACTTAAGAAAGATTCTTTTCTCACTATTTTATCTGGCTGAAAAATCCAGCAAAACAGCCCGAAAGAGTAGAACTCTTTTAGTGAGATGGGATCCAGATTTCATACTTGGTCTCCGCGTCCCGCTCAGGCGAGATAAGATGCACAGAGAGTACAAGCACTAATCTCTGGTAGGCTGTCCCAGCCAATCGCCAACCCGTGCGATTCCCCTTCATCTGGGCAATCCAGCAGACTATGCCAACTGAGTTGGTACAACACAGTCTCTGACCCCACAGATGGCTGCCTCCATGTGCTACCATATGCGCCACATATGTAGCCTACATGGTCAAGCTGACCCGACCTACTCCCTGGACCACCACGTGCTATGCTGAGCAACGAGAAGGGATAAATCCCTACTCTGTAACACGCAGGTGTAATCCCGCACCATCTAAAGATAGATGGACGTGCCCACTGAGTGGGTACAACACGGCTCCAACGATAGTCAGAACAGTGAGGTTTCGCGTCAGAAGGCTTACGAGCTTGATATGTTAGCGTTTGGATTTTAACGGTCTTTTATCTTCATACCTATCATGTAAGTCCTATGGTGATAGCAGAAGATAAACTCATGCAATTCTAATTATAAAAGCAATAAATAGAAAGCATGCTGATCTTATGTGGTAAAAGCCCATAGCCTAAGTAAGACCTTAATTTTACTTAAGTCTTCACTTTCTTTTCATGGGTCTTTTATCTCATTAGGTCCATCCCAGGGCCCTTGCGCCAAGTTCAGCTTAGGTGCGCCCACCAGCTGAATGCGCCTCTTTAATGTGTGCTTTTGTGCTCTTGTCTAATCAAATACATTTTGATCTATCTAGACAAGGTTGACTCGCAGGTCAAATATACAATAAATTAATTAAAAAGTGATTCGCAGATCACAATAAAAATTAATTTACAAGTTTAAGTCCAGGCACGCAGGCCCCAGCACAGCACACATTTAACATGGGCAGCCCACATAAGAATAAATAAACAAGCATCATGGCATCATTCAATCAACATGTGATCCATTACAAAGAAAATAAAATTTTGAAAACCCCATTGGCATCAATTTTAATTTTCTTATGAGCCCTACTACCTTACAACGGTCCATTAATAGGGATCCACTCATCCAGCTAGTCAGATCCTTTGCCCTTGCATGCACCAAGTCCTAACTGACTCGAGTTGACCTAATGGTCAACCATGCATGCTACAAGGGCTGAACAACCCTCATGAGTTTTGGCAAGCGGGTGTGACCCCGGGCCTAACTCATGTGTGTTCATTAGTCGTCTCAACCAGACCTCGCTACACGCCCTTGATGCAGTCAACCTATAGCCACCTCGTGCTTGCGCACAGGTGCTATCAGGTCAACCCATCTAGGCTGTCAGATGGTCTGATAAGACTAGTTGGATCTTCCCTAGAGGATGCCTTCAACCCTACTAACCCGTCTAAGGGATTATAGCAGGCGCCACTTAGATCTATGGTGATAGGCGCGCAAGATGTAAGGTTTTTCTTTGAAAAACAACTACAACAAGCGCAAACAAGTAACATGCGCCACTTTGATAAACAAGATACATCAAATATCTAGCATGTCATTCTTTGCATGTTGATAAACCAAAGATCTAGGCATAAGCGCAAACTTCTCCAAGCAATGATACAAGCGCAAACAAACTTATGTGCACACAACATCATGTAAGCGCAAGAAAACAAAGCATGAAGTGAGCGCAATATGGCATCATGAATGGATCACAACCTCAGCAAAGCAATCATATAGATGATACTGAAAAACCCTATGCTCTGATACCAATTATAGGTCCCCTTCATGGGGGAGCGCAAACCCTAAGCATGCACAAATCTCAATTGCATGGGCGGAATTAGGGTTTCCATAGATCGCATGTTGTATATCTATAAGATTAACTTTGTTTGCTTATAAAGATCAAGAGAAGATCTCTTACCATAGCCATGATAAAGGGTGGCGACTTGGAAGCAAGAGGGCAAGTAAGCACTCCTCCAAAGATAACGCACACTAGATGAGAGATGGCTACCCTTTCGGATGTTCCTTGTGCTAGCAAGGGATCTCCAAAACTTCCTTGTCGTGTGTAGATGAAGAGAGGTGCTTGGCCGAGAGCTTCGTTGTACATGTTGGGGTATGCCCTTAAGGCTAATGTTTGAGGCCTTGGGATTGTATAAGTATCATGTAATAAAATCTTATGTTTATAAAGGCATGGTTATTATTCAGGTTGTTACCTTGTCTGCTGTAATAAGTATACTTCTGAATAATGTCTCAAAGCTGTTCAGCTAGGCTGACAGGCTATATGTCCTTAGTCGAGATATCTTGGTGAACATGAGACAGCCTTGATATGATTGAGACTAATATGTGTGCTAATCTTATAGGATGCTTCGAGCATGGAATAAGATGTAGACTCATGGGTACATTGGATGTACTGGACAGACCCTTCTAGGATATTCAATTGTTTGTCACAATGTGAATAATCCTTGATAGCAGCAAGTGGCACATTTTCCTTTGACTTGAGATCACTTGTGTTTCTAAATGATGATTGTCATTGTTTTGAGGTAGTTCAATATCATTTGAAACATAATGATTATAGACTATCTTGGATGATGAGCTTGAGTCAGGTTAGGGCACTAGTGATAGATAAAGGATTGCCGTCTCCTTGTTCAAGGAGTGTGATGTTCTAAAGGGCCCCCCTGTATGAGATGATTGAGATAGTGTATGGCCATACCCAGATGACTATGTTCATCTGATCTAATCATGCTCATAGTATTGGAGTTACAGGCTTGACATGCTTGTCCAATAAGAACATCCAGTGGCAAAGGAAACATGCATGCCTCGTGAGTTTGATTCACACTTGTGCCATGTTTTGGGTGAAGTCTTGGAAGACTATTTCCTTTATATCGGGAGACAGTGATGTGTTGCTAGATACCCCTCACTGATCGTGATAACGTAAGTTATCGTTACCGACATTTAAAGGAAACCCTCAGGGTCGCACAATTTGTTGATATGGCTTTCTTGAGTCAGATCGTGTGGACTGAATTGTTTTGATTCAGTTTAAAGGGATTTAAACTCTGATTGTAAGTGAGATCTGGTCTGATCATGTTTGATTGATTAGGGCTTGAGATCGGTAAGCTTCGATCGAGAGAGGAGATGCTAGATCGGTGAGATCAAGAGCATCAGGAGATGAACGGTTAGATCTTGAGCCATTAGGTTCATAGAAGGTCTAGACCATGTATTGGCTTGGCTTGGTTTGATTTTGGTCTTTGAGCCAAATCGAATTGAACCATAGATTGAACCGGTTCACTATGTGAACGCATGGTTCATGAAGGGAGGCGTTTTGGCATTGAAGCATGGCTTCATGACTTTCCATTTTGGGAAGTCATGTAACGCCATTTTCATAATATCGCCTAAACGCATTTGCGTTTTGGTCTTGGACATTGCTTGCTTGCCATCTCGTGTGGAAGGAAGTGAACGACAAGGACGAGCGCTCGGCCAAGGAAGCATCTCATCATCCTACCATTCAATCAAGGACATCTTGTAGATCCTTGCTAGCACAAGGAGATCCAAGGAGAAGCCATCTTCACCTTGTGTGCGATTATCTTTGGAGAAGGAGCACTTGCGCCTTTGCTTCCAAGATTCCATCTAACCGTGATGGCTATGGTATGGATCTCAACTTCATCAAAGTTGATCATGTGTTCATGCTAAGATCTTGAAAACCCTTGCTTCCGCTTGCGATTTTTCATGCGCCACCCCCTTAGGGTTTTCGCCCCCCTCTTGAAAGGGGTTTTATCTGCTTGCGCTCCCCCTTGAAGGGGACCCTACAGTACAAGAGTTCCCCTTTCTTTTCTCTTTTTCGTCGAATGAAGATGACAAGAGAGTAATTGGGCAAATGGCGTTAAGGCTTTCATTCAAGTGATGGCGTTACACTTCCAAATATGGAAGGTTATGAAGCCATGCGACCACTTGAAGAAAAACCGCCCAAAATGCCTTCAATCCTTGAACCATACGTTCACCCATGTGAACCGGTTCAAGCCAATTAGGTTCAACTCAATTCGGTTCAAAAAACCAAATCAAACCAGCCCAAGCCATGGTCTAGATCTCTTTGAACCAAATGGTTCAAGATCCAACCGTTCATCTCTGGATGCTCTTGATCTCTCCGATCTAGCATCCACACTCTCGATCGAAGCTTACCGATCTCAAGCCCTAATCAATCAAACATGATCAGACCAGATCTCACTTACAATCAGAGTCTAAACTCCTTTAAACTGAATCCAAACAATTCAGTCCACACGATCTGACTTGAGTAAGCCATGTCATCAAATTGTGCGACCCTAAGGGTTTCCTTTAAATGTCGGTAACGACAACTTACGTTATCACAATCAGTGAGGGGTATCTAGCAACACATCACTGTCTCCCGATATAAAGGAAAGAGTCTTCCAAGACTACACCCAAATCACAGCACAAGTGTGAATCCATTTCACGAGGCATACATGTTTCCTTTGCCACTGGATGTTCTTATTGGACAAGCATGTCAAGCCTGTAACTCCAATACGATGAGCATGATTAGATCAGATGAACATAGTCATCTGGGTATGGCCATACACTTTCTCAATCATCTCATATAAGGGGGCCTTAGAACATCACACTCCTTAAACAAGGAGACGGCAATCCTTTATCTATCACTAGTGTCC
The DNA here is from genome assembly GCA_027563935.2 of Costus lasius. NCBI lineage: Eukaryota > Viridiplantae > Streptophyta > Magnoliopsida > Zingiberales > Costaceae > Costus > Costus lasius. The sequence goes on from CM050447.1 coordinate 57,238,079, forward strand.
TAACCTGACTCATGATCATTATCCAAGATAATCTATAACCATTATATTTCAAATGATATTGAACTACCTCAAAACAATGACATTCATCATTTAGAAACACAAGTGATCTCAAGTCAAAGGACATGTGCCACTTGTAGCATACAAGGATTATTCACATTGTGACAAGCAATTGAATATCCTAGTAGGGTCTGTCCAGTACATCCAATGTACCCATGAGTCTACATCTTATTCCATGCTCGAAGCATCCTATAAGATTAGAACACATATTAGTCTTAACCATATCAAGGCTGTCTCATGTTCACCAAGATATATCGACTAAGGACATTACTGCATGTCAGGCTAGCTGAACAGCTTTGAGACATTATTCAGTAGTACACTTATTACAGCAGACAAGGTAACAACCTGAATAACAACCATTGCCTTTATAAACTTAAGAGTTTATACAATGATACTATTACAATCCCAAGGCCTCAAACATTAGCCTTAAGGGCATACCCCAACAGCTAGCACAAGGGACGACAAGAAGGAGCAAGCCGTTGATCATCTTGTGTGTGACGATTTGGAGGAGACCTCTTTTGTTCTCTTGCTTCCAAGGCGCCATCTAGAAATGGCCATGGTATGAATCGCATTCTTTCTTGCATTCAAAAGTTTTAATGTTGATCATAATACATGCATCGATCCCATGAAACCCTAGTATCCGCTGCCCATGTTTTGTATGCGCCACTTTAGGGTTTCGGCCCCCCTTATTGAAAGGGGACTTTCAATTGGTATCAGAGCAGGTTTTATGCATCGTTTTATGATTGCTTAATGCTTGGTCTTCATGTTTGATCCATACTTGCGCATATGCTTAGATCTAGATGACATGCGAAACTAACATACATCTTAGTATATGTTTTTGTTGGCGCATGTATGTTGGCGCATCTATGTTTTCTTCAAAACTTCTTCTCATGCGCGACTCTCATTAGATCTAAGAGGCGCCTGCTTTGAACCCTTAGACGGGTTATTAGGGTTGAAGTCATCCCCTAGGTTAGATCCAAACAGTTTGATCAGATCATCTGACAGCCTTGATGGGTCAACCAGATAGCATCTGTGCGTAAGCACGAGATGGCTATAGGTCGACTGCAGACAGGCGTGTAGCGATGTCTGATTGAGACGACTAGTGAACACACATGAGTTAGGCCCGGGGTCACACCCGCTTGCCAGAACTCATGAGGGTTGTTCAGCCCTGGCGCATGCATGGTTGACCATTAGGTCGACTCAAGTCAGTTACGACTTGGTGCATGCAAGGGCAATGGATCTGACTAGGTCAGATGAGTGGATCCCTTGTAATGGACCGTTGTAAGGTAGTAGGGCCAATAAGGAAAATTAAAATTGATGCCAATGGGGTTTTCAAAATTTTATTTTCTTATGTTGGATCGCATGATGTTTGTAAGCATATGTTTGTTTATTTAATCTTGTGTGGGCTGCCCATGTTTAATGTGTGCTGTGCTGGGGCCTGCGTGCCTGGAATTTAAATGTAAATAAATATTTTTATTGTGATCTGCGCATCACTTTTCATTTAAATTATAAAGTGTAATTGACCTGCGAGTCAATCTTGTCTAGATAGATTAATTTGTAAATTAATCAGACAAGAGCACAGAGCACACTTGGCAGAGGCGCTTGCAGCAGAGGCTTGACCAGGTGGTAGGTCCAGGGTTCGACTCTGGGACCAGGCGCATTTTCCCTGGTAGGCGCACCTGAGCTGTAGATGGCGCTTGGGCCCTGGTTTGGGCCAGATGAGCAGCAAAAGACCCATGAAGAAAAGCAAGTGAAGACTAAGGTCTAACTTAGGCTTAATGGGCTTTTACCACATAAGATCAGCATGCTTTCTATTTATTGCTTTTATAATTAGAATTGCATGAGTTTATCTTCTGCTATCACCATAGGAATTGAATGATAGTCAAGAAGATAAAAGACCTCACTGTTCTGATTATCGTTGGAGCCGTGTTGTACCCACTCAGTGGGCACGTCCATCTATCTTCAGACGGTGCGGGATTACACCAGCGTGTTACAGAGAAGGGATTTATCGCTTCTCGTTGCTCAGCATAGCACGTGGTGGTCCAGGGAGTAGGTCGGGTCAGCTTGACCATGTAGGCTACATATGTGGCGCATATGGTAGCACATGGAGGCAGCCATCTGTGGGATCAGAGACTGTGTTGTACCAACTCAGTTGGCACAGTCAGCTGGATTGCCAGATGAAGGGGAATCGCACGGGTTGGCGATTGGCTGGGACAGCCTACCAGAGACTAGTGCTTGTACTCTCTGTGCATCTTATCTCGCCTGAGCGGGACGCGGAGACCAAGTATGAAATCTGGATCCCATCTCACTAAAAGAGTTCTACTCTTTCGGGCTGTTTTTGCTGGATTTTTCAGCCAGATAAAATAGTGAGAAAAGAATCTTTCTTAAGTCCTGGATTGATTCTGAACATTGATACTGACCTTGCTGTTCTTGCATTGTTGTAGATTCCTGCAGCAACGAACACCATGAGCTTCAATGTGCGATCCCTACTGGAAAGGGAGAAGTTTGCTGGGCCGAACTTCTCAGACTGGTACGGACACCTTAAGATTGTTCTTAAGGCAGAGAGGAAACTGTATGTCCTCGAGACGGCTATACCGCCTCAGCCCGCTCCGAACGCCGCAAGGGCGGTTCGGGATGCCTATGAAAAGCATGTCAATGATAGCATTGATGTCGCTTGCCTGATGCTAGCGTCTATGATGCCACCGCTGCAGCGTCAGCATGAGGATATGTCTGCTATACAAATTATAGCAAACCTCAAGATGCTGTATGCTGCGCAGGCGAGGACTGAGCGCTATAATTTGACTAAGCTATTCTTTCAGAGCAAACTGGCTGAAGGGAGCCCAGTGGGAGCTCACGTGCTCAAGATGATTGGGCACAAGGAGGCTCTAGAGAAACTGGGGCATACCATCAATCAGGAGCTTGCTGTAGACATTATTCTGTAGTCTCTCCCGCCCTCTTTCGATGCGTTCATCATTAACTTTAATATGAACAAAATCGATTGTACTCCGGCAGAGCTGCTCAATATGCTCTTAACTACTGAGGAGACTCTGAAGGGAATGCCTTCAACCTTTGTCTTGATGTTTCCTTCAAGGAACAAGAAGAAGGGGAAGAAGGGCAAGACCCCTGTCAAGAGCTACAGCAAGGCTCTGAAGCAAAAGGTCAAGCGGTCGAAGGAATACAGATGTTTCCACTGTGGCCAGCTGGGTCACTGGAAAAAGGACTGTAAAGCGCTCCAAGGAGACAAGAGGGGAAGCATCGCTTCTGGCTCAGGTATATACGTGACGGAAGTCATGGTTTCATCTTCTTCTATTTCATGGGTGTTGGACACTGCATGTGGAGTTCACATTTGTTCAAATGTATAGGAACTCAAGAGAAGAAGACAGGTGGGACAGCATGAGGTGGACCTACGAGTTGGAAACGGGGCACGGGTTGCTGCTGTTGCTGTAGGAGACTATTTCATCTCTTTACCATCTGGACTTGTATTGGAACTAGACAATTGTTACTTTGTTCCCAGCATTACTAGAAATATTATCTCCATTCCTGCTCTTATCAGGAAGGGGTTTTCCTTTGAATGCAATATTTCAAAGTGTGTTCTTTCTTTAGATAATATTGTTTATGCTACTGGTTCAATTAACAATGGGTTATTCATGTTGGACATGGAATGTTCTATACACAATATTGATAATAAGAAAGCCAAATATGCTGATAACAGCACCTTGCTATGGCATAGTCGTTTAGGTCATATTAACAAGAAACGCATTAAGCGGTTGCATGATTATGGACTGCTGGGATCATTTTCCTATGAGGAGATTGATACATGCAAAGCTTGTTTGATGGGCAAAATGACGAAGTCGCCTTTTCCTCATAAAGGTCAAAGGACTTCAGGTTTACTTGACCTTATACACAGTGATGTGTGTGGGCCTTTTAGTAAACATGCCAGAGGTGGCTATCAGTACTTCATTACCTTCACTGATGATTTCAGTAGATATGGGTATGTCTATCTTATGAGACATAAAAGTGAATCTTTTGACAAGTTCAAAGAGTTCAAGAATGAAGTACAGAATCAGCTTGGCCGAAATATCAAGGCACTTCGTTCTGATCGAGGTGGAGAATACCTAAGTCGAGAGTTTACTGACTATCTGAAGGAGTGTGGGATTATCTCACAGCTCACTCCGCCAGGAACACCGCAATGGAATGGTGTGTCCGAGAGGAGAAATAGAACATTACTTGATATGGTTCGTTCTATGATGAGTCAGGCTACTCTACCTTACTCCTTTTGGGGATTTGCACTAGAGACAGCTGCAAAGGTACTAAACCGAGTGCCATCCAAGGCAGTTTCAAAGACCCCATATGAATTATGGTATGGGAAACAGCCTAGCGTGACATTTATCAGGATCTGGGGCTGCGAGGCTTATGTCAAAAAGCTCGCCTCTGGAAAACTAGAGAGCAGATCTGAGAAATGTATCTTTGTCGGTTACCCTAAGGAAACTAAGGGTTATTATTTCTACGATCCCAAAGAGAACAAGGTGTTTGTTGCTCGGACGGCCATATTTCTTGAGAAGGAGTTTCTTCTGCAAGAGGCCAGTGGGAGAGAAATAAAGCTGGATGAGAATCCGGAGGAAGGACAAAGTGGACAAGCACAGTTGGATGAGCCTGAGCCAGTAGAACAGGTTACTGAACAACCTGAGGCTCAGATATCACGGGAACCGCGAAGATCGGGAAGGATCCGTCGACAGCCTGAGCGCTATGACGGAGTCTACATCATTGATAATGATGAACCCCTCACTTATGCGGATGCGGTCAGTGGACCGGATTCAGCGAGATGGCTTGAAGCTATGTGCGCCGAGATGGACTCCATGTCAGATAACCAAGTCTGGGATTTGGTTGATCCGCCTCCGGGAGTTATCCCTATAGGCTGTAAATGGATCTTCAAGAAGAAGATTGACATGGATGGTAACGTGGTTACCTATAAAGGCAGGCTAGTTGCGAAAGGTTTCAAACAAATCTACGGGATAGATTATGATGAAACTTTCTCACCTGTAGCTATGTTTAAGTCTATTCGGATTCTTTTCGCGATAGCAGCATATTATGATTATGAGATCTGGCAAATGGATGTGAAGACAGCTTTCCTTAATGGAAATCTGGATGAGGATGTGTATATGACACAACCAGAAGGTTTCACTAATCCATCAGATCGTCATAAAATATGCAAGTTAAAGAAGTCTATTTATGGACTTAAACAAGCATCGAGAAGCTGGAATATTCGTTTTGATGAATCAATCTCTGAATTTGGTTTCATCAAGAACGAGGATGACCCGTGTGTATATAAGAGATTTAGTGGGAGCGTGATTACTTTCCTAGTCCTCTACGTCGATGATATCTTGATCATTGGAAACGATATTCCTGAAATGCATGCGGTTAAAGCATGGTTGAGAAAATGTTTCCAGATGAAAGATTTAGGAGAAGCAGCCTATGTATTAGGTGTGAAGATCTACAGGGATAGATCTAAGAGGCTTCTCGGGCTGTGCCAGAGTACTTACATCGATAAAGTCCTGGAGAGATTTCATTTAGAGAATTCTAAAAGAGGATATCTTCCAGTCAGACATGGTCTGAATCTTTCGAAGAGTCAGTGTCCACAAACACAGACTGAGAAAGATGAAATGGACAATACGCCTTATGCTTCGGCTATTGGATCCATTATGTATGCGATGTTGTGTACTCGCCCAGACGTCGCTTATGGGTTAAGCGTGACCAGTCGGTTCCAAAGTAATCCAGGTATGGCGCACTGGATTGTAGTCAAGAACATTTTAAAATATCTTCGGAGGACCAAAGATATGTTCTTGGTGTATGGTGGTCAGGAAGAACTCAGTATAGAAGGATATACTGACGCTTCGTTCCAGTCTGACCAGGATGATTTCCGATCGCAATCAGGCTATGTTTTTAGCTTGAATGGAGGAGCAGTGGTGTGGAAAAGTTTCAAACAGTCAATCGTTGCTGATTCCACAACAGAAGCCGAGTATGTTGCAGCCTCGGAAGCATCCAAGGAGGCAGTGTGGATTCGTAAGTTCGTTCAAGAACTTGGTGTTGTTCCTTCGAGTGCAGATCCTTTGGTTATCTTCTGTGATAACACTGGAGCAATTGCACAAGCAAAGGAACCACGGTCGCACCAGAAGTCCAAGCACATACAGAGACGGTTTCACTTGATCAGGGAGATCATAGATCGTGGCGAGATCAAAGTCTGCAAGGTTCATACAGATGACAATCTGGCAGACCCGCTTACCAAGCCTCTGGCGCAGCAGAAGCATGAGAAGCACTGTAATAATATGGGTTTGAGATTTCTCAACCATTAGATTAAGTGCAAGTGGGAGATTGTTGGGGTATGCCCTTAAGGCTAATGTTTGAGGCCTTGGGATTGTAACAGTATCATGTATAAACTCTTATGTTTATAAAGGCAATGGTTGTTATTCAGTTTGTTATATTATCTGCTGCAATACATATACTTCTGAATAATGTCTCAATGCTGTTCAGCTGGGCTGACATGCAGTAAAGCTCTCTCTTCCCTTCAAACGATCAAAGACACCTTGGACGATCCTTGCTAGCACAAGGGACGACAAGAAGGAGCAAGCCGTTGATCATCTTGTGTGTGACGATTTGGAGGAGACCTCTTTTGTTCTCTTGCTTCCAAGGCGCCATCTAGAAATGGCCATGGTATGAATCGCATTCTTTCTTGCACTCAAAAGTTTTAATGTTGATCATAATACATGCATCGATCCCATGAAACCCTAGTATCCGCTGCCCATGTTTTGTATGCGCCACTTTAGGGTTTCGGCCCCCCTTATTGAAAGGGGACTTTCAGTGCTAGCAAAGACCTTCAAGTCTCCTGATCGAATGGAAGGGAAGAAGAGATGTCTTGCTTGGCCGAGACCTCCTTGTCGTCAACTCCTTCAACACACGAGAGTTGAGAGAGCATAGAGAGGAAGAGGCGACAATAGGCGTGAGAGGAGCGAACGTGAGGCGTGACCATGTTTTGGAAACATGGTTTCCCAAAATAGAAAAACCCCCTCAACGTGTGATGCGTTCACTCCATGTGAACCATCACATTTTTCTCTTCCCATTGAACCATGCGCTCATATGATGAGCCGGTTCATTTTGGTTTGGTTCAAAGACCAATTAACCCAAGCATTTGGTCTAGATCACAATTAAACCCTAAGGCTCCAGATCTAACCGTTCATCTCCTGATGCTCCTGATCTCACCAATCTAGCATCAATTCTCTCGATCGAAGCTTACCGATCTCAAGCCCTAATCAATCAAACATGATCAGACCAGATCTCACTTACAATCAGAGTTTAAATCCCTTTAAACTGAACCCAAACAATTCAGTCCACACGATCTGACTTAAGTAAGCCATATCATCAAATTGTGCGACCCTAAGGGTTTCCTTTAAACGTCGGTAACGATAACTTACGTTATCACGATCAGTGAGGGGTATCTAGCAACACATCACTGTCTCCCGATATAAAGGAAAGAGTCTTCCAAGACTACACCCAAACCACAGCACAAGTGTGAATCCATTTCACTAGACATACATGTTTCCTTTGCCACTGGATGTTCTTATTGGACAAGCGTGTCAAGCCTGTAACTCCAATATGATGAGAATGATTAGATCAGATGAACATAGTCATCTGGGTATGGCCATACACTTTCTCAATCATCTCATCCAGGGGGCCCCTTTAGAACATCACACTCCAATGAAGGAGATGGCAATCCTATGTCTATCACTAGCGCCCTAACATGACTCATGCTCACCATCCAAGATAGTCTATAACCATTATGTTTCAAATGATATCGAACTATCTCAAAACAATGCCAATCATCATTTCGAAACACAAGTGATCTCAAGTCAGAGGAAAATATGCCACTTGTTCGCATACAAGGATTATTCACATTGTGACAAGCAATTGAACATCCTATGTAGGGTCAGTCCAGTACATCCAATGTACCCATGAGTCTACATCTTATTCCATGCTCAAAGCATCCTATAAGATTAGAACACATATTAGTCTCAATCATATCAAGGTTGTCTCATGTTCACCAAGATATTTCGACTAAGGACTACACTGCATGTCAGCCTAGCTGAACATCATTGAGACATTATTCAGAAGTATTCATATTGCAGCAGATAATGTAACAACCTGAATAACAACCATTGCCTTTATAAACATAGAGTTTATACATGATACTGATATAATCCCAAGGCCTCAAACATTAGCCTTAAGGGCATACCCCAATAATCTCCCACTTGCACTTAATCTAATGGTTGAGAAATCTCAAACCCATATTATTACAGTGCTTCTCATGCTTCTGCTGCGCCAGAGGCTTTGTAAGCGGGTCAGCCAGATTGTCGTCTGTATGAACCTTGCAGATTTTGATCTCGCCACGATCAATGATCTCCCGGATCAAGTGAAACCGTCTCTGTATGTGCTTGGACTTCTGGTGCGACCGTGGTTCCTTTGCCTGTGCTATTGCTCCAGTGTTATCACAGAAGATAACCAATGGATCTGCACTCGAAGGAACAACACCAAGTTCCTGAACGAACTTACGAATCCTCACTGCCTCCTTAGATGCTTCCGAGGCTGCAACATACTCGGCTTCTGTTGTGGAATCAGCAACAATTGATTGTTTGAAACTTTTCCACACCACTGCACCTCCATTCAAGCTAAAAACATAGCCTGATTGCGATCGGAAATCATCCTGGTCAGATTGGAACGAAGCGTCAGTATATCCTTCAATAATGAGTTCTTCCTGACCACCATACACCAAGAACATATCTTTGGTCCTCCGCAGATATTTCAAAATGTTCTTGACTGCAATCCAGTGCGCCTGACCTGGATTACTTTGGAACCGACTGGTCACGCTTAACCCGTAAGCGACGTCTGGGCGAGTACATAACATCGCATACATAATGGACCCAATAGCCGAAGCATAAGGCGTATTGTCCATTTCATCTTTCTCAGTCTGTGTTTGTGGACACTGACTCTTTGAAAGATTCAGACCATGTCTGACTGGAAGATATCCTCTTTTAGAATTTTCTAAATGGAATCTCTCCAGGACTTTATCGATGTAAGTACTCTGGCACAGCCCGAGAAGCCTCTTAGATCTATCTCTGTAGATCTTCACACCTAATACATAGGCTGCTTCTCCTAAATCTTTCATCTGGAAACATTTTCTTAACCATGCCTTAACCGCATGCAGTTCAGGAATATCGTTTCCAATGATTAAGATATCATCGACGTAGAGGACTAGGAAAGTGATTACGCTCCCACTAAACCTCTTATATACACACGGGTCATCTTCATTCTTGATGAAACCAAACTCACAGATTGATTCATCAAAACGAATATTCCAGCTTCTTGATGCTTGCTTAAGTCCATAAATGGACTTCCTTAACTTGCATATTTTATGACGATCTGATGGATTAGTGAAACCTTCAGGTTGTGTCATATACACATCCTCATCCAGTTTTCCATTAAGGAAAGCAGTCTTCACATCCATCTGCCAGATCTCATAATCATAATATGCTGCTATCGCGAGAATAATCCGAATAGACTTAAACATAGCTACAGGAGAGAAAGTTTCATCATAATCTATCCCGTAGATTTGTTTGAAACCTTTCGCAACTAGCCTGCCTTTACAGGTAACCACGTTACCATCCATGTCAATCTTCTTCTTGAAGATCCATTTACAGCCTATAGGGATTACTCCTGGAGGCGGATCAACCAAATCCCAGACTTGGTTATCTGACATGGAGTCCATCTCGGCTCGCATAGCTTCAAGCCATCTCGCTGATTCCGGTCCACTGACCGCATCCGCATAAGTGAGGGGTTCATCATCAATGATGTAGATTCCATCATAGCGCTCAGGCTGTCGATGGATCCTTCCCGATCTACGCGGTTCCCGTGATATCTGAGCCTCAGGTTGTTCAGTAACCTAATCTACTGGCTCAGGCTCATCCAACTGTGCTTGACTACTTTGTCCTTCTTCTGGATTCTCATCCAGCTTTATTTCTCTCCCACTGGCCTCTTGCAGAAGAAATTCCTTCACAAGAAAAATAGCCATCCGAGCAACAAATACTTTGTTCTCTTTGGGATCGTAGAAATAATAACCCTTAGTTTCCTTAGGGTAACCGACAAAGATACATTTCTCAGACCTGCTCTCTAGTTTCCCAGATGCAAGCTTTTTGACATAAGCCTCGCAACCCCAGATCTTGATAAACGTCAAGCTTGGCTGTTTCCCATACCATAACTCATATGGCGTCTTTGAAACTGCCTTGGATGGCACTCGGTTTAGTACCTTTGCAGCTGTTTCCAGTGCAAATCCCCAAAAGGAGTAAGATAGAGTAGCCTGACTCATCATAGAACGAACCATATCCAGTAAGGTTCTGTTCCTCCTTTCGGACACACCATTCCATTGCGGTGTTCCTGGCGGAGTGAGCTGTGAGATAATCCCACACTCCTTCAGATAGTCAGTAAACTCTCGACTCAAGTATTCACCACCTCGATCTGAACGAAGTGCCTTGATATTTCGGCCTAGCTGATTCTGTACTTCATTCTTGAACTCTTTGAACTTGTCAAAAGATTCACTTTTATGTCTCATTAAATAGACATACCCATATCTACTGAAATCATCAGTAAAGGTAATGAAGTATAGATAGCCACCTCTGGCATGTTTACTAAATGGCTCACACACATCGCTGTGAATGAGGTCTAGTAAACCTGAAGCCCTTTGACCTTTCTTAGGAAAAGGAGCTTTCGTCATTTTACCCATTAAACAAGCTTTGCATGTATCAAGCTCCTCATAGGAGAATGATCCCAGTAGTCCATGATCATGCAACCGCTTAATGTGCTTCTTGTTAATATGGCCTAAATGACTATGCCATAGCAAGGTGCTGTTATCAGCATACTTAGCTTTCTTGTTATCAATTTGTTGTATAGAACATTCCATGTCCAACATGAATAACCCATTGTTAATCGACCCAGTAGCATAAACAATATTATCAAAAGAAATAATACACTTTGAAATATTGCATTCAAAGGAAAACCCTTTCCTGACAAGAACAGGAATAGAGATAATATTTTTCGTTATGCTTGGTACAAAATAACAATTGTCCAGTTCCAATACTAGTCCAGATGGTAATGAGATGTAATAAACGCCTACAGCAACAGCAGCAACCCGTGCCCCGTTTCCAACTCGTAGGTCCACCTCATGCTGTCCCACCTGTCTTCTTCTCTTGAGTTCCTGTACATTTGAACAAATGTGAACTCCACATGCAGTGTCCAACACCCATGATATGGAAGAAGAAACCATGACTTTAGTCACGTAAATACCTGAGCCAGAAGCAAAACTTCCCTTCTTGTCTCCTTGGAGCGCTTTACAGTCCTTTTTCCAGTGACCCAGCTGGCCACAGTGGAAACATCTGTATTCCTTCGACCGCTTAACCTTTTGTTTCAGAGCCTTACTGTAGCTCTTAACAGGGGCTTTGCCTTTCTTCCCTTTCTTCTTGTTCCTAGAATGAACCATCAAGACAGTGGATACAGGCTTTCCCTTTAGAGTCAACTCTGTAGTCAAGAGCATATTCAGTAACTCTGCCGGCGTACAGTCGATCTTGTTCATATTAAAATTAATGATGAACGGATCGAAAGAGGTCGGGAGATACTGCAATATGATGTCTACAGCAAGCTCCTGATTGATGGTATGTCCCAGTTTCTCTAGAGCCTCCTTGTACCCAATCATCTTAAGTACGTGAGCTCCCACTGGACTTCCTTCAGCCAGTTTGCTCTGAAAGAAAAGCTTAGTCAAATTGTAGCGTTCAGTCCTAGCCTGTGCAACATACAGCAGCTTGAGGTTTGCTATAATTTGTATAGCAGATAGATCCTCATGCTGACGCTGCAGCTCTGGCGTCATAGACGCAAGCATCAGGCAAGCGACATCAATGCTATCATTGACATGCTTCTCATAGGCATCCCGAACCGCCCTTGCGGCATTCGCAGCGGGTTGAGGCGGTATAGCCGTCTCGAGGACATACAGCTTCCTCTCTGCCTTAAGAACAATCTTAAGGTGTCTGTACCAGTCTGAGAAGTTTGGTCCAGCAAACTTCTCCCTTTCCAGTAGGGATCGCACATTGAAATTCGTGGTGTTCGTTGCTGCAGTAATCTACAGCAATGCAAGAACAGCAAGGTCAGTATCAATGTGAGAATCAATTCAGGACTTAAGAATGATTCTTTTCTCACTATTTTATCTGGCTGAAAAATCCAGCAAAACAGCCCGAAAGAGTAAAACTCTTTTAGTGAGATGGGATCCAGATTTCATACTTGGTCTCCGCGTCCCGCTCAGGCGAGATAAGATGCACAGAGAGTACAAGCACTAATCTCTGGTAGGCAATCCCTGCCAATCGCCAACCCGTGCGATTCCCCTTCATCTGGGCAATCCAGCAGACTGTGCCAACTGAGTTGGTACAACACAGTCTCTGGCCCAACCCAGGGCCCAAGCGCCCACTGCAGCTTAGGTGCGCCCACCAGGTAAATGCGCCTGTCCCAGAGTCGAACCCTGGACCTCCCACCTGGTCAAGCCACTACTGCATGCGCCTCTACCAAGTGTGCTCTGTGCTCTTGTCTGATTAAAATACAATTTAATCTATCTAGACAAGATTGACACGCAGGTCAATTACACAATAAATTAATTAAAATGTGATGCGCAGATCACAATTATAATAATTTACAGTTTAATCCAGGCACGCAGGCCCCAGCACAGCACACATTAAAATAGGCAGCCCACATAAGATTAAATAGACAATCATCATGGTATACAATCAACATGTGATCCAACAATAAGAAAATAAAGTTTTCGAAAACCCATAGGCATCAATTTTATTTTCCTTATGTGCCCTACTACCTTACAACGGTTCATTAATAGGGATTCACTCATCAGACCTAGTCAGACCCACTGCCCTTGCATGCACCAAGTCCTAACTGACTTGAGTTGACCTAGTGGCCAACAATGCATGCGTTGGGCTGAACGAGCCTCATGAGTTCTGGCAAGCGGGTGTGAGCCCGGGCCTAACTCAAGAGCGTTCACTGGTTGTCTCAACCAGACATCGCTACATGCCTGTCTGCAGTCAACCTATAGCCACCTTGTGCTTGCGCACAGATGCCATCTGGTCGACCCTTCTAGGCTGTCAGATAGTCTGATCAGACTGGTTGGATCTAGACTCGACTATGATTTCAACCCTAATAACCCGTCTAAGGTTTTACTGTAGGCGGCTATAGATCTAAGTGAGGCGCGCAAGTTAACAAGTTTTGAAGAAAAACTATAACATGCGCCAACTAGAAAACATGTTCATCAAGTTTTCGCATGAACAACTTAACATGTAATTTTCGCATGTAGTTTAGATCTAAGCATACAAGCGCAAACATGGATCACAAAAGCCTCAAGCAATCATAAAAACATGCTTATAACCAGGCTCTGATACCAATTGAAAGTCCCCTTAAAGGGGGCGAAACCCTAAAGTGGCGCATATAAAATTTTGGGCAGCGGAAATAAGGGTTTCTAGATGATCGGTTGCATGCATGTCATATGATCAACTATTAAAACTTGTATACATTGATAAGAGTCATACCATCGCCATTGCTTGGATGGTGCCTTGGAAGAAGAGAGCGAAAGGGATCTCCTCCAGAAGATGCGCACACAAGAAGAAGATCGCCTACTCCTTGTTGATCCTTGTGCTAGCAAAGACCTTCAAGTCTCCTGATCGAATGGAAGGGAAGAAGAGATGTCTTGCTTGGCCGAGACCTCCTTGTCGTCAACTCCTTCAACACACGAGAGTTGAGAGAGCATAGAGAGGAAGAGGCGACAATAGGCGTGAGAGGAGCGAACGTGAGGCGTGACCATGTTTTGGAAACATGGTTTCCCAAAATAGAAAAACCCCCTCAACGTGTGATGCGTTCACTCCTTATGAACCATCGCATTTTTCTCTTCCCATTGAACCATGCGCTCATATGATGAGCCGGTTCATTTTGGTTTGGTTCAAAGACCAATTAACCCAAGCATTTGGTCTAGATCACAATTAAACCCTAAGGCTCCAGATCTAACCATTCATCTCCTGATGCTCCTGATCTCACCGATCTAGCATCAATTCTCTCGATCGAAGCTTACCGATCTCAAGCCCTAATCAATCAAACATGATCAGACCAGATCTCACTTACAATCAGAGTTTAAATCCCTTTAAACTGAACCCAAACAATTCAGTCCACACGATCTGACTTAAGTAAGCCATATCATCAAATTGTGCGACCCTAAGGGTTTCCTTTAAACGTCGGTAACGATAACTTACGTTATCACGATCAGTGAGGGGTATCTAGCAACACATCACTGTCTCCCGATATAAAGGAAAGAGTCTTCCAAGACTACACCCAAACCACAGCACAAGTGTGAATCCATTTCACTAGACATACATGTTTCCTTTGCCACTGGATGTTCTTATTGGACAAGCGTGTCAAGCCTGTAACTCCAATATGATGAGAATGATTAGATCAGATGAACATAGTCATCTGGGTATGGCCATACACTTTCTCAATCATCTCATCCAGGGGGCCCCTTTAGAACATCACACTCCAATGAAGGAGATGGCAATCCTATGTCTATCACTAGCGCCCTAACATGACTCATGCTCACCATCCAAGATAGTCTATAACCATTATGTTTCAAATGATATCGAACTATCTCAAAACAATGCCAATCATCATTTAGAAACACAAGTGATCTCAAGTCAGAGGAAAATATGCCACTTGTTCGCATACAAGGATTATTCACATTGTGACAAGCAATTGAACATCCTATGTAGGGTCTGTCCAGTACATCCAATGTACCCATGAGTCTACATCTTATTCCATGCTCAAAGCATCCTATAAGATTAGAACACATATTAGTCTCAATCATATCAAGGTTGTCTCATGTTCACCAAGATATTTCGACTAAGGACTACACTGCATGTCAGCCTAGCTGAACATCATTGAGACATTATTCAGAAGTATTCATATTGCAGCAGATAATGTAACAACCTGAATAACAACCATTGCCTTTATAAACATAGAGTTTATACATGATACTGATATAATCCCAAGGCCTCAAACATTAGCCTTAAGGGCATACCCCAACAGTTGTCCTCAAGCTTCCCCTAGGGTTAGGTTGTAGAGATTTGAGTTAAAATCACGGTATCGAAATAGGCGGGTCTGCGATTTCAGTGGGATTTACTTCTTGGAAAGCAGGAAACACACACTACGACTCCGAGTCGAAGCACCGGCTGTGACTCTTACAACTCTGGAACTGAAGCACTGATAGGGCCCACTGGCATAGATGGGTGTTTCCACAAGTGCATGGGGCTATCGAAGTAATAAAATATCGATCCCATAGGGACTGATGGGCAAGTACCGACAAATCTCAAAATTTCTAGCTAGACGACGTGGAAACTAATGAAATCTAATTATTAAATTTAAGTAAAGTGCACCAGAGCGTAAATGGAGGTACTCGCACAAGAGAGTCTTAATAATATGAAGCATCAGGACGTGGGTTCACTGCTTTGACTCCTTACAGCTGAATAATCCATACTCTATTGCTAAGATCATGTCTTGTTCAAGGGACTCAGCTTCCTTGTCACATAGGTTGCTCCCTCCAATAGCCAATTTGCTCCCACAAACCCAGCTATTGGAGGGAGTAACCTATATGACAAGGAAGCTGAGTCCGAGTCCAAGCGGAATGTAAACAAACAGGCGAACCTGACCCACAAATGCCGGTGGGATTGACTTCTTGGAAAGCAGGAAACACACAATACGACTCCGAGTCGAAACACCGGCTGTGACTCTTACAACTCTGGAAGCAAGGCACTGATAGGGCCCACTGGTATAGATGGGCGTTCCCGCAAGTTCATGGGGCTATCAAAGTAATAAAAAATCAATCCCACAGGGACTGATGGGCAAGTACCAACATATCTTAAAATTTCTAGCTAGACAACGTGGAAATTGATGAAATCTAATTATTAAACTTAAGTAAAGTGCACCAGAACGTAAATGGAGGTACTCGCACAAGAGAGTCTTAATAATATGAAGCATGGAGACGGGGGTTCACCGCTTTGACTCCTTATAGCTGAATAGACCATACTCTATTGCTAATATCCTGTCTAGTTCAAAGGACTTATCTTCCTTGTCACACAGGTTGCTCCCTCCAATAGCCGGTTTGCTCCCACAAACCCGGCTATAGGTCAAACCTGTGAGGTTCTGGCGCTTGGTCGGAAACGCTTCTCCCCAACACACCTAAGCTCCTTGTACATTCAAGGTGGGTACAGGTTAACAAGAGGGGTCTTCCACAGAATTCCTGGCTAACAAACCTCCCCCCGCGTAACTTCTGGCTCAAGCTCGCCCTTTCGGGTAGTGCAGGCATAGCATCCCAAAACAATCCAATGTGCTGGTGTGCAAGAAGTTTGCCAGATGCGTCTACGACCCAAAAACTAACACAAGGAGAGTGCAGTTCGTTAAGTGGATTTTCCCTAACCCCTGATTTACAAACCGCACACAAGAAACTAAAAGGCTCAAACGTTCCCTTTCGGGTAACGTAGGCAAAGATTTCAAACATATTTGATAAAACCCCCGATCAAATGCTTCCGACGTGCGGTCGGACTTGTGGTCTCCCCGACGCGTCTAAGATCCTAACTACCCCTTGGTTGAGTACAGACAATCAGCGAGTTCTTCGTGATTATCTGATTTACAAACCTCAAGCTAAGGGGAATAGGCTCCAGCGCATTCTTTCGAATGACGCAGGCAAGGCGTGCACATAGGATCGAGTCGGATATAGGTATTTATAGCAAGACTATTATAGCTAACAAGTTGTCAAATGGCTACCCCCACATCCTGATTTAGAAGTTTTAGCCTATCATGCTCATGGTAACAGTGTAGACAATATTCTCAACCATAAACATCATGCGTAACAACAAATATTGTACAGGAGTTGCAAAAGAAAGATAGATCATGCGTTGAACTATGAAGATGATACAACAAGTTCAACAATTCGAATATCAATCTGAAATCTTCCCTAAAACTTATCTCTAAGGTGCTCATGCTAGACTAAATCTTCAAGGAATGCAATTGTGTGGCCCTTTGGTTATCTTCGCCTCCCAAAATGTAGCAATCTTCTCCCATGCGAACCCCCTTTCTTTTGCTTTGATCGAAAGGCTTTTATCTCCCTCTTCTGATTGTCTCTTTCTTCTTCCCCATGTTCTGCAAAAAGCCTCTGCCCAGCCGAAAGAAGGTCTTCGCCAGCCTTCTCCATGCCCTGCGATATTACAGCCGCTGCTATTCTTCTTTCTTCACAAAATCATGATTATTCCAGCCGATTTTACCATCTAAAGGCAGCTCCAAGCTCCTTTGTCAATGGGGGAGAAAAGACTTGGCTATCCTCAAGCTTCCCATAGGGCTAGGTTGTAGAGATTTGAGTTAAAATCACGGTTTCTAAATAGGCGGGTCCGCGATCTCGGTGGGATTTACTTCTTGGAAAGCAGGAAACACACACTACGACTCCGAGTCGAAGCACCGGCTGTGACTCTTACAACTCAGGAACTGAAGCTCTGATAGGGCCCACTGGCATAGATGGGCTTTTCCGCAAGTGCACGGGGCTATCAAAGTAATAAAATATCGATCCCATAGGGACTGATGGGCAAGTACCGACAGATCTCAAAATTTCTAGCTATACGACGTGGAAATTGATGAAATCTAATTATTAAACTTAAGTAAAGTGCACTAGAGCGTAAATGGAGGTACTCGCACAAGAGAGCCTTAATAATATGAAGCATCAGGACGTGGATTCACTGCTTTGACGCCTTATAGCTGAATAGTCCATACTCTATTGCTAAGATCTTGTCTTGTTCAAGGGACTCAGCTTCCTTGTCACATAGGTTGCTCCCTCCAATAGCCGGTTTGCTCCCACAAACCCGGCTATTGGAGGGAGCAACCTATATGACAAGGAAGCTGAGTCCAAGTCCAAGCGGAATGTAAACAAACAGGCGAACCTGACCCACCAATGCCGGTGGGATTTACTTCTTGGAAAGCAGGAAACACACACTACGACTCCAAGTCGAAACACCGGCTATGACTCTTACAACTCTAGAAGCAAGGCACTGATAGGGCCCACTGGTATAGATGGGCATTCCCGCAAGTGTACGGAGCTATCAAAGTAATAAAATATCAATCCCACAGGGACTGATGGGCAAGTACCGACAGATCTCAAAATTTCTAGGTAGACGACGTGGAAATTGATGAAATCTAATTGTTAAACTTAAGTAAAGTGCACCAGAACGTAAATGGAGGTACTCGCACAAGAGAGTCTTAATAATATTAAGCATCAAGAAGGGGGTTCACCACTTTGACTCCTTATAGCTGAATAGTCCAGACTCTATTGCTAATATCCTGTCTAGTTCAAAGGACTCGGCTTCCTTGTCACACAGGTTGCTCCCTCCAATAGCCGATTTGCTCCCACAAACCCGGCTACAGGTCAAACCTATGAGGTTCTGGTGCTTGGTCGGAAATGCTTCTCCCCAACACGCCTAAGCTCCTAGTACTTTCAAGGTGGGTGGGTTAACAAGAGGGGGTCTTCCACAGAATTCCTGGCTTACAAACCTCCCCCGCGTAACTTCTGGCTCAAGCTCGCCCTTTCGGGCAACGCAGGCATAGCGTCCCAAAACAATCCAATGTACTAGCATGCAAGAAGTTTGCTAGATGCGTCTACGACCCAAAAACTAACACAAGGAGAGTGCAGTTCGTTAAGTGGATTTTCCCTAGCCCCTGATTTACAAACCCCACACGAGAAACTAAAAGGCTCAAACGTTCCCTTTCAGGTAGCGTAGGCAAAGAATTCAAACAGATTTGATAAAACCCCCGATCAAATGCTTCCGACGTGCGGTCGGACTTGTGGTCTCCCCGACGCGTCTAAGATCCTAACTACCCCTTGGTTGAGTATAGACAATCAGCGAGTTCTTCGTGATTATCTGATTTACAAACCTCAAGCTAAGGGGAATAGGCTCCAGCGCATTCTTTCGAATGACGCAGGCAAGGCATGCACATAGGATCGAGTCGGATATAGGTATTTAGAGCAAGACTATTATAGCTAACAAGTTATCAAATGGCTACCCCCACATCCTGATTTAGAAGTTTTAGCCTATCATGCTCATGGTAACAGCGTAGACAATATTTTCAACCATAAACATCATGCGTAACAACAAATATTGTACAGGAGTTGCAAAAGAAAGATAGATCATGCGTTGAACTATGAAGATGATACAACAAGTTCAGCAATTCGAATATCAATCTGAAATCTTCCCTAAAACTTATCTCTAAGGTGCTCACGCTAGACTAAATCTTCAAGGAATGCAATTGCGTGGCCCTTTGGTTATCTTCGCCTCCCAAAATGCAGCAATCTTCTCTCGTGAGAACCCCCCTTTCTTTTCCTTTGATCGAAAGGCTTTTATCTCCCTCTTCTGATGGTCTCTTTCCTCTTCCCCATGCAATGCAAAAGCCTCTACAAAAAGCCTCTGCCCAGCCGAAAGAAGGTCTTCGCCAGCCTTCTCCATGCACTGCGATACTACAGCCGCTGCTATTCTTCTTTCTTCACAAAATCATGATTATTCCAGCCGATTTCACCGTCTAAAGGCTGCTCCAGGCTCCTTTGTCAACGGGGGAGAAAAGACTTTGCTGTCTTCAAGCTTCCCCTAGGGTTAGGTTGTAGAGATTTGAGTTAAAATCACGGTTTCTAAATAGGCAGGTCCGCGATCTCGATAGGATTTACTTCTTGGAAAGCAGGAAACACACACTACGACTCCGAGTCGAAGCACCGGCTGTGACTCTTACAACTCTGGAACTGAAGCACTGATAGGGCCCACTGGCATAGATGGGCGTTTCCGCAAGTGCACGGGGCTATTGAAGTAATAAAATATCGATCCCACAGGGACTGATGGGCAAGTACCGACAGATCTCAAAATTTCTAGCTAGACGACGTGGAAATTGATGAAATCTAATTATTAAACTTAAGTAAAGTGCACTAGAGCGTAAATGGAGGTACTCGCACAAGAGAGTCTTAATAATATGAAGCATCAGGATGTGGGTTCACTGCTTTGACTCCTTACAGCTGAATAGTCCAGACTCTATTGCCAAGATCCTATCTTGTTCAAGGGACTCAGCTTCCTTGTCACATAGGTTGTTCCCTCCAATAGCCGGTTTGCTCCCACAAACCCGGCTATTGGAGGGAGCAACCTATATGACAAGGAAGCTGAGTCCGAGTCCAAGCGGAATGTAAACAAACAGGTGAACCTGACCCACCAATGCCGGTGGGATTTACTTCTTGGAAAGCAGGAAACACACACTACAACTCTGAGTCGAAACACCGGCTGTGACTCTTACAACTCTGGAAGAAAGGCACTGATAGGGCCCACTGGTATAGATGGGCGTTCCCGCAAGTGCACGGGGCTATCAAAGTAATAAAATACCAATCCCACAGGGACTGATGGGCAAGTACTGACAGATCTCAAAATTTCTAGCTAAACGACGTGGAAATTGATGAAATATAATTGTTAAACTTAAGTAAAGTGCACCAGAACGTAAATGGAGGTACTCGCAGAAGAGAGTCTTAATAATGTGAAGCATCAAGACGGGGGTTCACCGCTTTGACTCCTTATAGCTAAATAGTCCAGACTCTATTGCTAATATCCTGTCTAGTTCAAAGGACTCAGCTTCCTTGTCACACAGGTTGCTCCCTCCAATAGCCGGTTTGCTCCCATAAACCTGGCTATAGCTCAAACCTGTGAGGTTCTTGAAAGTCCCCTAACAAGGGGGAGCGAAACCCTAATAGGCGCATATGGAGGTTTACATGCAGCGGAAGGGGTTTCTAGGGATCGAATGCATGAAATATGATCAACTTTAAAATCAATCGCAATAGAATGGTAATGACTCATACCATGGCCATCGCTTAGATGGTGTCTAGGAAGAAGAGAGAACGATGGGGTTCTCCTCCAAAGCGCAACACACAAGATGATCGATGGCTTGCTCCTTGGACGCTCCTTGTGCTAGCAAGGTTCTCCAAGTGACCTTGTCGTGTAAGAAGGGATGAAGAAGATGAGATCCACACTTGGCGATTCTTCCTTGTCGTCAAAACCTCTTCCACGAGAGTGCCTCCAAAAACACACGAGAAGAGAGGGGCGACAACAATAGGCGTGAAGAGGTGAGGCGTGGTCACGTATGTGATCATGCTTTCTAAAAATAGAAAGCCACTCCTCAACATGCAATCAAGGGTTTTTCCCAATCGCATATTTCTCTTAACTTGAACCGTGCGCTCACATGATGAGCTGGTTCAATTTTGGTTTGGTTCAAAGACCAATTACCCCAAGCCATTAGTCCAGATCACATTAAACCCTAAGGTTCTTGATCTGACCGTTGATCTCTTGATGCTCCTGATCTCACCGATCTAGCATCCATTCTCTCAATCGAAGCTTACCGATCTCAAGCCCTAATCAATCAAACATGATCAGACCAGATCTCACTCACAATCAGAGATTAAATCCCTTTAAACTGAACCTAAACAATTCAGTCCACACGATCTGACTTAAGTAAGCCATATCATCAAATTGTGCGACCCTAAGGGTTTCCTTTAAAAGTCGGTAACGATAACTTACGTCATCACGATCAGTGAGGGGTATCTATGAAAGTCCCCTTTCAATAAGGGGGGCCGAAACCCTAAAGTGGCGCATACAAAACATGGGCAGCGGATACTAGGGTTTCATGGGATCGATGCATGTATTATGATCAACATTAAAACTTTTGAATGCAAGAAAGAATGCGATTCATACCATGGCCATTTCTAGATGGCGCCTTGGAAGCAAGAGAACAAAAGAGGTCTCCTCCAAATCGTCACACACAAGATGATCAACGGCTTGCTCCTTCTTGTCGTCCCTTGTGCTAGCAAGGATCGTCCAAGGTGTCTTTGATCGTTTGAAGGGAAGAGAGAGCTTTCCTTGCTTGGCGATTTTTTTCTCTTCTTTCGTCTACCACCTTTTTCTCACACGAATGTGTGAAGAGCCAAAGGCAAAACGGCGACAAGAGGGCGAGAGAGGGGCGACGTGAGAGAGATGTGGTCACGTTGTGACATGCTATCTAAAAATAGCAAAACCATCTCAACGTTCAAGTGACCCCAATCGCAAATGCCAACTTGAACCATACGCTCATCCAATGAGCTGGTTCAAATCGATTTGGTTCAATAACCAAATAAACCAAGCAATTAGTCCAGATTATAATAAACCCCTAAGGCTTAAGATCTGACCATTGATCTCTTGATGCTCCTGATCTCACTGATCTAGCATCTATTCTCTCAATCGAAGCTTACCGATCTCAAGCCCTAATCAATCAAACATGATCAGACTAGATCTCACTTACAATCAGAGACTAAATCCCTTTAAACTGAACCCAAACAATTCAGTCCACACGATCTGACTTAAGTAAGCCATATCATCAAATTGTGCGACCCTAAGGGTTTCCTTTAAATGTCGGTAACGATAACTTACGTTATCACGATCAGTGAGGGGTATCTAGCAACACATCACTGTCTCCCGATATAAAGGAAAGAGTCTTCCAAGACTACACCCAAACCCCAGCACAAGTGTGAATCCAATTCACAAGGCATGCAAATTTCCTTTGCCACTGGATGTTCTTATTGGACAAGCGTGTCAAGCTTGTAGCTCCAATATGATGAGCATGATTAGATCAGATGAACACTGTCACCTGGGTATGGCCATACACTTTCTCAATCATCTCATACAGAGGGGGGCCCCTTTAGAACATCACACTCCAATTAAGGAGACGGCAATCCTTTATCTATCACTAGTGCCCTAACCTGACTCAAGCTCACCATCCAAGATAGTCTATAACCATTATGTTTCAAATGATATTGAACTACCTCAAAACAATGACAATCATCATTTAGAAACACAAGTGATCTCAAGTCAGAGGAAATGTGCCACTTGTTGCAATCAAGGATTATTCACATTGTGACAAGCAATTGAATATCCTAGTAGGGTCTGTCCAGTACATCCAATGTACCCATGAGTCTACATCTTATTCCATGCTCGAAGCATCCTATAAGATTAGAACACATATTAGTCTCAATCATATCAAGGCTGTCTCATGTTCGCCAAGATATATCGACTAAGGACTTTACTGCATGTCAGCCCAGCTGAACAGCATTGAGACATTATTCAGAAGTATATGTATTGCAGCAGATAATATAACAAACTGAATAACAACCATTGCCTTTATAAACATAAGAGTTTATACATGATACTGTTACAATCCCAAGGCCTCAAACATTAGCCTTAAGGGCATACCCCAACAATCTAGCAACACATCACTGTCTCCCGATATAAAAGAAAGAGTCTTCCAAGACTACACCCAAACCACAGCACAAGTGTGAATCCACTTCACCAGGCATACATGATTCCTTTGCCACTGGATGTTCTTATTGGACAAGTGTGTCAAGCCTGTAGCTCCAATATGATGAGCATGATCAGATCAGATGAACATAGTCACCTGGGTATGGCCATACACTTTCTCAATCATCTCATCCAGGGGGGCCCCATTAGAACATCACACTCCAATGAAGGAGACGGCCATCCTTTATCTATCACTAGTGCCCTAACATGACTCAAGCTCACCATCCAAGATAGTCTATAACCATTATGTTTCAAATGATATTGAACAACCTCAAAACAATGACAATCATCATTTAGAAACACAAGTGATCTCAAGTCAGAGGAAATGTGCCACTTGTTGCAATCAAGGATTATTCACATTGTGACAAGCAATTGAATATCCTAGTAGGGTCTGTCCAGTACATCCAATGTACCCATGAGTCTACATCTTATTTCATGCTCGAAGCATCCTATAAGATTAGAACACATATTAGTCTTAAGCATATCAAGGCTGTCTCATGTTCACCAAGATATCTCGACTAAGGACACATAGCATGTCAGCCAAGCTGAACAGCTCTGAGACATTATTCAGAAGCACATGTATTGCAGCAGACAATGTAACAAACTAAATAACAACCATTGCCTTTATAAACACAAGGGTTTATACATGATACTGTTACAATCCCAAGGCTCCAAACATTAGCCTTAAGGGCATACCCCAACAATCTCCCACTTGCACTTAATCTAATGGTTGAGAAATCTCAAACCCATATTATTACAGTGCTTCTCATGCTTCTGCTGCGCCAGAGGCTTTGTAAGCGGGTCTGCCAGATTGTCATCTGTATGTGTTGGGGTATGCCCTTAAGCCTAATGTTTGAGGCCTTGGGATTGTAACAGTATCATTTGTATAAACTTATATGTTTATAAAGGCATGGTTGTTATTCAGTTAGCTACATTGTCTGCAGCAATATATATGTTCTTCTGAATAATGTCTCAAAGCTGTTCAGCTAGGCTGACATGCAGTTAAGTCCTTAGTCGAGATATCTTGGTGAACATGAGACAGCCTTGATATGGTTAAGACTAATATGTGTTCTAATCTTATAGGATGCTTCGAGCATGGAATAAGATGTAGACTCATGGGTACATTGGATGTACTGGACTGACCCTACTAGGATGTTCAATTGTTTGTCACAATGTGAATAATCCTTGATTGCAACAAGTGGCACATTTCCTCTGACTTGAGATCACTTGTGTTTCCTAAATGATGATTGTCATTGTTTTGAGGTAGTTCAATATCATTTGAAACATAATGATTATAGACTATCTTGGATAATGAGCTTGAATCAGGTTAGGGCACTAGTGATAGACATAGGATTGCCGTCTCCTTGTTTAAGGAGTGTGATGTTCTAAAGGGGCCCCCTGGATGAGATGATTGAGAAAGTGTATGGCCATACCCAGGTGACTATGTTCATCTGATCTAATCATGCTTGTCATATTGGAGTTACAAGCTTGACACGCTTGTCCAATAAGAACATCCAGTGGCAAAGGAAATATGTATGCTTAGTGAGTTGAATTCACACTTGTACTGTGGTTTGGGTGTAGTCTTGGAAGACTCTTTCCTTTATATCGGGAGACAGTGATGTGTTGCTAGATACCCCTCACTGATCGTGATAACGTGAGTTATCGTTACCGACATTTAAAGGAAACCCTCAGGGTCGCACAATTTGATGATATGGCTTACTTAAGTCAGATCGTGTGGACTGAATTATTTGGGTTCAGTTTAAAGGGATTTAATCTCTGATTGTAAGTGAGATCTGGTCTGATCATGTTTGATTGATTAGGGCTTGAGATCGGTAAGCTTCGATCGAGAGAATGGATGCTAGATCAGTTAGATCAGGAGCATCAAGAGATCGATGGTCAGATCAAGAACCTAAGTGTTTATTATGGTCTGGACTGGTTGCTTGGTTTATTTGGTTATTGAACCAAATTCAAATGAACCGGCTCATGGATGAGCGCTTGGTTTAAAGAATAGAGAGGAAAAATGCGATTGGTTCGAAATGCATGAACACATGATCGCATGAAAGAGTAAGTTGGCTATTTTTAGCAACCACGCCTCCATGTCTTGTGTGGAGCGCATCTCTTGTCGCCTCACTTCTATTCCCGTCGCCTTCTCTCGTGTGGAACCTCTGCTTCACGCTTTTGAAGAGTCGAGGACTAAGCAAGCAAGTTTCTCTCATTCCCTCCATACGAAGGACTCCTTGAAGATTTGCTAGCACAAAGTCGCCAAGGAAGTAGTCGCCTTCTCATTGTGTGTGTCATCTAAGGAGAAGAGGCACTTGCGTCTTTGATTCCAAGACACCATCAAACCGATGGCAATGGTATGGTTCTATCTCTTGTGCAATCGGTTTTAAGTTGATTATAATGCATGCATCAAAAGATCCTAGAAACCCCCTTTCTGCTGCTTAAACGAAAAATACATGCGCCTATCTAGGGTTTCGCCCCCTTTGTTAGGGGATCTTTCAATTGGTATCAGAGCCATTGTTTGCATGTTTCTATGATTGCTTAAAATATTGTGATCCATGTATGCGGATATATAAGTATGCTTAGATCTATAACATGCGCATATTAGATGTTTCATAAGAAAAATGTTTCATGTTACATTCTTATGTTGGCGCATGTTCTTGGCGCATTTTTGTATGTTTTCTTAAAACTTATATTACATGCGCGATTCACCTTAGATCTAAGGCGCCTACTTTAAACCCTTAGATGGGTTATTAGGGTTGAAATCTCAGTCTAGTCAAGATCCAATTAGTCTGATCAGATTATCTGACAGCCTTGATGGGTCGACCAGATGGCACCTGTGCGAAAGCACAAGGTGGCTATAAGTCGACTGCAGACAGGCGTGTAGCGATGTCTGGTTGAGACAACCTATGAACGCACATGAGTTAGGCCCGGGCTCACGCCCGCTTGCCAGACCTCAGTGTGGTCGTTCAGCCCTTGGCGCATGCATGGTTGGCCTTTTGGTCGACTCAAGTCAGTTAGGACTTGGTGCATGAAAGGGCAATGGATCTGACTTGATCTGATGAGTGGATCCCTAGTAATGGACCATTGTAAGGTAGTAGGGCAAATAAGGAAAATTAAAATTGATCCCAAGGGGTTTTCGAAATTTAATTTTCATGAATGGATCACATGTTGATTGATGCATATGTATGTTTATTTAATCTTATGTGGGCTGCCCGTGTTTTAATGTGTGCTGTGCTGGGGCCTGCGTGCCTGGTTAATTTTGTAAATTAATTTTTATATTGTGATCTGCGCATCACATTGCATTTAATTTATAAAATGTAATTGACCTGCGAGTCAACCTTGTCTAGATAGATTAATTTGTAAATTAATCAGACAAGAGCACAGAGCACATTTGGCAGAGGCGCATGCAGCAGAGGCTTGACCAGGTGGGAGGTCTAGGGTTCGACCCTAGGACCAGGCGCATTTACCTGGTGGGCGCACCTGAGCTGCAGATGGCGCTTGGGCCCTGGTTTGGGCCAGATGAGCAGCAAAAGCCCCGTGAAGAAAAGCAAGTGAAGACTTAAGTTCTTAAGGTCTTACTAGGGCTATGGGCTTTTACCACATAAGATTCATGCTTTCTTTTATTGTTTAATAAGTAGAACAGCATGATTTATTTATCTTCTGCTATCACCATAGGAATTGCATGATAGTGAAGAAGATAAAAGACCGTTAAAATCCAACGCTAAAATATCAAGCTCGTATGCCTTCTGACGCGAAACCTCACTGTTCTGATTATCGTTGGAGCCGTGTTGTACCCACTCAGTGGGCACGTCCATCTATCTTCAGACGGTGCGGGATTACACCTGCGTGTTACAGAGAAGGGATTTATCGCTTCTCGTTGCTCAGCATAGCACGTGGTGGTCCAGGGAGTAGGTCGGGTCAGCTTGACCATGTAGGCTACATATGTGGCGCATATGGTAGCGCATGGAGGCAGCCATCTGTGGGGTCAGAGATTGTGTTGTACCAACTCAGTAGGCACAGTCTACTGGATTGCCCAGATGAAGGGGAATCGCACAGGTAGGCGATTGGCAGGGACTGCCTACCAGAGATTAGTGCTTGTACTCTCTGTGCATCTTATCTCGCCTGAGCGGGACGCGGAGACCAAGTATGAAATCTGGATCCCATCTCACTAAAAGAGTTCTACTCTTTCGGGCTGTTTTGCTGGGTTTTTCAGCCAGATAAAATAGTGAGAAAAAGAATCTTTCTTAAGTCCTGATTGATTCTTGACATTGATACTGACCTTGCTGTTCTTGCATTGTTGTAGATTCCTGCAGCAACGAACACCATGAGCTTCAATGTGCGATCCCTACTGGAAAGGGAGAAGTTTGCTGGGCCGAACTTCTCAGACTGGTTCGGACACCTTAAGATCGTTCTTAAGGCAGAGAGAAAACTGTATGTCCTCGAGACGGCGATACCGCCTCAGCCCGCTCCCAACGCCGCAAGGGCGGTTCGGGAAGCCTATGAAAAGCACGTCAATGATAGCATTGATGTCGCTTGCCTGATGCTAGCGTCTATGACGCCACCGCTGCAGCGTCAGCATGAGGATATGTCTGCCATAGACATGATAGCAAACCTCAAGATGCTGTATGCTGCACAGGCGAGGACAGAACGCTATAATTTGACAAAGCTGTTCTTTCAGAGCAAACTGGCTGAAGGGAGCCCAGTGGGAGCTCACGTGCTCAAGATGATTGGGCACAAGGAGGCTCAAGAAAAACTGGGGCATACCATCAACCAGGAGCTTGCTGTAGACATTATTCTGCAGTCTCTTCCGCCTTCTTTCGATGCGTTCATTATTAACTTTAATATGAACAAAATCAATTGTACTCCGGCAGAGCTGCTGAATATGCTCTTGACTACTGAGGAAACTCTGAAGGGTAAGCCTTCAACCTCTGTCTTGATGGTTCCTTCGAGGAACAAGAAGAAGGGGAAGAAGGGCAAGACCCCTGTCAAGAGTTACAGCAAGGCTCTGAAACAGAAGGTTAAGCGGTCCAAGGAATACAGGTGTTTCCACTGTGGCCAGCTGGGTCACTGGAAAAAGGACTGTAAAGCGCTCCAAGGAGACAAGAGGGGAAGCCTTGCTTCTGGCTCAGGTATATACGTGACGGAAGTCATGGTTTCATCTTCTTCTATATCATGGGTGTTGGACACTGCATGTGGAGTTCACATTTGTTCAAATGTATAGGAACTCAAGAGAAGAAGGCAGGTGGGACAGCATGAGGTGGACCTACGAGTTGGAAACGGGGCACGGGTTGCTGCTGTTGCTGTAGGAGACTATTTCATCTCTTTGCCATCTGGAATTGTATTAGAATAAAACAGTTGTTACTTTGTTCCCAGTATTACTAAGAATATTATCTCCATTCCTGCTCTTGTCAGGAAGGGATTTTCCTTTGAATGCAATATTTCAAAGTGTGTTTTATCTTTAGATAATATTGTTTATGCAACTGGTTCAATTAACAATGGATTATACATGTTGGACATGGAAAATTCTATACAAAATGTTGATATTAAGAAAGCCAAGAATGCTGATGACAGCACCTTGCTATGGCATAGTTGTTTAGGCCATATTAACAAGAAGCGCATTAAGCGGTTGCATGATCATGGACTGCTGGGATCATTCTCCTATGAGGAGATTGATACATGCAAGGCTTGTTTAATGGGTAAAATGACGAAGTCACCTTTTTCTAACAAAGGTCAAAGGGCTTCTGGTTTACTTGACCTTATACACAGTGATGTGTGTGGGCCATTTAGTAAACATGCCAGAGGTGGCTATCAGTACTTCATTATCTTTACTGATGATTTCAGTAGGTATGGGTATGTCTATCTAATGAGACATAAAAGTGAATCTTTTGACAAGTTCAAAGAGTTCAAGAATGAAGTACAAAATCAGCTAGGCCGAAATATCAAGGCACTTCGTTCTGATCGAGGTGGAGAATACCTAAGTCGAGAATTTACTGACTATCTGAAGGAGTGTGGGATTATCTCACAGCTCACTCCGCCAGGAACACCGCAATGGAATGGTGTGTCCGAAAGGAGAAATAGAACGTTACTTGATATGGTTCGTTCTATGATGAGTCAGGCTACTCTACCTTACTCCTTTTGGGGATTTGCACTGGAAACAGCTGCAAAGGTACTAAACCGAGTGCCATCCAAGGCAGTTTCTAAGACGCCATATGAGTTATGGTATGGGAAACAGCCGAGCTTGACATTTATCAGGATCTGGGGTTGCGAGGCTTATGTCAAAAAGCTCGCCTCTGGGAAACTAGAGAGCAGATCTGACAAATGTATCTTTGTCGGTTACCCTAAGGAAACTAAGGGTTATTATTTCTACGATCCCAAAGAGAACAAGGTATTTGTTGCTCGGACGGCTATATTTCTTGAGAAGGAGTTTCTTCTGCAAGAGGCCAGTGGGAGAGAAATAAAGCTGGATGAGAATCCAGAGGAAGGACAAAGTGCGCAAGCATAGTTGGATGAGCCTGAGCTGGTAGAACAGGTTATTGAACAACCTGAGGCTCAGATATCACGGGAACCGCGAAGATCGGGAAGGATCCGTCGACAGCCTGAGCGCTATGACGGAGTCTACATCATTGATAATGATGAACCCCTCACTTATGCGGATGCGGTCAGTGGACCGGAGTCAGCGAGATGGCTTGAAGCTATGCGCGCCGAGATGGACTCCATGTCAGATAACCAAGTTTGGGATTTGGTTGATCCGCCTCCGGGAGTTATCCCTATAGGCTGTAAATGGATCTTCAAGAAGAAGATTGACATGGATGGTAACGTGGTTACCTATAAAGGCAGGCTAGTTGCGAAAGGTTTCAAACAAATCTACGGGATAGATTATGATGAAACTTTCTCACCTGTAGCTATGTTTAAGTCTATTCGGATTCTTTTCGCGATAGCTGCATATTATGATTATGAGATTTGGCAAATGGATGTGAAGACAGCTTTCCTTAATGGAAATCTGGATGAGGATGTGTATATGACACAACCAGAAGGTTTCACTAATCCATCAGATCGTCATAAGATATGCAAGTTAAAGAAGTCTATTTATGGACTTAAACAAGCATCTAGAAGCTGGAATATTCATTTTGATGAATCAATCTCTGAGTTTGGTTTCATCAAGAACGAGGATGACCCGTGTGTATATAAGAGGTTTAGTGGGAGCGTAATTACTTTCCTAGTCCTCTACGTCGATGATATCTTGATCATTGGAAATGACATTCCTGAAATGCATGCCGTTAAGGCATGGTTAAGGAAATGTTTCCAGATGAAAGATTTAGGAGAAGCAGCCTATGTATTAGGTGTGAAGATCTACAGGGATAGATCTAAGAGGCTTCTCGGGCTGTGCCAGAGTACTTACATCGATAAAGTCCTGGAGAGATTTCATTTAGAGAATTCTAAAAGAGGATATCTTCCAGTCAGACATGGTCTGAATCTTTCGAAGAGTCAGTGTCCACAAACACAGACTGAGAAAGATGAAATGGACAATACGCCTTATGCTTCGGCTATTGGATCCATTATGTATGCGATATTGTGTACTCGCCCAGACGTTGCTTACGGGTTAAGCGTGACCAGTCGGTTCCAAAGTAATCCAGGTATGGCGCACTGGATTGCAGTCAAGAACATTTTAAAATATCTGCGGAGGACCAAAGATATGTTCTTGATATATGGTGGTCAGGAAGAACTCAGTATTGAAGGATATACTGACGCTTCGTTCCAGTCAGACCAGGATGATTTCCGATCGCAATCAGGCTATGTTTTTAGCTTGAATGGAGGAGCAGTGGTGTGGAAGAGTTTCAAACAGTCAACTGTTGCTGATTCCACAACAGAAGCCGAGTATGTTGCAGCCTCGGAAGCATCTAAGGAGGCAATGTGGATTCGTAAGTTCGTGAGAGAACTTGGTGTTGTTCCTTCGAGTGCAGATCCTTTGGTTATCTTCTGTGATAACACTGGAGCAATCGCACAAGCAAAGGAACCACGGTCGCACCAGAAGTCCAAGCACATACAGAGACGGTTTCACTTGATCAGGGAGATCATAGATCGTGGCGAGATCAAAGTTTGCAAGGTTCATACGGATGACAATCTGGCAGACCTGCTTACCAAGCCTCTGGCGCAGCAGAAGCATGAGAAGCACTGTAATAACATGGGTTTGAGATTTCTCAACCATTAGATTAAGTGCAAGTGGGAGATTGTTGGGGTATGCCCTTAAGCCTAATGTTTGAGGCCTTGGGATTGTAACAGTATCATTTGTATAAACTTATATGTTTATAAAGGCATGGTTGTTATTCAGTTAGCTACATTGTCTGCAGCAATATATATGTTCTTCTGAATAATGTCTCAAAGCTGTTCAGCTAGGCTGACATGCAGTTAAGTCCTTAGTCGAGATATCTTGGTGAACATGAGACAGCCTTGATATGGTTAAGACTAATATGTGTTCTAATCTTATAGGATGCTTCGAGCATGGAATAAGATGTAGACTCATGGGTACATTGGATGTACTGGACTGACCCTACTAGGATGTTCAATTGTTTGTCACAATGTGAATAATCCTTGATTGCAACAAGTGGCACATTTCCTCTGACTTGAGATCACTTGTGTTTCCTAAATGATGATTGTCATTGTTTTGAGGTAGTTCAATATCATTTGAAACATAATGATTATAGACTATCTTGGATAATGAGCTTGAATCAGGTTAGGGCACTAGTGATAGACATAGGATTGCCGTCTCCTTGTTTAAGGAGTGTGATGTTCTAAAGGGGCCCCCCTGGATGAGATGATTGAGAAAGTGTATGGCCATACCCAGGTGACTATGTTCATCTGATCTAATCATGCTTGTCATATTGGAGTTACAAGCTTGACACGCTTGTCCAATAAGAACATCCAGTGGCAAAGGAAATATGTATGCTTAGTGAGTTGAATTCACACTTGTACTGTGGTTTGGGTGTAGTCTTGGAAGACTCTTTCCTTTATATCGGGAGACAGTGATGTGTTGCTAGATACCCCTCACTGATCGTGATAACGTGAGTTATCGTTACCGACATTTAAAGGAAACCCTCAGGGTCGCACAATTTGATGATATGGCTTACTTAAGTCAGATCGTGTGGACTGAATTATTTGGGTTCAGTTTAAAGGGATTTAATCTCTGATTGTAAGTGAGATCTGGTCTGATCATGTTTGGTTGATTAGGGCTTGAGATCGGTAAGCTTCGATCGAGAGAATGGATGCTAGATCAGTTAGATCAGGAGCATCAAGAGATCGACGGTCAGATCAAGAACCTAAGTGTTTATTATGGTCTGGACTGGTTGCTTGGTTTATTTGGTTATTGAACCAAATTCAAATGAACCGGCTCATGGATGAGCGCTTGGTTTAAAGAATAGAGAGGAAAAATGCGATTGGTTCGAAATGCATGAACACATGATCGCATGAAAGAGTAAGTTGGCTATTTTTAGCAACCACGCCTCCATGTCTTGTGTGGAGCGCATCTCTTGTCGCCTCACTTCTATTCCCGTCGCCTTCTCTCGTGTGGAACCTCTGCTTCACGCTTTTGAAGAGTCGAGGACTAAGCAAGCAAGTTTCTCTCATTCCCTCCATACGAAGGACTCCTTGAAGATTTGCTAGCATAAAGTCGCCAAGGAAGTAGTCGCCTTCTCATTGTGTGTGTCATCTAAGGAGAAGAGGCACTTGCGTCTTTGATTCCAAGACACCATCAAACCGATGGCAATGGTATGGTTCTATCTCTTGTGCAATCGGTTTTAAGTTGATTATAATGCATGCATCAAAAGATCCTAGAAACCCCCTTTCCGCTGCTTAAACGAAAAATACATGCGCCTATCTAGGGTTTCGCCCCCTTTGTTAGGGGATCTTTCAGTATGAACCTTGCAGACTTTGATCTCGCCACGATCAATGATCTCCCGGATCAAGTGAAACCGTCTCTGTATGTGCTTGGACTTCTGGTGCGACCGTGGTTCCTTTGCTTGTGCGATTGCTCCAGTGTTATCACAGAAGATAACCAAAGGATCTGCACTCGAAGGAACAACACCAAGTTCCTGAACGAACTTACGAATCCATACTGCCTCCTTAGATGCTTCTGAGGCTGCAACATACTCGGCTTCTGTTGTGGAATCAGCAACGATAGACTGTTTGAAACTTTTCCACACCACTGCTCCTCCATTCAAGCTAAAAACATAGCCTGATTGCGATCGGAAATCATCCTGGTCAGATTGGAACGAAGCGTCAGTATATCCTTCAATACTGAGTTCTTCCTGACCTCCATATATCAAGAACATATCTTTGGTCCTCCGCAGATATTTTAAGATATTCTTGACTGCAATCCAGTGTGCCTGACCTGGATTACTTTGGAACCGACTGGTCACGCTTAACCCGTAAGCGACGTCTGGGCGAGTACACAACATCGCATACATAATGGACCCAATAGCCGAAGCATAAGGCGTATTGTCCATTTCATCTTTCTCAGTCTGTGTTTGAGGACACTGACTCTTTGAAAGATTCAGACCATGTCTGACTGGAAGATATCCTCTTTTAGAATTCTCTAAATGAAATCTCTCCAGGACTTTATCGATGTAAGTACTCTAGCACAGCCCGAGAAGCCTCTTAGATCTATCCCTGTAGATCTTCACACCTAACACATAGGCTGCTTCTCCTAAATCTTTCATCTGGAAACATTTTCTTAGCCATGCTTTAACAGCATGCATTTCAGGAATATCGTTTCCAATGATTAAGATATCATCGACGTAGAGGACTAGGAAAGTAATCACGCTCCCACTAAACCTCTTATATACACACGGGTCATCCTCGTTCTTGATGAAACCAAATTCACTGATTGATTCATCAAAACGAATATTCCAGCTTCTTGATGCTTGTTTAAGTCCATAAATGGACTTCTTTAACTTGCATATTTTATGACGATCTGATGGATTTGTGAAACCTTCAGGTTGTGTCATATACACATCCTCCTCCAAATTCCCATTAAGGAAAGCAGTCTTCACATCCATTTGCCAGATCTCATAATCATAATATGCAGCTATCGCGAGAAGAATCCGAATAGACTTAAACATAGCTACAGGAGAGAAAGTTTCATCATAATCTATCCCGTAGATTTGTTTGAAACCTTTCGCAACTAGCCTGCCTTTATAAGTAACCACGTTACCATCCATGTCAATCTTCTTCTTGAAGATCCATTTACAGCCTATAGGGATAACTCCCGGAGGCGGATCAACCAAATCCCAAACTTGGTTATCTGAAATGGAGTCCATCTCGGCTCGCATAGCTTCAAGCCATCTAGCTGAGTCCGGTCCACTGACCGCATCCGCATAAGTGAGGGGTTCATCATTATCTATGATGTAGACTCCGTCATAGCGCTCAAGCTGTCGACGGATCCTTCCCGATCTTCGCGGTTCCCGTGATATCTGAGCCTCAGGTTGTTCAATAACCTGTTCTACCTGCTCAGGCTCATCCAACTGTGCTTGACTACTTTGTCCTTCCTCTGGATTCTCATCCAGCTTTATTTCTCTCCCACTGGCCTCTTGCAGAAGAAACTCCTTCTCAAGAAAAATGGCCGTCCGAGCAACAAATACCTTGTTCTCCTTGGGATCGTAGAAATAATAACCCTTAGTTTCCTTAGGGTAACCGACAAAGATACATTTCTCAGATCTGCTCTCTAGTTTCCCAGAGGCGAGCTTTTTGACATAAGCCTCGCAACCCCAGATCCTGATAAATATCAAGCTCGGCTGTTTCCCATACCATAACTCATATGGGGTCTTTGAAACTGCCTTGGATAGCACTCGGTTTAGTACCTTTGCAGCTGTTTCCAGTGCAAATCCCCAAAAGGAGTAAGGTAGAGTAGCCTGACTCATCATAGAACGAACCATATCCAGTAAGGTTCTGTTCCTCCTTTCGGACACACCATTCCATTGCGGTGTTCCTGGCGGAGTGAGCTGTGAGATAATCCCACACTCCTTTAGATAGTCAGTAAACGCATGACTCAAGTATTCTCCACCTCGATCAGAACGAAGTGCCTTGATATTTCGGCCTAGCTGATTCTGTACTTCATTCTTGAACTCTTTGAACTTGTCAAAAGATTCACTTTTATGTCTCATTAAATAGACATACCCATATCTACTGAAATCATCAGTAAAGGTAATGAAGTATTGATAGCCACCCCTGGCATGTTTACTAAATGGCCCACACACATCACTGTGTATAAGGTCAAGTAAACCTGAAGCCCTTTGACCTTTATTAGGAAAAGGAGACTTCGTCATTTTGCCTATTAAACAAGCTTTGCATGTATCAATCTCCTCATAGGAGAATGATCCCAGCAGTCCATGTTCATGCAACCACTTAATGCGCTTCTTGTTAATATGGCCTAAACGACTATGCCATAGCAAGGTGCTGTCATCAGCATACTTGGCTTTCTTATTATCAATGTTTTGTA
This sequence comes from Costus lasius, assembly GCA_027563935.2. Taxonomy (NCBI): domain Eukaryota; kingdom Viridiplantae; phylum Streptophyta; class Magnoliopsida; order Zingiberales; family Costaceae; genus Costus; species Costus lasius. The sequence continues at coordinate 57,274,199 of CM050447.1, forward strand.
TAGAACATTCCATGTCCAACATGAATAACCCATTGTTAATTGACCCAGTAGCATAAACAATATTATCTAAAGATAAAACACACTTTGAAATATTGCATTCAAAGGAAAACCCTTTCCTGACAAGAGCAGGAATAGAGATAATATTTTTGGTAATGCTAGGAACAAAATAACAATTGTTCAGTTCTAATACAAGTCCAGATGGTAATGAGATGTAATATTCTCCTACAGCAACAGCAGCAACCCGTGCTCCGTTTCCAACTCGTAGGTCCACCTCATGCTGTCCCACCTGTCTTCTTCTCTTGAGTTCCTGTACATTTGAACAAATGTGAACTCCACATGCAGTGTCCAACACCCATGTTATTATAGAAGAAGAAAACATGACCTCAGTCAAATAAATACCTGAGCCAGAAGCGATGCTTCCCTTCTTATCTCCTTGGAGCGCTTTACAGTCCTTTTTCCAGTGACCCAGCTGGCCACAATGGAAACATCTGTATTCCTTCGACCGCTTAACCTTCTGCTTCAGAGCCTTGTTGTAGTTCTTGACTGGGGCTTTGCCCTTCTTCCCCTTTTTCTTGTTCCTTGAAGGAAACATCAAGACAGAGGTTGAAGGCTTTCCCTTTAGAGTCTCCTCTGTAGTCAAGAGCATATTCAGCAACTCTGCCGGAGTACAATCGATTTTGTTCATATTAAAGTTAATAATGAACGCATCGAAAGAAGGCGGGAGAGACTGCAGAATAATGTCTACAGCAAGCTCCTGATTGATGGTGTGTCCCAGTTTCTCTAGAGCCTCCTTGTGCCCAATCATCTTGAGCACGTGAGCTCCCACTGGACTCCCTTCAGCCAGTTTGCTCTGAAAGAACAGCTTAGTCAAATTGTAGCGCTCAGTCCTTGCCTGTGCAGCATACAACATCTTGAGGTTTGCTATCATTTCTATAGCAGACATATCCTCATGCTGACGCTGCAGCGGTGGCGTCATAGACTCTAGCATCAGGCAAGCGACATCAATGCTATCATTGACATGCTTTTCATAGGCTTCCCGAACCGCCCTTGCGGCGTTCGGAGCGGGTTGAGACGGTATCGCCGTCTCGAGGACATACAGTTTCCTCTCTGCCTTAAGAACAATCTTAAGGTGTCCGTACCAGTCTAAGAAGTTTGGCCCAGCAAACTTCTCCCTTTCCAGTAGGGATCGCACATTGAAGTTCATGGTGTTCGTTGCTGCAGGAATCTACAACAATGCAAGAACAGCAAGGTCAGTATCAATGTTAAGAATCAATTCAGGACTTAAGAATGATTCTTTTCTCACTATTTTATCTGACTGAAAAATCCATGAAAACAGTCCGAAAGAGTAACACTCTTTTAGTGAGATGGGATCCAGATTTCATACTTGGTCTCCGCGTCCCGCTCAGGCGAGATAAGATGCACAGAGAGTATAAGCACTAATTTCTGGTAGGCAGTCCCTGCCAATCGCCAACCCGTGCGATTCCCCTTCATCTGGGCAATCCAGCAGACTGTGCCAACTGAGTTGGTACAACACAGTCGCTGATCCCACAGATGGCTGCCTCCATGTGCTACCATATGCGCCACATATGTAGCCTACATGGTCAAGCTGACCTGACCTACTCCCTGGACCACCACGTGCTATGCTGAGCAACGAGAAGCGATAAATCCCTTCTCTGTAACACGCAGGTGTAATCACACACCGTCTGAAGATAGATGGGCGTGCCCACTGAGTGGGTACAACACGGCCCCAACGATAGTCAGAACAGTGAGGTTTCGCGTCAGAAGGCTTTACGTGCTTGATATTTAACGTTGGATTTTAACGGTCTTTTATCTTCTCAACTATCATGCAATTCCTATGGTGATAGCAGAAGATAAATAAATCATGCAATTCTACTTATATAAACAATAAATAGAAAGCATGCTGATCTTATGTGGTAAAAGCCCATTAAGCCTAAGTAAGACCTTAACCTAACTTAAGTCTTCACTTGCTTTTCTTCATGGGGCTTTTGCTTCTCATCTGGCCCAACCTAGGGCCCAAGCGCCAACTGCAGCTCAGGTGTGCCCACCAGGGAAAATGCGCCTGTCCTAGGGTCGAACCCTAGACCTCCCGTCTGGTCAAGCCACTGCTGCATGCGCCTCTGCCAAGTGTGCTCTATGCTCTTGTCTGATTAAAATACAATTTAATCTATCTAGACAAGATTGACTCGCAGGTCAATTACAGTTTATAAATTAATTAAAAATGTGATGCGCAGATCACAATAAAAATTAATTTACAAATTTTAACCAGGCACGCAGGCCCCAGCACAGCACACATTAATTAGGCATCCCACATAAGATTAAATAAACAAGCATATGCTTACAATCAACATGTGATCCATTCATGAAAATAAAATTTTCGAAAAACCCATTGGCTTCAATTTTATTTTCCTTATGTGCCCTACTACCTTACAACGGTCCATTAATAGGGATCCACTCATCAGACCTAGTCAGATCCACTGCCCTTGCATGCACCAAGTCCTAACTGACTTGAGTCGACCCAGTGGTCAACTATGCATGCGCTAGGGCTGAACAACCTACATGAGTTTTGGCAAGCGGGTGTGACCCCGGGCCTAACTCATGCGTGTTCACTGGTTGTCTCAACCAGACCTCGCTACACGCCTTTGATGCAGTCGACCTATAGCCACCTTATGCTTGCGCATAGGTGCCATCTGGTCGACCCATCTAGGCTGTCAGATGGTCTGATCAGACTAGTTGGATCTGAACTAGAGATGACTTCAACCCTACTAACCCGTCTAAGGACTTATAGCAGGCGCCACTTAGATCTAAGGTGAGTCGCGCAAGTAAAGAAGTTTTTGAGAAAAACTAAATGGATGCGCCAACTAGATACATGCGCTAATGATAAAAATCATACATCATGTAGTTTTCGCATGAAGGTTAGATCTAAGGTGTTGCGCAAACATGGATCACTAGCAATCATACAAACATGCATATAAACTTGCTCTGATACCAATTGAAAGTCCCCTAACAAGGGGGAGCGAAACCCTAATAGGCGCATATGGAGGTTTACATGCAGCGGAAAGGGTTTCTAGGGATCGAATGCATGAAATATGATCAACTTTAAAATCAATCGCAATAGAATGGTAATGACTCATACCATGGCCATCGCTTAGATGGTGTCTAGGAAGAAGAGAGAACGATGGGGTTCTCCTCCAAAGCGCCACACACAAGATGATCGATGGCTTGCTCCTTGGACGCTCCTTGTGCTAGCAAGGTTCTCCAAGTGACCTTGTCGTGTAAGAAGGGATGAAGAAGATGAGATCCACACTTGGCGATTCTTCCTTGTCGTCAAAACCTCTTCCACGAGAGTGCCTCCAAAAACACACGAGAAGAGAGGGGCGACAACAATAGGCGTGAAGAGGTGAGGCGTGGTCACGTATGTGATCATGCTTTCTAAAAATAGAAAGCCACTCCTCAACATGCGATCAAGGGTTTTTCCCAATCGCATATTTCTCTTAACTTGAACCGTGCGCTCACATGATGAGCTGGTTCAATTTTGGTTTGGTTCAAAGACCAATTACCCCAAGCCATTAGTCCAGATCACATTAAACCCTAAGGTTCTTGATCTGACCGTTGATCTCTTGATGCTCCTGATCTCACCGATCTAGCATCCATTCTCTCAATCGAAGCTTACCGATCTCAAGCCCTAATCAGTCAAACATGATCAGACCAGATATCACTCACAATCAGAGATTAAATCCCTTTAAACTGAACCTAAACAATTCAGTCCACACGATCTGACTTAAGTAAGCCATATCATCAAATTGTGCGACCCTAAGGGTTTCCTTTAAATGTCGGTAACGATAACTTACGTCATCACGATCAGTGAGGGGTATCTAGCAACACATCACTGTCTCCCGATATAAAAGAAAGAGTCTTCCAAGACTACACCCAAACCACAGCACAAGTGTGAATCCACTTCACCAGGCATACATGATTCCTTTGCCACTGGATGATCTTATTGGACAAGCGTGTCAAGCCTGTAGCTCCAATATGATGAGCATGATCAGATCAGATGAACATAGTCACCTGGGTATGGCCATACACTTTCTCAATCATCTCATCCAGGGGGGCCCCATTAGAACATCACACTCCAATGAAGGAGACGGCCATCCTTTATCTATCACTAGTGCCCTAACATGACTCAAGCTCACCATCCAAGATAGTCTATAACCATTATGTTTCAAATGATATTGAACTACCTCAAAACAATGACAATCATCATTTAGAAACACAAGTGATCTCAAGTCAGAGGAAATGTGCCACTTGTTGCAATCAAGGATTATTCACATTGTGATAAGCAATTGAATATCCTAGTAGGGTCTGTCCAGTACATCCAATGTACCCATGAGTCTACATCTTATTTCATGCTCGAAGCATCCTATAAGATTAGAACACATATTAGTCTTAAGCATATCAAGGCTGTCTCATGTTCACCAAGATATCTCGACTAAGGACAAATAGCATGTCAGCCAAGCTGAACAGCTCTGAGACATTATTCAGAAGCACATGTATTGCAGCAGACAATGTAACAAACTGAATAACAACCATTGCCTTTATAAACACAAGGGTTTATACATGATACTATTACAATCCCAAGGCTTCAAACATTAGCCTTAAGGGCATACCCCAACAGTTCTGGCGCTTGGTCGGAAACGCTTCTCCCCAACACGCCTAAGCTCCTAGTACTTTCAAGGTGGGTACAGGTTAACAAGAGGGGTCTTCCACAGAATTCCTGGCTTACAAACCTCCCCTGAATAACTTCTGGCTCAAGCGCGCCCTTTCAAGCAGCGCAGGCCCTGATGACACCGAAATTCATCGTGATTTCTATGCCATTTTATGGATATTTATATGTCATATTCATAGACTTTGCTTGTTTTTATGCCATATTTTATCAATATCTGCGGAATCTACACTCTTTTCTATTTTTGATGATTTTTAGGTAAAAAGGCACTATTTTTAGGCTGCCGTAATTCCTGTTTTGAACGCGACGCCTAGGTCAACTTCAACGCCCGAATCTTGCGGAGAGGATTGCGAGTGATCCAGAACTCCAAATTGGATATCGTAAGAAGCAAAAGGGGAGCTTGCGACGAGAGGAAGGGACACACACCAGAAGCCCCAATTTTCATCGACTGTCGACAGAGAAATTGTGATTCACACCGCCGCCTAGGATTTCACCGCTGCGCTCAATCCAGATGATCTCCGGCCATGATTTTCATACTAAAGCTTTGTCTAAAGGAGGAGACAACGTGCCAGAAGTTTCAGATCGAAAGGAGATCAATTGGAAGAGAAATCGAAGAAAAAGGAGTCACCGACACTGTTCATCGACGATCTTTGCAAATTACGGCTGTGAAATACTTCACAATCGTGCTGTATTTTCTAAACTTCTCTTTTCCTTTGATTTTTGATCCTCTAAAACCATGACTTATTGTAATTCCTTCATGATGATAGCTTAAACTACTTTTGGGACATGGGGGAGTAATTCACTTAATTTCTAATGACTAAATAACTACCTTTTCACTATTTCGTTGAGTTTAATCTTAGCATGATGATTTTGCTCATGTGATAATTGTGCTTAGACAATCTATAAGTCCATGTTACTAATTATGTTTTTAGAGTTTTCGCAATGAGACTGAAAGGTGATTTGCTTGAGAACTTGGAACCCTAGAATTGCATGTTAGGATCCCTTCCTTAGGTTAGATCTACTTTGATCTGTTCTAGTAGATTAATTGTCATGATTATAACATGAACCTATAAATCGAGGCTATTTGTCAAGCGTGGAGATCTTGTCCGAATGCAAGGATTGGAACGTTGGAGATCCATGAGTAAAACTAGTGTTGAGATTCGGATGCACGAAAGTGATCCTTGAGACTCCACTAGAGATTATAAACCTAGAATTCGGATGCACGAAAGTGATCCTTGAGTTCATTGTTTGATGATTTACTTATCTTCGGCGTTGGGATGAATCTTGCGCGAAAGCGAAGACAAATCCTTGTGTGGTTGTTTGCACGAAAGTGAAACAATCCTTTTATTAAGTAAATTACATCTTCATCATGATAAATTTGAACTGACAAAATCCTTATTCATATCTAGTCATAAAAGTTAAAGTGAATGAAACCCTAACCCCAGCTTTTCTCTCTGATAATTCCGTTTTAGCTTCCGATTGCTATTCTCACTACTTCGATTAGCCTAGATAGTAAGAAATCAATTATTTGGTATTCGACAACATAGGTCTCTGTGGGTTCGATATCTTAATTATTACTTCGAGTATCCGTGCACTTGCGGAGATAACAACAAGTGTGGCGACCGAACTAGTTTTTAGAGCCGTATCAGGGGGTGACAAGTCCCTGTGCGCCAACACTTAGGTTTTGGCTGCAACTTTAAGAATAAGTTTAGTTTACCTACTTGTTGGGATACAACAAGTTTTTTGGCGCCATTGCCGGGGACCTTAGTTTTTGTTGATATCGAAGACATTGAGATTATTGCTAGACTAGGTTTCATCTTTTTATTCTTTTCTGTTTACTTACATCATTTGATCAGTTTGCTCTAGTGTGCACAGGAAATTCATTTCTAATGGCTGATCAAAGATCACTGTGGGACTATGCAGCCCCTAATCCTCAAAGGATATAATTTAGCATTGCTAGACCTGCAATTGAGGCCTCCAACTTTGAAATTAACCCTGCCTTCTTGTCTATGATCCAGCAGAACCAGTTTGGAGGATCATTAATCGAAGATCCTTATTCACATTTATATATCTTTCTTGAATATTGTGATACCATAAAAATTCATGGAGTTTCTGATGACGCACTAAAACTGATATTGTTCCCTTTTTCTCTCAGGGATCAAGCATGATCTTGGTTGCATTCTCGTCGACCCAATACCTTCACAACATGGGAATAATTATCAAAAGCTTTTTTGATGAAATATTTTCCACCGAGCTAGACTATCCAATTGAGGAATCAAATCACGAACTTTCAACAGAATAGTGGAGAATCACTCAGCGAGGCATGAGAGAGATTCAATGATCTACAACGGAAATGTCCTAACCATGGCTTCGAAAATGAGTTTCTAATTCAGACATTTTATTATGGCTTAATTTATAATACCCGTCTAATTATTGATGCTGCCGCAGGGGGAGCCTTGATGAGTAGAACATTTGACGATGCTTTCAAGTTGCTTGAGGAGATGTCCTTGAATCATAGCCAATGGGCTCCAGATGAAGGAATGTTATATTGTCATCAACATGGTAAGAATGAGAATGAGGATCAACAACCCTTGACTGAAGAGGTTAGTGAACCCATGCTAGAGAAACTTTCAGCTAGCCAAATTCAATCATTGCAAATTAAAAACACAAAAAAATTTGAGGATCTTGAAGAAACTGTTAGTCACCTTGCTTCTCAATTAGAATCCTTAGTGGCGTACAATAAAGTTCTAGAAGAACAAATATCTAGATTAAGCTCTGGGGAACATTGCAATGCCATTATCACTAGAAGTGGGAGACAATTAGGAGAACTTAAGGAGAAAGAGTCTATTAATGATCATTATGAGGAATTAGAATTAGAAAAATCTTCTGAACATGAACAAACCCTACCTAGTTTAACACCTCAAAAGGGAAGTAAACCAAAAGGGGATGTGCCATGTAAAGAAGATGATTCTAAGACTAATCTACCTCCACCCTATAGACCACCAGTACCTTTTCCCCAAAGGATAGTGCAAGAAAAGTTAGATAAGCAATTTGGAAAATTTCTTGATGTTTTGAAAAAGCTTTACATTAACATACTATTTACTGAAGCTTTATCTCAAATGCCCATATATGCTAAATTTTTAAAAGAAATCCTGTCTAACAAAAGAAAGTTAGAGAACTATGGTACTGTGGCTTTAACTGAGGAATGTAGTGCTGTTATTCAAAACAGGTTACCACCAAAATTGAATGATCCAGGTAGTTTTTCTATCCCATGTTTTATTGGTAGTATGGCTTTTGACCGAGCCTTATGTGATCTAGGGGCTAGTGTAAGTCTTATGCCTTTGTCTATGTGCAGGAAATTGGACATAGGAGCTCCTAAGCGGACTACAATTTCTTTGCAGCTCACTGATAGATCGGTAAAATATCCAGTGGGTATTCTAGAGGATGTTCCTATACAAGTTGGTAAATACTTCATACCTGCTGATTTTGTGGTACTTGAAATGGAAGAGGATGCCAAGATTCCTATTATTTTGGGTAGGCCGTTCTTAGCCACTGCTGGAGCCCTTATTGATGTACTGAATGGTAGACTTGCTTTAAGAATTGACAATGATAAAATTGAGTTTTATTTGAATAATTCATTGAAAAAACCTGCATATACTAGTTCTTATTGCACTATTCATGCCATTGATGACACAGTTTATGATGTTAGTTGTTTGTTTGATGATTCTTCTGCTGATGTTTCTTTTTTTGATTCTTTTTCTGATACATTGAAAAATTCTTGTGAAAAAATTGATAATTCTGGTTTTGAGAATGATTTTGATGAATTCGATGATGAAAAACATGATATTTTAGATTGTGCAACTTTAAATAATGAAAGTGAAAAGATCCCTAAAGTTGAGTTGAAAGTTTTACTTGATAATCGTAGATATGAATTTCTTGGTCCTAACTCCACCTACCCTGTGATTGTGGATGCTAAATTAGATGCCAGGGAAACTGATCTACTCTTGAAGGAGCTAAGAATTCATAGAAAGGTAATTGGGTATTCCATTGATGACTTAAAAGGGATTAATCCTTCTTTTTGTATGCACAGGATTCACATGGAGGATGAGCACAAACCGCATGTAGATTTTCAGAGAAGGCTCAACCCGTCTATGAAGGAAGTGGTGAAGAAGGAAGTACTAACTTTGCTAGATGCAGGTATTATCTACCCTATCTCAGATAGTAAGTGGGTGAGTCCTGCACACTGTGTTCCAAAGAAGGGAGGTGTCACTGTAATGAAAAATAAGGATAATGAATTGATACCGGTTAGAAATGTCACTAGTTGGCGTATGTGTATTGATTATAGAAAATTAAAAGTTGCCACTATGAAAGATCATTTTCCCTTACCTTTTATTGATCAAATGGTGGAGAGACTTGCCAAACACTCTCACTTTTGTTTTCTTGATGGGTATTCCAGATTTTTTTCAGATTCCTATTCATCCTGATGATCAGGATAAAACCACTTTTACATGTCCTTATGGTACTTTTGCTTATAGAAGAATGCCCTTTGGTTTATGCAATGCACCTGCCACTTTCAAAGGTGTATGATGGTAATTTTTTCTAAATTTATTGAAGACTTCATGGATGTTTTTATGGATGATTTCTATGTCTATGGTTTCTCTTTTGATGACTGCTTAGCTAATCTCTCTAGAGTTTTACAGAGATACGAAGAGACTAACCTTGTCATGAATTGGGAAAAGTGTCACTTTATGGTTAGACAGGGGATAGTTTTGGGTCATCTTTTTTCAGAAAGAGGGATTGAAGTGGACAAGGCCAAGATAGAAGAGATTGAGAAGTTAGCACCACCCACCACTGTCAAGGAGATCAGGAGCTTTTTGGGACATGCAGGGTTTTACAGGAGATTCATCAGGGACTTCTCTAAACTTGCTAAACCTTTAACTGATTTACGTTGTAAAGACGCCAAATTCTACTTTGATGAGAAATGTCTGTTTGCTTTTCAGGAGTTAAAGAAAGCTTTGGTTTCAGCACCCATCATTCAGCCCCCAAATTGGGACTTGCCCTTTGAACTCATGTGCAACGCCAGTGATTATGCAGTGGGAGCAGTCTTGGGATAGAGAAAAGATAAGAAACCTCATGTTATTCACTATGCCAGCAAGACTTTGGATGAGACATAGAAAAATTACACCACCACTGAGAAAGAACTATTGGCCATAGTATTTGCTTTTGATAAATTTAGGTCATACTTAATTAACTCCAAAGTGGTAGTGTACACTGACCATGCCGCTGTGAAATACTTAATGCAGAAGAAAGACAGCAAACCACGATTACTCAGATGGATTTTACTTCTGCAAAAATTTGATTTGGAGATTAAAGACAAAAAGGGATCAGAAAACCTTGTTGCAGATCATCTCTCAAGAATAATGGAAGACACTGAAAAGAATAATGAGATCAATGATTCCTTCCCTGAAGAACAGCTTTCAACCATTGAACAGATCAGAGCTCCCTGGTATGCTGATATAGTAAATTACCTTGTTGCTAATGTTTTTCCTCCTGATTTGAACTACCAAAAAAGGAAGAAGTTCTTGGCTGAGGTAAAACACTATTTTTGGGATGAGCCTTATGTGTTTAGAAGATGTACAGACGGTATTTTTAGAAGATGTGTACCTGAAGAAGAAATCACAGATATTTTGTGCCAATGTCATGGATCCTCTTATGGTGGTCATGCCGGTAATGAAAAGACTGCTTATAAAGTGTTACAATCAGGATTTTATTGGCCTACCATTTTCAAAGATGCTAGAAACTCTGTGTTATCTTGTGATAGATGTCAAAGAATGGGGAACATTAGTAGAAAACATGAGATGCCACTGTCCAACATTCTTGAAGTTGAAATATTTGATGTTTGGGGGATAGACTTTATGGGACCTTTCCCATCTTCAGGAGGTAATAGGTACATTCTGGTAGCAGTTGACTATGTTTCAAAATGGGTTGAAGCTCTAGCTTCACCGACCAATGATTCAAGAGTTGTTGCTAAATTTTTCAAAAAGATCATATTTCCACGGTATGGGACCCCGTGGGTAGTAATCAATGATGGAGGCTCACATTTCATAGAACACAAATTTTCAGCCTTACTTAGAAAATATGGAGTGAATCATAGAGTGGAAACACCTTATTATCCTCAAACAAGTGGACAAGTGGAAATATCAAACAGAGAAATCAAGGGAATTTTAGAAAAGACCGTGTCAAGCACTAGGAAAGATTGGGCATTCAAACTTGATGATGCCTTGTGGGCATACCGAACTGCTTTCAAAACACCAATAGGTATGTCTCTGTTTCAAATGATTTATGGAAAATCATGTCACCTGCCTGTGGAACTTGAACACAAAGCATACTGGGCAATCAAGATGCTGAATTTTGATTTAAAGAGTGCGGGGGAAAAACGAAAATTATAATTGAATGAGCTAGATGAGATTAGACTCTCTGCATATGAGAATGCAAAAATTTACAAGGAGAGGACAAAAAGATGGCACGATCGACATATTTTCAGGAGAGATTTCCAACCAGGTGACTTTGTTCTTTTATTCAATTCTAGATTGAGACTTTTTCCTGGACAACTTAAGTCTCGATGGTCTGGTCCTTTTCAGGTAAAGAAAGCTTATCCTTACGGAGCCGTGGATGTATGGAGTGAAGAAACAGGAGAATTCAAGGTTAATGGTCAGAGACTTAAGCACTATTATCAAGAAGAGCTAATTGAAGAAAAAGAGAGTTTTTATTTAGATGAACCACGATCAAGTCTGAGTGTTAAAGGGTCAAGCTAAAGACTTTTAAATTAGTGCTTCTTGGGAGGCAACCCAAGCTTTCTAACTTTAGTTCACTTCCTTTTATTTACTTTTATCTTAGTTTTATCTTAGAATTAATTTTTATTTCTGAAAAAGAAGCATGGAGAAGAGAAGAAAAAGAAAACTCGGCACAAAAGGTTGATAAAATTTTGTAAGTATCCTCTCCCGTTCACCTTTTGGGTTTCATCATTGACTCATGTTTTTGTGTCTACCACCACTACTTCATCTACATGATAATCTTTTGATTTAGATGATTGATTTGTGGCCTTGATCTACCTTTGGGATTATTGTATATGGCTTGATTGATGTTTGATGTTGATGAGTGAATCCAAAATTGAGACTAGAATAAGGCCTATCATGTCAAATTTATTTCTCTTATACATGTCTACTTTTGAAATTATTCATTGGTTGAGGAGTAAAATTTTAGGGAGATATGTTGTTTGAAAATTTGATTTAAAAAGTGAAACTACTTCTTGAATAAAATCAGCATATGAGTATGAATACTTGAATTGATATTGATTGACTAGTCTAATTGAGGTTTTATTTATTTTACTTTTTGTTGGGAAAAAGAATCCAAAATCCACAAAAATAGTGAGAGACTCCCCTACTTGGCACTGTGTAAAATTGACAGTGGTACCGAACGACATGGTTTGAAGTCTAAAAAGAAATGAGAGGAATCTATTCACATTAACTCCGCTGTCTTTGGTAAAGATTCCGAATACTAAAAAGACATGAGTTCTATTACACTGACTATGTGGTCAGTTTACTCCGATTTCGTCACCAGAAAAAAGGTGGTAATCGAATTAGAGAATGTGGTTGATGCAAAAAGAAACAAAAAGTATGTATCTATGTAGGTACATACCATCCAAAAACAAAAAGAAAAAGAAAAATACGAGTGGTAAAAGATTTTGGATATCCTATTCCTGTAAGCAAAAGTATGATAAACCTAAACTGTAAGCAAAAGTCTTGAGATTAAAATTCTTTCTTTTATGCAAGTTGCGAAGTTTTATTTGACTAAGTTGTGAATCTTGAGAATTAGATTTAGAAGACGATATATCTATTTTAAAATTTTATGATGCAATTAATGAAGAATTTTCATTGGTGATTGTATGTTAGAAATTTATTTTCCATGAGAAAGTCTATGCCTATGATCAATTTTTGAATTTTCTTGGTTTTTGCTTGAGGACAAGCAAAGTTTGAGCCTTATGTGTTTGATGACACCGAAATTCATCATGATTTCTATACCATTTTATGGATATTTATATGTCATATTCATAGACTTTGCTTGTTTTTATGCCATATTTTATCAATATCTATGAAATCTACACACTTTTCTATTTTTGATGATTTTTAGGTAAAAAGGCACTATTTTTAGGCATTTTCAAGTAAAATCAAATACATAGAAGGATTCCCATCATAAAGAGGAGGTCACCCAAGAAATTTCATGCAAAACGGAGCAAGTCAGCAAATTACGGCAGTACCGTAATCCATTTTACGGTACCATATTTTCAAACAGTACCGTGAAATCCGAGCCCTGCCGTATTTTGAAGAATTTTCGAACATAAAGTTTTTCAGATTTTACGGCATCGCCGTAAACAATATTACGGAACCGTATTTCAGAACGCTTCAGAACAGAAACTTCGCTATTACGGCACTACCGTAAGAAACTACACGGGCCATAATTGCTAGACGTTTGCGAACAGAGAGTTCAGCCGATTTTACGGCACTACCGTAAACCAGATTACGGTGCCGTAATTCCCGGACGACATCAGAATAGAAGACTCGAGCGATTTTACGGCAGTGCCGTAAACTATTCCACTACCGTAATTCCGGTACTGAACGCGACGCCTAGGTCAACTTCAACGCCCGAATCTTGCGGAGAGGATTGCGAGTGATCCAGAACTCCAAATTGGATACCGTAAGAAGCAAAAGGGGAGGTTGGGATGAGAGGAAGGGACACACACCGGAAGCCCCAATTTTCATCGACTGTCGACAGAGAAATTGTGATTCACACCGCCGCCTAGGATTTCACCGCTGCGCTCAATCCAGATGATCTCCGGCTGTGATTTTCATACTAAAGCTTCGTCTGAAGGAGGAGACAACATGCCAGAAGTTTCAGATCGAAAGGAGATCAATTGGAAGAGAAATCGAAGAAAAAGGAGTCGCCGACACTGTTCATCGACGATCTTTGCAAATTACGGCTGTGAAATACTTCACAGCCGTGCTGTATTTTCTAAACTTCTCTTTTCCTTTGATTTTTGATCCTCTGAAACCATGACTTATTGTAATTCCTTCATTATTATAGCTTAAACTACTTTCGGGACATGGGGGAGTAATTCACTTAATTTCTAATGACTAGATAACTACCTTTTCACTATTTCGTTGAGTTTAATCTTAGCATGATGATTTTGCTCATGTGATAATTGTGCTTAGACTCTCTATAAGTCCATGTTACTAATTATGTTTTTAGAGTTTACGCAATGAGACTGAAAGGTGATTTGCTTGAGAACTTGGAACCCTAGAATTGCATGTTAGGATCCCTTCCTTAGGTTAGATCTAATTTGATTTGTTCTATTAGATTAATTGCCATGATTATAACAAGAACCTATAAATCGAGTCTATTTGTCAAGCGTGGAGATCTTGTGCGAAAGCAAGGATCAGAACGTTGGAGATCCATGAGTAAAACTAGTGTAGAGATTCGGATGCACAAAAGTGATCCTTGAGACTCCACTAGAGATTATCAACCTAGAATTCGGATGCACGAAAGTGATCCTTGAGTTCATTGTTTGATGATTTACTTATCTTCAGCGTTGGGACGAATCTTGCGCGAAAGCGAAGACAAATCCCTGTGTGGTTGTTTGCACGAAAGTGAAACAATCCTTTTACTAAATAAATTACATCTTCATCATGATAAATTTGAACTAACAAAATCCTTATTCATATCTAGTCATAAAAGTTAAAGTGAACGAAACCATAACCCCGGCTTTTCTCTCTGATAATTCTGTTTTAGCTTTCGATTGCTATTCTCACTACTTCGATTAGCCTAGATAGTAAGAAATCAACTATTTGGTATTCAACAACATAGGTCTCTGTGGGTTCAATATCTTAATTATTACTTCGGGTATCCGTGCGCTTGCGGAGATAACAACAAGTGTGGTGACCGAACTAGTTTTTAGAGCCGTATCAAGGGGTGACAAGTCCCTGTGCGCCAATACTTAGGTTTTGGCTGCGACTTTAAGAATAAGTTTAGTTTACCTACTTGTTGGGATGCAACAGGCCCCTAAACAATCCAACGTACTAGCGCGCAAGAAATTTGCTAGATGTGTCTATGACCCAAAAACTAACATAAGGAGAGTGTAGTTCGTTAAGTGGATTTTCCCTAGCCCCTAATTTACAAACCCCACACGAGAAACTAAAAGGCTCAAACGTTCCCTTTCGGGTAGCGTAGGCAAAGAGTTCAAACAGATTTGATAAAACCCCCGATCAAATGCTTCCGACGTGCGGTCAGACTTGTGGTCACCCCGATGCATCTAAGATCCTAACTACCCCTTGGTTGAGTACAGACAATCAGCGAGTTCTTTGTGATTATCTGATTTACAAACCACAAGCTAAGGGGAATAGGCTCAAGCGCATTCTTTCAAATGACGCAGGCAAGGCATGCACATAGGATCGAGTCGGATCTAGGTATTTAGAGCAAGACTATTACAGCTAGCAAGTTATCAAAGGGCTACCCCCACATCCTGATTTAGAAGTTTTAGCCTATCGTGCTCATGGTAACATCGTAGACAATATTCGCAACCATAAACATCATGCGTAACAACAAATATTGTACAGGAGTTGCAAAAGAAAGATAGATCATGCGTTGCTCTATGAAGATGATACAACAAGCTCAGCAATTCGAATATCAATATGAAATCTTCCATAAAACTTATCTCTAAGGTGCTTACACTAGAGTAAATCTTCAAGGAATGCAGTTGCGTGGCCCTTTGGTTATCTTCTCCTCCCAAAACGCAGCAATCTTCTCCCTTGCGAACCCCCTTTCTTTTGCTTTGATCGAAAGGCTTTTATCTCCCTCTTCTGATGGTCTCTTTCCTCTTCCCCGTGCTCTGCAAAAGCCTCTGCAAAAAGCCTCCTCCCAGCCGAAAGAAGGTCTTCGCCAGCCTTCTCCATGCCCTGCGATACTGCAGCCGCTGCTATTCTTCTTTCTTCATGAAATCATGATTATTCTAGCCGATTTCAACATCTAAAGGCTGCACCAGGCTCCTTTGTCAATGGGGGAGAAAAGACTTAGCTGTCCTCAAGCTTCCCCTTGGGTTAGGTTGCAAAGATTTGACTTAAAATCGCGGTTTCGAAATAGGCGGGTCCGCGATCTCGGGCGTGAATTTTGTCGTGACCCGGTTGTGATTTATCAGTTTCAGCTTCAGGCATAACGACGATCACTGGAATGATTCTAGTCGGGACCCGGTCGTGATTTCCGACAAAGGCTTCAATGAATCTGAAAACTTCTGGTTAGGATCATCTCGAATTGGGATGAGCTCTTCTACCACAAAAGTACCAGAATCCACCCTCTTTATGGTTGTTTTGACCTGAAAACATGAAAATACCAAGAGAGGTGTAGATTCCATAGATGTAAGGCAATTAATGCAATAATAAGGCAGAAAGCTCAGAAATATAGGTGATTCTGACTATAAAATCATACTTGAAATGCTATATAAATCTGTGTCAACAGGCACTCTCCACGATCTCCACAAACTAGAGCACTCTACCACTCTAGAGAACTAAGGATTGATGCTGGCCAGCCCTTCTCTTTTATAACATAAGGAGGGAAACAAGACAAAAAGGACAGCATCCTAACAACTAACAACCAAAAAGTGGTCAAGCTGCCACATAAAAATAAGAGAAAATAAAATCCTACCAACTATCAACTACCCCTGAAGGGGGTACATGCCCTTTGATTCTTCAGCGTACAGGTGGTGGCGGCGACGACCAGACGCGCTCCGAGCACATCGCGACAAAACAACAAAACTTAGACGTTGTGGGCTGGGCCACGACTGTTGCGGCTCGATCTTGGGTTGTGCTACTGATGTGGTTGAGGGGTCCTTCTGGAGTTGGGCCTTCAGGAAGTGGGCTTGCGGCGCCCTTGGGCTTAACCACCTAGGTATGGGTGGGGGATGGACTGATGACGCCCATGAAGCAGTCTAGAGGGTTACTCTGGCGTTGGGAGCACCGGATTATCACCTTGCTTAGCTCCTCTGGATCCTCATGAGGTGGAGCAACATGGTAGGGAGGGTTGTGCACATCAAAGCGAGGTCACCGACGTGATATGGAGCTTTCCGGGGTGATCACGGCCTGCCTGTGATGCTGTTCACGGCTGTGATTGGGTCATCTGGGTTCTGGCGATGCGGACACAGCCTTGCCGTGATGAGACGCACGGCCGTGATCAGGCCGTTTGGATTCTGGCGATGTGGACACGGCCTTGCCATGATGAGACGCATGGTCGTGACAGCGTTCGCCAAAATCACCGGTTTTTCATTTTCCTCCGCGCTGGTCACGGCATGCTCGTGTTCTTCTTCAAGGCCGTGTTCAGTCCCTGTGGAATTGGTCGAGCCCATCACAGCCTGCCCGTGACGGGGCGCACACCCATGCTCAAGCTCGAGTTCTTCCGCCGAGCTTATCACCGGTGAGTCTCCTGGGGGGTGATGGGGGGAACGGCTGTGCCTGGCAGTGTGCGGGCTTGTCACGCCTGTGACGGTGGTCATGGCCTGGTCGTGACGGCTTCGCAAGGTAGGCTCCTGGGCTATTTTCTGATCTGGATTTTCCCCTTCTTCCATGTTGCTTACTCATGCATCAGGTACCTAATTGAGAGATATCAAGACTACGGAATTCACCACATTAACTGATCTAACTGAACTGGAGTTAACTGAAGCATGAGTTATTCATATTGCATAAGGAGCTTATCCTGAAGTACAAGTTGCCCCCTTGCAGTTAGTATAACCCGATGTTTACTTAAATCGATCTCCTACTTTTGTGGCTTATTGATTTAAGCAAACACATTAAGTTGTATGAAAAACTATGTTGCCCTTGATTGAACCCTAACTACTTTCGTGATAGAGGTTCAAAAGTTCTATCTAGTGGATACGATAACACAATTCTCCTTTCGGTCAAAATCGTGTCATCTAAAACACAAAATTACTTGATCAGGGTAAGATTACGCATATAACACAACTAGATAAAACATGCATAGAAATAACTCATAAACATCAGAATAAATTAGTTCATACAGTAGATCAAGTCAAAGAGCTTCCTCCTGCATCAGTGAGCGATGATGAAAACACTCTTGATAAGAGTGCAAACTCGTAATGTAATAATTTTGGGCATTGCTCTTGATTGCACGATATTATGTTTATTTGTGTTGGACATCATCATGTACAGATATATTGTTGTGTATATGGTATTGGTTATGGTTCAGTTTACTTGATGCATGCATTTATGTTATGATTCCCATTTATCCATTTGAGCTTACATCCTTTGTTTTACCTCCAGGTAAAGAGTTGCTCATGTTATTGATGGTGGTAGCTAGATCTAGAGTCTACATATCTTGTCAACATATTATAGATAGATAGTTAGACCTGGAGTAATAATGATATAAATGGTTACTTGGATTAATGTTCTCATTTATTGTTGTTGACATTATTATGTTATAGTATTTGATATGATATTTCTGACTAATCAAGGTGTGCCGATCTATATGTTGGTAATTTGTGAAAAGGATTTATGAAGATAATGATTTATGTTGTTATTTATGTGATATTTATATAGATTGTATAAATGTGGTTTTATCATGGTATGATTTTATCAAAGGTTTGATATGAATTTGATCGAGTATATGACATAGTTCAAGTTATGTAAGTTAATGATTTTAACTATGGTATGGATATGTTTTTGATAAATTGCTAAATGATATGTTATTATTATATTGACCACATTTCATAATGTCGCACCCCCAGGCAAATAGTTAACTATATTGGCTTAGTGCTTGTTTGAGTCGTGACAAATTAAAACGCATCATGAATCATCCATAATTAACTTTAACACAACTAAATAAGATCAACATGCTGAATAATCATTACAAGGATAAAATTAAGGGGTTAGTCGACATAGCCCGAAATAAGTTTAAGCTATGGTATTTATTATTAATTCAATCTTAAACTCAAGCTAATTATTACAATCAATTTAGAAAGAGTGAAATAACAAAATTTGACAACTCCTGGGTGAAAATTATTAAAATATGAATTTTTCTCTCTACTAGCCGTGATTGTAATCACGGCTGTGATTGTGCTTTTCCATCTCTTCTTCTTCCCTATGTGCGGTTGTGATGTTCTCGCTCGGAGCTCCCCGAATTCTCAATGGAATTTAATAAAGTTTGAATGCAAAACTCTTCCTCGCTCTTGTCCCAACCCTCTGGATCAGTTTTCCCTTCCAATTTCATGTAACCTCACGGCTAAGATCATCGAAAGGTGGAACTAGGGTTTTGCGCTACTACCACCTTCTCAGCTTTGATTCAGCACAAGGAAGTGATGAGAGGAGCAGGAAAATTGGCCAATACACAACATCAGATTCACTTGATCAAAATGGTTTGGCCGAAAGAAGAAACAGGAGATTATTGGACATGGTGCGAATTATGCTTTGCATATCCAAACTTCCTAGATCATTATTGACTGAAGCTATTAAAATAGCAATGTTTCAAAAACACCATTTGAATCATGGGAAGGTCGAAAATCGAGTTTAAGATGTATACAGATTTGAGGTGCCCTTTCGAAATAAGAGTTTATAATTCACACGAGAAGAAGTTGAACCCAAGGACTATAAGAGGTAATTTCATTAGATATGCCAAAAAATCTAAGAGATATAGGATTTATTGTCTAACAAATACCATTTGGTTTGTAGAATAAGGAATCTTAATTTTTTTTTAAGAATAACTTAATTCATGGGAGTGATCTATCTCATGACTTAGTCTTTGAGAAAGATTATAAGTGATAGATTGATTATTATTCATAACACCCCTCGATGTCAAATGGGATTGAAAAATCAACCGCTAAAACTCCACAAGTCATTGCTAATGATAGTCTAATAGATCTAATAGTTCCATAATTATTAGAAAATGTAAGGCAACCAATTGAGTGACATTCTCCTTAGGAAAATGTTGGTACAACATTAAGAAGATCAATAATACCTAATGATTACCTTGTGTTTATCTAAGAATCTAATTTTAGTGTTGGAGTTGAAAATGATCATGAAATGTTTTCATAAGCTATGAATTATAATAAACCTATATAGTGGTACAATGCCATGTAGGATGAGATGAATCCAATAGCAGCTAACAAAGTCTAGGATCTTATCACATTGCCAACTGGCCAAAAAGCCATTGATTATAAGTGAGTTTTTAAAATAAAAAAGGACCCATTAGGCAATATTGACAGATATAAGGCTAGAATTATAGCTAAAGGATTTACTCAACAAAAGTGAATTGATTACACATAGACATTTTCTCCTGTATCTAAGAAAGATTCCTTTTGAATAATGATGGCATTAGTTACACATTTTGATTTAAAATTATCTCAAATTGATGTGAAAATGGTATTTCTCAATGGTGATTTAGAGGAGGAGGTTTATAGTAAACAACCAGAAGAATTATCCTCTAGTGAATGTGTACATTTAGTGTGTAAACTTAAAAAGTCTATATACGGATTGAAACAAACCTCCTACTAATGGTATTTAAAATTTTATGATATTATCTCTTTATTTGGTTTTATAGAGAATGTCATGGATCAATGTATATACCAAAAGATTAGTGGGAGCAAATTTTATTTTCTTATTCTACATGTAGATGACATTTTACTTACCACTAATGATAGGAGAATGTTATATGAGGTGAAATAATTTCTTTCTAAGAATTTAGACATGAGGGATAAGGGTGATATTTCTTATGTCACTAGCATTACGATTCATAGAATGCATTTTAGGACTATCACAAGAAACTTATATCAATAAAGCCTTAGAAAGACTTTGAATGAAAGATTGTTTATCAAGTGCAGCACCTATTATGAAGGGTGATAGATTCAATTTGAATCAATGCCCAAAAATGAGTTTGAAATGGAACGCATGTAAAATATTATATATGCTTATATTGTAGAAAACCTTATGTATGCTCATGTTTATACTAAACCTGACATTGCATTTGCTATGACAATGTTATGATGATATCAGAGTAATCTAGGTATGAACCATTGAAGGGCTACTAAAAAGGAATTAAGTTACTTTAAAGGGACGAAAGACTATATGCTTATGTATAAATGAATGGACCATTTGGAGTAGTTGGTTACTTTAATTCAAACTTTGTAGACTGTGTGGATTCAAGAAACTCCACATCTAGATATGTATTTATATTTGCTAGCACTGGCGGTGTTGAATCCTGGAGGAGTTTGAAGCATACTTGACTGCTACTTTTACCATTGACGCTGAGTCTGTTTTCCGCTTTGAGGTAGTCTCACATGGTGTATGATTTAGAATTATAGATTCAATTTCTAAGCCACTAAATATGTACTGTGATACTTTAGCTATAATTTTCTTAGTGAAAAATAATAAAAGTAGAAGTTGAAGTAAACACATTGACATTAAGTATTTAGCCATAAGAGAATGAGTTAAAGAAAACAAAGTGATCATTGAGCACATTAACACTAAATTGATAATTGTTGATCCTTTAACACAAGACATGTCACTAAAGGTATTTAAGGATCATGCAGTATATATGAGACTTGGTCCTATTATGTAACTTTGTAATAGAAAATATTACTGAAACTCTTATTTACTATGTTGTTTACTCATTTCATTTGCATTTTTTTATATTGAGTACAATAAACAATAAAGGACTCAAAATGCATATAAGGTTTATTCATCAAGTTGATGCAACTAAGAAATTAAATGTATTGTGATATATGTAAGATAATACTTGTTATTAAAGGAACATATCGCCATGCAATTAATTCTTTAATTAGGTTTTAATGTCCATTTTGGTTGGACCAAGTCTAATAATGTAGTTTTTGGAAGTTGGGTAACCAATATACAGTGGTCCTCCAAAATTAGATCATGGAGAGAACATCTATAAATAGAAGTTGTGTCATAGCATTTGTTGATAGAAAACAAGTGCAAGGAAAGTCTGGCGTAAACATTAGGAATCTGTGCAAGAACAAGCAAGTCCAATGGATGAAACAACAAAACAAAGTCATAGAAATTGATGTAAAAATTTTCACAGCGTGACTCTCCTCTGCCTTGCCAATTTAGTATGCTTTGCATTCCATGTGATTCAAAAATCCAGACGATTAATTAAATCATTTAAAAAATTATAAAAACAGTAATAAAACAAATGTTCCACATGCTAGTTAAACAGTTAGCTACCAACCAAGGAAGAAGAAACTGACCGTTGGAATTCGTATAATCAATTGTTGCATCATGTGAATTTAAGATGAGTCAAATGGGACGTCGAGAAAGATTCAATGAATTGCATCAATGCATGTGATAATTTTCTCTATTTGTTTATATTGATGTGTCACCACTAACTGATATAATTATTCGGTTCTCATATGTCACACATTAACAATTTGATTAGTACATACCGGTAAGATTGAATCCCTAACAACCAGTTTACTAGAAGGGATTTAGGAGAGATTTTAGGGTGGTGGAAGGGATGAGCCGAAAAAATCCTTTATATACCAGAAAGGATGGATGAAAAAAAAGGAAAATAGGATGGATGAGAGAGGGAAAAACCCCTCGTTTTCATTCCCCCCGAATTGGACGGATTGGAACGCGTGACGCATGACGGATATTTCCCGAACAATAGTGGACGCCACTCGCCGCTACTTGCCACCACGCTAGGCACCGTGGATGGCTTGCCGCCATCATGCCGCTTGCGGACAACTTCTCCAAGCCTGCTGGAACTCGCCGCTCGTTTTCCATCCTCGCCGTGCTCGATCTCATGCAAATGGAAGCTGGCGCATGCGGGCGCGAATAGAAGCTCTTCGCCAGCCCCACTGGACCTACTGGACATCGTGATCAACTTGCCGCCATCCGGCCGCAACTTCTCCAAGATCACTGGAACTCGCTGCTCTATTTCCCATCCTTGCCCTGCTCGATATCACGCGGATGGAAGCTCATGCACGCGGACGTAGACGGAAGCTCTTCGCCAACCCCGCTGGACTTGCTGAACATCACAGACGACTCGCTGCCGTCCGGCCATTCACGGACAACTTCTCCAAGTCCGCTGGAACTCGCCGCTCATTTCCTGTCCTCGCCCCTGCTCGATATCATGCAGATGGAAGCTCGCGCACGCAGACGCAGACGGAAGCTCTTCGCCAGACTGGCTAGACCTGCTGGACATCGCGGATGGCTCGCTGCCGTTTGGCCATTCGCGGACAACTTCTTCATGACACCGAAATTTATAGTAAATTTCATACCATTTTATATTTCTTTTTGTGTCATATTTATTAACTTTTGCTTGTTTTTAAGCATTATTTGCTAAATATTACGAGATCTACATAATTTCTTGTTTTTCATGAATTTCAGTTAAAAGTGCCATATTTTGATGGATTTTGAAGGATTTGAGTGCACGAATGGATTCAGGACGTCGAAATGAAGCTGCCCGCTAATTTTCATGCAAATCGGAGCGAGTTTGAAAAATACGCCCCGGGTGTAATGGATATTACGGGCGTAATTTCTGCCCAAAAATATGGCAGTGCCATAAACAATAAAATGGGCCATAATTTAGAACAATTTCCGATCATAAAGTTCAGTTGATTTTACAGCCTTGCCGTAATTTATTTTACGGCTGTAATTTGCACCTGGTCGCGCAACTCTTACGGGCCCAAAATTTGCGAGGGCCATAACTTTTGATCCAGAGCTCCAAATCGAAATCCGAAAGATGTTCCGGACTCGTCTTTAAGAGAAAAAGATGCGAGAAGTAGAAGGAGGAACTTTTATCTAGTATCGAGGGAGAAATCGCCAGAGAGGTGGCTAGGGTTTGGCTTCACGTCGAGAGGCGTAGAGGGCACCTCAGGCCGTGATTTTCACTCAGAAGCTTCACCTGGATTAGAGGAGGATTCACCAAACGTTTTAGAGGAAGAGAAGTTCGATCGGAGGAGGAATCGATGAAATTGGTGGTGACAGCACTATTCATCAAGTTTTCCTACAAATTACGGTTACAGCACCTGTTCTGTAACCTTTCTTCTTCCCTTCTTCGATTTTTGACTATTTGAAAACATGATTTATTGTAATTCTTCCTCCATGCAAGCTTAATCCTATATTGGGACATAGGGTTTAATCCCTTTGATTTTTAATGATTAGATAACTCTTTTCTTTCGTCATGATAATCTTTGTTGTGATAATTTTACTCTTGTGATAAATTGTGCTTAGATTCTCTATAATTGCATGTTATTAATAATGTTCTTAGAGTTTTTGCAATGAGACTAAAAGGTGATTTGCTTGAGAGCTTGGAACCCTCGAATTGCATGTTAGGAACCCTTCCTTAGGTAGATCCTATTTGATATGTTCTAGTAGAATAATTGTCATGATTATAACATGTATCTATAGATCGATGTCTATTTGTCAAACATGTAGATTTTGCACGAAAGTGAGGATCGGAACGTTGGAGATCCATGAATAGAACTAGTGTAGAGACTCAAATGCACGAAAGTGATGCTGAGATTCCACTAGAGATTATCATCCTAGAATTCGGATGCACGAAAGTAATCTTTGAATTCTCTGATTGATGATTTACTTATCTTTAGCTTGGGATAAATCTTGCGCGAAAGTGAGGATTTATCTCTGCGTGATTGTCTGCACGAAAGTGAGATAATCCCTTTATAAAATAAATTAGGTCTTTATCGTAGCAAGATTTGTTTGATGAACCTTTTTATTTATATCTTATCATTGAAATTATGGTGGATGAAACCCTAGTCCCATATTTATCCCTCTGATTATCTGAGTTTGTGTTTTCCATTATTACTTTGCACTAGAATCGGTTCGCTTAGCTAGTAAGAATACCCCTATTTTGATGCGGACAGAGACCACAGGCCACGAAGGCACAAGTGGAGTCTACGAGTACCCTAGTCAAAGGTCAGGAGGTTCGCGAATAAGCTAGCAAGCTCAATCAATAAAGCTAGCTCAATAATACATAAGAGGCCCAAGACAAGCCCACTTATCAGCAACAATTCGCCACAAAGAAGCCCAAGATTATTCCATTCGATCAGCCTGCAACAAATCAAGATGCGCCAACTCCAAATCAGCACCATCTCATCCAACGCTCATGCTCACGCCAAGCAATGGAAGCAACCCTGTGATGGAAAGCTTGCAACGTCACAAACCAACAATGGAAAACTTCTCAACGTCTCTATGCTACCAAACATGGAAGTAGGAACGTCTCCTTCGCTCAGCCAAGATGGAAGCTTCAACGTCTCTGTCGCCTACAACATTTCAGCAACATCGCTCCTTCTCCTATATGTATCAATGCTTAAACCTTGTAAACGCAGATAGATTTGTTGAATGGAAATGGTTTTCGTTTTCAATCGGATGTCTCCGATCTTCTTCTCCTCTGAGGCGCTTGTGTCGCCTATCCTTCCCCTCACCTCCTTCTAGGGCCGAGCCCTCCCTCTTCCCTTCTTCTCTACAAGCTTCTTCCTCCGAAACCTACGCTCCCAGCCAACCAGTTACGTGTTCACAAGAATTCCAGAAGTTTGCGACCTTGCCGCCGACGATCCACCGGCCGGATCTCCACAAGACTTCGGCCACCACTCCCCCTCCCCAAGACGATGTCACAGCCACCGTCATCCATCCATCCGACTCTCCGATCACCGGAATCGAACTTCCGTTCGAATCCCCTGCTCTCGCCAGCCTTCCGTCCCCACTTCCGCCTTTCATCGTCGTCCGCCTCCGACCGGCCACCATCCGCATCCAAACTCCGCCCACGACGTATCAACAACCCCAACAACCTCCAGTTATAGCAGGTTTGGATTTGGTCCATCACCGGACGTCCGGCGACGCCCCCTGTTCTGTCCGCGCGCTTCCCCTGTTCTGCTGAGCAGCGCATCTCCGCCTTTCGACGCTGTCCTCCTCCGACCAGCCACCGTCCGTCTCAAAACTCCGGCCACCCCTCCAACACCTTCACAAGGACTTCCAGTTGCAGCAGGTCCGGCGATCGTGCACCACCGGACGAGCGCCGACGATCCCAGCCTTCTTGCGCAACTTCCCCTGTTTCTGAATCCATTGCGTGCTGCATTTTGTTTTGGTCAAAATAATAATCTGACTAAGCCTTTTCGTGCAGATATCTTAAGCAATCGGCTCAACAAAAGTCTTCAACTTTGGCACGTCCAGAAAGAACTAGTTTAGGTCTTCCTCTCAGAATAGTCGGTTCCATTGAAGGCTTGGCAGATCAACTTGGGAAGTATAGCAAAATATCATGACTGATAAGATTCTGCATTGTTCTTTATTTGGCCTATTATTGCAAACATTATAAATTGTTGACAACTCTTCTTCATCTATTTTTCATGTCATTCAAAAGAACTAGTGTGTTCTACTTGCTGGTATAATCAGTTCGAGTTTTGGGCATATGGATTTTTCTACAGGGTATAGCAATTTTCCTAAATGACTATTTTATTGCCCTGGATTTTTGGTTATTTTTCTGAATTTTGATTTTTCTGAAATTAAAAATATAAAAAAAAAATTAGTTTTAATAAGTAGAATAACTCCCACGTTTCCCCCCTACATCATATTTGGTACTTAACAATAAGGTCCCTATGGATTCGATACTTTTCTTTATTACTTCGATAGTTCCGTGCACTTGCGGAAGCCTATCAAGTTTTTGGCGTCGTTGCCGGGGATTAGTCCAAGGTACACGCGTGCCAGACTTGTAGTGTTCCCTTTCTGGCTATCAAGTTTTTGGCGCCATTGCCGGGGATTAGTCCAAGGTATACGCGTGCCAGACTTGTAGTGTTCCCTTACAGGCTATCAAGTTTTTGGCGCCGTTGCCGAGGACCTTAGTTTTGTTAATATCAAAATAGTTGTTAGTATTGCTAGACTAAGTATTTTTTGTTTTAAATTTAACTTTGTTTTTTTCTTTTTACAGGTTTTGGATTTTCACAGTTGTGACAGAACTGTGATATCTGAAGATTTGTGAATTTGCTTGTGTTTTAGATTTTCTATTTTCTTTCTATATTCTGAAAAAAAAAACAATTTCATTTGATTTGTGTTGGATTATCTCTTTGCTTGATAGATTTGGTAAAAATGTCTTTTCATCACAACTCATGGGCTTCTGAAGGAGGAAAGGTATACATGCAACAAGGTGAGAACAAAGATTATTCACAGATGACTCTTGGAGAAATATGGAAATTACACAATATTCCTCTTATTTATTGTAAAATTTCTAAAGGTGATGATCATTATTTTTATGACTGTCAGTTTAGAAATCATGCAAATTCTAATTCTTCCTAGTATCAAGATGATCATTATGATTCTAGTTCGGAAAATCAAACTTCTTCTTATGATGATTACTCAAATCATGTTTCTGTACCATACTGTGAGGATACTAATGATGACTTGAATGAGACCATTAAACAACTCAATTCTAGGTTGGATGACATGATTGCACATATTGAATTGATAGAAACCCAGAAAGCACAACAAGCATGTTTATTTGAATTTGAAACTGAAAAGCTAAATTCTTCTTATTCTCCCATTAGATGTGATATTTGTGGATATTTAGATCATTGTACCTCTTATTGTCCATTTTTAAATCCCAATTTGTCATATAAAGAATCTTATGAAATGTATGATAGATGGAAAAATCATCAATCCTTGACTGTTAATACTGAACTGCTAGAAACCCAGATTGCACAGCATGATTGCTTATTTGAGTTTGATACTTAAAAACCTAATTTAGAAAATTCCCCCACTGATTATGATTGTTTTGAGATTGAGCCTTATGTGGATATTCATGAATCTCATTTTTATGATTGTGAAATTGATTTATCCGATAATTTATTTGAGGAAAAGGTTGAGAAAATTGAAATTGAAAACCCTTCTTTTGATGATAATTCTGATTTTGATGTTGTATCATTTATGGTTAAATCTGATGAGTTTGATAAAGGGTTGAAAATTACAGACATTGATGAACCTCACTTTGATTTTGGTGATATTTTAGAAATTAATGATAAATCTCTTGTGGTTAAATCTGATTCTATAAATTCTTTTTCGTATGATTCTGATTTTGACTCTTTTGATGATGAATTATTTGTGGGGAAGCATGAGGAAATTGATTTTGAAGAGCCTCATCTTGATTTTGATATTGATAAATTATTTGATGATGAACATGAAGAAATTGACAAGGATTTGAATATTGTGAAAATTGATGAACCTCACCATGATGATGTTTTGCCCATAGCTATTGATGAAAATTTTGATCTATTTGAAAATTTGAGCTTTATTGATGTATCTGATGTAGAACAGAAAGACTATTATTATGATGATCCAATGCTTGAATATTTTAATAAAAGTCCTAGTATGATTGAAGGACTAATTTTGAAGAAAGGGCTTATGATTCTGCTTGGTGACAAACATAGGAAGATTATTGAAAATTTTGATTTTGATTTCTACATATTTGAGAAAGCCACTTTGATTTTGATTTATTTGCAATTCTGTATTTTTGAATTAGTGGCTAAAATTTTTGGACAACGGAAAAGGAAGAAATTGCATGCAATCTACTTTGGTATTGATTCACCTGCTTCACCATGATTCGATTTTTGGTCAAGCTACTGACCTAAAATTAGCGCTTCTTGGGAGGCAACCCAAGCCCTCTATCTTACTTTAGTTTCTTTTATCCTAGTTTATTTTTAGTATCAATTTTTCTGTTATTTTTGAAAAAAAAACTGCATTTTTCCTCCTGTTGATTGCTTATTGAGTAGGTGTTTTCTCGCAGCAATTTTTATAAATTGGGTTTAGAAAAATTTTGATCTTTGGCACAGCATTGAACTACTCATCTTTGTCTATCATCTAGATATTTTTTCGGAATTTTAGAGTCCATCGATCATTCTAAAACATACAGCAACTTTTTCATTATGATTAATTTCTGCAGTAGTTTTTTTTTCTGACTGTTCTGACTAGCACTTTTGCTGCCACTTTTTAAGATGTTTCGGTAACTTGAAACCTAGATTTTTTACTTGGAATATGAAGTTCGTGTGTCGTTCTATCTCGTGGAATAGTTATTTTCATGAATATATTTTCCGATCATTCTAGGCACATAGCAACTTTTCGAATTTGATTAACTTTTGTGCAGTTTTTGCAGTTTTTGCAGTTTTGTAATCTGAGTAGCCTTCTGCTGATGCCCTAAATTTTTGATAGATTTTAATCCTTTGATCTTTATACTTCTGAAAAGAGCATATCTTATTCTATTTCATGGTTCTGTCCATTTTCTATTTTGATCATTAAATTTTATTCTAGGGTATGGCTACTTTTCATAAAAAATTCAAAAACTGCACAGTTTGCTTTCTACCAGTTACTGCTTATTTTGCATCCAGATTCAGAAATATTCAAGAGCAACTGTCTTCCACATCTAGCCACCACTGCATCTGCCTCTGACATCACTGTTTCCAGCCGTCGACACTGGATCATACCATATGCAGACTCTTACTTCTTCTACTGCCTCTTATTCCATTTATTTTATTTATGCAGTAGAATATTCATTAGTGGCTGATTTTCTATTTTTGTAGTATTATTTCTTACATAGCCCGACGATCTCCCCTCCAGGACTGTGATCTCTAGCAGGCCACTAGAGATAGCTCACTCTACTGTCGGCATCATCATTGACAGCAGCTTTTCAGCTAGCCTCTGTTCACCCTCTACTTCTTGCCTGCTCGACTCTTTCCACTAGCATCCTCTTCAAACTTCCAGCGACATCTCTGATCCCCTCTTGAGATTATTTTTTATCATTATTATTTTTTTGAGACTGTTTTTGATCTGAGCCTTATGTGAGCCTTATGTACCTTAAATTTTGTAGGAAATTTTCAAAAGGCATATCTTTGGACCCAGCTGCATTGGCCTGACAATGATTGAGCATGATCTATTTAGTTTTGTGAGTATCACTTGCACTCTCTTATTAATGACTATTTCTTATAGTGCATCTTTGACTTTATCATATTTATACTACTATTTGGTTTTCTCTTGAAAAATGATTTTATGGATATATGGAACTCATTGTTTTGATGATGATATTATTCAAATTTGTTGTTAAAATTGATGAAAACATATGATCCACTTTCTACCATATGATGGCATGATTTATTGATAAAATTTCTATTGATAAAATGTCTTCCTTGATGATGTGAGTATTTATACTTGTGATTAGAGAAAAACCCTATCATGTTAGATTTATTTCTTCAGTGAATATCTATTTTTGAAATTTGACATTGGTTGATGCATGAAATTTTGGGTAGATGTGTTATTTGAAGAATAAGATCTAAAGGTGAAACTATTCCTTTTGAATAAAATGAGTATATGAGTATGATTATTGAATTGATGTCAATTGATCAACCTAGTAGATGTTTAGTCTATTTTGCTATATGTTGGGAAATAAGAAGCCAAGATCCATAAAAATAGTGAGAGACTCCCCTACTTGGCACTGTGTAAAATTGACAGTGGTACCTAAGAGATGGGTTGAAGTCTATGCATGAAAAATAATGAGAGTGAAAAATAATAAGACTCCTCTACTTGGCACTGTGTAAAATTGACAGTGGTACCGAAGACAAGAGTTAAAGTCAAAAATAAAAAGTGTGTATCTAAGTGGGTACATGCCATCTTCACAAAAACAAACAAAATAAAAAAAAATCATGTGTGGAAAAAGATCTTGGAAACCTAATTCCTGTAAACAAAAGCATGATAGATTTGAACTGAAAACTGGGTGAAATCATGAGATTGAAAATTCTATTTATTATACAAGTTACAAGGTTTTATTTAATTGTATTGTGAATCTAGAGGGTTGAGTTCTAAGGATAATATGTTTATTTGAAGTTTTGTAAATCAATTGGTGGAATTTTTCATTGATGGGTTGTATTTTAGAAATTTATTGAGCATAAAAAGGTAATTCTTATGATCAATTTTTTATTTTTGCTTGAGGACAAGCAAAGTTTGAGCCTTATGTATTTGATGACACCGAAATTTATAGTAAATTTCATGCCATTTTATATTTCTTTTCGTGTCATATTTATTAACTTTTGCATGTTTTTAAGCATTATTTGCTAAATATTACGGAATCTGCATAATTTCTTATTTTTTTCATTAATTTTAGATAAAAGTGCCATATTTTGATGGATTTTGTAGGATTTGAGCGCACGAATGGATTCAGGACGTCAAAATGAAGCCGCCCGCTAATTTTCATGCAAATCGGAGCGAGTTTGAAAAATACACCCCGGGTGTAATAGATATTACGGGTGTAATTTCTGCCCAAAAATATGGCAGTGCCATAAACAATAACACGGGCCGTAATTTAGAGCAATTTCCGACCAGAAATTCAGTTGATTTTACAGCATTGCCGTAATTTATTTTACGGCCGTAATTTGCACCTAGTCGCGCGACTCTTACGGGCCCGAAACTTGCGAGGGCTATAACTTTTGATCCACAGCTCCAAATCAAAATCTGAAAGATGTTCCGGACTCGTCTTTAAGAGAAGAAGATGAGAAGTGGAAAGAGGAACGTTTATCCAGTATTGAGGGAGAAATCGCCAGAGAGGCGGCTAGGGTTTGGCCTCGCGTCGAGAGGCATAGAGGGTACCTTAGGCCGTGATTTTCACTCAGAAGCTTCACCTGGAGGAGAGGAGGGTGCACCAGAAGTTTCAGAGGAAGAGGAGTTCGATCGGAGGAGGAATCGATGAAATTGTTGGTGACAGCACTGTTCATTGAGTTTTCCTGCAAATTACGGTTACAGCACCTGTTTTGTAACCTTTCTTCTTCCCTTCTTCGATTTTTGACTATTTGAAAACATGCTTTATTGTAATTCTTCCTCCATGCAAGCTTAATCCTATATTGGGACATAGGGTTTAATCCCTTTGATTTTTAATGATTAGATAACACTTTTCTTTCGTCATGATAATCTTTGTTGTGATAATTTTACTCTTGTGATAAATTGTGCTTAGATTCTCTATAATTGCATGTTATTAATTATGTTCTTAAAGTTTTCGCAATGAGACTGAAAGGTGATTTGCTTGAGAGCTTGGAACCCTAGAATTGCATGTTAGGAACCCTTCCTTAGGTAGATCCTATTTGATCTGTTCTAGTAGAATAATTGCCATGATTATAACATGTATCTATAGATCGATGTCTATTTGTCAAACGTGGAGATCTTGCACGAAAGTGAGGATCGGAACGTTGGAGATCCATGAGTAGAACTAGTGTAGAGACTCGGATGCACGAAAGTGATCCTGAGATTCCACTAGAGATTATCAACCTAGAATTCGGATGCACGAAAGTGATCTTTGAATTCTCTGATTGATGATTTACTTATCTTTAGCTTGGGATAAATCTTGCGCGAAAGTGAGGATTTATCTCTGCGTGATTGTCTGCACGAAAGTGAGAAAATCCCTTTATAAAGTAAATTAGGTCTTTATCGTAGCAAGATTTGATTGACGAACCTTTTTATTTATATCTTATCATTGAAATTAAGGTGGATGAAACCCTAGTCCCATATTTATCTCTCTGATTATCTGAGTTCGTGTGTTTTCCATTATTACTTTGCACTAGAATCGGTTCGCTTAACTAGTAAGAATACCCCTATTTGGTACTTAACAATAAGGTTCGGTCCCTGTGGATTCGATACTTTTCTTTATTACTTCGATAGTTCCGTGCACTTGCGGAAGCCTATCAAGTTTTTGGCGCCGTTGCCGGGGATTAGTCCAAGGTACACGCGTGCCAGACTTGTAGTGTTCCCTTTTGGGCTATCAAGTTTTTGGCGCCGTTGCCGGGGATTAGTCCAAGGTATACGCGTGCTAGACTTGTAGTGTTCCCTTACAGGCTATCACTTCTCCAAGCCCGCTGGAACTCGCCGCTCGTTTTCCGTCCTCACCCTGCTCGATCTCACGCGGACGGAAGCTCGCGCATGCGAACGCAGATGGATGCTCTTCGCCAGCCCCACTAGACCTGTTGGACATCGCGAATGGCTCACCGCTCATGGACAGTTGGCTGCTCAAAGACATCTTTGTCGCCCCGCTATACCCCGCTAGCGGATGGCTCGCTGCCCTATTGGATGTCGCGGATAGCTCACCGCTCGCAAACGTCTTTGCCGCCCTACTAGAAGTCACCTCTCGCCACCTCGCTAGAGCTTGCCACTCGTGGACGTCTTCGCTGCCTCGCTAGAAGTCGCCTCTTGCTACCACGCTGGAGCTTGCCTCACGCGGACGCCGCTCGCCCCTCGCGGACGTCTCTACCAGACCCGTTGGACCTCGCCACCCCACTGAACCTCGCCGCTCGCTGCCCCGCCGGACCTCGCCGATCACCGCTCCGCCGAACGTCACTGCTTGCTGTCCCGCCAGATGTCACCGCTTACTGCCCCGCCGGATGTCACCACTCCGAGCACATGACGTTGGATGTCACGGACGGCTCGAACATGTGAGAACACGTGATTTTCACGTGGTAAAATTCATCCCCTCCTTCCTATTTTCCCCTCCTCTCTATTTTCCCATCCATCCTCCGTATTTTCCCGTCCCTTCTAGTATACACAGCCTAATAGATTTTTAGTCTAGACTAAACAAAGCAAAAGCATATTCTAAATTAAATAAATCTCAATCAAATATTAATACCTAAGGGTACACACAAAAGAACCATTTTTCAAAATTGCATTGGGAAGCCATAGAATTAGATGTTAGCCATTACTTGGTATAAGATTGATTCGAGCAACTAAGTGAGTTTCTAACACTTCGAATGTTGTAGAGTAATGGCCACACTTTCTATTAATTTCTAACTTCCTTGGCTACCCTAGTGTCACGCTCCGGTCGGATCGGCCAAAAAACAGTGCTTATCCGTTGTCTTAGGGCCGTCCGGCGGAATACCGGAACGCAAACACTCTAGGGTTTTCGGGCAAATCTAACCCCCCAAATCGAAACACTAACTTCCCCGCTCAATTTTATTCCCCAAATTACAAATCGCACAAAAAGGATCGGAAAACCCTAACCCTAGATTAGAAATCCGGAAAACCCTAAATCAAATTACCTCACTCGGTCAACCTAGTCAAAATTAGGGTTTACAGTGCGAAATCAAAATTTCGCCGCGCCACTTGATTTTTACCCTCGCTGACGTCAGGCCGACGTCAACCTCCAAAATTCGCCCGCGTACACTCTGATTTCATTGCTTTCAATTTTGACCTGGTCAAAATCGGAACAGTGTTCGTCTTCTTCGACCGTTGTCTTCGTCTTCACGCGAGTTCGAACGCCGCCTGCGTTCGAGCTCTCGTCGGTCGTCAGCTCGCGTCATCGGAAGTGCTTGTCGCTGGGGAAGGGGAGGAAGTCGACGCCTTACCTCCTACGCTGCCGCCTGTCTCCCGACGACCACTGTCGCCGCTGGAAATGACGGAAACCCGCCACCGAGCTCGAAACAGAGGAAAGTAGAGTGGCTCGCTGGAGAGGAAGATGGAAGGGAAAAGCTTCACCTCTTATTCTCGTCAAAAGGCTACAAAAACCCCTCACTCGCTCTCCTCCTCCCGTCGTTCTCTCTCTCTCAACGTCGGCGGTGCTCTTTGCCACCGATTACAAGCACTCACCGGACCTCGTTCAGCTCTCAAGCTCGCAGCCTCTCCTTGCTCTGCAGCTCTCTTCACTCGATCCTCCGATGCCCCCGTTACTCGACCATCCGCGTTGCTTAATAGTAGAGAACGCCCGCCGCCCCTGTTCCCTGCTCGCGTCCCGCATCCGATTCTTCTGCTGGAGACGCGGACGTCCCTGCTGCCGAACATTTCTCTGAAGCTGTATCCTTCTGCATCTCCGAACTCGACGAGAAAGTCACGCCTTTGTCGCTGGACACGAGTTCTCGGCTGCATCGAATGTCGACGCCCGTGTCTGTCGCACGCCGAGAAGATAACACGGGTGTGTGAGAGTGTCGGTCAACATTAGATGTTGACTGAATCTTCCGAACGAAGCATTGGGCTTCGTTTCTCCGCCTGCCTGGGTTGAGATTTGGGCTTGGGCCAAACCCATCCTTCTCTGGGATGAACCGTGGAATCCAGGGCCTAACAATTCTCCCCCACCCAATTTGGACATCGCCCTCGATGTCCGGCGCGGGCGGCCCGCTCAACGCCTGCCGGCGAGCCACTGCTCTTGCTCGGCACAGTTACCCTCATAGGTTTCTTTCCAGATTTGTTCTCTCTTGTGTTGGAGTTTCTCATGGTTCGCAAGGATCATTGCTCTCTCCTCCGCTTCTATCTCCTCTAGTGACTTCGGTGAAGCCTTTTCCTCCACCACTTGCTTCCACGTCTTTTTCTCCTGTGAAGGTTTCGCATCTCTAGTGCTCGCCTTCTGCTCGACGCTGCTCTGGCCGACCGTGTCTTTCGGCCCTGCGTCTGCACCTGAGGAAGTCGATGAAGATTTTCTTGCAACCACTGAGGCAATGTACATACCTCCTATCTAAGCCTCTACTGGTTCGTCATCAACCATCGCCGGTTTCTCAGCTAGCTCCCGATGCACGATCATTGCAATTGCGTTAATCCGCTGTCGATCTGGACAATCACGTATCCGGTGTGGTCCTTTGCACAAGAAGCAAGCAATCGGTCTAAGTTGACTCTGCCCCTATCTGCAAGTCTGGTCTGCTCCTGCCGTGTCGGTTGTCCTCTGTTCCGCTGGGGAGAGAGCCTCTCTCTCTCTCTCTCTGGCGCTCTTGCTCTGGGTGGAGATGGTCGCTTCGAGGGTGACATCGATGCTCTCTAAAAAGTCATCCCTGAAGTTCTCTGGTCTACGAGAGACTCAGCTATCGCTGCGGCCGTCCTCCAGTCTTGCGGCGGATGTCATCGGACCTCCGTCGCTGCCCATGGTTGGAGATTCTGGAGGAAGAAGTACCTCCTGTCTCCCTCCGCCATCTCAGGTAGCTCCAACATCAGTGCGGAGAATGCCCTAACATACTCCTGGATCGTCCCTGTGTGCTTTAGCCTATCCACCGTCTCTCGTGCCTGGTCCACCGAGTTTCCGGGAAGGAACTGCTGTCGCAGCTCCTCTCGGAACACCTCCCATGTCCAACCAGCTGCTTCTGATGTCGAATCAACTTTGGTCCTCCACCAAAGTTTTGCATCATCTGAGAGATATGCGGTGCACACCCTCACCTTCTCCTGGTCTGAAACATGGTTAGCATCAAAGTATTGTTGCATATCCCACAGAAAATTACCCAATACTTTTGCTGATCTGGCCCCTTTGAACACTGCAGGTTCTGGGGTGCGAACCTTCCCATTGGGAGCCTCATACTCCACCATGGCTGCTGTAGGGGCCCCGCCTTGTGCCTGCGCCAATGCCATGTGCATCACCGCGAGGTTTGCCAATATCTACTGCTGAGTTGCCGTGGTGCTGGCTACCTATGTCGCCAAAGTCGTCACTTATCCTTGCAAGACACCTACTTGCTGTTGTGGGGCCGCCATGCCTTCAACATTTTGGGGAGCCTCCACTACTCCTGCCAAAGTCTGTTGGAGGACAAGGATCTGCAACATCTATTCTTCTATCGTGTGATGGAGGTCCTCCGCCTGAGGAACCACTACATCTTTGCTATTCCCTGTCAAACCGAGCACCTGCTCAATTCGTGCTATGTGATCTCCTTGATTCACAATGCTGCTGGATCTCTTTAGCCTCTAATAAATTTGTCACGCCCCAGTCGGATCGGCCTAAAAACAGCGATTATCCGTTGTCTTAGGGCCGTCCGGCTGAATACCGAAATGCGAACACTCTAGGGTTTCTGAGCAAATCTAACCCCCCAAATCGAAACCCTAACTTCCCCGCTCAATTTTATTCCCCAAATTACAAATCGCAATGAAAGGATCGGAAAACCCTAACCCTAGATTAGAAATCCAGAAAACCCTAAATCAAATTACCTTACTCGGTCAACCTGGTCAAAATTAGGGTTTACTGTGCGAAATCGAAATTCCGCTACGCCGCTTGATTTTTACCCTCGCTGATGTCAGGCCGACGTCAGCCTCCAAAATTCGCTCGCATACGCTCTGATTTCACTCCTTCCGATTTTGACGAACCAGTGTTCGTCTTCTTCGACCATTGTCTTCATCTTCACGCGAGTTTGAAAGCCACCTGCGTTCGAGCTCTTGTCGGTCGTCGGAAGTGCTCGTCACTGGGGAAGGGGAGGAAGTCGACGCCTTACCTCCTATGCTGCCGCCTGTCACCCGACGACCACTGTCGCCGCTGGAAACGACGGAAAACCGCCGCCGGGCTCAAAACAGAGGAAAGTAGAGTGGCTTGCTGGAGAGGAAGATGGAAGGGGAAAGCTTCACCTCTTATTCTCGTCAAAACGCTACAAAAACCCCTCACTCGCTCTCCTCCTCCCGTCTCTCTCAACGTCGACGGCGCTCTTTGCCGCTGATTACAAGCACTCACCGGACCTCGTTCAGCTCTCAAGCTCGCAGCCTCTCCTTGCTCTGCAGCTCTCTTCGCTCGATCCTCTGATGCCCCCGTTACTCGACCATCCGCATTGCTTTATAGTAGAGAACGCCCGCTGCCTCTGTTCCCTGCTCGCGTCCCGTGTCCGATTCTTCTGCTGGAGATGCGGACGTCCCTGCTGCCGAAGATTTCTCTGAAGCCGTATCCGCCTGCATCTCTGAACTTGACGAAGCAGCTGCGCCTTTGTCGCTGGAGATGAGTTGTTGGCTGCATCGAGTGTCGACGCCCGTGTTTGTCGTACACAGAGAAGATAACGCGGGTGTGTGAGTGTCGGTCAACATTAGATGTTGACTGAATCTTCCGAACGAAGCATTAGGCTTCGTTTCTCCGCCTGCCTGGGTTGAGATTTGGGCTTGGGCCAAACCCATCATTCTTTGGGCTGAACCGGGGAGTCCAGGGCCTAACACCTAGTATATCAACTAAATATAAGAAATAACTACTCGAATAGAGAAAACCACTTATATGCCATACTCCTATTGCTTAGAATTAACTTTGCCTCCATCCTCAATCTCTCCATTGAGATGTTAATAATTCATCGACTTTGTTGCTAGTATAGGTTATAACTCTTACTTTCTACTTTTTTTAGGTCTCAAATTAAAATCAACAAAGTAGTAGGGATTGTTGGAGGAATTTTTTTAAAAAATAATAATAAAATATAAAAAATACAAAAAGGGGGAAATTTCATTTTTAAAAAAAGAGAGAAAAAAAAGGATGAGAGACTAAAAATAATAATAAAACTAAGTTTATGGCTAAAATAAAAAATAATAAAAAATACCAAAACCAAAATAGCAAACAAAATAAATAAATAAATAAATAATAAAACCAAGTTTGCGGTTAAGAGAGAGGGGAATAAGTAAACGCACATAAAAAATAATAAAATATAAAATCAAATAAAAATAGTAAATAAAAATAATAAAACACAAAGACCAAATAAAAATAATAATAAATTTTCTCCACCCATCCCCTATAAAAGAGGGGCTAGATGGATGAAACAAACACACTTGGATGGAGAGACAACTCCGAAATAAACACCTTGATGGAGAGACAACTTTGAAATAAACATCTATTTTGATGGAGAGACAACTCCGAAATAAACACCTTGATGGAGAGCCAACTCCGAAATAAACTTCTATTTTGACAGAGAGACAATTCCGAAATAAATACAACATGATAGAGAGACAACTCCAAAATAAACACACCATGATGGAGAGACAACTCCAAAATAAACATACCATGATGGAGAGACAACTCCGAAATAAACATTTATTTTGATAGAGAGACAACTCCAAAATAAACATCTATGATTGTCAATTGAAGTGCCAAAGACAAACCCCTGCGTACGAAGTGGTCAACGCGGAAGCCCTATTCGTCCTCCGATGCCTTTACGACAAGAACTCTACATCCAACCGTCGGATTGCACTCAAATTATAGTTGTATGATCTCCTCATACCCAAGAAGATACAGCTAGGAGGATCCATCCATCTGATCATCGGATTGCCAAAATTGAGCGAAATACCATAGGCGGCCCTTGTTTTGAATGAAGCTTCGATTCGCCGCCACTTCTCCACCATAAAGCTCCAAACTCCAGCCATACGTCCTTCTCAACCTAGAGAAGATACTCCTAGAGGATCAGCGAGCAACCGGCGGCGACGAACCCTAGTTTCGTCCGCCGCTGCCATCGACGGGAGAGACGAAGAAATAAACGAACGGCTGAGATTAATTCATCTTTAATGGACGGTTTATATCTAAATAAGATCAATGATCCAGATCGTTTCACACGAAATCGAACAGTCAAGATTAAGCTCATTAAATAAATTGAATTCAACGGTTGAGATTCCCCACTTGAAATTGACGAACTAGATTTAATTCAAATCAACGGTCGAGATCACTTCATGCAAAGATCGAATGGTTGATATCAATCAAGTTTAAATAAATTGAATCCAATGGTTGAGATTTATTCAAATCAGATCAACGGTCCAGATCTGAACAGAAATCTATAGTCCAGATTACTTCACATGAAATCGGACGGTCGAGATCAATTTGAACAAATAAATTCAATCCAATGGCTGAGACTCGTCCATCTCACATCGACAGTTCAGATTCAAATCGATTCGATGGTTCAGATCTCAATGTAAAATGAATGAACGGCTAAGAATGATCAGAGCATATCTCGGTCAATCGGTTGACTTTTGACATGATCAAGGTGCCGATCCCTATCAAATCAAACTTGATCTTTCCAAATATGGTATTGGATATTTGATCTGAGACTCGAATTGATATGGATTTGCGAATTTAAATGAACGTCCATGATGAATCAGATCTAAATCTAAAACAATGGCTAAAATTGATCCGAGCATATCTAGGTTAATCGGTTGACCTTTAACATGCTCAAGGAGTTGATCCCTATCAAATCGAACTTGATCTTTCCAAATATGATATCAGATCTTCGATCCAAAACATGAATTAAAGCAAATCTGCTAATTTGAATAAATAGTCATGATGAGTTTGATGAAATCAACGACTAAGATTGATTTGCATAAATATTAGCCAATCAGATGGCTTCCAAAGTGATTAAAATATTGATCCCTACAAATGTGGGTCAGATCTTTCTAGATCCATAATCAGATTTTCGATCAAAGATCTGAATCAAAATAGATCCACAAATCAAACATTCAATGGTTGAGATTAATTTACATGAATCTAAGCTAATCATATACTTCCAAAGTGATTCGAATATTGATCCCTACAAATGTGGGTCAGATCTTTCCAAATCCACCATCAGATTTTCGATCAGAGATCTGAATCAAAACAGATCCACTAATCAAACTTTCAACGACCGAAATTAATTCTCTAGAATCTTAGCTAATCGGATGACTCTCAAACTGATCCGAACATAGACTCTTACCAAATCAAGTCAGATCTTTCTGAATTTGATCTTGTATTTTCAATCAGAAGCCTAGATCTAAGTAGATTTACATATCAGCCATCAAATTCTGAATGTTTGGCTCATCGGCTCATTCATCAAAGTTTGAATGATTGGTCCTACGGCCCATTCATGCGAATTTTAAATGCTTGGCCCCTCGGTTCGTTTATGCAAATTTGGAACGTTTAGCCCATTGACCCGTTCACCAAATTCCGTTCATCAAATTTTAAACGCTTGGCCCATCAGCCTATTTATTCAAATATTGAATGTTTATTCAACTCCGAAATAAACATATATTATGACGAAGAGATAACTCCGAAATAAACACATCATGATGGAGTGACAACTCCGAAATAAACATCTATTTTGACGGAGAGACAACTCCGAAATAAACATTTATTTTGATGGAGAGACAACTCTGTGTTGGTGTATATGCCCTAAAGACCAATGTATGGACATGGTCAGGCATTGGTTGAATGTACTTTGATAGAACTATTACTCTTTATAGAGGCATGGTCGTTATTATGCAGACTTCTCTACCTGCGTTGATGTATTGAGTTGCATAAATAATGTCCCAGGAGTTTGGATTGGTTCCAATCTCATAAGCTATCCCCAGACAAGGTACCTTAGCAGATATGGGACAGCTTTGGTACATGTGAGACTGGTGTATGGGCTGGTTAGGTGCGGGGCATAGTAACGCAGACATACAGGTGCATTGGATGCACTGGAGTGATCCACTGTGAGGATTGACTTGTCTAGTCAACAAGTCAATCTCACATGCAAGAGGTTTGCATTGATCCTTAGACTTGAGGTATTCATGTCTAGATTTGATGATGGGTATGCTTTAATACAGTCTTACGTCTCTCCGTAACGGGGAGATCAAAACGACTGTCATTCGGCATGTCATAAGTCATGTAGAGACATGAATGACCAATAGTATGATTTGCCCCTTCCTTATTGGAAGCATGATATCCACTCGGGGCGCCCCACCTTATTGGTGCATGATAGGAAAGTGTGGCCACACTTGTTGAGTCATGACCAATGCATTGGATAATAAACTTGAGACTAATCCAATGGCAGGATATCAGCTTAGGCAAAGGGATCTATAATGCAATAGGAATCCTCGTTGCTTGTTAGGAGTTGTTGCCATAATTACTTAAGTCCTATGACATGGGTAGTAGTGATGTGTTGCTAGATACCCCTCACTATTTATGATGTTTACATCATTGCCATCGTCATATGGATCCTACGGGGTCACACGCAATAGACTCTTGACGTTGCTTTATTCAGAAGCCTTAGGATCAAGTTATTGGATAACTTGGATCCATTTGGAAGATTTCATCAGCGCCAATGGGCCTGATGAGTTGGAAGAAAGTTATTGGAGCCAAACTTCATTTTTGGCAGGTTGACCCGAAATTGATCTAGATTGGTTACATTTGGATTAGGGTTGCATTGGATTAGATCCAATGGCTTAATCAACCCATGCCATGAAGTTTGGGCTAGCTCATTATCCAATGAGGCCCAATAATTAGTTCTCATGAAGAAGAATTGGCTTAAAAGGGTATAATGGGGAGAAATCTCACCCCCATTGGCGCCTAAGGGCATAATGGGGTGAGGGAGGCGCCTTTGCTTCATTATGGAAGTAAAGGGCGCCTAGCCCTTCTTCCTTGGATGGAATACTTGCCTCTAAGGTAAGTCTTGGGGCTGATATGGCTTGAGAACTTTTATGGGAAGTTCCTAAGTGCATATCGACATAGGGAAGAGGTATATGGTAATGTCTTGGAGACTTACCTTACCTCAAACCCTAGTTTCTCCCAAAACCCTTACCCTAGCCGAAACTCCTCATGCATGTTGTGCCTAGTCACTTAGCCTTTGATGGTAAGAATGCATTTGAGGCATGTCTTGGGCTGATATAGTGTTTAGACTTTTATGGATAGGTTGAATGAGGTTTATGGTAAAGTCTTGGAGACTTTCCTTACTTCAAGACACCTCATCCTAGCCATACACTTGGCATGATCCTGGCCCTTGCTCAAACCGCCTCTAGTCCTATTTATAGGACCCATTGTCGCCCTCTCTAGATGATGAATTCTTGGAGACGTGAACACACATAGAGGGGCGAAAGCAAGGGCAAAGGGCGACAACATCAAAGCTTGGCGCAAACTTCTTCCTTGGAGCCGCAATTTCTTCCTCTCCCTCTCTTCTTGGCGCAAGGACTCCTAGTGCTTGGTGGCATCTCCTTGCCACAAGCTCTCTCCCTTCCTTGGCCATAGGTGCACCTTGCTTGAAGGTGGCGCAAGCAGAGAAGAAGAAAGGAAGCAACTTGGCGGCATCATCTTCCTCTTCATCTCCTCTTGGCGCTTTCATCTTGGAGGTGGCGCAAGAGAAGTAAAGATAGTCTAAGGCTCGATTCTCTTCCCGAGGCTAGCACCAAGCGTGGAAGGGAGCAACGATCAAGGAGTCGACGCGTGGATACTTGTAGAGGGCGAACACTTGGTCGCCTTCAACATGGCTTCGACATCTAGACAAGCAAAAGAGGTACATCTCTAACACATCCTTGTGTCTTCTCTCTCGCATGGATCCTTGGGACCGGAATGTGTTTCGGGTGTAATGCTTCTTCCGCTGCGTCCTGGGACTGCAAAATTTTAAATTACACCCGGCATTCCCTAACACTTTGAAATAAACATACCATGATGGAGAGACAACTCCGAAATAAACATCTATTTTGATGGAGAGACAACTCCAAAATAAACATCTATTTTGATGGAGAGACAACTCCAAAATAAACATTTGTGATCATCAATTGAAGTGCCGAAGACAAACGCCTGCGTATGAAGTCGTCAATGCAGAAGCCCTATTCATCCGCCGAGGCCCTTACCACATGAACTCCGCATCCGACCATCGGATTGCGCTCAAATTATAGCTGTATGATCTCCTCATGCCCGAGAATCTACAGCCAAGAGGATCCATCTATCTGATCACCAGATTGTCGGAATCGAGCGAAACACCGTGGGCGACCCCTATTTTCAATGAAGCTTCAATTCGCCACCGCTTCTCTACCATACGGCTCCAAACTCCAGCCATACATCTTTCTCTACCTAGAGAAGGTACTCCCAGAGCCGATTGGCTAGAGGATCAGCGAGCAGCTAACGGCGACGAACCCTAGTTTTGTCCGCTGCCACCGTCGACGGGAGAGACGAAGAAATAAATGAATGGCTGAGATTAATTCATCTTTAATGGACGGTTCAGATCTAAATCAGATCAACACTCCAGACTGTTTCACACGAAATTGGATGGTCAAGATTAAGCTCATTAAATAAATTGAATCCAACAATTGAGATTCCCCACTTCAAATCGACGAACCAGATTTAATTCAAATCAATGGTCGAGATCACTTCATGCAAAGATCGAACGATTGATATCAATCCAGTTAAAATAAATTGAATCCAATGGTTGAGATTTATTCAAATCAGATCAACGGTCAGAATCTGAACAAAAATCTATGGTCCAGATTACTTCACATGAAATCGGACGGTCGTGATCAATTTGATCAAATAAATTAAATCTAATGGCTAAGACTCGTCCATCTCACATCGACGGTTCAGATTCAAATCTATTCGATGGTTCAGATCTCAATATAAAATGAATGAATGGCTGAGAATGATCAGAGCATATCTCGGTCAATCGGTTGACTTTTGACATGATCAAGGTGTCGATCCCTATCAAATTGAACCTAATCTTTCCAAATATGATATTGGATCTTCGATCTGAGACTTGGATTGATATAGATCTACGAATCAGATCTAAATTTAAATCAACGGCTGAAATTGATCTGAGTATATCTAGGTCAATCGGTTGACCTTTGACATGATCAAGGAGTTGATCCCTATCAAATCAAACTTGATCTTTCCAAATATGATATCGGATCTTCGATCCGAAACTAGAATTGAATCAGATCTGCTAATTTGAATAAAGAGTCATGATGAGTCTGATGAAATCAATGGCTAAGATTGATTTGCATAAATATCAACCAATCGGATGGCTTCCAATGTGATTCGAATATTGATCCCTACAAATGTGGGTCAAATCTTTCCAGATCCACAATCAGATTTTTTATCAGAGATTTGAATTAAAACAGATCCACAAATCAAACATTGAATGGTTGAGATTAATTTACATGAATCTAAGCTGATCAGATGGCTTCCAAAGTGATTCGAATATTGATCCCTACAAATGTGGGTCAGATCTTTCTAGATCTACCCTCAGATTTTCGATCAGAGATCTGAATCAAAATAGATCCACAAATCAAACTTTCAATGACCGAAATTAATTCTCCTGAATCTTAGCTAATCGGATGACTCAAAATGATCCGAACATTGACTCTTACCAAATCAAGTTAGATCTTTCT
Organism: Costus lasius; assembly: GCA_027563935.2. Classification (NCBI taxonomy): domain Eukaryota; kingdom Viridiplantae; phylum Streptophyta; class Magnoliopsida; order Zingiberales; family Costaceae; genus Costus; species Costus lasius. The sequence goes on from CM050447.1 coordinate 57,318,827, forward strand.
GAATTTGATATTGGATTTTCAATCAGAAGCCTAGATCTAAGTAGATTTACAAATTAGCCATCAAATTCTGAATGTTTAGCTCATCGGCTCTTTCATCAAAGTTTGAATGATTGGTCTTAAGACCTCTTCATACGAATTTTAAATGCTTGGCCCATTGGTTCCTTTATGCAAATTTTGAACATTTGGCTCATTGGCCCGTTCACCAAATTCTGTTCATCAAATTTTCAACGCTTGGCCCATCGGCCCGTTTATTCAAATGTTGAATGTTTGGCCCACCTGCACATTTACACAAAACCTCGAACGTTGAGCCTAGTGGCTCATTCACCTAACCCATGCACTCAACTCATTCAAACATAGTTGTGGACGATAAATGCCTGACGCGTATTGTTAATAACGTTGTTTGGGAGGTGCATACATTGATACTTCATATCGGGGCGTAGTTCCCCAACATTGTTACAACGCAACTCAGATTTTTCTCTATGACTTATTACAAACGCATATCAATTTAAAGAATATTTTCCCAAATATCCAACACGATGCAAGACCGGATATTTTTCAAATTTAAATATCCAACATGCCACAAGACCGAATATTTTCTCAAATCAAATATCCAACATGACACAAGGCCGGATATTTTTTCAAAAAAATATTCAACATGCCGCAAGGCCGGATATTTTCTCAAATCATATATCCAACATGCCGCAAGGCCGGATATTTTTTCAAATCGAATATCCAACACGTCGTAAGGCTGGATATTTTCTCAAATCAAATATCCAACACGCTGCAAGGCCGGATATTTTCTTAAATCAAATATCCAACATGCCGCAAGGCCGGATATTTTTCAAATCAATTATCCAACACACTATAAGGCTGGATATTTTTCAAATCGAATATCCAACATGCCGCAAGGCCGGATATTTCTCAAATCGAATATCCAACACGCCGTCATGGCTAGATATCTTTACCCAATAAGTCGTTGAGGCCGAGTAATTTTCCCAAATATCCAACACGCCGCAAGGCCGGATATTTTCACGAATTCAAATGCTCACAAGTCATTAAGACCGAGCACATATCGAATTCAAATGCTCACAAGTCGTCAAGACCGAGCATATGTCGAATTCAAATCCTCACAAGTCATCAAGACCAAGCATATGTCGAATTCAAATGCTCACAAGTCGTTAAGACCGAGCACATGCCAAATTCAAATCCTCACAAGTCGTCAACACCAAACACATGTCAAATTCAAATGCTCACAAGTCATCAAGACCGAGCACATGTCAAATTCAAATGCTCATAAGTTGTTAAGACCGAGCACATACTAAATTCCTCACAAGTCATCAAGACCGAGCACATGTTGAATTCAAATGCTCATAAGTCGTCAAGACCGAGAACATGTTGAATTCAGATGCTCACAAGTCGTCAAGACCGAGCACATGACAAATTCAAATGCTTACAAGTCATCAAGACCAAGCACATGTTAAATTGAGTATCTAACAAGCTGTTATGGCCGGATATCTCTTTAGACACCAATCACCCACGTTGATGAAGACTTTTCTTTTGTTATTTTTCTTTCTGAGCTCATCATGTATTTTTGATTTAATGTTTAATGAATCATTCTGTTCAGCCATTTTATTTTATTTCATAACATGGATCTCTCAATCAAAGGTGCCCTGATTTTTCAGGGGTAATTAACAATGAGTGCTTGTGCTCATTAGAAGCCAGAACCCATAAAACAAAAAAACCATATTAATATAAGGTGAATTTGAAAAGGTCAAAACATATTAATCAAATGACCAAAAATGACCTCACAAATTCTAGCACGCCCGGTGGGACCTGGCTTCTCCTTTCATCTTTGAGATCTATGTGGTGGGATAACATCACTCTTATAATGGTAAAGAAATTGAACATCTTCATTGAGTGGCATCGACAATCATGCATGGCATAAAGTTGAAGTTCAACTTTATCTCAGTGGAAGATGTCGAGTTCACCCCTATGGCAGTGGTAAATGAGCAACACTCGTTCATTTTCAATGGGGGCAGTCTACCTATGATGAGTTGATTAAAATTAATTTGGGATCAGCAAAAGATGTTAACCTAGTTATAAAAGCGCTCAACTCTTTAAAGAGAAAAGGGGGCAATTGAAGGAACTTCTCCAAGAATTCGGTGTGGACAAATAAAGAAATGGCCCATGTTGAAATCAATCCTAGATAAATGGCAATAGGATCATAACATCACGTCCGTTCATGGCTGGCAGTTTGCCAAAAACTGTAAGCACTTAACACGAGCGAAATTGATCCTAGTCAAACAGCAACAGGATTATGACATCAATTCTGTTCATGGCTGGCAGTTTACCAAAAAATGTAAGCTCCTAACAAGAGCGAAACCGATTCTAGTCAAACAGCAAAAGGATCATAATATCAAGCCCGTTCATAAGCTGGCAGTTTGCCAAAAACTATAAGCTCCTTACATGAGTGAAAGTCGATCCGAGTTAAACAGCAATAGGATCTTGACATTAAGTTTGTTTATAGCTGGCAATTTGCCAAAAACTGTAAAGCTCCTTAAACGAGCAAACAATGAAATATCATTTGAGAATACATACATCGATGCTGGCATCGAGGCGTAACTCCTCGATATATCATTGTACTTTTGACACCATGGTTTGGAAATGATCCTTTCCAACGGATTTGCATGCACTCATCACTTATACAAAATCCGTTTGGGGGGAGGGGGCATTTGTTGGAGCAACTTTCTAAAAAATATAAAAAATATAAAAAAGGGGGAAATTCGATTTTTAAAAAAGAGAGAAAAAAGGGTGAGAGAATAAAAAAAAAATAAAACTATGTCTATAGCTAAAATAAAAATATATAAAAAATACCAAAACCAAAATAGCAAAAAATAAATAAATAAATAATAAAACCATGTTTGCGGTTAATAGAGGGGGGAATGAGTAAGCAGATATAAAAATAATAAAATATAAAATCAAATAAAAATAATAAAAATATAATAAAAAAAAATAAAAATAAATAAAAATAATAATAAATTTTCTCGACCCATCCTCAATAAAAGAAGGGCTAGATGCATGAAACAAACACACTTGGATGGAGAAACAACTCCGAAATAAAACATCTTGATGGAGAGGCAACTTCGTAATAAACATCTATTTCAACGGAGAGACAACGCTGAAATAAACACCTTGATGGAGAGACAACTCAGAAATAAACATATATTTTGATGGATAGATAACTCCGAAATCAACACATCATGATGGAGTGACAACTCTGAAATAAACATCTATTTTGATGGAGAGACAACTCCGAAATAAACACACCATGATGGAGAGACAACTCCGAAATAAACATCTATTATAATAGAGAGACAACTCCGAAATAAACACACCATGATGGAGAGACAACTCCAAAATAAACATCTGTTTTGATGGAGAGATAACTCCAAAATAAACATCTGTGATCGTCAATGGAAGCGCCGAAGACAAACGCCTGCGTACAAAGTCGTCAACGCGGAAGCCCTACTGGTCCGCCGACACCCTTACCACAAGAACTTCGCATCCGGTCGTCGGATTGTACTCAAATTATAGCTGTATGATCTCCTCATGCCCAAGAATCTACAGCAGAGAGGATCCGTCCATCTGATCACCGGATCCCCATAATCGAGCGAAATACCACAGGCGACCCCTATTTTGAATGAAGCTTCGATTCACTGCCGCTACTCCTCCATACAGCTCCAAACTCCAGCCATACGTCCTTCTCGACCTAGAGAAGGTACTCCTAGAGCCGATTGGCCTGAGGATCAGCGAGCAGCCGGCGGCGACGAACCCTAGTTTCGTCCGCCGCCGTCGTCGACGGGAGAGACGAAGAAATAAACGAACGGCTGAGATTAATTCATCTTTAATGGACAGTTCAAATCTAAATTAGATCAACGCTCCAGATCATTTCACACGAAATCAGACGGAAAAGATTAAGCTCATTAGTTAAATTGAATCCAACGGTTGAGATTTGCCCATTCAAATCGACGAACTAGATTTAATTCAAATCAACGGTCGAGATCACTTCATCCAAAGACCGAACAGTTGATAGCAATCCAGTTTAAATAAATTGAATCCAACGGTTGAGATTTATTCAAATCAGATCAACGGTCCAGATCTGAACAGAAATCTATGGTCCATATTACTTCACATGAAATCAAATGGTCGAGATCAATTTGATCAAATAAATTGAATCCAATGGCTAAGACTCGCCCATCTCACATATACAATTCAGATTCAAGTTGATTCGACGGTTCAGATCTCAATGTAAAATGAATGAACGGTTAAGAATGATCAGAGCATATCTCGGTCAATCGGTTGACTTTTGACATGATCAAGGTGTCGATCCCTATCAAATCGAACCTAATCTTTCCAAATATGGTATTGGATCTTCAATCTGAGACTCAGATTGATATGGATCTACGAATTTAAATAAATGGTCGTGATAAATCAGATATAAATCTAAATCAACTACTGAAATTGATTTGAGTATATCTAGGTCAATCGGTTGACCTTTGACATGATCAAGGAGTTGATCCCTATCAAATCGAACTTGATCTTTCCAAACATGATATCAGATCTTCGATCCAAAACTTGAATTGAAGCAGATATGCTAATTTGAATAAATAGTCATGATGAGTTTGATGAAATCAACGGCTAAGATTGATTTGTGTAAATATCAGCCAATCGGATGGCTTACAAAGTGATTTGAATATTGATCCCTACAAATGTGGGTTAGATCTTTCCAGATCCACAATCAGATTTTTGATTAGAAATCTGAATCAAAATAGATCCACAAATCAAACATTCAACGGCTGAGATTAATTTACATGAATCTAAGCTAATTAGATAGCTTCCAAAGTGATTCGAATATTGATCCCTACAAATGTGGGTTAGATCTTTCCAGATCCACAATCAGATTTTCGATCAGATATCTGAATCAAAATAGATCCACAAATAAAACATTCAACGGCTGAGATTAATTTACATGAATCTAAGCTAATCAGATGCCTTCCAAAGTGATTCGAATATTGATCCCTACAAATGTGGGTCAAATTTTTTCAGATCCACCCTCTGATTTTCTATCATAGATCTGAATCAAAATAGTTCCATAAATCAAACTTTCAACAACCGAAATTAATTCTCCTGAATCTTAGCTAATCGGATGACTCTCAAAATGATCCAAAAATTGACTCTTACCAAATCAAGACATATCTTTCTGAATTTGATGTTGGATTTTCAATCAGAACCCTAGATCTAAGTAGATTTACAAATCAGCTATCAAATTCTGAATTTTTGGCTCATTGGCTCATTCATCAAAGTTTGAACGATTGGTCCTATGACCTCTTCATGCGAATTTTAAACGCTTGGCCCATTGGTTCATTTATGCAAATTTTAAACATTTAGCCCATTGGCCCGTTCACCAAATTCCGTTCATCAAATTTTAAATGTTTGGCCCATCGGCCCGTTTATTCAAATCTTGAATGTTTGGCCCACCGGCCCATTTACACAAAACCTCAAACATTTAGCCCATTGGCTCGTTCACCCAACCCATGCACTCAACACATTCAAACATAGTCATGGACGAAAAATGCCTAACGAGAATTGTTAATAACATTGTTTGGGAGGTGCGTACATCGATACTTCGTATCAAGGCGTAGTTCCTCAACGTTATTACAACACAACTCAGATTTTTCTCTATGACTAATGACAAATGAATATCATTTTCAACAATATTTTCCCAAATATCCAACATGCCGCATGGCCAGATATTTTTCAAATTTAAATATCCAATACGCTGCAAGGCCAGATATTTTCTTAGATCAAATATCCAACACGCCGCAAGGCTGGATATTTTTTCAAATCGAATATCCAACACGCCGCAAGGCCAGATATTTTCTCAAATCAAATATCCAACGTGCTGCAAGGCTGGATATTTTTCTTAAATTAAATATCCAACACTCCGCAAGGTGGGATATTTTCTCAAATCAAATATCCAATATGCCACAAGGCCAGATATTTTTTAACTCGAATATCCAACATGCCGCAAGGCCAGATATTTCTCAAATCGAATATCCAACACGCCGTCATGGCCAGATATTTTTCTCAAATCAAATATCCAACGTGCTGCAAGGCTGGATATTTTCTCAAATTAAATATCCAACACTCTGCAAGGTGGGATATTTTCTCAAATCAAATATCCAATATGCCACAAGGCCAGATATTTTTTAAATCGAATATCCAACATGCCGCAAGGCCGGATATTTCTCAAATCGAATATCCAACACGCCATCATGGCCAGATATCTTTACCCAATAAGTCATTGAGGCCGGGTAATTTTTTGAAATATCCAACACGCCACAAGTGTAAGATCCAGAAATTTATTAGCAGGTAAGAAAATGAAAGTTTATTTATCTAGCAGTTTTGTGGAAGTTTTCTTTGAGATAATGTATCGATTTATGTATTTTTCCTGCAATGTAAAAATATGTGTCGCGGAGAGGATTCGAACCTGCGACTTAAGGCGTAGAATGTGTGCTGTGTACCACTAGGTTAGTGGTGTTTTTCGATTAGAAAAGGGTAAGAGCCCTTGATAAGGGTGAAGTGGAAAATATAACTTATACTAAAGGGTTATTGGATCTTCCACTTATGTTTGATATTGGGTTTGGATCCTTTGGAGGTAGAAAACGAAAATTAAGAGGGTTCACTCACGTTTTTCCCTCTTTGCTTTCGTTCATGATTTCTTCCTAGAGTGAGGGTGGCGGCTTATCTCTTCTCCCTTCTCCTCTTCTTGTGGCCGGCGGCGATTGGTGGTGGAGGCGACTTCCGGCGGTCCTTGGGTGTTTTCCGGCGACGTGAGTAGTGTGAGGGGAGGCGTGAGGGGGTTTGTGACTTGGAAGAAACCGAAATCAAGGTGAGTGGATTTTCTCTTCACCTAGTTCACGCATATTAGTAGTATTGCTTGTTTTAGAGAAAATTAAGGGTTAGAAATATAACATGAACTCTTGCTTTCACATGTGTACACGTTTTCTTTGTTTTTCCCTAAATTTCGAAACCCTAGCTTGCATGACAATTAGGGCTTTTCGTTTTTAAGACTCCTAATCATCAATTAAACCTTGAATAAACATGTATGTAACTTTAGATTTTCAATTGCATGAAGATTAGGGCTTGAATGAGAATTTCGCCCCTTCTTCATGAAATTACGCCCAAATGTATGGGTAAAAATTGGGGAAAAACTGATATTCATGAAATTAGGTATATAAGGACTCTACCGTATTTATTTGGGAATTTTTGGAAATAAAAGTTTCTGTTGACTGAGATTGACCTAGGGGTAATTGGGTAAATTTTCTAGTTAAAATTGGGGAAAACTTGAAATTACGAATTTAGGGATCATGAGGGATGTAATGACTATTTTTACGAAATTTTTGGATAAGTTTTCCTGCATGACTTAAACTTTGAACTAGGGGTATTTCTGTCTTTTGTTATAAGAACTAGGAGAAAACTATGAATCTGTGATATTCAGTATTTATGTTATTTGTGGATGAAATTGGTGAATTTTCTGTATTAGTATGTATTTTTAATTATTGATTGATAACCTTGAATGATAACCTAGAAAAGGTTAAACCATGCTTGCATGAAATCTAAGGACCTTTCTGAACCTGATTGATGTGATGTTCGAAATAATGTCTGTGTTAAATGCATTCGATAAGGGTCCTAGACTTGAGTGGACTGAACCTAAGGGTCAACTAGAGCACTCAGTGAACAGTCATTCTGACTTGGGGTTGGAGAATCCACCCAACCTATTCTGATTTGTTTCCGGTAATGGAGGGACTGTTCTAGAGTCTAGTGACCAGGTTAGAGGTTCAGGTTTCCAGTTTGTGTTGAGGGTATTTTTGTCCAAGTGGTAAACCTTTTGAGAGTTGGGTTTTTGAAACAAAGTGCCACGTCTTGGTCAGACGGGGGCCACCTCTTGAATTCATTCACCTTCCGTTCTGTTCTGTTTGTGTTCCCGGTAAGGGGGTGTGGTTGAGTGTCGTAGAGCAAAGTGCCACGTCGTGACCTGGCGGGGGCCACCTCTTGAATCTATGCCTCACCATTGTTCGTGCATGTTACTCTCAGTGCCTTGACAAAGGCCGGGTTGGACCCTCGGGGTCAATTCTAAAATCACTGGACAATAGTTGCGTGAGTCTGAGTCTGTTAGCCGGTTAGGCTGTTTTGTGATCTTGTTGCCCGGGATGGTGGGTGTATTGTTGTATGATCATAATTGTGATTTATGGTTATCAGTTTTATTATGTATCATGCTTTGTCATCTTCCGTTAAAAGTTTTGAAAAGATATCTGCATCTATTTTTGATTGTATATTAGTGGATGGTCGAACGAGACTATCTACTCATTGAGCTGTGTAGCTCATTCCACTATATTTCCAGATGCAGGGCAGGAGCCTACAGCCTAGCGGATGTATTATTTTCTGACTTGATATTTTGGGGCCTGCGAGCCTGTGCTATTTTGAGGGCCGGATGTGGCCGAGGTTTTTTTATGATTTTATTCATTGACATGTTAGCCGGATGTGGCTGCTAGTTTTCGACTACTGTGATATTGTTGCCGGGTTGGTATTTGGTTTTGATACGAGTGTTAAACCGAGGGCTTAAGCCTGTTTTCGGTGAATTCTGTTCTGTTCAGTGTTATTTAATTAATGTGATTTATTAGTTGGATGTTGTGATAAGGATTGTGAATCTTGTTTTCGAAATGGTATGTTCAATTTGTGTTTTGGAGCATGTACAGGAATTTCCTTAGTAATTCTGGGGACATGCTGCCGAAATTTTCCGAATCGTTTTATGTAAGCTATTATTCCCTAGCATTTGTCTTGTTGTTTTGTGTGTGACGTTCCCTATCTTCCGCGGTTTCTGCATGTGTTTGGGGTTTATTCTGAGGGGGCGTTACAACAAGGCTGGATATTTTTCACGAATTCAAATGCTCACAAGTCATCATGACCGAGTACATGCCAAATTCAAATGCTCACAAGTCATCAAGACCGAGCATATGACAAATTCAAATGCTCACAAGTCATCAAAACCAAGCACATGCCTGAGTCGTCAAGACCGAGCACATGCCGAATTCAAATGCTCACAAAACTACAAATCGTCAAGACCGAACACATGTCGAATTCAAATGCTCACAAATCGTCAAGATCAAGCACATGTCAAATTCAAATGCTCATAAGTCGTCAAGACCGAGTACATGTTGAATTCAAATGCTCACAAGTTGTCAAGACCGAGCACATGTTGAATTCAAATGCTCATAAGTCATCAAGACTTAGGACATGTTGAATTCAGATACTCACAAGTCGTCAACACCAAGCATATGACAAATTCAAATGCTTACAAGTATGATAGGTTTGAGCTGAAACTAGGTGAAATCTTGAGATTGAAATTCTACTTATTGTACAAGTTGCGAAATTTTATTTGATTAAGTTGTGGATCTTGAGAATCAAATTCAAAGGATGATATGTTTAGTTAGAATTTTATGAAATGATTGGTGAGAATTTTTCATTGGTGATTATATTTTAGAAATTTATTCTTCATGATAAAGTCTATTCCTTTGATCATTTTTTGATTTTGCTTCAGGACAAGCAAAGTTTGAGCCTTATGTGTTTGATGACACAAAAATTTATAGTATATTTTATCCCATTTGATAGGTCTTTTTGTGTCATATTCATGCTCTTTTGCTTATTTTTATGCCTTATTTATCAAATATTGCAGAATCTACATATTTTCTGGTTTTTGATGATTTTCAGGTAAAAATGCACCATTTTAAGACGTTTTCAAGCAAATTCAGATGCATAGCCATCATTAGGAAGAGATTACATGTCAATTTTCATGAAGAATTGAAGCCTCAAACCAAATTATGGCAGGGATGTAATTAATATTACGGTACCGTGGTTTCACTGAACCTACAGAACAAACCACGGCACTACCGTAATTTTGGAGCACTGCCGTAATTTGGGGTGAATTTTGAACAGAAAGTTTTACAGATATTATGGTACTGTCATAATCCATATTACGGGCCGTAATTTCAGTCCAATTCTGACCCAAGAGATTTTCGAGAATTACAGCACTACCATAATGGATATCACGGGCCACAATCCTAGTCGATTTTTGTACAGAACACTTTGTAGAAATTACGGCACTACCGTAATAAAAAACACGGCCGTAATTATGACCTGGACTTGCAATTTTCACGGATATTTTTGAAGCCCGATTCTTGCGCGGATGATTGCAGACGATCTGGACCATCAATTTGGAATCCGTAAAAAGAGAAATACTCATCAGATCGAAGAGGAGAGACACACATGAAAAGCCCTAATTTTCATCCATGATCAAGGGAGAAATTAGAGTTTTCGCCATCGCCCTAAGTTTCACCACCGGGAAGCGTACAGTGCATCTCTGGCCGTGAAATTTAAGGGGAAACTGCACCTAGAGGAGGAAAACATACTCCATAAGTTTTAGAGCGAAAGGAGATTGATCGGAGGAGAAATGAACAAAAGAAGCGTCGCCAGCACTGTTCATCGCGCCTTCTAGAGTAAAATTACGGCTACAATTTTCATTACAGCCGTGTTGTTATTTGATTTTCTCTTTCCTTTTGATTTTTAATCCTTTGAACCAATGGTTTATTGTAATTCTTCAACTATGCTAGCTTAAACACTTTATGGGACATGGGGTATAATCCCATTAATTTCTTATGACTAGATGACTTTTATTTCGTCAAGATAATTTTAATATGATAATTCTACTTATGTAACGATTGCCTTTAATTCTCCTTAGATTTATTTTATCAACATGATTTAGAGTTTTTGTGATATGGACTGAAAAGTTATTTGCGAAAACTTGGAACCCTAAAATTGAATGTTGAGAACTCATCGTAAGAAATTAGGTTTGTTCTTATTTCTTGATTTTAGAAGTATATTGTCATGTTGATAATCTGAATCTAGGATTGAATTATTGAAATAAACATGATAATACTGTGAGAAATCAAGTATCGCATCGTTGGAGAACCTTAAGTAGAACCTGTGAAAATTATAGTATGAAGGTATGTAGTTTTCACTTGAGAAGATTGACTTAGGATTTGGATGCACGAAAGTGATCTTTGAGTTCTTTGTCAATGATTTACTTTTATTTAACATTGAATAAATCCTGCGCGAAAGTGAGGATTGGTTCTTTGTAAATTGTCTGCTTGAAAGCGAGATGATTTCATTATGAAGTAAATCATATCTTTATTATAATAAAATTAAACTGACGAATACTTATTTATATCTAGTCATTGAAATTAAGATGGATGAAACCCTAATCCCAGTTTCTCTCTCTGACACTTTCGTGTAGTTTTTCATAGTTTGCTCTCATCCTATTCGATTGCCTAGCTAGTAAGAAATCAATTGTTCAGTACTTGACAACGAGGTCCTTGAGGTTTGATATCTTAATTATTACTTTGAGTATCCGTGCACTTGTGGACACAACAGCCATATGTTGAAGTCCATAGTTCAACGCAATCGCCACTCACCATCCAACCTCTGCCCTCACACAAGCCTTAACTCCTAATCTCAATCTCACTAATGCAATCCCAACTTGAAGCCTCGGCTCCGCCTTCCAATATCTAGGTTCGTCTCTCATATTCTACCACCCATTAGTCATTTAGTTGTACATAATTTATGTTCCATCTATGTAGCAATCAATAATCACCATGCATGTATAACATAAACTCTTTAGTTCTATGGAAAAATTAGCATACATAATGCCAATAAAATTATGTTATAATCTTAGATGGTATGGATCATATAGTTCATATGCATTGTAGTAGTATAATTTGAATGAATGTAATTGATGTAAGTTTCTAAGAAAAGTATAATGTTTATATTTATAGTGTTATATCTACAATTATATAACTTATATTTATAGTGTAGATACTAGACAAAGATATGGCAACAGATAATACTTCTTCAAGTGCAAACTCTACACAAGTGGCACAACCAATGGTTCAAAGAGAAGGGACACAGTTTGCAATTGCCACTTCAAAATAAAAAAAAATAGAAAAAGGTAAAAACAAGATCAGAGGTATAAGACCATTTCACTAAGCAATTTAATACTGAAGATTTGAACATTGGCAAATGTAAATACTGTGGTAGAGAAATTAGAGCTAATCCAAAAGGCAATAGTATATCTGGTCTAAGAAATCACATTAGAATATGCAAAAAGTACCAATATAGTATTGACCAACAACAAACTAAATTTAATTTTAAGAAGGATGATAGAAATGACAAAAAAAATTACTAATAGTGTTTGGAAATTTGACCAAGACATTATAAGGAATGCATTAACTCAAATGATCACTATGGATGAGCTTCCTTTTAAGTTTATTGAGAGTGAAGGCTTTCGAGAGTTTCTTTCAATTGCATGTCCTAGATTCATAATGCCATCGTGTTGGACTATCTTAAGGGATTGTTTGTAGGTTTAGAAAGATGAAAATTTGAAGCTTAAGAAATTGTTTTAAAATTCTACTTATACTCAAAGTGTTACACTAACAACTGACACATAGACGTCATTACAAAAGATTAATTATATGTGTCTTACAGCCCATTATATTATGATGAGTGGAGGTTGATTAAGAAAATTATAAACTTTTGCCCTGTTAATGATCATACTAGCAAGGGTTTAGGCATGGCTATAGAGATGTGCCTACTTGATTGAGAGATTGATAAGGTTTTTTCTATCACAGTTGACAATGCATCAAGTAACAATGTTGCTATTAATTATTTAAGTGATAAAACTATCAATTGGGGCTCAAGCATTGCACATGGAAAATACATTTGCATAAGATGTATTGCTCACATAATTAATCTGATGGATTAAAAGAAATAAGCAAATCAGCCTTAAAAATTTGACATTTTATTGGCTATGTTAGAAAATCTCCATCTAGATTGAACAGATTTAAAGAATGTGTTGAGATTAAAAAAATTCAAACCAAGATCTTGTTATGCTTAGATTTTAGCACTAGATGGAACTCAATCTATCTTATGCTAGAGACTACTCAAAAATTTGAAAGAGCTTTTGATAGATTCAAAGTGTTAGATCCTAACTTTTTCCATGAACTTATGATGGAGGATGGGAGTGATGAAGTGCCCAATAGTAGATATTGAGATGATGCTAGGAGAGCAATTAAGTTTTTGGAGAACTTTTATGATCTCACACTTAAAGTATCTTGTAGCTTGCATGTAATTTCCAATATTTTACTTAATGAAATTACCATTATTGGTAAATTGTTGACCAAGTAGTAGAAATGTGAAGACATTGATTTAAGCATGATGGCCTATGCAATAAGAGAGAAGTATGAAAAGTATTGGGGTGATACTTTAAAGACAAACAAGTTAATTTACATTATTGCAATACTTGATCCAAGATGGAAGTTTAAATATGTTGAAGCAGAGCTATGCACTTTGTATGAGTATGAGAAGGGAATGATTGTAGCTAAGGAAGTGAAAGCTGCAATGATTAAAATATTTAGCAACTATAAGCTTCTGAATGATTCCCAAAAAGGGTCTCAAACAACTAAAAATCAACAAGTTGTAATCATCCATGTTGAGAACTCTAGTGCAAGTGAAAAATTTTGAGCAGTAGAAATTAGAAATAAGAAGGAAAGGCTTAAGAGGTGCAAGACAGATTTTGGAGGGTTAGATTCAAGAACAGAATTGGATAAGTATTTAAGTGAGGAAGGTGATAATGATTCTGATGAATTTGATATATTGTCATGGTCGAGGGTAAATAGTCCTCGATTTCCTGTGCTCTCACAATGGCTAGAAATGTTCTTGTTGCCCTTGTTTCTACTGTTGCTTCATAATCAACATTTAGTACTGGATATCGAGTTTTTGATTCATTTAGGAGTACTTTATCTCCTAAAGTAGTAGAAGCTCTCATATGTTCTCAAGATTGGTTTAGAATATCATCACAACCAATTAATATTGAAGAAATAATTGAAGACACATATAAACTTGAATTAGGTAAAATTTTCATTTTAGTTTAATAGTTTCTATTGTTTTGAACCTTTTGCTAAACTTTGGTAAAAATTTCTATTTTTTGTTTCGGTTGTTTTGAACCTTTTGTTGGTCTTTTGCTAAACTCATTCTTCTTCTTTTTTTCAGATTTTTCAAGCATATAAAAAATGACCATGAGTTCAAAGCTGGGGAAGCTTGGAACTAGAAGCTGAGAGCTGTTGTATTAACTTAATGTGATTTGGGATTATAGTTGTGATTATGTGATACTATGACTTGTTGATTTTGTAATTAGAAGCTTGGAACTATGATTCGTGACTGGTTTTGTAATTCTGTTAGACTGATTATTGATTTTTGTGATTTTGTGACCATGTGATCTGAGTATATTATTGTTATTTTAAAGTTGGAATTATATAGTTGTGGGGTCATTTTTTGTCATTTTTAATATGATTTGACCTTTTCAAAGTCATCTTATAAAAATAAGGCTTTTTTGTTTAAATGGGTTATGGCTTCCAATGAGCGCAAGCACTCATTATTAATTACTCCTGAAAATCAGAGAACCTTTGATTGAGAGATCTATGTGATGGAATAAAATAGTTTTAAAAAATTGAATAATATGATTCATTAAATATCATAACAAAAATACATGATTGAGTTCAAAAAGAAAATGATAGAAGAGAAAAGTCTTCGCTAACTTGGATGAATTGTATCTGTCAAATACCCGGTCTTGTAACAGCTTATTGAATATTTTGGATTTTATAGATATCTGGTCTCAACGACTTGTTGGATAATCAATTTGGAAAATATCCGACCTCAACAGCTTATTGGGTAATTTAATTTATGAAGATATCCAATCTTGACGGCTTGTTAGATATTCAATATCCACCCATAATAGCTTATTAGGTATTTGTGAATTATTCGGCCTTGACAGCTTATTGGATATCTTAATTTGTGAATTATTTGGCCTCAGTGGCTTATTGGATATTCAATTTGGAAAATATCTAGCGTAAATGGCTTATTGGACATTTTAATTTGTGGAGATATCCAGCCTTGGCGACTAATTGGATATTCAATTTGAGAAAATATCCAGCCTCGATGGCTTATTGGATATCTTAATTTATGAATTATCTAGCCTCAGTGGCTTGTTGGATACTTGATTTGAGAAACATCCGACCTCAATGGCATATTGGATATTTTAATTTGTGAATTATCTGACCTCAGCGGCTTGTTGGATATTTAATTTGAGAAAATATCTGGCCTCAATGGCTTATTGGATATTTTGATTTGTGAATTATCCGGCCTTGATGGCTTGTTGGATATTCAATATCTGACTTCAATGGCTTATTGGATATTTCAGCCTTAATGAACACAACATCATATTAAGGAGTTATGCCCCGACGATAAACATCGACGTACGCACCTCCCAAATAACATTTTATTGTGATACATTAAGGTTCTCAGAGATTCTTTATCCAGCCTCGATGGCTTATTGGATATTAAATTTGAGAAAATATTCGGCCATGATGGCTTGTTGGATATTTCAATTCAAATTGTCTCAAATTATCTTCAGTCATCAAATATTTGATTTTCTTATCACCATCCACTTAAATTCACAAATCTGCTTCAATTCAAGTTTCGGATCAAAAATCCGATCTTACATTTAGAAAGATCAAGTTTGATTTAATAGGGATCAACTCCTTGATCATGTCAAAAGTCAACCAATGGACCTAGATATGCTCAAAACATTTTCAGCCGTTGATTGGAAATTTAGATCTAAACCATCATGACCATTCATTTAAATTCACAAATTTGGTTCACTTTAGGTCTTAGATTAGAATTCTGATATCATATTTAGAAAGATCGGGTTCAATTTAATAGAGATCGACACCTTGATCATGTCAAAATTCTTCTGATTGATCTAGATATGTTCCGAACATTCTTAGCCGTTGATTTAGATTTTAGATCAGACTCATCACGACCGTTCCTTTAAATTCGTAGATCTGCTTCAATCTTGAATTCAGATCGAACATCTGATATCATATTTGGCAAGATCAGGTTTGATTTAGTACGGATCAATACCTTGAACATGCATCCGATTGATCTAGATATGTTCTGAACATACTCAGCCATGCATTTCAAATTTAAATCTGAGCCATTCGTTCGCATCCGATTGATCCTGACCATTTGATCAAAGTAAACGATCTGGGTCATTCAATTGACGTTTGATTTATTCTGATCCGTACGATTTCAACTAGATGAATCGTTGCCATTGATGTCCGTCGTCCGATGTTGCTTGGAGTAATCTGGATCGTCGCTTTTTTTTTTCAAATCAGGCCTGTCGGATATGATGCGGATGGATCTAGGCCGTTGGATTTGATGTGGAAAAATCTAATCCATTGGATTCAATTTATTAAATTGGATTAATCTGAGCCGTCTGATTAAGCTTGAAGTAATCTCGATCATCAATCTTTATTTAGATCTAGACCGTTTGATTTGATATGAACTAATCTGGACTATTGGATTTAGTTTATTAAATCGGATTGATCTCGATCATCCAATTAAACTTAAAGTAATCTTGATCGTCAGATTTGATGCAGATCTGGACCGTTGATTTGATTTGAATGAATCTGAACCGTTGGACTCAATTTATTAAATCAGATTGATCTCTGCCATCTGATTTTGTTTGAAGTAATCTAGATGGCTGATTTGATTTCAATATGGACCGTCGATTTCGTTTGAATGAAACTAAACCGTTGGATTCAATTTATTACATCAAATTGATCTCGGCCATCCGATGTGGCTTGAAGTAATCTAAATCGTCGATTTGATTTGAATCTAGACCGTCGATTTTGTTTGAACGGATCTGGACCATCAGTTCTTCTCTCTTGTAACCCGCGATGGAGGCGGCGTGCTACTAGAGTAAGGACTCGTGACTAGAGTTTGATTCCTTCTAGTGGAGAATCGATGGTGAATTGAAGGATTGAACTTTCCTCAGCGGAAATAGAGCCAGCGGTAAATCATTCGATTCCGCCAATCCAGTCATCCGATGGACCAATCCTCTTGTCTGCCAGTGCACACGCTCGAGGAGAAGGCATAGATAGAGTTTGGTCTTGATCAGTTGCTTGGATTCAATGGATGGATCGATTGAAGATGCTGCATCACGTTTGAGTAGTGATCCTGAGTATTCGATTACGGCTGTAATCATATTCAAACGACAGCTATTTTTTCTCTTTTTTTTAAAACAAATTTGCTCGATATTTTTTTAACTAGGGTATTGTTCTCCAGGATTTTTTCTGGAGTTTACTCTCCACAAAAGTGATTTTGTAGGAGTATCCTCTCCATGATAATAGAGTGAGGAAGAAGAAGGGATAGAAACGTATACCTGTTCTCATAGGGTTTTTCTCAGCGTCATCATCTAGACGTTGTGATCTTCGTGTGTCCTCTTAGCGTCAGCGTCTGGACCATATAGAATTCTCTGTGTGTTTTTCTTTAGGGCCAGAGACCCCCTTTTATATTAATTCCTTTGTTATTTTTATTCATCCCACTTTTTAAAAATAATAATAATAATAATTTATTTTTGCATCCTTCTTTGTTCGAAGGCTCCCACAATTTTTTTCTCTTTTTTTATTTTATTTTTTTTTCCAATTTTAGGGGCCACGATCCAATTTCACTTCTCCATTTTTTATTATTTTTTATATTATGTTGATATGATGCTCCTCATTGTTTTAAGGTAAAATTTGCAATTTTGACCCGTTCTCAATTCGATTTTATTGCCAACGAGAGAGATTCTGGTCAAAATTAATTTAGTAGTCAAAATTGAATTCCAATTCCACCTCTCGCTCATTTTGATTTTTTTTTTTTTGCGTGGCTGATTCGACATAGATTTTTAGTCAATTAATTAATAACTAATTAATTAATTAATCTCAGTTTTTCCCTTCAACAAATACCCCTCAATGGATTTGGTATAAGCGAGAGCAGGAGCGCATACAAATTCGTTGTTCATTTTTTTATTTTTTTTCTATTTTTTTTCTATTTTTATTTTCTTATAGCAAATACAATGTTATATCATGGAGCTATGCCCCGATGACAAGCATCGATGGACGTATTTCCCAAATGATATTTCATTGTGTTATTATTTTTTATTTTTTACGCTCGTGTGAGGAGCTTATAATTTTAGGTAAATTGTCAACCATAAGCGGAATTAAATTCACAATCTTATCACTGTTCGAATAAGATCAATTTTTTTGCTCGTGTTAGGAGTTTATAATTTTTGATAAATTGTCAACCATAAACAGACTTGATGTCTCATATCCTACTGTCATTTGACTAGGATCGATTTTCGCTCGTGTTAGGAGCTTATAGTTTTTTAGCAAACTGCCAGCCATGAACGGACTTGATGTCATGATCCTATTGCCGTTTGAATAGGATCGACTTTCGCTCATGTTAGGAGCTTACAGTTTTTAGCAAACTGCCAACCATGAATAGACTTGATGCTATGATCCTATTGCTGTTTGACTAGGATCGACTTTCACTCGTGTGAGAAGATTACAGTTTTTGGCAAGACAGACTTGATGTCTCAGATGCTACTACCGTTTAACAAGGATAGATTCTTGCTCGTGTTAGGAGCTTACAGTTTTTGGAAAACTACTACCCATAAACAAACTTGATGTCTAAGATTTTACTGTCGTTTGACTAGGATTGATTCTCGCTCGTATTAGAAGCTTACAGTTTTTGGCAAACTGTCAGCATCAATAGACTTGATGTCATGATCCTATCATCGTTTGACTATGATTAACTTCCATTCGTGTTAGGAGCTTATAGTTTTTGGCAAACTGTCAGCCATAAATGGACTTAATGTTTTGATCCTATTGCCGTTTGACTAGGATCAATTTTCACACTCTTTAGGCATGATACCTCTTTAAAAAGCGACCATTAATGGGTGGCATTGGACGTTCTCCATTTTGATCTACCAATTGATAGGCTCCTCCCTCATAAGCACATAAGGTCCTTCCCAATTGGGGTTAAATATTCCTTTTGTCATTTTATTGGTGATGATGGGTCGTCGTAACACCAAGACGAGGTCTCTTTTCTTAAATGTGCATTCTCTAGCCAATTTATCATATGCCTTACCATTCATGCTTGGTATAGCTCCAAATTTTGCTGTGCAATTAGCCTTTGCTCATCTAGAGTGTCTAGCTCGTCAAGTCGCAGTTGAGTATTTTCTTCAATTGTCATATTCCATTGTACAACCATCCTTAATGAAGGTATTTCTACTTCGAGTGAAAGCACTACCTCAACATCGAATACTAAGGAGTATGGTGTTGATTGTGTCGGTGTACGATATGTGGCTCGATAGGCCCAAAACACCTCTTCCAATTTTTTATGCCACTCTCTTTTATTCTTGGATATGCTTTTCTTGAGTAATTTGAATAGGGTCTAATTGAATGCTTCAGTTAGACTGTTTGCCCTTGGATTATATATTGAAGAATATTGCTAATTAATTTTGTGATGATCTGCGAACTTGTAGACGAAAGAATTTTTGAAAGCCAACCCATTATCGAATATGATTCTCCTAGGTGTTCCAAACCAGCTTAAAAGATTTTTGTGAAAAAAATTGATGACATTGCTGGCTTTGAATTCTATTAAGGGAATAGCCTCTACCCATTTAGAAAAATAATCTGTCACTGCTAAAATGAAGCAATGTCCAAGAGAGGAGGGGGTTCAATTGGTCCAATTACATCAGTTCCCCAAATTTAGAATGGCCAAGACGAAATTGTCGGGTGAAGAGGATTAGGTGCTTATGAATTAGATCTCCACGCACTTGGCATAAATGACAAGCTTTTGCGTAGTTTATGCAATCTCAAACCATACTCGGCCAGTAGTACCCCAACCTCTTGATCTTGAGGTACATTTTAGGCCCTGATTGGTGAGCACCACAGAGACTAGAATGGATTTCTTGCAACACATGAGTGACTTCGTCCATGGCAATACATCTAAGCCAAAGCTGCTCATAAGATCGTCGGTATAAAGTGTCATTCATATAACGTATCGAAGGGCTCTCTTTTTCAATTGTATTCTTTAAGTTTTATCTTCAGGCAATAACCCATTCTTGAAATAATTTAAAAATTGTTCCCTCTAATCATGTTCTTGTTCAAGGGCAATTGTCATGGTATTTGACACTTCTTCTTCATAAGCGATATCATTTTTGGTGTTCGCATCCATGGGCGATATTAACTTTCTATCTTTTATGGTGATGTTAATTTGATCAATATCTAGACCAGCTAGCTCCTTAGTGAATTTTGCAAGCGCATCTGCCCTTCCATTAGCAGTTCTAGTTATGCAAGTTATGGTGAAGTTTGGTATCTTTTTTATGAGATCCATGGCTCTAGTGTATTACTTAGATAATTCAGCCTTTTTAACCCTGTATTCACCTGTCACTTGTTTGATAACGAGTTGAGAATCCCCATAGATGTGTAGATTTTTAACATCCATTTTTATTGCAAGTTCAAGTTCGGCAATTAAGGCTTCGTACTTAGCTTCATTGTTGGTGCAAGGATTAGTAAGAGTTAGAGAGTAATGTAATATCCCTTTCTCTGGAGTAATAAATACCAAGCCAACTCCCGATTTAACTTTTAGGATATTTGGAGGAATGACAGGTTGAATTGAGGACGCCCCATCAAAATAAAGCTCCCAATATGTGAATTGTCTAGTATAGGATGAGTTGCCAAGAAATCTGCTAAAGCTTGACCTTTTATCGCTTTCTGTGGTATATACGTTATATCGAATTCCTGATGTAAAGTGTCCATTTTGTTAATCAACCTGTCAATGTTGGTCTTGTCATTAAGTATCATAGAGGATCGACCCTGGATATAAGATGGACTTTGTGTTCAAGAAGGTAATGCCTCAACTTTTTAACGGCAAATATCAAAGCTAAACATTGCTTCTCGATCAGAGAGTATGAACTCTCTGCTCCTACAAACATTTGGCTAAGGTAATATAGAGCAACCTCTTTTCCCTCATCATTATTTTGGGCCAATAATGCTCCCAATGATGTCTCTAATGTTGTAATGTATATGATTAAAGGTCTTCCAGCAACAGGTGCTCCAAGGACCAGATGTTGTAAAAGATATTCTTTGATGTTTTCAAAAGCCTTTTGACACGAATTATCCCAGACAAATGGGGCATCTTTCTTTGTCAACTTTGAGAAAGGGTGGATTCGCCCAGATTGGTTAGAGATAAACCTTGTAATATAAGTCAAACACCCTTGAAATGATCGAAGCTCCTTAAGATTCCTTGGGGGTGGCATATCAATAATTGATTTTATTTTGGAAGGGCCAATTTCAATCCTCTTATGTTCCACAATGAACCCTAAAAATTTTCCTGATGAAACACCAAATGCACACTTAAGGGGATTCATCTTGAAGTTGTACTTGCGAATGCGAGTAAACACAGTCCTCAGATCATGACAATGTTCTGCTCTAGAGCATGATTTTACTACTAAGTCATCGACGTAGCATTTGACAAGCTTGTGAATTAAATCATTAAAGATTTTGGTTATCACCCTTTGATATATGGCACCTGCATTCTTCAATCCAAAGGGCATGATAGTATAACAGAATATCCCAATTGGGTGTGTAGAATGCTGTATGTTTTTCATCCTCCGGTGCCATCTTAATTTGATTGTAACCAGATAACCCATCCATGAATGAGAATATTTCAAGATTTGACACCGAGTCAATTATCACATCGGTGATTGGAAGTGGAAAATCCACATATTCTAAGTTGCCTATTTTTCTTCTTAACTGGACAATGTTTGTTATCCAATCAGCATACTTCTCCTCTCTAATGAGGCTAGCCTCTATAAGCTTTTTTATTTCAGAGGTGATTTTCTCTTCTAGCTCTATTCTCATTCTTCTCAGCGCTTGTTTTATTGGAGTGATATCTAGATTGATAGATAGGCTATAAACTATGACTTTTGGGTCAAGACCGGGTATTTCTTTATATGTCCATGCAAAGCAGTCACTAAATTCTTGGAGAAGTTCTTTCAATTGCCCCTTTCCTCTTCAGAGAGTTGAGTGCTTATATAGGTAGGCTTAACATCTTCTATAGGTCTAGATTAATTTCGATCAACTCATCATTGGTAGTCTGCCCTCCATCTTCTAATTATTTTGGTGCCTTTTTAAGTTCTTCCTTATCTTGTTCATTTGCCTTTGCTTCCACTTCATATATCAACACCATATTGCAAGTATGTGTGCATGTTGTTCTTTCTTTTGAGTCACAAATTTCTTTGTCTGGCTCTTCATACCTCAAACCACGTGTATTTGAGATTCTTCCATCTAGTAAAGGTATACTCCTAGAACAAGGGTTCCATAATTTTTCGAATCAAGAGAACTGACTTTTTGATTGAGGCTTCAGACACCCAAATTTCTTCATGAGCATTGCCAATTTTGGTGGGTAATAGGCAAATGGAGGATCTCTACTTTTTATGTTGTTTCAAGGTTAACCACCTGATTTTTCATAGCATTGTGGTTTTCCTATGACCGATAAAAACGTATGGGTTTATGGATAACAAGTTTTCCACTCGCATGTTCTCTCTTTGTAGGGACAATAAAGATTTTCATTTTGTGCACATGAGATGTCCTAAGGGGAACAAACTCTTTTAAACATCCTGAAGGGACTCTTAAAACGCTTAGCTCATACTTTGAGTTGCTTTGGCCCAGTGTGAATTTTCGTGTCAAACCACTTCTTTTATAAGCTTTGATTACATCGCACTCAATGGTAGTGTCATCGCTTGACTCAGTTTCAATGTTAGAATCACTACCAAAATGGGGGCAAGAAGACAAAGTCACTTTCTTTAACTTTGAAACATTGGAGCTTTGTAGCAGTGGATTTGAGTGCTTAGGCATCAACTCTATGAAATACCATGCATCATCATATCTCACTTCATGAACTGCAAACGATTGGATATCCCCATCAATGCCCTTTTTGTTTTCATTTTTTAGATATTTCAAACATTGGTGCAAGGTAGATGGAATAATATGATTTTCATGTAACCAAGGTCTTACCAATAAAGCTTTATTTGATGTGTCAATATTAATCATATAAAATTTGACCTTGGTCTCTAGATCCTCCAATTGCAATGGCCGATATATGGAACTCAGTGCCTTTTGACTGTTCTTGTCAAAACCATGAATAATGATTTTCTCAGTCGAAAGATCAGAAGTGCATAAAGATAGACTTTTCAAAGTGCGCAAAGATAGACTTTTGACCGATGACCCTGGATCAATTAGGATTCTATTTATTTTGGCTTCGTCAACACTTCCAGTCATGTATAGTGGTCGGTTGTGTTATGTAGTTCCAAGAAGCATGTTATCCTCATCAAAAGAAATGGCTGAAGTCTGATAAGTGTGTAGCGCTTCCTTTACATCAGCGTTCATAAAAAAAGATTGGAACTTCTGAAGGTATTGTAGAGCATAACTGAGAACATCCCTTAGTTCTTGTGACATCATAAGAGCATCATAGATACTAAGAAGGGCAAGAACCTTTCTCAAGTGGGATAAAATATTATATTCATGAGGGGCCAACTTTAATGTTGGAGGAGCTAGGTTGTTGCCCGACTCCAGAATCTCAATTTGTTTCCCCTTGTGATTGTCTTTCTCTTTGTTTGTTCGTCGTTCTGGTAACATGTTGCCACTTCTCAAGTTCATTAGACACATCTCAGCTATCTGTTTTTCCACCTAATTAATTGTTTCATCATATAAATCACCAGTCAAATATTCTTCTTCTGAATTGCTACCAAAGCTTATCATATTGCAAACAACTATTTTCATGATTGGCGTCGCTTCAGGATTTCTAGCAATAGTCATGCGGCTCATTCTTATCTATCGCATTACCCAACATTTGACTTCAGTGCATTCATCAATTGTGTGATGGATCCTTCTATGGTAAGGGCAGTACAAAAAATGCTAAGTATCCCTTGCCTCCTTTATGTTTAAATGGGTTCTGCCTTCTAATGAGCGCAAGCATTCATTGTTAATTACCCTTAAAAATCAGGGAACCTTTAATTGAGAGATCTATGTTATGAAATAAAATAATAAAAAAACTGAACAATATGATTCATTAAATATCATAACAAAAATACATGATTGAGTTCAAAAAGAAACTGACAGAAGAGAAAAGTCTTTGCCAACTTGGATGAATTGTATCTGTCAAATACCCGGACTTGCAATAGCGTATTGGATATTTTGGATTTTATAGATATTCGGTCTCAACGACTTGTTGGATAATCAATTTGGAAAATATCCGGCCTTAACGGCTTATTGGATATTTTAATTTGTGAAGATATCCGGTCTTGACGGCTTGTTGGATATTCAATATCCGCCCTCAACAGCTTATTGGATATTTGTGAATTATCTGGCCTTGACAGTTTATTGGATATCCTAATTTGTGAATTATCCAGCCTCAGCGGGTTGTTAGATATTTAATTTAGAAAATATCTGACCTCAACAGCTTATTGGACATTTTAATTTGGAAATATCTGGCCTTGACGGCTTATTGGATATTCAATTTGAGAAAATATTCGGCCTCGATGGCTTATTAGATATCTTAATTTATGAATTATCTAGACTCAATTGCTTATTGGATATTTGATTTGAGAAACATCCAACCTCAATGGCTTATTGGATATTTTAATTTGTGAATTATCCAGCCTTAGCAGCTTGTTGGATATTCAATTTGAGAAAATATCCCGCCTCGATGGCTTATTGGATATTTTGATTTGTGAATTATCCGGCCTTGACAGCTTATTGGATATTCAATTTGAGAAAATATCCAGCCTCAATGGCTTATTGGATATTTTATTTTAAAAATATTCGGCCCTGACGGCTTGTTGGTTATTTAATATCCGGCCCTCAACGGCTTATTGGATATTTCAGTCTTAATGAACACAACATCATATTAAGGAATTACGTCCCGATGATAAACGTCAATGTATGCACCTCCCAAACAATATTTTATTGTGATACATTAAGATTTTTAGAGATTCTTTATCTAGCCTCGATGGTTTATTGGATACTTAATTTGAGAAAATATCCGGCCGTAATGGCTTGTTGGATATTTCAATTCCAATTGTCTCAAATTATCTTTAGCCATCAAATCTTTAATTTTCTCATCACCGTCCACTTAAATTCGCAAATCTGCTTCAATTCAAATTTTGGATCAAAAATCTGATCTCACATTTGGAAAGATCAAGTTCGATTTAATAAGGATCAACTCTTGATCATGTCAAAAGTCAACTAGTTGACCTAGATATGCTCAAATCATTTTCAGTCGTTGATTGGAAATTTTGATCTAAACCATCATGACCGTTCATTTAAATTTGCAAATTTGGTTCACTTAAGGTCTTGAATCAGAATTCCGACATCATATTTGGAAAGATCAGATTCGATTTAGTAGGGATCGACATCTTGATCATGTCAAAATTCTTTCGATTGATCTAGATATGTTCCAAACATTCTTAGCTGTTGATTTAGATTTTAGATCAGACTCATCATGACCATTCCTTTAAATTCACAGATCTGCTTCAATCTCGAATTAGGATCGAACATCTGATATCATATTTGACAAGATCATGTTTGATTTAGTAGGGATCGATACCTTGATCATGTCAAAATTCATCCGATTGATCTAGATATGTTCTAAACATTCTCAACCATTGATGCATTGCATTATGGTAGTATTTTTCCATTGTATTTCATGTCAAATCTAGGCTTATTTTAACACTTTTATACTCATTATAGCTTTATTTCCTTCATATCTTCGGAATCTTCACTTTTTAGAACTTTTATGGAATTTCAGGTAAAAACACCATTTTTTTTTTCGATATATTTTAAAGATTCTGAGGCCATGGGACGATTTTTTGTGTGAAAACGAAGCTGCTCGTCAAATTTGAGCTCATTCGGAGTTTTCCTGAGAATTACGGCCAGGTGAACCCCATGGGGTTCATCATCCCAATCGCCAACCAGCGAAACTCACAGAGAGCATCATGGCCAGGTGAACCCAGCGGGGTTCACCAGAATTCCTTCAGGCCGAAAACAGTCCAGAGGACATCACAGCCAGGTGAACCCGGTGGGGTTCACCACGCTTCTTTCAGCCGAACTCACAGAATGAATCACGGCCAGGTGAACCCGGCGGGGTTCACCCATGATTCTGATCCAAGCTCACGCACGAACCCGACCTATACTCGGTTTTCCTTCGATTTCTCACCCGTTCGGAGTCCAAATTCGGCAAGTAAGGTGTCTATGGAAAGCTCTTTCAGAGGCGAACGAATGGGATATAAAAGCCCTAATTTTCTTGCCCTAATTATCAAGGAATCATGCAACGAAGGGCGGCGGGCGGAAGAACAAGGTGACAACACGAGTTCGAGGAAATTTTCGGAGATTGGATCATCGGAGCATCACTATTCTTGCAGATTTACTTCGGTTTATCCTCTCCTATCCTTTAGAAACTCTTTCTTGTAATCTTCCTATGTTAAAAGATAGATTTTTGAGCATAACGATGATGATTGTAGCGTAAACCCTATTTCGGGGCTTGGTTTAAAACCCGTTGACGAATTTAATCGCAAACTTTATCTTTATTACGTTGTTTGGATTGCGTTGTGAGCATATTTTACTTTGACGTGTTTATTTCATGATTTTACATTGGCCGAGTATTTTCACGCGTTAGCCGTTACGATTCATATCGAGAGAAGGATCGTAAGGGTGGATTCCCTTAGTAAAACTTGCGAGACCTCGACACGAGAGTGCTTGGTCTTCGCTCGAGGATTTTATATTCTGCCATAGAACTCATTGGGTTCATCTTAGAATGACCCACCGCGAGAGTAGGAGGTCGTCCTAAGTTGAACACCGGGGTGTACACTCGAGAGAGGGCACCTTGTACCTTAGGGTTAGATTCCTTGTGCAAAATCAACAATCCAAATAACCAACATCTGCCTTGTGCGATTAAAGTAGTCATCGTGGTGAAAACCAAAGCTCTGATTTCTCTCTGGTACTTAGTCCCTACCGTCGTAGCGTTGATTACTTGTTTTCGATTTCTGCTTTCAAAACCCAATTTCGTTTCACCTAGCTATTAGGACTCAGATTTTCTGGTACTCAACTCTGTTCCCTGTGGGATTCGATATCTTTTATATTACTTCGACATAACCGTGCACTTGCGGTACGTGTCAAGTTTTTGGTGCCGTTGCCGAGAAACAACAGTTGATATTAGTATACTTCCGAGAATTGGTAGACTAGGCCTTAGGTTAGATTTTCCTTACTGCACTGCTATTTTCTTTTTCTTTTTATTTACTTGCTGTCTTATAACTTTATAATTTTGACTGACTGTTTTATGCGAAGAAGTTCTTGGGCAGGTACATTCTTTGACATTGATCTAGAGATCGAGCACACCTTCAGGACAAGAAGGAAGCAAAATCAAATTCTGAAGAAAGAAGTCATGAACCATCCAGAAGGAGAAAATCAGATGAAGCACATTCAGCTTGATGTGAACAATGACAGAGTACCACAACCAATGGGGAACAACTATAACAACAGGACATTGAAAGATTACTCTACTCCTTACACTTATGGTTTTCAATCAGGAATTACTAGGCCTGCTGTTGAGGCCAATAACTTTGAAATAAATTCTGCTCTTCTTTCTATGGTGCAACAAAACCAATTTGGTGGTTCTCCTCTTGAGGACCCCAACATGCACCTCTCTATTTTTCTAGAATATTGCGATATGTTGAAAATTAACGGTGTGTCTGCTGATGCTATCAGGTTGCGACTATTTTCCTTCTCTCTGAGGGACAGGGAGAGAGCTTGGTTGCACACACTACCTGCTTCTTTGATAAGAACATGGGTAGAGTTTTCTCAAGCCTTTCTCTCCAAGTACTTCCCTCCATCAAAGACAATTCAATTGCGAAATCAGATAACGAGTTTCATGCAAAAGGATGGAGAGTCTCTATATGAAGCTTGGGAGAGGTTTAAAGAGCTCCAAAGGATATGTCCACATCACCGAGTTGAAACTTGGGTTTTGATCCAAATGTTCTACAACGGTTTGGATTACAACACGAGACTTACAGTAGACGCTGCAGCAGGAGGCGCTTTGATGAATAGGAGAGTTGAGGATGCTATGAACCTTCTCGAGGACATGGCGATTAACCATCACCAATGGACATCTGAGAGAGGTACTTCTACCAAGAAGTCAGGTAAGTATGACCTTAACTCTTTGACTGCACTCACGGCTAAAGTTGATAATTTGACTAGGAAGCTTGATTCTTGGTCTATTAATTCAATGGAAGTTAACGCTATTTCTTGTGAGGTCTGTGGAGTTGTAGGTCATGCAGGGGCAGATTGTCAGGCAGGAGATGGGCAGATGGCTGCGATCAACTCTGAGCAATTGAATGTTGTTGGAAATTTTAACCCGAACAACAACTCATACTCCAGCACATTCAATCCAGGGTGGCGCAACCACCCAAATTTCTCTTACCAGACAACTCAGCCGATTCAGCCTGGACAAGTTCCACCACAACAAGCCCAGCCCCCGCAAGGAAACTTTAGACAGCTCCAACAGAACAATTTCATACCGCCAGGATATCAAGCTAGGAACTTCAATGCACCACCACCACAGCCAAGGCCCAATAATGATTCAAATTTGAGCAAGCAACTTGAAGGACTTATAGACATGATGAAGATGATGATGACAAGGATGGACTCCTTGGAAACACACAATAAAATGCTAGAGAGCCAGCTAGCCCAGCAAGCTAGCTCGTCTTCGAGAGCACCAGGGAAGCTACCATCCCAGCTAGAGGTAAACCCGAGGGAGCATTGCAATGCAATCTCCACTCGGAGCAGCAAGCAACTTGAAGATCCAAAGATGCCGACCAATGACAGGATAGATGAAGTGATACCAGAACCTGTAGAACAACATTCAGATGAAACACCAGTGGCACCTGAACCAGCTGAAGAGGAGCGGCCCTATGTGGGACCGCCCGCATACAAGCTACCGATTCCTTTTCCGCAGAGGCTTGTCAAGGCAAAATTGGACAAGCAATTTGGTAAGTTTTTAGAGGTTTTAAAGAAACTTTACATTAACATCCCTTTCGTTGATGCTCTTTCGCAGATGCCGACTTATGCAAAATTCCTGAAAGACATCTTATCAAACAAGAGGAAGCTAGAGGATCAAGGGACTGTTGCACTTACTGAGGAGTGCAGCGCCATCATTCAGAACAAGCTCCCTCAGAAACATAAAGACCCAGGCAGTTTCTCCATACCCTGCCAGATTGGGGAGATGTCCTTTCACAGAGCTTTGTGCGATCTAGGAGCAAGCGTTAGCCTCATGCCACTATCACTTTGTAAAAGGCTAGACCTAGGAGATTTGCAACTAACTAGTATTTCTATACAGCTTGCAGACAGATCTGTACGCCACCCAGTTGGTATTTTAGAGGATGTACTATTAGGGAATACCGGGTGTAATTTAAAATTTTGCAGTCCCAGGACGCAGCGGAAGAATCGTTACACCCGAAACATATTCCTTTCCCAAGGATCCATGCGAGAGAGAGAACACAAGGATGTGTTAGAGATGTACCTCTTTTGCTTGTCGAGATGTTGAAGCCATGTTGAAGACGCCCAAGTGTTCGCCCTCCACAAGTATCCACGCGTCGACCGTCTCAACGTTGCTCCCTTCCACGCTCGGTGCTAGCCTCGGGAAGAGAATCAAGCCTTATCACTCTCTTCAAATCTTGCGCCACCTCTAAGGTAGAAGCGCCAAGAAGAGATGAGGAAGATGATGATGCGCCAAGTACTTCCTTCCTCTTCTTTACATGCGCCACCTTCAAGCAAGATGCGCCTATGGCCAAGGAACGAAGAGGTCTTGTGGCAAGGAGAGCCACCAAGCACTAAGAGTCCTTGCACCAAGAAGAGATAGAGAAGATGAAGAACTTACGGTTCCAAGGAAGAAGGAGATTGCGCTCCTTGATGAAGAAGGAGAGCTCCAAGCTCTCAAGTTGTCACCACCCCAAGCTTCCAATTCTCTCCAAGAGATGTCGCCACCAAGCCCTTCTCCAAGTTACGTCAAGAGGTGAAGAAGGAGAAGAAGGCTTGCGGCTTCAAGGAGGAAGAAGGGTTGCGCCACCTTCAAGTTGTCACCCTTTGCCCTTGCTCACGCCTCTCTATATGTCTTCATGCCTCCAAGGAGTTAACCTCTTTTGAGTGGGTGACTAGGGTCTTATTTATAAGGGCAAGAGGCGGTTTAGGGAGGGCTAGGATCATGCCAAGTGGGCGGCTAGGATGAAGGAGGTTTGTGGCAAGGAAAGTCTCCAAGACTTTTCCATAAACCTCATTCAACCTATCCTTATTTACCCTATAGCCATATCAGCCCAAGAGATGCCTTAAAAGCATGCATTCCATCCTAGGAAGAAGGGCTAGGCGCCCTTTACTTCCATAATGAAGCAAAGGTGCCTCCCTCACCCCATTATGCCCTTAGGCGCCAATGGGGTGAGATTTCTCCCCATTATGCCCTTTTAGCCTTTAATCTCTTCATGACAACTTATTATTGGGCCTCATTGGATAATGAGCTAGCCCAAACTTTATGGCATGGGTTGATTAAGCCATTGGATCCAATCCAACGCAACCCTAATCCAAATGTGACCAATCTAGGTCAATTTCGGATCAACCTGCCAAAAATGAAGTTTGGCTCCAATAACTTTCTTCCAACTCATCAGGTCCATTGGCGCTGATGAAATCTTCCAAATGGATCCAAGTTATCCAATAACTTGATCCTAAGGCTTCTGATTAAAGCAACGTCAAGAGTCTATTGCATGTGACCCCGTAGGATCCATATGACGATGGCAATGATGTAAACATCATAAATTGTGAGGGGTATCTAGCAACACATCACTACTACCCATGTCATAGGACTTAAGTAATTATGGCAACAACTCCTAACAAGCAACGAGGATTCCCATTGCATTATAGATCCCTTTTCCTATACTGATATCCTGCCATTGGATTAGTCTCAAGTTTATCAATCCAATGCATTGGTCATGACTCAACAAGTGTGGCCACACTTTCCTGTCATGCACCAATAAGGTGGGGCGCCCCGAGTGGACATCATGCTTCCAATAAGGAAGGGGCAAATCCTACTATTGGTCATCCATGTCTCTACATGACTTATGACATGCCCAATGACAGTCGTTTTGATCTCCCAATTACGGAGAGACGTAAGACTGAAAGTCCCCTAAGAAACGGGGAGCGAAACCCTAATAGGCGCATATGGAGGTATTCATGCAGCGGAAGGGGTTTCTAGTGATCGAATGCATGATATATGATCAACTTTAAAATCAATTGCATAGAATGGTAGCGACTCATACCATGGCCATCGCTTGGATGGTGTCTAGGAAGAAGAGAGAACGATGGGGTTCTCCTCCAAAGCGCCACACACAAGATGATCGATGGCTTGCTCCTTGGACGCTCCTTGTGCTAGCAAGGTTCTCCAAGTGACCTTGTCGTGTGAGAAGGGATGAAGAAGATGAGATCCACTGCTTGGCGATTCTTCCTTGTCGTCAAAGCCTCTTCCACGAGAATGCCCAAAAAAATTACACGAGAAGAGAGGGGCGACAACAATAGGAGTGAAGAGGTGAGGCGTGGTCACGTATGTGATCATGCTTTCTAAAAATAGAAAGCCACTCCTCAACATGCGATCAAGGGTTTTTTCCAATCGCATATTTCTCTTAACTTGAACCGTGCGCTCACATGATGAGCTGGTTCAATTTTGTTTGGTTCAAAGACCAATTAACCCAAGCTATTAGTCCAGATCACATTAAACCCTAAGGTTCTTGATCTGACCGTTGATCTCTTGATGCTCCTGATCTCACCGATCTAGCATCCATTCTCTCAATCGAAGCTTACCGATCTCAAGCCCTAATCAATCAAACATGATCAGACCAGATCTCACTCACAATCATAGATTAAATCCCTTTAAACTGAACCTAAACAATTCAGTCCACACGATCTGACTTAAGTAAGCCATATCATCAAATTGTGCGACCCTAAGGGTTTCCTTTAAATGTCGGTAACGATAACTTACGTCATCACGATCAGTGAGGGGTATCTAGCAACACATCACTGTCTCCCGATATAAAAGAAAGAGTCTTCCAAGACTACACCCAAACCACAGCACAAGTGTGAATCCACTTCACCAGGCATACATGATTCCTTTGCCACTGGATGTTCTTATTGGACAAGCGTGTCAAGCCTGTAGCTCCAATATGATGAGCATGATTAGATCAGATGAACATAGTCACCTGGGTATGGCCATACACTTTCTCAATCATCTCATCCAGGGGGGCCCCATAGAACATCATACTCCTTAAACAAAGAGACGGCAATCCTATATCTATCACCAGTGCCCTAACCTGACTCATGATCATTATCCAAGATAGTCTATAACCATTATGTTTCAAATGATATTGAACTACCTCAAAACAATGACAATCATCATTTAGAAACACAAGTGATCTCAAGTCAGAGGAAGTATGCCACTTGTTGCATACAAGGATTATTCACATTGTGACAAGCAATTGAATATCCTAGTAGGGTCTGTCCAGTACATCCAATGTACCCATGAGTCTACATCTTATTCCATGCTCGAAGCATCCTATAAGATTAGAACACACATTAGTCTTAACCATATCAAGGCTGTCTCATGTTCACCAAGATATCTCGACTAAGGACATATAGCATGTCAGCCTAGCTGAACAGCATTGAGACATTATTCAGAAGCACAGTTATTGCAGCAGACAATGTAACAAACTGAATAATAACCATTGCCTTTATAAACATAAGAGTTTATACATGATACTGTTACAATCCCAAGGCCTCAAACATTAGCCTTAAGGGCATACCCCAACAATCTCCCACTTGCACTTAATCTAATGGTTGAGAAATCTCAAACCCATATTATTACAGTGCTTCTCATGCTTCTGCTGCGCCAGAGGCTTGGTAAGCGGGTCAGCCAGATTGTCATCTGTATGAACCTTGCAGATTTTGATCTCGCCTCGATCAATGATCTCCCGGATCAAGTGAAACCGTCTCTGTATGTGCTTGGACTTCTGGTGCGACCGTGGTTCCTTTGCTTGTGTTATTGCTCCAGTGTTATCACAGAAGATAACCAAAGGATCTGCACTCGAAGGAACAACACCAAGTTCCTGAATGAACTTATGAATCCAAACTGCCTCCTTAGATGCTTCCGAGGCTGCAACATACTCGGCTTCTGTTGTGGAATCAGCAACAATAGACTGTTTGAAACTTTTCCACACCACTGCTCCTCCATTCAAGCTAAAAACATAGCCTGATTGCGATCGGAAATCATCCTGGTCAGATTGGAACGAAGCGTCAGTATATCCTTCAATACTGAGTTCTTCCTGACCTCCATATATCAAGAACATATCTTTGGTCCTCCGAAGATATTTCAAAATGTTCTTGACTGCAATCCAGTGTGCCTTACCTGGATTACTTTGGAATCGACTGGTCACGCTTAACCCGTAAGCGACGTCTGGGCGAGTACACAACATCGCATACATAATGGATCCAATAGCCGAAGCATAAGGCGTATTGTCCATTTCATCTTTCTCAGTCTGTGTTTGTGGACACTGACTCTTTGAAAGATTCAGACCATGTCTGACTGGAAGATATCCTCTTTTAGAATTCTCTAAATGGAATCTCTCCAGGACTTTATCGATGTAAGTACTCTGGCACAGCCCGAGAAGCCTCTTAGATCTATCCCTGTAGATCTTCACACCTAATACATAGGCTGCTTCTCCTAAATCTTTCATCTGGAAACATTTCCTTAGCCATGCTTTAACAGCATGCATTTCAGGAATATCGTTTCCAATGATTAAGATATCATCGACGTAGAGGACTAGGAAAGTAATCACGCTCCCACTAAACCTCTTATATACACACGGGTCATCTTCGTTCTTGATGAACCCAAACTCAGAGATTGATTCATCAAAACGAATATTCCAGCTTCTTGATGCTTGTTTAAGTCCATAAATGGACTTCTTTAACTTGCATATTTTATGACGATCTGATGGATTAGTGAAACCTTCAGGTTGTGTCATATACACATCCTCATCCAGTTTTCCATTAAGGAAAGCCGTCTTCACATCCATCTGCCAGATCTCATAATCATAATATGCAGCTATCGCGAAAAGAATCCGAATAGACTTAAACATAGCTACAGGTGAGAAAGTTTCATCATAATCTATCCCGTAGATTTGTTTGAAACCTTTCGCAACTAGCCTGCCTTTATAGGTAACTACGTTACCATCCATGTCAATCTTCCTTTTGAAGATCCATTTACAGCCTATAGGGATTACTCCCGGAGGCGGATCAACCAAATCCCAGACTTGGTTATCTGACATGGAGTCCATCTCGGCTCGCATAGCTTCAAGCCATCTAGCTGACTCCGGTCCACTGACCGCATCCGCATAAGTGAGGGGTTCATCATTATCAATGATGTAGACTCCGTCATAGCGCTCAGGCCTATATCTGCTAAGGTACCTTGTCTGGGGATAGCTTATGAGAATGGATCCAATCCAAACTCCTGGGACATTATTTATGCAACTCAATACATCAACGCAGGTAGAGAAGTCTGCATAATAACGACCATGCCTATATAAAGAGTAATAGTTCTATCAAAGTACATTCAAACAATGTCTGACCATGTCCATACATTGGTCTTTAGGGCATATACACCAACAATCTCCCACTTGCACTAAGACCAAGGACAACTGATGTTTAGTCAGTTCCAATGTCTCTAGTATGACCCATTTAGCTTCCGCTGCGCTAGAGGCTATGTCAGTGGGTTTTTCCAGATTGCTATCTGTGTTTATTTTAACAAATTTGATTATCATCCTTATCCATGATCTCTAAGATCAGATGATATGCTGCAGTACATACTTGAGCATTAAGTTCCTTTTCTTATGCAATGGCCCCAGTAAGAACTATACTGGACCATCAAGCACCATGAACCAAATCAAGTTCAAATGAATAAAGCTGCCTCCTTGGCTGCCACAAGGAGCTGCAATGTTCTCAGCCTTATTTGTAGAATCTTGCCACTTTGGTTTGCTTAATGCTCTTTCTGCACACAACACCACAATAAGGCAAAGCGCAAATCCTGGCTGTGATCAATAGTCACTAGACTGGAACGAAGTGTCAGTGTACCCCTGTACACAAAATTCTTTCCTGTCTATCATAGACTAGACTCCAATCCTTTATACTTCCCAAGTATATATATAAGGATTGCTTTCACAGCTATCCAGTGTTAAACACTAAGATCTGATTGAAACTTGCTGGCTATGCTCCAAGCATTTGCCACAAATGGTCTTGAGTATATTATTCAAAACATGATCCATCCTACACACCATGTATCAGGATTTTAGACCCATGTTATTACTCTCCAGCTGTGTCACAGTACACAACATCTTTGAGAGAGTCAGACCATATCTTCCTGGAAGGTATCAATATTTGGAATCATCCAATATAAACCTCTCCAGAAACTCTTGGATGAACATAGATTGACTAAAGGGCAATGACTTTCTTGGATCTCTATCTATAGATCCTCATGCCTAGGATGTAGGCATCTTTCCCAAGATCATTCTTCTCGAAATACATATCTTCCTTTTCTTCACCATGTGAAGAGCTGAGATGTCATTTCATGTGAGGAGAATATCATCAATCATCTAGAACAAGAAATACTATTAAGGTGCTCCCACTGATCTTCTTGTAAACACAGGCTCTTTTAAACATGCTTGCATAACACCATGCATATCTTCATGGCCTTGATATGAAAACCCTCTGGCTATTTCCTTATAGATATCTTTTCAGACGTCCATGCAAGAAAGGCAATTTTCATAACAACATGCCATAATTGATCATGCAATTATAACAAGTAGATCCCTAATGGACTTAAAATTTGCCTGAAATTTCTGTTCACTAGCTTGCCTTTTAAGGTAACAATGTTACCTTCCATGTCTATCTTCCTAGAAGATTTATTTACAGCTTGTGGGAATTACCCCTTTGGCTGCTCATCCAAGTCCCAGACTTGATTAGCAGACATGGAGTCCATTATGGTTCTCATGGCCCTTAGCCATTTCTTGGAATCTGGTCCACCGACCGCTTCCATTTCCTCATAAGTCTTAGGTTCATGCTTGATGAAAAATTCGTCATGCCTAGCATATCGAATCGATCCAGACTTATGTGGTTCCTGTGTTACTTGAACCTCAGGTTGACTTTCAACCTGTATATGAGATTTTACTCTCCATTTGTGTCTAATTGTATTGTGGTTGATTCTGGACCTTATCCAAATCAAATCTACTCCCACTAGCTTCTTTCAAAAGAAACATCTTCTCAAGAGAGACAGCAGTTTGAACAACAAATAATTTGTTCTCTTCAGGATAGAATAAGCACTCTACAGTGCAGCACAAACACATACTTTTGAATCACTGCACATTACATTCCCAATTCCATTGAAGAAATGGGATATTTGCAGTTCGCAACTCAAAAGCTAACTTAGACATTTTCTTATGGAGTGGTAGTACATCTGTTTGCATGGCATCATAGTAGTATATTTGCATGACTATTCAAAGATGGAACCATATCCAATGTGTTCTTTTTCTTTCTTTGAAATTCACCACATAGTGGTGTACTAAGTAAGCTGTGAGATAACTCCACACTTCTTAGGACAGTCATCAAATTCTCCACTAATCACCTTGATCCAATCAAAGTGCTTTAATAGATCCTTCAATTTGACTCAATACTTCATTTGTGAACTTCTTGGATTTTTCCAAAGTTTTTAGGTTGGATAAGGCATACCCACACCTGATGAAGCATGTAACACCTCTTAGTGCTTGTTTATATGGGTCCACATACATTGTTGTGTATTAGATCCAACAAGCCAATAGTCCTTCCACCCTTTATGGTGAAGGCAGCATCTGTCATATTGTTCCTTTGAACTAGGCTCACATGTATCATAATCCTGAAAGGACAATGATCTCAATAGTCCATGGACCTTTGGATGTGACCATTGTTCTATGGTTCAAGAGACAATGCTATAAGAGGATGTTTATTGAATCATTAGATCTGATCTTGTGTCACATATAGAACCACAAACTATTGTCAACTGTATCACTTCAATAGAACATCTCAGAAAATATCATATATTATTTCAAACTGAAATCCTTTCTAAAAGGAATGATGTTCTAATACATAAGCTGATACATAATAGCAAAGTTCTATATATAAAGTCTTCAAGGCAGTGAGATGATATCAACAGCAGCATCCAATGCTCCGTCCATGACCCGAGAGTCGATCCCATCAAGCCTCTTCGTCCTACTTCTTTTGAGCTCCTGCACATGTAAAATATATGTGAGCCTCACATGCGGTACCCAGTACTCATGAATAAGAAGTAGACATAAAGACCTTGGTAACACAATACCTGAAGCAGATGGATTACATCCCTTCTTCTTTGCCATGCTCTTCTTGGCCATTAATCCTCTTCGAAATACCCATGCATTCCCAGTCTTCCGAAGTATTAGCTTCGAAGATACAGAACCATGGTCATTCTCAGATTTAGGCATACACTCTGAAGATCCAACAGAACTCTCCTGATCATTGTCTATAGAGCATGGTGTGAAGAGACCTTTGAGATGTATGATAAGATCATAAATCCCCATCTCATCACATTCAACCTTGACCTCTGGGGTCATGCACTCTAAGACAAGAGCAGTGTACTGTTCGTTATCTTCACAATGTTCAAGATAGACATTCCATTCCCAATCATTAGTGAAATATACACTGGGCTGGGATGGAGGTCTTTCAAGAAGATGCACCTTATTCTCTTGTTCTAGTATCTTGGACAAAATCTTGAACCAATTTGTCCAGTTTGTCCCATCCAACTTATTTTTATAAAGTTTCAATCTTAGATCAGGAGATGCCTTCTACAATAAGCAAATAAGTAAAATAAGTACAATGATAAAGCATTTAACAAGGACTTTAAATTAAATGCTATGCTCCCACTACTTCCAAAACAAGTTGAGAACTCTCTAACTCAACATGGAAATAAGTGAGTAGGATCCTAATTTCACATAAGGTCTCCGCGACTCACGAGGGTGAGTTGAGATGCACAGAGAGTCTCATGCTTCCTTAGGTATGCATGCCAGCCAATTGTGCCATGCACAATTCCTCTTATTTGAGACAGACTATGCGCCCTGTGTCCAGCGAGGGCTGGATACAACAAAGAACCCTATCCTCTCAACAGCTGTCTCTAGTGATTCATCATGTCAGTGTCATATGAAAAACTAGTCAAGTCTGGTCCTAACCGTTATGCCCAGGGTCAACGAATTTCCTTGCGAAGGCACGCCCAGGTTAAAACTGGACTGGGGAAATCATTGTCACCACACACCTTCTAAAGATAAGTGGGTGTGTCCCACGAGGGTGGGAAACAGTTCACAACACCACCGATCGATAGTTTGATGAGGGCTACGCGTTAGAAGGCTATCGACTTGATATTGTATTGAGAGTTTTTGGATGTTTGTTTTATTCTTTTCTAGCATGCAGTTTTCCTATGGTTATGGCAGCAAAGGAAAAACATCACAGGCATGCTATGGACAAAATAATAAACCATCACAGGCATGCTAGTTTGGTCGATATGGTCATAGCCCTTTTCATACACATAACTTGTCACGAGCCATGTGACATGTTATTGTGCATCCAAGGGTTGCGAGTCCCTAAAGCAGATCAGCCCATGCCAGAAGCCGAAAGCATGTGTCCTTCCTTCAGTCGCAAGTCCATCACCACGCTTCCAAAGCTGGCGCCACTTCTGACTCCGATTGAAGAAGACTCCTTGTTGTCAAGATGAAGCCTTAACCTATCATATAATTCTACATCTATTCTAAACAAGATGAAAAATTCTTTACAACAAGATAGGGAAAGAACCACACGCAGGTGGAAAGAGATTTTACAAGCATTCACCACAAGTGGAAACATGCTTCCACATCACAACACAGGAGGGCACTCGCTATGACCATATCAACCCAATCAAGTGGCGCATGTAAAAATTTGAAAATCTGAAAAAATCAAATTTTAGCACCTTATGCGCCAACATCATCCAAAGCACTCTCTTAACCAAATTTATGCCAAAATTTAGATCAAGTTCCATGATGATTTCATAGACCCTATCGGCTAGCAGTTTTGTCAGATCAAGAGACCCGGCCAGTCCGAAGACACAATGCCAGTCCTACTTGAGAAAACCTACGTGCGCCTTTGGTCTTAAATTAATCATGAACACAATCAAATTTCGGCCATAAAGTTGAGAAGAGAAGATTGGATGAAAAACGCTTTCTAAGTGAAACGCGCATGGATAGAAAAAAAATTTTCCAAAAATTTTTCACACAAGCAAACATACACCTTGTGTTTCTCGCAAGTACCTCTGATACCACTGTTAGGGAATACCGGGTATAATTTAAAATTTTGTAGTCTCAGGACGCAGTG
This sequence comes from Costus lasius, assembly GCA_027563935.2. Lineage (NCBI taxonomy): Eukaryota > Viridiplantae > Streptophyta > Magnoliopsida > Zingiberales > Costaceae > Costus > Costus lasius. The sequence goes on from CM050447.1 coordinate 57,358,486, forward strand.
GAAGAATCGTTACACCCGAAACATATTCCTTTCCCAAGGATCCATGCGAGAGAGAGAACACAAGGATGTGTTAGAGATGTACCTCTTTTGCTTGTCGAGATGTTGAAGCCATGTTGAAGACGCCCAAGTGTTCGCCCTCCACAAGTATCCACGCGTCGACAGTCTCAACGTTGCTCCCTTCCACGCTCGGTGCTAGCCTCGGGAAGAGAATCAAGCCTTATCACTCTCTTCAAATCTTGCGCCACCTCCAAGGTAGAAGCGCCAAGAAGAGATGAGGAAGATGATGATGCGCCAAGTACTTCCTTCCTCTTCTTTACATGCGCCACCTTCAAGCAAGATGCGCCTATGGCCAAGGAACGAAGAGGTCTTGTGGCAAGGAGAGCCACCAAGCACTAAGAGTCCTTGCGCCAAGAAGAGATGGAGAAGATGAAGAACTTGCGGTTCCAAGGAAGAAGGAGATTGCGCTCCTTGATGAAGAAGGAGAGCTCCAAGCTCTCAAGTTGTCACCACCCCAAGCTTCCAATTCTCTCCAAGAGATGTCGCCACCAAGCCCTTCTCCAAGTTACGTCAAGAGGTGAAGAAGGAGAAGAAGGCTTGCGGCTTCAAGGAGGAAGAAGGGTTGCGCCACCTTCAAGTTGTCACCCTTTGCCCTTGCTCACGCCTCTCTATATGTCTTCACGCCTCCAAGGAGTTAACCTCTTTTGAGTGGGTGACTAGGGTCTTATTTATAAGGGCAAGAGGCGGTTTAGGGAGGGCTAGGATCATGCCAAGTGGGCGGCTAGGATGAAGGAGGTTTGTGGCAAGGAAAGTCTCCAAGACTTTTCCATAAACCTCATTCAACCTATCCTTATTTGCCCTATAGCCATATCAACCCAAGAGATGCCTTAAAAGCATGCATTCCATCCTAGGAAGAAGGGCTAGGCGCCCTTTACTTCCATAATGAAGCAAAGGCGCCTCCCTCACCCCATTATGCCCTTAGGCGCCAATGGGGTGAGATTTCTCCCCATTATGCCCTTTTAGCCTTTAATCTCTTCATGACAACTTATTATTGGGCCTCATTGGATAATGAGCTAGCCCAAACTTTATGGCATGGGTTGATTAAGCCATTGGATCCAATCCAATGCAACCCTAATCCAAATGTGACCAATCTAGGTCAATTTCGGGTCAACCTGCCAAAAATGAAGTTTGGCTCCAATAACTTTCTTCCAACTCATCAGGTCCATTGGCGCTGATGAAATCTTCCAAATGGATCCAAGTTATCCAATAACTTGATCCTAAGGCTTCTGATTAAAGCAACGTCAAGAGTCTATTGCGTGTGACCCCGTAGGATCCATATGACGATGGCAATGATGTAAACATCATAAATAGTGAGGGGTATCTAGCAACACATCACTACTACCCATGTCATAGGACTTAAGTCATTATGGCAACAACTCCTAACAAGCAACGAGGATTCCCATTGCATTATAGATCCCTTTGCCTATACTGATATCCTGCCATTGGATTAGTCTCAAGTTTATCAATCCAATGCATTGGTCATGACTCAACAAGTGTGGCCACACTTTCCTGTCATGCACCAATAAGGTGGGGCGCCCCGAGTGGATATCATGCTTCCAATAAGGAAGGGGCAAATCCTACTATTGGTCATCCATGTCTCTACATGACTTATGACATGCCCAATGACAGTCGTTTTGATCTCCCAATTACGGAGAGACGTAAGACTGTATCAAAGCATACCCATCATCAAATCTAGACATGAATACCTCAAGTCTAAGAATCAATGCAAACCTCTTGCATGTGAGATTGACTTGTTGACTAGACAAGTCAATCCTCACGGTGGATCACTCAAGTGCATCCAATGCACCTGTATGTCTGCGTTACTGTGCCCCGCACCTAACCAGCCCATACACCAGTCTCACATGTACCAAAGCTGTCCCATATCTGCTAAGGTACCTTGTCTGGGGATAGCTTATGAGAATGGATCCAATCCAAACTCCTAGGACATTATTTATGCAACTAAATACATCAACGCAGGTAGAGAAGTCTGCATAATAACGACCATGCCTATATAAAGAGTAATAGTTCTATCAAAGTACATTCAAACAATGCCTGACCATGTCCATACATTGGTCTTTAGGGCATATACACCAACATGTACCTGTTAAAATAGGAGATTACTTTATTCCTACTGATTTTATTATTTTGGAGATTGATGAGGATGAAAGGCTCCCTATCATTCTGGGGAGACCTTTTCTTGCTACTGCAGGCGCTGTCATGGATGTCAAGAATGGGAAACTGACCATGAACATCTGTGGCAACATTATCCAATTTGATTTAACTGACACCCTGAAAAAACCTTCTCTTGTCGGTACATGCTATAGCATTGACATTGTGGAAAAAGTTGTACAAGATGCTAAGCCGCCCAAGAGAGAAGTGGAACCATTGGAACTTGCACTGACAAACCCCACCGAGAATGCCAAGAGCTACAAAGCATGCACCAAGTTCTGGCATGACAAGCGCATTGCAAAGAAGGAATTTCATAAGGGAGACAAAGTACTTCTATTCAATTCAAGACTTTGGCTATTTCCAGGAAAGCTTCGAACGAGATGGTCCGGTCCTTTCACAGTTCAGAAAGTTCAACCTTATGGTGTCATCACTATTTGGACAGAACGAACTAGGAGTTTCACAGTAAACGGGCACCGCCTCAAGCACTATTTTGAAGATGAGCGGGTCGAAAGAGAGGAAGTTCTAGCTCTTTCAGACCCCCTGGATTTGCAACTCTGAAAACTCTCATGGTCGAGCTACCGACCCTAAACTAGCGCTCTTGGAAGGCAACCCAAGTTTTTGCTTGATTTTAGTTTTTATGCATAGTTTCTCCATGGTTATTAGTTAGTGTTTTAGACTATTAATTTCTTTTTCATTTTATTTTTGGTTTTCTAGATGGGATTGCTACTAATTTGATGTCTCTTTATGATGTAGGATGAAGATGTAGGGCATGGGAATTTTTTTAGATTTTTCCAGAATTTTTCAAGATGATCAGTGCAAATCACAGCCTGGTGAACCCCATGGGGTTCACCTGTGAAGTGCACTGTACAAGCGCCCAAACTTTGTAACCAGAGTGTTTCATAGCCAGGTGAACCCCACGGGGCTCACCAGAATTTCAGCATGCGCAGGAACCCTCCAGTGAGCTTCACAGGCAGGTGAACCCTGTGAGGTTCACCATCTTTTCGAAGACCAGAAAAATTTTCAGAACGCTTCATGAGTCAGTGAACCCCAGCGGGTTCGCCCGTGTTTCTGTTGCTTCAGCCCGACCACAGTAAACATCACGGGCGAGTGAACCCGGGCGGGTTCACTGGAATTTCAAATTATGTGCACCTCGACTCAACGCGTGCATGGCTAGGGTTTCTGCCGCCTTCCAATTTCGCCAAGATCCCGCTGATTCCACCGCTCAAGCTTCTTTCCAAATACAAAGGAGATCTCTCCGGGTCAGATCCGAGTGTTATTGCAAGCGGGACAAGTTCGGTTGCAACTTTGCCCCAGATTTTTGCCTCGCCAGATCGAACGAGTTTCCACCGCCCCCTCCTGAGCTCGACAAGATCAACTGATTGTGCCACCTTCTCCCCATCTTAACACTCGAGGGAAACCTCTCAGGTTCTATCTAAGATTCCTAGCACTCTGATCAAGTTCATCTTGTTTGTTTCGTGCCGGATTTTCATGTTGTCTGCTCTCCGAAGACTTTACTCTGCTGCTTCCGTTCTGTGAGCACCTCCAACCAGATTATCTCACCGATGCTTACCAGCCATCTTCTGATCATCACCAGCAACTATGCCTCCTAGGATGAAGGCCATGGCCAGCAAGAGAACCGCACGACCGCAACAGGCACTTTCAGATTCGTCCGCCACAGACGATGAGGAGTACGAGCCGACGCCTACTCCTCCTTCTTTCTGGCCTTTTTTGGCTACGCCAAGCTCCTCTTTGTCTCGTCACGGTCGCACACCTGCCAGCCGACCACAGCCCTACGTATCTCCCCCTAACGAGTTCGGGATTATCTTCCAGAATGCCGCGCAAGAGGCACGGTATCAGATACTGCGACAACACCGCGTGCTCAATACGAGGTATCTTGATCGAACCACACTACAGATGCTAGGGATGCTAGGAGATGTTGATTTGATGTATGCAGCCATAGGGTGGGAGCAATTCCAGCAGCTATTCTCACCCACTTACATTGGCACCACACTAGAATTTCTGAGTTCATTGGAAGTAAAGGCAGATCCTATCATTGATGATGATCTAGGGCATCTATCTTTCCGCTTGGGTAATATCGAACACATCCTCACTCTTTCACAATTTCACAGCATTTACGGTTTTCCAAAACCTTATGCACGCAGAGTCCCTACCGAGTACAGTGAGCAGAACTTATGGGACGCTATCACTAACGAGCACATCTGCTCCGCTCGTGTAGCTCGTGCTTCCAGTCTTGCAACCTAGTGATCAAGTGCGTTCACCGCGTATTGGCCCACACCCTCTTTGGCCGTGGTGAAAGTGACGGTATGGTACGACAGACTGAGTTATTCTATATCTGGTGCATGCTACACGGTTTTAGAGTTGATTCTGGGTATTATCTGGTAAAGCATTTCAGCCGCGTCGCCCGTTCTTTGAGGGGGGCGATAGTGATTGGTGGCTTGATCACACTTTTGGCAGTTTCCTTAGGCATCATCCCCTACGGCACATTGGAAGCTACCGGTAACAACAGGCTCGACATCGAGTCTTGTGTTGCTATGAAGCTGATTATACGCAAGGGAGATTCTTATTGTATGGCATTCAAGGGAAACCCCTTCTGCCTGCCTTTGCCAAACCCTTAGCGCACATCAGTCAGAGTCCGTGGAAACTGGCGCATCCAGCCAGTTGAGGATGCACAGCCCGATCTAGTCGACACTGCACCACCAGCACCTGGAGCATTTTACTTTGGTGGCACCTCCTCTCACGATTCTATGATGTCTGTATTGTAGAAAATTAAAGAGGAGCAGCTTCATCAACGGGAGATGATCGACCACCTGGACACCACCGTTACCTACATCTAGCAAAACCAATCTTCGCATTGGGAGTCCATGGAAGCACACATGCAAAGACAACACAAGATGATGGGATCCGTCTGGGAGAAGATATCGATCATGGACGACCGGCTATCCGCACTCTCCGAGGAAACAACAGCTCGCATGAACATTTCTTCCGACGAGGAGGCCGAGCCTGACTATAGCGCACACGGGAAGAGCAAGAGCTCCCGAACATCCGGCTCTCGCTCGCGCAAGAGGAGGTAGCCCCCCCCCCCCCCAACAGCATCAGCATCATCATCCACTCCTCTCTCATCATGGTATTGCATAGAGGACTATGCAAAATTTTAGAGTGGGTGAGCTTTCTGTATTCCGGTTTCTATTTTCTTGTTGCATGTGGCTATTTGACTGTGTTCTCTTGACTTTGCTATGTTTGGATAGATACTTCTATACTGTGATGGATATTATGTGGCATTGTATCTTATATGTCATTATATTCGTGGGCCTGGTCCACTTCTTCAGGCCCCACCTCACGACTGTATGACATTACTTTCATATTTGCGTCCGCACTATGTTATGATGATTATGCTTTTCATATTTGCTGTGTGAATTTTTTCCATGAGATTGTATGAGTCTTGTCCTATGATGGCTATTTCAAAATTTTGAGTATTTTGAGTTGAATGCATAATTGGGTAGGAATGATCAAAGAATTAAGTCTGGAGTGATACCTCCTTGTTAGAAATACTTTTTGATCATGTCCATATGTTCTATGATTTAGAAATTTTGTGATTTGGATTGATTTTGAGATGTTCATTAGTGGGTCAAACATTGATATGATTGTTGAATCGACTCAAGCTTGCAACTTACATGAGAATCATATTGAGATACATATTCGCTTAGTTATTCCTTGATTTCCTTTCTATTGTTGGGGGGACCCTGCATTTGTTAGAAAGGTTATGTTATCAACTGCTGAGCATAGTATAATATATATATATATATATATATATATATATATATATATATCATCCTTAGATTCCTCTACTTAGCACCGTGAAAATTGGCAGTGGTACCGAAGGACATGAGTTGAACTCTAGGGGATGTGAAGTTGAAAACAATAAAGAGACTCCTCTACTTGGCATTGCGAAAAATTGGCAATGGTACCTAAGGTTATAAGTTGAAGTCTATTGCAATAATCAGTGTATCATACCCTGATGAAACATTTGAGTTAACCCCAACGATTTGACTAGGAAGGATTGGAATCTCATGAGTGTTTTGTGTAAGCTTGATTGAATCCTATGTTTGCTGCTTACTAGGTTGTTTGGCATCTAGTTATTGTGGGATCAAACTGTTCAACACTTGAGGCAACCATTTACTTAATTTCTCCTGATTAGATATTGGATTGTTATTAAATGTTTTTCTAACTTGGATGTATATCTTGACACGAAAGATTACTCTTATACCAAACATGTATTTTATCTTATTTTATTGCTTGAGGACAAGCAAAGATTTAAGTCTGGAGTATTTTGATGCATTGCATTTTGGTAGTGTTTTTCCATTGTATTTCATGTCAAATCTAGGCTTATTTTAACACTTTTATACTCATTATAGCCTTATTTCCTTCATATCTTCGGAATCTTCACTTTTTGGCACTTTTATGGAATTTCAGGTAAAAACACCCTTTTTCGACATATTTTGAAGATTCTGAGGCCATGGGACGATTTCTTGTGTGAAAATGAAGCCGCCCGTCAAATTTGAGCTCATTCGGAGTTTGCCTGAGAATCACGGCCAGGTGAACCCCATGGGGTTCACCATCCCAGTCGCCAGCCAGCGAAACTCACAGAGAGCATCACGGCCAGGTGAACCCAGCAGGGTTCACCAGAATTCCTTCAGGCCAAAAATAGTCCAGAGGACATCACAGCCAGGTGAACCCCATCGGGTTCACCGCGCTTCTTTCAGCCGAACTCACAGAATGAATCACGGCCAGGTGAACCCGGCGGGGTTCACCCGTGATTCTGATCCAAGCTCGCGCATAGACCCGACCTATACTCGGTTTTCCTTCAATTTCTCACCCGTTCGAAGTCCAAATTCGGCAAGTAAGATGTCTATGGAAATCTCTTTCAAAAGCGAACGCATGGGATATAAAAGCCCTAATTTTCTTGCCCTAATTATCGAGGAATCACGCGACGAAGGGTGGTGGGCGGAAGAACAAGGCGACAACACGAGTTCGAGGCAATTTTAGGAGATTGGATCATCGGAGCATCACGATTCTTGCAGATTTACTTCGGTTTATCCTCTCCTATCCTTTAGAAACTCTTTCTTGTAATCTTCCTATGTTAAAAGAGAAATTTTTGAGCGTAACGATGATGATTGTAGCGTAAACCCTATTTCGGGGCTTGGTTTAAAACCCTTTAACGAATTTAATCACAAACTTTATCTTTATTAAGTTGTTTGGATTGTGTTGTGAGCATATTTTACTTTGACATGTTTATTTCGTGATTTTACCTTGGCCAAGTATTTTCACGCGTTAGCCGTTACGATTCATATCGAGAGAAGGATCGTAAGGGTGGATTCCCTTAGTAAAACTTGCGAGACCTCGACACGAGAGTGCTTGGTCTTCGCTCGAGGATTTTATATTCTGCCATAGATCTCATTGGGTTCGTCTTAAAATGATCCACCGCGAGAGTAGGAGGTCGTCCTAAGTCGAACACCGGGGTGTACACTCAAGAGAGGGCACCTTGTACCTTAGGGTTAGATTCCTTGTGCAAAATCAACAATCCAAATAACCAACATCTGCCTTGTGCGATTAAAGTAGTCATCGTGGTAAAAACCAAAGCCCTAATTTCTCTCTGGTATTTAGTCCCTACTGTCGTAGCGTTGATTACTTGTTTTCAATTTCTGCTTTCAAAACCCAATTTCGTTTCACCTAGCTATTAGGACTCAGATTTTCTGGTACTCAACCCTGCTCCCTGTGGGATTCGATATCTTTTATATTACTTCGACATAACCGTGCACTTGCGGTATGTGTCAACCATGCAGTTCAAATTTAAATCTGAGCCATTCATTCACATCTGATTGATCCTGACCATTTGATCAAAGTAAAAGATCTGGGCGGTTCGATCGACGTATTATTTATTTTGATCCATTAGATTTTGACTAGATGAATCATTGTCGTCGGATTTAGTTTATTAAATCAAATTAATGTACGTCGTCTGATGTTGCTTGGAGTAATCTGGACCATCGCTTTTTTTTTCAAATCAGAACCATCATATATGATGCGGACGAATTTGGGCCGTTAGATTTGATGTGGAAGAATCTGATCCATTGGATTCAATTTATTAAACTGGATTAATCTGAGCCGTCTAATTAAGCTTGAAGTAATCTCGATCGTCAATCTGTATTTAGATCTAGACCGTTAGATTTGACATGAATGGATCTGGACCGTTAGATTTAGTTTATTAAATTGGATTGATCTCGATCGTCCGATTAAACTTAAAGTAATCTCGATCGTCAAATTTGATATAGATATGGACCGTTGAATTGATTTGAATGAATCTGAACCGTTGGACTCAATTTATTAAATCAGATTGATCTCTGCCGTCTAATTTTATTTGAAGTAATCTAGATGGTTGATTTGATTTCAATCTGGACCATTGATTTCGTTTGAATGAAACTGAACCATTGGATTTAATTTATTAGATCAAATTGATCTCGGTCGTCCGATGTGGCTTGAAGTTATCTAGATCATCGATTTGATTTGAATCTGGACCGTCGATTTTGTTTGAATGGATCTAGACCATCAGTTCTTCTCTCTCGTCACCCGTAACAGAGGCGGTAGTGTGCTAGAGTTAGGGTTCGTTGCCGCCGGCCGCTCGCCGATCCTCCGCCCAATTGGCTCTGGGTGTACCTTCTCTATTTTGAGGACTCGTGGCTAGAGTTTGACGCCTTCCAGTGGAGAATCAGCAGCAAATCGAAGGATCGAACTTTCCTCGGCAGAAATAGAGTTGCCGGCGGTAAATCATTCGATTCTGCCAATCCGGTCGTCTGATAGACCAATCCTCTTGTCTGTTAGTGTGCACGCTCGAGGAGATGGCATAGATGAAGTTTAGTCTTGATTGGTTGCTTGGATTTGATGGAAGGATCGTCTAAAGATGCTGTGTCACGGCTGAGTGGTGATCCTGAGTATTCGATTATGGCTATAATCAGATTCTGAATAGCAGCTATTTTTTTTCTTTTTTAAAAAAATTTGCTCGATATTTTTTTATCAGAGTATCGTTCTCTCGAATTTAGTCCAGAGTTTACTCTCCGCAAAAGTGATTTTGTAGGAAAATCCTCTCCGTGATTTAGTCTGGAGTTCACAACTCCGTAAAAGTGATTTTATAGGAGTATCCTCTCCGTGATTTAGTCTGGAGTTCACAACTCCGTAAAAGTGATTTTATAGGAGTATCCTCTCCGTGAGAATAGAGTGAGGGAGAATAAGGGTTAGAAACATATACCTGTTCTCATAGGGTTTTTCTCAGCATCAGCGTCTAGACATTGTGATCTCTATCTCCTCTTAGCGTCAGCATCTAGACCTTATAGAATTCTCTGTATGTTTTTCTTTAGAGCTAGGCACCTCCTTTTATATTAATTTCTTTGCTATTTTTATTCGCCCCACTTTATAAAAATAATAATAATAATAATTTATTTTTGCATCCTTCTTTGTTCGAAGGCTCCCACGATTTTTTTTTCTTTTTTTTATTTTATTTTTTTTCCCAAATTTAGGGGCCACCATCCAATTTTACTTCTCCACTTCTTATTATTTTGTTTACTATATCGACATGATGCTCCTCATTGTTTTAAGGCAAAATTTGTTATTTGACCGTGCTCGATTCGATTTTATTGCCAATGAGAGATATTTTGATCAAAATTAATTTAGTAGTCAAAATTGAATTCTAATTCCACCTCTCACTCGTTTTGATTTTTTTTTGCTGACTGATTTGGCATAGATTTTTAGTCAATTAATTAATAACTAATTAATTAATCTCGCTTTTTTTTTTCCTTCAACAATAGTGTAGTGTTAATTTGATTTAGAAGTTGTGTTATATAGTTATAGTTAATTTTTTTTAATATGATTTTGTAGTTGTGCTGATTTAATGTTGATATGATATGATAATTTGAATTCATACTTATATGAGTTTATAGTAGAGTTATTATACTGAAATGATTTGTTTTGAAAAGAAAATTTTGTTTTGTGTTATATAGCTTAGCATTATTGTTGTGTGTTGAATATTGAAGTGTAATTATATCATCAAAATAAAAATAGACTTTAATTAAGTAGTTGTGACTTTGTATGTTTTGCTGTAGTGTAAGGTTGTATAGATTGAATTTGTAAATGTTTTTTAGGTAATTATGATTTATGCTAATACTAAATTGTAAATATTTAATTTATTTTCGGTAATTTATGAGTAAAAAATCGGTTTATTGTAAATTCGACTTGGTTTCGATTTATAAATTTTAAGTATAAAAAATTTTGATAAATATAATTTGATAAATTTGGTATCGATAAATACTAAATGCTTACCCTTCTTATGATCTTGCATTAACAAGGGGAATAAGGAAACAAGAGCAGATGAAAAAAAAAAGAAAAAAAAGGAAAGACAAAGAAAGAAAAGGGAGGAAAGAAAATAAAAGAAAAATGAAAAAAGAAGAAGGAATAAGGTTTCTTTGGCTAGCATTAAAAAATATTAAGAGTAATGTATAAAAAAAGACAAAAAAAAGGTCTAATTATTTCTGGATAACATTCGAGCAAGCTTTAGTCATAGCAAATTAAAAGAAAAGATTAAGAGTACTATAAATAAAAAAAAAAAGACAAAAAAGGTCTGTTTTTTTTTTTTTTTTGGATAACATTCGGGCAAGCTCTAGTCATAACAAATTAAAAGAAAAGATTTGTCCTCGGGATAAGCTTTGATATTTAAGAAAAAAAACTTGAAAATGAGATTTGTGTTCTTCCATTCAGCTAATATTGCATCAAATGACAATCGTATCTTTCGAATGAGCCTTCATTACAACAAATCAATAAATGAAGCCACTTAAGAGTTGAAAACAAATTATGCCCTCATCAATAAATTTTTTAACTACAGAGCTTAAAACCCATGCATGTAGAGGTTAGGATACCCTTTTTATGAGTAATCCATGACACACAAAAGAAAAAGAAAAAAAAAATCTTATTCCAATCTAGAGTTAGGGGATCCCTCCGTCAGGGAGAAAAAAAAGTCAACAAGTGAAAAAAAAAATAAGAAAATAATGTTCAGGAAATAGATATCTACAAATCAAATGTTATATAGCAATCTAAAAAATAATTAATAGTCGAACATCTTGATCAAGAAAAATAAGGATTGATGATTTATTATGCGATTTGATTAGGATTGATCATTTGGGTTTAGCCGACTGTGTTTCTGAAGAAAATTAAACAAGACTCAATGATTAGCCGATCTTTATAATCAGCTTCATGCAAAAGCTGCAATTTCATATCAATGGAAAAACAAAAACAAGATAATTCATCTCATTGAAATCCAGTGGGACCCCTCCAATCATCATCTAGAAGCATTGGCTACATTTTTGTATTCCCCAAAGTAGTTTGAGAGCATTAAATATTAGGTTCCACGATCGACATTCTTGCGTTAGTAGGCTATGCTAACAAGATTTTTAAACTCAACTCGGGGAAGGGAAGTTATAAAGCTCACAAGGATTGATGCTAAGCATTCCTTTGAGTTTTGATATTGGACGCTCCTCCACTACATTCAGCAAATATTAACAAATAGCATTCCATCATACCTCTTTTGTGGTTGCACTTCCCCAAAAAGCATATACTACACACAGGTTATTAGGCTAGGCATGCAGCAAAGCCCCTAGGAAAGCACAAAGAAACTCAACTCATCTGGATGGCATCAATCTTCAATCCCTATTTCCTAAATTTATCATCAACTTTTTAGCATATGAAAGCAACACTGTGCACCAGGCTTTCTCATTCTTTTCTGCTTAGTTTAATCCAAATATTACAGCCTCAGCAAGTCCTACCATTTGAGCCTGCTTCGCAAGACGAGCAAAGTCTATCGCCGACCACGGACGCTGCCTCGATAGGAAACCCAATTAACAGTTAAATACAACTATACAAGTGTCTTGATACGTGGACATAGCCTTCTACCTCCACTTGTCTAATGCAGAATTAAGTAACCTGCCAGAAGCACATCATGCATGCTATGCTGCAGCCAAAATTCCCATGGAACAAGAGACTTCATATTTTATTGCTACTTTAACACATGAAAAGTAGTGTTCACAGGAAACCAAGGTGCTGTGCATGCACATGCCTCCCTACCAAACTCACACTTTTAAGACGAGAGTGGAAAGGTTTAGCATCAAAGAATATGAATTCCAAGGTTGGCACTAGAGAAGAATGCAGATCCTCCCACCTTTCTTCATTGGTGAATGGACAGTAACTATATTCAAATTGAGTATAATAAACAAACATCTGGTTCCATACAAATAATTTATATCCAATGCTGAAACAAATTCATGAACCAACTGTTCTGAACCTGTCCATCACAAAACCCAATATACAGAATCAGTAAACTAAGTGGAAGAGTAATTTCATAATGCTTCTAGTGATCAAAAAAATAAGTTGCAAGTGCTTTTTAGTGTACAAGTAGAAACAAAAAAAAAGAGAGATTTTTCAAAATTTAAACTCGTAAAGCGTTACCAGGTATTATAGTTTTCTCTTCATGTTATGGATTAATAACCCCTCCGTTGGCGCTCAACAAAAGCAGCTTCTCCAGATAAGTCCTCCGGCCATGCTTCTTTCCTTTTTTTTTTTTTTTTTTTTCTCTATGATTAAAGGTTTTCATAATTTAATCTACCTCTTTGAAACATACCTTATTCCTTCCCGATCACATCATGCTACAGACTACAGAGATGAAATAGGATGATTCTTTTGCCTTGTGGGGCAAATATGAAGAGTTTACCGTCATGCCTAATTGTGTGGCACATTCCATCTTACACTCTAATAAACCTGAATTACCTTACACCTTAATGGTTCTGCATATATCATTTCTAAATAATTTATTCCTCCTCAACACTTGTTGGTCGTAATTAGTGGCCAAAGAATGAGATTGAAGATTTCACCTCGCATCAATGTTACTTTTCCTCGCGTCAAGACAGGGATGCTAAATTCAGTACCTAAAATATCCAACCTGTTCAAGTCAGATTCAAACACCTATTAATCGGGTTTGGTCTGGTTTCTAGGTTTGGTTTTAGCTACAAGGAAAGTGGTGACTGATTCAATATACTTCTTCCATTCTATTGACATTCCTAATTTTTTAAAATCAAATTCTCAAGTATTTTATAGGATTTCAGGGTGCAACTCGTGAGAAGAATCCTGTTGCCTTTTGAAGAAAATATAGGCAGGGGTCGCGAGCGCCAATGCGAATAAGGCATCAAAACATAAATTATTGAACGGTGTCAAGGCCAAAGGCAGGTATTATTCTGGGTGGTGGGGAAGCGCCGACTAACCAACTTTGCAGGTGTTACAGAAGTCAGATTAAGAAATTTTTCATATCTTTTAAGTATTTTTTTTAGTTGGCTTCTTGAGTTCAAGCAACAAGCAGCAATATATAATAGCTACTTTTTCTGTTGGGGGACTCAAAGTAATAGCTAGGATTTCATTGAATTATAGCTAGAGGAAGAAGACTACACCGTCCTGAATTTGCCTATGTTCTGTTGCAATGAACCAGATCATTGTATCAAAGGATTTTACATTCAGCTGAAGCACAAGAGTTAATCAAAGGACTTACTGATTACAATTTGCTATAATACGTATGTATATTGATCATCATCATCTTATGTTTTAATGAACCGTGGTTGTTATGCTTGCTTCTCAAGTAGATTAAGATATTTAATGAGTATTGTCTCAATTTGACCTGTACATGTGCTTGCTTCAGTGCAGAAGATGCAGTATACATGATAAATAAAGTCCCACTCTATTATTTATGCACTGTCTATGGTTGGGCATGTTTAACCAACATCCATGGTTGAAGATAAGCATCAGTATAACCAGATAGATTAAATAAAAGATAACTGAATATTGTCCAATCGGTGTGATTTCATGTTAATTTCATGTGATGCTTAGAGTAGAGTTGTTACAATCGCCATCAGACGGCCATTAGCATTTAGCAATTTGGAATATTACTGATTACCAATTTTGAAAGTAAGTATTGCACTAATAGATAATCCCATATACTTGTTCTTCATGCAGATTCAAAGACCTAGATTACTTAACTAAAACTTAAGTCTTTATGACAATATATGATATCTTTTTGTGCAATATAAGACCTAAGGACCACAATGTACCAAGTCATATATATTAGTATCATCTATGTTGTATAAAAGGTGACCAATGAGAAATGACGCAGAACTTGTAAATTAGAATAAATAGAGAGTAATCTCTCAGTTTCTTACAATACTATTCTTGTATTTGTATTCAGAAATCAAGGATTACTACAAATTTTCTCAAAATAATTGATATGGTATATATCACAAACTTCCAACTGGTGGCAGAAAGCTGTAATAAATTTAATACATGGAAACATTAAGGAGCCTAATGAACTATCAACTGAGTTCTTCACCTCCATTCTGATATCCAATCTCAGCTACCAAGAGTCACTGTGCAATATCCGAGATGATTTAGTTACACAAGGAAAACGAAGAAAGCAAACTACTTATGAAACTAAAACTTCTGGCTCTTAGCTGACGGAATGTTTCATGGCAAATCAAAATGAGAGGTCTGAGATGAACTCTATGAACACGATTTAATGCAGCATGGAGCTAAAGCGATAAGCCTATCAATTTGATTAAATAACAAACAAAAGTAGAGGGTTAGTAGTCCAAAACATTTATAACTACCACTACCTGAAAGCGATTGATCAAACAGCTATTACTTCCTAATAACTGCATCATATCATTGTTTATCCAAGTTCCCTGTTCACATCTAAAAAACATGTTTGATTGAGTTGTTTACAACCTTTTGTGAAACCATCTGTGATAAACATAAAAATGGTAAATCCTAGCAATTTAGATTCTGCATCCAAGTTAGAGCTTTGAAATGTGCAACAAAACAAAAAAAGAAATATTGTGTTTTAAAACAGGGACTTTTATGGTATCTGTGTGATTCTCATCCAACAATTAGTCAGGCTCATTTCAAAGAAGAATCAATGTATGCAGATTTAGAAAATGAACACAGATGTTGCGATTCTAAACTTTTTGCCCCATAAAATATCTATCGGAGACCTCCTCTTAGTGTATTCTTAAAGCATGAACTGCTCCGGAAATTTTAAACAAGGGGAGGCGGCCGCAAGGTGATCATTTGTGAAGCGCCAACTTCAACTCCCGGCACATGCAGCTCTCATGAGGCATGGCCAACCCACCACCCACCTATTTAAACACATACCCTCCTCCCACTTCATCACAAGTTTCCACTGCCTCATCCCTTGCTCCACTACCTTGTCTTCTTTCCTATCTCACTTGTACTTGCAATTGGAAAGGAAGACTCCAATACCACATAAAAACCAACAATGGCCAATATGACCGATCCATTCGACTTCTCACGGCGTTGTGTCTTGGTGACAGGGCCAATCATTGTCGGCGCTGGGCCGTCCGGCCTAGCAGTGGCGGCCAGCCTTAAGGAGCAGGGTGTGCCCTTCGTTATCGTCGAGCGTGCCGATTGCATTGCCTCCCTGTGGCAGAAGCGCACCTACGACCGCCTCAAACTCCACCTGCCCAAGCAATTCTGCCAACTTCCCAAGCTCCCCTTCCCGGAGCACTACCCGGAGTACCCCTCGAGGAAGCAATTCGTCCAGTACCTGGAAAGCTACGCGAAACACTTGGAGATCAGTCCCCGATTCAACCAGGCCGTGCAGTCAGCGAGGTATGACGAGACGAGTGGTCTGTGGCGGGTGCGCACGGTGGGCGCTGGCGCTGAGGCAGGAAATCGGAGCCTCGAGGTGGAGTACATTTGCCGGTGGCTGGTAGTAGCCACGGGTGAGAATGCCGAGAAGGTCATCCCCGAGCTTGAGGGGCTGGGGGAGTTCAGCGGCGACGTCACGCACGCTTCGGAGTACAAGTCTGGCGAGGCTTACCGCGGGAAGCGCGTGCTGGTGGTCGGCTGCGGTAACTCCGGCATGGAGGTCGGCCTCGACCTCTGCGACCACGACGCCTTCCCGGCCATGGTGGTCCGCGACTCGGTGAGTGATCATTCCCGATGCAAAACCAAAATCCTTTTACTCCCACCTTCAACATATGCTGATGGAAATTCGATCCCGTTGCAGATTCATGTGCTGCCGAGGGAGGTGCTCGGGAAATCAACGTTCGAGCTGGCGGTGCTTCTGATGAAGTGGCTACCAGTATGGCTGGTGGACAAGATCCTGCTGCTGTTGGCGTGGTTGGCGCTGGGGAGCATAGACAAGTACGGGTTGAGGAGGCCCTCCAAGGGTCCCCTGGAGCTGAAGAACGCGGAGGGGAAAACGCCCGTTCTCGACATGGGCGCTCTGGGCAAGATAAGATCCGGCGACATCAAAGTAGTGCCGGGAATCAAAAGGTTCTCGGCGGGGAGAGTAGAGCTCGTCGATGGCCAGGTGCTCGACATCGACTCCGTCATCTTGGCCACTGGATACCGAAGCAATGTTCCACAGTGGCTTCAGGTACAGACAAGGATTCGATTCTCAGCTGGATGGTGTTTAATTAGCATTAAAATGGGGCCTAATCTGTGCTTGTTTGATCTATAGGGCTGCGATTTCTTCTCCAAAGACGGGCTTCCGAAGACTCCATTCCCAAATGGGTGGAAGGGACAGTCCGGGCTGTACGCGGTGGGGTTCACGAGAAGGGGTCTCTCCGGGGCCGCCTCCGACGCGGTGAGGACAGCCGTGGACATCGGGAGGATATGGAAGGAGGAGACGAAGCCGTGCCGGTCGCGGCCGGCCGCCGCCTGTCATCGGAGATGCATCTCACAGTTGTGAATCCAAATTTTTCCGTTTCAATTTTATTTCTTGCTAGTCAGAGATGTAGAGTAGAGCATGAGCCCAAGTTTTGGCACAGAAATGGGCCTTGTGTATTGTATTGTATTGTAGATACACCAAGTGAACAGGAGAAGATGAGGCTTTTCCCCAGCTTTGGTGAACTTGCTTTTTGCAACACCATTTCACAGCTTTTGCCTAAATAGAAAAAGACAAAGCTCGCTAAGTTAAATCTCCCAAGCACATAGATATAGATAGACCCAGGCACAACCTAACCCAACAGCTTATGCCATCTGCATTCCAACATGAACTTAAACTATTTAAAATCAAGATATTTCTACTTTTTTAACATATGTTTGATATGTTATCCTTCATAAAAACTAAAAAAGATAATTACCAAGCAACAATGACATGGTACTAAATTTCTTACCCTGATTGCTATACTGAGAGAGAAGGGATAATTAGTTTTCTTTTTTTCATTTACATAATAATATTTAAAATATGTATCCTTAAAAAATATTGTCCATTGATTTTCCAAAGAAAAAATATTTAAAATAAATAAAATTACTTGCATGTGGGAAACTTGTTTGGTCCTACAATTCGAAAATTGCCGTATCTTATTTCACAAAACAGAACAGTAACACGGCCGGGAGGCAAACTGCATTGTCAATAAGACACCAATAGAAAATCTATTTTAAAAAAATCAATAACAATGCCGAGCAAAAAAAAAATGCAAGTTACTGAGTTAATTGCCTTGATCCAGGCAATTTTGCAACTCTACAATATTGGAAATTTGAAGAGAAAATACATTAAGCACATACCTACATATCAGCGTCTGTTACCTTCGATATTATTAATTATTTATTTAGATGTGACCAATATCGATTCATATACAAGTTTTATGCCTTACCATTTGATACTATTTTAAGATTTCAATTGTCAAACTATGACAAGGTCTTCAAGGACAACAGTGAAACAATGACATTAATATCAAGAAAAACCCGACCAAAAAATTTGTTGCACTAGTTATATGCATCCAAGAAGCACAAAATTACCGAGAGTTATTACTACTCAGCCTTCAAATTTAAAGAGTTGGAATAAGTAGATCGTCTACAAATAAAATGAACGAAATTAGACTTTCTCTCTGAAACTCAATTCTGGCGTTACATTTCATTCCTTAACTACCTTAGCAGGATGAAAGGACAATGTGAAACCAATCCATAATGGGTTGAAATACATAATGGATTCGCTATCAAGGCTTCAAGTCCTGGGAAGCAAAAAGGGGGCCAGTTCCAGATGACACAAATCATGTGACAACCATTTTTCTTCAACAATTCAGCTTAGTTGGAAATCTATTGCAAATTGGCACCCTACTGCATATTGAACTGGTGAACCAATCATTCCTTATTTTGGAGAATACGGAGGCTAGCCCATGACGCTAGCTCAAGTTAACTAACATCAAGATTGATAAGATTGATATGCAGGTCCGGGGATGAGTAAGAATGTTGATTAAAATTCAATGATCGTGGTTCGTGCCAATAACTAGTGGTGGTCATGGGCCGTGCCCGGGCCGGCCCGGGCTCGGGCCCGCCTCGGCCCGGTTCCTGGCGGGCCGTGCCTGGCACGGCCCGTTTCAAATCGTGCCGTGGCACGGCACGGTGGAAAAATTGTTGGGCCTGGCACGGCCCGCGGCCCGATTAGGCGTGCCGGCACAGGCACGGTTCCGCCGGAGAGTGAGCACGGATCCGGCACGCGGGCCAGGCATGGCCCACGGGCTGACTTCAGCACGCGGGCCAAATACGGCCCAACGGGCCAAATGAGGAACGCGTGCCGTGTTTAGCCCGGCCCGATTGTGGCCCATGGGCCGACTTTGGCCCGCGTGCCAAATTTTAAAAAAATAAATTAATTTAATAAGTAAATTATTACTTAATTAAAATATATAAAATATGAAAAAATAAAAAAAATTGAGAAATTGAGAATGTATATTGCACAAATTTTTGAAAAAATGTTAAAATTTTATATATTTTAGAGCGGACCCATTACAGGCTGCCTACGTACCCCACTCAAAAGAGGAATCAGGTCTACGTAGTTCTCTTTTTACAACTCTTTTACAACTTTTTTTATAATTATTTATTATAACGTTTATCCATTGTTGCTTCCGCTTGCACTTCCAAGACTTTGTTCATCATCATCCGATGAAGTTGAATGACCACCTTTATCTTGAAGACGATCTTCAGCATCTAGCCAATCTTTAATACAAATACACATTTCCACGCTTACTTCGTTCATTCGGCTTCGCTTCTCGTCCAGCACCCTGCCGTCTGCACTAAAACAAGACTCTGATGCTACAGTAGACACCGGAGGAGTTAGTAGATCACGTGCCATGGCAGAAACTACAGGATATGATTTTCCTTGTGATCTCCACCATGATAAAATATCAAAATTATCTATTTGTTCTTCTGTGAGTAAAGATGTATGATTATTTTCTAAAAAAAATATTAATTCATTAAAATTACTAGATCGACTTGTTGATGTTCCTTTTCTATTTAAAATTGAGCATACTCTTCCTGTAATATTTTTACTACTAGTAGATACATTAATTTGAGAAGATGTTGGATTCATTGTATTTCCAAATTTTAAATTATAAACATTATACATTTCATCTAATAAGGTAGAAACTTCATTTTTTTTCTCATCTACTCCTTCAAGTTCCATATTTTTATAATATTCATCTAATAAAATATAAGCACCTTCTAATTTTAATCTAGGATCCATAATTGAAGCTAAACAATATAAAGGAGATATATTTTTCTAATATTTTTTAAATTTTGTTTCCATTTTAAAAATTACTTGAAAAACATTTTCATCATGTCTATATTGAGAAAAAATTTCACTAATTAAAACTAAATGTTCTAAAATTAAACATGATGTAGGATAATAAACACCAGATAAATGAGTGCTAGCATTATAAAAAATTTCTAAAATATTATGTAATAACTTTACTTTATCCCAATCATTTTCTTCAATATTTCCATCAGGCATTCTTTCATTATAAAATAATGTAAGAGGATCCTTAAATGGAAAACATGTTGTTAGCATATCATAAGTAGAATTCCATCGTGTTTTAATATCAAGTTTAAATTTTTTATATGACAAACCATAAGATTTACATATTTGTCTAAAATCTTGATTTCTAGAAGTAGAAGAAGTAACAAATCTAACAGCATTTCTTAATTTAGTTACATGTTCATCTACTTCTCTTATTCCATCTTGAACACATAAGTTTAGAATATGGCATGCACATCGTATATGAAAAAAAGCACCATTAAATATTGAATTTAACAATCTTTTTAATTTATCAATTGCACTATCATTATTACTTGCATTATCAAAAATAATTGAAAAAATTTTATTAATTATATTATATGAATGTAAAATGCTATGAAATTGTCTAACTATAGCATTTGCAGTATGAGGATATTCAAAAATTTTAAATGCAATAATTCTTTTTTGTATAAAAAATTCACTATCTATCCAATGTGTCGTAATACACATGTATGACTGATCAGAATGATTACTGGTCCAAATATCAGATATTAAAGAAATACAAGAAGTTCATGTAATTAAAGCTTGTCAAAGATTAGTTTTATATTCAGAAAAAAATTTTTATAGCATCCCTACGCATGGTTTGTCTACTTACTTTTTTATATTTAGGTTGTAGTGATTTATGTATAAATTTTTCAAATTTATAATTTTCTGCTAAAGAAAATGGTTGTTCATCCCAAACAATAAATTTAACTAATTCTTTTCTAAGAACTTCAGTAGAATAATTAAAAACTTCAAAAGAACTAGAGGAAAGATTGAGAGTAGCTTGTGCACGATCGATTTGAGTTTGATGGCTTTTGATGTTGCGAGTCAAATGACCAGTTCCACCCGATGATTTGCAAGTCATGACTTTTTTGCACTTCTTGTAGCTGGCTCTTTCTTCGCCGTTAATCATCACCACATCGAAGCTCTTCCAAACGTCGCTCGTGCATTTTCTTGAGCCCGACACAGTAGACTCGTGAGGGTTTGCACTGCATCCCTCCTCTCCCTGCATAGTATTAGTAGGCTCAAATTCAACATGACCTTGCTGTTGTTGATTTGGGTCGTAAGGCGGAGGGTTGGCATCTTGATCTTGATCGGGTGGTATAATGAGGTTAGTTGTCCCCATTAGCTCCTGCTCTAAAGCCTCAAGCTCCCATGGCAAAAGATCTCATGTATTGTTAAATCCCGCCATTAATTCTACATATAATATTAAAAGTTAGCCAAAAAAATTTATAAAATAAGATTAAATACTTACTAATAATAAATTATACATTAAAAAATTACCTTATCACGTGTTTGAAGATCGCTTAGTAAGAACTAAGAAGTTGAGGTTTCAGCCTTCAACAACCTTACCTTAAACATAATTATGAAAAAAAATTATATTAGAATAATTTAAATTTAAGTACAATTACATTATAAAAGACTAAAAGTAAATTAATTTACTACTTACTTGATCTTCTCCATGTGACTAGACCGAGGGAGCTTTGAAATCTTGATGGCTAATTGAAACTCAAGACTTAGAAAAGAGATTAAGAGAGTATTAAGAGAGAATGAGAAATTAATCCAAAGTTAATTGGAAACTTGTGTGAAGAAATGAGAGGGTTGGGGGGGTCAATTTATAGGGATGAATTGGGTATAAATTTACATATTTATCCCCTATTTTTAATTATTAAAAGGGGCTAAAATGGTAATTTTATAACACAAAGACAATTATATCCCTAACTTTTAAATTTTTTCAAACCGTTATAGGGCTATTTGGGTAAAAACGCATGCTAAATTCAAACTTTTCGAACGTTGCTGCCCAAATACCCGTGCCGTGCCCGTGCCGGCCCGCGTGCCGTGCCCGGCCCGGCCCACGGGCCGAGAGGCCTGGCCCAGCCCGACCCGAGTCGAGCCACGGGCCGCCCGCGGCATGTTGACTTGGTCAACGGGTCGTGCCGTACCCGGGCCGTGCGGGCCGCGGGCCGGCCCGTTGGCCACCTCTACCAATAACCTTTGATATACCATCATTATTCACCACCCAGCATTTAAGAACGTAAGCAAGTTGCAAGCTGATCCTTGCCTGTCACGGCTCCCTCGACTAAACAAAACAGTGACAATACCTTATTAACATACACTTATAATAATTATGAACATGACAATTAATAAATTTTAAAAAGAACCAATATAGTCAAACAACAACCTATATATATGTATCTCAGTGTCAACTACACAATACAACTCATCGTATTTAAAACTCTAATTATACAAAACTTACTAAAGGTAGCACATAAAATTTATACAAATATTTACACCAGCATTAAGTCTTTTAGCTAAAAAAAACATTAGCACAACTACTATAACTATATTCATCTATTTGATGCTAGAGGTCTTTACCTCTATCTAGAACTCCCACCAAATTGATCCATACGCAAGTCAAAAAGAAAGTTGGCATAATGCTAAGTAGGGATTAAATCAATATGAATGCAGGTACAACAATAAAATATCACAAATGCCCAGCTACTCACTACATGAGTATATCATATCCATCAAACATAAATAACAATAAATAAAATACAGCCTAACTCATAAAATTTGCAAGATGCAATGGCCATGGTCTCGCATCTCGATTCGCACTCTTGAAAGAGTGATCCATAGATAGCCTAATGGTGTTGCGTCCAACACCTAGCAACCCCAGCATTGTCTGGAAACAACCTACTAGTGACCATTGCTGGCTACAATCTACCCTGATATAATGATCAATGCTAAAGTCCTAATCTGACCTGCTAGCGAACTGACTCACCTAGCTAATCCGATTCAATATAGCATATCAACATGTAATTTCTTAAATCGTGTATCGTATATAACATTCTGTACTAATATACCAATGCAAAGTGTATCAATCACACATCTACTATGCAATAATAATCATAATGCAAGAAATATAAAAATAGATCTCAAGTCAATAACAAGAAGCTAAGATCATGGAGTCTAAACTAGACGCCATGTTAGCAAAAAGAAAGTAGATCTCTACCCAAATAATACCCCAATTTAGTCCCGCATTGGAAGTGGGAAAAAAGATAATATAGTATATAAGGCTTAGTGGGCTTGCTATTGTTAACTTGGGCTTAAATATTTTAATAAATTGGGTCACGTTGTTATTCTAGCTCACCAAGTTAATAAATAGTTTGCTTACTAAGCAAATCGTAACAAATAATATCAAAGCAAAACTTAGTCCTAAGCATAATGAGAGGCTACTTCATATGCTATCGACTAAGGGATGATTCTTGGGCATTTGTTAAGGTTTGGGTTTAACAAGGACGTCAAGTCTCAAGTGGGAGAGATTGTAATACCCCAGTTTAGTCCCACATTGGAAGTGAGGGAAAAAATAATATGGTATATAAGGCTTAGTGGGTTTGTCATTGTTAACTTGAGCTTAAGCATTTTAATAAATTGGGTCATGTTGTAAATTGGCTCACCAAGTTAATGAATAGTTTGCTTACTAAGCGGGTTGTAACATGGGTTCTATACTCAATATCAACTGTATTGTGTTATCTTCTATTCCCCTTCTCTTACGTCTCTACAATTATAAATAATATTAATAATTCATTTACATAATTTTCTTAACAAACAACCTTCATTACTTAATTCAATTCTTGCACATATATAACTTAACTGGATTTTTATTTAACACCACCTATTAATTTTCATAATTTACCAGAATTCATTACATATTCTCTTAAATTTATTTAATTAATTAATTTATCTAAATAATCAAAACTAACTTACAACTATTAGCACAGCTCATGCACAAGATTCAGGAAGCTTTGGCGCGTCTGAAACTAACTATACCAATTGAAGCTAGAAACTTTTATATTTTATTTTAAACATGTTCAAGAATCTTATTAACAACAATCAGAATTTTTACCTAGCAATTCTAACTCAAAATAAAGAAGAAAAGGCTAGAGACTTGTCACCACCTTGCTGGAAAAGTGCAATATTGTTGCCACCTTGCTAGAAGAAAAACATCTCTGCTCAGTGCCAGCCACAAGTAAGGAAGAAGTGGGGGAGAAAGAGAAGCTGTTCTCGATGGGGAGAAAGAAAGAAATTCACCTGGTGAAGAAGGGAGATCAGGTGAAGAAGGTTTCAGCCACAGTAAGAAAAAGAATAAAAATAAAATAATACAACATAAGAAAAGATAAGAGAGAGTAAGTCGGTTGAGGTAAAACAAAATATATTACAAATTAGTCTTAAAATTCTACATATTTACAAGCATGCCCTCAATCAACTCTCTTCTCTTCATTTTTTTTCAATTTCTCACACGTGTAACATTCTCTCCTCTTTTTAAGAATTTGGTCTCCACAAATTCACTCACAAGACTCAAACAAGTAAGGACACTTCACTCGCAAATCCTCTTCTTGCTCCCACATAGCCTCATGATCCATATGATGTTGTCCTCCGACTTTAACCAATCTAATCTTTGTATCTAGCTGGATGGAAACAAACAATTCTTGTAGCACGTGGGATGTATCATGCACATATTTCCTTAACATGGATACATAAAATACATTATGTATCCTGAAAGAGAAGGCGGTAAAGCTTGCCGATAAGCTACAGTACCAATTTTTTTCAATATCTCAAATGGTCCAATATATCAAGAGGAGCAAAGTACCTGATAGAACACCTCAGCCGTCACTAGCGAGAAATCATGCAAAGCACGCCCTAATAGAGAATAACAAAATACTTAGACAAGCTACTCAACCTCAGGCCTTTATTTATAATGTTTCCCTACTTAGCGAAGTGGGTATAACATACTGACCCGGATCCACTTTATTACATAACCTACTAATGGTATTGGGCCCGTAACAATTACCCCCCCTCTCAAACTACAGCCTTGAGCCTTGTGTATTAGATGGTTGTTTCTCAATCTTTTCTTGGATCCCACTGCTTATAAGTTAAAATTGCTCCACAAACTCGTTTATCAACAATATGTTTCTTTATCGCAAAAAACTTTTCCTCTCCCCAACATCATGCAAGCAACGCCAAGTCTTCTAATGTGTATTTGTAGTATTCTCAACCTTCATCTCGTAAGACATTTTACTTATTTTTGTCATCTAGATCGCTTGGCTATAGTTGAAAAAACCTTATCAACAATAGGAGTATACTCAATTACTTCTTGTTTGCTAACCTCCTTCTGTTTGCCGTCAAATTTCTTCTCTTCATAGTAGCTTTTATCAAGGACCGTAATTGTAGAAAATTTACTAAATCTTTGTATCATCTCTTGCTTCAACCCTTCCCAAGAAAGATTGAGAATCTGTCATTATAACCCTCGAAACCAATGGTTTGCTTGCCCCTCCATACGAACAAAGGCCATAGGGATTTTGTAATTGTCTAGCGTGCCTTTAATGTTGAAATATTGTTCAGTTTGTGCAATCCATCTTATTGGATCAGTTCCATCAAATCCTTGTAATTCCAAGCGAATACGAATTTGCCATCTATCCTCCATGTTACATTGGTTCTATAATGTAGTCTTCAAGACCTCGCTCGAGGTTAGATAAGTCTGCCTATCGGTAATCATATCCGCACCCTCTCGCATTTTTTTCTCCCTAACCAACTCTCTCAGCATTGCTCTCATCTCATATACACCGTCACGACGACGATTCATCTCCACATAACATTGAGCAACCTCACTTCTCGTCATCTTCTCTTCTAACTCCTATCTTTTTTTTTTAATAATCTCTCTTCTTTTTCAAACCATCAATCTCTCTAGTTTTTTTTTTCAACCTTATTCTATATATGCCGCATGTTGCGCCGCGTGTCCTTCCTCCTCCTCCCCTAGGTTGCTGCAATGCCGCTACTACAGTACCTCAATACAGTAACTTGCTACAGTACCGAGCTACAATACCGCCGCCGCCGGAATCAGAGTTGTCATGCATCACTGGAAGATCCTTCCGGCAATCGTTGTATTTTCACACACCGTTCCCCAGATTGTTGAACATCCAAACCTCCACAGTGGCTGTTCACCTGGTGAAGAAGGGAGATGGGGTGAAGAAGGTTTCGGCCACAATAAGAAAAATAATAAAAATAAAATAATACAACATAAGAAAAGATAAGAGAGAGTAAGTCGGTTGAGGTAAAACAAAATATATTAGTCTTAAAATTCTACATATTTACAAGCATGCCCTCCATCAACTCTCTTTTTCATTTTTTTTCAATTTTCTTACACGTGTAACATTCTCTCCTCTTTTTAAGAATTTGGTCCCCACAAATTCACTCACAAGACTCAAACAAGTAAGGACACTACACTCGCAAATCCTCTTCTTGCTCCCACATAGCCTCATGATCCATATGATGTTGTCATCCGACTTTAACCAATCTAATCTTTGTATCTAGCTGGATAGAAACAAACAATTCTTATAGCACATGGGATGTATCATGCACATATTTCCTTAACATGGATACATAAAATACATTATGTATCAAAGAGAAGGCGGTAAAGCTTGCCGATAGGTTACAGTACCAATTTTCTCCAATATCTCAAATGGTCCAATATATCAAGAGGAGCAAAGTACCTTTCTTCCCAAACCTCATTACACCTTTGATTGGTGATACTTTCAAAAATACATAGTTTCCTACAAATTCTAGTTCTCTTCTTTGATCAGCATAACTGTTTTATCTACTCTGCGTTGTTAGTAATCTTTATCTGATCAATTAAATTTTTTCTATATCTTGTTGAATCATTTGAGGGCCCAAAATTGGTCTCTCCTAGTTCATCCCATATCCTTGAGGATCTGCACCTCCTAACATATAGAGCTTCAGATGGTGTCATTTGGATTGTTAAATGGTAACTGTTATTATAAGCAAACTTTGCCAAATGCAAGTAGTTCTCCCAACTATCACCAAAATCCAACACATGCTATGAGAAAATCCTCTAAAATTTGAATCGTCCGAGATGAAATGTTGTACTAAAGTGTAACTATCCCCAAAGCGCTTTTGTAAACTTTCCCAAATTCTAGAAGTGAACCTGGGATCTCTGTTTAATATTAAGCTCATATATATCCCACGTGTTCTAATGATCTCTTTATAATAGAAATAAGCTAACTTATCCAAAGTATTAGTTTTCTTAATTGCAAGAAAATGGGTTGATTTAGTTAATTTATCAATAATTACCCAAATTGAATCATGCCCTTTTTGGGACCTTGGAAACCCAGATACAAAATATATTGTAATATGCCCTCATTTTCATTCAGGAATAGAAATGTTATGTATGCTAGTCTCATATGCTCAACCTTTACTTATTAACATATCAAACAATGGAATGCATACCTAGCAACATCTCCTTTTATATGACGCCACCAATAAGACATTTTAAGGTCTTTATACATCCTAAAAGCACTAAGATGTATAGCAAATCTAGACCAATGTACCTCACTCAGTAGCTCCTTTACTAGGTGTTTTTCTGGTACACACAACCTACCGCTGAATCTAAACACAACCTACTTTGTATCTTAGAATACTAGTAGAATCCTTAGAAAATTTTGGTCTCAAGTTCTGGTCTACTGCATACAGTATTTCCAACAAATACCCATCATTAAGCTAACATTCTTTAATTTTCTGTACAATATGTGATTATGCTCTCATTACTACAATATATCCTCTTTTTTATTAGGTTAAAATTCCAATATTTAATTGTCATTTGTTTCACTAGTTATGTTTGTGTAGGAGTCATTTTTGGTCGTGTTTTAAATATGATTTGACCTTTTCAAGGTTTATTGTAAATTATAAGGCTTTTTGTTTAATGGGTTCTGGCTTCCAATGAGCGCAAGCACTCATTGTCAATTACCCCTGAAATCAGGGAACCTTTGATTAAGAGATCTATATAAGTAAACAACATTGTGCAAATTGGAAGACAAAATATTTTATAAATTTCATATCAATACATAGGCTCATGAACAACTTAAAGTGTGAAGCAATCTTCATTAGTCAAAGAAAGACTTGTCGGTGGATGTTCGATTTTCCATGAATATGCGGGTATTTGAACATTCAGCTTTGATGGCGTATTTGAGATTTGGCATGCACTCGGTTTTGATGGCTTGACAGCATGTGAATAGTTGAACTTGATGTGTGTTCAATCTTGATGGCTTATGAGCATTTGGATTTAGATATGTGCTCGGCCTTAATGGCTTGTGAGCGTTTGGACTTGATTTGTACTCGGCTTCAATAGCTTGTGAGTATTTGAATCTGATTTGTACTCGGCTTCAATAACTTGTGAGTATTTGAATCTGATTTGTACTCGGCTTCAATAGCTTGTGAGTATTTGAATCTGAGTTGTACACGGCTTCAATAGCTTGTGAGTATTTGAATTTGATTTGTACTCGGCTTCAATAACTTGTGAGTATTTGAATCTGACTTGTATTCGGCTTCAATAGCTTGTGAGTATTTGAATTTGATTTGTACTCGGCTTCAATAGCTTGTGAGTATTTAGATTTGATTTATACTCGGCCTCGACGGCTTATGAGTATTGGATTTGATATTTACTTGGCCTTAGTGGCTTATGAGTTTTGGATTTGAAGTGCTCGGCCTTGATGGCTTAAGAGCATTTGATTTGATATGTGCTCGGCCTTGATGGCTTATGAGCATTCGAACTTGATTTGCGCTCGGCCTCGACGGCTTATGAACATTTGAACTTGATTTGTATTCGGCCTTGATGGCTTATTTGAGAAAATATCCGGCCTCAATGTCTTATTGGATATTTTATTTTGTGAATTATCCGGCCTTGATGGCTTATTGGATATTCAAATTTGAGAAAATATCCAGCCTCAACGGCTTAGTGGATATTTAAATTTTGAAGAATATCCAGCCTCAACGGCTTACTGAATATTTTATTTATACTCTGCCTCGATGGCTTATGAGTATTGAATTTTGATTTACGCTTAGCCTTAATGGCTTATGAGCATTTGAATTTAATTTATACTCAGCCTCAACGGCTTATGAGTATTTGAACTT
Source organism: Costus lasius (assembly GCA_027563935.2). NCBI lineage: Eukaryota > Viridiplantae > Streptophyta > Magnoliopsida > Zingiberales > Costaceae > Costus > Costus lasius. The sequence goes on from CM050447.1 coordinate 57,387,647, forward strand.
AATATGTGCTCGGCCTTGATGCCTTATGAGCATTTGAATATGAATTGAACTCGGCCTTGACGGCTTATGAGCATTCAACATATGCCCGGTCTTGATGGCTTTTGAGCATTTGGATTTGATTTATACTCGGCCTTAATGGCTTATGAGTATTTAAATTTAATTTGTACTCAGCCTTAGTGGCTTTGAGCATTTAAATTTAATTTATGCTCGGACTTTATGACTTGTGAGCATTTGAGCTTGATTATGCTCGGTCTTGATGACTTTGTGAACATTTGAACTTGATTTGTGTTTGGCCTTGACGGCTTATGAACATTTGAACTTGATTTGTGTTCGGCCTTGACGGCTTATGAACATTTGGATTTGGACATGAGGAATAATTATTTTATCTTGGAACACCACATACACAATATCATATTGAGGAGCTACGCCCGATGACAAGCATCGACGTACGCATCGACGTACGCATCAACGTACGCATCGACGTACGCATCTCCCAAACAATATTATATTGTGATGAGTTTGATCAAAATAGGTTGAGTGAATTGAAAGATATGTTTCAATTTAAATCTTCGGTCTAAAATCCAAGACCGTATTTGGAAAGATCAGACTTAATTTTATATGGATAAATACCCAGATTGTATTAATAAATATTTATTTGAGTCATATTGATGAAAACCATCTAATTTTCTTATGGCTATTAATTTAAATTCATAGATCTATTTAATCTAGGACTCAGATAGAAAATCCAATGTCATATTTGGAAAGATCAAGTTCAATTTAATAAAGATCAACTCTCTGATCATATCGAATCTCAATCGATTGACCTAGATATGTCCAGAGCATTGTCAGCCGTTAATTATTTGGATCAAATTCATCTTGATCATTCATTTAAATTCACAGATATATTTCAATCCAGAATTCGGATCAACAATCAGATATCATATTTGGAGAGATCAGGTTTGACTTAGTAGGGATCGACTCTTTGATCACATCAAACGTCAACCAATTGACCTAGATATGCTTAGATCAATTTCAACCATCGATTTAGATTTAAATATGATTTATCACGACCGTTTATTTAAATTTGCGGATCTGTACCAATCTGAGTCTCGAATCGAAAATCCGATATTATATGTAGAAAGATCAAGTTTGATTTAATAGGAATCAATACCTTGATCATGTCAAACGTCAATGAATTGACCTAGATATACTTAGATCAATCTCAGCTATTGATTTAGAGTTAAATATGATTTATCACGACCGTTTATTTAAATTTGCAGATCTGTATCAATCCGAGTCTCAGATCAAAATTCTAACATTATATTTGGAGAGATTAAGTTCGACTTAGTAAGAATCGACACCTTAATCATGTCATAAGTCAACCGATTGACCAAGATATACTCAGAACATTCTCAGCCGTTTATGTCAAATTTAGATCTGAGCCGTTCGATTTTAAATAGATAAATATGATCCATTGGTTTCAATTTATTAAACCGGATTGATCAGTGCCATCCAATTTCGTGTAGAGTAATCACGACCGTTGGATTTGACACTGGATCATTGATTTGTTTCTAATAGATCAAGACCGTTGGTTTTAATTTTTAAGATCAGACTGACCTCGACCATCCGATTAAGCATTAAGTAATCTCGATCGTTGATTATGTTTCGAATCTGGATCGTTGATTTTAAGTGAACGATTCCTCGCCGTTGAATTCAATTTATTAGATTGAATTGATCTCATCCGTCCGATCTAGCGTGATGTAATCTAGACCATTGATTTACTTTTGATTTTGACTGTTGATATGTTTGAACGGATCTGGACCGTTCATCCATTTTCTTCGTTACCCACGATGATGACGGTGGCATTTGAAGATTAGGGCTCGTTGCCGCCGCTCGCTCACCGCACCTCCGGCCAATCGGCTCTAGGTGTAGCTTCTATATGTCGAGGGGGACTTGTGGCCGAAGTTTAGAGCCTTCCGGTGGAGTATCGGCGGTGAATCAAGCGTTCGAAGTTTCGTCGGCAGAAACAGGGTCTCCGACGTAAATTCATTCGATTCCGGCGATTTGGCTGTCAGATTACTGGATCCCTTCATCTGTCAGCGCGCACACTTGAGGAGAGGGTATGGCTGAAGTTTGATATTGATATGACGGCTAGATGTAGAGTTCGACGAGTAAGGGGGTCAGCGAACAAAGGGGGCTTCGGCGTCATGCTTTTGCACATAGATGTCCGTCATCAGGGCTTCGAGAGATGACAATAAAAATTTTTTCTCGTCTGAAACAGCATGATTAGGGGATATAAAGATTCCAGGACTAATCTAGGATATAAAATCCTATGAATAAATTTTGAGGGATATAAAGATCCCAGGAACAATCTAGGATATAAAATCCTAGGAATAAATTTGGAGGGATATAAAGTTCTCAGGAATAATCTAGGATATAAAATCCTAGGAATAAATTTTAAGGGATATAAAGATCCCAGGAACAATTTAGGATATAAAATTCTAGGAATAATTTTTGAGGGATATAAAGATCCCAAGAACAAACTAGGATATAAAATCCTAGGAATAAATTTAGAGGGATATAAAGATGTCAGGAATAGTCTAGGATATAAATATAAAAATCCTAGGAATAATATAGGATATAAAATCCCAAGAATAGTCTAGGATATGAAATCCTAGAAATAAACTTTGAAAGATATAAAGATCCTAGGAATAGTCTAGGATACAAAATCCTAGGAATAAACTTTTGAGGGATATAAGGATCTCAGGAATAGTCTAGGATATAAAATCCTAGGAATAAATTTTAAGGGATATAAAGATCCCAGGAATAGTCTAGGATATGAAATCCTAGGAATAATAGCTCCCTCTTCTCTCTTTTTTTTTATCAAGTTTTTATCCTCCCTTTACTTGTCCCTCTCTTGCCAAGAAACCCTTCTTCTCTTTTCCTGAGAATCTCCTCCTGTTTTATGTTACCGAGAGCTTTGGAGAGCCCTTGATTCCTTCTTTCAATTTCTCCCTCCTCCCTCCAATTGCCGAGAGATATTCCCCTCTTCTATTGTTGCCGAGAGCCCATCCTCCCTCTCAATTTCTCCTTCTATTCTTCTCTATGCCTTCGGCTACTCTCAAAGCCAATCCTCTCTTTTTTTAATGCCCCTCTCTCTTGCCCCCAATGCCTTCGGCTGCTCCTCTCTTTTTATTGATATCGCCCTCCTCTTAATGCCGCCGCTCTCTTCCTCCTTTTTCTTAATTTCTCTCTTTCAATTCTCCTCTTGCCGAGAGATGTTCCCCTTCTTTTATTTACTTTTGGCTAGCATCAATTCTTCCCAATCTTCTTCTTTCTATTTTAGCTCCAACTAGCCTCTCTTTATTTGATGCTTTGTTTATAATTTTCGTCGATTTATCTCTTTCAATTAATCTCCTTATTTAGCGCTGCTTTCCAATTTGCACAAATTTCTTCATTTCATTTCAATTTGCACTTAACGTTATAGATTTTCTTTTCTCCTTCTTAGTCAATTTGAAATACAATAATTATAGGTCCAAATTTGGACCATGTGCTGCGCACCCATTATGCATTACAGATTTTCCAATCTTGGCATATTCTCTTCTCTAATTTTGCTACACATAAATCTTGGGATTTTTTTTTTTGCGAAATAATGACACCTCCTTCTTGTCATATATTTTTTCTTTCCTCCTTTAATCTCTCATCATGGCAATAGATTTAATTGTTATTATATTTTTTTTAGTAATTTTTTTTACGGCTCTAATTTTTTCAATCATGGTCAAAATCAATTTTGACCGTACCCAAAACATGTACACTGTGGGTGAAAATAAATGGTTCAACAGTTTGTATTTGACCACATCCCAGCTGCATTTGAGGAGTTAAAGAAAGTGTTGACCACATCCCCAATTCTTGCTTTACCCAATTTCAATGAAGAATTCACCATTGAATGTGACACATATGGGAGAGGTATAGGAGCAATGCTCATGCAAAGGGGAAAACGATTAGCCTATTTTAGCAAAGCCCTCTCCAAGGGAAACCAGGCCAAATCCAGGTATGAGAAGGAACTCATGGCGTTGGTTCTAGCAGTACAACACTGGAGACCTTATTTGTTGGGGCGTAAATGCAAGGTCCTCACCGATCAAAAGGTGTTATGTCATCTATTGGAGCAACGAATTACTACCCTAGACCAACAAAACTGGCTCACGGAATTATTGGGGTATGATATGGACGTGTTATATAAACCTGGTAATGACAACAAGGCAGCTGATGCGTTAACTCGACTGCCCAAGCATGCTGAATTCCGAGCAATTTCCAGACTAATTTGGCTTAATGTGGAGGCAATTCAAGAGGCGGTAGACAAGGATGTTACCTTACAGAAGATACTTGTTAACGTAAAGAGTAACTCAACTTTATCAACCCCTTTTGAAATGATTAAGGGACAACTGTTTTACAAGGGACGTATAGTGCTACCAGCTAAATCATGTTGGGTTAATGTCTTGCTTCATGAGTGTTATAACACACCGACCGGGGGACATTCAGGAGCGTATCAAACTTATCGGCACCTAGCTGACAATGTCTATTGGATAGGTATGAAGAGGGATGTATATCGCTTAGTAGCAGAGTGCTCGATCTGTCAAAGGCAAAAGCATAAAACTACCTCACCCACCGGTCTGCTTCAGCCCCTACCTATTTCTACCATGATTTGGGAAGACATCGCTATGGATTTTATAATAGGATTACCCAAGTCAAAGGGAGTGGATGTCGTTTTGGTGATTGTTGACTGGCTATCCAAGTATGGCCATTTCTTAGCACTCAAACACCCATTATCAGCAAAATCAGTGGCAGAACTATTTGTCAGGGAGATAGTGAAACTTCATGGAGTCCCTAAATCCATTGTCAGTGATAGGGACCCTATCTTTATCGATCATTTTTGGTCTAAGATTTTTAGGCTGCAAGACACCATGCTGAAAATGAGCTCGGTGTACCACCCAGAGACAGATGGTCAGTCTGAAGTATTGAATAGGTGTCTCGAAACATACCTGCGTTGTTTTACTTCTGAGCAGTCTCGAGAATGGGCAAGCTCGTTACATTGGGCTGAATATTAGAATAATACAAGCTTCCAGTCGGCGACAAGGAGAACTCCCTTCGAGATAGTTTATGGGCGTCCGCCTCCGACATTGCAGCGTTACGTAGTAGGTGAGTCTGGCGGTCGAGGCAGTGGAACGAGATCTCATTGACAGGGATGAAATCTTAAGACAACTCAAACACAACTTAGAGCGAGCTCAACAAGGATGGTAAAGTCAACAAATGCTCATCGCAAGGATACTTCTTTCATTGTTGGCGAATTTGTATATATGAAACTTCGCCCCCATCGACAACAGTTAGTGGCTCGCAAAGTTAATCAAAAACTAACAGCATGCTATTATGGGCCTTTTTGCATCGATAAGCGGGTGGGGGAGGTGGCTTACCATCTACGGCTCCCGGCCGGCACTCGTGTTCACCCGGTCTTTCACGCTCCGATTTATTAGGGCAGGGGGTAGGAAGGGGGAAGTCATGCTATGTTGTTGAAAGTCATTTTGTATCTCGCCGAGCCTGTCAGTTGAGGGAAACAACCAAAATATCTTCCCTGTTTATGTATTTCATGATTGTTGCATTACAATCTTCATTTTCCAATCATTTGGATTGTTTGTTGTTTGCTTTGTCTGGCGAACGTATCATAAACTATAATGAGATAAAAGTAGGCTTCTTTCTTAATCACATAACAAATTCAGATGATATAAAAAAATATATACTACTAGTATAAATAAGAAGACATGGAGAAATATCATATATAGAAATAATACCTTTCATTACGGTCCCTTATGCTTGTTGTGCTTCTTGTTGGGTTAAGACATTAACTTTTGCTAGTGCAAAAATCTAAGATTGACCACCCCACTGTCGTTATGATGGACAACTAGATAGTGGATAGCGTACACAGTTCCGACAACAAGGCAAGGCTAGTGACGAATGGTGGCTGATTGCTCCACCACACATAATTAGTAGCGTTTATATGGTAAAGACCGATAATATTGTCAATATATACTTCACCACACATAAGAAGCTCTCACTGAAGCAGGTAAGATGGCAAGAATTTCTCGCCAAGTTTGATCTTTAGTGGGAATATAAACCAAGGCGAGCTAATATTGTTCCTAACGCTCTTAGTCACATGAGTACGATAGTGCTTGTGACTCTCACGAGGATTGAGGGTGATCTCCTCAAGACTGTATCCAATAGAAAGGACTCAAGACCATATATCAGTGATTGTTAGCTAATATAAAAGAAGGCAAAATCCGCATATTCTATGTTGAAGGCGGAGACCTACTTATGGCCGAAGGCGGTTGACCTTTGTTTCGACAACCGGTGAACTCTATCACAAGCTTATGAGAGAGCTCTATGACACTACATAGAGTGGTCATCCAAGGATAGTGTAGGATATTAGTGCTTATGTTCAGATCATACTATTAGCCCTTCATTCAAGCCGATATAGATCACTACGCCCATACCTGCTTAATCTGCCAACAACAAGTTGCAGATGGCATGAAGCAGGATTATTTCAGTGTCTACCGGTACCAAAACACCCATAGACTTCAGTTTCCATGGACTTTATCGTATGATTTCAAAATTCAATGGTAAAGTCTCAATATTAGTGGTGATAGATAGATTTTCTAAATATGTAGTGTTTATCGGAGCACCAAAGCCCTGTTCGGCTAAGGATATAGTGGAACTTTTATTTAGAAATGTGGTGAAGCAATTTGGGGTTAGGAGCTTCAAAAAAAGGTTCTGCTTAGGAGCTTAAAAAAAAGTTTTGTCAGTATCAGTGCAAGATATTTAGATAAAAAGAAACTTTGCCCGTGATAACATGCCTCTTAGAATGAAAGAACAATCCAATTTCTCTCTAAGTTTTTTTATTATCTCTCAATCAGTATATATATCATGGTTCAAAAACTAGTTTGTATCACCTGATATAACTAGTTTGTTTTGATCCAACTTAGTTCTAATATTATTTTTATATATATAAAAACTTGATAACTGCAAATTGATCAAACTTCAAATGAGATTCACTCAAATGCAGGCACAAAAAATGCATACCTTCTGTGAGCAGCAAATTGGCGTGCAATAATCCAAGTGTTAGGTTTTCTTCTATCAACCAAAAGAAGATGCTCATACTCGATTCATCAAATCCTCCTTGAGACAAGCACATCTGATAATGCTATTTGCTGGCTACATAAGTCTTTCCTGCAATCTTCAAAAGAGTGAGTGAATGAGAGAGAGAAGAGAGAGAAGAGAGAGAGAGGGAGAGAGGCAGAGATGATGTTTAGAACTGAAAATAGTGAATACTTAGACCACCAGAGCAATCCAGGAAATCTTAGACTTACCAAGGCTAATAAATCTTATCGCCTAGCTGATTGATCAGGCACACCATTCCACATCGATCTTGTCTTTCCTCTCAAGATCCAAAATGATGGGAGCATATGCATGTCCACAAACTGAGGTAGCCAGTGAGGGATGTGTCCTCAGATTCTAAAGAACTCCATAATAATTAGATGATTATGCTCCATTAACTGATTGCAAATTATAAATGTGTAAAACATGACAAACATTGAAGGTTGAAAATGTGAATTCTTGTTCACCTTCCACTGGACAAAAACCAACTAGTGGATATATATTGGGCTTTAGGCAACTTTGGCATATAAATGGAGAACTTGCTTTCATGCACCAACCATCTAAGCTGATAAATTGATAGACAACCAAACATCCAGTTAAGCTGAGCATTAAATAGGCCACCAAACGAAAGGAATAATGACAAGTGGTAACGAATTATTGAGTTAATAACGTGTAGAGAGTTAACAAGGCAATAATCCTCCATTGTTTCAAAATCAATAAATATGAACATTAATGTAAAGAACTTTTCACTTTTCAGTAACATTAACTTCCAATGTCTTTAAAGTTGCTTCATATCATTTAGAGGACAGTTTCATAGGATACTTGATTCTTCATTCGTATCCTTTCTTAGGGAATAGCTACACAACCAATTCAAGTAGTGGGGTTTCCAAATCAACAAATTAATTTTAGCTTAATCAATTGGAAATGATATCAGGAATCATCTACCAGTTCTGTAGAAACTGACCAAAAATAATACGACATACATGTGGACCATGGTAACTCTCCCTTATTATGCATTCCTAACAGATCATTAGATATATGATGTTGTTTAAGACAATTAAAATCACATATCTATGAAAAAAAATTTCCAGGTGGTAGTAGATAAGTTATTGTGTAATAAACACAATTTTCAGTGAAGCTTTACACCATTGATTTTACTATTCTTTAGAAGAAATAAAAGAGATATGATATCTACCTAGAGAACCACAAACTCAGCCACTGCTCTGAAAGACATGGACATAGATATAGAGGGTAGCAAACAAAGAACTTATCTAACCAATATCTCATTGCTACCCCAGTAGACAGCTACCCTATTTTTAAACATGATTAGTTCACGCATAAAATGGCATCTAACTTCCAAAATCCAGTTTTCAAGTACTCCAGGTTGCATCTAGCCATTCAGATAAATGATTGTGTAACATTTAAGATCTTGACCATACCATCATGTCATAAAGATGCATTGGAAGATAAGCTACTAAGCACAAAATAGATACTCAGATTATGTGTTTCAATCATCAAGGGTTACCCAAATGTGCGGTGACTGCTTTGTCATAAAAAAAAACATTTATCTACTTAGTTTAGGCTAAACAAGCATATATTTAGGAACGCCTAGTTCAAGTGCATATCCGCTCAATTAGGCTAACAATCAAGTTTAATTGTGCTTGAATTCAGTGCAGTGCAACCATTCAAAATTGAGATGAAATGACGCACATTGAACTTGCAGTAAGATATGTTCAAATGAGAGTTAAACAGCTAAAGTAGCAAGGATCAAGTACTAAGCAGTCAACCTTCATGCTAAAGCTGAACTAAATGCAGACTTCGGATAGAGCTGACACGATTGAACTCAAAACTGACAGCACTGAGAAGCTTGCAAAAAAGATGAGAATATTGATAACCAATAGCACTGGAACACGCCTATCATGTGAATTAACTCAACTAGTTGTAGATGCTCAAGCTGAGGTATCCAAATTTAAGAAAGGAAATGGATGCTAGTAGAAGAGTATATTAGCATGAGTTACTTGCACATGAACACCAATGCATGTCAAATGAGTCCAATAAAACGTTAAAACGTAACCCAACTGGAACCAGGCATTTTCTTTAAACCCTGTTCTTTCATACTCATTCTTACTTGTGCTACAAAATCCCATTTTTCAGACAAAGCATGTAAGTTCGAGACTGACACATAATTTGAAGGGTTGTCAGGCTCAGACTGAAGTAGAAAATTATAAGATAATTCTTGCATTTGTTTGTCATTATGAATCACTGAGGCAGTAAAAAGAGCACCCCAAACACTAGGTGAAGGCACAAAGTCCGTGGTATTTATAAAATTCAAAGCTTGATGCAGCATGCCAGCTCGACCTAGCATATCAACCACACAAGAACAAATTCCAGCAGTGGGGGTAACAGCATGATCCTTTACCAAGGAATTATAGATCTCGAGGCCTTCCATTGCCAGGCCACCCCTAGCACAAGCCGACAAGACAGACAAACTTGTAATATGCTCAAACTTGAAATTACAAGAATCCATTCTTCTAAACAAAGTAATAGCTTGATCTCCCTTTCCATGAATTCCATAACACGATATCATAGAACTCCAAGAGATGATATCTCTCGTCCATGACTCATCATCAAATATCCATCTAGCATAATGCATGCTTCCACATTTAGAGTACATATCAATTAAAGCATTGTTCAAAGAAGTCTCGCAATTCAGCCCAAATCTGAAGGCAAAACCATGAATTTGCTTACCAAGTACCAAGCTTGCAATAGAGCCAACAGCTGGAAGGACACTTACCAAAGTGATCTTGTTTGGTAGTAAACCATCATTTGAAATCATTTCGCGGAAAAGTCTTAGAGCTTCTTTATGCTCCTCATGCTTAACATGCCCAGCAATCATGGCTGTCCAGGCCACCAAATTTCTTGAATCCATCCCATCAAAAACTTTTCTTCCAAGATCTAGTCGCCTCACCCTCCAATACATATCTATTAGACAACTCCTTACATGAAGATCGGAAAACAAATCGTAATTACTTTTTAAAACAAAACAGTGTATCTCCTTTCCACGCCTCTGGCTCCAATCATTAACATCGCACACAGTGAGGATCGTAGATATCGTGTATGAATCAGGTTTCGTGCCTTCCAATTGCATCCGTCTCACTAGTTTACATATTCTTTCTGGATCTATGATGTCCACCAGGTTAACCATCTCAGATATCATAGCATTCCAAGAAGCTACACTTCTTACAGGCATTTCATCGAACAGACGGAAAGCATCGTCTTTGTTTTGACATCTGAAATACATTAACATCAACGAATTTGAAAGTACCGTGTCAGCGTCGAAACCGAACCGAGTTACGAGGCAGTGAATCACCTGCCCAGTTCTTAATTCAGAAAGCTCGGCAGCGGCCTTGGCCGCAATTGAGAGGGTGAATCGGTCGGGAGAGAGCTTGAGACGTAACTCGTGAAAGAAAGAGAGGCTTTCAGCGAAAAGACAGTTGCGTGAGAACGAAGAAAGGAGAGAATTGTAGACAACGATTTGTGGCTGCTCATGGAAATGGTCATGGCGGAAGACTAGCAGCGAGAGTGAGGGAAGGCGGAGGACGGAATATGCGGAGATAAGGGAGGAGACGATGAACGGGTGGCGACGGAGGCCGAGGGCAATAGAGACAGCATGGGATTGGAGCGCTAGGGGACGGGAACCGAGGTCGCCGGCGAGGCGGAGGAGGCGGTGTAGAGCAGTAACGGCCGCGGTAACGGATCGGAGGATCATCGGTCGGGGTTGTTTCGTTTCACAGCGTTTCTGAAACGCTTAATAATTTTCACACCTCATGACCTTGATGAACGGCTACGATTGCTTGGACGCTTTTTTTTTCATGTGTTTTTCATTTGGGTTACATCCATGACCCAAATTAAATATTATATATATATATATATTTGTTACCTAAATTTTATTTATATTTTTAAGTAATTTGTATTTGTATTTAAAGTGAAATAATTATTTTAATATATATCAGATTAAATATTTTTTATTTAGACTATATTCTGTTGAATGGAATCCATAGTGAAAAGGATAGAAAGTACCGTGAATCTAAATAACTTTCCATTTAGATTCATTGTACTTTCCATTTTTTAAAAGAAATCCACAGCAAAAAAATATTTAAATTATTACTTTATCAACAAAATAACAATTAAAGCACCTTTTTCTTTTTTCCGACTTAGAATTTCCTTCAAGGAAATAACCTTAACTCAAATTAAACAGTAGACTTAAAAACTTAGTTCAACATTTTTGTAGATTATAGTGTACTTATAGAATTTACAAATTTAATTTAATATCCTGCTATTTAAGATTTGTACATTAATTAATCATGTAAAATATAATTCTATCATTTATAATTTTATATTACTAAAATTCTGTAAATTTTAAGTATTTTTTGTTGAAATGTGCATGAACATAATAAATAGATTGATTATCATAATATTCAAAATAAAAAAAATTCTCTTATAAGCTATAAGAGATTAAAAGAAATGGGCCTTTTAAATATAATTTTAAAAGATAACTTTAAGCTAAATAAACTTAATATAATATATTTTGATTATATTATTCAACCTTCTTTATTCCTTGAATGATTTCTACTTATATTTAAATTAATATTGTATATTTCTATTTATATTCAGTTGAATCACACGTGTGCAAGTCCTAATAGGACGATAGGTAAAAGTTGGTTCGTCATTTAATAATTATTTTTTTCTAAAAGATGCAAATAAAACAAAGATATAGATCGAGAAACGACGATCAATTAAAAGGATTAAGCGTGACATATAATTATGGTTCAAACAACACTATAACTCGGCCACTTTTGTACCAAATCAATGCAGTATGAGATTGCAAAAGAGATGGCTCTTAAGAGAGACACATCTCATGAAAGAGATTAAATATTATAAATTATAACTATTTAAAAATTATAAATTTTAAGATAAATAAATGCTAACATATTTTTCGCTTGACAATTCTTCTTTCTGTGACCAAATCCCTTGTAATTATTGCATTGTGGTTAACCTTGAAATTAATAATCTTTTTCTTAATAATTACTTCTATTTCTCTTAGAACTGGCATATGGATAGTATTTTTTTTCCTTCATCTTTTTTTTTGTGTGTATCTTTTATTTTCACTTCCATGTGACTTTTGATTGATTTTTCTAACCTCGTTTTTGGATTTATGAGACCTCATGTTAAGTTTAATTTTGAATGTGCTTTCTACTTCTACAATATGCTTATTAATCCTTTTGTTCATATGCTTCAAGTGTACCTATTGATAGAGTTGATATACTCTTTAGACCCTAGTCAAACCTCAATTTTGACCCAGTCAATGAAATCACGCTGCACTGCGCCGCTCGTCGAATAACGTTGGTTGCTAACGTCACGCCGCCGTCAACGTTCCCAAAATCTTCACTCTGCAAAATCGAGCTCCGATTTTGACCCCGTCAAAATCGTTGCTGCTACTACCTCGGTTCGAATGCCTCAGCGCGTTCGAACGTGGTCGTCTTCGGCCGAGCGTTCGCCTGTGCTCGACGGTCTTTGCGTCCTTCGCCGGAGAAAGGCCGTGCAAGCAGGGTGGAGACCTCTCTCCGCCCTCAGCCTCTTGTCGCCGCCGTCTAGAATCCCGCCGGAAGCTGCTTGCTACCGGAGAACTCCGTCGCTGGAATGGTGAAGAACCTCGTCACCAGGAACAGGGGAGAGATGCTGGAAAACACGTAGGGAAATTTCCTCTATTATTGTGCACCATAAAAGAGTACAAAAATCCTCTCCTTCACGCTCAATCTCTCCCTCACGTCGGTGGCCACGCTTGCCACCGACTTACAGGGTTTTCCCTCACTGCCGCGACACTCGTCATCGCCGGCCCACTCTCGCTCGCAACTCTCCTAGAAAAGGGCTCTCTCCCTGGACGGGGCGCCCTCCCCGTCCCGATGTGCTCTCACCGCACGCCCCTCTCTCTCTCTCTCTATTCTGGATCTGGATTCCTCACTCAGATTCTTCTTGGAAGATTTTTTTCCCGGATCCCTTTTGCTCCTCTTCTGCTCGTCCGTCTCACGTTTTATAAGGCAAGGAGACACTCGCCTTCGTCCTCCCCCTTGCCAAGTCATCCACATCCGAAGAAGGCGAGGATCTCGCCATCTGCATCTTCCTCGCGTGGAAGATCTCTAGCGCCGAAGACTTCGTCATCCATCCTTTCCCCACTGAAGTCGCCGCCAGAGACGAGGTCACCACTCGCCTCGTTGCTTCCACAAGGTCCACGTCCAACGCTGAAGACGAGGTCGCCGCTCGTGCCTCGCATCCGCGGGACTCATCTTGTCTCTGCTCAACGCCGCTAATGAAGCGCTCTGCTTCTCGCGTTCGTCCAATGAAAGAGACGCTCGCCTCCTGTCAAAATCGAGATCCAAATTTGGCATTGACCACTAAATTCGAGCTCAGCTGGCGGGTATGCGGTGTGGGCATGGGCTCTGCCCTAGCCCATTTCTTGTTAGCCCGGGCCTAAGTTTTCAGGCCCAATAATTCTCCCCTGCCTAATTTGGACGTCGCCCTCGACGTCGTCGAACACCCTCCTGGCGCTAGCATCGGAGCTCGCTGCTCCAGGAGGAGGTCTTATATTCCTCTCTTCGTCACCCTCCTGGTAACGGCATTGGAGCCTCCTGATGACACCGAAATCCATTGTGATTTCTATGCCATTTTATTGGTATTTATATGTCATATTCATAGACTTTGCTTGTTTTTATGCCATATTCTATCAATATCTGCAGAATCTACCCTCTTTTCAGTTTTTGATGATTTTCAGGTAAAAAGGCACTATTTTTAGGCATTTTCAAACAAAATCAAATACATAGAAGGATTCACACCATCAAGAGGAGATCACCCAACGCAAAACGGAGCAAGTCAGTAAATTACGGCAGTGCCGTAATCTATTTTACGGTACCGTAATTTCAAACAGTACCGTAAAATCCGAGCCCTGCCGTACTTTGAAGAATTTCCGAACAGAAAGTTTTTCCAATTTTACGACACCGCCATAAGCAATATTACGATACCGTATTTCGGAGTGCTTTTGAATAGAAACTTCACCCGATTTTACGACACTACCGTAAGAAACTACACGGGCCGTAATTTTCAGACGTTCGCGAACAGAGAGTTCAACCGATTTTACAGCACTACCGTAAACCAGATTACGGTGCCGTAATTCCCGGACGACATGAGAACAGAAGACTCGAGAGATTTTACGGTAGTACTGTAAACAATTCCACTGCCGTAATTCCTGTTTTGAACGCTACGCCCAAGTCAACTTCAACACCCGATTTTTGCAGAGAGGATTGCGGGCGATCCAGAACACTAAATTGGATACCGTAAGAAGCAAAAAGGGAGCTTTTCACGAGAGAATTACGGAGAGACCAAAAGCCCCAAATTTCGTGCACTGTCGAGGGAGAAATCGCGATCCACGCCGCCGCCTAGGGTTTCGCTGCCGCACTCGATCCAGACGTTCTCCGGCCGTAATTTTCATACTGAAGCTTCGTCTGAAAGAGGAGACAACGTGCCAAAAGTTTCAGACCGAAAGGAGATCGATTGGAAGAGAAATCGAAGAAAAAGGAGTCGCCGGCACTGTTCATCGACGGTTCTTGCAAATTACGGCTGTGAAACACTTCACAGCCGTGCTGTATTTTCTAAACTTCTCTTTTACTTCGATTTTCGATCCTCTGAAACCATGATCTATTGTAATTCCTTCATGATGATAGCTTAAACTACTTTTGGGACATGGGGAGTAATTCACTTGATTTCCAATGACTAGATGACTATTTTTACTATTTTGTTGAGTTTAATATTACCATGATGATTTTTCTCATGTGATAATTGTACTTAGACTCTCTATAAGTTCATGTTACTAATTATGTTCTTAGAATTTTCGCTTGAGACCGAAAGGTAATTGCTTGAGAATTTGGAACCCTAGAATTGCATGTTATGATCCCTTCCTTAGGTTAGATCTAATTTGATCTGTTCTAGTAGATTAATTGCCATAATTATAACATGAACCTATAAATCGAGTCTATTTGTCAAACGTGGAGATCTTGTGCGAAAGCAAGGATCGGAACGTTAGAGATCCATGAGTAAAACTAGTGTTGAGACTCGGATGCACGAAAGTGATCCTTGAATTCATTGTTTGATGATTTACTTATCTTCAGCATTGGGAAGAATCTTGCGTGAAAGCGAGGATAAATCCCTGTGCAGTTGTTTGCACAAAAGTGAAACAACCCTTTTATTTAGTAAATTACATCTTCATCATGATAAATTTGAACTGACGAAATCCTTATTCATATCTAGCTCATAAAAGTTAAAGTGAACGAAACCCTAGTCCCAACTTTTCTCTTTGATAATTCCGTTTTTAGCTTCCAATTTCTATTCTCACTACTTCGATTAGCCTAGATAGTAAGAAATCAGCTATTTAGTATTCGACAACATAGGTCCCTGTGGATTCAATACTTTCTTTATTACTTCGAGTATTCGTGCACTTGCGGATCACAACACCTCCTACTCCGGGAAGTGATCTTGTAGCTCTCTCGTCATTGTCCATCTCGCATGGACTCGGCACTCCGTCCGGCTTAGAACAACGAGACTCACGTCATAACGTGTCTATTTCCCCACTTCGCCCAGCTCATCTCGTGTTCTGCCCCACGTCATAACATGCCATAGTGCTCCGCCCAACTCAGTGCTATTAGGGTCACGTCCGTAACGTATCATCCACACAGATGCTCCGCTCAACCTGCAATAGCTGAGTTCACGTACTAGCGCACTAGATCTTTAGCACTCCGCCTAACTTGGCACGACTGGGTTCACATCATAACGTGTCAGACTCGGCACTTTGCCCAACCCCTCATGCCTCAGTCTACGTCATAGCGCGCTGGAATTCCTCTGTTAAACACATGTATCTGCTCCATCTCCAGTCACCCTGTCATCAGCAACCTGTCATCACCAACCTGGTTGAACTTGGCTCTGATACTAATTGTCATGCCCTGGCCTAAGGTTCTCCGGCGGACCTTCGTACCACACCGAAACCCTAGATTCCAGCCCCAAAATCACCCCCAAATTGAATAAACCCTAATTTAGGCCCTAGTCAAACCTCAATTTTGACCCGGTCAATGAAATCACGCCGCACCGCGTCGCTCGCCGAATAACTTCGGTTGCTGACGTCACGCCGATGTCAGCATTCCCAAAATCTTCACCGCGTGAAATCGAGCTCCGATTTTGACCCCATCAAAATCGTTGCTGCTGCTACCTCGGTTCAAACGCCTCAGCGCGTTCGAACGTCATCGTCTTCGGCCGAGCGTTCGCCTGTGCTCGACGGTCGTCGCGTCGTTCGCTGGAGAAAGGGCATGCCGGCAGGGTGGAGACCTCTCTCGGCCCTCAGCCTCTTGTCGCTGCCATCTAGAAGCCTGCTGGAAGCTGCTTGCTACCGGAGAACTCCGTCATTGGAATGGTAAAGAACCTCGTCGCCGGGAATAGGGGTGAGACGCCGGAAAACACGTAGGGAAATTTCCTCTCTTATTGTGCACCATAAAAGAGTACAAAAACCCTCTCCTTCATGCTCAATCTCTCCCTCACGTCAGTGGCCACGCTCGCCGCCGACTTATAGAGTTTTCCCTCATGGCTGTGACGCTCGTCGTCACCGGCCCACTCTCGCTCGCAGCTCTCCTGGAAAAGGGCTCTCGCCCTGGAGGGGGTGGCCTCCCCGTCCCGATGTGCTCTCACCGCAGACCCCTCTCTCTCTATTCTGGATCTGGATTCCTCACTCGGATTTTTCTCGGAAGCTTTTCTCCCAGATACCCTCTGCTCTTCTTCTGCTTGTCCGTCTCACGTTTTATAGGGCAAGGTGTTGTGTCTGCAAGTACACGGATACTTGAAGTAATAATTAAGATATCGAACCACAGAGACCTCGTTTGCCAAGTACCGAATAATTAATTTCTTACTAGCTAGGCAACCGAAAATATGCAAGTAAACTATCGAAGGCTACACGAAAAATATCAGAGAGAGAATCTGGGACTAGGGTTTCATTCACTTTAATTTCCATGACTAGATATGAATAGATGTTCGTCAGTTTAATTTCATTATGATAAAGACACAATTCACTTAATAAGGAAATCATCTCGCTTTCGTGCAGGATATTTACAAGAACCAATCCTCACTTTCGTGCAGGATCTATTTGATTGTTAAATAAAAGTGAATCATCAACAAAGAACTCAAGGATCACTTTCATGCATCCGAATTCTAAGTTAATAATCTCAACTGGAAACTCAAGTATCACTTTTGTGCATCCAAATTTCAACACGTGTTCTGCTTAAGGTTCTCCAACAATCTAATATTCAATTTCTTGCAATATCGTCATGTTTGTTTCATTAACTCAATCCTAGATCAGATTATCAACATGGGATTAAACTTCTAAAATTAAGAAATAAGAATAAACCTAATTTCTTACGGTGAGTTCCTAACATTCAATTTTACGGTTCCAAGTTCTCAAGCAAATCACTTTTCGGTCCTTATTGCGAAAACTCTAAAACATACTTGATAATATGAATCTATGGAGAATTAAAAAGCAATCATCACAGAAGCAGAATTATCATACTGAAATTATACTTGACGAAATAATGAAAGATTCATCTAATCATTAAGAAATTAAAGGGAATTACTCCCTCATGTCCCAAAAGAAGTTTAAGCTAGTATGGTAGAAAGATTACAATAATCCATAGTATCAAAAGATCAATAATCGAGGAGAAGAAGGAAAACAACTTTACAGCACGGCTGTAATGGAAATTACAGCCGTAATTCCTAGCGCGAACAGTGTCGGCAGCGACTTCTTCGTTGATTTCTCCTTTCGCTCTGAAATTTCTAGGGTATATTCTCCTCCTCTATGCGCAGCTTCCCTTCAAATTTCACTGCCGGAGATGCGATGTACGCTTTCCGGCGGCAAAACCTAGGGCAGCGATGGAAAACTCGATTTCTCTCTAGAAAGTGGATGAAAATTAGGGCTTTTTGGCTCTGTGTCTTCTTCTCTATCTAACCTCCTCTTTTGCTTCTTACGGATCTTCAATTTATGGCCTGGATAGTCCGCAATCGATCGTGCAAAAATCGGGCTCTAAAACGTCCGGAAAAATCACGAATCTAGGTTACAATTACAGCTGTGAAAATGGTTACGGTGGTGCTGTAATTTTGGCAGAAACTCTCGGTACAGAAATCATCCGGAATTACGGTACCGTGAAATTCATTACGGCAGTGCCATATTTTCATCAAATCTTTCGGGTGAAAAATCGACTTAAAATACGGCCCGTGAAATCCATTACGGTAGTACCGTAAAATCTATCAAACTTTCTGTATAAAATCGAACCCAGATTACAGTCTGTGAAATCCGTTACGGCAGGGCCGTATTTTCTGTAAAACTTTCTGTATGAAAACGTCCCAAAATACAGCAGCACTCGGAAATTATGGCAGTACCGTGGTTTGTTCTGTAGGTGCAGTGAAACCACGGTACCGTAATTTCGATTACGGTAGTGCCGTAATTTTGGTTTGAGCTCTGTTCTTCGTGGAATTTGACATGTAATCTTCTTTTGATGGTGGGAATTCATTCATGTATCTGGAATTGCTTCAAAACTCTTGAAAATCATTCCTTTTTACCTGAAAATCATCAAAAACCAAAAAGAGTGTAGATTTCGCAGTATTTGATAAAAAATGCATAAAAATAAGCAAAGAGTGTAAATATGACACAAAAAGGCGAGGAAGTTTTCGCCCGAGGATCTCGCCGTTTGCATCTTCCTCGCGTGGAAGATCTCTAGCGCCGAAGACTTCGTTGTCCATCCTTTCCCTACTGAAGTCACTGCCAGAGACGAGGTTGCCACTCGCCTCGTTGCCTCCACAAGGTCCGCGTCCAACACTGAAGACAAGGCCGCCGCTCATGCCTCGCATCTGTGGGACTCGTCTTGTCTCTGCTCAACACCGCTGACGAAGCGCTCTGCTTCTCTCATTCGTCCGTTGAAAGAGACGCTCGCCTTTGGTCAAAATCGAGATCCGAATTTGGCATTGACCACCAAATTCGGGTTCAGCTGGCGGGTATGCGGTGTGGGGCATGGGCTCTGCCCCAACCCATCTCTTATTAGCCCGAGCCTGAGTTTTCGGGCCTAACACTTTATATGTTGTATAGTTGTAACTATTAGATCATATCTGTAAGAGTGACAAGAATTTTTTTCTATCACTCTTTTATTAGATGTCTTCTCTATCTAATTTTAACTAATTAATTATTTCTACCATCCTTGAATAATATTGTCTAGTAGTCTTAAAATATTTTATTTTTTTAAAGTTAAAAATCTTTTCTTAAGTATTGTAGATTTTTTTTTAAAAAAAAAAGTATTGTAGTTCTATGGTGCATACCTTTTCACTATTATGAAACTCCTTTAACATATCTCATACTTTCTTGACACTTTGAGCTCCTCAAATTTTTTTCAAGCCCATAACTTGTTGAATGATTAATAAAGCATGAACATCCATTTATTTATTATCCTCTAATTCCTTTAGTTGTTAATTGGGCATAGTAGAAGTGTCAATTGGGATATAATATCTATTTTGGATAATATCCCACATATTTTAGAAGATAAAATATATCCTTAGTTTTTGTATTTAAAAATAATAATTTTCACCAATTAAAATTGGTATAGATAATGAAGAGAAATCAATAGTTGGGAATGACGTCATATGATTGAACAAATATGCTCAATATAGTTGAACAAAGTTCTGACACTAGTATTAGGGAATTTGAGAAAAAAATATGTTCAATTACTTTATAATGTAAGGATGGAATGAGTATGCTATAATGATTTTGTATAATATTTGAGAGGTTAGTTAAAAGAAAAAAGGCTTTAGTTGCTACACAAAGGCCTAGTTTGGGAGTGTCGGGACGTAAAGTTGTTGCAAGTTGAAAAATAATATATTGTGCTGCTACTGTGGTGTAAAAAGCAGTACTGTTACTATAAAAATACTATGGATTATTGAGGAAAAAGGACTATAAAATATTATTATATAAAAAATATATAATATTTAAAAGTATTTATTAAATAAATAAAATATCATATATATATATATATATATATATATATATATATATATATTAAAATGAATGTATAAATATACAAATGTACAAAGTTTAGATTTTATAAAGTTTCGGTTTTATAAAATTTAGGTTTTATAAAGTTTAGGTTTTATTAAGTTTTTACTTTATAAAGTTAAGGTTTTTTTAAGATTTTATACAATTTAGAATTTATTTTATAAAGTTTAGGTTTTATTAAGTTTTTATTTTATAAAGTTTAGGTTTTATTAAGATTTTATTTTATAAAGTTTAGGTTTTATTAGGATGTTATTTTATGAGGTTTTGGTTTTATTAAGTTTTTATTTTAGTTTTACTTATATATTACATAGATAAGTAAGCAAAGAAAAGTGTAAGGGCTTCGCTTGTAGGTAGAATCGAGTGTTTTTTTTTATTTTGGATCAACTTTAGTTTTACTTAAAGCCTGTTTGGCCCCGCTAAAATAACTTTCATAGTTGTGTTGAACTGTATTGTACTGAACTTTGCTGTGATGTGATATTGTACAAACTGTTTGGTAATAACTTTTTAACTACTGTTATTTGCTGTCATAATTTAAAGCTGTTTGGTAAATTTTTTACTATTGTTGTTGTCAAATATCAAAATGACCAAATAGTATATATATATATTATTTAAAAATTTAATAAACTCATTTTAGAATAATATTATAATAAAATAATATTTCTAATAATTGCATTAGGAGAATTATATAATCATATCAAAGTTTTAAATATAAAGTGGTTACTAGAATACATCCACAAACAAAAAAAAAGAAAAATATCTCTTTGACCCCTCATCTCTTATGCTATTACATGCATCATTTATTCCTCCTTTCCATCAAAGCATGAGCTATTTCATTACATAAATCATCCATCTCCTTTGAACCACTTCTTGATGGCCCCTCATCTACTTGATAATTTGCTCTATCATTTAAAACATCTGCAGGAAAATAATTAGGATTGTCTTGTAATAAGGCAAATGCAGGATCGGTCTTAGATTTTCTCAGAAATTATACAAAGCAATAGTCACAATAACAATGTCCCTCTACTTTTCAAATGAGAATGATGGTATGTTATGCAAGATTTTAAACCTTACTTTCCAAATACCAATATTACGCTCAATACAACCTCGAAGCGATGAATGACCTTGGTTAAAGTGTTCTTGCATCCCTACCAATGGTCCACCACGCTGAAAATCAGGAAGATGATATCGTGCTCCACTCTTATATGGCGCGAGATATCCTTTCACTTAATCATAACCAACATTAACTAAATAATATTTGCCTATAAGAATGTATTGTAACTAATATGTTAATCACATATTTATGACCAAACAAATTATATTAAATTCAAAATATGTAAGAGATAAATACAATTACCATGTGGTGGTTTCGGAAAATTCATATTTGGATGAGTGATGGCATAATTCAATATATGTGAATCATGCACAGTGTCTTCCCATCCAACAAGTGCAAAGGTGAATTTCATGTCAAAACTATAAACCAACAATATATTTTGGGTTGACACTCCTTTCCTCCCAATAAACTTTATTTGGTCTTTAGGTGATACACATGCCTGCACGTGTGTGCCATCTAATGCTCCAATGCAATCCTAATAAAATATAAATAAGTTTATCAAATAATACTAAACAATAAATGTACGTAGCAACAATAGATGAATACAATGCTTTTTATAGAGAACTTGAATCAAAATTTACCTTAAAGTAAGGCATATATCTATTGTCGGTTAAGATCTCCGGAGGAATATCTTTAAATTCAGGATCAACAGGTTTTATCATATCTACAGCAAATACTTCTTTCATTTTTTGTAAGACTTCAGCAAAGCATCTGCTAATAGTTTCAATTGAATGTTGAAAACGTTCACTTGCATTCCTAAATGATGCATCCAATGCAACTATATAAATAAACAATGCTACTTTCTCAACTACGGTCATTCTACATGATGATTCTAGTCCATATTTGTTTTGCATCTCACCACATAACCTTAAAAAGTCACTAGCTGACATTCTAAACATATTTATACATCTTCGTTCATGTCCGTTTAATATTTCATTTAAGGCACTGTATACCCATCTAAAAACTTACATAGCAAGGCTCTTTATGCAAATACTTAAGATAATATTCAGCAATGCAAACAACTACAATTGATACTTCTATCATAAAGTCTTCTTTATCCTCAATAATTGATTGAATATCCATATCTATTGTAACAAAAGATAAGTTATCAATCAAAAAGAATGGATTAAGGCACATACACCAACAATCCAAATTATGTAAAAACATATATAAACCTCCAAAGTACATATAGAGCATCCACTAGATAACATATATTGAGTAATTAAAAACATCCAAAGTACTTATAGAACATCCAAAACATCTAAAGTCATTAAATTAAAAACATACAATATTCAAAGGTGCTAAAGTCATTACTACAATCCAAATTGTTTCCAAGCATCCACAAACAATACAATACTAAGAAAAGTGTCTTAAAGCATCCCAAATCATTCAAATTCATCATAAAGTACATATATAGAGCATTAACTAAAATTGATTGGCCTTATTAAATTTATGTTGAAGCCACTCCATCTTCTCTTCCACCATTTCAAGTGCCATATATGCTTCTCTTTTGATCTTCTCTTTTAGTAAATCAACAGAAAGCAAATACAGGCATCTATCAACCTTGAGCTCTAGAACTTTTTTTTAGATCAGCTACTACTTCTCCCATGCTAATACCAGGTGGATCCACTAGTCTTGAAGTTGCACTTGTCCTACTATGGACACTTTGAACTAGAGACTTGATATCCTCTCTTAGCTCAGCTGCAGTTCCAATCTTTCTTGTTGGCAATTTTACCCTTTTTGGAGCCTTTCCATACGGTGACTCATCATAAATCTTTTATTTTTCTTTCCTACAAAATTTTCTTGGGGGTCACCAGCAAATATATCATATAAAGTCTTATCTAGTTCTTCATAATTTGAATCCCCAACTGGCTCCAAATTTATTGTGTCATCTATAAATGGAATATCTCGGCTAGAGAGGCTTTCTTGCACTTTGCTATGTGACGGTGCCCATGCATAATCTCCAATAGCCAAAATATCTCCAAACATTATTTCATATTTAGAAGATAATTCAGGTTCTATTCCTTCTTTTTTAAACTTGGTAAAACTAGAATCAACCTATAAAAAAAGAGGTAATGAAAAATTAACACAGTAATATACAAAAAGAATAAAAATGAATAAATAGATATAGAATAAAAAGAAAAAAGTACTACTTAGATTTTTTGCACCTACCATTCTTCGTTTGTATCAATTGTTCCCTTATATGGATTCCATTCTAGACCTGTCTCTTTTCCAATTACTTGCCTCTATTTTTTCTATGTATTCTTCAATTGATCCCACTTATTTTTTAATTAGATTTTCTCATAGTTTAAATTTGTTTTGCTCTAAAACTCTGAGACCAAAAACTTCCACCCTCGAGCATTAAAGTGAGTACTAGGATGCATCCCATTATGAATTGCCTCAATACATATGTCACAAAAAATGTAAGTGTTCTTCTTATCCCATTCTGCATTAATTTTTCCTTCCATGTTGCAAGTTACCTGTCAATTCCAAGTGCTTGAATTGACATAAGTTAATTGCCTGACTTGATACAATACAATAAATATGCATTCGATCTCCATCTTGTAATTTTCAAAAAACTATAGTTATTAGTTTAAGCATGACCTTTAATAGTTAAGATAGTAACATTACTACAATCAAAATAACTACAATCAAGATACTAAAAGATAACAATCAATAGAACAATAGCTAATTTGAATAGGACCGTGAATTCAAGTGCTTGTGTTAACATAAGTAAACAAACAAAATGTCACACCCCGGCGGGAAGCCGGCTATTCCTAGCTCAGGGTTCCCCAGGGAGTAACAATATTGATAGGAACTAGAGAACTACAATAATCCAATATCATTTATTAAATACGTAATTCAATCTTAACATCAACAGTTTTATAATACAATATCTGAATACAACTATCCAAATTATCAACTGAATAAAATACAAAAGACAACTATCTCAACTCGGGCTGGTATCTGCTATCTACTCTAGCCCTCCCAGAAGTTAACACTGTACCTAGAAGAGAAACAAGGGAGTTAGCAGAATTGCTAAGTAGGACTCAACAAATATGGTGAAGGAGTCAAATAACATGATATCCAAAGACAGAAACAACGATATTCAAATAATATAAGAATGTCGTGCAAATCATCAAGCTTGGCCAACAGATCTCAATCATGAGCCGCACTCATTTTCAGAGTGTTTCCACCGTCAGCTCACACAGTGGAACGACTGTCATAAACAGCCTGGTGAATGTTGCGTCCAACATCTGGCATTCGTAGTATTGTCCCGAGGACAACTGGCGGTGCCCTAACCGACAAACAGATAGTCTGATACGCGCCAGAACTATAACTCAGATAAACAGGCCACTGGAGAATAAATCATCCAGTCCAGAGGTCAATATATCATGACAGATATCATAGATTTTCAACAGTTTCCACATACTCATATGTCAACATCACAGATACATAACTGTTCAACCATGCTCATATGCCAATATATCAGATATCTCAAAACAGGTTTGTTAACCATTCATATAGAAGCGGAATATGACCAAATAAACAAGATAATTGAGGTCAACAGGAATTCAGAAACAAATCAAGTAGATGAAGCAATCAGATATCAGTGTCATTCAATTCTAATATATGCATTATATATCAAACCAAAGGATTAAGCAGCAAATCCTATAATTCTTGACACTGTAAGAAAGGAGTAGGGTAAGATTCCTACCTCAATCGTTGTTATTCTGAATCCTTTTGAAAAGTCAACAATTTGTTTATCAAACGGTACAAGCCGAATAATGGATCAACCACTATGTAACATGAATTTGTACATGAACTCTATTAATAATCATTCTAACTTGAAAACTAAGACTACCAACATGTAGAACACAACCCTAAACCTAGAGAACCACTCTTAGATCATATGAACTAGACCTAAAGCCCACTAAACCGAATAGAATTGCACTAAACCGACCAAATTTACCCTGAACTAAGTCAGACCGAGACTTAGAACTTAAATTACACAAAATATACAACTCATCTAAAGACACACAGATTACCATTAGATAGGAAATTTTACAAGCTTTCCAACGACTACCTGAACCTGCTCAGATTTGACCGAATCGGGGTCGAACCGGTCAGAATTCAAGAACTGAACTGAATTGGAATTGAACCGCTCAGTCCGGTTCAATTCAATTTCAAACGTACCCGACCGGTTTATTTTCAAATAAACCACACAGAAACCCTAAATTAGACTTGAACCGGTCGTTCTCCCGCACCGCTCGTCCGCCGCCGTGCAAGGCTGCCGGACTCGCGTCCGCAGCTTATGCCGGCGAGCTCGCGAGGACGCGTCGAACATCGGATCGATTCCAAATTTCTCCAGGAGACTTCTGACAATGAAACGAAGCTCCGGGATGAACCGCGGCGAGATTTCGACGCCCAGTCGAAGCTCTCGAAATAAACGAAAGTATTGACAGTGGCGCCGCCGCCGTCGATACTCAAAACTTAACCAAAACCGATCAGAACTTCACAGAAACTTCAGGAAAGGAAGGATACCTTGCTACGACGCTGTATCGTAGCCCAGAACACAGAAATCGTGTCGGATGAAGGCGCTGGAAGGCTGGAACACGAGGCGGCGCCGCTCGAACTCTGGTAAGTGATTTGAGCGCTATTTCTCCCTCCTGGTGGCGCTTCCAAGCTCGAAGAGAGGCTAGGGTTCTGATGCTCATCGAATCGAGCAGAAGCCCTCTTATATAGAGGAAAAACGCGTCCCAGGTCGACGAGATCGCGGCGGCGACTCAATCGCCACAAAAATCGGAGAAGACGACGATTCAACTCGTCGTCCGCAAATTTCGTAAAATCAAAATAGATAGATCAAACTTGGTTATTAATTAACAAAACTCAACTCAGCCCAATGGTTAGGCTGAGTTTTGAGTTGAAGCGCGTCACGGGTTCGAGTCCCCGCGAATGCATTTTAACGTTTTTATTAAAACTTATTCTTTTATCCCTTTTAAAAATTTCAAAAAATTTTAAAAAAATCAGAAAAATTTCTAAAATAAAATTTTTAATATTTATGAAATCAAGGTTATAACACAAAAAGTGCACACTGATCTCAAAGTAGAGTAGTTAGAAGCTCGTATCAGTACTTGAGAAAAAGAATTGGTAGTGTTCAGGATATATGATCTGGATATAAAATTAGGAGAGCAAACTGCTAAAGCAATAGCTCTTCAAAAGCGCTTGGAGGATGTCCAGCAAGAGGCAACTTCTCAAACCCAAGCTATCTCAGCACATGTGAATGATCTCTTACATGGGATAGATTTGCTACAAAAGTTCAAAACCAAATTGGAAGATCACATGAGTGTTTTCGGGGAAGAATTTGCAAACTACCTGTGTTTATTAGAGAATTTTGATGATGGGGTAAGAAAAAAATTTCTGACCAGGAAAATCATTTGGTAATTCTAAAAGGTGGCATAAGCAATTTGCATAAGGATGGTAAACAACTTGAGTATCAGCTCCACGAGTAATCCAAGAAGTAAGAGGTTGCTAAAACTATCAAGGAAGCACAGATTTTAGAGATACAAAAGTTGGTAAAGAGAAATGTCCACTGGAAGGTTTAACATCGGCATTGCAAGAAATGTGCACTGAAGCCAGAGAAAACCATGGTAAACTTTTAGCAAAGCAATCTAAAGTTGAAGATGCTAAGACAGATTGAGCAACTCAATTCAGAATTGAAGAACACCAAAGAGAGATATGAGATCATGCTTGACGAAACAAGATATGAAATTGCATGCCTCAAGAAAACTACTGAGAAGTTTGAAACTGAAACCAGAAATTCAAGCAATAAGTGGGAAGAAATGAGCTTAATTTTATTAATGCGATCAAGAAATCAGATGATGAAATTACTTCCCTCAAGGTTAAATTAGCGTCTATTATCAACGCAATCCAAGTGTCCAAGCAAGAGGCACAAGCAGCCAAGGCCCATGGAGCTGAGATGTTATACGAATTGAAGCAAGCTGAGGCTACAGAAACTACAGATCATGAAGTGGCAGAAGAGGCAATGGCTAGAAGTTTGCGATTAAAGGAAAGATTATTGGACAAGGAGAATGAATTGCAGAAGATCTGATAGATGTAAAGTGCTATGAAATTACTCTTTGTTTACCTCCAACTAGCTGAGTGAGTAAGAAGATCTTATAGTTTTGATCCGTAGATATAAAGTGTTGTGAAATTACTCATTATCATGCTTTAGGGTTTGTACCAGGTGGTGAAATGGGGAGAAAATTTGTACCAGGCCTTAATGAAAGTGAAGATGAAGCTTCCACAAAGAAGATGAAGCTTGCACAGAGAAGATAAAGCTGCCGTCTAAACTGCAATGAAGAAGAAATGTTCTGCCACCAAGGGAAAAGCTCTTGCCACTGCAAATGCGCCCCCACTACCACCACCACGATTTGCTACGCCACCGTCCGTAGGTTGCAGTGCTTTCTCAAGAGGGACAAGAAGGCTACGGATGAAAACGCAGCAAAGAGTTCTTCAGGGAAGAAGACTTTTGGGGAAGAAACTAGAAAAGTAGCTAGCTAGAATCTACGAAGCTGAAAAAGCTTTATTTTGCTGCTTTTGCAGCTTTTAACTTTTTTTAGCTTTTTTGACTATAGCTTCACGTTACCAAATGATTCATTATTTAGCTTTCTACACCAAAGCTGCTTTAAAACTACTGTGAAGCAGGGAGAAACAAGCCCTTAGATTTGATGCTTTTTGCTTTTCGCGCCTATAACCCACCCCAACTACAGCTCCTCCTATAATCCCAAATGGAGCCAGGTTATCTAGAAGAGAATTTCATCATATTATGCCTCTTTGTAGGCCTTCATAGAAGTAGAGTACTAATTTTAGCAAAATATATGAGCACAGAGTTTGTTTCCTTGGACGGAATCCATAAGAAAAAGAAAGAAAAATATATTGAAAATACTATTAAATTCAATGTATTTTCTTTTTCTGGATTCCTTCCAAAAAAACAGGCTACTAGGTATTTAAGCTAAACCCATCCTTCACTAGTTGTATGACACGAAACCATATTTCATGTGTAGTTTAGAACATAAATTTTGTTGAAATTGTACACCAACAGATCAGTGACTTCAAATTATGCTCGTACACTGTTATTGATTCCAGACAATACAAAGTTGTAACAGATTATGCCGCTATCTTTGAAAAGAAATGAAAAAGAAAAGATGTTCATGACATACATTCGGCAACCATCTTATTGTACCTCCTGTATATGCTTCCCTTGCTCATTAACTAAAATTTCTTGGCCTTCATGAATGCACGGAAGACTCGTGTAGATTCTCCTAGCATGAATAGGGCATCAATATTTGATTTACTTAAGCGAGAAGCCAGAAGTTCTTGCGAGTCTTGGTGTTGAGGAGATAGCCAGTGTTTTGCCCCTTCTTCTGCACACCAACGCACAGGCACTTGCTCTTCTCGATCAGGACTTCCGCTGTGTCTGTACCTTTACTTGATATGCTTCCACTAATCTTGCGCCTGCAAATTCATACTGTCAATACATTTTCTCCAAAACTTTGAAATTTCTACCCATCTCTGTGTCGATCAGGACTTTCAAAAACTTTTATCTGATTTCCATTTCGCTATCTTCCTCCTCTCCATCGTGCCCCGCAGTAGCGTAATGTAAAAGAAGAGAAACGTAGATGCAATTGCAAATTAATTATCTCATGGAGAAGAGCGCTTACCCCAAGAACGAGGTCGAGCTCCGGCGCTGACCGATGACGAGGAGGTCAATGTTGAGCAACGTGGAGTGCGTTAGAATCGTCGCCGCCTTGTCTTTGCTCTCCAGCCCCACCCTCTCAATATGAACCTTCACCTTCGGCTGCGTGTCCTCGCACTTGGCCTGCATCGCGTGCAGGAACTGGCACTCGCCGTCCTTGCCTGCATCGCGCGAGGCTACGCTGGGCAACACCACCGAGGACGGGCGGCGGAGGAACGACGAGAACGTGGACGACGAAAACTTGGGCGCCGAGAAGGAGGACGAGGAGCGCCGCGGCGCGCCAGCCGGCTGCTCCACGTGGAGGAGGATGATTTCGTCGTGCTCCAGCACGGCGTGGTAGAGGGCCCACTCGAGGGCGCAGTTCGACTCGCGGCCCGGATCGGCGACCACCGCGATCCTTCTCTTTCCTGCCACGGGCCCACTATTCCACCCACTCAAGTCCATGACCACGGCCGGCGCCGCCGTGGTCCCTGCAACCGACACGGTAACTGCGGCGACGCCGGGCGGTGGAGAACTGGAGGGCTATGGAAAGCTGCTTTGGTTGCCGCTGAAGGTAAAAATGGTTGGAGAACGCGGCGACACAAGTGCTAGGAAGCCTCTACTTAACTTTATTTGTTATTTGTGGGGGCAACAACCTCAAGCCACCGCTTCAGCAAAAGAAAAGTCGGTAGGGGCCGATGGCTACCATGCTTGCTGCCTATTTCCCTGATGTTCTATTTCCTGTTTATTTAACGGAAACTTGTATTTCTGTTATGTATGCAGTTTTATGTTTAATCGGTTTATATCACCGCAACAATTTCTATTTATAAAGTATTTGAGTGTCGAATATTTAGTTGGAAGGAAGGAGAATAAGTTCCAGGACAGTCAGGTAGAGCTGTAGAGGGAGTGATGGTTGCATGTATTTTGAAATCCTAAACTTATTTTGGTGGCCTCTCTTTACATATGGGCCTCTTATTTGGGCCCTAGTCCAGGTAATGACCACATGTGTTGTAGATGGAAATGCATGCCTCATCAAGATACTAGTGTTGGGATTACTTTATAACTATATCTTGCAATTATCTCCTCTTTATTAGTCGTCCATCTAATCTAACAATGTACTAGTGTTGGAATTCATGCTCTTGTGCAATTGCTCCTATTTTTGAAGGCTCATGTTGTAGAGTAAAATCTTTCACGTTCATAATACTATGGGTTCCTAGGCCTACCGGTAAGTTAAGGATAAAAACATTGTTATTTACCTTCTTCAGAACTTTGAGTAGTCCAAGACCCTTCCCCTCTAGCTTTCAGTGAATTCCCAAGTGTCTCTCATCTCTCCCTCTCCTAATGACCTGATCTCTCTTCTTTATTTCTAGGTCTATGCTTTTTATTTAGTGCATTCTTATATTAATCATTGAAAAAAATATACTATTTAATTATTGTATTTCACTTATAAAAATTATACGTGATTATCTAATATTCTAGTTTAGTCTCACATAAAAAGTAAAAAAAAATAATGATATGAGATATAAATTTTTAATGAGCTCACTATTATTAACTTGAGTTTAAGTATTTTTAAATTAGGCTACATTGTTTTAAGCTCACTAAGTTATAGGTCAATTTGCTCATTAAGCGTATTATAACAAATGGTATTAAAACAAATCTAGTTTAATATGACGAGGACATTATGTCTTAAAGTGGAAGAGATTGTAACAAATTAAGCAAAAAAACAATAATTTGTATACAAACAAAGAGGAAGAAGATCAATTAGTTTATTTTGTTGGTATCTATTATTCTCTTAGAATGGTGATAAACTAATTTGTTAGTATATATATGCCCCTAAGACCAATTTATTGATAGTCTTACTCATACATTATACCATAATCACACATATAATAAAGGCATTATTGTTATTATATATTGCTACCCCTGCGTTAATATGTAGAATAGCATAATAATATCTAGGATTCAATCTCACTCATTAGTGCTCTATCAAGGTACCTTAGTAGATAAGAGATACTTATAATGCATGTGAGATTGATATATAGGCTAGTTGTGTGATTGACATCAATACAAACACATGAGCACACCAATAGTATGTGCACTAGATTGACCCACTCTGAATCTATAACTTGAGTGTTACAACTCAAAATCACATATAACAGAGGTGCATTGGTCATTCAACTTGATGTTATTAGTATTGTATATGGTGGGTGACATACTTAAATACAACTTAACACCTCATATGATTAGAATAGCAAGTGTGACACAATTATCCAATTTAGATATGAGATGACAAAGAGATTATATTCCATCAAGATTTTGTTGTTGCTAGGGGATGTTAATTGAGGGCATACTTTCTATGACTTGGGTAGCAATAATATATTGCTAGATACCTCTCACTATTTGTGACAATCTATCAGATAATTATCATTACCAACGTCATATAGGACCTATGGGGTCACACATACAGATACTTGAGATTACAGTTTGATCGAGTAGCCTTGGATTAAATTATATATTAATTTAAATTTATTTTGGAGTTTTGGGATCCAAATCATGGCAGAATCATAATTGATTGAAACAACTGTTTAGGATCTTATACACTAGTTCATTCGTTCTTGCTTGATGGTTAGATAAAGTAGCTGTAAGCTTTGAAGTGGTTCCTATCAAGTCAATTTTGGACTATGATATTAGTTATTCTATATGATGGCGATTAGTCTAACCTATGACATCTTAAACAATGTGGATGGACCAATAAAGTCTTTGACCAAATAATCTGATTCAATCATAACATTTGTCTTATTACATTTCATGCATAATGTATAAATTATAAGCATGTATCATCATAGTCTCCATTTAATATATATTGACATTAGCTAGCTCATTTTAATTATAGGCAACAATACATGACATTTATCAAAGCCACACTTGTCGCTATAAAAATATGTGGCTACCTTGTAAAAATGTAAAAATCAATTCACATAGATTTGAGATACATAGTGATCAAGGAAATAAGAATATTAGATTAATGAAGAATAGCAAGATAACTCTACAAATTTGAGAAAATAAAAACCTTCACATCCTACAGTCCCCACTTTCCCCTTGGAAGGTTCTCTAATCGCCTCCATCAACAACGAAAGCAATCAAACCCTAATGGAGAGAGGAAATTTTTTGTCTAGCATAATTACGGACTCAAGGATTGCATCCACACTTGGTTGAAAGCCTATAGGTACTTATTGTGAAGCCCAATACCTGGCAGGCTGAGACCAAGGGAGTTGGGCTGGGCGGTGGTCCAAGCCCACGTCCAAAACCTAAGATTGGGGAGCGTCAAATGATTTGGGTCAACGCCCAAATTGGAAGAAGTAGAGGCATCGAGGCGGACGGCTTCGAGCCTTTAGGCGCAGACGAAGCGTGGGTAGCGGGACCTTCGTGAGCGAGAGGCGGCGGACTAGTCGCCAACCTCGTCTTCTCCAGCAGAGATCCGGGCACTGGAGCGGAAGGACGCAAACGCGGCTTCATCGAAAATTCGAGAAAGAGGTAGTCGCGAGCAGCTTATTCGGAAAGCAGCGAGAGGCGACGCCTTTGGCAGAGGCTTCGAAGGCATTGGTGAGCTCGGCGGATTCGCGAGCACCCAGTGGTTGAGAGATTCGGACGCGAACGCGAGACCAGTTCCGGCGGATGAAGCGGCTCGCTAGCCGTTGCTAGGAGCGGTGCTACCTCCCTATAAGAGAACCTACGAGCAGAGATAGGGGGGGGGGGGGGGGGGGGGGGGGGGCTAGAAGCGCGAGATCCAGCTGTGACGAGATCAGAGAGCGAGAGGTTTTGAGCGAAGAGAGACTCTGAGAACTCTGTGAGTCGGCAGCGAGAGTTTGCCGCCGACGTGAGGGATAGAGAGAGGAGAGGGGTTTTGTAACTCTGTGTTTATGAGAATAAGAGTGAAGCTTTTCCCCTTTCATATGTTGTCTTCTCCGACGAGTTTCTCTCCCGTTTCCGGTGGCGTGTTCTTCTTCTTCACCGCCATCGATGACAGTCCAAGGCGGCGGCTTCCGTGGCTACTACGAGGGCAGAGGGAGGAGGCGACGAGTTCTTCCCTGCCACATGATCCAAGTGCTTCCACTCCCCCTTTCCTTCTCCGGCATCGCGGTGAGCGAGGGCGACGCTCGCGTTCGCGTTTGTGCAACGAAGATGAACGTCGCATGGGTGTTCATTTTGAGGCTGCGAGCGAGGCGATTTTGACTTCGGTCAAAATTGAATTCTGCAAATTGGATTTTCGAGCGGAGCTGATTTCGGCTGCAAAATCGAGAATGGCAGCGGTTGAAATTCAAGCGGTGTAATTTGATTTATCGGTGCATAGTTTGAGGAGAAGTGGCTGACGTGGAGGCAGAAGTGAAAAAGGGCGTGACAAACTGGTATCAGAGGTAAACTTCGACGACATGGTGACGCAAGGAAAGCGTTTTGGCGTGAGTAGAGCAAGTGCTTGGCCTAACAGGAGATGGGGAAGACGTTGTTGTTCCCCAAGTGGAGAATTGCAGCGCACGGTGGAGCAACAGAGGTTGGAAATTCTCACCCTTCAATAAACTTTGGCAGGAATGGCGGTGCTTCAACAAAGTTTGGAAGGGATAGCGGTGCTACAGGAGCAACTAGCAGGCTTCACTGCAGCACAACAGCAGATATGGCAGATCTCGCAGTAATGCGCATTGCATTAGCACAGGCACAAGGCGGTGTTCCCGTAGCAGCAACGATGGAGTAGGCGGCTCCTAGACTAAAGGTTCGCATCCCAGAACCTAGGATGTTCGAAGGAGCCCGATCATCCAAAGAGTTGGGAAATTTTATTTGGGACATGAAACAATTCTTTGTCACTAATCATGTCCCAGACCAGGAACGAGTGCGAGTGTGTACTACATAACTCACAGATGATGCAAAACTTTGGTGGAGAACTAAAATTGATTCGACATCAGGAGCAGTTGATTGGACATAGGAGGTGTTCCGAGAGGAACTGTGGAAGTAGTTTCTTCCTGAGAACTCAGCGGACTAGGCACGTGACGTGATGAATTGGCTCAGGCATACTGGTCCAATCCAGGAGTATGTTTGGGCTTATTCAGCACTCATGTTGGAGATATCAGACATGTTGGAGATAGACAGACGATACACCTTCCTCCGTAATCTTTAACTATGGGCGGAGGCTAAAGTCCGATGACATACACCGCAGGACTGGAGGACGGCTGCAACGATAGTCGAATCCCTTGTGGATATGAGAGCTTTAGGTACAATTTCCTTGAGAGCATCGAAGTCCCTCCCGAAGTGTCGCTCTCCGGCAAGGGCAAGAGTACCAGAAAGGGAGAGACCCTTTCCCTGGCGAGGCGTAGACCACTTGGCATGACAGGAGCAGAACCGACCTACAGAGAGGGCACAGGATCGACCGAGACCAATGAGTTACTTTTTGTAGGTCCACATCAGATGCGCGATTGCCCAACTCGAGAGCGGATTGCAGCAATTGTATAGCTAGAGCTCGCTGAGAAGGAGGTGGCTAATGACGACCCTGTAGTGACATGCATATGAGGGATGCCATTGAATGCGATCACGGTAGTGTCAGCCTCAGGAGAGTCACGATTGATATATGTTCCGATGCAGATATATGGGGTCGAGGTGGAGGCGATGGTCGACACCGGTGCGACTCATCTATTCGTATCGGAATGCATGGTGGCATAGCTGGGCTTAAGCACCTCACCTTTGACGGGTCAGATGAAGACCGTTAACTCTGCAGAGTAGCCGATATTGGGCATTTCCTATGACATCCCGGTGAAACTTGGAAACTGGACGGGACGACTTCACATCCGAGTGACGAAGTTGGACGATTACGATGTCATCCTCGGCATAGAACTACTTCGACAAGCGAAGGTTTCTATCATTTCACACTTGGAAGGAGTCCAAGTGCTTCATGAGGAAGCACCAGGGTGGGTCCCTGGTATTCATCGAGATAGTTCGACGACCACGAGAACTCAGGGGACACGTAGAGTGACGGATCCTTCACAAGCACGAGGTGCACATATCGCGGCAGTGTTTGCGACAAAGACGCCCGTAGCAGATATCGAGGGCGATGTCCAGATTGAGCAAGAGAGAATTATAATGCCCGATACCTAGCGGGGTGGGACCAAGGGAGTTGGGCTGGGTGGTGGCCCAAGCCCACGTCCGAAACCTAAGATCGGGGAGCGTCAAATGATTTGGGTCAATGCCCATATCGGAAGAAGTAATGGCATCAAGGTGGACAGCTTCGAGTCTTCAGGCACGGACGAAGCACGGGCAGTAGGACCTTCGCGGGCGAGAGGTGGCGGACGCAGTCGCCGACCTCGTCGTCTCCAGCAGAGATCCGGGCGCTGGAGCGGAAGGACGTAGACACGGCTTTGTCAAAAAATTCGGGAAAGAGGCAGTCGCGAGCAGCTTATTCGGAAGCAGCGAGAGGCGACGCCTTCAGCAGAGGCTTCGAAGGCATCGACGAGCTCAGCGGATTCACGAGCGCCCAGCGGCGGGGAGATTCGGACTCGGGGTGGGTGGGGGCTCTGGAAGCGTGAGATCCAACTGCGACGGGATCAGAGAGTGAGAGGTTTCGAGCGAAGAGAGGCGCAAATTGGATTTTCGAGCGGAGCTAATTTCAGTTGCAAAATAGAGAACGACAACGACTGACGTGTAGGCAGAAGTGAAAAAGGGCGTGACACTTATCATCTTGCATCATATATT
The DNA here is from genome assembly GCA_027563935.2 of Costus lasius. NCBI lineage: Eukaryota > Viridiplantae > Streptophyta > Magnoliopsida > Zingiberales > Costaceae > Costus > Costus lasius. The sequence continues at coordinate 57,423,611 of CM050447.1, forward strand.
GATAATCCATTATTAATACAATTATTGTAATTTTTTTTTTGTGAAATTTAGGTATTACTCATCTAGGGTTTTTGTTAGGTGGTACTTAAAAGTAGTAAATCATAACTATATTTAACATATAAGCGTTGATCAAGTCTTTGACTCTAGTTGCTCTTGTTTATTCTCAATGATATTAATCTCCTAACATCGTCCAAAGCTGGCAAATGGAATAGTGCATAACTTCCTAATTAGAAATCCAAATATCTCTATTTGAGCTTAAACTACTTCTTGATTCCTTGATGAATCCAATGACATTGATACCAATGTGAAAATCTATCTAAAGTTTTAAGGAAATCCAAAAAATTCAGATAAAAAATTTCCCCAAGTTTTTATGATTGCAACAATGCACACATAAATATTTGGTCAATTTTTATAAATTTATTGTTATCTCTAAATGGATCTATATAGAGGTGTGTTTGGAGGAATCTCTACCTATAGGTATGTGAGTTAATGATTGCAAGAGCATGTTGCTATGCTACATTAAGATCTAGATAGCTGATGTGACTTTGGCTAAGAATAACATGAGAGTCATACTCAATTTTAGTAAGTGCTACGTTGTACATATGACTAATCTTGTTGCATCCTATATTTATTATATGCCTAAAGCATTAATTGAAAAATTGGTTCGAATAGCAACTGGTACATGGACCTATAGTAGAGTAGAAGAAAAGAAGAAAAGAAACGAGGAAGATGAGGAAAAGAAGGAAGGGAGCTCGTTTACCTTCGCTCGCTACCTCTACTCATTTGCCTCCATTCATTGCTCATCGCTTGTTCGCTTTCATTCGCCGTTCGTTGCTCATTTGCCTTCACTTGCCACTCGTCACTCATTTGCCTTCGCTTGTCGCAATTATCATGAATGCACCTTTGCTTGAGAGTAGACAAAACAACAAAAGCACAAAATAGTACATATCACCAATTGGATCATCATGCTTACAGCAACCTGCATCACCAAACTTTGTCAAGGATAATCTCGGACCTGTGGGTCATGGGACCACAATAATCTTGCTGCACCATCTCTGCTGAACTCAGCTGGACCTCGCATCTCCATGCTCAGTCAAAACCTCCTCTGATACCTGTTGTCACGCCCCAGTCGGATCGGCCTAAACACAGCGCTTAACTGTTGTCTTAAGGTCGTCCGGCGGAACACCGAAGCGCGAACTCTCTAGGGTTTACGACCCAAAATGAAAATCCCTAACTCCCCGAACAATATTTATCCCCAAAATACAATTCGCTCAGAAAACCCTAACCCTAATTTGGGAAATCCAAAATCAAACCGTAATTGAAAATACCTCATTGGTCAACTAGGTCAAAATCAATTTTGACCAGTCAACCCAAAAACCACTAATCCGCTTGATTTGATTTTTGCCGATGACGTCAGGATGACGTCGGCCGCCAATTCGATTTCGTTCGAAATCGATTTCCAGATTTGAGCGTTGACCGGCTCGAATCGCTGACTCGTCTCGTTTCGAACGCTCGACGCGTTCGACACTCGCCTTCGTTTTCGTGTGCAGCGGCTTACGAACGCCGCCTGCGTTCGTTCGCCGGAGCTACCGTCGCCGTAGAAGAGTGCTCCGGAAAGGGGAGAGACCGTCGTCCCTCGCCTTCGACTTCGCTGACGCCGCCTTGGCCGTACGCCGCCGGAGTCGACGCCAAAACCAGAGAACAGAGGATGAGTAGTGAAGAAGAGAAACTGCGTTTTATTCTCAGAAACTTACAGAACTCTTCTTCCCTCGATCCCTCCCTCGCCGGTCGTCCCTCTGGACGCCGGTTACAAGTTCTCTGATTCCTCTCTCGAAACTCGATCACTCTCAAAACTCTCGTCGATGAAGCTCCTCTGAGCTCTCTCGATGTGGTGATGATCCTCTGATCGCTCCCTGATCTCCCTCCGGAATCTCACTATGAAGGGTGCCCACCTGATTTGAACATCACCCTCGATGTTCGATACTGGTAGAACACTGGCTCTCTAATATTCATGTCCTCCATCTCCTGTCTCCAGTCCGATGATGAATGTTTGTTGCATCACGTTACATGGGATTGGCACGTCCTTGACTTGACACAACCAGGCCGCATACTATCGCACCCTCTGGTACTCTGCCTGACCTCCTGTGTCCCAGTCATCTCCCGCCATAGTGCTCCGCCTAACTCGATAAGAGCAGGGTCACCTCTGTGATGCATCTCTCTAGATGCTCCGCTCAACCTACCTTCGTTGAGTTCACGGTCTAATGATGACACCAAAATATATAGTATATTTTGTATCATTTTCTATGCCTTTTCATGCTAAATTGAAGATCTTTTGCTTATTTTCATGCTGAATTTATCAAATATTGCAAAGTCTACTTCTATTTTGGTTTTTTATGATTTTCAGGTAAAAAGGCACTATTTTGAGGCATTTTCAAGCAAAATCAAATACATGGAAGAGTTACCATCATCAAGAGGAGATCACCAGACAAATTTCACGCAAAATGGAGCAACTCACCAAAATACGGTAGTGTCGTAATCTATTTTACAGTACCGTATTTTCGTACATTACCGTAAAATCAAGAGCACTGCCGTAATTTGATGGATTTTCATAACAGAAGATTTTGTGATTTTACGGCACTGCCGTAATGAATTACACGGGCCGTATTTTCCGGACACTTCAAACCAGAGAACAGAATACATTGCTAAAATTACGGCACGGCCGTAAACTATTTTATGGTACTGTATTTTGAGCAATTTTTGATCAGAAAGTTGCCCAGAAAATATGGCACTACCGTAATATATTTTACGGTACCATAATTACACTCAAAAACGCGATTTTTAAGGGTCTGATTCTTGCACGGGCCATAACTTTTGATCCAGAGCTCCAAATTGAGATCCGAAAGTTGCTGCGGACTCGTCTTTAAGAAGAGAAGACACACGCACTGAAAGAGAGGAGTTTTTATCACGTATTGAGAGAGCAATCGTCAGAGAGGCGTCTAGGGTTTGGCCTCACGCCGAGAGGCGTAGAGGGCACCTCAGGTCTTGATTTTCACGTAGAAGCTTCACCTGGAGGAGAGAAAGACACCATAGAAGTTTCAGATCAAAAGGAGTTCGGGTGGAGGAGAAATCAACGAAACAGCGGTGACAGCACTGTTCATCACGGAAAATATGGCTGTAATTTATATTACAGCCGTGTTGTGAAGTTGTTTTCTTCTTCTTCTTCAATTTCTTACACTTTGAAACTATGGTTGGTTGTATTTCTTTTTCCATGCAAGCTTAACATATTTTGGGGACATAGGGTTTAATCCCTTTGATTTTTAATGATTAGATAATTCTTCTTTTTTGTCATGATAATCTTCGTTGTGATAATTCTACTTTTGTGATGAATTGTCTTTAATTTTCCATAGATCTATGTTATTATCCATGTTTTATAGTTTTCGCAATGAGACTGAAAGGTGATTTGCTTGAGAACTTAGAACCCTAGAATTGCATGTTAGGATCTCTTCCTTAGGTTAGATCTAATTTGTTCGATTCTAGTAGATAAATTGTCATGTTTGATATTATTGATCTAGGATTTAATTAATGTTATAAACATTGATAGATCTTGCACGAAAGTGAAGATTGGTCTGTTGGAAAACCCTAAGTAGAACTTGTGTTGAGTCTCAGATGCACGAAAGTGATCTTTGAGGCTCCGCTTGTGATGATCAACTTAGAATTCGGATGCACGAAAGTGATCCTTGAGTTCTTCGTTGATGGTTTACTTATCTTCAGCATTGGGATAAATCATGCACGAAAGTGAGGATTGGTCCCTGCATGATTATCTGCACGAAAGTGAGATAATCCCTTTATGAAGTAAATTAAGTCTTTATCATAACAAGATTTGACTGACGATCTTTTATTCATATCTAGTCATTGAAATCAAGGTGGATGAAACCCTAGTCCCAGTTATCTCTCTGATTATTTTCTCGTGTGTTTATCGATTATTCATTTGCATCATATTCGGTTTACTTAGCTAGCTGATAGGATTCCGCAAGTGCACAGAATTATCAAAGTAATAAAAATATCGATCCACAGAGACCTTATTGTTAATTACCAAATAATTGTTTTCTCGCTAGCTAAGTAAACCAAATATGATGCAAAGTAATAATGGAAATAACACAAAAGATAATCAGAGAGATGAATTGAGACTAGGGTTTCATCCACCTTGATTTCAATGACTAGATATGAATAAAAGGTCGTCAGTCAAATTTCGTTAAGATAAAGACCTAATTTACTTGATAAAGGTATTGTCTCATTTTCGTGCAAACAATCATACAGAAAACCGATCCTCACTTTCGTGCAAGATCTATTTTCAATGCTGTAGATAAGTAAATCATCAATCAAAGATCACAATGATCACTTTCGTGCATCCAGATTCTAATTTGATTGATAGTCTCAAGTGGAATCTCAAGGATCACTTTCGTGCATCCGAAACTCAACACAAGTTCTACTTAAAGCTTTCCAACGGATCTTTACTCACTTTCGCGCAATAACTATCAATGTTTATAACATTAATTAAATCCTAAATCGATATTATCAAACATGACAATAAATCTACTAGAACAGATCAAATTGGATCTAACCTAAGGAAGGGATCTCAACATGCAATTCTAGGGTTCCAAGTTCTCAAGCAAATCACCTTTCAGTCTCATTGCGAAAACTCTAAAGAATGGATAACAACATAGATCTATGGAAAATTAAAGACAATTCATCAAAAAAGTAGAATTATCACAACGAAGATTATTATGACAAAAAAGAAGAATTATCTAATTATTAAAATTCAAGGGGATTACACCCCATGTCCCAAAAGAGTATTAAGCTTGCATGGAGAAAGAGATACAATAAATCATGGTCTTAGAATGATCAGAAAATGAAAGGAAAGGAGAAACAACGTTACAACACGGCTGTAAAATCCTTTACAGCCGTAATTTGCTTCGATGAACAGCGCTGCCACCGCTGTTTCGTTGATTCCTCCTCCGATCGGACTCCAAACGCTCTGAAACTTCTGTGGTGTCTTCCTCTCCTCCAGGCGAAGCTTCTGTGTGAAAGTCACGGCCTGAGGTGCCCTCTACGCCTCTTGGCTCGAGGCCAAACCCTAGCCGCCTCTATGTTGATTTCTCTCTCGATACTGGATAAAAATTCTTCCTTCCACTTCGTACGCCTTCCCCTCTTAATCAAAAGTTATGGCCCGAACAAGTTTCAGGCGCGGAAAACTCGTGATTTTGACTAGAAATTATGGCCGTGTAATAATTTACGGCAATGCCGTAAAATCATTCTGTGAACGCTGAGTCAAAATTATGGCCCGTAAAATATTTCTCGATGGTGCCATAAAATCGGACGAGTTCTCTGGTCTGAATCAGCTGGGAATTACGGCCCGTAAAATGGGTTACGGCAGTGCCGTAAAATCTGCAAAGTTCTCTGTTCTGAAAGCGCTGAAAAATACGGCAGTGTAATTCTTTACGGCAGTGCCATAAAATCAAGAAAACTTTTTGTTTGAGAAATCACCAAAATACGGCAGTGCTCTGATTTTACGGTAGCCGCAAAAAATACGGTACCGTAAAATAGGTTACAGCACTACCGTATTTTGCAAGGTTGCTCCGTTTTGCGTGAAATTTCTTGGGTGATCTCCTCTTAATGATGGTAACTCTTCTATATATTTGATTTTGCTTGAAAACTCTTTGAAATAGTGCCTTTTTACCTGAAAATCATGAAAAACCAAAACAGAAGTAGACTTTGCAATATTCGATGAATTTGACATGAAAACAAGTAAAATATCTTCAATCTAGCATGAAAATATATCCAAAATGATACAAAATATACTATATATTTTGGTGTCATCACTAGCGAGAATACAACTATTTGGTACTTAACAATAAGGTCTCTGTGGTTCGATATTTTTATTACTTCGGAGTATCCGTGCACTTGCGGACACAACAAGTTTTTTGGCGCCGTTGCCGGGGACCTTAGTTTTGTTAATATCAAAATAGTTGTTAGTATTGGTAGACTAAGTTTTATTTGTTTTAGATTTAACTTTATTTTTTTTTTCTTTTTGCAGGTTTTGGATTTTCACAAGTTGTGACAGAGCTTGTATTTCTAAAATTTGTGAATTTGCTTGTGTTTTAGATTTTCTATTTTTGTTATATATTCTGAAAAAAAATAGATTGATTGGTGTTGGATTATCTTTCTGTCCTTGATAAATATGAAAATGACTCATAATTACAACTTATGGTTCACTGAAAAAAATAGAGTATACACACCACATAAAGATTATTCACAGATGACTATTGCAGAAATAGCGAAATTACACTCTTATTTTGTTACATGTAATATTTGTAAGTCTTCTGATCATTATACTTGTGATTGCAAATTTGACATGCCTCAAAATTTTAATTCTTCATGTTATCAGGATGATCATTATTATTCTAATTGGGAAAATCAAAATTCTTTTTATGATGATTGCTCTGATCATGTTTTTGTGCCATACTTTGAGGATACTGAAAAATCTAGCTTAGAGACTATGTGAAAAAGATTGATAGCTAATCAAGAAAAATGTTTGGCAGAGCAAAATCAAATTTTGAAAAAACAAAACCAAAGGCTGAGCAATCAAAGTAAGCAAATTGAGAATCTTAAGAGTTTGGTTAATTTTCAAGAAGAATCTTTACTGCTAATACTGATGTTGAACCATTAATTTTCACCTCTTATATATGCTTTGGGTAAGGTCAAAATTGATTTTGACCATGATTAAAAAAAATCAGAAATGATACCAAAAGGGGATTATAGCTTCATGCGCTGCACTAGAAAGGGAAGCTACAAGAAAAAATTAATTTTAATATAAAATGCCATCAAAGATACATACAAAATAGGTATGTCAAAATTAATTGACGAGGGAAAGGAATAAAATATGGCATACGATAACATTTTAGCTAGTAATTTTTGTCCATGCGTGTACAAAAAGAATGGAGTCAAAATTGTTTTTTTTTTTACTTTAGATAAAAATGGAAAAAACACATCAAAGAAGGAAAACAAATCTGGCCAATACTTTCAAGGAAAGAAAATATACAACGGAAGGCAATACAAAGCATTCATGGCAAAATATTCTTTTAGAAGAAACGCAAAGCATTTAAAGCAATAGCAGCCGTTAAGAAAATAAAAATTTTTGTGGCCTAAGGCTTATATAAAATAACATCGCTGATTGCATAGAGGGAGGTTCTTAAGAGGGGCGGAGACAAAAACAATCAAGAAGAATGTCTAGGCAACAACACAAGAAAAGAGAGAGAAATTAAAAGGAAGCATGGAGGAAGTTTTAGGTTAAGCCCGGTGACGCCCTTGTGGCTAGGGATTGAAGATGGAGGAAGCATAGAGGAAGCTTCTAGGTTAAGCCCGGTGACGCCCTTGTGGCTAGGGATTGAAGATGGAGGAAGCATGGAAGAAGTTTTAAATTAAACCCGGTGACGCCCTTGTGGCTAGGGATTGAAGATGGAAAAAACCTAATGCAGTAAATTTATTTTTAAGAATCATGCTAAGATTGCACGTTGTTCTATTTGATCAGCGCTTTTGTCCCAAAATTGCACCGGTTTAATGTGCTGAAAATTTTGCACATGCTCGCACCAAAGCCTCACGCTGAAGCTCTCCTCGTCCGCCGAAGCTTATACCATAAGAACTCGGGATCTGACCGTTTGATCTCGATGAAACCACGCCAGTATGCTCTACTCACGCCGGCGAAACTATAATCTAAAGGATCCGGTCATCCAATCAACAGATCGCCGGAATCGAGTGCAAAACCGCCGGCGATCCTATTTCCGCCAACGAAGCTTCGAACGTTCAATTTGCCGCCGATGCTCCACCGGAAGGCACTAAAATCCGGCCACAAGTTCCCCCCAACAGAGAGAGGCTACACCTAAAGCCGATTGGCCGGAGATGCAGTGAACGGGCGGCGCCGACGAACCCTAACCTACGAATGCCGCCACCGCCGTCGCAGGTGATGAAGAAAGAAACGAACGGTTCAGATCCGTTCAAACACATCTACGGTCCAGATTGAATCAAAATCAACTGTCCGGATCATTTCAATCTTAATCGAACGGCCGAAATCTAATCGGTTTAATATATTGAAATCAACGGTTGTGATTCGTCTTCTTCAAATCAACTGTCAAGATCTGAAATAAATCTGATGTTCCAGATCATTTCAAACTCGATCGAACGGATCAAATCAATTTGATTCAATAAATTGAAACCGACGGCTGATCTTCATTCACTTGAAACCGACGGTTCAGATATGCATCAGAACGAACAAACCAGATTAATTCAAGATTAATCAAACGTTTAAAATCAATCTAATTTAATCGAACGGATCCGATTAAATCAAACTTCGATCAAATGGTCAAGATTCATATTAAATCAATGGTCCAGATCTGAATATAAAACACATGAACGGCTGAGAATGTTGGTAGCATATCTTGGTCAATCGGTTGACTTTTAACATGATCAAGGTGTTGATCCCTACTAAATCGAACCTGATTTATCCAAATATGATCTCGGATTCTCGATCTGAGATTTGGATTGAAGCAAATCGATAAATCTAAATGAACGATCAAGATGAATCTGACTAAACTCTGAATCAATGGCTGAGATTGATCTGAGCATATCTAGGTCAATCTATTGACTTTTGACATGATCAAGGTATCGATTCATACTATTTCAACCCTGATCTTTCCAAAACCATTGAAACAAATTGATGGATCTAAATGAATGGTCATGATAAATCAGATCTAAATATAAAATGTATGGCTGAGATTGATCTGAGCATATCTAGGTCAATCGGTTGGCTTTTGACATGATCGAGGTGTCAATTTTTACTATCTCGACCCTAATCTTTCAAAAGATAATATCGGATTTTTGATCTGAGATCTGGATTTAAGTAAATCTTTAAATTTAAATGAACTGTCAATATAAATCTGACCAAAGCTCTAAATCAACGGCTGAGATTGATCTGAACATATTTAGATCAATCGGTTGACGTTTATTGAACCAGATCTTTCCAAATATGGTGTCGGATTTTCGATCCGAGTCCCGGATTAAACAGATCTATGAATTTAGATCAATGGACATGATAAAATCAAATGTTTGATAGCCAAAGATGATTTTTATTAAAACATATATTTCAACCGGTTGAATACAAGCTATCAACTCACTCAACCTATTGTGATCAAACTCATCATATCACAATATAATATTGTTTGGGAGATGCGTACATCGATGCTAGTCATCGGGGCGTAGATCCTCAATATGATATTGTGTATGTGATGCTCCAAGATAAAATAATTATTCTTCATGATAAATCAAATTCAAGTGCTCACAAGTCATCAAGACAGAGCATATCTCAAGTTCAAATGCTCACCAAGGGTTAAACCAATTCCAAATATCCAATAAGCCGTTGAGGCCGGATATTCTCCAAATCAAATATCCAATAAGCCGTTGAGGCCAGATATTCTCCAAAATTAAAATATCCAATAAGCCGTTCGGGCCGGGTATTTTCTCAAGTTAAAATATCCACCAAGCCACTAAGGCCGGATATTTCAAATCAAATCCAAATGCTCAAAAGTCGTTAAGACCATATCAAACTCAAATGCTCACAAGTCGTTAAGGCCGAACACATGTCTAAATACTCATAAGTCATCAAAACTGAGTATCTCAAGTTTAAATACTCACAAGTCATCCAGACCGAGTATCTCAATTTTGAATATTCAAAAGCCATCAGGGCCGAGTATCAAATCAAATTCAAATGCTCACAAGTCATCAAGATCGAGTATAAATCAAATCCAATTGTTTACAAGCCATCAAGGCTGAATATTCAAATTTTAAGTTGTTCACGAGCCATGTATTGATATGAAATTTATAAAATATTTTTGCTCTCCAATTTATGGAATGATGTTTATTATATAGATCTCTTAATCAAAGGTACCCTAATTTTAGGGGTAATTAATAATGAGTGCTTGCGCTCATTAAAAGCCAGAACCCATTAAACAAAAAAGCCTTATTAATTTAAGGTGAATTTAATAAAGGTCAAATCATATTTAAACATGACCAAAAATGACCCCACAAATTCTGGCACGCCCAGTGGGACTTGGCTTCTCCTTTCATCTTTGAGATCTATATATTAAACCTTTCTTGCTTTTATTATAGCAATGAAGAATCTCTATTTAGTTAGAGGAATATTCGGGCTTTCATCCCTTGAATTGCCAACTACATTTGGAGCAAATGATACACGCTTTGGTTCCATGGTTGAAGATCTAATTTTATCCACACTTGGATGCCTACAAAAAATTGACCAACAGTTGAGTCATTGTTTATGACCTAGCAACTTTAAGCACAACAAGTACTTGGATCAAAGATAAATTTCCTTACTCCAAGATGGGGGCACCTCAGATGGAAGAAATAATGCTTGAAGGGCTGTTATACCATAATTGAGGAGATCAACATGTGGTGGAAACCCTACTCTTTGTGACAAGAAACAATCAAGCAAAGAATTAAAAGAGTTGACCCAAGATATATCATTATCTTGAATGGGGGCAACCAATTAATTGCACTAGTTGCTACAAGAATGTTCCTTCCACATTCAAGTCTGGTGTCAAGGATGAAATCAATGTACCAGCTAAGGAAGAAATACAAAGATTGATAAGCAAAAATTGATCCTAATCAAACGGCATTAGGATCGAAAATGTCAAGTCCGTTTATAGCTGACAGTTTGCTAAAAACTGTATGCTCCTTACACAAGCGATCAAATTGATCCTAATCAAACGGCATTAGGATCGAAAATGTCAAGTCCGTTTATAGCTGACAGTTTGCTAAAAACAGTATGCTCCTTACACGAGCAATAAAATCGATCCTAGTCAAACGGCAATAGGATCAAGACATCAAGTCCGTTTATGGTTGACAATTTTCCAAAAATTGTAAGCTCCTAACACGAGCAAAAAATTTGATCTTATTCGAATGGTGATAAGATCTCAAATGACAATTCTGTTTATGGCTGACAGTTTGCTAAAAACTGTAAGCTCCTAACACGAGTGAAAATTGATCCTAGTCAAACGATAATAGGATCTAGACATCAAGCCCGTTGATGATTGACAGTTTGCTAAAAGCTGTAATCTCCTAACACGAGTGAAAATCGATCCTGGCTAAACATTAACAAGGATCAAGACGTCAATAAGCTCCTCACATAAAAAAAAACTACCTTGAGATACAACAAAATATTGTTTGGGAGGTGCGTACGTCGATGCTAGTCATCGGGGCGTAGCTCCTCGATATAATGTTGTACTTGCGACACCACAGTAGGGGAATATTCAAAAAATATATATCAAAATTTAAATATTCATAAGCCATTAAGGCAGAATATTTGCAAAATGCAAAGTCCAAATATTCACAAGCCATTGAGGCAGAATATTTGCGAAATTCAAAATCCAAATATTCACAAGCCATTGAGGCAGGATATTTTCCAAATTAAATTATCCAACATGCCGCAAGGCAAGATAATTTTCGTAAATTTAAATATCCAACAAGTCGTAAGACCGGATATTTTTCCAAATTTAAATTATCCAATAAGTCGTGAGATCGGATAATTTCCTCAAATTTAAATATCCAACAAGTCGCAAGACCAGATATTTTTCCAAAGTCAAATTATCCAACAAGTCGTGAGACCGAATAATTTCCTCAAATTTAAATATCCAACAAGTCGCAAGACTAGATATTTTTCCAAATTCAAATTATCCAACAAGTCGTGAGACCGGATAATTTCCTCAAATTTAAATATCCAACAAGTTGCAAGACCGGATATTTCCAAATTAAATTATCCAACAAGCCGCGAGGCAGGGTAATTTTTCCTCAAATTCAAAATATCCAACAAGTCATAAGACCGGATATTTCCAAATTAAATTATCCAACAAGCTCCGAGGCAGGGTAATTTTTCTTCAAATCAAAATATCCAACAAGTCGCAAGACCAGATATTTCCAAATTAATTATCCAACAAGCCACGAGGCGGGGTAATTTTTCCTCAAATTCAAAATATCCAACAAGTCGCAAGACCGGATATTTTTAAATTAAATTATCCAACAAGCCGCGAGGCAGGGTAATTTTTCTTCAAATCAAAATATCCAAAAAGTGCAAGACCGGATATTTCCAAATTAAATTATCCAACGAGCCGCGAGGCAGGGTAATTTTTCTTCAAATCAAAATATCCAAAAAGTCGCAAGACCTGATATTTCGAAATTAAATTATCCAACATGCCGCAAGGAAGGGTAATTTTTCTTCAAATTTAAATTTCGAACAAGTGGCAAGACTGGATAATTTTCCAAATTTAAATATCTAACAAGCCGCAAGGTTGGATATATGACAAATTCCAAATTCTATAAGCCACAAAGGCTAGCCCAAATTTTGAACATTTCGCCTGACGGCTCATTCACCCAATTCGAATGTTTAGTCTAAGGACAATAAATGTGCAAAATCACACTGGAGCATCATTACTTTAACAAGCCTATTCATGCCAAAATCAAGGATGAAGAGAAAGAAATTGACACGACAACAAAGTCTTTGATCGTTTGATAAAATGTCATTGATTGCATCATCATCAATCAAATTTATGGCACAAAAGAATCACCCTCCCTCCTCAACCCAAATAAATCAATCATGAAAATGTCATCCTCACCAACATATTTTATATGATGCTTGGCAATGTCAGTTATCTTAACTTTTAAAGGGATGCTTGTTCCTTGATCAAACACATGAAAACTCTTGTCTAAGTGCACCCATTCACTTATCTCATGTCATCATCAAAATATACTGGGTACAAGTACTTCATAAGAATATGGTTGTTACCCATCTTATTAGTGTTAAATATCTTTGCCAATGGATTTGTATGCGCTCGTCGCTTATACAAAATCCATTGTAGGGGCATTTGTTGAACCATTAATTTTCACCCCTTATATATGCTTTGGGTAAGGTCAAAATTGATTTTGACCATGATTAAAAAAATCAGAAATGATACCAAAAGGGGATTATAGCTTCATGCGCTGCACTAGAAAGGGAAGCTACAAGAAAAAATTAATTTTAATATAAAATGCCATCAAAGATACATACAAAATAGGTATGTCAAAATTAATTGACGAGGGAAAGGAATAAAATATGGCATACGATAACATTTTAGCTAGTAATTTTTGTCCATGCGTGTACAAAAAGAACGGAGTCAAAATTGTTTTTTTTGACTTTAGATAAAAATGGAAAAAACACATCAAAGAAGGAAAACAAATCTGGCCAATACTTTCAAGGAAAGAAAATATACAACGGAAGGGAATACAAAGCATTCATGGCAAAATATTCTTTTAGAAGAAACGCAAAGCAATTAAAGCAATAGCAGCCGTTAAGGAAATAAAAATTTTTGTGGCCTAAGGCTTATATAAAATAGCATCGCTGATTGCATAGAGGGAGGTTCTTAAGAGGGGCGGAGACAAAAAAATCAAGAAGAATGTCTCGACAACAACACAAGAAAAGAGAGAGAAATTAAAAGAAGCATGAAGGAAGCTTTAGGTTAAACCCGGTGACGCCCTTGTGACTAGGGATTGAAGATGGAGGAAGCATAGAGGAAGCTTTAGGTTAAGCCCGGTGACGCCCTTGTGGCTAGGGATTGAAGATGGAGGAAGCTTCTAGGTTAAGCCCGGTGACGCCCTTGTGGCTAGGGATTGAAGATGGAGGAAGCATGGAGGAAGTTTTAAATTAAACCCTGTGACGCCCTTGTGGCTAGGGATTGAAGATGGAAAAAACCTAATGCAGTAAATTTATTTTTAAGAATCGTGCTAAGATTGCACGTTGTTCTATTTGATCAGCGCTATTGTCCCAAAATTGCACCGGTTTAATGTGCTAAAAATTTTGCACACGCTCGCACCAAAGCCTCACATTGAAGCTCTCCTCGTCCGCCGAAGCTTATACCATAAGAACTCTGGATCTGAACGTTGGATCTCGATGAAACCACGCCTGTATGCTCTACTCACGCCGGCAAAACTATAATCTAAAGGATCCGGTCATCCGATCAACAGATCGCCGGAATCGAGCGCAAAACCGCCGGCGACCCTGTTTCCGCCAACGAAGTTTCGAACGCTCAATTCGCCGCCGATGCTCCACCGGAAGGCACCAAAATCCGGCCACAAGTTCCCCCCAACAGAGAGAGGCTACACCTAAAGCCGATCGTCCAGAGATGCAGTGAACGGGTGGCGCCGACGAACCCTAACCTTCGAATGTCGCCGCCGTCGTCGCAGGTGACGAAGAAAGAAATGAACGGTTCAGATCCGTTCAAACACATCTACGGTCTAGATTGAATCAAAATCAACTGTCCGGATCATTTCAATCTTAATCGAACGGCCAAAATCTAATCGGTTTAATATATTGAAATCAACGGTTGTGATTCGTCTTCTTCAAATCAACGGTCAAGATCTGAAATAAATCTGATGTTCCAGATCATTTCAAACTCGATCGAACGGATCAAATCAATTTGATTCAATAAATTGAAACCGACGGCTGATCTTCATTCACTTGAAACCGACGGTTCAGATCTGCATCGGAACGAACGAACGAACGAACGAACTAGATTAATTCAAGATTAATCAAACGGTTAAAATCAATCTAATTTATTCAAACGAATCCGATTAAATCAAACTTCGATCAAACGGTCCAGATTCATATTAAATCAATGGTCCAGATCTGAATATAAAACACATGAACGGCTGAGAATGTTGGTAGCATATCTTGGTCAATCGGTTGACTTTTAACATGATCAAGGTGTTGATCCCTACTAAATCGAACCTGATTTATCCAAATATGATCTCGGATTCTCGATCCGAGATTTGGATTGAAGCAAATCGATAAATCTAAATGAACGATCAAGATGAATCTGACTAAACTCTGAATCAATGGCTGAGATTGATCTGAGCACATCTAGGTCAATCTATTGACTTTTGACATGATCAAGGTATCGATTCATACTATTTCGACCCTGATCTTTCCAAATCCAATATCAAATTTTTCACCCGAGACCCGGATTGAAACAAATCGATGGATCTAAATGAACGGTCATGATAAATCAGATCTAAATATAAAATGTATGGCTGAGATTGATCTGAGCATATCTAGGTCAATCAGTTGGCTTATGACATGATCGAGGTGTCAATTTTTACTATCTCGACCCTAATCTTTCAAAAGATAATATCATATTTTTGATCTGAGATCTGGATTTAAGTAAATCTTTAAATTTAAATAAACGGTCAAGATAAATCTGACCAAAGCTCTAAATCAACGGCTGAGATTGATCTGAACATATTTAGATCAATCGATTGACGTTTATTGAACAGGATCTTTCCAAATATGGTGTCAGATTTTTGATCCGAGTCCCGGATTAAACAGATCTATGTATTTAGATCAATGGCCATGAGAAAATCAAATGTTTGATAGCCAAAGATGATTTTTATTAAAACATATATTTCAACCGGTTGAATACAAGCTATCAACTCACTCAACCTATTGTGATCAAACTCATCATATCACAATATGATTTTGTTTGGGAGATGCGTACGTCGATGCTAGTCATCGGGGCGTAGATCCTCAATATGATATTGTGTATGTGATGCTCCAAGATAAAATAATTATTCTTCATGATAAATCAAATTCAAGTGCTCACAAGTCATCAAGACAGAGCATATCTCAAGTTCAAATGCTCACCAAGGGTTAAACCAATTCCAAATATCCAATAAGCCGTTGAGGCCGGATATTCTCCAAATCAAATATCCAATAAGCCGTTGAGGCCGGATATTCTCCAAAATTAAAATATCCAATAAGCCGTTCGGGCCGGGTATTTTCTCAAGTTAAAATATCCACCAAGCCACTAAGGCCGGATATTTCAAATCAAATCCAAATGCTCAAAAGTCGTTAAGACCATATCAAACTCAAATGCTCACAAGTCGTTAAGGCCGAGCACATGTCTAAATGCTCATAAGCCATCAAGGCCGAGCACATGTCTAAATGCTCATAAGTCATCAAGACTGAGTATCTCAAGTTTAAATACTCACAAGTCATCAAGACTGAGTATCTCAATTTTGAATATTCAAAAGCCATCAGGGCCGAGTATCAAATCAAATTCAAATGCTCACAAGACATCAAGACCGAGTACAAATCAAATCCAATTGTTTACAAGCCATCAAGGCTGAATATTCAAATTTTAAGTTGTTCACGAGCCATGTATTGATATGAAATTTATAAAATATTTTTGCCCTCCAATTTATGGAATGATGTTTATTATATAGATCTCTTAATCAAATGTACCCTAATTTTAGGGGTAATTAATAATGAGTGCTTGTGCTCATTAAAAGCCAGAACCCATTAAACAAAAAAGCCTTATTAATTTAAGGTGAATTTAATAAAGGTCAAATCATATTTAAACATGACCAAAAATTACCCCACAACTGAATTGCTAGAAACCCAAATTGCACAACAAGATTGTTTATTTGTGTTTGAAACTGAAGAACTTGTTTTAGAAAATTCTCCCTGTGATCATGATTGTTTTGAGATCGAGCGTTATGTGAACATTAATGAATCTCACCCTGCTTTTGATAACTTTGATATTGATTCATCTGATAATTTATTTGAGGAAAAGGTTGAGAAAATTGAAATTGAAAAACCTTCTTCTGATGATAATTCTGATTTTGATGAAAACTTATTTATGGTTGAATCTGAAGAGCTTGATAAAGGGTTGAAAATTATAGACATTGATGAACCCCACTGTGATTTTGGTGCTATTGTTGAAATTTATGATAAAACTTTTGAGGTTAATTCTAATCCTATTGTAAACATTAATAAATCTTATTTTTCATATGATTCTGATTTTGACTCTTCTGATGATGAATTATTTGTGGGGAAGCATGAGGAAATTGATTTTGAAGAGTCTCATCTTGATTTTGATAATGATTTTGATATTGATAAACTATTTGATTGTGAGCATGAGGAACCTGAAGATGATTTGAAAATTACAAATATTGATGAATCTCACCTTAATGTTTTGCCCATATCTATTGTTCACTCTTCTAATCTATTTGAAAAATCATGCTTTATTGAGGAATCCAATGAAAGACATAAAAATTATTTTGATGATCCAATACTTGAATCTTTTGAACTAGGTCCTAATCTTATTGCAATTGAAAATGTTAATTTGAAGAAAGGAATGATGATTTTGCTTTTTGATAAACATAGGAAGATAATAAAGATTTCTTTGAGTGAATTTGAGAATTTTGTTTTTAATTTCTGCAAATTTAAGAAATCCACAGTGATTGTGATTTATATTGAATTTTGGATATTTGGATTAGTGGCTAAAATTTTTGGACAAAGGAAATGCAGAAAATTGTTTGCTCTTTACTTTGGAACTGATTCATCTGCTTCACCATGAGATTTAATTTTTGGTCAAGCTATGGACCTAAAAATTAGCGCTTCTTGGGAGGCAACCCAAGCACTTCTATCTTAGTTTAGTTTCTTTTATTTTAGTTTATTTTTAGAATTAATTTTTCTGTTCGTTTTGCGGGAGAAATAAAATTTTGTGCAAAATACGGCACCGCCATAATCTGCTTTACGGTACCGTATTTTTGGTTCGATTTCCACCCGAGAGTTTTTGGTATTTTACGGCACTACCGTATGATTTTTCATGGTACCGTATTTTTTGGTATTTCTAACCCGAGAGTTCTTTGTAAATTACGGCACGACCGTAAAATATTTCACGGTACCGTATTGTAAAGCTGCTTTCTGCTTATTGAGTAGATGTTTTCTCGCTGCGATTTTAAGAAACTGGGTTATGAAAATTTTTGATCTTTGGCACGACATTAAAGTACTCATCTTTGTCTATGATCTGGATATTTTTTCTAAATTTTAAAGTCCATGGATCATTCTAAAACACATAGCATCTTTTTTATTATGATTAATTTCTGCAGCAGTTTTCTTTTGACTATTCTGATTAGCACTTTTGCTGCAAGTTTTTAAGATAGTTAAATAACTTGAAACCCAGATTTTTCACTTGGAATATGAAGTTCGTGTAACATACTATCTTGTGGATTAATTGTTTTTATGAAAATATTTTCTGATCATTCTAGGACACATGACAACTTTTCGAATTTGATTAACTTTTGTGCAGTTTTGTAATCTGAGTAGCCTTCTTTTTGTTGATACCCTAAATTCCTGACAGAATTTGATCCTTTGATTTTTCATACGTCTGAAAAGAACACATCTTATTCTACAACTTGGTTCTGTCCATTTTCTATTTGGATCATTAAATTTTATTTTTGGGTATGGCTACTTTTCAAAAAAAATTTCATAAACTGCATTGTTTATTTTCTACATGTTATAGCTTCTTTTGCCTCCAGATCCAGAAATCTTCAAGAGCAACTATCTTCTACTTCTAGCCACCACTGCATCTACTTCTGACATCACTGTTTCCAGCCGTCGACACTGTATAATACCATCTGCAGATTCTTATTTCTTCTACTGCCTCTTATTCCATTGATTTGATTTATTTATGCAGCAGACTCTTCATTAGTGACTGATTTTTTTTATCTATGCAGCATTATTTCTAGCACCCACCGACTGACGATCTCACCTCCAGGACTGTGGTCTCTAGCAGGTCACTAGAGATTACTCACTCTACTGTCGGCACCACCACCATCATTGCTAGCAGCTTTTCAGATAGCATCCGTTCCACCTCTGCTTCTTGCCTACTCGACTCTTTCCACCGGCATCCTCTTTAGACCTCCGGCGACATCTCTGATTCTTCTTTGAGAAAATTATTTTTATCATTATTATTTTTAGAGACTATTTTCAGACTGAGCCTTATGTATCTTAAATTGTGCAGGTAAAATTTTCAAAAGGCACATCTTTGGACCTAGCAACATCTGCCCCGACACTATTTTTGATCTGAGCCTTATGTATATTCGGTCTGAGCCTGCTATATAGTCTTGTGAGTATTGTTTACACTCCCTTGTTTTCATGATTATTTTATATGATTTGCATATTTGATTTTCTTTAGATGTACATGAGATTTCTATTCTATAGGGTTGCTTAATTCTATCACTTTACACCCTTTGCATTGCTTGAGCCTTATGTGATTATACGGATATATCACTTTACATCTCATGATTGTTTAGTTTGATGCTTCTACACCTCTATGACCACCGACACTACTATTCTGTTTCACATGCTTATCTTTCTTTTCGATATGGTTGCATGATGATTATGATGATGAATGGATTTAAATTCATGATTAGAGAAAAAACCCTATCATGTTAGATTTATTTCTTCAATACATATCTATTTTTGAAATTTGACATTGGTTGATGCATGAAATTTTGGGTAGATGTGTTATTTGATGAATAAGATCTAAAGGTGAAACTACTCCTTTAAATAAAATGAGCATATGAGTATGATTTGTGAATTGATGTCAATTGATCAACCTAGTAGATGTTTAATCTATTTTGCTATTTGTTGGGAAATAAGAATCCAAGATTCATAAAAATAGAGAGAGACTCCCCTACTTGGCACTATGTAAAATTGATAGTGGTACCTAAGACATGGGTTGAAGTCTATGCATGAAAAATAATGAGAGTGAAAAAATAATAAGACTCCTCTACTTGGCACTGTAAAATTGACAGTGGTACCGAAGATAAGAGTGGAAGTTAAAAATAAAAAGTGTGTATCTAAGTGGGTACATGCCATCTTCACAAAAACAAACAAAATACATAAAAAAAAGGAAAAAAAATCATGTGTGGAAAAAGATCTTGGAAACCTAATTTCTGTAAACAAAAGCACGATAGATTTGAACTGAAACTGGGTGAAATCATGAGATTGAAAATTCTATTTATTATACAAGTTGCAAAGTTTTATTTGATTGAATTGTGGATCTAGAGGGTTGAGTTCTAAGGATGATATGTTTATTTGAAGTTTTGTAAATCAATTGGTGGAATTTTTCATTGATATGTTGTATTTTAGAAATTTATTGAGCATGAAAATGTTTATCTTTTAATTAATTTTTGATTTTTGCTTGAGGACAAGCTAAGTTTGAGCCTTATGTATTTGATGACACCAAAATATATAGTATATTTTGTATCATTTTCTATACCTTTTCATGTTAAATTGAAGATCTTTTGCTTATTTTCATGCTGAATTTATCAAATATTGCAAAGTCTACTTCTATTTTGGTTTTTCATGATTTTCAGGTAAAAAGACACTATTTTGAGGCGTTTTCAAGCAAAATCAAATACATGGAAGAGTTACCATCATCAAGAGGAGATCACCCGACAAATTTCATGCAAAACGGAGCAACTCACCAGAATACGGTAGTGCCGTAATCTATTTTACGATACCGTATTTTCGTATGCTACCATAAAATCAAGAGCACTGCCGTAATTTGATGGATTTTCGGAATAGAAGATTTTGTGATTTTACAGCACTGCCGTAATGAATTACACGGGCCGTATTTTCCAGACACTTCAGACCAGAGAACGCAAGCGATTTTACGGCACTGCCGTGAAATATTATACTACCGTATTTTGGAGCGCATTCAGAAAAGAATGCATTGCTAAAATTATGGCACGGCCGTAAACTATTTTATGGTACCATATTTTGAGCAATTTTTGACCAGAAAGTTGCCCAGAAAATACGGCACTACCGTAATATATTTTACGGTACCGTAATTACACTCAAAAACGCGATTTTAACGGGTCCGATTCTTGCGCGGGCCATAACTTTTGATCCAGAGCTCTAAATTGAGATCCGAAAGTTGCTGCGGACTCGTCTTTAAGAGGAGAAGACACACGAACTGAAAGCGAGGAGTTTTTATCACGTAGTGAGAGAGCAATCGTCAGAGAGGCGTCTAGGGTTTGGCCTCATGCCGAGAGGTGTAGAGGGCACCTTAGGCCTTGATTTTCACGCAGAAGCTTCACCTGGAGGAGAGAAAGACACCACAGAAGTTTCAGATCAAAAGGAGTTCGGGTGGAGGAGAAATCAACGAAATAGCGGTGACAGCACTGTTCATCACGAAAAATACGGCTGTAATTTATATTACAGCCGTGTTGTGAAGTTGTTTTCTTCTTCTTCTTCAATTACTTACACTTAGAAACTATGGTTGGTTGTATTTCTTTTTCCATGCAAGCTTAACATATTTTGGGGACATAGGGTTTAAACCCTTTGATTTTTAATGATTAGATAATTCTTCTTTTTCGTCATGATAATCTTCGTTGTGATAATTCTACTTTTGTGATGAATTGTCTTTAATTTTCCATAGATCTATGTTATTATCCATGTTTTAGAGTTTTCGCAATGAGACTGAAAAGGTGATTTGCTTGAGAACTTGGAACCATAGAATTGCATGTTAGGATCCTTTCCTTAGGTTAGATTCAATTTGTTCGATTCTAGTAGATAAATTGTCATGTTTGATATTATTGATCTAGGATTTAATTAATGTTATAAACATTGATAGATCTTGCATGAAAGTGAAGATCGGTTTGTTGGAAAACCCTAAGTAGAACTTGTGTTAAGTTTCAGATGCACGAAAGTGATCTTTGAGGCTCCGCTTGTGATGATCGACTTAGAATTCGGATGCACGAAAGTGATCCTTGAGTTCTTCGTTGATGGTTTACTTATCTTCAGCATTGGGATAAATCTTGCACGAAAGTGAGGATTTGTCCCTGCATGATTATCTGCACGAAAGTGAGATAATCCCTTTATGAAGTAAATTAAGTATTTATCATAACAAGATTTGACTGACGACCTTTTATTCATATCTAGTCATTGAAATCAAGGTGGATGAAACCCTAGTCCCAGTTATCTCTCTGATTATTTTCTCGTGTGTTTATCAATTATTCATTTGCATCATATTCAGTTTACTTAGCTAGCGAGAATACAACTATTTGGTACTTAACAATAAGGTCTCTGTGGTTCGATATTTTTATTACTTCGGAGTATCCGTGCACTTGCGGACACAACATCTAACGCACTGGATCATCATGCTTACAGCAACCTGCATCACCAAACTTTGTCAAGGATAATCTCGGACCTGTGGCTCATGGGCCCACAATAATCTTGCTGCACCATCTTTGCTGAACTCAGCTAGACCTCGCATCTCCATGCTCGGTCAAAACCTCCTCTGATACCTGTTGTCATGCCCCAGTCGGATCGGCCTAAAAACAGTGCTTAACCGTTGTCTTAAGGTCGTCCGGCGGAACACCGAAGCGCGAACTCTCTAGGGTTTTCGACCCAAAATTAAAAACCCTAACTCCCCGAACAATATTTATCCCCAAAATACTGTTCGCTCAGAAAACCCTAACCCTAATTTGGGAAAATCCAAAATCAAACCGTAATTGAAAATACCTCACTGGTCAACTAGGTCAAAATCAATTTTGACCAGTCAACCCCAAAATCACTAATCCGCTCGATTTGATTTTCGCCGATGACGTCGGCCACCAATTCGATTTCGTTCGAAATCGATTTCCAGATTCGAGCTTTGACCGGCTTGAATTGCTGCCGTCTCCGTAGAAGAGTGCTCCGGAAAGGGAGAGACCGCCGTCCCTCGCCTTTGACTTCACCGACGCTGCCTTGGCCGTACGCCGCCGGAGTCGACGCCAAAACCAGAGAACAGAGGATGAGTAGTGAAGAAGAGAAATTGCGTTTTATTCTCGGAAACTTACAGAACTCTTCTTACTCCGGCGACCCCCGTCACCGGTGCTCTCGATCCCTCCCTCGCTGGTCGTCCCTCTGAACGCCGGTTACAAGTTCTCTGATTCCTCTCTTGAAGCTCGGATCACTCTCAAAACTCTCGTCGATGAAGCTCCTCTGAGCTCTCTCGATGTGGTGATGATCCTCTGATCGCTCCCTGATCTCCCTCCGGAATCTCGCTCTGAAGGGCGCTCTCGCCCTGGAGGGCGCACTGGCCACCTCCCCCTTGATCACTCGAGGTCTCCCTTTAAAGAGGAGAGGCGCCGACCCGTTGTCCGCTTCCTCCGCCTGGAAGCTCGAAGGAGTCGCCGCGCCCGTCTTCAACCCTAGCCGCCTCCACGTCCGGGTCTTCCGCCAGCCGTTGCGCCCGGTGTTGCTGTTGAAGACCTTGTCGCCCACCGTCCGAGTCTCGCGGAGACGTCGTGCCGCCAGCGTCCACTTCGCTCGGAGAGGATGACGACGCGGGGTGACGCCCAACTCGGGGTCAAACTCCCGATTTTGACCCCTTCTTCCCCAATTAGGACTGTGTTCTGCATCTTTTTGGGTTGGGTTTGAATTTGTCCTTGGCCCTTTGGGTTTAGGGTGAACCGGCCTGACCCAAGCTGACAGCTAGTGTGAAATTCAGCCTTGGATCCGACGGCATGTGCCGGTTTGATTTGGGAATTGGGGTTGGACTTAGGGGGGCACAACTTTAAAAACAAAACTACGCGCTTTTATATGAAGGTGTCAGATTTCAGTATGCCAGTGATTAACGGTAGATTCAACATCGCACTTAAGTTGGGACACGACAACACAGAACGAATAAATGGTACTTGTGGAATTGAATACGCTAAGAGAGTGGTAAATATGGAATCGCAAAATTACTCTCGTTAGTTTTCTCTCTCGCTCATGCGAGACAAGCCTTCTTCTTCCCCTCTTTGTTGCAATCTTTATCGCTGGATCGATCAGTGAGGAAAGTTTTGCCCCCAAATTCCACCAGATCTGATCGCATCACTCGCCCTCCCAGATCCCGACTCCCATTTTCTCGCCCATTCGCTCCATATACGAGCTCCATTGGGCCGGAGCTCCAATGGAGGAGGCACTGGAGATGGCGCGGTCCAAGGACACCAAGGAGCGGATGGCCGGAGTGGAGCGGCTCCACCAGGTCCTCGAGGGCATCACTAGGAGCCTCTCCTCCGCCGAAGTCACTGCCCTTGTCGACACCTGCATGGATCTCCTCAAAGACAGCAACTTCCGCGTTTCCCAGGGCGCTCTCCAGGCACTTTCTGCTGCCGCCGTGCTCTCCGGGGAGCATCTCAAACTCCACTTCAATGGGCTTGTGCCGGCGGTAGTCGAGAGGCTTGGGGACGGGAAGCAGCCCGTGCGGGACGCCGCGCGGCAGCTTTTGATAACCCTTATGGAGGTCGGATTTATTTTATTATATTTGTTTGTTTGTCATAGCATGAGCTTGGAATTCTCTTATTTGCGAGGTTTTCACTTGCAATTTAAAAACTCGGGATGCATGTCCGTGTTTGTTTATAAGGCTTATAAATCCGTCAAATGCAATCTCTCGACCTGTTGTTTCTACATCAAAATCAGTATATTCCTGTTTTTACACTTTGCAGGTATATGTTGGAGTACTCAATTTTATTCTACTTGAACTTCAAAAATATCTTTCTTGATATGTTTCGTTCCTTTGTTTATCTAATAATAAATTATATTATATTAATTGTTCTCAACTATTATGGATTTTATGCACAACGGATTAAAATAAAAAATCTCGTGTTCCAGTTTAAACTTAGAGGATCTGTGCATTCTTATTCATGTGGTCAATACAAATCTTGTTTTCCCTAATTATATCATGCTACTTTAATTTGTACTAGAATTAGTTGGTTTATTCAACTGTTGCTGTTGCTTTCTGTTGTTTCTAGTGGGATGACGCTAACAAATTGAGGTTCACATGTAAGTTAGGTATCCTCCCCAACAATAATCGTTGAAAGAGCTGGAAGTTATGCATGGACGCACAGAAGTTGGAGAGTGCGTGAAGAGTTTGCACGTACAGTCACTACAGCTATTGGACTTTTTGCTTCAACAGAGCTTCCTCTTCAACGAGCCCTTCTTCCTCCGGTATGAGTAAATGATTTTCATTTGAAATTGATTTTTTTTTAAACAAATTCAGCTTATTATGAGTTTTTGCAACAAGGATTGTCCAAAAAGTGATGTCACCCTTTCTTGCAGGTTCTGCAGTTGTTGACTGATTCTAATCAGAGTGTTAGAGAAGCCGGTACTTTGTGCATTGAGGTCAGCACATAATTCTTAAATTTTTTGTTGGCTTTGTGCGTATCATTGTTAAAAATTACTCTGAAAATTAGTTGCTTAGTTGATATTTTTGGATATGCTTTGTAATCTATGTAAATTTTGATAACTAGGCTGCATGTTTATAGTTTAGATTTTAATTATACAGAAGATAAAAGGGAATGGTGCTGTGTTGCTTTAGGTGACTCCTTGTTAGGGAAAGCATGGAATAACCAGGAAACATATATATATATATATATATATATATATATAATTGGATTTGCATCTCAATCTGCAGCTTTGTGAAAGTAGAAATTCTACTGAAAGCAGTATGTATTCTATTTCACTCTAGGCAAACAAAATCTTTGCAAGTACACCAGCACCTCTATGGAAGAAATAAATTATGTTGATCCCTCCAGATAAGCAAGTTGAGGCACTTATTTCATTTGATTAGGCAAAGAGAGAGTGTCATTCCTGTATTGTGAGCACACAATGTTTTTCACTATTAAGACTTTGTTATGTTTTCTTTAGGAAATTATATTATCATAAGTTCTCAAGGCATTGGGATATCATATCAGTCATTTTCATGAGAGCAATCTCAAGAAGCCAATTGATACTCCAGATCATTTTCCTCTCCAACTTAAATAAAAAAAGTTGACCCCTTATACATTATGTTTGAACAACTCTATTAGAATGCCATTGGCACGTTGGACCTTTCATGACACTGTTGTTTATTGCTTTTTATTCTAGGCTGACCCAGCGTCATAGTCTAAATTGCTCTAAGTAGTTATATGCTGACTACGCCAAATGCATTTTGGTTACTTGGTACATCATCCACCAGCTCTAATTGCTGTACTTGGAGTACAATCATAGCAAATAATGCGAAAGAAATAAAGTACTAGATGATGTTTTCTCCAGGGCATACTATGTGAATGACCTGATAATGCTTGAATTGATCTTACTTAGCTGATTTATATGGTCACGTCAATTATGAATGATTATGCAATTAGCAAAACCCCCATCTTGCTGACTGCTGATGTGTGAGATGAAGCATCTTTGAAATTCTGCTTGGTCCACCCACTCCGCTTGTTCCGCCCTTCGGACCATACCGGTTCCTTGAACCTTGAGTTCAAGTGTTTTAAGATTCCTCAGGATTACCTTTCCCTTTTATGCTTCTGACAATATTTTTATTGAGCTAGGATTCCAATGATTCGGAAGTGAATTACTAGGTATCTTAAAATGAGGTACTCTACTTTCCTGCCAAGACATCAGATTTGATAATATAACTATTTGATGGTAGAATCTGAGTCCAGATCTGTTGCAAAAGTGCTCCTATATATCATGTTACTCCTGCAGTTAAGATGTGTTATCTGATAAAGAACTCAATTGGTTCTTTGGCTATCGACCAGACTTTATAATTTGCTAGACAATTGAAGGAACAGAAGTGATGCTTTGATGATTTTAGTATTATCATTTGAACTGTTTTACTTTGTATTTAAATAATTAAACTTGCATTTGATGACTGTGAACTTTTCAATTTTATCTCCATTTTTCAAGTAGTTGAACTGTACCTGACTTCCGGTAACTTTCTAAACATAACATACTGTAGTTAGGATTTCTAAACTTTGTGAAAGGTTGCTTTTATTATTTAGGACTTATATTATAGAACAAACCAAGGTTTAAAATATTGGTCCGAACCGATGTGCCATTCGGTACCAATTTATATATATGTATGACTTGTACTGACCATATACTAGTACTGGTCTATGGTAGGACCTGTGTACCGCCGGGGCGGTGTAGAACAAGATTTGAAACCATGGAACAAACATATTAGTGTTGTTTTCTAGGTGCTATCTGACGTTTGCATATTTGTACAATGTATAATTGTTTGATTGTGGTGGTAAAGTTTTCAGATTTGTTTGGTGCCTTTTGATGCATAACTATTTGGTTCTATGTCAATAAATATTACATCGTTTTGAATGCTTAGAATGTGACAAATTACCAAAGTGTGTCATAATGCATGACAATTTATATTGTTTATATTAAAAATATCAGCAGTTAAAATATCATAGTTTAAAAAAAAGAAGATAAAGAATAACACAATTATGTTCAATATATTTTTTTTTTGTAGGAGATGTATGCACATGTTGGACCTCAATTTCTTGAGGAATTGCATCGTCACCATCTTCCTTCTTCCATGGTAAGATCTCATGTTACTGAAAATGATTAAATTCAGTATTTTTACATTGCAATACAGTTTTTCTGCAATGCTGTTTAACTAAGTCAAACAACTAAGCTTGCGGCAAGCTTTTTATATGTTATCACAAATAAAGTGGCTATTTTGTGTTGAAATAAATTTCAATATTGCAGATGAAAGAAATCAATGCTAGGTTAGAAAAAATAGAACCGAAGACTTATCCATCTGATGGAGTTAGAAGTCATATTCCAGTTGAAATTAGACCAGCTTCTGGGAACCATAAGAAGAACAGCCCAAAGGCCAAGGCAACTATTAGAGAAACCTCAATTTCTAGTGGTCAGTGACTCAGTCTTACTCTCTTTCATAAGAATTTTCATTTGATTGAAATGTTAAAAAAATATTTTGATGCACTACAGTTTGAGGTGTCAAATATAGTTGTAATAAGTTGATTCCTGACTTTTTTAGTTGTGTCACGACATAGTTAAACACAATAAATTTTAACTTCTAATTGATCTTTATAGTGCTTGTTTAATTCAAATCTTTATCTCTAAATTATATAGGTGTAGACAATATTTGTGATAAGTTGCTTCCTAACTTTTATCTCATATCATGACATAATTAAGCAAAGCATTTTCAAACTTCTAATTGATTTATGTTGCTTTCTTTATTAATTCAATTCCTTATCCATAGTGTATATTAAGTAGGGTGTATTATTTTTTCCCCTATTTTTGTTCTCATGATATCTCTTTACTTGCTACAACTGATAAACACCATTAATGATGCATATGTAGAAAGTTCTTTTTGCACTGTTTACTTGTCAGTGGATCTCCTTTCTTTCTTTCTATAGTAGGGATAGTCACATGTAATGTCTATCATGAAAACATTCTTAGAAGCTTGTGATAAGAATGCGCTTATTTGGTGTACAAAAATAATATTCTAAAACATTTGCATGTTCTTCATTGCTTGTGTCTGAAAGGTTTATGTTTCAGAGCATTTAACTCAATCATAGGGATCAGTTTCTAGTCCCCTAGCTTCATGATCATTCTACTGAGCTTCACAATTTTCTTTTCGATTAAGCCTTCATTGTAGATGTTTGTTCTATTTAGAGAATCTACAATATGGATCAATCACATGGGCCATATGGATCAATTTTTTATTCTTTGTTTAACTTCACTGTCATCAATGTAATTAGATTGATATTTTCCATTTTTCTCTTAAGTTGGGGTGCAAGGAAATTCTATATATCTTTAATCCTATCGGAGTTATAGGGCTTTGCCCATCAAACATAAAGAATTAAGGGATGATATGAGCATTACTTTATCTTATGCATAATAACACCCAAAATCACTTGATAGCCATCTATAGCTATTGCTTTAAAGTTAGCATGATGCTACAATTGTCACACCTTGTTATAAACAGTTCATAACAAAAATATATGAATCACAACAAATGATAAAAGTGAGGAATTTTTAAAGTTCCCATACATCACATTACTTTGTAAGGAAGTCTGCAACATCTTTTGACCAAACTTTAAAATGTCTTAAATACAAATCTAAAAAATAGAATAACATCTTGCTAAGATGCTTTAGCCACCTCAAACAAAGGAACACCACCTAGGGTCTCTTTAGGATCTCCTGTGCCCTTTAGAGTCAGTTAATGTCATATGATCCTGCATTGCTACTGAAAATACAAACTCTTGTGTCAGCAATAATATTGAGTAAGAGGAAGGGTAGTTTCTTAGGACCAAAGGATGGAAGGCCAACAACACCATAGAGGTGAAATAGCAAAAATTGAAGATGCATGAATGATAGAGCAAGTGAAATGATATATCCATCACTAACTGGACTATAAATTGAAACCGTAAGCTATAAACTAATAACTGTAACTGTAAACTGTAATCTAGAGCTATAACTGTATTGGTAACTTTATATCGTATTTGTAACTATTTATAACTATTGTATCTATAATTGTAGACCATATTTGTGACGGTAAATAACTAATGAAGTATAAATAAGGAACCGGTACCAATCATGAATATAGATATGAGAACACTAAAAATTGAGCCCGGGTCATCACTCCAAAACTCACCAGAAGGTGGTGTACACACATGACACCATGTGCTATGAGTCTAAAGTATATACTAAGATGGAGCTTGTAACCGATCCACACCGTGGATAAACTGATCCCAACCAAGGTTCTAACAACTAGGGCAGTATGATTGGTTTGTACCGGTCTATACCAGGTGGTATGGCCGGTTTGTACCTGTCCAAGTAGGGACTAGTGCATGGAACCTTTTGTTCCAAATGAAGAAAGAGGAAGAAGGAAGGTGGCATATCTGCCTTTGCAGCTTGTAGTAAGCGAAAGAAAGTGGAACGAAAGAAGGGAGAAGCATGTGAGCTTCCACCAAGACCAGTTCAATGCGTGAACTTTTGCTAAGACCGATGTAGCATGCGATCTTCTGCCGAGACCGCTACAGTATGTTGGGACCACTGCTATGCTATACTTGGTTCTGTTTGGTTGTATAGATTGATATATACCAATCTGAGCTTAGGCTAGAACACCCGTTCGGGCCTATATTTTAAACCTTGATCCCAACCATGGATTAAGAAACTATTATGTTCGGTACGGAACCGGTCCAGCGAGAAGGCGGCTCCGGCACAAGCCTCGGAGCACGGCTTCGGGTGGAACAGCGGTGGACGGTAGCGGCTGCAGTGGAGGGAGGTCTGGTGGCAGCTGGAAGCTTTGATTTTAGCTTCTGGCGCCGCTGGAAGCTTTGATTGAAGCTTCTGGTGCCGTTGGTGAAGCTTCCAACGCCGCTAGAAGCTTCAATTAAAGCTCGCTGTTGTCGCCGGGTCGCCCGAAGCTCAACTTCGTCAATGAAAGTCGCTCGAAGCTCGCTGCACCGCTTGCTACCGTCCTGTATGAATGGTACCAGTACCGGTACCGTACCGGTCCGGCGGCTCATTGGACCAAGTCACCGGACCGGTTTTTCGAACCTTGATTCCAACTATGATAAACCATTCCCCTTAGGGATAAACAAAATAAAATTAGGCCAAGGGTCAACACCTTAAATGGATCATAGGGTGGTGAACCACACAACTCCATGTGGTGAATTATATAGGGACCTTGATCCTTTCGTGGATAAATTGATAGGACAAACCGTGTATGCTCAATCGTAGCAACATGTTAGTGGTATAATAAAATAGATCTATGTAGCAAGATCAATAGATCCTTCATGCCTGATGTACATGCAATAAGCATAAAGGACATGTATAAGTAAATGTGCAATGCAACTGGTGTTATTGTTATATTCAATAATTGGTTTGAGAACTTACAAAACTTGGTTTTAAGAAGTTACAGAAACCAATAATTAAATAAGAAAACTAGTTCTAGAACTTATAAGTTATTGGGAAAATGGTTCAAAGCCTTGCCTAATTAGATGCTAATTATTCTGGTTTAATCCAATTTTCAACAATTATGTCAATGCAAGTGATCTGATTAAGCCACGCAATAGATTTATATATAAACACCATCAAACCAATGTCTAACATTACATATCAATTTAGATACCAATGGGTAAAAAATTTCCTAAGCTTTTCTATTAGTACTTGAATTGGCCAAGATTTGACTATAATCGAGTTGAACCGGTCAAAATACTAATGTTCAATTAAATATGAAACTGAACCGCTCAATCTATTGAGCCAACCCAAATTACAAATCGACTCAACCCCCAAAATCAGACCCAGCTAATTTGGACTGATGAGCTCTCTGAGTGTGTGTTGTGCTTTCGTTTGTCTCTCGATGCTTGCCAACAATTGTTGGCAGGTAATGATGGCTAATAACCCATCCATGGCGAGTTTATGATGCTAAGCCGAAGTACTTGCTATAGATGATGTGATTAGACGGTGATGCCAACCAAAACTCTAGGAAAGAATTGGGGACTATGAAATACTTGGGCAAGCATTGTTGGTGAAGGAATGCGCTTCACTGGCTTCTAGAAGAAGAAATGACATGATGTGGTGTTGCAATTTTGACGAACTTGTGATTCCAACACTGGCTGGATGTGCTAGGATTTGAGAGGGAGTGGAGGAATCACTTCTCTTGATATAACTCATCTCTATGCCCGAAATAACATCTATCTTGCTTGAAACCCAGTTGCCAGAAAAAGTAGACGTATGCGTGCTGGTTGTCTTGCTCACAGAATTGTCCCACTTCAACAAGAGCTGACGCAATTCTATTATGAAATTATTGTTTTATGCTCAAAATTAGATGGGTTTAAGTGACAAGGGTTCGAGCCCTTATGACTACTAATTCAAGGTGGCACTAATATAAATTTTTATTTAATTTATTTATACATTTTAATATTAGTTAAATTGTATAGTCCATAGAAAATTCAGAAAATTCCCCAAAAATTTCTAAGAGTCCAGAAAATTATTAATGAAATTCTAAAAATACTTTTGAATATCAAAGTCTAAAATTTGGGCCACAACAACAATGCATGGGCTGACTTGGAAGGGAGGTTCTAGATAATCACAGACTACACACTACTGACTACACAGCGTGCAAAAGTGGCACAGTGAATATCATTACTGTGATAAGAATTAAGTCAATGTACTTGCGTAATATGACAATGAATTGAATAAAATAACATATATTACAAATTGAATCCTTGGCTAGGACAGGAGACTTAGAGATTTATGGAGAAATTGTCAGGAAGGGTTCTCTGGAAGGACCTCCAAGGCATTGCTTTGAGCATGAATCTTAGACCATTACAAATTAGACTACAAATTACAGAATTGGGCTACAAATGTGTGGGGCAATCCCTTCGAAATACTTGTGTTTACAAGTGAACGACATACGTTTTACAATTCTAATTAATGCAGCATGTTATATGGACCATTCACATTTAAACTATGCTTGGATCTCCTGCAAGATGATACCTGATTACAAATCAAAGATTATATCTGAAAAGCAGGCTCAACTTGCCAGGTCAAAACTTAAAAGAGTTACCAAGATTAGCTAAATTGTTCGGCCAGGTATTTGGGGTTGGCCTGATTAGAGGGATCAGATCTAAACCCAGTCACAAGCGGATCATATTTAACAACAATATTCTTAGTACCAAAACTAAGAATATTCTCACCATTTAGTCATCTAAAATTCCATAGTTTAGGACTTGAAGGACCTCATATCACAACCCTAACAATTACACTAGCAAAGATCGTCAAACTACAAATATAGATTTGACAAAGCTTTAGGCCCCATTTGGGGTGGCTTTTGGGCGGCTTCTGCGTTTGCAGGCAGTTGACATCCTGAAGCTATAGCATTTGGCGGGTAACTTCTCAGTTGGCTGCACTGTTTTGGAGCAGCCGCCTATCCCTAGCTTCTGCTTCCTCTAAATAGTATGCAGTCATTCGCTCGATCATGCTCCCGTGGATTTTCGCCCGTCGTCGCCAGTCGGCTTTGCCCGTCGCCGCCTCCGGCAATCGGCCCTTCTTCCGATTTCGCTATCGTCCCCATCTCCTTCGCCCGTCGTCGCCGTCGTCCCTGTCTCCTTCGCTTGTCTCCTTCGACAGCGACAAAGGCGCCATCGGCAAGGCGTTGTCGGCAAGGTGCCGTCTCCGTCTCCGTCGTGTGGCGATGATTAGGGATTTGAAAATTTTTATTTTGCTTTTTTTTATTTTTTTTACCAGGTATAGTTATATTGAAAAATAAAAAATATTAAATATAAGATTTGGAAATTATTATAAAAAATTATTGTAAAAAATTATTGAAGATGTATTAATCAATACAAATTTTAAAATTAAAATAATAAAAAAATATATTAATCAATACGAATTTTAAATTTATATTTGTGATGTATTATGATTTTTTTTTATAATTTTATATATTATGTATGTAGGGTTATGCACATAGCGAATTATTGTAAAAATATTTAAGATTAGTCATATGAAATTCATATATATACATATACAAATATAAATATAATAGTTAAAAAATGTATTTATTATTGTATTAAATAGTTTTAAATTTTTTATATATGTGGATGGGAAAAATTTATTTCTATTGTAAATTATAAAATTTTACATGTATTTATAAATTTTTCACTCAATAAAACATAACAGCACAGCACAACACTACTAAACTGCTATCTAGACCAGCTATTTTATCCAAACAGCCTCAGCTTTTCTAACCAATTCTAGTCAAACTAGGTCTGGTCAAACCAGTCAAGAGCCAGAAGCTCCAGCCGCCTCAAATGGACCCTTAGTCTATATCATAATCAATTAACACTACAAAATTATGCCCATTATATAATATTATCAAATAGAACTTTAGAGTTCCAAATTCCATTCCTCATGAGTGATTCCCAATCTATTTGTTCTTACAATCATAAACTAAGAAAGAGATAAAACCTGAATTATATTCATCATGGTTTACAAAGGAGATAGTGAGGAATTTATACAACATCATGGTAACAAAAGGAAAAGGATCTATAATCATATTTCGTGAAGACGAAGACGTGAGAGTTTCAAAATCATTATGAAAAGAAGAACCAAGCATTCCTACATCAGCATGAGTTAAAGAAAAGAGAAAAAGATCTCGTCTCTCTTCTTCTTCGCAGCTGGAAGAGGAGGGAGAGTGCTGCAAAAGGAGTGTTAGGATTCTTGCATATTCAAAACGAGAAAAATTCAACGTCAGATAGAATATTGGAAATAATATCATCTAAAAATTAAGTATTTGGGTGCAAGTGCGAACAAGTTCTTGTAAACTCAAAAATAGGTCCTTGAGATTTACAATTCAGTCCCTGGACTTGAAAATATATGGAAATAAATTATGAGAAAAATAATAGAGATTTTAGAAATAAATTCTAGAATTTTTATAACATTTTTTTTTTTATATTTTTAGGTATTTAACTTAGTGATTGTTTGAAAATGTTCAAATGGCTAGAAATCTAGCTGGACCTATAACATCTAGTATCATGTATAATAGCACAAAACTTTTAGACATCTTGGTATGCTTGCTACACATATTTGGTTCAAGACAAGAAAAACCGGTCCGAACTGGTGTAGCGGTCTAATTTCGAACTGGTTTGCATATTGTTGGTTTAGTCAGTTCAAACTGAAATTTCAAACCTTGGTTCAAGACATAGTAGTCCCTCATTTGGCCATTTGGTGGATTGCTACATTGCACATGGTATCCGAATGATATCTTAAATATTGGTCGGTATACCACTTGATAAATTACTCACCATTCTTTAAATGGAACCTAGCAAATCTAGTTCCATGGTATCTACTTCCCGGACAAGACCATTAATATCTGTTGTGCCGCCCAAATATTGTGCATTTTTTTGTGTGTATCAATTTATTATTTTGGTTGGTACTTCTGGTATAGCTCCACTAGACCCATCATAATATGTTTGGAATTGGTGTTAAAGGTAATTGGAAATTTGAACCACTATAAATTCCATTTGTTTTTCTACATGTAAGTATCAGGATTAGTTAAATGCAAAGATTTAAAAATTGATCCATGTTGCTTGGTAGGAGTGGTACATACTAGTCAAACCTTGTACCAGTATAGTATCAAGGTCAATAATATATATATATATATATATATATATATATAATATAATATAATATAATATAATATAATATAATCTTAATGGCACTGATTGGTACTATTGGTACCATGTGTGACCAGTTTAATAGTGGACTGATTTAGACCTTAAAACTTTGGTTAAATGAAGTTAGATCTTAGTGCCAACTTTATATCTTGATTCATTTATCAAATTAATTAGATCTATTGCAATCAGTTTGTTCTAATTGTATTTCTTTCTTTGATTTTTTTATAGGTGAAAGTGAAATTACTGAAAAGCCTGTGTTGCCTATTAAAGTATACTATGAGAAGGAGCTGATCAAAGAGATGGAGAAGATTTCATTGACACTAGTGCCTGAGAAGGATTGGTCACTTCGCATTTCTGCTATGCAGAGAGTTGAAGGCCTTGTCTTTGGAGGTTTAAGTTTATTGTTACTATCTTTAATGCACTATTTCACATTCATTTTCATAATTTAAGCTTGTATATTTCTTGCATTATCTGGTTACTTTTCTAGGTTATAAGATACTAGTTTGTAGCAAGGTTTATAAAACCGGCTCGTACTTCCTGATTGTAGTAAGGTTTTTAATACCATTCCATGTTGTTGTACTAGTCTTGGGTTGGACTAGTATAATCTAGTATGTATCGATACTAAGGTACCAATATATAGGGCAACACTGGTACATATTATAAATATGTAAAATATATTAAATCAGTTCAATATTGATATGATCTAGATACTGGTACTATATTGGACTAGTATGCACTAGTATCCTAGTTTCTAGTTCAAGTTTTTCCAATGACAGCCGTATATCAAAATTTTCTTATTTTGCTAATACTCCATCAACAAATACCTAGTAATATATTAACATCTATATATTCTCTCAAGTCTCAACTAGATTTGTTTTCTAAGAATTTGTATTGGATAATGGAGGCGAGGTTTAAAATACCAATGTGTACCAAAAAATCAATCCTTGATCAGATTGGTACGGATCAGCATATTGATTGTACTGACACATGGCATGGTCTATTCAATTTGGTTCTTCTTGAACTGAGTTTTAAAGATATTTCTCCTCCATTTTGATGCCTTGATTCCTCCATACATGCAAGAACATGAATTTATTCAATTTTAAGGTGTCTAGAATTGAAAATAAAGTGAACATATAAGTAAGGAATACCATAAGTTTATAATTTTATATAAAATTATTGATATTGTTATGTCTTACCATAGCAAGAAGGTTATAGTAACCATGCTTTTGAACCTACCTCAACCCTCCGGTTTGATCCCATACAGCCTAAAAACTAAAAAGAAGAATTATTGATTGGTGTGATGAATTTGATTAAAATTGGAAAAAGATTACTTATATATTAAAATGGTATATAATATCTTGCATTTTAAACCTTTTGGCTTGATATTTAATAGGCTCTCCATCCCACATGTCTTTGGAACCAAAGAAATAATAGTTCGCTATTAAAATTAGTCTCAAGAGAAAATGTTCCATTTGCTTTGCTGTTAAAGAGCAACATTACAATTGAAAACATAGTTGTAAGAAAGGCTTAAGAAACTAATCTAGAGCGGTGTACCGGACCATTTGGTTATATATATAACTAGTCTGAATCGACATGTTCCCTTTACTGGTCCAAGCTTAGATTAGTACAAGCTGAAAATACCAATTGATTTAAATTGGTATTTCATTCCTTGGTTGTAAGTATGCGATTGTACATACTTTTTAAAATTCTTTGTATCAAATTGCAGTGAATCAACATGGTGTTAGTTTTTCTTGTGAACCCATCAAATGGACAAAGACTTGAGATTAGAAAAGATAGATAATACCAAGGATTGCAAAACTTGTCTATATTGGGCAGTATGGCATACTGGTTGGAGCTTGGATTGGTATGCTGAGTTGTTTGAGGGGAAATGAACTAAAAATAACTATTTCAGTAGGCAAAAGTTATTTACCTATGCATTAGCCAAAGAGAGCAATGGAGGCAGTCATCTACGGTGAACTTATCAAAGTGCTTAGTGACGGCGGATTACCCTGCAGCACTTAGTGGCCTTGGTGATGAACATGAGCCCTTGAGCATGTAGGCCACCATGACTTGGACTGATATATCGGCCCCACTATCGGTATCTTGGTCAGTGATGCAAGCTGTTGGAGCTCCTGCGACACTTGCTTGATTCACGACGAGCTGAACGATGCCCCCGGCTCTAGTGTCCATGCCCGTAGTGACATCTCGTGATCCTTTACATCCCAAGCTTTGCCTAATGAGGCTACATGGCCATTGTATCGTGCATGTCCAAGGTGATCTCAATGTAGTCCTCATTGCTGGAGGCAAGGGCAATCCTGTCTTGTATCGGTACAGTTAGTATGGTTATCTCAAACCTTGGATGATGCTATTAAAATTTGTTGTTATACTAAGAGTTGAGAATTAGTTACTATATTGAGAAGGAATAAGGAATAATCACATAAACTTTTAATTGGAACTTCCTTAGATCACTAGAACACTGACCTAAATAATCTTGAAGTTAGAATCAGCCTCATGATTCATAAAGGAAAGTATAGATGTACCTGGGGCATTGCTGCTGCCTGCAGTCCTTTGGTGGTTGTGGTGGCTACTGTTGGCAGCAGCTGCTTGCAACTACGGCAGTAACATCAGCCCGTGAGTGACAACTTTCTTAGCATTATGATTTTGTTTTGGACTAAACTTTCTTTGATATCATTTGAAAGGTCAAGAGCAAAATAAGTTCTATTCATATGAGTTCCTAATATATAGAGCGAAAAAATGATACAAAAGTAAATGCAGAGATATAAAAAATTTATGCAACAACTAACATAACAAAATGTACTTATTAATGACATCAATCACTATCAAGAAAATCTTTATATATTGGACCATAATTGCTATGTTACTTAATAAGCTTACTTGGAACTCTGGCATTCTATCAGGTGCAACAGATTATCCATCATTTCCTACACTCCTAAAGCAATTAGGTACTCCCCTAAGCACTCAACTATTGGATCGACGCTCTAGCATTGTGAAACAGGTAATATTCTTAAATGCTTTTTTTCATCAGATGTTCTTTGTGCATGTATCTTGATTCGTTGGTATCTATTGTTGAATCAAGCCGCGTTTACATTTTCATTATGGAATATAGGAATATAAAACTACAAGATACTAAACATGTCTAATGTGGGAAAGTGCTAGTTAGTTTGAATAGTAAAGACCTTCATAAGGTCCTAAGTTCAAATCCTGGCTTCACTATTAATTATTACTTGCCTCTTTCACAAAGAAGGATGTTTATTGTGGACTTAGAATATCAGAAATTGCATAATTTTGTCATGTTCCTCCTTCCACAGCAACTTAGAATTTCAATAGTGTGATTTAAGGGTAAAATTACTAGTTGTTAGGTTGTGTTAAATATATTTTTTTCTGTTCTGTTTCTGCATATTCAACACTTGATTTAGGAGGTTCATGTTTGCATAATAACTGTGCTGCAATTTGCGTGCATGATTTTAGTTGGTACTGTGAAGATAACATTGACAAGATCTTATTTTCTGTTTATGTTTTATTCATATAGGCCTGCCATTTGTTGAACTTGTTGTCAAAGGAATTGTTGGGGGACTTTGAATCTTGTGCCGAGATGTTCATTCCGGTAAAGTACTTGTCTACCATCAGACTAGTTTAATGTCATAAATAAATGACCATCAACTTTTTCCAGGTACTTTTGAAGCTTGTTGTGATAACAGTTCTTGTGATTGCTGAGTCGGCAGATAATTGCATTAAAACGGTAGGGTGCAAGATCAAAACTTGTACATGTGTTTATGATGAAGATTTCTCTCTTCCTTCTAATATGCTACTTTTTAGATGCTGCGTAACTGCAAAGTTGCTCGGATACTCCCTCGAATAGTTGATACTACAAAGAATGACAAAAGTGCAGTTCTTCGTGCTAGGTGGATATATTTAGTATTTATTTATCTGCCTTTTTATTGTTCCTCGATTACTAAATGCTTGTTATATCAGGTGTTGTGATTATGCACTTCTTGTACTGGAGTACTGGGCAGATGCTCCAGAAATACAGCGATCAGCTGATCTCTATGAAGATTTAATCAAATGTTGTGTTGCAGATGCAATGAGTGAGGTAGGGAACCAAAAATTATATTTGGTTAGGTTTTCCTAGCATTTGCGCACAGGAAAAGACTATCCCCTTGATCCATATGCGTTATTCCATTGTAGGGTTTGTGCTTCGGATCACATGAAGTTCTTGTTTTTGTCTCTTATCCACTAAGAATCTTGTTCTGTTGTTATTTATTTATTTTAATAATTATTATTTGTATTAGATGATAGGTTTGTTTAAACAAATTCTGTGTTTGGTGCCTAAATTTGACACCGTGGTATTAAACAAGGATTAGAATACCAGTTCGGTATGGCGCCGGACCAGTACAGTATCGGTCCGGTACCAACGGTGGAGCAGCGGGCGAGCAGGAGACGAGCAGCGGCGGAGCGGAAAGGCGTCTGAAGCTTTGATTGAAGCTTCCGCATTTCAGCGGTAGCGGAGTTCGAACCTTCCGGCCGCTGTTCTGCCCGCCTGAAGCCGCCTCCTGCCTTGCTCCGCGTGCGCCCCGAGCTGCGTTCTGCTCGCCGTTCTGGGTCCGCTCGCTGGTCGAACCAGTACCGTATTGCATAAATCTGTAATGATAAGAATTTTTACTCTGTTATAATGTTTCAGTTATGGTTTCTTTCATCGTTTTGGCAACCAATTGCTTGCATTATGAATGAGACCAATGACTTGGGTCTCTACATTTACTTATGGTAGGTGCGTTCAACTGCTCGAAATTGCTATAGGATGTTCACAAAAACATGGCCAGATCGTTCCAGGCGGCTTTTCTTGTCATTTGATCCTTCCATACAAAGGGTATGAATCTTTCATTATAATTTAACAAGCATTCTTTAGGTTACGTGGTTTTCAAATTTTCAGGTTTGTTTTGTCAGATAATAAATGAAGAGGATGGAGGTTTGCATAAACGATATGCTTCTCCTTCTCTACGCGAAAGGGGAGTACAATTGTCTCATTGTTCTTCTCAAACTACAAGTGGAAGCATATCTGGTTATGATACGTCTGCTATTGTTGCAATGGACAGAAGTGCATCTATTTCTACAGGGACATCTCTTTCCTCAGGTCTCATACTACAACAGTCCAAGACACTTAACAAAAATGCTGAAAAAACTCTTGAGAGCGTACTTCATGCAAGTAAACAGAAAGTGTCAGCTATTGAAAGTTTATTGAAAGGTGTGAGCATATCCGAGAAGCAAAACTTCCCAAGTGCACGCTCAACAAGCTTGGATCTAGGTACCCTTAGATAATAAATTGAATCATTCACTGTTTTAAAGTTCAATTATTTCTTGGAAGTTGACAATTTATATTCAGTTTAATTCACTGTGATTTATTGCCTTGTTGTTTTTCACCTAGTGCAGGAGTTGTTTCATCTACTCGTGATCCACCAGTTCCTACTACTGCTCCTCCTACGAACCATTTCTCTGTACAGGGTTCAGTATTGGTTGATTCAACTTATGCTGACATTACTAAAGGCAATAACAGGAATGGTGGTTCAAGTATGTCAGAGCTCCGAACTGTTCAATCTTCCAGAGATCCTTCTAAGTTGTCTTACTTCAGTCCATCTGATACCCTATCAGCTTTGTCATTGTCTTACGCAAAAAGGTTTGAACGGTTGCAAGAAGGATATGGCAGTGAAGATATTGCTGATCTCAGGTTAACTAGGCAAATTTCAAATGAGCAAATTGATCGACCGTATCTAGAGATGCCGTATAAAGATTCTATATATAAGGAATCACATAATAGTTACGTTCCCAACTTTCAGCGGCCTCTTTTAAGGAAGCAGGTCACAGGAAGAGGTATCATAAGTACCAGAAACAGTTTTGATGATGGTAAAATCACAGGAAGTGAAATATCTTGTTATATGGACAATCATACTCCAGCATCGTTAAATGATGCACTCACCGAGGGACTAAGCCCTAGTTCAGATTGGGTTGCAAGGGTTTCTGCCTTCAATTATCTTCAGAGATTGTTACAGCAAGGGCCTAAAGGTATTGTAGAGATCACACAGAATTTTGAGAAGGTTATGAAATTGTTTTTCCGTTACTTGGATGATCCCCATCATAAAGTTGCACAAGCCGCTTTTTCAACACTTGCAGAAATCATTCCAGCATGCAGAAAGCCCTTTGAAAGTTACCTTGAAAGAACATTACCGCATGTCTTTTCTAGATTAATCGACCCAAAAGAACTGGTTAGGCAGCCATGTACTACTACATTAGAGATAGTTGGTAAGACATACAATATTGATTCTCTTCTTCCAGCACTTGTTCGCTCTTTGGATGAACAGAGATCACCAAAAGCAAAGTTGGCTGTTATTCAGTTTGCAAATAATTCCTTTAATAAACACACAATAAACCCTGATGGTAACAGTAATAATGGCTTTCTTAAGTTATGGCTTACTAAGTTGTCACCTTTCGTAACTGATAAAAATGTAAAACTGAAAGAAGCCTCCATAACTTGCATCATATCCATATTCTCCCATTTTGACTCAACTGCAGTCTTGAACTTTATACTGAGTCTTTCTGTTGAAGAACAGAACTCATTGAGACGGGCGCTTAAACAATACACACCACGTATAGAGGTTGATCTGATGAACTTCTTGCAGAATAAGAAAGAACGCCAACGCTTAAAATCCTTTTATGACCAATCAGATGCTGTTGGAACTTCTTCTGAGGAAGGTTATGTTGGTGTATCAAAGAAGGCTCATCAGTTGGGACGTTATTCATCAAGTTCAGTTGATGATGAAGGTGGCCGGAAGTGGAGTTTGACTCAGGAATCTATTGAAGTTGATGCTTGCATTAGTCATGGAGCTTCTGATGAAATTCACCATTCCTACCAGAATCCTGATGATTATGCCTCTGGATCATTTTTGCAAAGTAGTGCTAGATCAGAGAATAATTGCGTGAAGAAAACAGACTATATCATTGAGAATGAGACTTCTGGAATAACTCCACGCCTGGATGTCAGCCGAGTGATCAGTTTTGATGGACACAAACCCATTGATTTGAATAATGGCAGTGAAATTACAAAAGATTATGAACCCAATCATGATAAGTTTAGTCCTCCAAAAGCTCACATACAAGGAGAAAATGGGCATAGTATTCCTCAACTTCTTCATCAGGTGTGTATTGAGATATTTACAGTCTATTGCACATTGTGAGTTTTTCCCATCCTAGTAATGAAAGTTTCGCATATATGATAATCAGTGGTGCTTTCATCTGAATTACTTGTAGATGGTTGAGTTTGTTATCTTGGTTTTTGTAGATCTCCAATGCAAGTGACGTTAACTCAACTGCTGATAAAAGGGGAGCACTGCAACAGTTTATTGAAGTTTCACTAAAAAATGACAGCTCTGTCTGGACAAAGGTATGCCTGCATTTGCTTCATTCATACTGGTAAATGTTTTCCACGTTCTTCACAGAATCCAAATTTTCAAACCATTTGTCTTGTCTGTTTTCCCATTGTATTGTTTTTCATTTACAGCTTATCACGAGGATGTTAAATCTTTGATCTTTGACATCTACTGACATGCAATTTTGTAATGTACTTATGTCTTATTATAAAATAATAAAACTGTGACAACTGACAATATCTGTTATATCACATCTATGATTTAACTATCTTTGTGATAGTGATTTTTAAGGGCAGATTTGCGAGATCTCATATCACTTATATATGGTAATGTACATGGTAAAGTTCAACTTAGTACAATTTTTGTGTGGTGCATATTTCATTGATACTTCCAATTTTTTTATGATGTTAATCGCATATATTAATTGAGCATTACACATGGTTTATACTGATTCCATTGGGAAGTGGCTGCTAGAATAGATCTCTTTTGTGTCTGCAGCCTTCATGGCTTGAATACACTAGTTGGTACCAGTGCTAAGTTTTTGTACCATGTGTTGGTATGATCAATTTGTTGATACTTTTAACAAACCAATTGAATTAATGACAACTTGGAAATATATGAAGGGTACAATAATGTGGTCCTCGAATGTGGTGTGTCAGCATGCAGCACCTTGCGAAGCCAGTTTGGTCTAAGGGCTAGTTTGAGAGTGCAGGGCAAGTGCTGCTATTGCAGGTTGGAAAATAATTGGGTTGTAAGATAGAACGTAAAAATAGTGTAGATTGTTGTGGGAAGAAGTATAATAATAATTTATTATGTAGAAAACTGTATAATATTTAAAATTATTTGTTAAATAAATAGAATATCATAAACATTAATATGCATATCCAAATGATAAATTGCCTCAAACACTCATAAGTTTACATTTGACATATATATATATATATATAATATTAAATTATTAATATATATTTATATACACATTAAATAAAATATTAATTAAATGTATATTAATATATATTCTATTTGTTATAGATATTAACATACGTATGTAAACGTTAATTCATTCACTTGTATATATAAATATATAAATATAATATAACAAAATTAATGTTAACTTTTATATATAACTAGAGATAAAAGGTTAAAATTTATACAAATATTACTTATATACATATAAGTATAACTAAAAAGAGTGTTATGGTGGTTAGAGTATAGAGATAAAAAGGAGGATGACAGGGTTTGAATGTGCGTCCTTATAGTTTGTTTATTAGCAAGCCGCTCGGCCTAGGGCGCGTGTGGGTTTGTTGGTTCTTTTTGGAGTGTCAATGCACAAAGTGGAGAAAAAGTAGCTATGGGCTATACATTCTGCCCTGCACACGCCCCCGCAGGTCGGCCCACAATCCCAAATGCGCCTTAAGATGAGTGCTCGAATTGAAATTTAAATGTTTACTATCTCTATATGTATGATTTATACTTCCATGCATATTTAGGCTTTGACATTTGCCATTTATACAGTATTTCAATCAGATACTAACAGCTGTGCTTGAGGTGTTGGATGATTCTGATCCTTCAATAAGGGAGCTTGCACTCTCTTTAATCATTGGAATGCTTAATAACCAGGTAGTATATGAATTTTCTTTCTCAGTCTTTATTCAAATTAATTAAATTCTCAACTTCAATTGTCTATTTCTTTGTTTTTTCTCACAGAAGAGTGAGATGGAAGATTCCATCGAAATTGTTATAGAAAAATTGTTACATGTGACGAAGGATGTCGCCACAAAGGTACACCACCATCGCTTGTGGTTCTTTAGTTTCTGATTTTACTTGTGGTCTCTTTATGTTTTATCCATTTTTATATATTTTGCAGGTCTCCCAGGAAGCAAACCTGTGCTTGAATATTGTCTTATCTGAATTTGATCCCTTTCGATTCCTTAGTGTACGGAAATATTATTGTGCATCAATGATTGCTCTGTTTTTAACATTTTGGTTGATCTTCTCTTCTCTTTTTTTTTTCTTTTTTTTTTTTGTGATTGCAGGTCATTGTACCATTATTGGTCAGTGATGATGAAAAGACCCTTGTTGTTTGCATCAACTGTTTAACCAAGGTATCTGTTTCTTAAATTCAATTATCTAAGTTGGAGGGGAATAAGTTGTTCATCTGGTTCATTTTATACCAAGAGATAAAGAGTATAAGGGTATAATTATATAGGCTCACACCCAGATAAGACGTAACTAAACATGTGCTAGTGAATATATAATTACTCATAAGATTTCTTTCATTAACTTAAGGTGCTAACTTTATGTAACCTTGAGTTAACATAGATGAGAGGTTTCACTACACAGAAAATTTCATCCATCAATTCATATGAGAGGGTATCATGCAAACAAACAATGA
This sequence comes from Costus lasius, assembly GCA_027563935.2. Taxonomy (NCBI): domain Eukaryota; kingdom Viridiplantae; phylum Streptophyta; class Magnoliopsida; order Zingiberales; family Costaceae; genus Costus; species Costus lasius. Next base: position 57,468,347 of record CM050447.1, read on the forward strand.
GTGATGAAATTGAAATAGAGAATGTTGTAATGTTGGATCCCCAAAACCTACAAACTATTGGTAGCAAAATTGAAAGAGGTGCAAAGCAATCCTAGGAGCAAGTACCAATGGTGTTAGGTACTAGGACTTGCTATTTGAAGAAGAATCTATGAGGAAGAGGGAGTCAAAGACAACACTTGAAGAGAGAAAGGGAACAATAAGCTGGAAACCAATGAGTAAGTACTACACCATTAGTCACACCATTGCTAGAGGTAACATTTTGGTAGGGTTGTTGAATAAGACAACATCTATAGCTAAGGGAGTTAAAGAGGTGGCAATAGACTTGACATAGATGTTATGGTTGATGAGGTCAAGGACGACTTTGCATTTTAGGTCCACAAAGTGAGAGGCAGTGAGGGCACTGGGGTAAATTAATGTGGTTGATGTTGTATGAGGAGCTAATATTGTGCAAAAAGACACAACAAGTAACTTCATGGGTCTGGCATGCTTGTTGAGCAATGACTTTAACATGCATATGTGCATGCTACCTTCTCACAATCACACAAATGCACTTGTTTGCTAACTTGCTCATCGATGGTTCCCACGTCTCCCTGAGGTAAAACATTGTCATTTCTTGCCATCAAGGATGACCATCATGCATGAGGTGGTGCTTGCCCTTACAGAAGTTGATAGTCTATTGGAGGGGCACTGTAGTCCATAAGGATGATGAAGGGCATGGAAACCACTGCCCCAGGCAACAACGGAGTCAAAGGTGGTGAAAAGCATAGTGAAATAACACCTCATAGTTAACGATGAAGAAAGTCATGGTCGTACACACGCCTCCCAATAGATTCCCATCTTGTGAGTTAAGGAGATGACGTCTAGGCGGAGGGAGAAGCTGAAGGTAGTGGAGAGTGTTGAGGTGGTTGGCCTGAAGTTATCTTGGATTTGTTTCCCTATTGCATTCATGCGGAGAAAGGGAGAGGAGGCTTTAGAGAATTCTGCATTGACACTAAGCTATATGAATATATTCTTGTCCACATAAGACTTCAAGAAATAAACAATATGAAACTAAATTTGTGGAATCAAATCTCGCCTTCATCAATTATTTAACCTTCATCAATTATTTACGCATGTCAAAAAAAAAATTATGGTAATAACACACTCAGAACATGTAATAACTTTTTAAATCGTCCAATACATGCTTCTAAGCTTTCCTATCTGTTCACACTAATTTGACGTTACAAGCCTTCCATCTGCTCCTAAAACTCCCTAGAAAAATGCAAAGATTTATTGTTTCTCTTTTTATTTAAAGATTATTGAAATAAACAGAGAAATCCAAAAAACAACCTGATCTAAGAGTATTGCTCTTATTGGCAGAGGAAACTTTTTTTTGTTCCAGTCTAACAATAAAATAAATTGAAAATACTAAAATTGTCACGCTCATTTTCAGATTTTCTGAATTTGATGGTTATTGCTGAAGAATAATAGAATCCCTATATTTCAAGTAATGCATCTGATAATACTAAGTTTGTTTTTCTTTTCTCCACCCAGCTTGTTAACCGACTTCCACAAGAAGATTTGCTGAAACATTTGCCTTCATTTTTACCTGCCTTGTTTGACGCATTTGGAAATCAAAGCGCAGATGTGAGGAAGGTAAGATATTCCTATTGCTGCTTATGGAAGTGATTTATGCCTAGTTTTTTTTTTTCTAGATTTTGTTATCATACTTCCTCTTCACATTGGAGATGTTAGTAAGACTTCTCAAGAAACAAATCCAACTTGTAGATGGATAGGAATACTATGCTGCATTTGGATGTGGATTTTTTTGGCAAAACCAAGAAAATCTAGCATTTAAATTTAGGATAAATTATATGAACATACGTACATTCCATTTGTAATTTCAGTTTATTATACACTTTATTTTATTTCAATCTGGTAGTTGAACTATGGTAAATGCATTTTTTATTAATTTTGTTGGCTTTCTTGGTTGTCAGAATGGTGTAGTAAAACATGAAAACTGTATCAAATTATACAATAAAAAATGGTCCGCTAAAGCAATTTTTCAGAAAAAAAGTCAAACATGACAAGTTATCGTGGTTAAAATGCCCATTCGTTAGGCATTTGAAACAAAATAAAGTTTGTATACCAAATAAACTACGGGTGTATTTATATGTCATTTGTGCATTAACCTCTAGATTAATATGCATTTAGATATTTTATTTGACCGTGCAAGTGCTGATAATCGGCATAAACAAGAAAAGCTGCATATGCTAGAGAAAATCCTTGAATGCTATTGGATCATAGTTGGTGTGCATATTGATCCATCGGTTTTGTTAACTACATGGTTCAAGCTTTATTTACTTATTTTATTGTATTAAGTTTATTCATTATTTTATAATTTTTATTTATATAATCTTATATCACTTTCTTGGAGTTTCGCTAATAATTTATGATATATTCAATTGATATAAACTTCTTGTGACTGCTCTAATGTCAACTTGTTTCGAGAGTACTGGTCAAAAAGAAAGAAAATTACTGTGCTCACTTTCTATTATCACATAAAAATACGGCTGTATTTGTTAAGGGTCCAAAAGAGACGACTGCCAGGGAAAAGTACACAAGTAAAGCGTTTCTAGACAAATCACCCTAACAACATGTTCCTTCGTTAAACTATTGGTTTTGAGAATGCAATATTTGGAACTAACCTCTTCATTTAAAATGAATATAGGTGCCTGATTGGAGCAAGAAACTCCCTATTTTGATTGACCCATATATACATATATATATACATATATATATACATACATATATACATACATATATACATACATACATAGATACATACATATATACATACATACATACATACATACATATATACATACATATATACATACATACATATATACATACATATATACATACATACATATATACATACATACATATATACATACATATATACATACATATATACATACATACATATATACATACATACATATATACATACATATATACATACATACATATATACATACATATATACATACATATATACATACATACATATATATATACATATATATATATATATATGTGTGTGTGTGTATATATATATATATATATATGTGTATGTATATATATATATATATGTGTATATACATATATGTATATACACATATATATATATATATACATATATATATATATATGTGTATGTATATGTGTATATACATATATATATATATATGTGTATGTATATATATGTGTATATACATATATGTGTATATACATATATATATATATATGTGTATGTATATATATGTGTATATACATATATATATATATATATGTGTATATACACATATATGTGTATATATGTGTATATACACATATATGTGTATATACACATATATATACATATATATGTGTATATACACATATATGTGTATATACACATATATGTGTATATACACATATATATATATACACATATATATATATACACATATATATATATACACATATATATATATATATACATATATATATATATATATATATACACATATATATATATATATATATATATATATATATAAAATCAGGAAGAAACTCCCTATTTTGATTGACCCATATATATACATATATATATATATATATGTATACATGTCTATATGTATACATGTCTATATGTATACATGTCTATATGTATACATGTATACATGTATATATATATATATATGTGTGTGTATATGTATATATATTTCTTCTCAAAGTATTGCATATGATATATATATATATATGTGTGTGTATGTATATATATTTCTTCTCAAAGTATTGCATATGATATATATATATATATGTGTGTGTATGTATATATATTTCTTCTCAAAGTATTGTATAATAGGTTATTTTATGTGCGTATCTCAGATTGCTTGTTGAACCTTAGTCGTTTGTGCTGATAGATCCTTTTTATTCTTTGATATGATTATGGAGGACGATCACCAATAGATTTTCTTAAATAACATGAAATTTGGTCACTTTCTATTTATTTTCTTGTTGTTCCTTCTCCTAATTTACTCTTCAGACTGCAGTTCTTTAATTTACTGCGGTTGATTTCCAAACTATAGTTGATATATAAATCACCGCTGATATTTAGCCACACTTGTTTCCATGTAATTGCTTGGATTTGTCAGCCTAAAGTTTTGCCTCGGTAATATTCTTCTTTATCTCCAAAAATGTAGTCTGACGCCTTTGGAACATTTTCAGACTGTTGTTTTCTGTTTGGTGGAAATTTATATTAAGCTTGGCAAGTCTTTTCTACCATATTTGGAGGGTCTCAATAGTACACAACTACGTCTGGTGACGATCTATGCAAATCGAATTTCACAGGCAAGATCTGGCTCTCCAGTTGATGCTAGTAGCCATTAGAAGTGTTGTGGTGATACATTGTTGGGCTTGGATGAGTGAGGCGAGGTTGTGTATTTGTATAGTGTAAGAACTATCCCGTTCTTTGGGGTTGCATGCTTTTCTAATTGGTTTTGAACCGGTTTTGGTGGAAATGGACGAGAGCTTATTTATTATGCTGCACAGAGGCAAACAAATAGAAATTCCATCTGTCTTGTTGCTCGTTGCTCATTAATGGTGGTTGTCTAAACTAACATGACAACTTTGCTGCGGGAAGCATTGTTGTGATTTTGTATTTGTAAATGAATTCCTTCCGTTGATTCTTTGTTTTGTTCCTCGGCGTAAAGCTGTAAAGCGGCTACACTGCAAGTTTGCCAGTATTTCTTCTAGTTTATACTCTTGTAAGGTAGAATGTCTCGAGTTTCCATTATTTTTCTTGTATTGAATTTGCCTATTTTTCTTTTTCAAGTTGCAGCTGGGTTTGTTTTAAATCTGTATTCGTATCCATAAATGGGTAGCGTGGATATCTATTCAAGCAGTACACCCGATTCACGGGAATTAACCAACTAAATATTATAAATTGATAATGTCAAAATTTGCAGATCACGCTGGAATTGGTTTATAAAGAAAAAAAAATCGTATAATGCATATAAACAATTTTTTTTATATTTTAAACCATTGCATTTCATGAAATAAAGAAAAATTTTGTAACATTAAAATAAGTTGTTTTTAAGCTTAAAAATTGGCAATATGTTGTGCTTCCACTAATGATTTTTAAGTCATTTAATTAAATTTAGTCTTGAAAACCTTCTTTTGGAAACTATTTAATTTTAAATTACTAGTTTCATCAACATATTTAAATAGTTGTGTGAAATGTTCTTCTAAATATTTTTCATTATAAGTCTATATTTTATTCGAATCATTTTAGTTTAAGAAGAAAAGCGGAAGTTGCAGCAAATAATCTTTATTGAAATGATTATACTTTATAAAAATGTTAAGTTAATTTTGGAGACAAAATCTGTTACGTTGAAGTATTTGTTTCCAGGTGTACAAATTACACAAATTAGCCTGTTCGGTGGTATGTGTATTGGTACATAAAATGGCAAACATTATTTTAACACTAAACTAATATTTACACATTGGTTCTTAACGCTGTGTTTAATTGAGAGGAAAGGGGGAGGGAAGGGAAGGAAAGAAGGAAGGATTGCTGAAAGTGTGTGTTTAATGTGATGGATGGAAAAGTGTCGCCCTAATCTCACCCTGCTCCAGCCGACTCTTCAACACGCTGCGCTTCAGCTGACTCACGCTGCTCGTTTCGTGCGTTGCTGCTCAGGAGATCCAGACTCCGGCTGGCTGCTTCCCCTTCGAGAAGGTATGTGTCGCAACTCTCCCCTTTCTCGCCTTTGTCATTCTTCTTCTCCTTCCTCGCTGTTGTCCGTTCTTCTTCTCCTTCCTCACTTGCATTTGTTGTCGGTGAGAAGGGTTTATTACTGTCGCCTTCCCAGCGACGACAAGCGAAGGGGAAGGCGACAATTATTAGATGATCAAAGCTCTCAAGTCTCGACGATTCAGATTTCAAAACCCTAGTTCCTCGCTGCAGTAGTTGATTTCGTCCCTGTTCGCCGCTGCTCGCCCAAGAGAGGAAGACATCGACGCCACTCCACTCTCAACTGGGGAGAAGCTCTCGACACTAATTATAAGGCATTGTTGACTTCCCCTTCAACCTTTCTTTAGTCCAAACTACCTAGGTATAGTTAAATCTTAGCCAACCTTTCTTTAGTCCAAACAAGCTGGGCATCTATATGTCACTCCTAAGGGATTTTATCTTTATTTCTTTATGTGATACATTTTTTATACTTAAATGCAATTTTCTACTACATTCATCTCACTATAATTCTTTCTGTTTTAGTTCTTGTTAAGCAATATCCTTATATTTTAAAGACATCTGACTTTGTTAGAAAAACTGAAACATGTTGTTCTTTCTAATTGTTTTCCTTGTGATGCGATAATGACATGACTTGTTATGGTATAATTTTCACTCACATATTCCGCCATGCATTGGCTGGAGAGTGAACTTTGGCCTCTCTTCTTTGTCAACACATTTTCCATTCATGTGAAACTTTTACTTTGTTGATGTTAAAAGGAGATTTGTAATAGAGAACTTATATTAGCAATAAGACCACTGATGATTTCAAAATATGTTTATTGAAAGACCACTGATCAAGTATTAATATAGCATTGCTATAGTGGCTCAGACCACTGATGATTTCAAAATATGTTTATTGAAAGACCACTGATCAAATATTAATATAGCATTGCTATAGTGGCTCAGAGCACACTAGAATGTGGTTAGTTGCACTTCATTTTCTAATAACACTTTCATTTATAGGTTTAAATTGTAATGGCTCCTACAAATTACAAAGAGAGGAGAAACATTCGAATTAGGTTTTGTCTACTAGCATCTATGGCTGGAGTTTGTGTTGCACGATTGCACCAACATCACATTTTATCAAACTCATCATATGTGGATAAGCCAATAGTAGTGAGTAACAATTACAAAGATAGCATGCGATCTGAACTTATAAGAACATTAATTAGTTCAGATCCAATATGTTATAACATTTTAAGAATTCATAAAGATGCCTTTAGAAGTCTATGTGAGATTCTACGAGGCCGAAATCTAGTCAAAGACACCATAAATTGTAAGGTTGAAGAAAAAGTTGCAAGATTCCTATATTTGGTAGCTCACAATGTCAAGAATCGAGCACTTTGTTTTTTCTTTCATCGTACCACTAGAAGTATTAGTTATCAATTTCATGAGGTGTTGAGAGCTATTATTAGCTTGCACGATCAGTTTATCAAGCAACCCGATGGTATAATGGAGAGTTCTCAACTATGGGATACAAACAGATTCTATCCTTATTTTAAGGTATGTTATTATAAATATATTAATATACATTATATTATTTTACTAGTTAAATGAGTTAAATGAATTATAAATATATTGCAGGATTGTTTAGGAGCAATTGATGGGACACATATTCGTGTCAGAGTGCCATCTAAGGATGCACCTAGATATAGAGGGAGAAAGGACTGACCAACAACAAATGTATTGGCTGCATGTACATTTGATATGAAATTTACATATATCCTCCCTGGTTGGGAAGGAACGGCATCTGACTCATGGATATTGAAGGATGCACTCAGTAGATCCAACAGTTTAAAAATTCCAGAAGGTAAATTATTGTGATCTTTATTCAATAAAACTACCCTTACTAGTTAATAAATATATTATTAAATTATCTTTTATTGTAAGGAAAATACTATTTAGGTGATGCTGGATTTGGGATTAAAAATTTTCTCATCACACCATATAGAGGAGTTCGCTATCACTTAAAAGAATATTCAAAACATGATCCAGAAAATGCAAGTGAACTTTTCAATCATCGACATGCTTCTGCTCGTAATATGATCGAATGAGCTTTTGGTGTATTGAAAAAAAGATTTCCAATCATAGCAAGTGGTGCAGAACCCCATTATCCTGTTAGGACACATACACAAATTATCCTTGCATGTTGTGTTTTACACAACTACTTAATGGGTATTGATCCTGATGAAAGCATCATTGCTGAAGTTGATGCAGAATTAACCAACACAATAAGCGATAATGTTGTTGGATCAGAAAGATTAGATGAAGATTCCAACAAAGGAATTCAACTCCGAGATTCAATGGCATCTGCTATGTGGGCAAATTATATTTTGTGAATGCAATGTAGCTTGTATTTTATATGTGGACTTCTTTGGCAGACAATGTTTTATTTAGCTACCATGTGAAACATCTTTATTTGACATATATATCCACTGATGATTTCTTTTTATATATTTGTTTATCGATATTTTGTTGTCTTAATCTCATGTGTGTTGTTTTATTTCAATATAAGATGAAAGAAAAAGGTAAGACAGCTGAATCTTCACGAAAAGAGAATATCAAATGGACAGATGAAATGGACAATGTTTTCATTGATGCAATGCTGGAGTAGCAAGCAAGAGGATTTAGGGTGGATGGTACATTCACCTCGGCTGCATATAAAAATATTTTAGCAATTATGGAACAAAAGTTGGGTATTAGCTTGTGAAAGGATAATCTGAAGAACAGGATCAAAACGTTAAAACATATTTTCAGCACTTGTTATGAATTGTTTAAGAATAAGAGTGGTATAAACTGGAGTCATGAAACAAAGATGTTTCAAGCTGAGGACCAAGTGTGGGACGATTTGATAAAGGTATCTTATTTGGTATCAAATTTATAGTATTTACATTTATGATTTTGTGTTTAACTAATCATATTGTTTAGATGATTTTTGCTAACATTTATCATGTATACAGGCTAATCCCAATATGAAGAGATGGAGAGTCACCCCCGTGAACAATTTTGACAAGTTGATCGAGCCACGGGTAGTCTGGCTGACACCTGTTATGACTTTATGCAAATGTGGAGAAAAGAAAGTGAAGCCCCAAATGACAATGTTTTATTTGCCGAGGATACAAATTGGTTTGAGAATATTGATGAGTCTAGCCCATATACCCCAACTCCTCCAACCAACAAAACCACCGAGGATTCTACATCATATAAGATTGGTAAGAGAAAGAGATCTTCGGCAGATCCAAATGATGCTTCAATGGACAACACAAATGAACATCTTGGAGAAATTGTAAAGTGTATGAAGCTTATGGTTGAACAACAAGCTCATGATGATGAACAAAAAGAGAAACAAAAATTCAAAGAGAAAAAGTTAGAGAAAGTGGAGGAGATGGAGAAGGAGAACGAGCTGCAGAAAATATATGCAGAGTTACAAAAGATTGGTGTGCCACAACATCGACTAATTCGTGCTTACTTGATTCTAGGGAGCGACAAAGATAAGGCCAGACTTTTCTTTTCTGCACCACCAGACGTGCATTTAATAGTCCTTAATGAATTAATGAATATGGCTGATAAGTAATGATCCATTTTGTGTTGAAGACTTGACGAGATAGATACATATGTGTATGTATTTTGGCTCCAGGTGTTGGATGTTTTGTATGTTTTGGATGACACATATGTGTTTTGGATGTCTATGGGATGTATAAACTAATATTTGATGTTTTGTATATATTGTAGTTGTGTTGGCCGCTTGTTTTACATTGTTGAGTTTTTTCGTTGTTTTGGATGATTTTGGATGTGTTTTGGATGTTGTTAGGTTGTTGATGTTTGTGTTTTGGACGATTGGATGGTTTGGATGTTTGGGTGTTTTGGTATTAGTCAAGCATTCACTGTGCCACTTAGGAAGTATACTCACAAGGTATTAGTCTTGCAATTTCTAGATTGATATGTTTTATTTATCATATTCTGTTGATATTTTTATATTGTTTCAGATCCTGATCCAGAGACGCTTGCTGCTCCACACATTGGTTATTGGTAACATCATTAAGCTGTTACGAGTGATGCCTTCTTAGATCCTAAAATATGCTTTTGTCTTAAGTTAACTGGATGAGTAACTAGTTTGGAGTTTTAGTACAATCGAAATTAAAATTTGATGATAAGGAATATTGTTTACCCCATACTTTAGTTCTGTGTTATTGCAGGCTGCACCTGGAACTTCTTCCTCATTGAGAAGATGAAGCAATGCAGGAATTGAATAGTACCATCACAGGACTCCCTTGATCAAACAAAAGAAATGTTGGTCTTAACCTTCCCCTTAGCATAAATTATAGATTTTTAAAGAATACAAGGGTCAGATTCAGTATTTTTACTCACTATTTTCTTGTTGTATGTTGCATCAATCTTTTCCTTTCAACTAAGGTATACTTATGTAAAATTTTGTCAGGTATTGTACTGGATTCTGGTGATGGTGTGAGCCACACTATTCCCTGGCATTACTGATTGAATGAGCAAGGATATTACAACACTTGCACCCAGTAGCATGAAGAGATGGGTGGTTGCCCCTCCTGAGCGCAAATATAGTGTCTGGATCGGAGGCGCAAATATAATATTGACATCACTTTGTTGTCTCGATTCTGCACATGTGTGTTGGGGTATGCCCTTAAGGCTAATGTTTGAGGCCTTGGGATTGTATAAGTATCATGTAATAAACTCTTATGTTTATAAAGGCATGGTTATTATTCAGGTTGCTACCTTGTCTGCTGTAATAAGTGTACTTCTGAATAATGTCTCAAAGCTGTTCAGCTAGGCTGACATGCATATGTCCTTAGTCGAGATATCTTGGTGAACATGAGACAGCCTTGATATGATTGAGACTAATATGTGTTCTAATCTTATAGGATGCTTCGAGCATGGAATAAGATGTAGACTCATGGGTACATTGGATGTACTGGACAGACCCTACTAGGATATTCAATTGCTTGTCATAATGTGAATGATCCTTGTAAGCACCAAGTGGCACATGTCCTCTGACTTGAGATCACTTGTGTTTCTAAATGATGATTGTCATTGTCTTGAGGTAGTTCAATATCATTTGAAACATAATGATTATAGACTATCTTGGATGGTGAGCTTGAATCAGGTTAGGGCACTAGTGATAGACATAGGATTGCCGTCTCCTTGTTTAAGGAGTGTGATGTTCTAAAGGGCCCCCCTATATGAGATGATTGAGATAGTGTATGGCCATACCCAGATGACTATGTTCATCTGATCTAATCATGCTCATCGTATTGGAGTTACAAGCTTGACCCGCTTGTCCAATAAGAACATCCAGTGGCAAAGGACACATATATGCCTAGTGAAGTTGATTCACACTTGTGCTGTGGTTTGGGTGAAGTCTTGGAAGACTCTTTCCTTTATATCGGGAGACAGTGATGTGTTGCTAGATACCCCTCACTGATCGTGATAACGAAAGTTATCGTTACCGACATTTAAAGGAAACCCTCAGGGTCGCACAATTTGATGATATGGCTTACTTAAGTCAGATCGTGTGGACTGAATTGTTTGGGTTCAGTTTAAAGGGATAGAGGCTCTGATTGTAAGTGAGATCTGGTCTGATCATGTTTGATTGATTGGGACTTGAGATCGGTAAGCTTCGATCGAGAGTATTGATGCTAGATCGGTGAGATCAAGAGTATCACGAGATCAACGGTTAGATATTGAACCATTGGTTCAATGAGATCTAGACCATGGCTTGGGCTGGTTTAATTTGGTTCTTGAACCAAATTGAAATGGATTGAAGTGGCTTGAACCGGTTCACAAGGGTGAACGCTTGGTTCAAGGGGTTAGGCGTTTTGGTTCGGTAATGGGCGCATAGCTTCATCTCTTCCATTTATGGAAAGTATTGAAGGCGACTTCACCTTAACGCCAAAGCGTTTTGAACGCTCGACTTCACTCCTCTCTTCTCAACGTTCATCCTTGGAGGTGAGTGCATTCGGACGAGAAGAGGAGGAAGGTTGCTCTCGCCAAGCTTGATCTCCAAATCTCCTTCACGCGACAAGGGATACTTTGGAGCCTTGCTAGCACAAGGGACGTTCAAGGTGTAGGCCTTCTTCTTCTTGTGTGCGATTCCTTTGGAGAAGTTCTCTTTGAACTTTGCTTCCAAGCCGACATCCGATCTATGGCATTGGTATGATCACATTCTTGATCTAATGAAATATTATAGTTGATCATATGAGCACATAAGCGATTGAATTCTTGAAACCCTAGCAAAATGCATGTGCCCCCTTGTTTAGGGTTTTCGGCCCCCCTCTTGAAAGGGGTTTTATCCGCTTGCGCTCCCCCTTGAAGGGGACCCTTCAATGTGGATTACCAAGGGAAACCGCTGAAGAATGTGGGCCAGCAATTTGTGCATTGAAAATGCTTTTGAGCTGGTTACATGCTTCTTTGGTATCTTGTAGGCTTGATTTTGCTATTATTTGGTTTTCTTGAAATAATGTTGTCTAAAATGCTTTAGACTCCTTTCTGCTATTAAGTTTGGGTTGTTAAGAAGCTCTATTGGATGTTTAAACACGGCTATATTTGTATTTGAATTTGCAGTGGGTAAAAGTAGTGTATGTATCAACGTTGCGTTATCTTTGTGGTGATTTGGTAATTTTTTCCTTAATGATGAGAATTTTCTATTATTGTTTTCTATTTGATGTTTTACGTGCCTTCTCAAGTCTTCACAATGTTATATTTATTGTGACAAGCAAATTCAACCAGCAGCCTACTCGCCTAATTAATAATATTTAATTAGGTTTATAGTATCTAATAATATTTAATTAGATTTATAATATTTAATCAATTTTATAATATTTAATAATATTTTTTTAGTTTTATAGTATATAATAATATTTAATTATTATTATAGTATCTAATAATATTTAATTAGCTTTATAATATTTAATAATATTGAATCAATTTTATAGTATTTAATAATATTTTATTAGTTTTATAGTATATAATATTTTATTAATAATATTTAATTAGTTATATAGTAATTAATTATATTTAATTAATTTTATAATAATTAATATTATTTAATTAGTTTATAATATTTAATAGTATTTAATTAAATTTATAGCATTTAATGATATTTAATTAATTTGACAGTATTTAATAATATTTAATTAATTTTATAGTTATTATTAATATTAAATTATAATTTTTAATCATATTTATTATATTTATATAATGCAGGTATAAAAAGAAAAAAATGGAGTAACTTTATCAATTTTTCCAGCGTTCTTTTCTTCTAATTAAACACCTTTTAAAAAATATTTTTACTTTTCTTTTCTTTTTATTTTCCTTTCCATTTTACTTTTTCTTCCTTTCAATTTTTCATCTCTCCTGTTAAACACTGCCTAAATGTTATCTTTTCAAGTCTATGCTTGATTCAGGCAAGAATTAAATTCTGCTAGAAAATTTATACAGTTAAAACAATAAATGCTTTGATAACGCATACTTCCTTGTACATTTCTTTATCACTTTGGAATTGACTTAGCTTGTAATATAATTCGCCTAGTTGTGTGAAGCTCACTGAACCTTGTCTCACAAATTTTTTATCCTTGTACACGTTTTCTTCCTTGGTTTTGTGATTTTATTTAGCCATATTTTCTCTATTTTACACGTTTTGAGAATATGTCAACATACATATTTTCTTATTACCCAGCCTTATAGACCAAGAGTGCATTTCGCTGGCTAAAATCCTTGCCTCGACTTGTTTATTCAGGTGAATAGTAGCTGCATGGATAGCAGGTAAAAACCTGCTCTCTAAATTGGGTCTTGAGCTCCTTTGTGCAGCATAAGCAGGCGAAAAGCAAACAAAAAGCAGTACATTCAACAGCTTTTGCGGGCGCGAAGTAGAGCGAAAAGTGAAGCGGACAGAAAGTAATTGGTAAGGCTTTTGCAGGAGTGGACAATAGGGCGGACAGCAAAGCGGGTGAAAAGCATTCGGCAGAGACGTCTGCCCTAGAGCATAGTGGCTTTATTCATTCTTATTATATATAAATTTAGATCTGATGTGACCTCGACTTCTCGTGAATTGTAACCCGAAGAACTCTCTTAATAACTCCATCATCTAAGTCCTTTGTTCCTTAAAATTTTAGTTCTCTAAGAGGTGCTTGTCCATCTTATAAATCATGTTTAATGGTCTATGAGTTATTTAAAAGAAGTTTTATGATGTTTATATTCTAATATCTGACGATCCAGATCAATCTGAGTTTAAAATTGAATCCAACGGTTTAGATTGGTTCGATTTAAATTCAACGGTCTCAATCTTTATGAAATCTAACGGCCTAGATTACTTCAAACAAAATTGAATGGCTGAGATTAATCTGAAATAATAAATTGAATTGGACAGCTGAGATTCATTCTGTTCAAATCGACGGTTTTGATCTTTATGAACTTTAACGACTCAGATTACTTCATGCAAAATCAGATGGTCGAGATCAATTTGATCAAATAATTTAAAATCAACGGTTGTGATTCATCCACTTCAAATCAACGGTCCAGATCTGAATCAAAATTTACAATTCAGATCGTTTCACACGAAATTGGACAGAATAGATCAATTTGATCAAATAATTTAAATCCAATGGCTGTGATTCATCCTCTTCAAATTGATGGTCCAGATCTGAAATAAATCCAATGCTCCAGCTTTAGATTATATCAAGCTTAATCAGACGGCTTAGATCAATTTGATCAAATAATTTGAAACTAACGGCTGAGATTCGTCCATTTCACATCGACGGTTCAAATTCAAATCCAGTTGACAGTTCAGATCTGAATATAAAATAAATGAATGGCTGAGAACGATCAAAGCGTATCTCGGTCTATTGGTTGATTTTTGACGTGGTCAAGGTGTTGATCCCCGCTATATCAAACCTGATCTTTCCGAATATGACATCCGATGTTCGATCCAAGACCCAGATGGATACCAATCTCGAATTTAAATGGACGGTCATGATAAATTAGATCTAAATCTAAATTAACAATTGAAATTGATTTGAGCATATCTAGGTCAATTGGTTGACCTTTGACATGATAAAGGTGTCGATCCCTTCTATATTGAACATGATCTTTCCAAATATGATATCGGATTTATGATCCGAGACGCAGATTGAAGTAAATTGATAAATTTAAATGAACGATCGTGATGAATCAAATCTGAATTTAAATCAACAGTTGAAATTGATCTCAGCATATCTAGGTGAATCGGTTGACGTTTTGACAAGATCAAGGAGTTGATCCTTATCAAATCGAACTTGATCTTTCAAAATATGATATCTGATCTTTAATCCGAGACTTGAAATGAAGTAGATCTGTGAATCTAAATGAATAGTTATGATGAGTTTGATCTAAATATGAAATTAATAGCTGAAATTGATCTGCGCATATCTAGGTCAATCGGTTGACTTTTGACATGATCAAGGTATTAATCCCTACTAAATTGAATATGATCTTTACAAATATGATATCGGAATTTTGATCCGAATGCTGGATTGATGAAAATCCATGAATTTAAATAAACGGACATGAGAAAATCAAATATTTGATGACTGGAGATAATCTGAGCCGATTGAAATTGAAATATCCAACAAGCTATCAAGGCTGGACATCTTTCAAAATTAAATATCCAAAAAGCCATCAAGGCTGAATAAATAATTTCTGAAAATTTTAATTTTCATAATAAAATATTGTTTGAGAGGTGCATACGTCGATGTTTATCATCGGGGCGTAACTCCTCAATATGATGTTGTGTTTGTTAAGACTGAAATATCCAAACAAGCCATCAAGGTCGGATAACTTTACCCAATAAGCCGTTGAGGCCGGGTATATTTCAAATTGAATATCCAACAAGCCGTCAAGGCCGGATATCTTTACCCAGCAAGCCGTTTGATGAAGCTACTAATGGGAGGGAGGGTCCTTAGTGCCGTACTCTAGGGTGTTACACGATGCACGCGAAAACGGGAGAGGGCCATGAGATAAGGGAAGAGAAAACGCACTGGAAAGTGCAGGGAAACCGGTAGAAAACACGACGAAACGACGACGATTTCGATTGGGGCAACACGAATGCGAATGTAAGACAACGACACCCAACTATTGAATGTCACGCACTAACCTTGTAGCAATTTTCGCAATCTCGCAGCTCACTTAGCACGTTTTTAAGCTCGGCACGCACCGGGGACTGCGGTTGCACAAGGGTCGGTTCGCACGCCTATAGAGCTGAAACAAACCAAGAAACAAGAGAACCGACCACACCTCCGACGTGTGGTGGACGTGGGTGAAGGAGTGAAGAAACCACAGCGAGTAAACACACAAGAGAGTGGAAAAGAACAGGCGAACTTGACCCACCGGAAGGGTGGGATTTACTTCTTATAAGCAGGAAATGGGGAAACAACTTGAAATCGAGGAGACGTCCTTGACCCGAACAATGACGAAGGCGAGGCACCGGCTCGACTTCCAAACGCTGGAGGTTCTCAGCTCACCAGGAGGTCTCTACGCAATAAGAGAATTAACTAATAAGCTACCCCATCCTCCTCTTTTATAGAATAAGAGGGGAGGGAACAAGACAAGACCACTAAAGACAACTTACTTTAACAACTTAACAACTCCTGCAGGCCACTAAAGTGGTCAATCTGCAACTACAAGACAAGAAATAACAAACTACCTAATATTCTTTGAAGCGTCTTTGTACGGAGGCGGTTTAGATGCGCTCGGAGCACATAGCGACAAAACAGCAGAATTTGGATGCCGTGGGCTGAGTTATCACCGTGGCAGCTCAATCTTGGGCCGAGTTACTGATGAGATTGAGCGGCCCACTTGGGTATGGGTCCTCAGGCAGTTGGCTCATAGTGCCCCTGGGTTGAGTCACCTCGGTGCGGGTGGAAAGGGGGCTAACGACGCCCATGAAAGGATCCGGAGGCTTGCTTTGGCATTGGGATCGCTGGATTACCACCTTGTTGGGCTCCTTTGGATCATCATGAGGTGGAGCAACAAAGTAGGGGGGATGGTGCACGTCGAAATGGGGTCGTCGGGGCCTGATATGATCTTCAAAGGCGAACACGGCTTGCCCGTGTCGGCGGACATGGACGTGTTCAGACGCTCTAGGTTCTGTCGAGGAGATTACGACCGGTGGCACGGGCGTGTCGCAGGCTGTGTCTGCGTCCGCATCATGGCTGGACCGTGTCATGGCCGTGCTTGTCTTCACGGCCTGGCCGTGCTGGGGCGAACTGTTGGGGCTGTAGTCCGCTTCATGGGCTGTATTTTTGGGCCCAAAATCCATAGAAGGTTGGTCCAAAATTACAGTGGGGCCATAAAGAATATTACGGGCCGTAATTTGGCGCTGAGAATCCGCGGTCTTTTCCGACGATCTGGTCACGGCCTGGCCGTGTTGTTTGTCACGGCCGTGATCGCCGAGGACGCATTCCACCGAGCTTGTCGCGGTGGTTGTCACGGGTGTGTCGAGGGCCGTGCTTGTGTTCACGTCCTTCTTCGTTCGTGTCATGGCCGTGCTCTCCATCACGGCCCGGCTGTGTCTGGGTCGGTTTGGTCTTGCGGCGCCGAACACGGTTGTGGGAATGGGCATGCAGGTGGGCTCCGTGCTCGTTATGGGCGTGGCCACCGTCACGGCCTAGCCGTGTCGGGGTCTGAAGAGCTCTGGTCGGGCTAAAAATTCCTCAAGTCCTAGGGAGTCTCCCCAAATGCCTTCTTGAGGGGTTGGGCTGCCTGTGTGCGTCTGCATGGGCCCGTCAGTGCAGATTGCTCTTGCACCAATGGTCACCTATTATAAGCACTATTGCCCAAGCTACGGCTAACAACTTCGGTTTGACCATCGGTCTGGGGGTGATAGGCCGTGGAGAACTTCAGAGTGGTGCCCAAAAGGGCCCAAAGTGAGCGCCAGAAATGGCTCACAAAGCGCGTGTCGCGGTCGGACACAATGGTGGAGGGAAGGCCATGTAGATGCACAATCTCGCGAACAAACAGATGTGTGACGTGGGAAGCGTCCGCAGTGCGCGAACACGGGATAAAGTGGGCCATCTTTGAGAACCGATCCACGACCACGTAGATGGAATCGAAGTGGGAGGCAGTTCGAGGCAACCCAAGGACAAAATCCATGCTCAGGTCGCGCCATGGGCCAGCGGCCACGGGCAACGGGGTATAGAGACCCGTGTTCGAGGGGCGGGGTTTGGCTAACTAACACGGGTCATGGCACGGACGTGTCGCGGGCCGTGTCCGCATCTGGGTCGTGGCTGGACCGTGTCACGGCCGTGCTTGTCTTCACGGCCTGGCCGTGCTGGGGCGGACTGTTGGGGCCGTAGTCCGCTTCACTGGCCGTATTTTTGGGCCCAAAATCCACAGAAGGTTGGTCCAAAATTACGGTGGGGCTGTAAAGAATATTATGGGCCGTAATTTGGCACTGAGAATCTGTGGTCTTTTCCGACGATCTGGTCACGGTCTGGCCGTGTTCTTTGTCACGGCTGATCACCGAGGACACATTCCATCGAGCTCGTCACGGCGGTTGTCATGGGCGTGTCAAGGGCCGGGCTTATGTTTGCGTCCTTCTTCGACCGTGTCACAGCTGTGCTCTCCATCACGGCCCGGCCGTGTCTGGGTCGGTTTGGTCTTGCGGTGCCGAACACGGTTGTGGGAACGGGCGTGCAGGTGGGCTGCGTGCTCATCACCGGCGTGGCCACTGTCACGGCCTGGCCGTGTCGGGGTCTGGAAAGCTCTAGTCGGTCTGAAAATTCCTCAAGTCCTGGGGAGTCTCCCCAAATGCCTTCTTGAGGGGTTGGGCTGCCCGTGTGCATCTGCATGGGCCCGTCTGAAAGTGATTCTAGTATGCAATCGACTACAACAAGTCGCATGAAGAATTGGATTCTAAACAATCGCATGACATGAGCACATGATCAACCTTGTATAGAGCAAGTTAGAGTATTACCATTGCCATGATGTAAGAGGCGGCTTGGAAGATGTAAGGGGCGAGCGCCTCTTCTCCAAAGAAGTCACACACAAGATGAGAAAGACTTTCTTCCTTTCTGTTCCTTGTGCTAGCAAGGACACCAAGGAGTCCTGATCGTTTCTTCAAAGGATGATGTGCGCCCTTGGCTGGTTGAATTTCTCTTCCTTGCGTGAAGATGGTTCACACACGAGAACGAAGAGAGGAGAAAAGCGAGAGCAAGAAGCGAAAACCGTGGGGTGCGCACAAAGGGAAAATTCGGCCACCACATATGGTAAGAACCGAAAATGTAACTCCCTCCATAACTCCCTTTAAGCGATCACTAACTCCTCTTAAATTGAACCATGCGTTCACAAGTGAACCGGTTCAATCTTAATTTGGTTTAAGCACCAAATCAAACCAGCCCTGGTTATAATCTTCTTAGAAGATCTAACCACACATCACATTGAACCCCTGATCTTTACGATCAAGCATCAATTCTCTGATCAAAGCTTACCGATCACATGTCCTAATCAATCAAACATGATTAGACTAGATCTCACTTTTAATCAGAGCTTAAATTCCTTTAAAATGAACTAGAATAATTCCAGTCCACACGATCTGATATAAGTAAGCCATATCACCAAATTGTGCGACCCTAAGGGTTTCCTTCAATGTCGGTAACGATAACTTACGTTATCACGACCAGAGAGGGGTATCTAGCAACACATCACTGTCTCCCGATATGAAGGAAAAAGTCTTCCAAGACTACTCCCAAACCATAGCACAAGTGTGAATCTAATTCACTTGGCATACATGTTTCCCTTTGCCACTGGATGTTCTCGTTGGACAAGCGTGTCAAGCCTGTGATTCCAACATGATGAAAATGGTTAGGTCAGACGAACATAGTCGTCTGGGTATGGCTATACACATTCTCAACCATTTCATCCAGGGGGCCCCATTAGAACATCACACCCCAACTAGGAGAGGCAATCCTTTATCTATCACAAGTACCCTAACATGACTCATGCCCACTATCCAAGATAATCCTTAACCATTATATTTCAAATGATATTGAACTATCTCAAGATAATGCCAATCATCACTTAGAAACACAAGTGATCTCAAGTCAGAGGGAATATGCCACTTGCTTGCATACAAGGATTATTCACATTGTGACAAACAATTGAATATCCTAAGTAGGGTCAGTCCAGTACATCCAATGCACCTATGTGTCTAAATCTTATTCCATGTTCGAAGCATCCTATAAGATTAGAATACATATTAGTCTCAATCATACCAAGGCTGTCTCATGTTCACCGAGATATCTCGACTAAGGACAATACTGAATGTCAGCTAAGCTGACCATCATTGAGACATTACTCAGAAGTTATATATATACAACAGCAGATAATGTAACAATCTGAATAACAACAATTGCCTTTATATTGTTTATACATGATACTGAAAATAACCCAAAGCCTCAAACATTGGCGTTAAGGGCATACCCTAACAATCTCCCACTTGCACTTAATCTAATGGTTGAGGTATCTCAAACCCATATTGTTACAGTGCTTCTCATGCTTCTGCTGCGCCAGAGGCTTTGTAAGCAGGTCAGCTAGATTGTCATCTGTATGAATCTTGCAGATCTTGATATCTCCTCGATCAATGATTTCACGGATCAAGTGAAACCTTCTTTGTATGTGCTTGGACTTCTGGTGTGACCGTGGTTCCTTCGCTTGTGCAATCGCTCCAGTGTTGTCACAGAAGACAACCAATGGATCTGCACTCGAAGGAACAATACCAAGTTCCTGAATGAACTTACGAATCCATACTGCCTCCTTTGATGCTTCTGAGGCTGCAACATACTCGGCTTCTGTTGTGGAATCAGCAACAATTGATTGTTTGAAACTCTTCCACACCACTGCTCCTCCATTCAAGCTAAAGACATAGCCTGATTGCGATCGGAAATCGTCTTGGTCAGATTGGAACGAAGCATCAGTATATCCTTCAATACTGAGTTCTCCCTGACCTCCATAAATCAAGAACATATCTTTGGTTCTCCGAAGATATTTTAAAATGTTCTTGACTGCAATCCAGTGTGCCTTCCCTGGATTACCTTGGAACCGACTGGTTACGCTTAACCCGTAAGCGACGTCTGGGCGAGTACATAACATCGCATACATGATAGACCCAATAGCCGAAGCATAAGGCGTATTGTCCATCTCATCTTTTTCAGACTGTGTTTGAGGACACTGACTCTTTGAAAGATTCAGACCATGTCTGTCTGGAAGATATCCTCTTTTAGAATTTTCTAAATGGAATCTCTCCAGGACCTTATCGATGTAAGTACTCTGGCACAGCCCGAGAAGCCTATTAGATCTATCTCTAAAGATCTTCACACCTAGTATATAGGTTGCTTCTCCTAAATCTTTCATCTGGAAACATTTTCTTAACCATGCTTTGACTGCATGCAGTTCAGGAATATCGTTTCCAATGATTAAAATATCATCGACGTAGAGGACTAGGAAAGTAATCACTCTCCCACTAAACCTTTTATATACACACGGGTCATCTTCATTTTTGATGAAACCAAATTCAGAAACTGATTCATCAAAACGAATATTCCAGCTTCGCGATGCTTGTTTTAGTCCATAAATGGACTTCTTTAATTTGCATATTTTATGACGTTCTGACGGATTAATGAAACCTTCAGGTTGTGTCATATACACATCCTCTTCTAATTTTCCGTTAAGGAAAGTGGTTTTCACATCCATTTGCCAGATCTCATAATCATAATATGCTACTATCGCGAGAATAATTCGAATGGACTTGAACATGGCTACAGGAGAGAAAGTTTCATCATAATCTATCCCGTAGATTTGTTTGAAACCTTTCGCAACTAGCCTGCCCTTATAGGTAAGCATGTTACCATCCATGTCTGTCTTCTTTTTGAAGATCCACTTACAGCCTATAGGGATTACTCCCGGAGGCGGATCAACCAAATCCCAGACTTGGTTATCTGACATGGAGTCCATCTCGGCTCGCATAGCTTCAAGCCATCTTGCTGACTCCGGTCCACTGACCGCATCCGCATAAGTGAGGGGTTCATCATTAATGATGTAGACTCCGTCATAGCGCTCAGGCTGACGACGAATTCTTCCCGATCTACGCGGTTCCCGTGATGTCTGAGCCTCAGGTTGAACATTAACCTGATCTATTGGCTCAGGCTCATCCAATTGTGCTTGACTACTTTGTCCCTCTTCTGGAATTTCATCTAGCTTTATTTCTCTCCCACTGGCGTCTTGCAGAAGAAATTCCTTCTCAAGAAAAATTGCCGTTCGAGCAACAAATACTTTATTCTCTTTGGGATCGTAGAAATAATAACCCTTAGTTTCTTTAGGGTATCCGACAAATATACATTTATCAGATCTGCTCTCCAGTTTCCTAGAGGCGAGCTTTTTGACATAAGCCTCGCAACCCCAGATTTTGATAAATGTCAAGCTCGGCTGTTTCCCATACCACAACTCATATGGCGTCTTTGAAACGGCCTTGGATGGCACTCGGTTTAGCACCTTTGCAGCTGTTTCCAGTGCAAATCCCCAGAAGGAGTAAGGTAGAGTAGCCTGACTCATCATAGAACGAACCATATCTAATAAGGTTCGATTCCTCCTTTCGGATACACCATTCCATTGTGGTGTCCCTGGCGGAGTGAGCTGTGAGATGATCCCACACTCCTTCAGATAGTCAGTAAACTCACGACTCAAGTATTCTCCACCTCGATCTGATCAAAGTGCTTTGATATTTCGGCCTAACTGATTCTGTACTTCATTTTTGAATTCTTTGAACTTGTCAAAAGATTCACTCTTATGTCTCATTAAATAGACATAACCATACCTACTGAAATCATCAGTAAAAGTAATGAAGTATGAATAGCCACCTCTGGCATGTTTACTAAATGGCCCACACACATCAGTGTGAATAAGGTCAAGTAAACCTGAAGCTCTTTCACCTTTATTAGTAAAAGGAGTCTTCATCATCTTACCCATTAAACAAGCTTTGCATGTGTCAAACTCCTCATAGGGGAATGATCCCAGCAGTCCATAGTCATGCAACCGCTTAATGTGCTTCTTGTTAATATGGCCTAGACGACTATGCCATAACAAGGTGCTGTCATCAGCATACGTGGCTTTCTTATTATCAATTTGTTGTACAGAACATTCCATGTCCAACATGTATAACCCATTGTTAATCGACCCAGTTGCATAAACAATATTATCATATGAAATACAGCACTGTGAAGTTTTGCATTCAAATGAAAAACCTTTCCTGACAAGAGCAGGAATAGAGATAATGTTCTTTGTTATGCTTGGTACAAAATAACAATTGTCAAGTTCTAATACAACTCCAGATGGTAAAGAGATGTGATATTCTCCTACAGCAACAGCAACAACTCGTGCCCCGTTTCCAACTCGTAGGTCCACCTCATGCTGTCCCACCTGTCTTCTTCTCTTGAGTTCCTGCACATTTGAACAAATGTGAACTCCACATGCAGTGTCCAACACCCATGAAATAGAAGAAGCAACCATGACTTCAGTCACAAAAATACCTGAGCCAGAAGTGAAGGGCTTGCTTCCCTTCTTCTCTCCTTGGAGCGCTCTACAGTCCTTCTTCCAGTGACCCAGTTGGCCACAATGGAAACATCTGTTGTCCTTTGACCGCTTTATCTTTTGTTTCAAAGCCTTGTTGTAGCTCTTGATGGGGCTTTGCCCTTCTTCCCCTTCTTCTTATTCCTTGAAGGAACCATCAAGACAGAGGATGAAGGCTTTCCTTTCTCAAGAGTCTGCTCTGTTGTGCAGAGCATATTCAGTAATTCTGCCGGAGTACAGTCGATTTTGTTCATATTAAAATTAATGATGAACTCATCGAAAGAAGCCGGAAGAGACTGCAAGATAATGTCTACAACAAGTTCTTGATTGATGGTATGACCCAGTTTCTCTAGAGCTTCTTTGTACCCAATCATCTTGAGTACGTGAGCTCCCACTGGACTTCCTTCAGTTAGTTTGCTATGAAAGAAAAGTTTCGTCAAGTTATAGCGTTCTGTCCTTGCCTGTGCAGCATACAGCATTTTCAGATTTGCTATAATATCAATAGCAGACAAATCCTCATGCTGACGCTGTAGCTCGGGCGTCATTGACGCAAGCATAAGGCAAGCGACATCAATACTATCACTGACGTGCTTCTCATAAGCATCTCGAACCGCCCTTGCGGCGTTCGCAGCGGGTTGAGCCGGCATTGCCGGCTCAAGGACGTACAGCTTCCTCTCAGCTTTGAGGACAATCTTCAGCTGTCTGTACCAGTCTGAGAAGTTTGGCCCAGCAAACTTCTCCTTTTCCAATATGGATCGCAAGTTGAGCCCCGTGGTGTTCGTTGCTGCAGGAATCTACAACATAGCAAGAACAACAAGGTCAATATCCATGTTAGAATCATTCCAGGACTTAAGAGTGATTCTCTTCTCACTATTTTATCTGACTGAAAATCTAATAAAATAGCCCGAAAGAGTCAAACTCTTTTAGTGAGATGGGATCCAGATTTCATACTTGATCTCCGCGTCCCACTCAGGCGAGATAAGGTGCACAGAGAGCCCAAGCACTAATCACCGGTAGGCAATCCATGCCAATCGCCAACCCGTGCGATTCTCCTTCATCTAGGCAATCCAGAAGACTGTGCCAACTGAGTTGGTACAACACAATCTCTGATTCCTCAGATGGCTGCCTCCATATAGCTATCATATGCCCAACATGTAGCCTATATGGTCAAGCTGACCTGACCTATTTCCTGGACCACCACGTGCTATGCTGAGCAACGAGAAGCGATAAATCCCTTCTCTGTAGCATGTAGGTGTAATCACGCACCGTCTGAGGATAGCTGGGCGTGCCCACTGAGTGGGTACAACACGGCCCCAACGATAGTCAGAACAGTGAGGTTTCGCGTCAGAAGGCAATCGAAAGCTTGATATTGACGTTGGATTTTATCGGTCTTTTATCTTCTTACTATCATGCAAATTCTATAGTGATAGCAGAAGAATAAAACATACATGTGCTAATATTACTTAAAACAGTAAATAGAAAGCACAATTATCTTATGTGGTAAACGCCCATAAAAATATAAGTGAAACCCTAGTTTGACTTAAATCTTCATTTGAGCTCTTTATGGCATCCTTGTACTTCATGGGGCCTAGCCCGGCCCCAAACGCCATCTGCAGCTCAAATGCGCCCACCAGACAGAATGCGTCTGTTCTAGAGTCGAACTCTAGACCTCCCACCTAGTGACGCTAATAGCTGCAAACGCTTCTGCCATTTGTGCTGTGTTCTCATGTCTGATCAAAATTACATTTTAAAAACTATCTAGACATGGTTTGACACGCAGGTCAATTATACATTGATATAATTTCAAATGTGACTCGCAGATCACATCAAATATATTAATTTCCAGGCTCGCAGGCCCCAGCACAGCATACAAAATAGGGCAACCCACATAAGATTAAATAAACACTCAATATACTCAATGCAACATGTTAAACATGTACTACATGTGATCCAAACAGAAATAAAATTTTAGAAAAGCCCATGGCATGAATTTTATTTCCTTATGTGCCCCACTACCTTACAACGGTCCATTAACAGATATCCACTCGTCAGACCAAGTCAGACCCACTGCCCTTGCACGCACCCAGTCATAACTAACTTGCGTCGACCCAATGGTCAACTATGCATGCCTTAAGAGCTAAACGTCCCACATGATCTCCGGCAAGCGGGTGTGACCCCGGGCCATAATCATGATCGTTCACTAGGCGCCTCAAACAGACATCGCTACACGCCCTTCTGCAGTCGGCTTATAGCCACCTGTACAGTTTGTGTAACGCCCCCTCAGAATAAACCCCAAACACATGCAGAAACCGCAGAAGATAGGGAACGTCACACACAAAACAACAAGACAAATGCTAGGGAATAATAGCTTACATAAAACGATTCAGAAAATTTCGGCAGCATGTCCCCAGAATTACTAAGGAAATTCCTGTACATGCTCCAAAACACAAATTGAACATACCATTTCGAAAACAAGATTCACAATCCTTATCACAACATCCAACTAATAAATCACATTAATTAAATAACACTGAACAGAACAGAATTCACCGAAAACAGGCTTAAGCCCTCGGTTTAACACTCGTATCAAAACCAAATGCCAACTCGGCAACAATATCACAGTAGTCGAAAACTAGCAGCCACATCCGGCTAACATGTCAATGAATAAAATCATAAAAAAAACCTCGGCCACATCCGGCCCTCAAAATAGCATAGGCTCGCAGGCCCCAAAATATCAAGTCAGAAAATAATACATCCGCTAGGCTGTAGGCTCCTGCCCTGCATCTGGAAATATAGTGGAATGAGCTACACAGCTCAGTGAGTAGATAGTCTCGTTCGACCATCCACTAATATACAATCAAAAATAGATGCAGATATCTTTTCAAAACTTTTAACGGAAGATGACAAAGCATGATACATAATAAAACTGATAACCATAAATCACAATTATGATCATGCAACAATACACCCACCATCCCGGGCAACAAGATCACAAAACAGCCTAACCGGCTAACAGACTCAGACTCACGCAACTATTGTCCAGTGATTTCAGAATTGACCCCGAGGGTCCAATCCGGCCTTCGTCAAGGCACTGAGAGTAACATGCACGAACAATGGTGAGGCGTAGATTCAAGAGGTGGCCCCCGCCAGGTCACGACGTGGCACTTTGCTCTACGACACTCAACCACACCCCTTTACCGGGAACACAAACAGAACAGAACGGAAGGTGAATGAATTCAAGAGGTGGCCCCTGTCTGACCAAGACGTGGCACTTTGTTTCAAACACCCAACTCTCAAAAGGTTTACCACTTGGACAAAAATACCCTTAACACAAACTGGAAACCTGAACCTCTAACCTGGTCACTAGACTCTAGAACAGTCCCTCCATTACCGGAAACAAATCAGAATAGGTTGGGTGGATTCTCCAACCCCAAGTCAGAATGACTGTTCACTGAGTGCTCTAGTTGACCCTTAGGTTCAGTCCACTCAAGTCTAGGACCCTTATCGAATGCATTTAACATAGACATTATTTCGAACATCACATCAATCAGGTTCAGAAAGGTCCTTAGATTTCATGCAAGCATGGTTTAACCTTTTCTAGGTTATCATTCAAGGGTATCAATCAATAATTAAAAATACATACTAATACAGAAAATTCACCAATTTCATCCACAAATAACATAAATACTGAATATCATAGATTCATAGTTTTCTCCTAGTTCTTATAACAAAAGACAGAAATACCCCTAGTTCAAAGTTTAAGTCATGCAGGAAAACTTATCCAAAAATTTCGTAAAAATAGTCATTACATCCCTCATGATCCCTAGATTCGTAATTTCAAGTTTTCCCCCAATTTAACTAGAAAATTTACCGAATTACCCCTAGGTCAATTTCAGTCAACAGAAACTTTTATTTCCAAAAATTCCCAAAAAATTACAGTAGAGTCCTCATATACCTAATTTCATGAAAATCAGGTTTGCCCCAATTCTTACCCACACATTTGGGCGTAATTTCATGAAGAAGGGGCGAAATTCTCAATCTAGCCCTAATCTTCATGCCATTGAAAATCTAAAGTCACATACATGATTAATCAAGGTTTAATTGATGATTAGGAGTCTTAAAAACGAAAAGCCCTAATTGTCATGCAAGCTAGGGTTTCAAAATTTAGGGAAAACAAAGAAAACGTGTACACATGTGAAAGCAAGAGTTCATGTTATATTTATAACCCTTAATTTTCTCTAAAACAAGCAATACTACTAATATGCGTGAACTAGGTGAAGAGAAAATCCACTCACCTTGATTTCGGTTTCTTCCAAGTCACAAACCCCCTCACGCCTCCCCTCACACTACTCACGTCGCCGGAAAACACCCAAGGACCGCCGGAAGTCGCCTCCACCACCAATCGCCGCCGGCCACAAGAAGAGGAGAAGGGAGAAGAGATAAGCCGCCACCCTCACTCTAGGAAGAAATCGTGAACGAAAGCAAAGAGGGAAAAACGTGAGTGAACCCTCTTAATTTTCGTTTTCTACCTCCAAAGGATCCAAACCCAATATCAAACATAAGTGGAAGATCCAATAACCCTTTAGTATAAGTTATATTTTCCACTTCACCCTTATCAAGGGCTCTTACCCTTTTCTAATCGAAAGACACCACTAACCTAGTGGTACTCAGCACACATTCTACGCTTTAAGTCGCAGGTTCGAATCCTCTCCGCGACCTATATTTTTACATTGCAGGAAAAATACATAAATCGATACATTATCAACTTCCACAAAACTGCTAGATAAATAAACTTTCATTTTCTTACCTGCTAATAAATTTTTGGATCTTACATTGGGTTGTAACAAATGGTATCAGAGCAAAACTTAGTCCTAAGCATGGTGAGAGGCCAATAGGAAAGGGCTACCGAGGATGGTGGAGCCACCTTTGGGCTGACCTCACATGCTGCCGACTAAGGGATGATTCTTGGGCATGTGTTAAGGTTTGGGCTTGACGAGGACGTCAAGTCTTAAGTGGGGGAGATTGTAATACTTCGGTTTAGTCCCATATTGAAAGTGACAGAAAATATTATGTGGTATATAGGGCTTAGTGGGCTTGCTATTGTTAACTTGGGCTTAAGCATTTTAATAGATTGGGCCATGTTGCAAATCGGCTCACCAAGTTAATAAATAGTTTGCTTACTAAGTGGGTTGTAACAATTTGCGCACAGGTGCTATCCAGCCACCCATCCAGGCTGTCAGATAGTCCGATTAGGCTGTTGGGTCCATACTTGACTAACGACTTCAAAACTGTTAACCCGTCTAAGTGTTAGAAGTAGGCGCACTAATAGATCTAGTGGAGTCGCGCATGAAGATAATTTTGCTTGAAAAACAACATACGCGCAAATTATGCATGTTAAGATTCATCTAACATCACATGCGCAAGCAAGTATGTAAACATGTGCATCATGTTGTCGCATGTGAACATAAACAAGATCTACCCAATAACTCAAGCATGGATCACAAGAAGGCAATCATATGCATCAAGTCAAACAACTTGGGCTCTGATACCACTGAAAGTGATTCTAGTATGCAATTGACTACAACAAGTCGCATGAAGAATTGGATTCTAAACAATCGCATGACATGAGCACATGATCAACCTTGTATAGAGCAAGTTAGAGTATTACCATTGCCATGATGTAAGAGGCGGCTTGGAAGATGTAAGGGGCGAGCGCCTCTTCTCCAAAGAAGTCACACACAAGATGAGAAAGACTTTCTTCCTTTCTGTTCCTTGTGCTAGCAAAGACACCAAGGAGTCCTGATCGTTTCTTCAAAGGATGATGTGCGCCCTTGGCTGGTTGAATTTCTCTTCCTTGCGTGAAGATGGTTCACACACGAGAACGAAGAGAGGAGAAAAGCGAGAGCAAGAAGCGAAAACCGTGGGGTGCGCACAAAGGGAAAATTCGGCCACCACATATGGTAAGAACCGAAAATGTAACTCCCTCCATAACTCCCTTTAAGCGATCACTAACTCCTCTTAAATTGAACCATGCGTTCACAAGTGAACCGGTTCAATCTTAATTTGGTTTAAGCACCAAATCAAACCAGCCCTGGTTATAATCTTCTTAGAAGATCTAACCACACATCACATTGAACCCCTGATCTTTACGATCAAGCATCAATTCTTCGATCAAAGCTTACCGATCACATGTCCTAATCAATCAAACATGATTAGACTAGATCTCACTTTTAATCAGAGCTTAAATTCCTTTAAAATGAACTAGAATAATTCCAGTCCACACGATCTGACATAAGTAAGCCATATCACCAAATTGTGCGACCCTAAGGGTTTCCTTCAATGTCGGTAACGATAACTTACGTTATCACGACCAGAGAGGGGTATCTAGCAACACATCACTGTCTCCCGATATGAAGGAAAAATTCTTCCAAGACTACTCCCAAACCATAGCACAAGTGTGAATCTAATTCACTTGGCATACATGTTTCCCTTTGCCACTGGATGTTCTCGTTGGACAAGCGTGTCAAGCCTGTGATTCCAACATGATGAAAATGGTTAGGTCAGACGAACATAGTCGTCTGGGTATGGCCATACACATTCTCAACCATTTCATCCAGGGGGCCCCATTAGAACATCACACCCCAACTAGGAGAGGCAATCCTTTATCTATCACAAGTACCCTAACATGACTCATGCCCACTATCCAAGATAATCCTTAACCATTATATTTCAAATGATATTGAACTATCTCAAGATAATGCCAATCATCACTTAGAAACACAAGTGATCTCAAGTCAGAGGGAATATGCCACTTGCTTGCATACAAGGATTATTCACATTGTGACAAACAATTGAATATCCTAAGTAGGGTCAGTCCAGTACATCCAATGCACCTATGTGTCTAAATCTTATTCCATGCTCGAAGCATCCTATAAGATTAGAACACATATTAGTCTCAATCATACCAAGGCTGTCTCATGTTCACCGAGATATCTCGACTAAGGACAATACTGAATGTCAGCTAAGCTGACCATCATTGAGACATTACTCAGAAGTTATATATATACAACAGCAGATAATGTAACAATCTGAATAACAACAATTGCCTTTATATTGTTTATACATGATACTGAAAATAACCCAAAGCCTCAAACATTGGCGTTAAGGGCATACCCTAACACCGTCAATGCGGATTGCTCCTGCATCACCGTTGAGGCTGGGTATTTTTCTTGAATATCCAACAAGCTGTCAAGGCCGGATATCTTTACCCAACAAGCCGTTGAGGCCGGGTATTTGTAAAATTGAACATTTGATGAGTCATTGAACCAGATTCCTTCTAAATACAAAATATCCAATAAGCCATTGCATGGTTGGGTCTTTGACAGATGCAATTCATTCAAATTGGCTAAGACTTTTCTTTTTTGTTATTTTTTTTCTGAACTCATCATATATTTTTGTTTTAATATTTAATGAATCATATTATTCACTCATTTTTATTTCATTTCATAACATAGATCTCTCAATCAAAGGTACCCTGATTTTCAGGAGTAATTAACAATGAATACTTGCATTCATTGGAAGCCAGAACCCATAAAAAAACCTTATTTTTTATAAGGTGAAATTGAAAAAGGTCAAAACACATTTAAAAATGATAAAAAAATGACCCAACAAGGCTAGGCTGGCACGACTTGAGCCAGGCACGGTCAACAGGCCACAGGTGGCACACGACACCATTTCTGGCCTGGCTGGGTTGAGCAATTTAGTCACGCAGGTTGGCCAAAGCATGGTGTGCGGGCTAACCATTTTTTAATTTTTTAATTTGGGCAACTAAATTCAAACTCCATCCATGTTATTTTACCTTAATACCCTCATAAAGTATTCAAAAAATTTAAATTTAAGTGTATAATTATTTGAAGTATAAAATTTTTATTTTATCCTCTTTTAATAATAAAAAATAGAGGATAATTTATAAATTTATACCCAATTGAGCCCTATAAATTGGCCCCCAACCCCCCCTTCATTTCTTCATACAATTCTGAGTTTCCAACTAGTTTTGTATAAATTTTTCGTTCTCTCTTAATACTTTCTTAATCTCTTTTATGTTTTGAGTTTCAATTATTTTCTTAATTACACTCAAACTTAAGCCTAAGTGTTCGAGCCATCAAGACTTCAATGGTCCCTTGGTTTAGTCACGTGATTAAGATTAAGTATTAAATATAAATTTAATTTAATTTTATAATATAATTATTGTTCCATTTAAATTATTTTAATCTATATTTATTCCTAATTATGTTTAAGTTCAAGTTATTGAAACTCTACTTCCTACTAAGCGCACTTCAATCATGTGATAAACTAATTTTTTAATATGTCATTTCTTATTTTTATATATATATATATATATATATATATATATATATATTAGTATTATTTAATATATTTTTCACAAGTTGCCCTAATTAATTTTTAATATTATATATAGAATTAATGGTTGGATTTAACAATGAATGAGATCTCTCTTTTTTTTTAATGAATGAGATCTCTTGCTATGGGAGATTGAAGAGTTACAAAATGAACTAATCAGATCAAATAACTCTGCAATGCCACAAGTCCACGATGCCAACCCTCCGCCCAATAGGCCCAACCAATATGAACAAGATAATTTTCAAATGAATAATGAACCAACTATGTAGGGACATGAGGGAGACAACCAAGATCCTCTCGAATCTACTACTTCTGGTGGAAGAAAATGCATGAGTGATGTTTGGAAGGGTTTTGATTTGGTGATGATCAATGGCTAAGAAAAAGCCACCTGTAATAAGTGCAAAAAAAAGTAATGAGTTGCAAACCATGCTATAGAACTGGTCATTTGGCTTGTCATATGAAAAATCACCAAAATCAAATTGCTCTTGCACATGCTACTCTTAACATTTACTCTAGTTCATTAGAAAATTTTAATTATTCTTCTAAGAATCTTAGAAAAAAATTAGTTAAATTTATTATTTGGGATGAACAGCCATTTTCTTTAGCAAAAAATTAAAAATTTTAAAAATTCAAAAATAAATCACTATAACCTAAATATAAAAAAGTAAGTAGATAAACCATTCTTTGGGATGCCTTAAACTTTTTTTTTTGAATATAAAAATAATCTTTTACAAACTTTAATTACACTTACTTTTGGTATTTCTTTAACATATGATATTTGTACTAGCAATCATTCTTATCATTCCCAAATGTGTATTACAACATATTAGATAGATAGTGATGTTCTTATTAAAAAAAATTATTACATTTAGAATTTTTGAATACCGCAAATGCTATAGTTAGATAATTTCATAATTTTATATTCATATAATATAATTAATATAATTTTTTCAATTAGTTTTTATAATGTAAGTAATAATGATAGTGTAGTTGAAAAATTAAAAAAAAATGATGAATCTAATATTTAATGGTTTTTTTTCATTACAATGTGCATGTCATATTTTTATGTGTTCAAGATGGAATAAGACAAGTGGATAAATATATAAATAAATTAAGAAATATTGTTAGATTTGTTACTTCTTCTAGTTCTAGAAACCAAGACTTTAGGCAAATATGTAAATCTTATGGTTTATCGTATAAAAAAAAGAATGAAACTTGATATTAAAACTAGATGAAATTTTACATATGACATGCAAACAATAACATATTTTTCATTTAAAGATCCTCTTATATTATTTCATATTGAAAGAATGCTTGATGAAAATATTAACAAAAAATATTAGAAAAAACAAAATTATTATATAATATTTTAGAAATTTTTTATAATGTTAGCACTCATTTATCTAGTGTTTATTATCCTACATTATGTTTAATTTTTATCATTTAGTTTTAATTAGTGAATTTTTTTTTTCCAATATAGGAATTATAAATTTTTTTTTAATTAATTTTATAAATAGAAATAAAATTTAAAATACTGGAAAGATATATCTCCTTTATATTGTTTAGCTTCAAGGATCCTAGATTGAAATTAGAGGGTGTGCATATTTTATTAAATAAATATTATAAAAATATATAACTTGAAGGGGTTGATGAGAAAAAAAATAATATTTCTTCATTATTAAAGGAAATGTATATTGTTTATAATTTAAAATATGGAAATCAAATTAATCCAACACTCCTTCAAACTAATCTATCTACTAGTAGTAAAAATATTATAAGAAGAATATATTCGGTTTTAAATAGAAAAAGTATATCAACAAGTAGATC
Organism: Costus lasius; assembly: GCA_027563935.2. Classification (NCBI taxonomy): domain Eukaryota; kingdom Viridiplantae; phylum Streptophyta; class Magnoliopsida; order Zingiberales; family Costaceae; genus Costus; species Costus lasius. The sequence goes on from CM050447.1 coordinate 57,502,038, forward strand.
TAGTAATTTGAATGAGTTAATATTTTAAAAAAAATAATCATACATCTTTATTTACAAAATAATAAATTGATAATTTTGATATTTATGGTGGAGATCCCAAGGAAAATTATATCTTGTGGTTTCTGCTATGACACATGATCAACTAACTCCTCCAGTGTCTACAATAGCATTGTAGTTTTGTTTTAGTACAGGTAGCAGGGTGCTGGATGAGAAGTAAAGTCGAATGAACGAAGAAAACATCAAAATATGCGTTTATCTTAAAGATAATATTGGATCCTAAAGATTGTCTTCAAGACAAAGGTGATTATTCAACTTCGTTAGATGATGACCAACAAAGTTTTGCAAGTGCAAGGGGAAGCAATTATAGATAAGCATTAGAAAAATAGAACTATGTAGTCCTAATCCTTTCATAAATATTATGGAGGGTATGTAGGCAACTAGAAAGGGTACAATCTAAATTTTTTTAAAAAAGAATTATAAAAAGAGAATTACATAGACCTGATTTCTTTTTTGATTGAGGTATGTAGGCAGTCTGTAATGGGTCTGGTCTAAAAATAATATTTTTTTCTAAAACTTGTGCAATAGTAATTACCCCCATTTTCTTAATTTTCCCATTTTATAGATTTTTTACTTTAATAAATTAATAATTTTCTAATGTTTATATATTTTTTTCTTTTTTTATTTTTCCCAAAGTTTTTATCTTATTATTATTATTATATAAAATTTTAATGAATCAATAATTTAGAATTTTCCCATTTATAAATTATTAATATTAGTTTTTAATATCTAAAAAAATGAAAGGTTTTTATATTATTATTATTTAAATAAAATTTTAATGAATTAATATTTATATATATATATTTTAAATTTTCCTAGTTTTATTTTTTTTCATAATTTTTTTGGTATTTTATATATTTTTGTAAATGCTTTTATATTTGCATTATTATTTTTAATATATTATTGGAATTGATTTGTTTTTTTTTTGGTTAGCTGAGCAAATTTAGTGTTAAATTGATATTAGTGTGTTGGTTTGAATCTTGTTAGAGGCAATTTTATAGCCGTGCTTACAAGTAGAATTAGTAGTTTGAAAATAATTCTAATGATCCTTTGCAATATTTTTATTCATTAAACATGCTCCAAATTTCAAATTTAGAGTTATGAGATATTCTATCAAGAATCAAATTAAGATCCTACAAGACAAATAAAATATAACACTCCTACGAGACTCTCAACTCCATAAATAGCTCCATACTATTATTTACTTCACCCTTGTTTACCTATTCAATGCAAACTCCAATTTCACTTGTAGGTAACTCCTCAGTTTTTTTATCATAAAGAGGCGATGAAAGCAATTGTTTTAAAACTGTTATAAATCTTTTCACAAAGGCAAACTACTTTTGGTAAATGCCCCCGATTACTCAATTGAAGTTAGTTTAATAGAAGGGAACTTATAGCCTCATTACTCATTAGTTAGTGGAGTTGTCTGAAATTGAAGACAAGTTTAAACTGTGCAAACTACTTTTGGTAAATACCTCCAGTTACTCAATTGAAGACAATTTTAAAATGCACTAATTCCAATACCGGTTAGCACAATAAAACTCATGACTTCAATGCACATAGGCCAACCGAGTTGACTATACTTGAGCTCTAGCTGCTCCCTTTTTTTTACATTGTTGTTGCTTGTTAACTTCTTGAAGTTTTTACCATCAAGATCACATAGAAAAACCAAACTCAAATATGAAGCATCCAACAAATATAAATATTTGTGTACATACCTTATTCATAGCAAAGATGAAATTTCTTTTAATTTTTCTATTCAAGTTATCAAATTAAATTATGCATCAACTCATAAAAAAATATTTACAAAGAGATAAACACATATCAAAGAAAAATTTCTCTCAACTAATCCATAGTTTCCTACACCATAGTCATGTAAATATTATGTTTCATATAACTTTATTGCATTTGAGTTAAGTCCAATTGAAATATATATCATCAAGTAAATAGAAAAAGATAGCAATCATGGTGACAAGCATAACCACTTCAAATAAACACCCACGACTTGAATTTTGTATAATCCCTTATCCTGAAAATTAATTTGCAAAGATAAATATTGAATAGATAAGAGAAAAAAAAGAGAGTGGTGCTCACAAACAATAGTCAATCTTTGGAGATGAGGAAAATCAGCGTAAGGAAAGGTAGAGGAGAAAAAGAGGTGTGCAAGTGTCACGACCTTGACTTCAATTCACAATTTTGCATGAAATTCCTTTGAATTTCTCATGCATGATAATTAAGTGTTTTTAATTAGGAATCTAAGTCTAGATATGAGAATTCATGCTAAGAATAATTTTGTAGCTTAAATCACTATATACACTATATACACTAATATATCAACTAATCTAATATATGAAAAACAAAGGCAGATAAATTGCATGCAAAAGTAATAAAACGGGGAAAAGAACTAGATTGCCTCCTAAGAAATATTTATTTAAGGTCATTAGCTTGACTATTTCCTCGACATCATGTTGTTGTTGGTAAGAATCCATGGTTTTTTTTAACAATCCATCTATGTGCATATAGAGGGATTAGTATCTTTAATGTCATTTAAAATATTTTCAATATTTCTTTGATGTCTCCTCAACCCATCCAAAAGCATGCAGGTTTATTTTTTTTGTCCAAATTGGCATCAATGATAATAGGAAAAGTAGTATTCAAATCTAAAAGTTTGTATCTTAAATTGCTTGGTAAGGAATTAAGCTCTAGTTTTGAATTTTTACATACCTCTGGGCTAATGAGATTATTATTATTATTTTTTTGCTTTACCATTCCTATAGTTGATTAGAAGCTAGCTGAAGCTTGAAAAATGCGATTTTGCCCAGGCAGAAGTGGAGTTTCTAGGGCATATCGTGGGCTCAGGACAAGTCAAGATGGATGAGAGGAAGGTGGCGGCCATTAGGGAGTGGCCGGCCCCTACATCTGTTAGCACCTTGAGGTCATTCCTAGGGTTGGCTAACTTCTACAGGCGATTCATTCAGAGCTATTCCAGAGTGGTAGCTCCTATCACAGACTTGTTGAGAAAGGATGTTGCCTGGTGTTGGGAGGACAAACACCAGAGGGCATTCGATGATCTGAAGGATAGGGTGACTTCAGAACCCATCCTCAGACTTCCTGATTTCACTTTACCATTTGAGGTGCATACTGATGCATCTGATAGAGCCTTGGGTGGGGTTCTAATTCAGGAAGGTAGGCCGATTGCCTACGAGAGCAGAAAATTAAAGAATGCTGAGGTAAATTATTCTGCTCATGAGAAAGAAATGTTGGCAGTAGTCCATTGTCTGAAGCTATGGAGAGTGTACTTGCTGGGGAGCAAGTTTACAGTGAAGATAGACAATGTTGCAAATACCTTCTTCCAGACCCAGAAGAAGCTATTTGCCAGACAGGCCAGGTGGCAGGAGCAGCTGGCCGAATTTGACTTCATTTGGGAGCACAAGCCAGGGAGGATTCATCAGGTCCCTGATGCATTGAGTAGGATTGCTGAGGTTACTCATTGCTGTGCTATGTCTTACTCTGAGAGTAAGATAGTTGGGTTGATCAGAGATTCTGCTATGGTAGACCGTGCCTATGAGAAGTTAGTGTCTCAGATTCGCATGGGAGTGGTGAGGCGCTACTATCTCAGCGATGATGGGTTGATTATGGCACGAGAAGACAGACCTTATGTCCCTTCTACAGGGAGCATTCGATTTGGTCTGATGCGTGAGTACCACGATATGGTGTGGGCTGGACACTCGGGTGGGAAACGTGAAAGGGAACCTAGGTCACATACGCATATAAAAGTTTTCTTGCTTTACTAGGTCCAAAATCGAATGACTTAAACATATGATCAACTTTTAACAACTTGTATAGAACAAGTGAGGATGTTACCATGGCCATGAGAGGCGGCTTGGAAGAAGAAAGGGGCGAATGCCTCTTCTCGAAAGGAATCACACACAGGATGAGACAGGCCTCCTTCCTTGCGCTCCTTGTGCTAGCAAGTCACCAAGGTTTCTTTTTGTCGTGTGAAGAGATGTCTCTTTCTTTGCTGGGCGAACTCCCTCTCTTGGCGTGAAGACAAACCAAAGACGAGAGCAAGAGAACAAGGGGCGAGCGGCGTTCTTACGTTGGAAAACGTGGGAGGTTTTTCAAAAAAGAAAAACGCCTTCCAAAAATAGTAAGCACTTAACTCCCCATGAAGCCATCGATTGAACCAACCGAAACTTGTCTCTTAATTGAACCATGCGTTCACTAAGTGAACCGGTTCAATTCCATTTGGTTCAAGGACCAAATCGAACCAGCTCTGGTTATGATCTCTTTGAACCAAATGGCTCAAGATCTAACCACACATCTCTTGACCCTCTTGATCTCTTCGATCAAGCATCAATTCTCCCGATCGATGCTTACCGATAACATGCCCTAATCAATCAAACATGATCAGACTAGATCTCACTTCCGATCAGAGTTTAAATTGCTTTAAACTGAACTAGAACAATTCAGTCCACACGATCTGACATAAGTAAGCCACATCATCAAATTGTGCGACCCTAAGGGTTTCCTTCATTGTCGGTAACGATAACATATGTTATCACGATCAGAGAGGGGTATCTAGCAACACATCACTGTCTCCCGATATGAAGGAAAGAGTCTTCCAAGACTACTCCCAAACCATAGCACAAGTGTGAATCCAATTCACTCAGTATACATGTTCCCTTTGCCACTGGATGTTCTCGTTGGACAAGCCTGTCAAGCCTGTAATTCCAACACGATGAGAATGGTTAGATCAGATGAACATAGTCATCTGGGTATGGCCATACACTTTCTCAACCATCTCATCCGGAGGGGGCCCCAGTAGAACATCACACTCCAACTAGGAGAGGCAATCCTTTATCTATCACCAGTGTCCTAACATGACTCATGCCCACTATCCAAGATAATCCTTAACCATTATCTTTCAAATGATATTGAAGTACCTCAAGACAATGCCAATCATCACTTAGTAACACAAGTGATCTCAAGTCAGAGGGAATATACCACTTGCTTGCTTATAAGGACTTATTCACATTGTGACAAACAATTGAATATCCTAAGTAGGGTCAGTCCAGTACATCCAATGCACCTATGTGTCTAAATCTTATTCCATGCTCGTAGCATCCTATAAGACCAGAACACATATTAGTCTCAATCATATCAAGGCTATCTCATGTTCACCAAGATATCTCGACTAAGGACAACTCTGAATGTCAGCAAAGCTGAACATCATTGAGACATTACTCAGAGGTATACATACAGCAGCAGACAATGCAACAATCTGAATAACAACAATTGCCTTTATAAACATATACTCAGTTTATACATGATACTGATAATAACCCAAGGCCTCAAACATTAGCCTTAAGGGCATACCCCAACAATCTCCCACTTGCACTTAAACTAATGGTTGAGAAATCTCAAACCCATATTATTACAGTGCTTCTCATGCTTCTGCTGCCCCAGAGGCTTTGTAAGCGGGTCAGCTAGATTGTCATTTGTATGTACCTTGCAGATCTTGATCTCTCCTCGGTCTATGATCTCACGGATCAAATGAAACCTTCTCTGTATGTGCTTGGACTTCTGGTGTGACCGTGGTTCCTTTGCTTGTGCAATCGCTCCAGTGTTATCACAGAAGATAACCAATGGATCTGCACTTGAAGGAACAACACCAAGTTCTTGAATGAACTTACGAATCCATACTGCCTCCTTTGATGCTTCTGAGGCTGCAACATACTCGGCTTCTGTTGTGGAATCAGCAACAATTGATTGTTTGAAACTCTTCCACACCACTGCTCCTCCATTCAAGCTAAAAACATAGCCTGATTGCGATCGGAAATCATCTTGGTCAGATTGGAACGAAGCGTCAGTATATCCTTCAATACTAAGTTCTTCCTGACCTCCATAGATCAAGAACATATCTTTGGTTCTCCGAAGATATTTTAAAATGTTCTTGACTGCAATCCAGTGTGCCTTCCCTGGATTACCTTGGAACCGACTGGTTACGCTTAACCCGTAAGCGACGTCTGGGCGAGTACATAACATCGCATACATAATAGACCCAATAGCCGAAGCATTAGGCGTATTGTCCATCTCATCTTTCTCAGACCGTGTTTGAGGACACTGGCTCTTTGAAAGATTCAGACCATGTCTGACTGGAAGATATCCTCTTTTAGAATTTTCTAAATGGAATCTCTCCAGGACCTTATCGATGTAAGTACTCTGGGATAGCCCGAGAAGCCTATTAGATCTATCTCTAAAGATCTTCACACCTAATATATAGGTTGCTTCTCCTAAATCTTTCATCTGGAAACATTTTCTTAACCATGCTTTGACTGCATGCAGTTCAGGAATATCGTTTCCAATGATTAAGATATCATCGACGTAGAGGACTAGGAAAGTAATCACGCTCCCACTAAACCTTTTATATACACACGGGTCATCTTCATTTTTGATGAAACCAAATTCAGAAACTGATTCATCAAAACGAATATTCCAGCTCCTCGATGCTTGTTTTAGTCCATAAATGGACTTCTTTAATTTGCATATTTTATGACGTTCTGATGGATTGATGAAACCTTCAGGCTGTGTCATATACACATCCTCTTCCAGTTTTCCATTAAGGAAAGCGGTCTTCACATCCATTTGCCAGATCTCATAATCATAATATGCTGCTATCGCGAGAATAATCCGAATGGACTTGAACATGGCTACAGGAGAGAAAGTTTCATCATAATCTATCCCGTAGATTTGTTTGAAACCTTTCGCAACTAGCCTGCCCTTATAGGTAACCACGTTACCATCCATGTCTTTCTTCTTCTTGAAGATCCACTTACAGCCTATAGGGATTATTCCCGGAGGCGGATCATCCAAATCCCAGACTTGGTTGTCTGACATGGAGTCTATCTCGGCTCGCATAGCTTCAAGCCATCTTGCTGATTCCGGTCCACTGACCGCATCCGCATAAGTAAGGGGTTCATCATTTATGATGTAGATTCTGTCATAGCGCTCAGGCTGACGACGAATCCTTCCCGATCTACGCGGTTCCCGTGACATCTGAGCCTCAGGTTGAAGATCAACCTGATCTATTTGCTCAGGCTCATCCAACTGAGCTTGACTACTTTGTCCCACTTCTGGAATTTCATCCAGCTTTATTTCTCTCCCACTTGCCTCTTGCAGAAGAAATTCCTTCTCAAGAAAAATAGCCGTTCGAGCAACAAATACTTTGTTCTCCTTGGGATCATAGAAATAATAACCCTTAGTTTCTTTAGGGTAACCGACAAATATACATTTATTTGATCTGCTCTCCAGTTTCCCAGAGGTGAGCTTTTTGACATAAGCCTCGCAACCCTAGATTTTAATAAATGTCAAGCTCGGCAGTCTCCCATACCATAACTCATATGGTGTCCTTGAAACGGCCTTGGATGGCACTCGGTTTAGCACCTTTGCAGCTGTTTCCAGTGCAAATCCCCAAAAGGAGTAAGGTAGAGTAGCCTGACTCATCATTGAATGAACCATATCCAATAAGGTTCTATTTCTCCTTTCGGACACACCATTCCATTGCGGTGTTCCTGGTGGAGTGAGCTGTGAGATAATCCCACACTCCTTCAGATAGTCAGTAAACTCACGACTCAAGTATTCCCCACCTCGATCTGAACGAAGTGCCTTGATATTACGGCCTAACTGATTCTGTACTTCATTTTTGAATTCTTTGAACTTGTCAAAAGATTCACTCTTATGTCTCATTAGATAGACATAACCATACCTACTGAAATCATCAGTAAAAGTAATGAAGTATGAATAGCCACCTCTGGCATGTTTACTAAACGGCCCACACACATCACTGTGAATAAGGTCAAGTAAACCTGAAGCCCTTTCACCTTTATTAGTAAAAGGAGTCTTCGTCATTTTACCCATTAAACAAGCTTTGCATGTATCAAACTCCTCATAGGAGAATGATCCCAGCAGTCCATGATCATGCAACCGCTTAATGCGCTTCTTGTTAATGTGGCCTAAACGACTATGCCATAATAAGGTGCTATCATCAGCATACTTGGCTTTCTTGTTATCAATTTGTTGTACAGAACATTCCATGTCCAACATGTATAACCCATTGTTAATCGACCCAGTTGCATAAACAATATTATCATATGAAATACAACACTGTGAAGTTTTGCATTCAAAAGAAAAACCTTTCCTGACAAGAGCAGGAATAGAGATAATATTCATAGTTATGCTTGGTACAAAATAACAATTGTCAAGTTCTAATACAAAACCAGATGGTAAAGAGATGTTATATTCCCCTACAGCAACAGCAGCAACCCGTGCCCCGTTTCCAACTCGTAGGTCCACCTCATGCTGTCCCACCTGTCTTCTTCTCTTGAGTTCCTGCACATTTGAACAAATGTGAACTCCACATGCAGTGTCCAACACCCATGAAATAGAAGAAGCTACCAAGACTTCAGTCACGTAAATACCTGAGCCAGAAGTGAAAGGCTTGCTTCCCTTCTTCTCTCCTTGGAGCGCTCTACAGTCCTTCTTCCAGTGACCCAGCTGGCCACAATGGAAACATCTGTTGTCCTTTGACCGCTTCACCTTTTGTTTCAAAGCCTTGTTGTAGCTCTTGATAGGGGTTTTTCCCTTCTTCCCCTTCTTCTTATTCCTTGAAGGAATCATTAAGACAGAGGATGAAGGCTTTCCCTTCTCAAGTGTCTGCTCTGTAGTACAGAGCATGTTCAGTAACTCTGCCGGAGTGCAGTCGATTTTGTTCATATTAAAATTAATGATGAACGGATCGAAAGAAGCCGGGAGAGACTGCAAAATAATATCTACAACAAGTTCTTGATTGATGGTATGTCCCAGTTTCTCTAGAGCTTCTTTGTACCCAATCATCTTGAGTACGTGAGCTCCCACTGGACTCCCTTCAGTCAGTTTGCTATGAAAGAAAAGTTTTGTCAAGTTATAGCATTCAGTCCTTGCCTGTGCAGCATACAACATTTTGAGATTTGCTATAATATCAATAGCAGACAAATCCTCATGCTGACGCTGAAGCTCGGGCGTCATTGACGCAAGCATAAGGCAAGCGACATCAGTACTATCACTGACGTGCTTCTCATAAGCATCCCGAACCGCCCTTGCGGCGTTCGCAGCGGGTTGAGCCGGTATTGCCGACTCAAGGACATACAGCTTCCTCTCAGCTTTAAGTACAATCTTAAGCTGTCTGTACCAGTCTGAGAAGTTTGGCCCAGCAAACTTCTCCTTTTCCAATATGGATCGCAAATTGAGCCCTGTGGTGTTCGTTGCTGCAGGAATCTACAACATAGCAAGAACAACAAGGTCAGTATCCATGTTAGAATCATTCCAGGACTTAAGAGTGATTCTTTTCTCACTATTTTATCTGACTGAAAAATCCAATAAAATAGCCCGAAAGAGTGAAACTCTTTTAGTGAGATGGGATCCAGATTTCATACTTGATTTCCGCGTCCCGCTCAGGCGAGATAAGATACACAGAGAGTTCAAGCACTAGTCACTGGTAGGCTATCCATGCCAATCGCCATCCCGTGCGATTCCCCTTCATCTAGGCCATCCAGAAGACTGTGCCAACTGAGTTGGTACAACACGGTCTTTGATTCCTCAGATGGCTGCCTCCATCTGGCTATCATATGCTCAATATGTAGCCTATATGGTCAAGCTGACCTGACCTACTTCCTCGACCACCACGTGCTATGCTGAGCAACGAGAAGCGATAAATCCCTTCTCTGTAGCATGTAGGTGTAATCACGCACCGTCTGAAGATAGCTGGGCGTGCCCACTGAGTGGGTACAACACGGCCCCAACGATAGTCAGAACAGTGAGGTTTCGCGTCAGAAGGCAATCGAGTTTGATATGAACGTTGGATTTTATCGGTCTTTTATCTTCTTACTATCATGCAAATTCTACAGTGATAGCAGAAGAATAAAATATGCTTGTGCTAATATTACTTAAAATAGTAACTGAAAGCACCATTATCTTATGTGGTAAACGCCCATAAAAGCCTAAGTAAAACCCTAGTTTCACAAAAGTCTTCACTTGAGCTCTTTATGGGACTCTTGTACTTCATCTGGCCCAGCTCGGGCCCAAATGCCCTCCAGGCAGTATGCGCCTGCTCTAGAGTCGAACTCTAGACCTCCCACCTGGTGAAGCCACTGATTGCAAGTGCCTCTGCCATGTGTGCTGTGAGCTCATGTCTGATCAAATTACATTTTAATCTATCTAGACATGATTTGACACGCAGGTCAATTATACATTTTTCATAAATTGAAATGTGATTCGCAGATCACAGCAAAATTTATATTAAATTCCAGGCACGCAGGCCCCAGCACAGCACACCAAATAAGGGCAGCCCACATAAGAATAAATAAACACCCAATCAACATGTTAAACATGCATACATGTGATCCAAACCGAAAATAAAATTTTGAAATACGCATGGCATCAATTTTATTTCCTTATGTGCCCTACTACCTTACAACGGTCCATTAACAGGCATCCACTCATCAGACCAAGTCAGACCCACTACCCTTGCATGCACCCAGTCATAACTGACTTGCGTCGACCTGATGGTCAACTATGCATGCCTTAAGGGCTGAACGTCCCACATGATTTCTGGCAAGCGGGTGTGACCCCGGGCCTTAATCATGATCGTTCACAAGGCGCCTCAATCAGACATCGCTACACGCCCTTCTGCAGTCGACCTATAGCCACCTGTATAGCTTGCGCACAGGTGCTATCCGGCCGACCCATCTAGGCTGTCAGATGGTCTGATTAGGCTATTGGGTCCAGACTTGACTAACGACTTCAACCCTATTAACCCGTCTAAGTATTTGAAGCAGGCGCTTAGATAGATCTAGTGAGGGTCGCGCATGATGATAAGTTTTGATTGAAAACTTCAATGAAAAGCGCAAACAAACATCACTTGCGCAAGCTTAAATGTTAACAAAATACATCTAACATTTGATATGTATTTTCGTATGATAACAAGAGGATGCGCATCTAATAGATCATACCAAATCATAAAACAAACATGGAGCACAAGATAGCAATCATATGTATCAAGCCAAAACCTCGCTCTGATACCAATTGAAAGGGAACCTAGGTCACATACGCATATAAAAGTTTTCTTGCTTTACTAGGTCCAAAATCGAATGACTTAAACATATGATCAACTTTTAACAACTTGTATAGAACAAGTGAGGATGTTACCATGGCCATGAGAGGCGGCTTGGAAGAAGAAAGGGGCGAATGCCTCTTCTCGAAAGGAATCACACACAGGATGAGACAGGCCTCCTTCCTTGCGCTCCTTGTGCTAGCAAGTCACCAAGGTTTCTTTTTGTCGTGTGAAGAGATGTCTCTTTCTTTGCTGGGCGAACTCCCTCTCTTGGCGTGAAGACAAACCAAAGACGAGAGCAAGAGAACAAGGGGTGAGCGGCGTTCTTATGTTGGAAAACGTGGGAGGTTTTTCAAAAAAGAAAAACGCCTTCCAAAAATAGTAAGCACTTAACTCCCCATGAAGCCATCGATTGAACCAACTGAAACTTGTCTCTTAATTGAACCATGCGTTCACTAAGTGAACCGGTTCAATTCCATTTGGTTCAAGGACCAAATCGAACCAGCTCTGGTTATGATCTCTTTGAACCAAATGGCTCAAGATCTAACCACACATCTCTTGACCCTCTTGATCTCTTCGATCAAGCATTAATTCTCCCGATCGAAGCTTACCGATCACATGCCCTAATCAATCAAACATGATCAGACTAGATCTCACTTCTGATCAGAGTTTAAATTGCTTTAAACTGAACTAGAACAATTCAGTCCACACGATCTGACATAAGTAAGCCACATGATCAAATTGTGCGACCCTAAGGGTTTCCTTCATTGTCGGTAACGATAACATATGTTATCACGATCAGAGAGGGGTATCTAGCAACACATCACTGTCTCCCGATATGAAGGAAAGAGTCTTCCAAGACTACTCCCAAACCATAGCACAAGTGTGAATCCAATTCACTCAGTATTCATGTTCCCTTTGCCACTGGATGTTCTCGTTGGACAAGCCTGTCAAGCCTGTAATTCCAACACGATGAGAATGGTTAGATCAGATGAACATAGTCATCTGGGTATGGCCATACACTTTCTCAACCATCTCATCCGGAGGGGGCCCCAGTAGAACATCACACTCCAACTAGGAGAGGCAATCCTTTATCTATCACCAGTGTCCTAACATGACTCATGCCCACTATCCAAGATAATCCTTAACCATTATCTTTCAAATGATATTGAAGTACCTCAAGACAATGCCAATCATCACTTAGTAACACAAGTGATCTCAAGTCAGAGGGAATATACCACTTGCTTGCTTATAAGGACTTATTCACATTGTGACAAACAATTGAATATCCTAAGTAGGGTCAGTCCAGTACATCCAATGCACCTATGTGTCTAAATCTTATTCCATGCTCGTAGCATCCTATAAGACCAGAACACATATTAGTCTCAATCATATCAAGGCTGTCTCATGTTCACCAAGATATCTCGACTAAGGACAACTATGAATATCACCAAAGCTGAACATCATTGAGACATTACACAGAGGTATACATACAGCAGCAGACAATGCAACAATCTGAATAACAACAATTGCCTTTATAAACATATACTCAGTTTATACATGATACTGATAATAACCCAAGGCCTCAAACATTAGCCTTAAGGGCATACCCCAACAAAACGCATGTATGCACTCATATCTAGAGCTTGGTACTGGCCGGGAATGAAAGAGGACATAGAGCACTACACAAGGACATGTCTAGTGTGTCAGCTGTTAGGGAATGCCGGGTGTAATTTAAAATTTTGCAGTCCCAGGACGCAGCGGAAGAAGCATTACACCCGAAACACATTCCGGTCCCAAGGATCCATGCGAGAGAGAAGACACAAAGATGTGTTAGAGATGTACCTCTTTTGCTTGTCTAGATGTCGAAGCCATGTTGAAGGCGCCCAAGTGTTCGCCCTCTACAAGTATCCACGCGTCGACTCCTTGATCGTTGCTCCCTTCCACGCTCGGTGCTAGCCTCGGGAAGAGAATCAAGCCTTCACTCCACTTGCGCCACCTTCAAGAGAAGTTGCGCCAAGGAGGGAATAGGGAAGATGTCGCCAAGAACTTCCCTCTTCTTCTTTGCTTGCGCCACCTTCAAGCAAGATGCGCTAATGGCAATGAGAGGGAGAGGGCTTGCGACAATAGAAGGAGAAGCCACCAAGCCCAATTTCTCTTTGCGCCAAGAAGAGGAGAAGAAGAAAGGATGTCTTTCGGCCACTTGGAAGAAGGTTGCGCCAAGCCTTTGTTGTTATCACCCTTTGCCCTTGCTCACGCCTCTCTATGTATGTTCACGCCTCCTAGAAGTCGAACATTGGAAGGGGTGGTAAGGGGTCCTATAAATAGGACAAGAGGCGGTTTGGGCAAGGGCTAGGATCATGCCAAGTGTATGGCTAGGATGAGGTGTATTGAAGTAAGGAAAGTCTCCAAGACTTTTTCCATAAACTTCATTCAACCTATCCATAAAAGTCCAAGCACTATATCAGCCCAAGACATGCCTCAAATGCATTCTTACCATCAAAGGCTAAGTGGCTAGGCGCAACATGAAGAATTCGGCTAGGGTAAGGGTTTGGGTGCATGTAGGGTTCATAAGGAAAGTCTCCAAGGCTTTACCATAAACATCTTCCTACTTCTCATATGCGCTCAAGCTCTTTCCAAAAGAGTCCTCAAGCCATATCAGCCCCAAGACTTGCCTTAGAGGCAAGTATTCCATCCAAGGAAGAAGGGCTAGGCGCCCTTTACTTCCATAATGAAGCAAAGGCGCCAATGGGGTGAGATTTCTCCCCATTATACCCTTTTAAGCCAATTCCTCTTCATGACAACTAATTATTGGGCCTCATTGGATAATGAGCTAGCCCAAACTTCATGGCATGGGTTGATTAAGCCATTGGATCTAATCCAATGCAACCCTAATCCAAATGTGACCAATCTAGGTCAATTTCGGGTCAACCTGCCAAAAATGAAGTTTGGCTCCAATAACTTTTTTCCAACTCATCAGGCCCATTGGCGCTGATGAAATCTTCCAAATGGATCCAAGTTATCCAATAACTTGATCCTAAGTCTTCTGATTAAAGCAACGTCAAGAGTCTATTGCGTGTGACCCCGTAGGATCCATATGACGATGGCAATGATGTAAACATCATAAATAGTGAGGGGTATCTAGCAACACATCACTACTACCCATGTCATAGGACTCAAGTCATTATGGCAACAACTCCTAACAAGCAACGAGGATTCCCATTGCATTACAGATCCCTTTGCCTAAGCTGATATCCTGCCATTGGATTAGTCTCAAATTTATTATCCAATGCATTGGTCATGACTCAACAAGTGTGGCCACACTTTCCTGTCATGCACCAATAAGGTGGGGCGCCCCGAGGTGGATATCATGCTTCCTCTGAAGGAAGGGGCAAATCCTACTATTGGTCATCCATGTCTCTACGTGACTTATGACATGCCCAATGACAATTGTTTTGGTCTCCCAATTACGGAGAGACGTAAGACTGTATTAAAGCATACCCATCATCAAATCTAAACATGAATACCTCAAGTCTAAGGATCAATGCAAACCTCTTGCATGTGAGATTGACTTGTTGACTAGACAAGTCAATCCTCACGGTGGATCACTCTAGTGCATCCAATGCACCTGTATGTCTGCGTTACTGTGCCCCGCACCTAACCAGCCCATACACCAGTCTCACATGTACCAAAGCTGTCCCATATCCGCTAAGGTACCTTGTCTAGGGATAGCTTATGAGAACGGATCTAATCCAAACTCCTGGGACATTATTTATGCAACTCAATACATCAACGCAGGTAGAGAAGTCTGCATAATAACGACCATGCCTATATAAATAGTAATAGTTCTATCAAAGTACATTCAAACAATGCCTGACCATGTCCATACATTGGTCTTCAGGGCATATACACCAACAATCTCCCACTTGCACTAAGACCAAGGGCAACTGATGTTTGGTCAGTTCCAATGTCTCTAATATGACCCATTTAGCTTCCGCTGCGCCAGAGGCTAGGTCAGTGGGTTTTTCCAGATTGCTATCTGTGTTTATTTTATCAAATTTGATCATCATCCTTATCCATGATCTCTAAGATCAGATGATATGCTGCAGTACATACTTGAGCATTAAGTTCCTTCTCCTATGCTATGGTCCCAGTAAGGACTATACTGGACCATTAAGCACTATGAACTAGATCAAGT
Organism: Costus lasius; assembly: GCA_027563935.2. Classification (NCBI taxonomy): domain Eukaryota; kingdom Viridiplantae; phylum Streptophyta; class Magnoliopsida; order Zingiberales; family Costaceae; genus Costus; species Costus lasius. The sequence continues at coordinate 57,517,442 of CM050447.1, forward strand.
TCAAATGAATGAAGCTGCCTCCTTGGCTGCCACAAGGAGCTGCAATGTACTCAGCCTTATTTGTAGAATCTTGCCACTTTGGTTTGTATAATGCTCTTTCAGCACACAACACCATAACAAGGCAAAGCGCAACTCCTGGCTGTGATCAATAGTCACTAGACTGGAACAAAGTGTCAGTGTACCCCTGTACACAAAATTCTTTCCTGTCTATCATAGACTAGACTCCAATCCTTTATACTTCCCAAGTATATATATAAGGATCGCTTTCACAGCTATCTAATGTTAAACACTAAAATCTGATTGAAACTTGCTGGCTATGCTCCAAGCATTTGCCACAAATGGTCTTGAGTATATTATTCAAAACATGATCCATCCTACACACCATGTATCAGGATTTTAGACCCATGTTATTACTCTCCAGCTGTGTCACAGGACACAACATCTTTGAGAGAGTCAGACCATATCTTCCTGGAAGGTATCAATATTTGGAGTCATCCAATATAAACCTCTCCAGAAACTCTTGGATGAACATAGATTGACTAAAGGGCAATGACTTTCTTGGATCTCTATCTATAGATCCTCATGCCTAGGATGCAGGCATCATTCCCTAGATCATTCTTCTCGAAATACATATCAAACCCTTTTCTTTACTATGTGAAGAGCTGAGATGTCATTTCATGTGAGGAGAATATCATCAATCATCTTAGACAAGAAATACTATTAAGGTGCTCCCACTGATCTTCTTGTAAACACAGGCTATTTCAAACATGCTTGCATAATTTCATGCATATCTATATGGCTTTGATATGAAAACCTTCTGGCTATTTCCTTATAGATATCTTTTCAGATGTCCATGCAAGAAAAGCAGTTATCATAACAACATGCCATAATTGATCATGCAATTATAACAAGCAGATTCCTAATGGACTTAAAACTTAGCTATTGGTGAAAATTTCATCATTATCCACCCAGTGGATTTGCCTGAAATTTCTGTTCATTAGCATGCCTTTCAAGGTAACAATGTTACCTTCCATGTCTATCTTCCCAGAAGATTTAGTTTACAGCCTGTGGGAATTACCCCTTTGGCAGCTTATCCAAGTCCCAGACTTGATTAGCAGACATGAAGTCCATTATGGTTCTCATGGCCCTTAGCCATTCCTTGGAATCTGGTCTACCGACTGCTTCCATTTCCTCATAAGTCTTAGGTTCATGTTTGATGAAAAATTCGTCATGCCCAGCATATCGAATCGATCCAGACTTATGTTATTCCTGTGTTACTTGAACCTCAGGTTGACTTTCAACCTGTATGTGAGATTTTGCTATCCATCTGTGTCTAATTATATTGTGGTTGATTCTGGACCTTGTCCAAATCAAATCTACTCCCACTGGCTTCTTTCAAAAGAAATACTTTCTTAAGAGAGATAGCATTTTAAGCAACAAATATTTTGTTCTCCATGGGATAGAATTAGCACTCTATAGTGCCCCACAAATACATACTTTTGAATCACTGCACATTACATTCCCAATTCCATTGAAGAAATGGGATATTAGCAGTTCGCAACTCAAAAGCTAACTTAGACATTTTTCTTATGGAGTAGCAGTACATCTGTTTGCATGGCATCACAGCAGTATATTTGCATGACTATTCAAACATGGAATCCACATCCAATGTGTTCCTTTTTCTTTCTTTTGAATTTTACCACACAGTGGTGTACTAAGTAAGCTGTGAGATAACTCCACACTTCTTAGGACAGTCATCAAATTCTCCACTAATCATCTTGATCCAATCAAGGTGCTTTAATAGATCCTTCAATTTGACTCAATACTTCATTTGTGAACTTCTTGGATTTTTCCAAAGTTCTTGGGTTGCATAAGGCATACCCACACCTAATGAAGTATATAACTCCTCTTAGTGCTTGTTTACATGGGTCCACTTACATCGCTGTGTAATAGATCCAACAAGTCACTACTCCTTTCCACCCTTTTGGTGAAGGCAGCATCTATCATATTGTTCCTTTGAACTAGGCTCACATGTATCATAATCCTGAAAAGACAATGATCCCAATAGTCCTATGGACCTTTGGATGTGACCATTGTTCTATGGTTCAAGAGACAATGCTATATGAGGATGTTTTATTGAATCATTAGATCTGATCTTGTGTTACATATAGAACCACAAGCTATTGTCAGTTGTATCACTTCAATAGAACATCTCAGATTGAAGAAAAATATTATTTATTATTTCAAACTGAAGTCCTTTCCAAAAGGAATGATGTTCTAATACATAAGCTGATACATAATAGCAAAGTTCTACATAAAGTCTTCAAGGCAGTGAGATGATATCAACAGCAGCATCCAATGCTCCGTGCCTGACCCGAGAGTCGATCCCATCAAGCCTCTTCGTCCTACTTCTTTTGAGCTCCTGCACATGTAAAACATATGTGAGCCTCTCATACGGTACCCAGTACCTATGAATAAGAAGTAGACAAAAGACCTCGGTAACACAATACCTGAAGCGGATGGATTACATCCCTTCCTCTTTGCCATGCTCTTCTTGGCCATCAATCCTCTTCGAAATACCCATGCATTCCCAGTCTTCCGAAGTATTAGCTTCGAAGATACAGAACCATGGTCTTTCTCAGATTCAGGCACACATTCTGAAGATCCAATAGAACTCTCCTGATCATTGTCTATAGAGCATGGTGTGAAGAGACCTTTGAGATGTATGATTAGATCATAGATCCCCATCTCATCACATTCAACCTTGACCTCTGGGGTCATGCACTCTAAGACAAGAGCAGTGTACTGTTCGTTATCTTCACAATGTTCAAGATAGACATTCCACTCCCAGTCATTAGTGAAATACACACTGGGCTGGGATAGAGGTCTTTCAAGAAGATGCACCTTATTTTCTTGTTTCAGTATCTTGGACAAAATCTTGAACCATTTTGTCCAATTCGTCCCATCTAGTTTATGTTTATAAAGTTTCAATCTTAGATCAGGAGATGCCTTCTACAATAAGCAAATAAGTAAAGTAAGTACAATGATAAAGCATTTAACAAGGACTTTAAATTAAATGCTATGCTCCCACTACTTCCAAAACAAGTTGAGAACTCTCTAACTCAACATGGAAATAAGTGAGTAGGATCCTAATTTCACATAAGGTCTCCGCGACTCACGAGGGTGAGTTGAGATGCACAGAGAGTCTCATGCTTCCTTAGGTAGGCATGCCAGCCAATTGTGCCATGCACAATTCCTCTTAGTTGAGACAGACTAGGCGCCTTGTGTCCAGCGAGGGCTGGATACAACACAAAACCCTATCCTCTCAATAGCTGCCTCTAGTAATTCATCATGTCAATGACATATGAAAAACTAGTCAAGTCTGGTCCTAACCGTTATGCCCAGGGCCAACAAATTTCCTTGCGAAGGCACGCCCAGGTTAAAACTGGATTGGGGAAATCATTGTCACCACACACCTCCTAAAGATAAGTTGGTGTGTCCCACGAGGGTGGGAAACAGTTCACAACACCACCGATCGATAGTTTGATGAGGGCTACGCGTTAGAAGGCTATCGACTTGATATTGTATTGAGAGTTTTTGCATGTTTGTTTTATTCTTTTCTAGCATGCAGTTTTCCTATGGTTATGGCAGCAAAGGAAAAACATCACAGGCGTGCTATGGACAAAATAATAAACCATCACAGGCATGCTATTTTTGGTCGATATGGTCATAGCCCTTTTCATACACATAACTTGTCACGAGCCATGTGACATGTTATTGTGTATCCAAGGGTTGCGAGTCTCTGAAGCGAATCAGCCCATGCCAGAAGCCGAAAGCAAGTGTCCTTCCTTCAGCCGCAAGTCCATCACCATGCTTCCAAAGCTGGCGCCACTTCTGACTCTGATTGAAGAAGGCTCCTTGTTGTCTTTGATGAAGCCTTAACCTATCATATAATTCTACATCTATTCTAAACAAGATGAAAAATTCTTTACAACAAGATAGGGAGAGAACCACACGCAGGTGGAAAGGGATTTTACAAGCATTCATCACAAGTGAAAACATGCTTCCACATCACAACACAGGAGGGCACTCGCTATGACCATTTCTGTAACATCCCACATTCTTAACCCCATACAAATGGCACAATTCACAAATGATACAGGATGTTTCATATAAGATCGATCATATGCTAGGTAAAACCGAGTTCAAGAAAACACGATCTGAAAAATTTCCATAAATCCATACACACAAATTCACAAAACTCAAATCTCATAAGGGTACCTGCCACCACGCAATCCTTGCACTAGACATATGCAAGGCAATAGTTATATCAAAACCGATTCAAATTCATAAAATCCATAAAGGTACCTGCCACCAGGCAATACTTGCACTAGACATAAGCAAGTTACAGGGTATATCAAAACCGATTGCACAGAATATACAACAAGCTGAAATTCAAAACAAAATCACAAAATCGATTTTATAAACTCATACCAAACACCGAAACCAGGCTGAAGCCCGCGGTGTCACAAAAATCAAACTCATAAGACTGCCATAACTGGCAACATACTTCACATAGTTCACATAGTCTCATGATTCACATAGTTCATATAGTTTATGTTAAGGCCACAACCGGCCCCAAGAATTAAGCATAAAAATTCTTAAAACAGCAAACAGCATAATTATCCACGCCAACGCACTCAAGACATGCGCCCCTGCTCTATGCCTGAAAATAGTGAGGGGTGAGCTACACAGCCCAGTGAGTGGATAGTCTAAATCGACCATCCATAACATACATTCAAAAATATAGGCAGATTATTTTTAAAAATATTTAACAGAACATTATGTCAACATATAACAAAATAAAGAAACAGAAGTCATATAGACAATTAAATGTACACACTAACATATAACAAATTCAGGTTCTAGAGTTTTACTCTAACCCAATTAAACACATATATTCTAAACCAACTAAACACACCATACTTAATTAACCTAGTTGTCCAGCATATTCAGTAGTGACCAATATGGTCTAACCCGGCTTGGCCAAAGCACTGGGAGCTGCAAAATCTCGTGCAACACATAAACATGGATAGTGAGTAGAATCAAGAGGTGGCCCCCGCCAGGTCACGACGTGGCACTTTGCTCTCTCACCCCATAACACATCGATGGATTGTGTGTAGATTCAAGAGGTGGCCCCCGTCAGGTCATGACGTGGCACTTTGCTCTACGACACCCAACATCACAAAATGAGAGTGATGACATCAAGAGGTGGCCCCTGTCTGATCAAGACATGGCACTTTGCGTCTTATATCACCCCATCACATAAAAGAGTAATGACATCAAGAGGTGGCCCCTGTCCGACCAAGACATGGCACTTTGCGTCAAAACCCGTTCTCCCAAAAGGTTCCTACTGGACAACAGACATATCTTATTTCATATTTCACAAAGGTGGACTCCTAAGTGTCAACTAGACTCTAGGATAGTCATCACAAAAATCATATCGGGCAGGCTGAACATCAACCCCCATCACAAAAATCATAATAGGCAGGCCGAACATCAGCCCCCTCACATATCAAATACAGGGCTGAAATTCAAACCCTTCACATATCACATAAGGACTATCCTATGAGTACACTGTTACACTTAGCCATAGTCCTAACCAACACATAACACATAATATTCAAAATTCTCATAATCACATAATGTTCACAATTTACATAACAACATAATATTCCAAAAATCACATAAACACCTAATATTTAAAAATCACATAATTAAATAATATTAACAATCATATAATGTAGTGTGGTCCTTAGGTTTCATGCTGATTAGTTCAGTCAAACCTTACTAGGTTATCATCCAAATTTCTCAAACAATTTCTCAATAATGCAGTTAACAAGCATCCATAAAAATTAACATAAAACTAAAACATGTAGTCATACAAACTATCCATAAAATTAACAAAAATTAAAACATGTATTCATACCAACTATTTTACAAATCTCTACATATAAACCACGGTTAACATAACATACTATCTATTAAATTTTACACCTTGAATTAACATGAATTTCATGCTCAAACCATTGATCTAAAACTTCCGAATTTCCATAATTTAATACCTTAAATTTCATATTACCAACTTTCGGATTTCATAAAGAAAATCATCAAAATTTCGGTTTTCATGCATATTATCAAGAATTTGGTCTTCATAAATAATATCAAGATTTCGGATTATCATGAATAATTATCAAAGATTCGGTTCACATGAAGAAACATCTTGAATTTGGTTTACATGAAAAATACATCTTGAGTTTCGGTTTTAACATGATAAAAATTCCAATAATTCAATTGTATCAAGTCACAAACACAACCAAACTAATAGATCAAATAAGACATTCCACTCACCTCTTAACCGAGAACACAAGGTGAAAAACTCTCCAAAATAATTCGTCTAAGGCTTGAAGTTCTACCAAGAATCGCCACCAAAGGAAGGAAACACCTCCAACACCAAAGACTCCAAGAGAGAAGGAAGATATTTCACCTCTAAGCCTCCAAGAATCGCCTAAGTTCTTCAAGAAGTCGCCAAGTTCTTCAAGCCGTCGCCCAAGGTTTCTTTCAAGCCAAAAAAAATCGCCAACACTCTACCCTAACCGAAATTACCTACTTAAATTTCGGTTTTTAACTCTTAACCCATTAACCCATTAATTCAATTCGGGTTTAATCCATTTAATTAATAATTTGAATTTTAAAACCCAATTAGTTTAAACCCATTAATTCAACCATTAACTTAACGAAAATCCAATAAGGTCTAATTAACATCCAATAAGGGTTTAATTAACCAATAGGGTCTAATTAATTAACTTACAAGCTCTAATTAATTAACTTACAATTACAACCCATAAATCCTAATTAATTTATCATGAACAGCCAATAATAATTTATCATAAATTAACAGCCAATAATCAAACAAATAATCCCTAATTAATTTACAATAAATTAACAACCAAAAATCTCTAGTTAAATAACTATTAACAACCAATACATAGAAAAATATCACAGTCAATAATTTTATTTAATTCAAAAATAATGCTTACCAGGACTTAAGATCCTTGGATCTTACATCCCTCCCTCCTTATAAAGCTTTAGTCCTCTAAAGCTCAGCATCCATATCATCAAAGAGGTAAGCATAAAATTTCCTCATATCAGCTTCAGTCTCCCAAGTCGCCTCCTCAACAGCCTGATTTCCCCAGATAACCTTTACCAAAGGTATAGTCTTGTTTCTCAGGACTTTATCTTTTCTATCCACAATCCGGAGAGGTCTTTCCTCAAAAGTCAAATCACTCTGAATCTGAAGAGGTTCCAACTCCAACACATGAGATGGATCAGGATGATATTTCCTCAAAGTAGAGACATGGAATACATTATGCACATGATCCATAGCAGGAGGTAAAGCCAATCGGTAAGCCACTGGACCAACTCTCTCAATAATATCAAAAGGGCCTACAAACCTAGGGCTCAACTTGCCCTTTTTGCCAAACCTCATAACACCCTTAGTAGGTGACACCTTCAAGAACACATGATCCCCTACCATAAACTCCAAGGAACGACGACGGTCATCAGCATAACTCTTCTGTCTGTCCTGAGCAATTTTCAGTTTATCCCGGATCTCTCTGACCTTATCAGTAGTCTCCTGTACTGCATCAGATCTCAAAATCATTCTGTCACCAGTTTCCTCCCAACACAAGGGAGTCCTACACCTTCTCCCATACAAAGCCTCATAAGGAGCCATCTGAATACTGGAGTGGAAGCTATTATTATAAGTAAACTCTATCAAAGATAGATCCCGATTCCACTCAGAACTCCAATCAACCACATAAGCTCTCAACAAGTCTTCTAGAGTCTGTATAGTACGCTCCGTCTGGCCATCAGACTGAGGATGATATGCTGTACTAAAACTCAACTTAGTACCCAAACCTTCCTGTAAGCTCTTCCAAAATCTGGACAGAAATCGAGAGTCCCTGTCAGACACGATATCAACAGGCACTCCATGCAGTCTGACTATCTCATCAATATATAATCTAGCCAGTCTCTCTAGAGAATAAGTCATCTTAATCGGAAGAAAATGGGCTGATTTAGTGAGTCTATCAACAATCACCCAAATAGCATCATGACCCAATCTGGTTCTGGGCAAACCACATACAAAATCCATACTGATACATTCCCACTTCCACTCAGGAATAGGAAGAGGCTGCAACAAACCACCAGGCTTCTGGTGTTCAGCCTTCACAGTCTGACAGGTTAAACACCTAGAGACAAAATCAAACACTTCTTTCTTCATACCCGGCCACCAAAAACTTTTCTTGAGGTCCTGATACATCTTAGTCACACCAGGATGTAGAGAATATTTGGAGTTATGGCTGTCCTCCAATATTTCTTTCCTCAAGCTTGGTTCCTCAGGGACACATACCCTTCCACGAAACCGAAGAATACCATCATCAGACAGGCTAAAATCCTGAACTGCGCCGTCAACCAGACTAACCCTGATCTGAACTAATCTCGGATCCACAGACTGCTGATCTCTGATCTTCTGCAACAAAGCAGACTGTACTCTGAGAAAAGCCACATAACCCGACTGAACTCTAGGAGTAACACTGATCCTGAGATCGCTGAACTCCTGCAGTAACCGCCACTCACTGACTCGTAAAGCAGCTACTGAAGTAACTGGATGTCTGCTCAGAGCATCCGCCACCACATTGGCCTTTCCAGCCTGATACTGAATGGAGAAGTCATAGTCTTTGATCAACTCCATCCATCTTCTCTGTCTCATGTTCAAGTCCTTCTGAGTGAAGATATACTTGAGACTCTGGTGATCAGTGAACAGATCAAACTCCTGACCCAACAAATAGTGACGCCATATCTTCAAAGCAAAGACTACGGCCGCCAACTCTAAATCATGAGTAGGGTAGTTCAATTCATACTCCTTCAGTTGTCTCGAAGCATAGGCTACTACAGAACCCTTCTGCATCAAGACACAACCCAACCCTTTGCCAGAAGCATCCGTATATACAGTAAACCTTTCCCCATCACTAGGAATAATGAGGATCGGTGTACTAGTCAACCTTCTCTTCAGCTCTTGGAAGCTCTCTTCACACTTGTCATCCCAAATAAACTTAGCCTCCTTTCTGGTTAATTTAGTTAAAGGACCCGCCAGCTTGGAGAATCCCTCAACAAATCGCCGGTAGTAACCTGCCAAACCTAGAAAACTCCTGATCTCAGTAGCACTAGTCGGTCTTCCCCAATTAAGAATGGCTTGCACTTTAACTGGATCCACAGACACCCCCTGACCAGAAATCACATACCCAAGGAAACTAATCTTTTCCAGCCAGAATTCACACTTACTAGCCTTGGCATATAATCGGTTCTTCCTCAAGATCTCCAATACTCTGCGCAAATCACTGACATGATCTGAGGTAGTCTGAGAGTACACCAATATATCGTCTATAAAGACCACCACACAAGAGTCAAGCAACTCATGGAATACCCTGTTCATCAAATCCATGAAGACAGCAGGTGCATTCGTCAGTCCAAAAGGCATAACTAAAAATTCGAAATGCCCATACCTGGTCCTGAAAGCAGTCTTAAATATATCCTCATCCTTGACCCTAAGCTGATAATACCCTGATCTCAGATCAATCTTAGAGAACACTGTCGCTCCCTGTAATTGATCAAATAGATCATCAATTCTGGGAAGAGGATACTTATTCTTGATAGTCACTTGGTTAAGCTGCCTGTAGTCTATACACATCCTCAGGGTTCCATCTTTTTTCTTCACAAATAACACTGGCGCTCCCCAAGGAGAAGCACTAGGCCGAATATATCCTTTCTCTAACAATTCCTCCAGTTGTTTCTTAAGCTCGGCCAACTCTGAAGTAGCCATACGATAAGGAGCTCTGGAGATAGGTGCCGTACCTGGCGCCAACTCAATGCCAAACTCCACTTCTCTAATTGGTGGCAAGCCTGAAAATTCTTCAGAGAACACATCAGGAAATTCTTTCACCACCGCCATCTGAGTCAAATCAGAAGTAGAATCATCCTGCACCTTAACATGCGCAAGATAACCCTTGCATCCACTAGCCAGTAATTTCCTGGCCTGCAGGAAAGATATCACATGCGGTCCTTGGTCTGACACTAGACCTCTCACAAAAAGCCGATTCCCATCTAACAAATTCAAAGTGATTACTTTCTCAAAGCAATCCACAGAGGCATGATGGGGAGACAACCAATCCATTCCTAAGATGATATCATAATCTTGCATGTCTAAGAGGATTAGATCTACCAGAAACTCATAACCCTCTACATGTACTACACAGTCAGCACAAACAGTATCTGTAGATAACGATTTTCCTAAGGGAGTACTCACAGACACAGCATAATTCATCACCTTAGGTAACACAGGTAAACATGCAGCAAACTTAACTGATACAAAAGATAAATTTGCACCAGGGTCAAATAAAATGCGAGCTAACTGATCAAATACAAATAAGGTACCTTCCACAACGGATCGGGAAGCTCGTGTATCCTTCTCAGCCACAGCATAAACTCGTGTCTGGACTGTAGGCTTATCTGCGCCTCTAGGCTGTATCTCAGGCTCTTTGCAGTCTCTGACCATGTGCCCTGGTTTCTTACACCTGAAGCACACGCCATTCTTCTTATGATAGTCTTTCACTAGGTGTCCCTTGAGTCCACAATAACTACAAGTGATACCGTTTCTTACATCCCTGGCATCCCTGAACTACTGCGGTGCATCCCTGGACTGCTGCGGTGCCTTGTAGGAGTAAGGCTTATACCTGCTCTTCTTATAATCTTTATGCCTAGGGTACTTCTTACCCTTGCCGCCACTGCCATGCTGAGGAACCGCCGCCTCAGCTGCAGGAACTACTGTCACGGCAACATGAGAACTCCTCTCAGATATATACCTCTCAATGGTGCGCGCTCGCCCAACAGTTTCAACATAGGTCTCCAAGTGTTGAGCACCAACCTGCTCTCTAATGTCCCATCTGAGACCTCTGAGAAACTTGGTAGCTCTCCTCTTTTCAGTGTTTATCAGGTGAGGAGCATACTTTCCCAATTTCGTGAACTGTAATTCATACTGGTCCACTGTCATATCACCCTGCTCCAGATGAATAAATTCCACCTCTCGGTCCTCAACCAAGCTATCTGGGAAGTACTTCTCGTTAAATCGAGACAAGAAGTAAGGCCAATCTACAGTCTCATGTCTTTCTTCGGCAAGTCTCACTACGCCCTTCCACCACTCATCTGCGTCCGCACGCATCATATAGGTGGCCAGACATAACTTATCCTCATCTGAGCAGCGCATGACTTGGAAAATCTTTTCCAAGCACAACTGCCAGTTCTCAGCATTACTGGATTCTGAGCCTCCATAAAATGAGCTAGGACCCAGTTTCTGGAATTCACTCACAAGTGAAGCATAGCGCCTGTGAGCGTCCTCCTGAGAGTCATCCCCCACCGCTCGAGTAGTAGTCTGGGGTCTCTCTCGAGTCAGCTGCTGCAAAAGCTGCTGTTGTGCTTCTTGGTGCTGAGTCTGCTGCTGCTGCAGCATCTGAGCTTGATCTATTAGTTTTCTTGAACTCGGTTTTACCTAGCATATGATCGATCTTATATGAAACATCCTGTATCATTTGTGAATTGTGCCATTTGTTTGGGGTTAAGAATGTGGGATGTTACAGAATGGTATCAGAGGTGGCCCCTGTCCGACCAAGACATGGCACTTTGCGTCAAAACCCGTTCTCCCAAAAGGTTCCTACTGGACAACAGACATATCTTATTTCATATTTCACGAAGGTGGACTCCTAAGTGTCAACTAGACTCTAGGATAGTCATCACAAAAATCATATCGGGCAGGCTGAACATCAACCCCCATCACAAAAATCATAATAGGCAGGCCGAACATCAGCCCCCTCACATATCAAATACAGGGCTGAAATTCAAACCCTTCACATATCACATAAGGACTATCCTATGAGTACACTGTTACACTTAGCCATAGTCCTAACCAACACATAACACATAATATTCAAAATTCTCATAATCACATAATTTTCAAAAATCTCATAACCACATAATGTTCACAATTTACATAACCACATAATATTCCAAAAATCACATAAACACCTAATATTTAAAAATCACATAATTACATAATATTAACAATCATATAATGTAGTGTGGTCCTTAGGTTTCATGCTGATTAGTTCAGTCAAACCTTACTAGGTTATCATCCAAATTTCTCAAACAATTTCTCAATAATGCAGTTAACAAGCATCCATAAAAATTAACATAAAACTAAAACATGTAGTCATACAAACTATCCATAAAATTAACAAAAATTAAAACATGTATTCATACCAACTATTTTACAAATCTCTACATATAAACCACAGTTAACATAACATACTATCTATTAAATTTTACACCTTGAATTAACATGAATTTCATGCTCAAACCATTGATCTAAAACTTCCGAATTTCCATAATTTAATACCTTAAATTTCATATTACCAACTTTCGGATTTCATAAAGAAAATCATCAAAATTTCGGTTTTCATGCATATTATCAAGAATTTGGTCTTCATAAATAATATCAAGATTTCGGATTATCATGAATAATTATCAAAGATTCGGTTCACATGAAGAAACATCTTGAATTTGGTTTACATGAAAAATACATCTTGAGTTTCGGTTTTAACATGATAAAAATTCCAATAATTCAATTGTATCAAGTCACAAACACAACCAAACTAATAGATCAAATAAGACATTCCACTCACCTCTTAACCGAGAACACAAGGTGAAAAACTCTCCAAAATAATTCGTCTAAGGCTTGAAGTTCTACCAAGAATCGCCACCAAAGGAAGGAAACACCTCCAACACCAAAGACTCCAAGAGAGAAGGAAGATATTTCACCTCTAAGCCTCCAAGAATCGCCTAAGTTCTTCAAGAAGTCGCCAAGTTCTTCAAGCCGTCGCCCAAGGTTTCTTTCAAGCCAAAAAAAATCGCCAACACTCTACCCTAACCGAAATTACCTACTTAAATTTCGGTTTTTAACTCTTAACCCATTAACCCATTAATTCAATTCGGGTTTAATCCATTTAATTAATAATTTGAATTTTAAAACCCAATTAGTTTAAACCCATTAATTCAACCATTAACTTAACGAAAATCCAATAAGGTCTAATTAACATCCAATAAGGGTTTAATTAACCAATAGGGTCTAATTAATTAACTTACAAGCTCTAATTAATTAACTTACAATTACAACCCATAAATCCTAATTAATTTATCATGAACAGCCAATAATAATTTATCATAAATTAACAGCCAATAATCAAACAAATAATCCCTAATTAATTTACAATAAATTAACAACCAAAAATCTCTAGTTAAATAACTATTAACAACCAATACATAGAAAAATATCACAGTCAATAATTTTATTTAATTCAAAAATAATGCTTACCAGGACTTAAGATCCTTGGATCTTACAAGATTCAAGTTTTCGGCCATAAAGTTGAGAAGAGAAGATTGGATGAAAAACGCTTTCTAAGTGAAATGCGCATGGATAGAAGAAAAATTTTTCAAAAATTTTTCACACAAGCAAACGTACACCTTGTGTTTCTCGCAAGTAGCTCTGATACCACTGTTAGGGAATGCCGGGTGTAATTTAAAATTTTGCAGTCCCAGGACGCAGCGGAAGAAGCATTACACCCGAAACACATTCCGGTCCCAAGGATCCATGCGAGAGAGAAGACACAAGGATGTGTTAGAGATGTACCTCTTTTGCTTGTCTAGATGTCGAAGCCATGTTGAAGGCGCCCAAGTGTTCGCCCTCTACAAGTATCCACGCGTCGACTCCTTGATCGTTGCTCCCTTCCACGCTCGGTGCTAGCCTCGGGAAGAGAATCAAGCCTTCACTCCACTTGCGCCACCTTCAAGAGAAGTTGCGCCAAGGAGGGAATAGGGAAGATGTCGCCAAGAACTTCCCTCTTCTTCTTTGCTTGCGCCACCTTCAAGCAAGATGCGCTAATGGCAATGAGAGGGAGAGGGCTTGCGACAATAGAAGGAGAAGCCACCAAGCCCAATTTCTCTTTGCGCCAAGAAGAGGAGAAGAAGAAAGGATGTCTTTCGGCCACTTGGAAGAAGGTTGCGCCAAGCCTTTGTTGTTATCACCCTTTGCCCTTGCTCACGCCTCTCTATGTATGTTCACGCCTCCTAGAAGTCGAACATTGGAAGGGGTGGTAAGGGGTCCTATAAATAGGACAAGAGGCGGTTTGGGCAAGGGCTAGGATCATGCCAAGTGTATGGCTAGGATGAGGTGTATTGAAGTAAGGAAAGTCTCCAAGACTTTTTCCATAAACTTCATTCAACCTATCCATAAAAGTCCAAGCACTATATCAGCCCAAGACATGCCTCAAATGTTGGGGTATGCCCTTAAGGCTAATGTTTGAGGCCTATGGGAATGTATCTGTATCATGTAATAAACTCTTATGTTTATAAAGGCATGGTTGTTATTCAGTTAGCTACATTGTCTGCTGCAATATATGTTCTTCTGAATAATGTCTCAAAGCTGTTCAGCTGGGCTGACATGCTATTAAGTCCTTAGTCGATGTATCTTGGTGAACATGAGACAGCCTTGATATTGTTAAGACTAATATGTGTTCTAATCTTATAGGATGCTTCGAGCATGGAATAAGATGTAGACTCATGGGTACATGGGATGTACTGGACAGACCCTACTAGGATGTTCAATTGTTTGTCACAATGTGAATATTCCTTGATTATGACAAGTGGCACATTTCCTCTGACTTGAGATCACTTGTGTTTTCTAAATGATGATTGTCATTGTTTTGAGATAGTTCAATATCGTTTGAAACATAATGATTATAGACTATCTTGGATGATGAGCTTGAGTCAGGTTAGGGCACTAGTGATAGACATAGGATTGCCGTCTCCTTGTTTAAGGAGTGTGATGTTCTAAAGGGGCCCCCTGGATGAGATGATTGAGAGAGTGTATGGCCATACCCAGGTGACTATGATCATCTGATCTAATCATGCTCATCATATTGGAATTACAAGCTTGACAGGCTTGTCCAATAAGAACATCCAGTGGCAAAGGAAAAATGCATGCCTTGTGATTTGATTCACACTTGTGCTGTTTTTGGGTGTAGTCTTGGAAGACTCTTTTCTTTATATCGGGAGACAGTGATGTGTTGCTAGATACCTCTCACTGATCGTGATAACGTAAGTTGTCGTTACCGACATTTAAAGGAAACCCTTTGGGTCGCACAATTTGATGATATGGCTTACTTAAGTCAGATCGTGTGGACTGAATTATTTGGGTTCAGTTTAAAGGGATTTAATCTCTGATTGTAAGTGAGATCTGGTCTGATCATGTTTGATTGATTAGGGCTTGAGATCGGTAAGCTTTGATCGAGAGAATGCATGCCAGATCGGTCAGATCAGGGGCATCGTTGAGATCGACGGTTAGATCGTGAACCTTAGGGTTTATTTAAGATCTAGACTAGATCATTGGCTTGATTGGTTCTTAAACCGAACCAAAGTGAACCGGCTCACTAAATGAGCGCTTGGTTCATAGGGAGAGGAGTAGGCGACAAGTTCACTTGGCGTGAACGTTGTGGTGAGGAGTGGTTACTATTTTTAGTAACCATGATCTCCACTTGAGGGGGCTCTCGTCCGAATAGAGTATGCTCTATTTTCGCCACTTCCCATATTCCTCTCGCCCATATTCCTCTCGACATTCTTGTGTGAGTGCGGCGACGCTTGACGGATTGAGGAGGATTCGGCCAAGAGAGATTGACATCTCATTTTCCCTTCACTCGTCAAAGGACCTCTTGGAACCTTGCTAGCACAAGGAGCACCAAGAGAGATAGCGACATCATCTTGTGTGTGACGACAAGGAGAAGATCTCGTTTGATCTTTACTTCCAAGGTGCCATCTAGAAATGGCAATGGTATGGATCGAATCATCTCTTATGCAATCGGTTTTTCTTTAAGTTGATTATATAAGGTGCATGCGATTCTTAGAGACCCTATCCGCTGCTTGAAATTTGTTTTGCACCATGCTGGGTTTCGCCCCCCTCTCGAAAGGGGTTCCAACAACTGGTATCAGAGCGAGGTTTTCTATGCATCTTTGTATGATTGCTTAAGCTTATGTGATCCATGTTTGCGTGTACATGCTTAGATCTAGTTAACATGCGATTTTTCTTTAAGTTTTTGTACATGCGAAACTTGAAGTATGTTTTCATTGGCGCATGTTGTTCTTGGCGCATGCTTTGTGTTTTTCTTAAAACCCTAATTGACATGCGCGAGTCACTCTAGATCTAAGGCTCTACTATAAACCCTTAGACGGGTTATTAGGGTTGAAGTCACCCCCTGAGTTAGATCCAACAGTCTGATCAGACCATCTGACAGCCTGAATGGGTCGACCTGTTAGCACCTTGGCGCAAGCCTATGGTGGCTATAGGTCGACTGCAGACAGGTGTGTAGCGATGTCTGATTGAGACAACCTATGAACACACATGAGTTAGGCCCGGGGTCACACCCGCTTGCCAGACCTCATTGTGGTTGTTCACCCCTGGCGCATGCATGGTTGACCTCATGGTCGACTCAAGTCAGTTAGGACTTGGTGCATGCAAGGGCAGTGGATCTGACTAGGTTGGATGAGTGGATCCCTAGTAATGTACCGTTGTAAGGTTGTAGGGCAAATAAGGAAAAATTAAAATTAATCCCAAGGGGTTTTCGAAAATTTTAATTTTTATAATGGATCACTTGATTGCTGAATGGATGCATGTGTCTGTCTATTTTGTCTTATGTGGGCTGCCCATGTTAAATCTGTGCTGTGCTGGGGCCTGCGTGCCTGTTTTAAAATTGTAAATTAATTATTGTGATCTGCGCATCACTGTGTTTTAATTTATAAATGTAAGTGACCTGCGTGTCACTCTTGTCTAGATAGTTAAATTTGTAATTTAATTAGACAAGAGCATAGAGCACACTTGGCAGAGGCGCATGCAGCAAGTGGCAGGACCAGATGGGAGGTCTAGGGTTCGACCCTAGGACCAGGCGCATTTTCCCTGGTGGGCGCACCTGTGCTGTAATTGGCGCTTGGGCCCAGGTTTGGGCCAGATGTGCAGCAAAAGACCCATGAAGAGCAAATGAAGACTTAAGTTAGGTTAAGGTCTTCTAGGGCTATGGGCTTTTACCACATAAGATACATGCTTTCTTTTATTGCTTAATATTAGAATTGCATGATTAAATTATCTTCTGCTATCACCATAGGAATTGCATGATAGGCAAGAAGATAAAAGACCGTTAAAATCCAACGCTTAAATATCAAGCTCGTAAGCCTTCTGACGCGAAACCTCACTGTTCTGATTATCGTTGGAGCCGTGTTGTACCCACTCAGTGGGCACGTCCATCTATCTTCAGACGGTGCAGGATTACACCTGCGTGTTACAGAGTAGGGATTTATCCCTTCTCGTTGCTCAGCATAGCACGTGGTGGTCCAGGGAGTAGGTCGGGTCAGCTTGACCGTGTTGGCTACATATGTGGCGCATATGGTAGCACATGGAGGCAGCCATCTGTGGGGTCAGAGATTGTGTTGTACCAACTCAGTTGGCACAGTCTGCTGGACTGCCCAGATGAAGGGGAATCGCACGGGTTGGCGATCGGCAGGGACTGCCTACCAGAAACTAGTGCTTGTACTCTCTGTGCATCTTATCTCGCCTGAGCGGGACGCGGAGACCAAGTATGAAATCTGGATCCCATCTCACTAAAAGAGTTTTACTCTTTCGGGCTGTTTTGCTGGATTTTTCACGCCTGATAAAATAGTGAGAAAAAGAATCTTTCTTAAGTCCTGATTGATTCTTATACATTGATACTGACCTTGCTGTTCTTGCATTGTTGTAGATACCTGCAGCAACGAACACCATGAACTTCAATGTGCGATCCCTACTGGAAAGGGAGAAGTTTGCTGGGCCGAACTTCTCTGACTGGTTTGGACACCTTAAGATCGTTCTTAAGGCAGAGAGGAAACTGTATGTCCTCGAGACGGCGATACCGCCGCAGCCCGCTCCGAACGCCGCAAGGGCGGTTCGGGAAGCCTATGAAAAGCACGTCAATGATAGCATTGATGTCGCTTGCCTGATGCTAGCGTCTATGACGCCACCGCTGCAGCGTCAGCATGAGGATATGTCGGCTATAGAGATGATAGCGAACCTCAAGATGCTGTATGCTGCACAGGCGAGGACTGAACGCTATAATTTGACAAAGCTCTTCTTTCAGAGCAAACTGGCTGAAGGGAGCCCAGTGGGAGCTCACGTGCTCAAGATGATTGGGCACAAGGAGGCTCTAGAGAAACTGGGGCATACCATTAACCAGGAGCTTGCTGTGGACATTATTCTGCAGTCTCTCCCGCCTTCATTCGACGCGTTCATTATTAATTTTAATATGAACAAAATCGATTGTACTCCGGCAGAGCTGCTGAATATGCTCTTGACCACTGAGGAGACTCTGAAGGGTAAGCCTTCAACCTCTGTCTTGATGGTTCCTTCTAGGAACAAGAAGAAGGGGAAGAAGGGCAAGGCCCCGGTCAAGAATTACAGCAAGGCTCTGAAGCAGAAGGTGAAGCGGTCTAAGGAATACAGGTGTTTCCACTGTGGCCAGCTAGGTCACTGGAAAAAGGACTGTAAAGCGCTCCAAGGAGATAAGAGGGGAAGCTTTGCTTCTGGCTCAGGTATATTCGTGACTGAGGTCATGTTTTCTTCTTCTGTATCATGGGTGTTGGACACTGCATGTGGAGTTCACATTTGTTCAAATGTACAGGAACTCAAGAGAAGAAGGCAGGTGGGACAGCATGAGGTGGACCTACGAGTTGGAAACGGGGCACGGGTTGCTGCTGTTGCTGTAGGAGACTACTTTATTTCTTTACCATCTGGACTTGTATTGGAACTAAACAGTTGTTACTTTGTTCCCAGTATAACTAAAAATATTATCTCCATTCCTGCTCTTGTTAGGAAGGGATTTTCCTTTGAATGCAATATTTCAAAGTGTATTTTGTCTTTTGATAATATTGTTTATGCAACTGGTTCAATTAATAATGGGTTATACATGTTGGACATGGAATGTTCGATACAACAAATTGATATTAAGAAAGCCAAGTATGCTGATGACAGCACCTTGCTATGGCATAGTCGTTTAGGCCATATAAACGAGAAACGCATTAAGCGGTTGCATGAAAATGGACTGCTGGGATCATTCTCCTATAAGAAGATTGATACATGCAAAGCTTGTTTAATGGGTAAAATGACGAAGTCACCTTTTCCTCATAAAGGTCAAAGGGCTTCAGGTTTACTTGACCTTATACACAGTGATGTGTGTGGGCCTTTTAGTAAACATGCCAGAGGTGGATATCAGTACTTCATTACCTTTACTGATGATTTCAGTAGATACGGGTATGTCTATCTGATGAGACATAAGAGTGAATCTTTTGACAAGTTCAAAGAGTTCAAAAATGAAGTACAGAATCAGCTAGGCCGTAATATCAAGGCACTTCGCTCAGATCGAGGTGGTGAATACCTAAGTCATGCATTTACTGACTATCTAAAGGAGTGTGGGATTATCTCACAGCTCACTCCGCCTGGAACACCGCAATGGAATGGTGTGTCCGAGAGGAGAAATAGAACGCTACTTGATATGGTTCGTTCTATGATGAGTCAGGCTACTCTACCCTACTCCTTTTGGGGTTTTGCACTGGAAACAGCTGCAAAGGTACTAAACCGAGTGCCATCCAAGGCAGTTTCAAAGACGCCATATGAGTTATGGTATGGGAAACAGCCAAGCTTGACATTTGTCAGGATCTGGGGTTGCGAAGCTTATGTAAAGAAGCTCGCCTCTGGGAAACTAGAGAGTAGATCTGATAAATGTATCTTTGTCGGTTACCCTAAGGAAACTAAGGGTTATTATTTCTTCGATCCCAAGGAGAACAAGGTTTTTGTTGCTCGGACGGCCATATTTCTTGAGAAGGAATTTCTTCTGCAAGAGGCCAGTGGGAGAGAAATAAAGCTGGATGAGAATCCAGACGAAGGACAAAGTAGTCAAGCAGAGTTGGATGAGCCTGAGCCGGTAGAACAGGTCATTGAACAACCTGAGGCTCAGATATCACGGGAACCGCGAAGATCGGGTAGGATCCGTCGACAGCCTGAGCGCTATGACGGAGTCTACATCATTGACAATGATGAACCCCTCACTTATGCGGATGCGGTCAGTGGACCGGAGTCAGCGAGATGGCTTGAAGCTATGCGCGCCGAGATGGACTCCATGTCAGATAACCAAGTTTGGGATTTGGTTGATCCGCCTCCGGGAATTATCCCTATAGGCTGTAAATGGATCTTCAAGAAGAAGATTGACATGGATGGTAACGTGGTTACCTATAAAAGCAGGCTAGTTGCGAAAGGTTTCAAACAAATCTACGGGATAGATTATGATGAAACTTTCTCACCTGTAGCTATGTTTAAGTCTATTCGGATTCTTTTCGCGATAGCTGCATATTATGATTATGAGATTTGGCAGATGGATGTGAAAACAGCTTTCCTTAATGGAAATCTGGATGAGGATGTGTATATGACACAACCAGAAGGTTTCACTAATCCAGCAGATCGTCATAAGATATGCAAGTTAAAGAAGTCTATTTATGGACTTAAACAAGCATCAAGAAGCTGGAACATTCGTTTTGATGAATCAGTCATTGAATTTGGTTTCATCAAGAACGAGGATGACCCGTGTGTATATAAGAGGTTTAGTGGGAGCGTGATTACTTTCCTAGTCCTCTACGTCGATGACATCTTGATCATTGGAAACGACATTCCTGAAATGCATGCTGTTAAGGCATGGCTAAGGAAATGTTTCCAGATGAAAGATTTAGGAGAAGCAGCCTATGTGTTAGGTGTGAAGATCTACAGGGATAGATCTAAGAGGCTTCTCGGGCTGTGCCAAAGTACTTACATCGATAAGGTCCTGGAGAGATTTCATTTAGAGAATTCTAAACGTGGATATCTTCCAGTCAGACATGGTCTGAATCTTTCGAAGAGTCAGTGTCCACAAACACAGACTGAGAAAGATGAAATGGACAATACGCCTTATGCTTCGGCTATTGGATCCATTATGTATGCGATGTTGTGTACTCGCCCAGACGTTGCTTACGGGTTAAGCGTAACCAGTCGTTACCAGAGTAATCCAGGTGTGGCGCACTGGATTGCAGTCAAGAACATTTTAAAATATCTGCGGAAGACCAAAGATATGTTCTTGATATATGGTGGTCAGGAAGAACTCAGTATTGAAGGATATACTGACGCTTCGTTCCAGTCTGACCAGGATGATTTCCGATCGCAATCAGGCTATGTTTTTAGCTTGAATGGAGGTGCAGTGGTGTGGAAGAGTTTCAAACAGTCAACTGTTGCTGATTCCACAACAGAAGCCGAGTATGTTGCAGCCTCGGAAGCATCCAAGGAGGCAGTATGGATTCGTAAGTTCGTGAGAGAACTTGGTGTCATTCCTTCGAGTGCAGATCCTTTGGTTATCTTTTGTGATAACACTGGAGCAATCGCACAAGCAAAGGAACCACGGTCGCACCAGAAGTCCAAGCACATACAGAGACGGTTTCATTTGATCAGGGAGATCATAGATCGAGGCGAGATCAAAGTCTGCAAGGTTCATACAGATGACAATCTGGCAGACCCGCTTACCAAGCCTCTGGCGCAGCAGAAGCATGAGAAGCACTGTAATAATATGGGTTTGAGATTTCTCAACCATTAGATTAAGTGCAAGTGGGAGATTGTTGGGGTATGCCCTTAAGGCTAATGTTTGAGGCCTATGGGAATGTATCTGTATCATGTAATAAACTCTTATGTTTATAAAGGCATGGTTGTTATTCAGTTAGCTACATTGTCTGCTGCAATATATGTTCTTCTGAATAATGTCTCAAAGCTGTTCAGCTGGGCTGACATGCTATTAAGTCCTTAGTCGATGTATCTTGGTGAACATGAGACAGCCTTGATATTGTTAAGACTAATATGTGTTCTAATCTTATAGGATGCTTCGAGCATGGAATAAGATGTAGACTCATGGGTACATGGGATGTACTGGACAGACCCTACTAGGATGTTCAATTGTTTGTCACAATGTGAATATTCCTTGATTATGACAAGTGGCACATTTCCTCTGACTTGAGATCACTTGTGTTTTCTAAATGATGATTGTCATTGTTTTGAGATAGTTCAATATCGTTTGAAACATAATGATTATAGACTATCTTGGATGATGAGCTTGAGTCAGGTTAGGGCACTAGTGATAGACATAGGATTGCCGTCTCCTTGTTTAAGGAGTGTGATGTTCTAAAGGGGCCCCCTGGATGAGATGATTGAGAGAGTGTATGGCCATACCCAGGTGACTATGATCATCTGATCTAATCATGCTCATCATATTGGAATTACAAGCTTGACAGGCTTGTCCAATAAGAACATCCAGTGGCAAAGGAAAAATGCATGCCTTGTGATTTGATTCACACTTGTGCTGTTTTTGGGTGTAGTCTTGGAAGACTCTTTTCTTTATATCGGGAGACAGTGATGTGTTGCTAGATACCTCTCACTGATCGTGATAACGTAAGTTGTCGTTACCGACATTTAAAGGAAACCCTTTGGGTCGCACAATTTGATGATATGGCTTACTTAAGTCAGATCGTGTGGACTGAATTATTTGGGTTCAGTTTAAAGGGATTTAATCTCTGATTGTAAGTGAGATCTGGTCTGATCATGTTTGATTGATTAGGGCTTGAGATCGGTAAGCTTTGATCGAGAGAATGCATGCCAGATCGGTCAGATCAGGGGCATCGTTGAGATCGACGGTTAGATCGTGAACCTTAGGGTTTATTTAAGATCTAGACTAGATCATTGGCTTGATTGGTTCTTAAACCGAACCAAAGTGAACCGGCTCACTAAATGAGCGCTTGGTTCATAGGGAGAGGAGTAGGCGACAAGTTCACTTGGCGTGAACGTTGTGGTGAGGAGTGGTTACTATTTTTAGTAACCATGATCTCCACTTGAGGGGGCTCTCGTCCGAATAGAGTATGCTCTATTTTCGCCACTTCCCATATTCCTCTCGTCCATATTCCTCTCGACATTCTTGTGTGAGTGCGGCGACGCTTGACGGATTGAGGAGGATTCGGCCAAGAGAGATTGACATCTCATTTTCCCTTCACTCGTCAAAGGACCTCTTGGAACCTTGCTAGCACAAGGAGCACCAAGAGAGATAGCGACATCATCTTGTGTGTGACGACAAGGAGAAGATCTCGTTTGATCTTTACTTCCAAGGTGCCATCTAGAAATGGAAATGGTATGGATCGAATCATCTCTTATGCAATCGGTTTTTCTTTAAGTTGATTATATAAGGTGCATGCGATTCTTAGAGACCCTATCCGCTGCTTGAAATTTGTTTTGCACCATGCTGGGTTTCGCCCCCCTCTCGAAAGGGGTTCCAACATCAAATGCATTCTTACCATCAAAGGCTAAGTGGCTAGGCGCAACATGAAGAATTCGGCTAGGGTAAGGGTTTGGGTGCATGTAGGGTTCATAAGGAAAGTCTCCAAGACTTTACCATAAACATCTTCCTACTTCTCATATGCGCCCAAGCTCTTTCCAAAAGAGTCCTCAAGCCATATCAGCCCCAATACTTGCCTTAGAGGCAAGTATTCCATCCAAGGAAGAAGGGCTAGGCGCCCTTTACTTCCATAATGAAGCAAAGGCGCCTCCCTCACCCCATTATGCCCCTAGGCGCCAATGGGGTGAGATTTCTCCCCATTATACCCTTTTAAGCCAATTCCTCTTCATGACAACTAATTATTGGGCCTCATTGGATAATGAGCTAGCCCAAACTTCATGGCATGGGTTGATTAAGCCATTGGATCTAATCCGATGCAACCCTAATCCAAATGTGACCAATCTAGGTCAATTTCGGGTCAACCTGCCAAAAATGAAGTTTGGCTCCAATAACTTTCTTCCAACTCATCAGGCCCATTGGCGCTGATGAAATCTTCCAAATGGATCCAAGTTATCCAATAACTTGATCCTAAGTCTTCTGATTAAAGCAACGTCAAGAGTCTATTGCGTGTGACCCCGTAGGATCCATATGACGATGGCAATGATGTAAACATCATAAATAGTGAGGGGTATCTAGCAACACATCACTACTACCCATGTCATAGGACTCAAGTCATTATGGCAACAACTCCTAACAAGCAACGAGGATTCCCATTGCATTACAGATCCCTTTTCCTAAGCTGATATCCTGCCATTGGATTAGTCTCATGTTTATTATCCAATGCATTGGTCATGACTCAACAAGTGTGGCCACACTTTCCTGTCATGCACCAATAAGGTGGGGCGCCCCGAGGTGGATATCATGCTTTCTCTGAAGGAAGGGGCAAATCCTACTATTGGTCATCCATGTCTCTACGTGACTTATGACATGCCCAATGACAGTTGTTTTGGTCTCCCAATTACGGAGAGACATAAGACTGTATTAAAGCATACCCATCATCAAATCTAAACATGAATACCTCAAGTCTAAGGATCAATGCAAACCTCTTGCATGTGAGATTGACTTGTTGACTAGACAAGTCAATCCTCACGGTGGATCACTCTAGTGCATCCAATGCACCTGTATGTCTGCGTTACTGTGCCCCGCACCTAACCAGCCCATACACCAGTCTCACATGTACCAAAGCTATCCAATATCCGCTAAGGTACCTTGTCTGGGGATAGCTTATGAGAACAGATCTAATCCAAACTCCTGGGACATTATTTATTCAACTCAATACATCAACACAGGTAGAGAAGTCTGCATAATAACGACCATGCCTATATAAATAGTAATAGTTCTATCAAAGTACATTCAAACAATGCCTGACCATGTCCATACATTGGTCTTCAGGGCATATACACCAACATCAGCAGGACAAGGTAGAAAGGAGGAAGGAAGCAGGGCTTCTACAGCCTCTACCTGCTCCTGAGAGACCTTTTGTTTCATTATCCATGGATTTCATTACCCATTTTTCCCGAGTGGATGGGATGGCATCGGTGTTCGTGGTGGTAGACCGATGTTCAAAGTATGCTATCTTTGTTGCAGCACCTGAGGTGTGCACAGCTGAAACCACTACAAACTTGTTTATGACTCATGTGGTGAAGCACTTTGGCTTACCCAGAGAGATTATTAGTGATAGAGACCCGAGATTCACAGGAAAATTTTGGTCTTCTTTATTTCAGAAACTGGGTACAGACCTTAAGATGTCTACTGCATACCATCCACAGACAGATGGACAGACGGAGAGAATAAATGCCTTATTAGAGGAGTATCTTAGGCATTATGTCTCTGCCACACAGAAGAACTGGATTAGGCTACTGGACACAGCCCAGTTTGCCTATAACATTCAAAAGTCATCTGCTACTGAAAAGAGCCCTTTTGAGTTGGTATTGGGGTGGCAACCATTGACACCCATGGACACTTTGAATAGGGGCGCAGGGGGGAAGTGCCAGGCCTATTGAGTATGTATAGGACAGATCCAAGCTGTGGGAGGAAGCTCAGGATTCTCTGAGGGAGGCTAGAGATAGAATGAAGCTCTACGCCGATAGAGACAGGAGGCATGTAGAGTTTGAGGTAGGAGAGTTGGTCCTTCTCAAACTCACACCTCAGATGTGGAGGAAGACTGAAGCTAAGACATATCATAGAGGCCTAGTAAGGAGATATGAGGGTCCTTTCAGGATCATAAAGAGAGTTGGTCCAGTGTCTTACAGGCTAGATCTACCTTCTTGGCTACAGTTCTATCCTACTTTCCACACTAGTCTTCTAAAGAAATATCATGAGGATGATAGGCATCCCGACCGTGGACAGGTGAGGAGACAACTTGCGAGGGGCAGAGTTGATTTTGGAAAGAGACTCGTGAAGATTTTAGACCACAGGGTCTATGGTTTGGGTTCACCTGGAGGTCGACGATCTGAATTTCTAATTCAGTGGGCTGAGGAGCCTGAGGAGGATGCTACGTGGGAGAAGACTGAGGATATAGCTCACTTTGAGGAGTTAGCTAGAGCATACCAGGATCACATGGACTCGAGGGCGAGTGCCATCTCAGGTGGGGGAGTATTGTGATGCCCTGGGTATACTGGGGTTATACCCCAGCCCATCCCATGGACTCAGTGGGATCTGAGGAGAGATGGAGGAGCTTGACGGGGAGTTAGGCTGGTGTTGCAGGGATCCTACTAGAGGAGTTAGGTTACTGACACTGTGTTAGTATGTTCTTGTAGGTACATCTACACATTCTATCCTTGGGCATGGCCTGGGGGTGCTTTGGAGTACTTGGAGACACTTTGGAGTTTGGAGCATGGTTAACTTAACCATGGTTAGTTTAACCATGGTCAGCTTAACCATGGTCACTGGACATGAGCCTGGGTTCGATCAGGTTTCAGTTCTGAGGTCTAGAGGTTGACCTAGGGGCCTAACACTTAGGTGCCATCTACATGTATGTTTAAATAAGTTGGCACATGTCTTGCATGTGACAACTTATGAGAACATCCATTAAGAGATTAAGTGAAGATCCATTAAGAGGTTAATTGGATCCCCACTCACTTAAGTCTCTTGGATCCACTTGGGCGACTATCCACATGAGGGTGGCGACTTGGATCCTTTACTTGGCAGATTCACTTGATGGGGCGGATTCAATTGAGTTGGCGGGTTGGTTCACTTAACCAAACCCGATCCAATTATTCAAATAGGCGAGTTTGCATGTTGGCGGCATCTCATGCAACCCTAATGCTCAAGCTAAGGCGACACCTTGTTGGAGGCGACAAGAGCTTGGCGATCTTCTTCCTTGAGGCGAGGAAGAAGACTTGGAAGGAGGCGGCATTGCTTGGCGAGTCCTTGAGGGAAGGACTTCTTCATCTGGCTACCTTCCTCCCTTCATCCTCATCACCGGCGATCCCTTTGGGTGGTGGCATCTTGCTGTCCACTAGGGTTCTTGGCGAGTTCTTGGGCTTGGAGGCGAGTCCAAGAAGAGGCGACATCAACAAACCCTAGAGTCTTCCACTCTAGGGTCCGGGCCACAAAGATTTATCTTTGTGGGGTTTTCTTGGGCGTGGCTTCTTGAGGAGAGGAGTGTGCATCCATTGTTCATAGCTTGCTTTGGTATAACTCTTCCAAAACTATTGTATGAACGATCGTTGATTATACATATTGCTTGTGTACCTCTTCCCGGGATTAGGGAAGAGGGTCCTCTTATTCCTGAGTATTCTTACTTGGAGAAGAGTTAGTTCTTCGTTGGTTTTATGGATTTAGCTTAGGTGAGGCGCAAGCATTGTGCTTGTCTTCATCCTTCGCTCGCTGTGTAGTTGTGGATATATTGCCCTAGGTTAAGCAGGCCGGTAGTTGATTATCTGCTTAGGGTTTTCTGGGTGCGATATCTGCCAGTGTCTCTTGTGTGTGGACAGGGCGCCTGAAGTGTGCAAAGTGATTAGGGTCACGAAACCCTAATCCGCCACTCAGTCAGTGCTTCAGAGATTCAGTCAGACAGTTAGGCTGAGCTAGAGGCAGTCGGGGTTGAGGCAGATTGAGTGTTGAGTGATCTATATTGCTGAGAGACGATCTGTAGTGAGAGAGCGCGCATTGTATTTCTTATTTGCTTCCGCATAGTACGCATTGTTAGGTGTGTGTTAGCTGACGGTTTACACAGAGATTGTGTAGATTGTGCTATCACGCTCTAGTTTTAGGCGCAAAAAATTGGGGCGTGACAACTAACTCTCTTTTCGGGGTTTGGTCGTAGCTCACTGTATAAAAGTTGAATTTTATGACTTGATATATATATTTCTCTATTTATCTTTGTTCTTATTCATGTCTAGGATGTTTTCATTCATGTTTATGTACTGGCCATATGTATGCATACTTTAGATGTTGTGGGATGGACTGAGAGGTGAACGACAATCATCGGAATCCCTTAGACTGGACTAGTTTGGCGAGAGCACTCGAAATCACCCGAGGAACCCTAATCCTTCACAGAACCCATTGGATCCGCTTAACCCAGTAAGCCACGAGTTGGAGACTTGGGTTAAGTCGGATACCGGACAGTGTCCTGAGAGGGAGCGCGTCTATACCCTAGGAAGGATTACTTTGAGAGCTTAGATAAAACAAGAGTAAAACATCAAGCCTTAAACATCAAAACTCGATTAAAACCCAATACCCAGATTCTCTCTCATAGACTTAAAACCCCGATGGTTTTGCTCTCTGCTTTGTTTGATTTTAGTTCGCTTTAGTTTAATCTCTTGCACTAGGATATTAGCTATTTCTCCATTAATCATTAACCTAGCTATTAGTTGACTGATTAGTTAATACTTGACCCCTAGTCCTCGTGGGATCGATACTTATTATATTACGCAATAGACCGTGCACTTGCGATAGCAACCGTCGAGGCCCTATCAAGTTTTTGGCACTATTGCCGGGGACTAGGTTGCCAATATTAACACGATCAGAAGATTGATAGACTAGGTTTAGTTAGATTTTATTTACCTCTTTATTTTGTTCATTTGCTTTTTATTTTTAGTTATAGTTTTTATCTGGTGCGGTGCTACTAATCTCTTTTATCAAGGTACTTGTTTATGCCCAGGAACACTATTCGAACAGGGAAACTTGTACCTGGGGACTCGGAGATAGAGCATACTTTCCGTTTGGTCAGAAGAAATTTGAAAAGATTAAAGCTTGAAGGACAATTTTCTGATAGTCAAACAATAGAAGCCAACGCGAATCGCTCTCTAAAGGACTTTGCAGCACCCACCATCTCTAGTGTGCACTCGAGTATATCGCGTCTAGCTATCGAAGCTAACAACTTCGAGATAAAGCCGTGACTTGTACAAATGGTGCAACAGAACCAATTCAGTGGAGCAGCCACTGACGATCCTAACCTTCACTTATCTATTTTTTTAGAATGCTGCGACTTTAAAGATTAGTGGTGCTCATCCTGATGCTATCAAATTAAGACTCTTCCCTTTCTCTCTCCGGGATCGAGCTAGGGCATGGCTGCAGTCTTTACCGCAGGCCTCTATTATAATGTGGGAGCAATTGTCTCAAGCTTTTCTGTCAAAATACTTTCCACCGAGCAAAATAGCCCAGCTCAGAAATCAAATCACCAACTTTGCCCAATGAGAAGGAGAGTCCCTGTATGAAGCATGGGATCGGTTCACACCATGGTTTACAGAAATGAGTGATCATTCACACCTTCTATCGTGGATTGCTATACCAGACCAGACTTTCTGTAGATGCTGCTACTGGTGGGGCACTAATGAACAAGAACTATGATGAAGCGATGGAGTTGATTGAGGACATGGCCCTCAATCATTATCAGTGGTCAGGAGAGAGGAGCCAACCAGTTCGAAGTTCAGGGAAGTTTGACATGAATATGATTAATTACCTAGTAGCAAAAGTAGATTCACTTTCTTCTAAACTTGACTCTATCAATGTTTCTACTTCTAATTCTATGACTTGTGATGTTTGTGGAGTAACAGGACATTCCTCTGATGATTGCCACATTTGAATGCTCCCTCTGAACAAGTCAACGCTATTGGGAATTTCAGGAACCAAAACGATCCTTACTCGAACACATACAATCCAGGATGGAGAAATCATCCCAATTTCTCCAACAGTTTAAATCAAGGGCAAGTTCCTCCTGTAAATTTTTCTAATCAGAATTTCTCTTCTAATTTCAGGCCCCCTCCTGGAATACAACATCCATCTGCCAATCAAAGACAACAAGATCCTCCTCAGAAATCCAGATTAGAGTCGATGTTGGAAAATTTTATGGCAACTGAAATGAAGCACAATGACTCTATAAATGAGCAAATTCGCCAGTTGAACATGAAGGTGGACTATGTCTCCACTCACTCGAAAATGATGGAAAGCCGGATCACAGAGCTGGACCAGCGAACCAGTTCATTGTCAAGACACCCAGGAATGCTTCCAGCTCAACCTGAAGCAAATCCGAGAGATCAGTGCAACGCCATCATGACGAGTGGTAGTGAGCGATAAGAGGGATCTGAAACCGAACACGTAGGGGATGAAGAGGAAAGATCTGAAAGCCAGAAAAAGGAACCCCATCATGAGACTCATGACGCACTCGACGCTGAAATGATAATGGTGGTTGTTAAAGACTCAGCAGATTCCGCATGTAATCAGCCACCTCTCAAAATCGAGGATCCTGGTAGTTTTGATATACCATGCACGATCGGCAACATTTCATTCGCTCGAGCACTCTTGGATTTGGGTTCTGGGGTGAGCATCATGTCATCCGTCACCTTCAAGAAGCTGGACTTGGGAGATCTCAAATCAACATCTCAGGTTCTCCAGTTCGCAGACAGCTCTAGACTTCACCCGCTCGGGGTCACTGAGAATGTACCATTGCAATTTAAAGGATTCTCTATCCCGGTAGACTTTGTGATTCTGGATATGGACGAAAACTCCACTTTCCCTCTTATATTGGGTAGGCCATTCCTTGCTGCCGTCAGAGCCATAATTGATGTCTCGCATAGGACGATGAAGTTCTGCATTCATGGAAATGCTATATCATTCAATCTTCCTGCTATTAACAATGAACTCTATCTTTCAGGTTCCAGGGAGAGCAGAGCAGTGGTGGATGAAAGGACTGCACAGTTGTTGTATCCCAACAAGTAGGTAAACTAAACTTATTCTTAAAGTCGTAGCCAAAACCTAGGTAATGGTGCACAGGAACTTGTCACCCCCTGATACGGCTCTAAAAATTTGTTCGGTCACCACACTTGTTGTTTTCTCCTCAAGTGCACGGATACGCGAAGTAATAATTAAGATATCGAACCCACAGAGACCTATGTTGTCGAATACCAAATAGCTGATTTCTTACTATCTAGGCAAATCGAAGTAGTGAAAATAGCAATCGGAAACTAAAATGGAATTATCAGAGAGAAAAGCTGGGACTAGGGTTTCGTTCATTTTAACTTTTACGACTAGATATGAATAAGGATTTCGTCAGTTCAATTTTAACATGATGAAGATGTAATTCACTTAATAAAAGGATTGTTTCACTTTCGTGCAAACAACCGCGCAGGGATTTGTCCCCGCTTTCGCGCAAGATTCGTCCCAACACTGAAGATAAGTAAATTATCAAACAATGAACACAAGGATCACTTTCGTGCATCCGAATTCTTGGTTGATAATCTCTAGAGGAGTCTCAAGGATCACTTTCGTGCATTCGAGTCTCGACACTGTAAGATCCGGAAATTTATTAGCAGGTAAGAAAAATAAAGTTTTGATTATTTAGCATTTTTGTAGAAGTTTTTCAATGAGATAATGTATCGATTTGTGTATTTTCCTGCTATGTAAAAATATGTGTCACGGAGAGGATTCGAACCTACGACTTAAGGCGTAGAATGTGTGCTGTGTACCACTAGGTTAGTGGTGTCTTTCTATTAGAAAAGGGTAAGAGCTCTTGATAAGGGTGAGGTGGAGATTAACTTATACTAAAGGGTTATTGGATCTTCCACTTATGTTTGCTATTGGGTTTGGATTCTTTGGAGGTAGAAAACGAAAGTGTGAGGGTTTACTCACGTTTTTCCCTCAATTCCCTCTTTGCTCACGATTTTCTCCCTTGGGCGAGTGGTGGTGAAGGTGGCGGCTTCTTCTTCTCCTTCTCCTCTTCTTGTGGCCGGCGGCGATTGGTGGTGGAGGCGAATTCCGGCGGTCCTTGGGTGCTCCGGCGACGTGAGTGGTGTGAGGGGAGGCGTGAGGGTGTTGGCTTGGAAGAAACGAAATTGAAGGTGAGTGGATTTTCTCTCCACCTAGTTCACGCATATTGAAGGTGTTGCATGATTTAGAGAGGATTAATGTCTAGAAATATGATATGAACTCATGCTTGCAAAATTGTACACGTTTTCTTGCTTTCCCCCAAAAATTTTGAAACCCTAGTTGCATGAAAATTAGGGCTTTTCATTTTTGAGACTTCTAATCATCAATTAGACCTTGATTGAACATGTATGTAACTTTGAATTTTTCAATTGCATGAAGATTAGGGCTTGAATGAGAATTTTGCCCCTTCATCATGAAATTACGCCTAAACGTATGGGCAAAAATTGGGGCAAACCTGATTTTCATGATATTGGGTATATGAGGATTCTATAGTTTTTTTTTTGGGAATTTTTGGAAATAAAAATTTCTGTTGACTGACATTGACCGAGGGGTAATTCGGTAAATTTTCTAGTTAAATTGGGGAAAAACTTGAAATTACGAATCTAGGGATCATGAGGGACGTAATGACTATTTTTACGAAATTTTTGGATAACTTTTCCTGCATGACTTAAACTTTGAACTAGGGGCATTTCTGTCTTTTGTTATAAGAACTAGGAGAAAACTATGAATCTGTAATATTCTGTATGTATGTTATCTGTGGATGAAATTTGGTGTATTTTCTGCATTAATATGTATTTTTAGTTGAATGGTGTATGTAGAAAGTAATGACATGAAATATTGATTGATAACCTTTGATGATAACTTAGAAAAGGTTAAACTATACTTGCATGAAATCTAAGGACCTTTCCTGAACTCGATTGATGTGATGTCTAAGATAATGTTCGTGTTGTATGATTGAGGATAAGAGTCCTAGACTTGTGTGGACTGAACCTAAGGGTTAACTAGAGCACTCAGTGAACAGTCATTCTGATTTGGGGTTGGAGAATCCACCCATCCTATTCTGATATGTTTCCGGTAATGGAGGGACTGTTCTAGAGTCTAGTGACCAGGTTAGAGGTTCAGGTTTCCGGTTTGTGTTAAGGGTATTTTGTCCAAGTGATAAACCTTTTGAGAGTTGGGTGTTTGAAGCAAAGTGCCACGTCTTGGTCAGACGGGGGCCACCTCTTGAATTCATTCACCTCCCGTTCTGTTCTGTTTGTGTTCCTGGTAAGGGGGTGGTTGAGTGTCGTAGAGCAAAGTGCCACGTCGTGACCTGGCGGGGGCCACCTCTTGAATCTACACCTCACCGATATTCCTTGCTGCAGGTTACTCTCAGTGCCTTGACGAGGGCCGGGTTGGACCCACGGGGTCAATTCTGTAATCACTGGACAATAGTTGTGTGAGTCGTAGTCTGTTTAGCCGGATAGGCCAATTTGTGATCTTGTTGCCCGGGATTGTGGGCGTATTGTTTTCTGATAATGATTGTGATTTATGATTTCGGTTTTATTGTGTATCATACTTGATATCTTCCGTTAAAGTTTTGAAAAGATATCTGCATCTATTTTTGATTGTATATGCGTGGATGGTCGAATGAGACTATCTACTCACTGAGCCGTGTAGCTCATCCCACCAATATTTTCAAATACAGGGCAGGAGCCTACAGCCTGAGCGGATGTTAGTTTACTGACTTGATATTTTGGGGCCTGCGAGCCTGTGCTATTTTGAGGGCCGGATGTGGCCAAGGTTTTATGATTTTTGGTTCATGGACATGTTGGCCGGATGTGGCTGTTTCTTTCTCGATTACTGTGATATTGTTGCCGGGTTGGCATTTGGTTTTGGTACGACTGTTAAACCGAGGGCTTAAGCCTGTTTTCGGTGAATTCTGTTTTATCTAGAATTATTGATTTTCGTGGTTTATTAATTTGATTTTGTGATAAGGATTGAGCATGTTGATTTAGAAATGGTGTGTTTCTGTTTGTGGTCAGCATGTTGACCCAATTGGTAGTATTATGGAATATGTACAGGAATTTTCCTTAGTTTTCTGGGGACATGCTGCCGAAATTTTTCGTATCGGTTTTTTTTGTAAGCTATTATTCCCTAGCATCTGTCTTGTTGATTGTGTGTGACGTTCCCTATCTTCCACGGATTCTGTCTGTGTTTGGGGTTATTTCTGAGGGGGCGTTACAGAGTGGTATCAGAGGGAATGAGCTAGCTAATAATAGCTGTTTCGGGGGTGGAAAACCTTGCTTGTGTATTGCTAGACAGCTAGGAAGCTTGTTTGAGAACTGACTTGATTGTAAATCTGATTTGTGTGTATTTGTTTTGTGTGTGTTTAAGGAGCCAGTATGGTACGCCTCAGGTCGAGTGATAGTGCTGGCAGCAGTGATCAGACTGCTGAATTCCTGCGGGCTATGGAGTCTTTGACTGGTATGGTGCAGCAGCAGAACGCACTAATCCAGCAATAGGCTCAGATGCTGCAGCAGCAGCAGACCCAGCACCAAGAAGTGCAGCAGCAGCTGTTACAGCAGAATCGCGAACAGCAACGCGAGTTCAGAGAGCAGTTGCAGCTTCTGTCTCAGACACAGATACCGACGCAAGGGCGGGGGTCTGAGTCTGACTCGGGCCCAGGGTCTAGCTTGCCGGAGGACACCCATAGGCGCTATGCCTTGCTTGTGGGTGAATTCCAGAGGTTGGGCCCTAGCTCTTTTTATGGGAGTCCAGACTACAGGACAGCAGAGGACTGGCTTTCCGGCTTGGAGAAGATCTTCCAAGTGATGCGATGTTCAGATGAGGACAGACTATGTTTGGCCGCTTATATGATGCGTGGTGACGCGGATGTGTGGTGGAAGAGTGAGCTGAGACTCGCGGTGGACAGATCTGAACCGGTGACGTGGCAATACTTCTTGTCCCGGTTCAATGAGAAATTCTTTCCCACTAGCATGGTTGAGGATAGGGAGGTGGAGTTCATCCACTTGGAACAAGGAGACATGACAGTGGATCAATATGATTTGATGTTCTCAAAGCTTGGGAAGTATGCTCCACACTTAATAAATACTGAGGAGAGACGAGCTAAGAAATTTCTCAGGGGTCTCAGAAGGGATATCAGACAGAAGGTAGGACTGCAGCACTTGGAGACTTATGCTGAGATGCTGGACCGTGCCCGTACCGCAGAGAAGTACATCCTGGAAGAGCAGGCCGAGACGGCCCTAGTTGTAGCCCCTATAGCTGAGGTACCGGTTTCCCAGCAGACTGGTGGAGGCAGTAGGAAATACCATAAGGGGAAGGATCAGAAGAGAGGCCGATACAGACCTTACCAAGGGAAGGGACCTCAGAGACCGCAGCAGACATCTCAGCCACAGCAGAGACCGCAGCAGACATCTCAGACACAGCAGCAGAGTACTGATGGCCGGGTAGAGGACAGAGTCTGCTACCATTGTGGGGCCAAGGGTCACCTGAGGGCGGACTGCCACAAGAAGTCCGGGGCGTGCTTCAAGTGCGGAAAACTGGGGCACAGGATGAAAGATTGCACGGCGCCTGGGCCACAGATCCGGGGTACCGATAGACCAGCTGTCCAGGCCAGAGTCTACGCTATAGCAGAGAAGGACACTCGAGCTTCCCGATCCGTCGTGGAAGGTACTTTACATGTTTTTGATCAGTTAGCTCGTATTTTGTTTGATCCGGGGTCCAATTTGTCCTTTGTGTCTGCTAAATTTGCTTCTAGACTACCTGTCTCACCTAGAGTACTAGATTACACAGTTTCAGTATGTACACCCCTGGGGGATAGTTTATCCACTGACATAGTCTACCCTGACTGTGTTATTCACGTAGAGCAGTACCAGTTTATAGTTGATTTGATACTGCTAGGCATGCAGGATTATGATTTGATCCTAGGCATGGATTGGCTATCTTCTCACCACGCTACAGTGGATTGCTTTGAGAAGATTGTTACTCTGCATCTGCTTGATGGGAGTCATCTACTAGTAAGGGGCCTGGTGTCTGATCAAGGGCCACATATGATATCATTTGTGCATGCCAGCAAGTTGCTAGCCAGTGGGTGCAAAGGATACCTTGCACATGTTAAGGTGCAAGAAGACTCAGCTCCAGACTTAGCTCAGATAGAGGTAGTCTGTGAGTTTCCTGATGTATTCTCAGATGAGTTTTCAGATTTGCCTCCCCACAGGGATGTGGAGTTTGGTATTGAGCTGGTGCCTGGTACAGCTCCAATATCAAAGGCTCCTTATCGTATGGCCACCTCAGAGTTAGCTGAGTTGAAGAAGCAGTTAGAGGAACTGCTTGAAAAGGGGTATATCAGACCGAGTGCTTCACCCTGGGGAGCGCCAGTCTTGTTTGTAAAGAAGAAGGACGGAACACTGAGAATGTGCATAGATTACCGCCAGTTAAATCAGGTGACGGTAAAGAATAAGTATCCTCTTCTGAGGATAGATGACCTGTTCGATCAGTTGCAGGGTGCCACTGTGTTCTCCAAGATCGATCTGAGGTCAGGATACCATCAGCTCAGGGTCAAGGATGAAGATATCCTAAAGACTGCTTTCAGGACCAGGTATGGGCACTACGAGTTTGTAGTTATGCCTTTTGGACTGACCAATGCACCTGCTGTTTTTATGGATCTGATGAACAGGGTGTTTCATGAGCTGTTAGACACTTGTGTGGTGGTGTTCATAGATGATATACTGGTATACTCCCGTACTTCTCAGGATCACGCTAGGGACTTGCGCAGGGTACTAGCAATTCTGAGGAAGCACCAGTTGTATGCTAAGGCCAGCAAGTGCGAGTTTTGGTTGGATCAGATCAGCTTTTTGGGGCATGTGATATCTGGTAAGGGCGTGTCTGTGGATCCAGTGAAGGTACAGGCTATCCTGAACTGGGGAAGACCAACTAGTGCCACGGAGATCCGGAGCTTTCTGGGTTTAGTAGGTTATTACAGGAGGTTTGTGGAGGGGTTCTCCAAGTTGGCGGGTTCCTTAACCAAGCTGACCAGGAAAGAGGCTAAGTTTGTTTGGGACGAGAAGTGTGAGGAAAGCTTCCAGGAGCTAAAAAGGAGATTGACCAGTATGCCCATCCTTATCATTCCTACTGATGGGGAGAGGTTTACTGTTTATACTGATGCCTCAGGCAAAGGACTGGGCTGTGTCCTGATGCAAAAAGGGGCCGTAGTAGCTTATGCTTCGCGGCAACTGAAGGAGTATGAGTTAAACTATCCCACACACGATTTGGAGTTGGCGGCAGTGGTTTTTGCACTGAAGATATGGCGCCACTATCTATTGGGACAGGAGTTTGACTTATTTACTGATCATCAGAGTCTCAAGTACATTTTCACTCAAAAGGAGTTGAATATGAGGCAGAGAAGGTGGATGGAGCTAATAAAGGATTATGATTTCTCTATTCAGTATCAGGCCAGGAAAGCCAATGTGGTAGCTGATGCATTGAGCAGACACCCAGTTACTTCTGTAGCCGCACTGAGGGTCAGTGAGTGGCAGTTACTGCAGGAGTTCTGAGAGCTCAGGGTTGAGGTGTCTCCCAGAGTTCAGTCTGGATATGTGGCTTTTCTCCGGGTTCAGTCTGCTTTACTACCGAGGATCAAGGATCAGCAGCTGGTAGATCCGAGTCTAGTTCAGATCAGGGAGAGGTTGGCTGCCGGGCCAGTGGAGGATTTCAGTTTATCTGGTGATAGTATTCTGCGGTTCCGTGGAAGGGTGTGTGTCCCTGAGGAACCTAGTCTGAGGAGAGAGATCTTGGAGGAGGGTCATAACTCCAAGTATTCCTTGCATCCCGGAGTCACAAAAATGTATCAGGATTTAAAGAAAGATTTCTGGTGGCCGGGCATGAAGAAGGAGGTCGCGATGTTCGTATCTCGGTGTTTGACCTGTCAGACTATGAAGGCCGAACACCAGAGACCTGGGGGATTATTGCAGCAGCTCCCTATTCCGCAGTGGAAGTGGGAGTGCATTAGTATGGATTTTGTTTGTGGGTTGCCTCGGACTAGGAGAGGGCATGATGCGGTTTGGGTCATTGTAGACAGGCTCACGAAGGCTGCACACTTTTTGCCTATTCGGATGACTTATCCACTTGATCGGCTGGCTAAGCTGTACATCGATGAGATAGTCAGATTACACGGAGTGCCTGTGGATATTGTATCAGACCGCGATTCCAGATTCCTTTCCAGATTCTGGAAGAGTTTACATGAGGGTCTTGGCACTAAGTTGAGTTTTAGTACCGCCTACCATCCGCAGTCAGATGGTCAGACAGAGCGTACTATACAGACTTTGGAGGATTTGTTGAGGGCTTATGTTGTAGATTGGAGTTCTGAGTGGGACAGTGATTTATCCCTGATAGAGTTCACCTATAATAACAGCTTTCACTCCAGTATTCAGATGGCTCCGTACGAGGCTCTGTATGGCAGGAAGTGCAGGTCACCTCTGAGTTGGGAGGAATCGGGGGACCGGATGATTTTGAGATCAGAGGCTGTACAGGAGGCTACAGATAGAGTCAGAATTATCCAGGAAAAACTGAAGGTTGCTCGGGACAGGCAGAAGAGTTATGCTGATGATCGCCGTCGTCCCTTAGAGTTTATGGTGGGGGATCATGTGTTTCTGAAGGTTTCACCAACCAAGGGTGTCATGCGGTTTGGCAAGAAAGGAAAGCTGAGCCCGAGGTTTGTTGGACCTTACGATATTGTAGAGAGGGTTGGTCCTGTAGCTTACAGACTAGCTCTGCCACCATCTCTGGAGCATCTTCATAATGTATTTCATGTGTCAGTTTTGAGGAAATACTGTGCAGATCCATCACATGTGCTTGATTCTGCTCCCCTGCAGATCCAGAGTGATCTGACTTTTGTAGAGAGACCACTGAGGATTGTGGATAGGAAAGACAAAGTCCTAAGGAACAAGATAATACCGCTTGTAAAAGTTATCTGGGGAAACCAGTCAGTCGAAGAAGCTACTTGGGAGACAGAGTCAGATATGAGAAGAGAGTTCCCTCAGCTGTTCGATAATTTGGGTGATGAGCTTTAGAGGACTAAAGCTTTTTAAGGGGGGAGGAATGTAAGATCCGGAAATTTATTAGCAGGTAAGAAAAATAAAGTTTTGATTATTTAGCATTTTTGTAGAAGTTTTTCAATGAGATAATGTATCGATTTGTGTATTTTCCTGCTATGTAAAAATATGTGTCGCGGAGAGGATTCGAACCTGCGACTTAAGGCGTAGAATGTGTGCTGTGTACCACTAGGCTAGTGGTGTCTTTCTATTAGAAAAGGGTAAGAGCTCTTGATAAGGGTGAGGTGGAGATTAACTTATACTAAAGGGTTATTGGATCTTCCACTTATGTTTGCTATTGGGTTTGGATTCTTTGGAGGTAGAAAACGAAAGTGTGAGGGTTTACTCACGTTTTTCCCTCAATTCCCTCTTTGCTCACGATTTTCTCCCTTGGGCGAGTGGTGGTGAAGGTGGCGGCTTCTTCTTCTCCTTCTCCTCTTCTTGTGGCCGGCGGCGATTGGTGGTGGAGGCGAATTCCGGCGGTCCTTGGGTGCTCCGGCGACGTGAGTGGTGTGAGGGGAGGCGTGAGGGTGTTGGCTTGGAAGAAACGAAATTGAAGGTGAGTGGATTTTCTCTCCACCTAGTTCACGCATATTGAAGGTGTTGCATGATTTAGAGAGGATTAATGTCTAGAAATATGATATGAACTCATGCTTGCAAAATTGTACACGTTTTCTTGCTTTCCCCCAAAAATTTTGAAACCCTAGTTGCATGAAAATTAGGGCTTTTCATTTTTGAGACTTCTAATCATCAATTAGACCTTGATTGAACATGTATGTAACTTTGGATTTTTCAATTGCATGAAGATTAGGGCTTGAATGAGAATTTCGTCCCTTCATCATGAAATTACGCCTAAACGTATGGGCAAAAATTGGGGCAAACCTGATTTTCATGATATTGGGTATATGAGGATTCTATAGTTTTTTTTTTGGGAATTTTTGGAAATAAAAATTTCTGTTGACTGACATTGACCGAGGGGTAATTCGGTAAATTTTCTAGTTAAATTGGGGAAAAACTTGAAATTACGAATCTAGGGATCATGAGGGACGTAATGACTATTTTTACGAAATTTTTGGATAACTTTTCCTACATGACTTAAACTTTGAACTAGGGGCATTTCTGTCTTTTGTTATAAGAACTAGGAGAAAACTATGAATCTGTAATATTCTGTATGTATGTTATCTGTGGATGAAATTTGGTGTATTTTCTGCATTAATATGTATTTTTAGTTGAATGGTGTATGTAGAAAGTAATGACATGAAATATTGATTGATAACCTTTGATGATAACTTAGAAAAGGTTAAACTATACTTGCATGAAATCTAAGGACCTTTCCTGAACTCGATTAATGTGATGTCTAAGATAATGTTCGTGTTGTATGATTGAGGATAAGAGTCCTAGACTTGTGTGGACTGAACCTAAGGGTTAACTAGAGCACTCAGTGAACAGTCATTCTGATTTGGGGTTGGAGAATCCACCCATCCTATTCTGATATGTTTCCGGTAATGGAGGGACTGTTCTAGAGTCTAGTGACCAGGTTAGAGGTTCAGGTTTCCGGTTTGTGTTAAGGGTATTTTGTCCAAGTGATAAACCTTTTGAGAGTTGGGTGTTTGAAGCAAAGTGCCACGTCTTGGTCAGACGGGGGCCACCTCTTGAATTCATTCACCTCCCGTTCTGTTCTGTTTGTGTTCCCGGTAAGGGGGTGGTTGAGTGTCGTAGAGCAAAGTGCCACGTCGTGACCTGGCGGGGGCCACCTCTTGAATCTACACCTCACCGATATTCGTTGCTGCAGGTTACTCTCAGTGCCTTGACGAGGGCCGGGTTGGACCCACGGGGTCAATTCTGTAATCACTGGACAATAGTTGTGTGAGTCGTAGTCTGTTTAGCCGGATAGGCCAATTTGTGATCTTGTTGCCCGGGATTGTGGGCGTATTGTTTTCTGATAATGATTGTGATTTATGATTTCGGTTTTATTGTGTATCATACTTGATATCTTCCGTTAAAGTTTTGAAAAGATATCTGCATCTATTTTTGATTGTATATGCGTGGATGGTCGAATGAGACTATCTACTCACTGAGCCGTGTAGCTCATCCCACCAATATTTTCAAATACAGGGCAGGAGCCTACAGCCTGAGCGGATGTTAGTTTACTGACTTGATATTTTGGGGCCTGCGAGCCTGTGCTATTTTGAGGGCCGGATGTGGCCAAGGTTTTATGATTTTTGGTTCATGGACATGTTGGCCGGATGTGGCTGTTTCTTTCTCGATTACTGTGATATTGTTGCCGGGTTGGCATTTGGTTTTGGTACGACTGTTAAACCGAGGGCTTAAGCCTGTTTTCGGTGAATTCTGTTTTATCTAGAATTATTGATTTTCGTGGTTTATTAATTTGATTTTGTGATAAGGATTGAGCATGTTGATTTAGAAATGGTGTGTTTCTGTTTGTGGTCAGCATGTTGACCCAATTGGTAGTATTATGGAATATGTACAGGAATTTTCCTTAGTTTTCTGGGGACATGCTGCCGAAATTTTTCGTATCGGTTTTTTTGTAAGCTATTATTCCCTAGCATCTGTCTTGTTGATTGTGTGTGATGTTCCCTATCTTCCGCGGATTCTGTCTGTGTTTGGGGTTATTTCTGAGGGGGCGTTACAGACACTAGTTTTACTCTTGGATCTCCAATGTTCCGATTCTTGCTTTCGCACAAGATCTCCACGTTTGACAATTAGACTCGATCTATAGATACATGTTATAATCATGGCAATTAATCTACTAGAAAAGATCAAATTGGATCTAACCTGAGGAAGGGATCCTAACATGCAATTCTAGGGCTCCAAATTCTCAAGCAATTACCTTTCAGTCAATAGCGAAAGTTATAAGAACATAATTAGTAACATGGATCTATAGAGAGTCTAAGCACAATTATCACAAGAGCAAAATCGTCATGCTAAGATTAAACGCAATGAAATAGTGAGAAAGAAGTTATCTAATCATTAAAAATCAAGTGAACTACTCCCCCATGTCCCAAGAGTAATTTAAGCTAGCATGGTGAAGGAAATACAATATTCCATAATTTCAGAAAATCAAAAATCAACAAAAGGAAGAGTTTTTAGAAAATACGCGGCTGTGAAGTATTTCACAGCCGTATTTTGCAAAAGAAGGCGTGAACAGTGGTGGCGATCCTTCTTCCTCTGATTTCTCCTCCAATTTGTCTCCTTTCGATCCAAAACTTCTGGCACGTCATCTCCTTCACTAGGCGATGCTTTAGTAGAAGAATCACGGCCAGAGATCGTCTGGATCAAGCGCGGTAGCGAAACCCTAGGCGGTGGCGTGTACTCCGAATTCTCCCATGACAGTTAACCAAGTTTGGGTCTTTTGGTGTTTGGCTCATCCTCTCGTCCCAAGCTCCCCTTTCTCTTCTTACGGTCTTTTGTTTTAAGCTCTAGATTGACCGCCATCATCTCTGCAAAAATCGGGCGTTGAAATTGACCTGGGAGTCGCGTTCAAAAACAGAAATACGACAGTGTAATATCTTACGACACTGCTGTAAAATCCATCGATCATTCTGTTCTGAAATTGCTGGAAAATACGACACCGTAATTTGGTTTATGGCAGTGCCGTAAAATCGGCTGAACTCTCTGGTCGAATTCGTCTGGAAAATACGGCCCGTGTAAATGTTTACGGCAGTGCCGTAATTTCAGGCCAACTTTCTGTTCTGAAGACGTCTGGAAAATACGGCCCGTAAACTGGTTTACGGTAGTGCCGTAAAATCGGCTAAGGTTTCTTTTCCGAAAGTGCCCCAAAATACGGCCGTGTAAATTCTTACGGCGGTGCCGTCTTTTCGTGAAAACCTTCTATTTGGAAAATCACCAAAATACGGCCGTGATCTCGATAATACGGTAGACGTGAAAATACCGTACCGTAAAATCCTTTACGGCCCTGCCGTATTTTTGGTTCTTTGCCTCGATTTACATGAAATTTCTTGGGTGCCTTCTTCTTGATGATGAGAACTCTTCCTTGTATTTGATTTTGCTTGAAAACGCCTAAAATAGCGTCTTTTTGCCTGAAAAATATGAAAAACCAAAACAGAAGTAGACTTTGCAATATTTGATGGGTTTATTATGGAGACAAGTAAAAGATCCTCAATTTAGCTTGAAAGGGTATCTAAAATGATGCAAAATATATTACATATTTTGGTGGCATCAAACACATAAGGCTCAAACCTTGCTTGTCCTCAAGCAAAAATCAAATTTTGATTTCAAATTTAAAGAATAACCTTTTCATGCTCAAATAAATTTCTAAAATACAACTTGTCAATGAAAAATTCTATTAATTGATTTACAAAATTTCAAGTAAACATATCATCTTCAGAACTCAATTTTCTAGATTCACAACTCAATCAAATAAAATTTTGCGATCGTATAATAAATAGAATTTTCAATCTCATGATTTCACCCAGTATCAATTTAAATCTATCATGGCTTTTGTTTATAGGAATTAGGTCTCCAAGATCTTTTTCCACACATAATTTTTTTTTCTTTTTTATGCATTTTGTTTATTTTTGTAAAGATGGCATGTACCCACATAGACACATACTTTTTATTTTTGACTTCAACTCTTTCTTCGGTACCGCTGTGAATTTTACACAGTGCCAAGTAGAGGAGTCTTATTCTTTTTCTCTCTCATTATTTTTCATGTATAAACTTCAACCCATGTTCTTAGGTACCACTATCAATTTTACATAGTGCCAAGTAGGGGAGTCTCTCACTATTTTTATGGATCTTCGATTCTTCTTTCCCAACAAATAGCAAAAATAGACTAAGCCTCAACTAGGTTGATCAATTGATCTAAATTCTCAAATCATACTAATATACTCATTTTATTCAAAAGAGAAGTTTCACCATTAAATCTTACTCTTCAAATAATATATCTACCCAAAATTTTATGCATCAATCAATGTCATATCTCAATAGACAAATATGTATTGAAGAAATAAATTTAACATGACAGGGCTATATCTTCAATCATGCATCGTGGAAGATATTTATCAATGAAAATCTTTTTCAAAAAAAAATAGGATCACACCTCAAGATGGTAGAAAGTGGATCGTATGCATCCAATTATTTTTCAAAAGATCGAGGAAAATAGAATGCAAAGTAGTATGGAAAGTGATGCTCACTAAATTCAATTTTTCGCCACCGTTGGATTCAACTTTCTTCATAACTCCCTCTTTATTCTATTCTCCTAAAAAAAAGGAAATTTTAATTCTAAAAACAACTAAAATAGAAGTGATTAAACTAAGCAAGAGTGCTTGGGTTGCCTCCCAATAAGCGCTAGTTTAAAAGGTCATTAGCTTGACCGTTCGACACTCGGATTTGATCGTGGCTTATCAAGGTAAAAACTTTCCTTTTCCCCAATCTACTTTTCCTGATAATAATGCTTCAATCTTTGACCATTAACTTTGAATTCTCCCGTTTCCTCGCTCCATACGTCTACAGCTCCGTAGGGATAGGCTTTCTTTACCTGAAAAGGGCCAGACCATTGAGACTTAAGCTTTCCAGGAAAAAGTCTCAATCTAGAATTGAATAATAGAAAAAAGTCACCTGGTTGGAAGTCTTTTTTGAAAATCTATCGATGCCATCTCTTAGTCCTCTCTTTGTAGATTCTTGCATTCTCATATGCAGAGAGTCTGATCTCATCTAGCTCATTTAATTGCAACCTCCGTTTTTCACCCGCATTTTTCAAGTCAAAATTTAGCTTCTTGTTTGCCCAGAACGCCTTATGCTCGAGCTCTATGGGAAGGTGACATGATTTTTCATAAATCAATTGAAAGGGGGACATACCTATGGGTGTTTTGAAAGCAGTTCTGTAAGCCCACAATGCATCATCAAGTTTGAATGCCCAGTCTTTTCTAGTG
Source organism: Costus lasius (assembly GCA_027563935.2). Classification (NCBI taxonomy): domain Eukaryota; kingdom Viridiplantae; phylum Streptophyta; class Magnoliopsida; order Zingiberales; family Costaceae; genus Costus; species Costus lasius. Next base: position 57,562,289 of record CM050447.1, read on the forward strand.
CGTGACACTGTTTTCTCCAGAATTCCTTTGATCTCTCTGTTTGATATCTCAACCTGTCCACTTGTTTGGGGGTGATAGGGTGTTGCAACTTTATGATTAACTCCGTACTTCCTGAGTAAGGCTGAAAACTTATGTTCTATGAAATGCGAGCCTCCATCACTGATCACTACTCGGGGTGTCCCATATCGTGGAAAGATAATCTTCTTGAACAGTTTAATAACAACTCTCGAATCATTGGTTGGTGAAGCAAGAGCTTCAACCCATTTTGAGACATAATCAACTGCTACAAGAATGTACTTGTTACCTCCAAAAGATGGGAAAGGTCCCATAAAGTCAATCCCCCAAACATCAAATATCTCAACTTCAAGAATATTGGACAGTGGCATTTCATGTCTTCTGTTAATATTCCCAATCTTTTGACATCTATCACAGGATGATACAAAGTTTCTAGCATCTTTGAAAATTGTGGGCCAATAAAAACCTGATTGTAGCACCTTAAAAGCAGTTTTTTCAGTACCGGCATGACCACCATAGGAGGATCCATGGCATTGAAGCAAAATATCTGCAATTTCTTCTTCAGGTACACATCTTCTAAAAATGCCATCAGCACATCTTCTAAACACATAAGGCTCATCCCAAAAATAGTGTTTCACCTCAGCCAAAAATCTTTTCTTTTTTTGGTAGCTCAAATCAGGAGGAAAAATATTGGCTACAAGATAATTCACTATGTCAGCATACTAGGGTGCTTTGAGTTGTTCAATGGTTAAGAGCTGTTCTTCAGGGAAAGAATCATTGATTTCATCATTCTTTTCAGTGTTTGCCATTATTCTTGAGAGATGATCTGCAACAAGGTTTTCTGATCCCTTTTTGTCTTTAATCTTCAAATCAAATTCTTGCAGAAGTAAAATCCATCTGAGTAATCGTGGTTTGCTGTCTTTTTTCTGCATTAAGTATTTCACAGTTGCATGGTCAGTGTACACTACCACTTTGGAGTTAATCAAGTAAGACCTAAATTTATCAAAAGCAAATACTATGGCCAATAATTCCTTCTCAGTGGTGGTGTAATTTCTTTGTGCCTCATCCAAAGTTTTGCTAGCGTAGTGAATAACATGAGGTTTCTTATCTTTTCTTTGTCCCAAGACTGCTCCCACTGCATAATCACTGGCGTCACACATGAGTTCAAAGGGCAAGTCCCAATCTGGGGGTTGAATGATGGGTGTTGAAACCAAAGCTTTCTTTAACTCCTGAAAAGCAAACAGACATTTCTCATCAAAGAAGAATTTGGCGTCTTTACAAAGTAAATCAGTTAAAGGTTTAGCAAGTTTAGAGAAGTTCTTGATAAATCTCCTGTAAAACCCTGCATGTCCCAAAAAGCTCCTGATCTCCTTGACAGTGGTGGGAGGTGCTAACTTCTCAATCACTTCTATCTTGGCCTTGTCCACTTCAATCCCTTTCTCTGAAATGAGATGGCCCAAAACTATCCCTTGTCTAACCATAAAGTGACATTTTTCCCAATTCAAGACAATGTTAGTCTCTTCGCATCTCTGTAAAACTCTAGAAAGATTAGCTAAGCAGTCATCAAAAGAAAAATCATGGACAGAGAAATCATCCATAAAAACATCCATGAAGTCTTCAATAAATTCAGAAAAAATCGCCATCATACATCTTTGAAAAGTGGCAGGTGCATTGCATAAACCAAAGGGCATTCTTCTATAAGAAAAAGTACCATAAGGACATGTAAAAGTGGTTTTATCCTGATCATCAGGATGAATAGGAATCTAAAAAAAATCCGGAATACCCATCAAGAAAACAAAAGTGAGAGTGCTTGACAAGTCTTTCCACCATTTGATCAATGAAAGGCAAGGGAAAATGATCCTTCCTAGTGGCAGTATTTAATTTTCTATAATCAATACACATACGCCAACTAGTGATATTTCTAATAGGTATCAATTCATTATCCTTATTTTTCATTACAGTGACACCCCCCTTCTTTGGAACATAGTGTACAAGACTCACCCACTTACTATCTGAGATAGGGTAGATAATACCTGCATCTAGCAATTTTAGTACTTCCTTCTTCACCACTTCCTTCATAGATGGGTTGAGCCTTCTCTGAAAATCTACATGCGGCTTGTGCTCATCCTCCATGTGAATCCTGTGCATACAAAAAGAAGGGTTAATCCCTTTTAAGTCATCAATGGAATACCCAATTACCTTTCTATGAATTCTTAGCTCCTTCAGGAGTAAATCAGTTTCCCTGGCATCTAATTTAGCATCCACAATCACAGGGTAGATAGAGTTAGGACCAAGAAATTCATATCTAAGGTTATCAGGTAAAACTTTCAACTCAACTTTAGGGATCTTTTCACTTTCATTATCAAAAGTAGCACAATCTAAGATATCGTGTTTCTCATCATCAAAATCATCAAAACCATTCTCAAAACCAGGACTATCAATTTTTTCACAAGAATTTTCCAAGGAATCAGAAGAAGAAATATCAGTAGAAGAATCATCAAACAAACAACTAGCATCATAGACTGTGTCATCAATGGACTGAATAGTGCAACAGGAACTAGCATAAGCAGGTTTTTTCAATTAATTATTCAAATCAAACTCAATCTTATCATTGCCAATTCTTAAAGAGGGTTTGCCATTTCTTACATCAATAAGGGCTCCAGCAGTGGCTAAGAATGGCCTACCCAGAATAATAGGAATCTTGGCGTCTTCTTCCATTTCAAGTACCACAAAATCAGCAGGTATGAAGTACTTACCAACTTGTATAGGAACATCCTCTAGAATACTTACTGAATATTTTACTGATCGATCGGCGAGCTGCAAAGAAATTGTAGTCGGCTTAGGAGCTCCCATGTCCAATTTCCTACACACAGACAAAGGCATAAGACTTACACTAGCCCCTAGATCACATAAGGCTCGGTCGAAAGTCATATTTCTAATAAAACATGGGATAGAGAAACTACCTGGATCATTCAATTTCGGTGGTAACCTGTTCTGAATAACAGCACTACATTCTTCGGTTAAAGAAACAGTACCATAGTTTTCTATCTTTCTTTTGTTAGACAAGATTTCTTTCAAAAATTTAGCATATATGGGCATTTGAGATAAAGCTTCAGTAAATGGTATATTAATGTAAAGCTTTTTCAAAACATCAAGAAATCTCCCAAATTGCTTATCTAACTTCTCTTGTTCTAACCTTTGGGGAAAATGTACCAGTGGTCTAAAGGATGGAGGTAGATTAGTCTTAGATCCGTCTTCTTTACATGGAACATCCCCTTTTTGATTACCACCCTCTTGAGGTGTTGAACTATGTAGGGTTTGTTCATGTTCAGAAGGCTTTTCTAATTCTAATTCTTCATCTTGATCATTAATAGACTCTTTTTCCTTAAGTTCTCCTAGTTGTCTCCCACTTCTAGTGATAATGGCATTGCAATGTTCCCCAGTGTTTAATCTAGATATTTGTCCTTCTAGAATTTTACTGCAAGTAACTAAGGATTCTACTTGAGAAGCAAGATGACTAACAGTTTCTTCAAGATCTTCGAATTTTTTTGTGTTTTGAATTTGCAATGAATGGATTTGGCTAGCTAAAAATTTTTCTAACATCTGCTCACTAACCTCTTCAGTCAGGGTTTGCTGATCCTCATTCTCATTCTTACCATGTTGATGACAATATGAAATTCCTTCATCTGGAGCCCATTGGCTCTGATTCAAGGACATCTCCTCAAACAACTTGAAAGTATCATCAATTGTTCTACTCATCAAGGCTCCCCCTGCAGCAGCATCAACAATGAGGTGAGTGTGATTAATTAAACCATATTAAAAAGTTTCAATTAAGACCCGTCGCTCCAAGCCATGGTGAGGACACTTCCTTTGCAATTCAGTGTATCGTTCCCATGCTTCACTAAGAGATTCTCCTTCTTTCTGTTGGAAGTTCATGATTTGATTTCTCAATTGGAAAGTCTTGCTTGGTGGAAAATATCTCGTCAGAAAAACTTTTGATAATTGATCCCATGTTGTGAAAGTATTGGGTTGACGAGAATGCAACCAAGTTCGTGCTTGATCCCTGAGAGAAAAAGGGAACAATATCAGTTTTAGTGCATCATCAGAAATTCCATGAATTCTTATGGTATCACAATATTCAAGAAAGGTATATAAATGTGAATAAGGATCTTCGATTGATGATCCTCCGAACTGATTCTGCTGGATCATAGTCACGAAGGCAGGATTAATTTCAATGTTGGAGGCCTCAATTGTAGGTCTAGCAATGCTGAAGTGTATCCCCTGAGGATTAGGGGCAGGATAGTCCCTTAGTGATCTTTGATCAGCCATTTGAAATGAATGTCCCGTGCACACTAGAGCAAACTGATCAAATGATGTAAGTAAACAGAAAAGAATAAAAAGATAAAACATAAATGAAACCTAGTCTAGCAATACTCTCAACGTCTCTAATATCGACAAAAACTAAGGTCCCCAGCAACGGCGCCAAAAACTTGTTATATCCCAACAAGTAGGTAAATTAAACTTATTCTTAAAGTCGCAGCCAAAACCTAGGTAATGGCGCACAGGAACTTGTCACCCCCTGATACGGCTCTAAAAATTTGTTCGGTCACCACACTTGTTGTTTTCTTCGCAAGTGCATGGATACGCGAAGTAATAATTAAGATATCGAACCCACAGAGACCTATGTTGTCGAATACCAAATAGCTGATTTCTTACTATCTAGGCAAATCGAAGTAGTGAAAATAGCAATCGGAAACTAAAACGGAATTATCGGAGAGAAAAGCTGGGACTAGGGTTTCGTTCATTTTAAGTTTTATGACTAGATATGAATAAGGATTTCGTTAGTTCAATTTTATCATGATGAAGATGTAATTCACTTAATAAAAGGATTGTTTCACTTTCGTGCAAACAACCGCGCAGGGATTTGTCCCCGCTTTCGCGCAAGATTCGTCCCAACGCTGAAGATAAGTAAATTATCAAACAATGAACTCAAGGATCACTTTCGTGCATCCGAATTCTAGGTTGATAATCTATAGAGGAGTCTCAAGGATCACTTTCGTGCATCCGAGTCTCGACACTAGTTTTACTCTTGGATCTCCAACGTTCCGATCCTTGCTTTCGCACAAGATCTCCACGTTTGACAATTAGACTCGATCTATAGATACATGTTATAATCATGACAATTAATCTACTAGAAAAGATCAAATTGGATCTAACCTGAGGAAGGGATCCTAACTTGCAATTCTAGGGTTCCAAATTCTCAAGCAATTACCTTTCAGTCAATAGCGAAAATTATAAGAACATAATTAGTAACATGGATCTATAGAGAGTCTAAGCACAATTATCACAAGAGCAAAATCATCATGCTAAGATTAAACGCAACGAAATAGTGAGAAAGAAGTTATCTAATCATTAAAAATCAAGTGAACTACTCCCCCATGTCCCAAGAGTAATTTAACCTAGCTTGGTGAAGGAAATACAATATTCCATAATTTTAGAAAATCCAAAATCAACAAAAGGAAGAGTTTTTAGAAAATACGACATGGCTGTGAAGTATTTCACAGCCGTATTTTGCAAAAGAAGGCATGAACAGTGGTGGAGATCCTTCTTCCTCTGATTTCTCCTCCAATTTGTCTCCTTTCGATCTAAAACTTCTGGCACATCATCTCCTTCACCAGGTGATGCTTCAGTAGAAGAATCACGGCCGGAGATCGTCTGGATCAAGCGTGGTAGCGAAACCCTAGGAGGTGGCGTGTACTCCGAATTCTCCCACGACAGTTAACCAAGTTTGGGGCTTTTGGTGTCTGGCTCATCCTCTCGCCCCAGGCTCCCCTTTCTCTTCTTACGGTCTTTTGTTTTAAGCTCTGGATCGACCGCCATCATCTCTGCAAAAATCGGGCGTTGAAATTGACCTGGGAGTCGCGTTCAAAAACAGAAATACGGCAGTGTAATATCTTACGACACTACCGTAAAATCCATCGATCATTCTGTTCTGAAATTGCTGGAAAATACGGCACCGTAATTTGGTTTACGGCAGTGCCGTAAAATCGGCTAAACTCTCTGGTCGAATTCGTCTAGAAAATATGGCCCGTGTAAATGTTTACGGCAGTGCCGTAATTTCAGGCCAACTTTCTGTTCTGAAGACGTCTGGAAAATACGGCCCGTAAACTGGTTTACGGCAGTGCTGTAAAATCGGCCAAGGTTTCTGTTCCGAAAGCGCCCCAAAATACGGCTGTGTAAATTCTTACGGCGGTGCCGTATTTTCGTGAAAACCTTCTGTTTGGAAAATCACCAAAATACAGCTGTGATCTCGATAATACGGTAGCCGTGAAAAATATAGTACCGTAAAATCCTTTACGGCCCTGTAGTATTTTTGGTTCTTTGCCTCGATTTGCGTGAAATTTCTTGGGTGCCTTCTTCTTGATGATGAGAACTCTTCCATGTATTTGATTTTGCTTGAAAACGCCTAAAATAGCGTCTTTTTGCCTAAAAAAATTTGAAAAACCAAAACAGAAGTAGACTTTGCAATATTTGATTGGTTTAGCATGAGCATGAAAACAAGTAAAAGATCCTCAATTTAGCTTGAAAGGGTATCTAAAATGAAGCAAAATATACTACATATTTTGGTGTCATCAAACAGTCAAGGAGCAAGATGGAACTCTTCCCAGAAGCTTTTGCCGAACACTTCGGAGACAGACCCGACGACCCGATTGGTCTAGGAGAAGACAAGATGGTGGCAATGATGACGCACGCAGGAGATGCCACAGGAGCCGACCTAAAGAAGAAGATATTGGAATTATTTAGGGAAGAAATTTTAATTGACCTTGGGACGGTTTATGTGCTTTATTACTCTGTTATTCCATGTCCTGTCGAGACAGTTAAGGAGAGACTTTTGTATCTCATGCTTATTTTAATAGGTGCAATCCATGGACGATGACAAAGGCAGAAGCTCCACGCCACATACTTAGCTTCCCCACCACCAGATCCACCATGAGCATCACGCTGGTCAAGCTAGTGACCCTAAAGAAGCGCTTGTTGGGAGGCAACTCAACCTCTTGTTCACTCTTTTACTTTCTTATTTATTTTCATCATTTAGACTTTGTTATTTTTCAGTTTTTATTTCATATTCATACTCTCTAAGCTGTACCATGCTGATGGAATTTTTTTTGAATTTTTCAGGAATCACCGAGCCATGCACAGTTGCACCCGTGCATCCATACACGGCCGTGCATGGCTCGGTAAACTCTTCTGCACACGCGGTCGAGAGCTGCACGAGCAAGGGTGTGAAGGCACGCACGGCCGTGACGCGTAACGAGCTCCGCACCCATCCTTCACCGAGACGTGCACGGGCATGCTCGTGTACCAATGCGCGGCCGTGCATCGTAAATGAACTCAGATGCATTCTTTAGCCGAGCGTTGCATGGGCTGAGCCATGTATCCATACATGGCCGTGCATGATATTTTATAAAGAGGAGCCGCCTGCACACCCGCGTACACACCCGTGTACGCAACCCTAGCGCCGCTGCCGCCGTCCAGATCCGCAACCTCCGGTACCCTATCGGCCTCTGGCGACCCCCCACCATCTTCTCCGACCTCCGGCAAGTCTGTTGTGTCCGCAAGTGCATGGATACTCGAAGGAATAAAATAGATATCAAACCACAGAGACCTTGTTGTCAAGTACTGAATAATTGATTTCTCGGTAGCAACGCAATCGAAAAATAGTGAATCAAACTATCGAAAAGAACACAGAGAAAATATCAGAGAGGAAATCGGGACTAGGGGTTCATCTACTTTAATTTCTAATGACTAGATTAAGATAAGTATTTGTCAATCTAATTCTATTATGGTAAAGGTAAAATTTACTTTATAAATAAATTGTCTCGCTCTCGCGCAGACAATCATACAAAGAACCGATCCCCACTCTTGCGCAAGATCTATTCAATGCTGAAAATAAGTAAACCATCAGCTAAGAACTCAAGGATCACTCTCGTGCATCCGAATTCTAGGTTGATAACCTCAAGTGGAAACTCAAAGATCACCCTCGTGCATCCAAGTCTAAACACTAGTTTTACTCAAGGGTTTCCAACGACTCGATACTCAATCTCTTGCAATATCAAATCAAGTCTACACATTAACTCAATCCAAAGTATCAGAAATTCAACAAGGCATTATAGCTCTCTAAAAATCAGAATTCGAAGAACAACCTAATCTCTTACGGTAGTTCCAAACTCAATAATTCATAGGGTTCCAAATTTCAAACAATCAACCTCTCGGTCTATTTCGCAAAATTCTAAAACATGCTGATATTTAAGACGCAAAGGAGAATTAAAGAACAATCAATCACAAGAGTAAAATTATCATAATAAAATCAGTTTGACAAAATTAGGGTTTTCTAGCCATTAAGAAACAAAGAGATTACACCCCCATGTCGCATAAAAAGATTAAGCTACCATGATGAAAGGATTACAATAGAACATATTCTCAGAGTGATAAGGAATCAAAAAGAGGGAAGAAAGATTACAAAACAGGGCTGTAATGAAATTACAGCTCGTAATTTGCTTTGAACAGCATCGTCACCATTGTTGTGTCGATTTCTCCTTCAATTCAACTCTGAATTCTCTAGAACTTGAGGTGCATGTTCTCCTTCACCAGATGAATCTCTCTATCAAAAATCATGGCCGGAGGCGGTCTGTAGGCGGAGAACCGATGAACCCTAGCAATTCTACCTCTCCCTCAATTTCTCCGTGGATTTGTCATAAAATTCGTTCCTTTTACTTTTTGTGTTTTCTCCTCTTAAAGACGAGTCTACCGCCCGCCTCTTTCAGATCTCAATTTGGAGGTCTGGATCAAAAGATATGGTCTTTGCAAGAATCGGGCGAAAAAATCAGAATTCTGAGTTCCAAAATACGGCACCGTGACGATTCATACGGCAGTGCCGTATTTCATTCTGTGAGTTCCGGACAAAAATTACGGTGCCATGAGAGTTTTTCTCCAAAATACGGTAGTGCCGTATTTCATTCTGTGAGTTTTGGGCAACAAATACGGTACCGTGGAAAACCTCACGGTACTGCCGTAATTCTTCCAAAAGTTTCTAGTCAAAAACGTCGGAATATACGGCATCGTGTAAAAGACCACGGCAGTGCCGTATTTCCATTGAAACCTTCTGGTCAAAAACGTTGCAAAATACGGTACCGTGAAAGATTCTTTGGCAAATACGGTAGTGCCGTATTTTAGCTAGATGGTGTATTTTGGCTTGAAATTTGTTGTGTAGATCCTCTGGATGATAAGAACTCATTCATGCATTGATATTGCTTGAAAACCAGTGATAATAATGCCTTTTTACCTGAAATTGATCAAAAACCAAAGATCGTGTAGATTCCGAAGTATTTGGTAAAAATGGGTATAAAAGCAAAGTAAAAGAGTAAGACTATGGCTCAAAATACTACCAAATAAGTATCAAAAACACTATGAAATTTGGAGTCATCAAACACATAAGGCTCAAACTTTGCTTGCCCTCAAGCAAATAAAGAAATCAATACTGAGTATTGAAACATAAATTTCCATATGACGAATAAATTTCTAGAATATAATCATCCATAGAGAATTTTATCAATTTCACACAAAATTTTCTAGTAAAAACATCGTCTTCTGAACTTAATCTTTAAGACTCAATAATTCAATTAAATAAAAGTTCGCAACATGCATGGTAATAGAATTTCAACTTCATGAATTAATCTTGTTTTTAAGATTTTCATCCAATATGTTCTTGTTTTCAGGAATAGAATCTCCAATTTTTTTTTCACTCATTTTTTTTGTCCTTGACATTCTCTAAATCGATTACCACCCTTTTTCCGATGACGAATTTAGAGTATGTTGGTCACATAACCACACGTAATAGAACTCGTATCTCATAGGTAGATAGAATTTTCTTGAGACAGAGGAGTCAATGTCAAAGGAGCTCTCTCTTGGCATGCATCTACATAGATACACACTTTTGCAATGAACTTCAACTCTTGTCTTAGGTACCATTGTGAACACAATGCCAAGAAGAGGAGTTATTCTTTTTCTTTTTGTTGACTTCAACCCATGTCTTTAGGTCCCACTGTTAATTTTATACAGTGCCAAGTAGGGGAGTCATCCTTTCTCATGGATTTGGTTCTCTTTTTCCCAACAAATAACATAGAAGATTATAAATATTAACTAGATTAATCACTTGATATCAACTCAATAACATGCACAAATATGCTAATTTTATTCAAAAGAATTATTTCACTTCAAGATTGCATTCACTAAACAATGCATTTACCTAGAATTTCATGCATCAATTAATGAACAATTTCCAACAAATAGATTATATCATAGAAATAAATTCAAGATTTAAAATCTATTTCCAAATGCATGATAATTCAAAAAAATTTTGCATGGATTTGTAGTATTTTTAGAAAAATCATTCTACACATCATTATCATATTATGTCAACAAAACCAAAATCAAGATATCTATCAATAAAATCAAAAGGCGAGGATCCATGGCATGTGAGCACAAGAAGTTTGAAGTATTCATTTTTCCATTTGAACACATGGATTATCAGAAAAAAAATATAAAATATGGAATGTGGATGAGTAGGAAGAAAAATACTCACAGAGCTCTACCAGTTCGCGTCAGATCCAATTATCTTCAGTGTCTTCGGGTTCAAATCACCAGAGCCTTAGTTTTTTTTTTTTTTTAAAAAAAGGAAAAGAAAAATTTGTCTAAGTAAAAACAAAAACAAAAATAAAGTAGAAGAAAACAAGCTAAAGCAAAAATGCTTGGGTTGCCTCCCAAGAAGTGCTAATTTTAGGTCATTAGCTTGACCGTTTAACACTCAGATTTGATCGTGGTTGGGTCTTTGGTGGCCATCCTGATTTCCCTACGTCTCGTTCAGGGCTCTTAAGAACAACATAAGGCTCAAACTTGAAACCGTATCCAAATTTATTTATGAGCCTTTTTACTTCTTCAGTCAATTTTGATATTCTTTTCCTCCTTCGTCTCTTCTTCTTCTTTGTTGCCTTTTCCTGAAATTCTTGATTAGCACACCTAGAAAATGTATTAAACTCAGAAGGTTCTTCAAATAAAATATGCATGTCACAAATAACCTCCTCATCAACTGTTTCTATGCTACAACATGTCCCTGAGTGTGATGCCCGTTTTAAATAATCAGTTAAGTCAAATTCAATTAAATCACCACAAATATCAAATGTCAATTTTCCCTTCTTCACATCAATGAGAGCTCCAGCTGTGGCCAAAAAAGGTCTACCAAGTATAATAGGGTTTTTTGAATTTTCCTCCATATCCAGAACTATAAAATCAGCAGGTATGAAAAACTTACCAATTTGAACAGGAGCATTTTCTAAAATACCAACCGGATGCTTTACTGATGAATCAGCAAGTTGCAAAGACATTGAGGTTGGTTTGAGCTCTCCAATGTTCAATTTCCTGCACACAGACAGAGGTATTAGACTAACACTAGCACCGAGATCACATAAGACTCGGTCGAAAGTAACACTCCCAATAGAACAGGGGACAGAAAAGCTACCTGGATCTTTCAATTTGGGTAGTAGCTTGTTTTGAATGATGGCACTACATTCTTCAGTTAAAGCAACAGTGCCATAATCTTCTATTTTTCTCTTGTTAGATAAAATTTCTTTTAAAAATTTTGCATATGTAGGCATTTGAGAAATAGCATCAATGAGAGGAATATTAATATACAACTTCTTCAAAACTTCCAAAAATTTCCCAAACTGTCTATCTAACTTAGCTTGCACAATCCTTTGGGGAAAAGGAATAGGTGGCCTATATGGTGAATGAGAATTAGATTTAGAATTATCATCTTTACATGGCAAATCACCTTTAGGTTCATCACCCTTGTGGGGTGACAAACTATCATGGGGCTTGCTCATGCTCAGTAGATTTTTCAAAATCTCAATCCTTATCATGGTCAAGACTAGGCTCTTTTCTATTGTTCTCAACTTTCCCCTTTGGTTCCTCTAGTTGTTTTCCACTTCTAGTCATTATGGCATTACAATACTCCCTAGGGTTAGGTTTGGGATTAGAGGGTAGTTTCCTAGGGGGTCTATAAGAGGTGCTAGCCTGCTGTGCAATTTGTGACTCTAAAATTTTATTGTGGGCAATAATACCATCTATCCTAGAATCCACTTGATTCATCCTCTCATTCATACTAGAGTCGATCCGTTTCAGTCTCTCATTCATCTCATCACTCTGTTTTTTCTGGAAACCCATAAATTCAGTAAGCATCTCTTCTAAGCTAGATTTTTGGGTTTGACTTTGGTTTGACTGTCTTTGATGGAACCCCCTATTTTCGTTCTGCCCATTATCATGATTATTTCTTTCCATGAAAGGTTAGGGTGGTTCCTCCATCCAAGATTATAGGTATTAGAGTAGGGGTCATAAGATCTACTTTGGTTGTAACTCCGTAAAGAATTTACTTGTTCCTCACCCCTATCAACAATTATTTTGTAATCCTCAGAAACATGACCATGATTACCACAAATCTCACAAGTGACAGAAGAAGAAATAGCGTGAGTTTGCATTTTAAAAGTATCAAAACGATTGCACAAAGATTCAACTTTCTCAGCTAGGGTGCGAAAATCGTTACCATTATCCTTACCATGAGGAGGTCGATATATCACTCCTCTTTCTCTTGAATTCTGTTCTTGGTTAAGAGCCATCTCTTCAATCATCTGGTAAGCCTCATCCACTGTCTTGCTCATGAAGGCTCCTCCTGCAGCAGCGTCAACAATGAGGCGTGTTTGATTAAGCAAAGCATAATAAAATGTTTCAATTAAAACCCATCGCTCCAAGCCATGGTGAGGACACTTCCTCTGCAATTCATTATATCGCTCCCATGCTTCACTAAGAGATTCTCCTTCCTTCTGAGCAAATCCTGTGATTTGGTTTCTTAATTGAATTGTCTTACTGGGAGGGAAGAATTTCATGAGAAAAGCATTGGACAACAGCTCCCAAGTTGTGAACGTTCCAGAAGGTTGAGAGTGCAGCCAATCACGTGCTCGGTTCCTGAGAGTAAAAGGAAATAAACGCAATTTTAGCGCATCGTCAGAAACTCCATTAATCTTGATGGTATCACACAATTCATGAAAAAGAGATAGATGAATATTAGGATCCTCCATTGGAGATCCTCCAAACTGATTTTGTTAAAGCATTGATATGAATGCCGGTTTGATCTCGAAATTATTCACATCAATGGCCGGTCTGGTGACACTAGAGTGAACTCCCTGTGCATTTGGAGCAGCATAGTCGCGCAAAGATCTTCTCTCAGCCATCTCCACTACCTCTACAACTTGTGTCTCTTCAAATCTCAATCTCTTTCGCAGTCTCAGAGTCTTGTTTATCTCAGGATCAAAAGGTACAAGTGGTCCTAACCTAAGATTTCTGCGCATGCAAAGTAGATAGATCAAAAAGTTCAAAAGATGTAGAATAATAAAGAGAAAGTCAAAGTCGATCTAAATTTTGAAAACAATAAACAAAAACAAAAACAAAAACCTAGTTTAGAAATACTTTCAATATTTTCAATATTGACAAAACCAAGGTCTCCGGCAACGGCGCCAAAAACTTGTTGTGTCCGCAAGTGCACGGATACTCGAAGTAATAAAATAGATATCAAACCACAGAGACCTTGTTGTCAAGTACTGAATAATCGATTTCTCGCTAGCTAGGCAATCGAAAAATAGTGAATCAAACTATCGAAAAGAACACGGAGAAAATATCAGAGAGGAAATCGGGACTAGGGGTTCATCTACTTTAATTTCTAATGACTAGATTAAGATATGTATTTGTCAATCTAATTCTATTATGGTAAAGGTAAAATTTACTTTATAAATAAATTGTCTCGCTCTCGCGCAGACAATCATACAAAGAACCGATCCCCACTCTCGCGCAAGATCTATTCAATGCTGAAAATAAATAAACCATCAGCTAAGAACTCAAGGATCACTCTCGTGCATCTGAATTCTAGGTTGATAACCTCAAGTGGAAACTCAAAGAACACTCTCGTGCATCCGAGTCTCAACACTAGTTTTACTCAAGGGTTTCCAACGACTCGATACTCAATCTCTTGCAATATCAAATCAAGTCTACACATTAACTCCATCCAAAGTATCAGAAATTCAATAAGGCATTATAGCTCTCTAAAAATCAGAATTCGAAGAACAACCTAATCTCTTACGGTAGTTCCAAACTCAATAATTCCTACAGTTCCAAATTTCAAACAATCAACCTCTCGGTCTATTTCACAAAATTCTAAAACATGCTGATATTTAAGACGCAAAGGAGAATTAAAGAACAATCAATCACAAGAGTAAAATTATCATAATAAAATCAGTTTGACAAAATTAGGGTTTTCTAGCCATTAAGAAACAAAGAGATTACACCCCCATGTCACATAAAAAGATTAAGCTACCATGATGAAAGGATTACAATAGAACATATTCTCAGAGTGATAAGGAATCGAAAAGAGGGAAGAAAGATTACAAAATAGGGCTGTAATGAAATTACAGCTTGTAATTTGCTTTGAACAGCGTCGTCACCACTATTGTGTCGATTTCTCCTTCAATTCAACTCTGAATTCTCTGGAACTTGAGGTGCATGTTCTCCTTCACTAGACGAATCTCTCTATCAAAAATCATGGCTGGAGGTGGTCTGTAGGCGGAGAACCGATGAACCCTAGAAATTCTACCTCTCCCTCAATTTCTCCGTGGATTTGTCATAAAATTCGTTCCTTTTACTTTTTGTGTTTTCTCCTCTTAAAGACGAGTCCACCGCCTCTTTCAGATCTCAATTTGGAGGTCTGGATCAAAAGATATGGTCTTTGCAAGAATCGGGCGGAAAAATCAGAATTCTGAGTTCCAAAATACGGCACCGTGACGATTCATACGGCAGTGCCGTATTTCATTTTGTGAGTTCCGGACAAAAATTATGGTGCCGTGAGAGTTTTTCTCCAAAATACGGTAGTGCCGTATTTCATTCTGTGAGTTCTGGGCAACAAATACGGTACCGTGGAAAACCTCACGGTACTGCCGTAATTCTTCCAAAAGTTTCTGGTCAAAAACGTCAGAATATACGGCACCGTGTAAATGACCATGGTAGTGCCGTATTTCCATTGAAACCTTCTGGTCAAAAACGTTGCAAAATACGGTACCGTGAAAGATTCTCTGGCAAATACGGTAGTGCTGTATTTTAGCTAGATGGTGTATTTTGGCTTGAAATTTGTTGTGTAGACTCCTCTTGATGATAAGAACTCATTCATGTATTGATATTGCTCGAAAACCAGTGATAATAATGCCTTTTTACCTGAAATTGATCAAAAACCAAAGATCCTGTAGATTCCGAAGTATTTGGTAAAAAAGGGTATAAAAGCAAAGTAAAAGAGTAAGACTATAGCTCAAAAGACTACCAAATAAGTATCAAAAATACTATGAAATTTGGAGTCCTCAAACACATAAGGCTCAAACTTTGCTTGTCCTCAAGCAAATAAAGAAATCAATACTGAGTATTGAAACATAAATTTCCATTTAACGAATAAATTTCTAGAATATAATCATCCATAGAGAATTTTATCAATTTCACACAAAATTTTCAAGTAAATACATCGTCTTCTGAAATTAATCTTTAAGACTCAATAATTCAATTAAATAAAAGTTCGCAACATGCATGGTAATAGAATTTCAACTTCATGAATTAATCTTGTTTTTGAGATTTTCATTCAATATGTTTTTGTTTACAGGAATAGGATCTCCATTTTTTTTTCATTCATTTTTTTTTGTCCTTGACATTCTCTAAATCGATTACCACCCTTTTTCCGATGACGAATTTAGAGTATGTTGGTCACATAACCACACATAATAGAACTCATATCTCATAGGTAGAAAGAATTTTCTTGAGACAGAGGAGTCAATGTCAAAGGAGCTCTCTCTTGGCATGCATCTACATAGATACACACTTTTGCAATGAACTTCAACTCTTGTCTTAGGTACCATTGTGAACACAATGCCAAGAAGAGGAGTTATTCTTTGTCTTTTTGTGGACTTCAACCCATGTCTTTAGGTCCCACTGTTAATTTTATATAGTGCCAAGTAGGGGAGTCATCCTTTCTCATGGATTTGGATCTCTTTTTCCCAACAAATAACATAGAAGATTATAAATATTAACTAGATTAATCACTTGATATCAACTCAATAACATGCACAAATATGCTAATTTTATTCAAAAGAATTATTTCACTTCAAGATTGCATTCACTAAACAATGCATTTACCTAGAATTTCATGCATCAATTAATGAAAAATTTCCAACAAATAGACTATATCAGAGAAATAAATTCAAGATTTAAAATCTAT
Organism: Costus lasius; assembly: GCA_027563935.2. Lineage (NCBI taxonomy): Eukaryota > Viridiplantae > Streptophyta > Magnoliopsida > Zingiberales > Costaceae > Costus > Costus lasius. Next base: position 57,578,715 of record CM050447.1, read on the forward strand.
TTCCAAATGCATGATAATTCAAAAAAATTTTGCATGGATTTGTTGTATTTTTAGAAAAATCCTTCTACACATCATTATCATATTATGTCAACAAAACCAAAATCAAGATATCTATCAATAAAATCTTGAAGTATGTGCATCGTGTCATGGCGCACACTATTTTTGGCCGAGGGGAGTCTGATGGTCTTGTTCGGGCATCCGAACTCTAATTTATCTAGGCGATGCTGCATGGGGTCCGCCTCAATACTGCCTTTCATTTCGCCAAGCAACTCCAGAAGGTATCAAGGGCGCCGAAGGGTACCATTACTGTCGGGGGACTTCTTACCCCCCTAGCTTTTGCAGTAGGGATCCATCCCTACCAGATGGAACAAGCCCGGGGCAATAGCTGACTTGATCTTGATTCCTGCATCTCCATGCGGATGATAGTCAAGGAGGGAGAATTCTACAGTCTACTCTTCCCCGGGAGCGATGTCAAGCTACCACTGCCAAATCCCGCACGCAGCACAGTCCGCGAGCAGCAAAACTGGAGTGTTGAGGCAGCCGAGGATCATGATGTGCCTCTTGCGACTGAGCCTCCACCCCCTTCGCAGCGACCTTCTAACTAGCTTGACCACATAGAGACTATGATCCGCTTTGTCCGCGACGCCCAGTAAGAGACTCATCTTTCCGTCGATGAAGGAATAGATCAGATTCGCCACCTCGAGACAGAAGTAGAGCGCCAAGGATGAGTATAGTTCTTTATTTTAGAGTCTATGCATGACCTTCAGGCGAGACTTCGTCAGCGCTGGGGATGAGCATCATCAGTTTCACCCATCACTTGGTCAGCTTTCTGTTTTTCCAGTAGTTTACTTTAGTTGTTAGTTTTCTTTTGTCAGTTTTTATTAGTTTACTTTCATTCTCAGTTGCATGTTTTAGTTTTCCTAGTTGTATCAACATCTTAAGTGTCTTGCCCAATCCCTACCTTTATGCTATTTGCTTTGTCTTATGGTATTGCATTGTTCTAAGACTACTTGATTGCTTGGGATGGGAATCTTAACTTTTACTTGCCAACAGTCTATCATGGTTCTGAGATGCACATATGATTCTTTAGTTTAATGTAGTTGATTGAATTAATTAACCCAATTCATTGTTGGTACAATCTTGCAGAGTATGACTGTTATTTCACCTTACCCTTGATATACATCCCATGTGCGTGATTATATCTTGCTTCATAACTCTACTTTATTTGTGCACTTTGTCATGGGAATCAGAAATAATAATAGTGGTACCGAAGTGTTCTTGTACATTGCACATCGTACCTGCACTTGGCACTATTCATAGCACTTCCACAGAAGCAGAGACAGTGGTACCGAAGCAAAGCTTGGCACTTGGCACTATCTAAACATATTTTGATTTTTTTTTAAAAGGCACCACATAGGGACTATGTGGTACTGATGCTATCTTTCCCATGACTTAATGCACAATTACCCCCTGTTTGAATGCTTAATCAATCATATCATTTATGTGAAAGGTATTGTAGAGGTTTCTGGTAAGGTAACTTTGCATGCTGTAATAGATTGCATTCATGATAATTGGTTTAATTTGCTTTCCATACTGCATTACAACCTGAAGACTTGTTGTGATTAACCTACAACCTAAATAGACCACTTTAAGCTAATCGAGATTCCCTATTTCATGTCATCACTGTGTTCTAGACAATTCAATTGCTTGAGGACAAGCAAAACTTTAAGTCCAATGTATTTTGATGACATGCAAATATATGATATTTCGTGGCTTAATTTTATCATTATTTTAGAGTAAAATGTATGCTTTGTCTCATGTATGCACTTAAATGCTTCATATTCTTCAGAACCTTCACTTTTCCTCTATTTTATTGAAATGTAGGTATTTTGCCTCAAAATTGGTGGAATTTGGAAGATCTGAAGATATGAGACGATTCCTCATGATGAGACGAAGTTACATGTGAAATTTCAGCCCAATCGGAGTCCTCTACGCTCTTCACGACCATGGGTGTGTATCCATGCACGGCCGTGCATGAGCTGACTATTCTAGGCTTCACCGAGACGTTCACGGGCATGGCCGTGCATCGTCCCGCGTAGCTTCGACAGGCGCCCGGGTTTTCGCCCATAACTTTCTATTTTGGAAGCGGATTTCGCTGAAATTTGGAGGAGACCTTCCTAACGTAGCTACACACGTTTTGGGACTGGAATCATCAGATTTAATCTAGCGGTTGAGGAGAATGAAGTGAAACGGCGACAACCTAGGGTTTGGGGCAATTTTCTGGGCGACAACACTGTTCCAGCATGATTCTTCCTCCGTTCCAATGTGGATCTTTATGCTGGACCTTCTTCCATCATGGATCTACCCTTCCCTTTGGTTTAATTTCATTTGTATGAGAGATTTGATGTATTTCATGATGTATATGATAGCGTAAACTCTTTTTTCGGGGTTTGGGCGTAGCCCACTGTATGAAAGTTGAATTTTATGACTTGATATTTATATTTCTCTATTTATCTTTGTTCTTATTCATGTCTAGGATGTTTTCATTCATGTTTATGTACTGGCCATATGTATGCATACTTTAGATGTTGTGGGATGGACTGAGAGGTGAACCACAATCATCGGAATCCCTTAGACTGGACTGGTGATTTCGTTTGGCGAGAGCACTCGAAATCACCCGAGGAACCCTAATCCTTCACAGAACCCATTGGATCCACTTAACCCGGTAAGCCACGAAAGTAGGAGACTTGGGTTAAGTCGGATACCGGACCGTGTCCTGAGAGGGAGCGCGTCAGTACCCTAGGAAGGATTACCTTGAGAGCTTAGATAAAACTCGATTAAAACATCAAGCCTTAATATTTCTTCATGTTTCAGTGTGGTAAAACCCGATACCCCGATTCTCTCTCATAGACTTAAAACCCCGATGGTTTTGCTCTCTGCTTTGTTTGATTTTAGTTTGATTTTAGTTTGCTTTAGTTTAATCTCTTGCACTAGGATATTAGCCATTTCTCCATTAATCATTAACCTAGCTATTAGTTGACTGATTAGTTAATACTTGACCCCTAGTCCTCGTGGGATCGATACTTATTATATTACGCGATAGACCGTGCACTTGCGGTAGCAGTTGTCGAGGCCTTATCAGGTACCCGCTCCGAACCCACCCTGATTATTAAAATGACAAATTTACCCCTTTTAAATTATAGCCTAGTAACTAAATTTATAATAGTTCAATTCTTTTTGAAGCTTTGTTAATTATTTTTATTATTATTTATATAAAAATGATTGTGTAGTTTATGTAAAATATTTTTTATTTATATATTATAAATATATAATAAAAATTAATTTTAAAATATTATTTATAATATATGCTTATTTTTTAGGCCGGTTGGGGTTGGGTGTGGGGTCGGGTTTCCCCGCGGGGTGTGGTGTGGGGTTGGGTTTTCTAAACCCGTCAGGTTCAGGATCGGGGCCAGGGATGGCAAAATCCGACCCCGACCCACTCTGCCCTATTGTCATCCCTACTTGCTACAGTATTTAACCCTAAAACCGTATTTTTAAGCTTTCCAATGATTCAAATGACACTCAATTCATACTTCAAATAAGCTCAAATGAGCCAAATCAATTTGAACCAAATATACAGTCCGAACCAGGCTGAACGAACTAGGCTGAATTGGCCTAAATAGGCCCAAACCGTGCTTTTTTGTCCTCCAACGGCTATTTCTTCAGATCTAGCTATTTGTAATCTCAAAAAAATCATATAAAAACATTCTCAAAAGCCCTAGAACATGAACATATGATTTTATAAACCATTTGTGCCCAAAAGAGCTTCTTTTTCTCTTGAAATCTCAATGATAAACTCTCTTGAAGATCTTGAAGCATAGAAATCTTTTTGAAGCCCTTATCATTCAAAAAGAGCTTTTTCAAAAGAGGAGTTCAAGCGCTATAGGATAAATTCATCAAGAGGAGTCTTGGCTTTGAATGAGCATTTCTTTCCCCTCTTGATTTGTGTTTTAGATCTTGCATTGAATTTGTTTTATTTTACTAAGTATTGGAGGTGCTCTTGGAAGAGACCTCAGAGTTAGTTAGTTTATTTTACTTCTTGCATTTAGGGTTTAGGGAAGTGGTTCTCTTGGGAGAAGGGTGATACCACATAGTGAAAACCTCAATTAAAGAAGAAAATAAAACTAGTGGGGTGTTTGAAATCCTAGGTGGGGAGCTTAGGTAGTGAATGTAGGCATTGAGGCTGAACCACTATAGATTACTTGTTTGCATTGCTTATTTGTGTTGTTTTGAATTTCATGTAGTAACATTAGTTGTTAACTAACTCTCATAAGTATAGTTCTTCTTCATAATATAGCTTTATCTCAATTATTATAGTTATCTTCATTCTTTTTTATCTTGATTGAAAGAAAATCATAATGTTAAAAAATAATTGCTTAACATACAATTCACCCTCTCGCCTCTTGTATGTTAATTCCTTTTCATTTGGTATTAGAGGCAAATTTATAGGTTTAAACTTAACTATTTTTTCTATAGTTATTTATAACTACTTTTGATGCATCATCTTCACATGTTGTAGGACACTCTACTACTTGCCACCTATGTTTGACGACACACACTATACCTATTGGAAATGTAGAATGAAAATTTTTCTTCAATCACTTGGATTAGATATTTGGGGGATGATTGAAAATAATTATAAATCACCCTCAACATCTAGTACTACTTGGTCTCAAGAAGAAATAAAGTTACGCATTTTGAATGATAAAGCTATGAATGCTCTTTATTGTTCTTTAAACAAAAATGAATTTAATCACATTTCTACATGTTCTAGTGCTCATGCAATTTGGCATATGCTTGAGGTAACTCATGAAGGTACCTCTCAAGTGAAAGAATCTAGAATTAGTATGTTGATGCATGATTATGAGTTATTTAAAATGGTTCCTCATGAGACTATTACCGATATGTATACAAGGTTTACTAATAGTTTCATTTCTCTTGGAAGGCCATTCAAAGAGGAAGATATGGTAAGAAAGATATTAAGATCATTACTTAAAGCTTGGGAGGCAAAGGTTATTACAATTCAAGAAGCCAAAGATCTCTCAAAGTTAGCCATGGACCAACTTATTGGGTCTCTTATGACTCATGAGATTCAAATGAAATCACATGTTGAAGATGAGAAAGAGTCCTAAAGTAAATCTATTGCATTGAAGGCTACCCTTTAAGCTCCCTCAAGTGATGAAAGAAATGATGAAGAGGAGATTGCATTCTTCGCAAAAAGATTTAAGAAATTTCTTATGAGAAAGGGTTGACTTGATATGTATTGGTGTAACAAACCAGGTCACATTAAGAGAGATTGTCCACTTTTGAAGGCTTCAAATGTAAAAGATAAAAAGAAGAGAAAACCATTATTAGCAAATTGGGATGAAAGTGAAGCTTCTTCTTTCAAAAATGATCAAGAAGAAAAAGCTAACTTAAGTTTCATGGCATTAGGTGATGAGGTAACTTCTAAATCTCTTGATAAATGTGATGATTCTTATGAAGAACTAGAAAATGCATTTCATGAGTTGTATGATGAATTTAAGAGCCTTCATACAAAACATAAATTATTGAAAAAGGAAAAAGATTCTCTTGTTAAAGAAAAGGATGAACTACATAATACTTTGCTTAATGTAGAAAAATGATAATGTCATTCTTGTTTCTCAAACAAAAGCATTAAATGACTCATTGTTAGTGTTGAGAAAAGAATTGTCTTTATTGTATTCAAAATCTAAAAAAATATTCATAATAGTGTTACCTCTCATGTCAAAACACATAATACACATCTTAAACATGTTCATAAAAATTGTGTACATTCTAGCTCACATGCTTCTACGTACTTTAATGGGCATTGCTCTTTTGTGGTAGATATGGACATAGAATTCATAATTGCCCTTGCAAAAAAGGATCTAAACATACATTATGGATTCCTAAAGTCTCTAACCATCAAGGATCCAAAGAAATTTGGGTACCTAAAGTTTTATTTCCATCTCTTGTAGGTGGAGAATCAACTATGGTATAAATCCTTACCCTATTATTGACAATGTTCTTTTAGTAGATGGTTTAAAGCATAATTTACTTAGTGTATCTCAACTTTGTGATAAAGGTTACAATGTTACCTTTGAAATAACAAAATGCTTGATTAAAAATTCATATTCAAATGATGTCTCTTTTATTGGAAAAAGAATAGATAATATTTATATACTTAGTTTGAATATTTTGCCAAACCCTAATGTGAAGTGCTTAGCATGTGTAAAGATTTATCTTGGCTATAGCACCGTAGACTTGGGCATGCTAACATAGATTTAATTCAAAAGCTTTCAAGAAAGGAACTTGTGAAAGGAATTCCAAAAATCAAATTTCAAAAGATAAGTTGTGTGATGCATGCGAAAAGGGTAAGCAAGTCAGAGCCTCTTTTTCTTCTATTAACAAGGTCATTACATCTAAACCACTTGAGTTAGTTCATATGAATTTAATTGGACCACGTGCTATTTCTAGTCTTGGTGGTAAACTTTATGCTTATGCTCTTGTTGATGATTTTTCTAGAGAGTCTTGGGTTTAAGAGAGTCTCTAATGAAAAAGATTATATGATTTCAAAAATTCGTATTGATCATGGAAGAGAATTTGAAAATGATTTATTTTTAAATTTTGTGATTTATATATTTTACATAGCTTTTCTTGTCCTAGAACTCCACAACAAAATGGTGTAGTTGAAAGAAAAAAAATAGAACTTTGCGAGAAATGGTGAGATCTATGTTTAGTGAAAATAATTTACTTAAATACTTTTGAGCTGAAGCGGTAAATACATCTTGTTATGTTCTCAATCGTGTTTTAATTAGACCTATCTTAAAAAGAACTCCCTTTGAACTTTGGCTTAATAGATCCCCAAATATTGCATATTTTCGAGTTTTTGGTTGTAAATGCTTTATTTTAAATACTAAAGATCCATTGGGTAATTTTGATTATAAGTCTGATGAAGGAATATTTCTTGGTTATTCTTCTACTAGTAAAGCATATAGAATTTATAATTGTAGAACTTTAATAGTTGAAGAATCTATGCATGTGTCATTTGATGAATCTAATAATGTTTCAAGAGTTGTTAAAGGAGTTGATGAAGTGTCCGTAAGTGCACGGATACGCCGAAGTAATAAAAGATATCGAACCCACATAGACCTAAGTGTTAAGTACTAAATAATTGAATTTCTACTAGCTAAGTAGACGATGTGCAATGGGAGTAAAATAAGAATGCATAATCAAAAACTTTGGTAGAAAATCAGAGAGAGAAATCTGGGACTTTGGTTTCATCACATTTTAATTCTTATGACTAGATATGATAAAGTTTTTATTAGTTATTCAAATCATGATAAAGAAAAATTTTACTAAAAAGAAATTGTCTCCTTTCGGACGTCCAATTTACATGGACCCAGCCTTCACTTTCGTGACTTGCTGCTCAGTGTTAAATAAAAGTAAACCACACAAAGAAAATTAAGATTACTTTTATGGCTTAACTCTCAATGTATACTTCTCAAGTAAAATTAAATATTTTCATATTTTAATTTTACATGTTTTACCTAAGGGGTTCTAACAATCAAAATCACCTTTCAGTCCATATTATCATGTCTAAAGTAATGAAATAATTAGATCAAAATATCAACAAGTAAACAAGCATAAAAAATCAGGATTCTAGGACTTAACTACTTGCATAGTCTAGGTTTCTAGATCTAATTTAAGAGTTCCAAGTTCGTAAATCACCTTTTGATCCATATTACAAACACTAAAACATGTGGATATTCTAAAACTAATAATTTCAAAGTACAAAAATCACAAAGGTAAAATTATCTTTCAAAGAATAACTAATAAGTAAAAAAATTATCTAGTCATTATAGAATAAAAAGTGATTACTCCCTTAGTCCCAAAGAAAATATTACGCAACTAAAGTCATATGAACACGATAAAAATTCATAAAAAGAATCAGAATGTAGAAAAAGCGAAAATAAGGTTTTGCTGCCATCATAGGGGTGTGACGAATCGTCACAGCCCTATGATTCTGAAAATTTTTGGCTGCTATAGTACTACTTGATGTAGGACGGTGGGGTCTAAAACAATCAAACAACGCTTTTGAAAAGGTTTTGATAAATAGCTTAATAAAAACCGAAGTTATACTAACGAGGTTTTAAAACTAATTTTTTTGTATTTTAAAATATATAGGAAAACCGATTTAAACTAGAACAATAGATAAAGATTACACTAGGAAAACAGTAAATGCTGGAAAATAAACTTACAGTGGAGCCCTTGAGAATTGAAGGGCTGTGCTTCCCGTTCTTCACCGGTCCAACTCTGATGGAAGGTGTAGGGTAGAGCTTACAAACAAACACAGAAGATCCGTACAAGTCACGGATTTTAATACAGGAACAAATCAAGGGGTGAGGTTAAGCCTCACAAGTTCCCTTGCTAATGCTAAGCGACTAAAGAGAGGGGGAGAAGGAGAAGGGGAGGGGGAAATGCCCCTCTTAGACCACTCCAAGCGCAACCTATAAGTTAAATAAACAAGATGAGTGTAGAGGAGAGTTCTTAAAGTTAAATAAGAGGTGTAGAGAAGAAGACTTAGCCGAAAGGGATGAGAACTCCTTGAGGCCGAGGGTGCTTCTCTTCTTGCTCCAAACCGATGGTGAAGAAGTACTCCTTGTGGTGGCGCACACAAGCAAAGAGGAGAGCTTCTTAGGGTTCGGTGGAAGAGCTAGAAGAAGGTGAAGAGCTCGGCTAAAGGGAATTTTATCACTAACACAAGTAATTAAGCTAGGCAACTAATAGACAATGTATTTCATCAAGAGGTAATCGAATACAAGGGGGGGAGACTATGCTTTTATAGGCGAGATGGGGCTAGGGCAGGATAGTCATTAGCTTCCATGCGCCTACTACAAAGATGGATGGAATTTGAAATTCAAAATCAAGAGATGGGCGTAAATCCTCTTTAAGAGCTTCCTTCTTTGGGTGATCTTCTCTTGGCAACTCATTAATTGTTTTGATGGGCGATGAGGGTATCCTCTTATCCTTTGGTGGATTGTTTGTTGGCGCATGGATAAGAGATTCAAATTTCGAATCCTTTCCATGAGGGCTTGGGCGGCAACAAGAGATGGCAATTCAACATAAATGTCTTCATAAATGCTCTCCTTTGATTGTGGATCTTGATGGATATTCCCTTTGATTTTGGATCTTGATGGATGAGGGAATTGAATTCGTTCCTTGCTTGGACTAGAGGTTGGCGCATATCATCTTGGGTGGATGATGAGGTGGCTGATTTGCTCTCTTGAATAGGCGCCCAACAAGGATGGCAAGTGAGTCATAGCATGGCTTTGAAGTGAACTTGGACTTTGAAGTCTTCCTTCCTTTTCTGGAGCTGAACTTGGTGAGTGGACCTTGAGTGTTGTTGAACTGGAGCTTGAGCTGCTTCTTACTTGAGTGACCTGCCAAATGGAGCCTACTGTATGCATGCACTACTCTATTATGATGCAAGAGTACATAAAGTTTCATGAATTACAATGCACTACCTACTACAAGTGGACTTACCATATTTGACTACATGATGCATGGTGTTATTGAAAACAACTTAACCTAAAATGCAATGCAAGAGAGAGGGGACTCTAAGGGAACCCATATCGATTAGGTACCCTACGAGTCCGAGTAGATCTCCTCAGAGCAGGGCTACTGCCTCCATCAGCTCTCCCCGGGTTGAAAGGATTCTCCTATGGAGAATTATCCTTGTACGCTTGGAGTAACTCAGGGGCGGCTATAGCTAGCTCTGACTCAGGAAGCCATACCTCTTCACCATTAATGAGTCTAACTCGATAAAACACTTGTACCTCATTAGTGGTGAATTTGGTTTGGTCCTCGAGAATAGCCTCAATCTCTATTTTGTTGGTGTCATCTGGATCTGGTATGGGGATAGGCTCATGATAGAGGGTAAGATCCTCCACGTTGACAGTGGTGGGGATCCCTAGTTCAGGTGGTAGGTCAAGGACATAGGCATTGTCGTTGACTTTGTCTATGATGGTGAAGGGACCTAATCCTTTGTCGTTGACTTTTGACTTTGTTAGGTTGATATCCTAGGTTGGCTTGGAAAGGGGAGAGACCTGTGGTTTTGTTGACTGTGCTATTGTAGGAAAACTCGGCAGTGGGTAAGAGTTTATCCCAGTTGCCAGGATGTTCACTTACCAAACTCCTAAGGATACTCCCAAGTGATCGGTTGACCACTTCAGTCTGCCCATCCGTCTGGGGATGGTAGGCTGTGGAGAACTTGAGTTTTGTTCCTAGAAGGGTCCATAGGGTCCTCCAAAAATGGCTCACAAACCTAGGGTCTCTATCAGACACTATAGTTAAGGGTGTCCCACGAAGCCTGACAACTTCTCTGAAGAAAAGTTTAGCAACATGGGAGGCATCAGTGGTTTTGGTGCAAGCTATAAAATGGGCCATCTTAGTAAATCTATCAACTACCACAAATATAGAATCATGTTTAGCTGAGGTTCGGGGTAGTCCCAGAATGAAGTCCATACTAAGATCTTGCCAAGGAGCTTGGGGAATAGGTAAGGGGGTGTACAGGCCGGGACTGTGCTTGTGGACTTTAGTGAGCTGACAAGTCCTACAATGCCTCACGACCTTAGCTACATCCTGGTAAAGGTTCGGCCAGTAGAACCGTTCCTTTACAAGGGCTTGGGTCTTATCTCGACCGTGGTGCCTAGCAGACCCGCCTCCGTGTAATTCCCAAACAAGGAATTCTCGGATGGATGTCTTGGGCACACAAAGGGTTGGTCCAAGAAAGAGATACCCATCCCTAAGGGTGTAGAGGGGGTGACTTAATGGGTCTTGACTAAGGTCAGCATATAAAGTAGAAAAATCAGGACATTCAAGATAGGCATTTTTCATGGAATCAAAGCAAGTAACTTCAACATGCATCTTGTTCAATAATAAAGTTACTCTACTGAGGGCATCTGCTACTTTATTTTTAGATCCTGATTTATGTCTAAGCACAAAAGTATATTTTTGTAGGTATTCGACCCACTTAGCATGCCTTGAGTTTAACTTCTTTTGAGCACTTAGATAGGATAGGGCCTGGTGGTCACTGTTAAGGGTGAACTCCCTATGAATGAGAAAATGTCTCCAATACCTTAGGGCTTGGACTACAGCATAAAATTCTTTGTCATAGGTAGAGTATTTTTGTTTTGCCTCGTTGAGCTTTTCACTAAAGAAGGCTATGGGATGACCTTCTTGGCTTAGGGTTCCCCCTATGCCAACTCCAGAGGCGTCACAATCTACCTCAAAGACTTTACTGAAGTCAGGCAGTCTAAGGACCGGGGCAGTGGTCATCTTATCCTTAAGTTCTTGGAAGGCTTTGCTAGCAGATTTAGTCCAAGAAAATTCACCTTGTTTTAGGCAACTAGTGATAGGTGCCACTATGGAGCTGAAGTTCCTCATGAATCTCCTATAAAAGGTTGCTAGGCCATGGAAGCTTCTGACCTCAGTGATGGTCTTAGGTTCAGGCCAATCTTTGATGGCTTGGATCTTGGATGGGTCGGCTTGAAGGCCATGCTCAGACACTATGAATCCTAAGAAGATCACACTATGTGACAGAAAGGAGCATTTCTTGAGGTTGATATAGAGTTGCTCTTCCTTAAGAAGGTCAAGGGTCTTCCTAAGGTGCTCTAGGTGTTCCTCCTTAGTCTTACTATAGATGAGGATGTCATCAAAGTAGACTACTAGGAATTTTCCAATGAAAGGCTTTAAGACTTGGGTCATGAGTCTCATGAATGTGGAAGGAGCATTAGTCAAGCCAAAAGGCATGACTAACCATTCATAGAGACCATCCTTGGTCTTGAAAGCAGTCTTCCATTCAACACCTAGCCTTATCCTGACCTGGTGGTATCCACTTCTTAAGTCAAGTTTGCTAAACCACTTAGAGCCAACTAACATGTCTAGCATGTCATCAAGTCTAGGAATAGGGAACCTATACTTGACTGTGATTTTGTTTATGGCTCTGCAGTCTATACACATGCGCCAACTGCCATCCTTTTTAGGGGTGAGCAGAGCAGGCACGGCGCAAGGGCTTAGACTTTCTCTAATATGTCCTTTCTCTAATAGGTCATCTACTTGCCTCTTAAGTTCTTGATGCTCAGTAGGGTTCATCCTATAGTGGGGTAGATTGGGAAGGGTTGAACCTGGGACAAGATCTATTGCATGCTGGATGTCCCTAAGAGGTGGAAGACCTGTGGGTAGTTCTTCAGGGATAAGCTCATTATATTGTTCTAAGAGGGTTTCTACTTCAGGGGGTGGCTTGCTCTCTTCCTCTTGGTTGACTTCCTTGAGTACTAGGGTGAACAAAGGTTGATCAGGTTTATAATCCTTAGGTCTCATGAGCTGAAGGGTTGGTTGTATGGTTTTGGTCTCTTCTATTTTCCCCTTATTGGTTGAGACTTTAAGTTCTCTAGGCATGGATGGTTTCAGTTTGATCTTTTGACCTGAGTGACTAAAGACATAGGTATTAGTCCGACCGTAGTGGACTACATCCATGTCATATAGCCATGGTCTGCCTAGAAGGACTTGAGCGACATCCATGGTGATGACGTCTCACCAAATTTGTCCATCATAGGTACCAAACTGTAAAGGTACTAGACTCCTATGGGTTACTGGCATACTAGACTGGTTGACCCAAGAGATGTTATAAGGGGTTGGGTGAGCTTCCATCTTAAGCTTAAACTTGGTGACAGCAGAGTGGGAGACAGCGTTGAGACTACTACCCCCATCTATCACTACTTTGCACATGTTTCCATTGTATTTCGTGTAAGTATGGAAGATACTAGTTCTTCGCCAATCATCCGTGGGTGAGGGTTTGATCAGGGTACACCTAACAACTCCTAAGGTGTTTTGGGCAGGTTCCTCACTACTATCATACTCATTGTCTTCTAGGATTTGGCAGTCAGAATCTGGGTCATTAATATCTTCAAGCCTAGGGGTTTGGTTTTCCTCACCTAGGTATAAGACCCTTTTGGGACAGTCTTTCATATAGTGTCCATATTGTTGACACCCATGGCATTTGACCCTAGATGCGTCCGGATAACTAGAGGGCTTGGTCTTAGAAGTACTAGAGCTTTGAGGTTGGGTTGGTCTAGGACTTGGTCTAGAGGCACTAAACTCTTTCCTATAGGCAACCTTAAGTTCTTGCTCAATCTCCTTGGCTCTAAGATGGGCAACCTCTATGGAGTCTATCTGGTAGTAGGTAAGGCCCTTTCTAATCTCAGATCGGAGACCATTTTTATACCTGCTAAGGGTAAATAGAGGGTTTTCTCCTGGGTTTCCCCTAAGGAGGAATTCCTCAAAGCTAGCAGTGTATTGGTCAACGGTCATAGATCCTTGGGTTAAGCTAGAGGCTTGGTCAAACAACTTACTCTGAAAGTATGAAGGGACATATTTCAGTTTAAGTTGTTAGCGCATTTCTAGCCACGTTTCTATGGGGGGTAGGTTGAGTCTCTCTTGGTTGTTCTCTATATTGGTCCAATACAACCTAGCATTTCCCTCAAGAAGGCACTTTGCAAGTCGGACTTTGCTGTGCTCAGGGATCATGCTCCACTCGAAATATTGTTCGAGCTTGGTTGTCCAATCCAAGAAGTCTCGGGGTTCTAAAGAGCCATTGAAGGTTGGGGGATTGAGTTTGATAGCGCGGTGCACTTCATCCTCCCTAAACCTGGGTTGAGGTGGGGTTTGAATGGGAGGTCCATTCCACATAGTTGGTTGGTGTGCATGGTTTGGATTGGGGTATCCATTCCATGTTGGTTGGGGATGGGTCCCTACATGGTGTGGATTAAGGTTTCCATTCCACATAGGTTGGGTGCCTGCACGGGTTGGGGTTTGATGCCCGCCCCACGCAGGTGGTTGTTGAGTGTCTACATGATGAGGACTAGGTGGTTCACTAGCATGATTAGAAGACCTTTCCCTAAAGTCATGGAACTCAGTGGTAAGTTGATTAAGGCTCCGGGTAAGGGTCCCTATTTGCTCAGTTAAGAATTCAAACTTCTCATTCATGGCCGTATGATCCATGGTGGGATTTTGTTCTTGTTGTTGAGTTTTAGACCGAGTTTGCATGGGTGTTTTGAAAATTATAGGGTTTGAAAAATAGAGCAAAAGTGATAGATAGATATGTAGTCTGTTATGGATCCGAATTCTTTCAAACAACCAAATTCCAAAGATCGCCTAGGAGTTAGAAAATAAAGTTTTGAGGCTTTAAAAATCTAAACTAGGAGCCTAAGCTCTGATACCAAGCTGATGTAGGACGGTGGGGTCTAAAACAATCAAACAACGCTTTTGAAAAGGTTTTGATAAATAGCTTAATAAAAACCGAAGTTATACTAACGAGGTTTTAAAACTAATTTTTTTGTATTTAATATATAGGAAAACCGATTTAAACTAGAACAATAGATAAAGATTACACTAGGAAAACAGTAAATGCTGGAAAATAAACTTACAGTGCAGCCCTTGAGAATTGAAGGGCTGTGCTTCCCGTTCTTCACCGGTCCAACTCTGATGGAAGGTGTAGGGTAGAGCTTACAAACAAACACAGAAGATCCGTACAAGTCATGGATTTTAATACAGGAACAAATCAAGGGGTGAGGTTAAGCCTCACAAGTTCCCTTGCTAATCCTAAGCGACTAAAGAGAGGGGGAGAAGGAGAAGGGGAGGGGGAAATGCCCCTCTTAGACCACTCCAAGCGCAACCTATAAGTTAAATAAACAAGATGAGTGTAGAGGAGAGTTCTTAAAGTTAAATAAGAGGTGTAGAGAAGAAGACTTAGCCGAAAGGGATGAGAACTCCTTGAGGCCGAGGGTGCTTCTCTTCTTGCTCCAAACCGATGGTGTAGAAGTACTCCTTGTGGTGGCGCACACAAGCAAAGAGGAGAGCTTCTTAGGGTTCGGTGGAAGAGCTAGAAGAAGGTGAAGAGCTCGGCTAAAGGGAATTTTATCACTAACACAAGTAATTAAGCTAGGCAACTAATAGACAATGTATTTCATCAAGAGGTAATCGAATACAAGGGGGGGAGACTATGCTTTTATAGGAGAGATGGGGCTAGGGCAGGATAGTCATTAGCTTCCATGCGCCTACTACAAAGATGGATGGAATTTGAAATACAAAATCAAGAGATGGGCGCAAATCCTCTTTAAGAGCTTCCTTCTTTGGGTGATCTTCTCTTGGCAACTCATTAATTGTTTTGATGGGCGATGAGGGTATCCTCTTATCCTTTGGTGGATTGTTTGTTGGCGCATGGATAAGAGATTCAAATTTTGAATCCTTTCCATGAGGGCTTGGGCGGCAACAAGAGATGGCAATTCAACATAAATGTCTTCATAAATGCTCTCCTTTGATTGTGGATCTTGATGGATATTCCCTTTGATTTTGGATCTTGATGGATGAGGGAATTGAATTCGTTCCTTGCTTGGACTAGAGGTTGGCGCATATCATCTTGGGTGGATGATGAGGTGGCTGATTTGCTCTCTTGAATAGGCGCCCAACAAGGATGGCAAGTGAGTCATAGCATGGCTTTGAAGTGAACTTGGACTTTGAAGTCTTCCTTCCTTTTCTGGAGCTGAACTTGGTGAGTGGACCTTGAGTGTTGTTGAGTTGGAGCTTGAGCTGCTTCTTACTTGAGTGACCTGCCAAATGGAGCCTACTGTATGCATGCACTACTCTATTATGATGCAAGAGTACATAAAGTTTCATGAATTACAATGCACTACCTACTACAAGTGGACTTACCATATTTGACTACATGATGCATGGTGTTATTGAAAACAACTTAACCTAAAATGCAATGCAAGAAAGAGGGGACTCTAAGGGAACCCATATCGATTAGGTACCCTACGAGTCCGAGCAGATCTCCTCAGAGCAGGGCTACTGCCTCCATCACTACTACAGTACTACTACAGTGCTGCTATACTAACTGCTACAGTGTTCGGCGATTTCCCCTTTCGGCTACAATTTTCCTTTTCTGATTTCTCCCAATCTTGAATTCCTTTTAATTTGAGATTTTACGTGTTGTCTCCTCCCTTAGGTGAAGCTTTCCTCCAATTTTCGTCACCGGAGATGCCCTCTATGCATTTTGGCGAGAGGACAAGCCCTAGCGACACTGCAAGGGATTTCTCCCTCGTTTTTCCACGAGGACACGCGATACTTTTGTTGAATCTTCTCTCTAATTTATAGAACGGTTTTGTATATTTAAATTTTTAGATTGCCCCTCGGATTTCTCTGATTTAGCATAAAAAAAAATCAGATTTGGAGGGTGGCAGAAGACTCGAGCATGCGCGGCTGTTTTCCCCCCAAATATTAGAATCACACCCCTATGACGTCTGCAGTTCATTTCGTCATGGGGGTGAGACGACAAGATTTTTTCAAAATTGTCCCCTGAGCTCCAAATTTTGTCATGATTCCATTTTTGGCTTATAAATCTTTCAAAATCCATGAATTTGGTCACTTTCTACCTGAAAATGTTGAAAAATAAAAGAGGTATAGATTCCAAAGCAATTGACTGAATTTAATTTTAAAACAAGCAAAAGTATATAATTATGACTCAAAAAGATGATATAAATGTATAAAATTTACTTTGACTTTTTGAGTCATCAGTTGACATCAATAAAAGAATAGAGAAGCTTAAACTTGAGAACAATCATGACACTATTGAAGTATATAATGAAGATCAAGTACTTCAAGGCATATAATATAATCCATCTCAAGATCAAGTGGAGAAAGTTGACACACATCAACCTCTTCCAATGGATTATAAGTTCTTAAAAGATCGTCCTATGGAGCAAATACTTGGAGAATCTTCAAAGGGTATGGTAACTCGTTCTTCACTTCAAAATTTATATGAACATGTTTCTTTTATTTCTCAAGTAGAACCTAAATGTATTGATGATGCTTTAAAAGATGAATTTTGGGTTTTAGCCATGCATAATGAATTAAATCAATTTATAAGAAATGATGTATGGGTATTAGTTTCTAGACCTTGTTATCAAATTGTGATTGGAACTAAATGGGTTTTTAGAAACAAAATAGATGAGTCCAGCCTAGTGGTTCGAAACAAGGCATGCTTAGTGGCCCAATGTTTCAACCAAGAGGAAGGAATTGACTATAATGAAACATATGCTCCAATAACAAGATTAGAGGCTATTAGAATACTTTTGGCTTTTGCTAGTTTCAAAGGATTTAAACTTTATTAAATGGATGTGAAAAGTGCATTTATAAATGGTTTCATTAGTGAAGAAGTTTATGTTGAGCAACCACCTGGCTTTGAGAATTTTGAATTTCCAAATCATGTTTACAAATTGAAGAAGGCTTTATATGGTTTAAAGCAAGCTCCTAGAGCTTGGTATGAAAGACTTTCTTTGTTTTTAATTGATCATGGTTTTAAATTTGGAAAAGTTGACATTTCTCTTTTTACTAAACATGAAAATGCTGACATATTACTAGTTTAAATTTAAGTAGATGATATCATTTTTGGTGCCATTAATGAATCTTTTCGTAGGTGGTTTGCAAATTGCATGTAAAATGAATTTGAGATGAGTATGATGGGGGAACTTAGTTTCATTCTTGGACTTCAAATAAAGCAAACAACACATGGTATCTTCATTAACTAATCCAAATATGCAAAAGAGATTCTCAAGAAGTTTGGTATGGAAAATGCTAAAGCTACACCAACTCCTATGAGCACAAGTACTAAGCTTGATGTAGATGAGAATGGCAAAATAGTAGATCAAATGCAATATAGAGGTATGATTGGTAGTTTACTTTATATAACTGCAAGTAGACCTAATATAATGTTTAGTACATGTTTATGTGCAAGATTTCAATCTTTTCCTAAGAAGTCACATTTAAGTGTAGTAAAACATATTCTTAGATATATTAAATGAACTGTTGATCTTGGTCTTTGGTACCCTAATAGCAAAAACTTTGAACTTTATGGTTATTTTGATGTTGACTTTGCTAGTTGTAGAATTGATAGAAAAAGTACTAGTAAATGTTGTCAATTCTTAGGAATGAGTTTAGTCTCTTGGTTTTCTAAGAAACAAAACTTTGTGGCACTTTCAACAACAGAGGCTGAGTATATTGCTGTAGATTGTTGTTGTGCACAAATTCTTTGGATAAAACAAACTCTTTTAGATTATGATTTATCTTACAGGTGTACCTCTATTTATTGTGATAACTCTAGTGTAATAAATCTATCTAAGAATCCTATCTTGCATTCATGCACAAAACATATAGACTTAAGACATCATTTCTTGCGTGATCATGTAATGAAAAATGACCTATCATTGTGTTATGTTCCTACAAATAAGCAATTAGTAGATATTCTTACTATACCTTTGAATGAGGAAATTTTTTGTAGTTTGAGAATGCAATTAGATATATGTAGTCAACCATCTCCATATTAATGTATGTTAACTTCCTTTGGTTGATTGCTACAACTTTAGAAATGTTGATGCTTTTCTATTCATGCATCCTCTCTTTTTGATAATGCCAAAAGGGGGAGAGCTTATATTGAAACTTTTGAAATATTTTCAAAAAGCATCACATATTTTATATGTCTACATAAATGGGGGAAGTCTTTATCTACAATTTTGATAAATGCATAGGATGCATATTTGTAGGGGGAGTAGATACTCTATGTTTACTATATGCTCTTTCTTGACATGGTTTGTCATTAACAAAAAGGGGGAGATTATTGGCCCAAGGATTTATTATCTTGGTCTTTAAACTATTCCAATGTTTTGATAATAACAAACTACTTTACTAACATTATCTTTTGAGTATCTTATTTAGGTTGAAGTTAGTGGATGATTTATGAAGCTCAAGCTCAAGTTCATTTTAACTTTCATCCACATTAAGAAGGAGATTGAACTCTTATGGTGATTAAGACTTATTTCTCTTAGTTTTATTTTTTATTCCTTAGATAAATGTAAAGTGCTTAAATTACTTCTTATTTGATAGCTCTTTCCACTAAAATTCCTTGAATACATCCTTGATTATCTTGTTTCCCAAATTTACCCATATCATTGAACCAACGCTTTTATATTTTTGACTTCGCTGTAGTAGTTAAACCTAAAACCATATTTTTCTTCCTTGCCAAAAATTTATAAAATAATATATTTAGAAAGTAGATTTTCTAAGCTTTCCAACGATTTAAATGACACTCAATTCAGACTTCAAACGAGCCAAATCAATTTGAACAAAATATACAGTCCGAACTAGGCCGAACTGAACCAGGCTGAATTGGCCCAAACTGAGCTTTTTTGACCTCCAATGACTATTTCTTTAAATCTAGCCATTTGTAACCTCAAAAAACCATATAAAGTTATTCTCAAAAGCCCTGGAACCTGAACATATGATCTTCTAAACCATTTGTGCCCGAAAGAGCTTTCTTTTCTCTTGAAATCTTAATGATAAACTCTCTTGAAGATCTTGAAGCCTAGAAATCTTTTGAAGCCCTCATCATTCGAAAAGAGCTTTTTCAAAAGAGGAGTTCAAGTACTCTAGGAAAAATTCATCAAGAGGAGTCTTGGCTTTGAATGAGCATTTCTTTTCCCTCTTGATTTGTGTTTTAGTTCATGCATTGAATTTGTTGTATTTTACTAAGTGTTAGAGGTGCTCTTGGAAGAGACCTCATAGTTAGTTAGTTTATTTTACTTATTGTATTTAGGGTTTAGGGAAGTGGTTCTCTTGGGAGAACGGTGATGCCACTTACTTTAAACCTCAATTAAAGAGGAAAATAAAACTGGTGGGGTATTTGAAATTCTAGGTTGGGAACCTAGGTAGTGGATGTAGGCATTGGGGTTGAACCACTATAAATTACTTGTTTGCATTGCTTATTTGTATTGCTTTGAATTTGATGTAGTGACATTAGTTGTTAACTAACTCTCTTAAGTATATTTCTTCTTTATAACATAACTTTATCTCAATTATTATAGTTATCTTCATTCTCTTTTATATAGATTGAAAGAAAATCATAAAGTGAAAAAAAATTGCTCAACACACAATTCACCCCCCTCTTGTGTGTTTATTCCTTTTCAGCTCTTGCCGATGTCCAAGGATTGGGGTAAGTTTTGATTTCTCCCAAATAACTTGGAATATATTGATTGACAACCTTCTCCCGCTCTTTCCTCTTCCCTTTAGTGTGCTTGGGCCTCGATTCCTCTTAGAATTGAGCCCTAAATTACTCGCCCTAGGTAGAGGTTGCCCCCTTGCTCTATCGCCGCCATTTGTTGTTGTTTATGTTTGTGACACGTCCTATTTAGGGTTGACAACCCCTCTCCCCTTCAATCCGGTCTTTCCACTTTTGAAGAATCCAAAAATAGTGTGGAGATGTGATGGAAATCACTTTGGTGGACTTTGTTATTGCCTGCGAAGACCTAGCCACAAGTGTGACTTGTTTTTGTGCCAATTATAATCTTGGGCTGTGAAAATCACAAGTCTTTGATTTTCATAAAATTTAGCAGGTAGCTTCATTTAATCATGTGGAATCACTCTATGATATTAAATCTCCCAAAACCTATCAATTTTTAGGGATTTTTTTACTTGAAACTCCACAAAAACAAAAAAAAGCTATAGATTTTTAATAAATGAAAATATTTAGGCCAAAAATAATATAAAAATAATAAATTATAGCTTAATTTTGTAGTCAAATAACATGAAAATCACTAGATAATTTGATATCATTACTTATGTATCTATAATAGAAAGTTTTTGTATGTCATAGTATACACAAGACTATATATAGTTTGTGCTGTTGGGGTTGTGAGTTAGTTCCTCTCTAATCTTGAAAGAGAGCATTGGAATGTTGTGATATAGATTCCCATATATCTTTAAGGTACATCCGAGTTATGTCTTTATTTTGGCAGTGACGGACCTTTCTTAGTTGGATACATAGATGCAGGCATATGGTTGGAGATATTGATAGTTAGAAGTTTGCCTCGGTTTGCCAAGCTATATTTTGCTGGTGGTGGAATAGTATGACAATCAAAATTACAAAAAGTAGGTTTCACTCTCTATAATTGAAGCTGAATTCCTTGCAAGTTTTGAAGCTTGTAAAGAGGGGTTGTAGGTAAAGAGGTTATCAAGAAGGATACATTTTATATTGTAATAGTTAAAGTGCAATTAATTTGAGTAAGAATCACACTTTTCACTCTAGGTCATAGCATATTGATGTGAAGTACCCTTGAATACATGATGTATTAGATTTTGACGTAGCTTAAGTTCATGAAGATTCATTTTGATGGTAATGGTTTTGAGACAATGACCATGTCTCTTTTAAAAGAGAAACATAATATTTCTGACAATACTATCAGCATGATGAATCCCTCCATATGGTCATGAGGGAGAGATTTGATGGATGAGTTTCCCTACTATATGGAGGATGACTCATATTTTTTGCTGTAATGGCATTTTGGTTAATATACCCAACTTGATAGTATTTTAGATACTTATATTTGAAAGCTAAGCATGGTGGGTGAAACCAAGATTAGAAGAGGCATTTTTGTGAGAAATAAAGTAAAAACCCTATAAATAAGATGATTTAGAGAAAACTAAACAACTTTCAATTAAGTGGTCGATCGGAAGTGAGGCATCGTTAGATTGAGCTAAAATATTGTAGACAAGCTAAGACTCATCTTCACAGATTCTAAATGGTTATATCTTGATTTAAAGATATGTAAGGTTATTTTTTATTTAGTTCTTTCCTAGGCAATTTTGGTGAGATTTCTCTAATTTTCCTCTTTGCTTTGGTTTCCACCCTTGTTGGCAATGGCCATATGCTCCAAGAATTTGTTATTTTTGATGTGTGTTAATGAATTTACCTCTAGTGTATGGCTAGAGAAACCTTGGTGCAATTCTCTTATTGATTGGTGATTTCTCCTACGGTTTTTCCCTTTGATCGAGTCTTGGACTTTATCGCTATGATTTTATTGTTCACATGGTTATTGCAATTTGCTCTACTAGTATTTGACTACTCCCCCTTTCTCATTCTCTCTCTCTCTCTCTCTCTCTCTCTCTCTCTCTCTCTCTCTCTCTCTCTCTCTCTCTCCAGGGGCTGCTGGCAGAAAGAGATAACTCTCTCTCTCTCTAATCACTTAGGCCCAATTTGGTTCTGCTGCGCTGCCGCAGCTATCCTGTGATAGCTGCGCTGTCACTATAGTACTTATTGTAAAGGGTGTTTGGGTGACTCTGTTCTGACAACTGCACTGTCACTGTAGCAAGTGTTTAGGGTTATTGTTTGGGTAGATTTAATATGTGTAAATTATAATTAAGTAATCTTACTAAAAATTTTAAATTTTTTTAATATTTAATTTTATAAAACTATTAATTTATAGATTAACTTATAAATTATTTTGAGAAAATTATTAATTTTTATAAGATTAATAATTATTTTGTAATATAAAATTTAAAGAAAATTAATTAAAATCAATATATATTAGATTAATTAATATTATATATTAGTAGTGAGAGGGAAGGTGTAAAGAGCTAAATACTATAGCACTATATACTACCGTACGTTGGCAGCGGGCAAAGCTGGATTTCCCAGCTTTGAGCTACAGTGACAAAATCGTCACTATTACACCACATAAGTTAAACTCCAAACAGACAAAAAAAAATAAGAAAGCGGCTGCTCGTATATATACGATCCGCAAGTGCACGGATTTATCGAAGTAATAAAAAAATATCATTCCCAATGAGGATTACGTAGTTAAGTACCAACTCTTTGACTTGTTTAAATCTATGCAAAACTAATAAGTGGTTGTGTTGAACTTCTAGGCACAAACAATTCAAAAGCAGCATTAAAAAGGATTCAAATTCTAAAGATCGGGATGTCATGGGTTCACCACACTGATAAGTATGAATCATTTAAAGATAACTCAATCAATAGAAAATATCTATCATGAAAGGAACTTTTCATAATGTACATATTACCTCCTCCCGGAGTGTAATACGGTGTTTAATTAAGTTAACTCCCTACTCTCGTGATAGTTAACCTAACCAAACCCATTAAGTTCTATGAAAAGCTGGTTAAATCCTTCAGACGAATCCAATCTACTCCCGTGATTGGATTCGTAGGTTCGATTGAAATAGATTGGACGTTGCGATTCACCTCCTAGTACTTCTCGCAATGTCTAATACGCAATTATACGTGGCCAAGGTAAATTATGAAGTAAACACAAATTCAATCAAATCGTGATAATATATTCATATAGAAAGAGCATGAATACAGATTACTTCATAATTGTCAGCGGGCTAAGCCCTTAATCGCGAAATGAAGATCTACTCACTCATGTTCTTAAAGGAAAACATGTTTATATGATGAACAAGTAGGAATCTTATAAAATTTGCAAAGAAATCACTAAGACAACAATTTAACATGCTTCCCCTCAATCTGACGATGAAGATGAAGTAATCAAACCGGTCTTTTGTGTGAAATCTCACTAGAATTTGTTCAGAAATTGAGTTTCACCCTTTGTTGCCGCTGCCGATGGTGTTCGTCTGAAAAGCTCCCCGAACTCTTGAAAAATCTGATTTTTTTTATAGCTAGACCGGTTCGGAACCCTCAAGGAACGTTTTTGCAAAGTTTGGTTCAAATCCGGTTCGAATCGGTGGAGAATCAAGTGAAAAACTCGACGGGCGGCAATTTTTACGGCCAAGGCTGAATTTACGGCCAAGGCCGTAAAAGCTTCTGTGTATACATGCCTTTGTTCATAGAAAGTTTCACGGACCGTAATGGATTTACGGCTTCACTCATGAAAGTTTCTGTGTGTTTTCATACTTAGCCATTTTTTGCCTTTCGCTCAACGCCAAAATTACGGCTGACTCTATAATTATGGTCAAGGCTGTAAATGTTGAAATCTTCACCATTTTCGCTTTAAATTTGACGTGTAAGCTCGTGATCTCCTCAGGAATCATATTATGGCTTAAAAGCTCTCGAAATCCATCATTTTTACGCTGTTTTACCTATATTTTTAATAAAACCAAGAAAAGTGAATATTCTGTGCCAAGTGAAGTAAAAACACCAAAATTAGCACAAAATTATGCAATTAAGATCAAAATATGATCCAAATATAGACAAAAATGTGGTATAATATATATATATATATATATATATATATACTAGCAGAGATGGGAAAACAAAGGGATGGATTTAGTAGAGGGAAAGGAAAAAAAAGAGATGAAAATTTGAGTCACGTGAAAATCACGTGACCAGACGAGATGGAGAGAGATCAGCGAGGCTAGCGATGCGAGGCCATGGACGCGGGCAAGAGCTCATGCCAAGTGATATGAGGCATGGTCGACGAGAGCTCTCACGAGGCGAAGATAGCAAGGCGAGCTGGGTGAGGTTGGCGACAGCTAGGCGAGGTCGGTGAGAGCTTGCAGATTGTTGTGTCTGCAAGTGCACGGATACTCGAAATAATAATTAAGATATCGAACCACAGAGACCTCATTTGTCAAGTACCGAATAATCAATTTCTCACTAGCTAAGCAGTTGAAAATATGAAGCAAACTATCGAAAGCTACATGAAAATATCAAAGAGAGAGATTGGGACTAGGGTTTCATCCACCTTAATTTCCATGACTAGATATAAATAGATGTTCGTCAATCTAATTTTATTATGATAAAGATACAATTTACTTCAAAAAGAAATTATCTCGCTCACGCGCAGACAATTTACAAAGAACCAATCCTCACTCTCATGCATGATTTATTCAATGTTAAATATAAGTAAATCTTCGACAAACTCAAAGATCACTTTCATGCATTCAAATCCTAAGTCAGTTATCTCAAGTGAAAACTACATACTTTCATACTATAGTTTTCACAGGTTCTACTTACGGTTCTCCAACGATCCGATTCTTGATTTCTCACAGTATCATCATGTTTATTTCAATAACTCAATCCTAAATTCAAATTATCAACATGACAATGTACTTCTAAAATCAAGAAATAAGAACAGATATAATTTCTTACGATGAGTTCCTAACATTCAATTATAGGGTTCCAAGTTCTCGCAAATCACCTTTCGGTCCATATTGCAAAAACTCTAAAACATGCAGATAATATGAATATATGGAGAATTAAAGAGCAATCATCACATAAGTAGAATTATCAAAGTAAAATTATCCTGACAAAATAAATAAAAATTCATCTAGTCATTAAGAAATTAAGGGGATTTACTTCCCCATGTCCCATAAGATGTCTAAGCTAGCATGGTCGAAGAATTACAATAATCCATGGTTCAGATTGATCAAAAATCGAAGAGAAAGAAAAAATTACTAAACACACCACAATTGTAATGGAAATTACAGCCGTAATTTGCTCGATGAATAGTACAGGCGATGATTTCTTTGTTTATTTCTCCTCTGATCGATCTCCTTTCACTCTGAAACTTCTGGGGTATGTTCTCCTCCTCCAGGCGAAGCTTCCCCTCAAGTATCACGGTCGGAGATGCATTGTACACTTCGCGGCGGCGAAACCTAGGGTGACGGCAAAAATCTTGATTTCTCTCTATAACTTCGATGAAATTAGGGCTTTTCATGTGTGTCCCCTCCCCTTGATCTGACGAGTATTTCCTTTTTCGGATCTCCAATTGATGGCCTGGATCATCCGCGCAAGAATCGGACTTCAATTGATGGCCTAGATCTGACGAGTAATTCGTTACGGCAGTGCCGTAATAACTGTAGAAGTTCTCGGTACAGAAATCGTTCAGAATTACGGTACCATAATATTATTTACAGCAGTGCCATAATTCCTGCAAATCTCTTGTGTGAAAAATCTCTTGAAATTACGGCTTGTGATATTGTTTACAACAGTGCCGTAATTGTTGCAAATCTTTCTGTACGAAATTGAACCCAAATTATGGCCTATGAAATTCATTATGGCAGGGCCATAATTTCTTCAAAACTTTTTGTACAGAAAGAGACCCAAAATACGGCAGTATTCAGAAATTACGGCAGTACCGTGATTTGTTCTGTAGGTGCAGTGAAACCATGGTACCGTAATGTTGATTACGGCCCTACTGTAATTTTGGTCTGAAGCTCTAATCATCGTGAAATTTGACATGCAATATTCTCTTGATGGGGGGAATTCATCTATGCTTCTGAATTTGCTTGAAAATGCCTCAAAATAGTGCCTTTTTACCTGAAAATCATCAAAAACCAGAAAAGGTGTAGATTCTGCAACATTTGATAAATAAGAAATAAAAATAAGCAAAAGAGCATGAATATGACACAAAATACCCATCAAATGGTACAAAATTTGCTATAAATTTTGGTGTCATCAAATACATAAGGCTCAAACTTTGCTTGTCCTCAAGCAAAATCAAAAATTGTTCAAAGGAAAAGACTTTCTTATGAAGAATAAATTTCTAAAATATAATCACCAATAAAAAGTTTCACCAATTGTTTCTTAAAATTTTAAATAGACATACCATCCTTTGAATTCAATTCTCAAGATCCACAACTTAATCAAATAAAACTTCGCAACTTGTACAATAAATAGAATTTCAATCTCATGATTTCATCCAGTTTCAGTTCAAAACTATCATACTTTTGTTTAGAGGAATAGGATTTCCAAGATCTTTTTCCACCCATAATTTTTTAGTTACTCCCCTTTTTGCTTCGTTCACATTCTCTAATTTGATTACCACCTTTTTTCTGGTGACGAAGTTAGAGTACACTGATCACATAACCAATGTAATAGAACTCATTTATTTTTAGTAGGAAGAATTTTACCAAAGATAGTAGAGTTAATGTGAAACGATTTCTCTCCAAGGTATGTACCCATATAGATATATGCTATTTTTCTTTAGACTTCAACTCTTAACTTAGGTACCACCGCAAATCAACACGGTGCCAAGACAAGGAGTCATTCTCTTGATTTTTCTTTTTCTCTCATTTTGACTTCAACCCATGTCTTTGGTACCACTGCCAATTTTGCGCAGTGCCAAGTAAGGGAGTCATCACTCTCTTTATTTGGATCATGAAATCTTTCTTCCCAACAAATAGCAAATAGTATGACCATCAACTAAATTAATCAATCAATATCAATTCAAAAATCATACTCATATGCTAATTTTATTTAAAGAAGTAGCTTCACTTTTAAATCAAATTCATCAAATAACATGTCTACCCAAAGTTTTATTCATCAATCAATGAAAAACTCTATCAGGCAGATATATATTAGAGAAATAAATTCAACACCATAAGTCTAGTCCTAATCACAGGCATAAACTCATTCATCATCAAGAGAATCATTTTATCAATAGAATTTCTCAAAAACAGATTACACCACAAGGTTATCATAACAAGAGGGAATCACATACATTCAATTATGCATCAGAATACACCTAAACAAGGTCCTCAATCTCAATCATATCATCAAATATCATACAACTCAATTGAATCAATTATCAAAAATTCAGACTCAGAATATATCAATATAACCCAATCGAACCAATATCAATATCTGAATATCATACAACCCAATCGAATGATTAAGCAATCAAATGAGAACAGCAAGATAGTAATGGCGGACACAAAAAGTTTGGAGGAGTCATCTTTCCCTATAAAGACCATGAAACATCAATAATATAAGGAGAATGAAGTATAAAGAAATAAGGGAAAATATACTCACAAAACTCTACTCATCATCATCAGATCTGATCTCCTCTGTGTCTTCGGCAGCTGCATCCATGGGATTGTCCTGCTGCTCTCCCTGATATCCTCCATAAACTCCACCTCTCCTGGAGTCCTCAAAACCAAAATGATCATAGAGAAAGTTTCTCATCTCTTCCATGTAATTACTTAACTCTTCTACATCCTGGTGAATGTGATGCATGGTGTCAGACATCCTCCCCATAGAATCAAGCATCTTCTCCATGCGATGTTCCTGACGGTACATCTGAGCGGAGAGAGCCTGAAACCCTGGGTCAAAGGCACTCGACCATCCTCTATCTATAGCTCGGTGTGAGAATCCTAAAGCACCCTGAGATGGTGGATCTATTGAAAGTACCCCTTAACCTGTAAGGGGGGTCCCCTTCTAGGGGGAGCGAAAACCCTAAAGTGGCGCAAATTATAACATGCAGCGGACGGAAGGGCTTCAAAGAATCATTGCGCATGCATTATGTGATCAACCTTAAAACATAATAGAAGAAGATGCAATTCATACCATAGCCATTAGAGGATGGCGCCTTGGAAGGAAAGATCAATCGAGAACTTCTCCTAAGTTTCGCACACAAGATGAGGAAGCCGCCTACTCTCTTGGTGCAACTTGTGCTAGCAAGGCTCCAAGAAGTGCTTGTCGTATGAAGGGATGAAGATCTCCTTGCTTGGCGAAAACCTCTCCCCAATGTCGACCACCACTTCTCCACAAGCGAATGTCTCAAGGACAACCCCGAGCGGCGACAATAGGGCGAGAGGGAAGCGTGAAGAGAGTCCACACGGAACGTGGTCACGTAAGTGACATGTTTTCTAATAATAGAAAACCATACTTCCACTTGCGATCATGGGTTTACCCAATCGCAAATCTCTCTTAAAGTGAACCATACGCTCAACCAATGAGCTGGTTCAATTTGGTTTGGTTCAAGACCAAATAACCCAAGCAATTAGTCCAGATCACATTAAACCCTAAGGTGCTTGATCTGACCGTTGATCTTTTGATGCTCCTGATCTCAATGATCTAGCATCCAATCTCCCGATCGAAGCTTACCGATCCCTAGCCCTAATCAATCAAACATGATCAGACCAGATCTCACTCACAATCAGAGCTTAAATCCCTTTAAACTGAACCCGAACAATTCAGTCCACACGATCTGACTTAAGTAAGCCATATCATCAAATTGTGCGACCCTGAGGGTTTCCTTTAAATGTCGGTAACGATAACTCTCATTATCACGATCAGTGAGGGGTATCTAGCAACACATCACTGTCTCCCGATATAAAGGAAAGAGTCTTCCAAGACTACACCCAAAAACAGCACAAGTGTGAATCGACTTCACAAAGCATACATATTTCCTTTGCCACTGGATGTTCTTATTGGACAAGCCTGTCAAGCTCGTAACTCCAATATGATGAGCATGATTAGATCAGATGAACACTGTCACCTGGGTATGGCCATACACTCTCTCAATCATCTCATCCAGGGGGCCCCTTTAGAACATCACACTCCTTAAACAAGGAGACGGCAATCCTGTGTCTATCACTAGTGCCCTAACCTGACTCAAGCTCACCATCCAAGATAGTCTATAATCATTATGTTTCAAATGATATTGAACTAACTCAAAATAATGACAATCATCATTTAGGAAACACAAGTGATCTCAAGTCAGAGGAAATGTGCCACTTGTCTTATACAAGGAATATTCACGTTGTGACAAACAACTGAACATCCTAGTAGGGTCTGTCCAGTACATCCCATGCACCCATGAGTCTACATCTTATTCCATGCTCGAAGCATCCTATAAGATTAGAACACATATTAGTCTTAACCATATCGAGGCTGTCTCATGTTCACCAAGATACATCGACTAAGGACATAATAGCTTGTCAGCCCAGCTGAACAGCTTTGAGACATTATTCAGAAGAACATATATTGCAGCAGACAATGTAGCTAACTGAATAACAACCATGCCTTTATAAACATAACAGTTTATTACATGATACAGATACATTCCCATAGGCCTCAAACATTAGCCTTAAGGGCATACCCCAACAATCTCCCACTTGCACTTAATCTAATGGTTGAGAAATCTCAAACCCATATTATTACAGTGCTTCTCATGCTTCTGCTGCGCCAGAGGCTTGGTAAGCGGGTCAGCCAGATTGTCATCTGTATGAACCTTGCATACTTTGATCTCGCCACGATCTATGATCTCCCTGATCAAATGAAACCGTCTCTGTATGTGCTTGGACTTCTGGTGCGACCGTGGTTCCTTTGCTTGTGCGATTGCTCCAGTGTTATCACAGAAGATAACCAAAGGATCTGCACTCGAAGGAACGACACCAAGTTCTCTCACGAACTTACGAATCCACACTGCCTCCTTGGATGCTTCCGAGGCTGCAACATACTCGGCTTCTGTTGTGGAATCAGCAACAGTTGACTGTTTGAAACTTTTCCACACCACTGCACCTCCATTCAAGCTAAAAACATAGCCTGATTGCGATCGGAAATCATCCTGGTCACTCTGGAACGAAGCATCAGTATATCCCTCTATACTGAGTTCTTCCTGACCACCATATATCAAGAACATATCTTTGGTCCTCCGCAGATATTTTAAAATGTTCTTGACTGCAATCCAGTGCGCCATACCTGGATTACTCTGGTAACGACTGGTCACGCTTAACCCGTAAGCGACGTCTGGGCGAGTACACAACATCGCATACATTATAGAACCAATAGCCGAAGCATAAGGCGTATTGTTCATTTCATCTTTCTCAGTCTGTGTTTGTGGACACTGACTCTTCGAAAGATTCAGACCATGTCTGACTGGAAGATATCCTCGTTTAGAATTCTCTAAATGAAATCTCTCCAGGACCTTATCGATGTAAGTACTCTGGCACAGCCCGAGAAGCCTCTTAGATCTATCCCTGTAGATCTTCACACCTAACACATAGGCTGCTTCTCCTAGATCTTTCATCTGGAAACATTTCCTCAGCCATGCCTTAACAGCATGCATTTCAGGAATATCATTTCCAATGATCAAGATGTCATCGACGTAGAGGACTAGAAAAGTAATCACGCTCCCACTAAACCTCTTATATACACACGGGTCATCCTCGTTCTTGATGAAACCAAATTCCGTAACTGATTCATCAAAACGAATATTCCAGCTTCTGGATGCTTGTTTAAGTCCATAAATAGACTTCTTTAACTTGCATATCTTATGACGATCTGCTGGATTAGTGAAACCTTCTGGTTGTGTCATATACACATCCTCATCCAGATTTCCATTAAGGAAAGCTGTTTTCACATCCATCTGCCAAATCTCATAATCATAATATGCAGCTATCGCGAAAAGAATCCGAATAGACTTAAACATGGCTACAGGAGAGAAAGTTTCATCATAATCTATCCCGTAGATTTGTTTGAAACCTTTCGCAACTAGCCTGTCTTTATAGGTAACCACGTTACCATCCATGTCAATCTTCTTCTTGAAGATCCATTTACAGCCTATAGGGATAACTCCCGGAGGCGGATCAACCAAATCCCAGACCTGGTTATCTGACATGGAGTCCATCTCGGCGCGCATAGCTTCAAGCCATCTCGCTGACTCCGGTCCACTGACCGCATCCGCATAAGTGAGGGGTTCATCATTACCAATGATATAGACTCCGTCATAGCGCTCAGGCTGTCGACGAATCCTTCCCGATCTTCGCGGTTCCCGTGATATCTGAGCCTCAGGTTGTTCAATAACCTGTTCTACCGGCTCAGGCTCATCCAACTCTGCTTGAGCACTTTGTCCTTCCTCTGGAATCTCATCCAGCTTTATTTCTCTCCCACTGGCCTCTTGCAGAAGAAACTCCTTCTCAAGAAATATGGCCGTCCGAGCAACAAAAACCTTGTTCTCTTTGGGATCGTAGAAATAATAACCCTTAGTTTCCTTAGGGTAACCGACAAAGATACATTTGTCAGATCTGCTCTCTAGTTTCCCAGAGGCGAGCTTCTTGACATAAGCCTCGCAGCCCCAGATCCTGATAAATGTCAAGCTTGGCTGTTTCCCATACCATAACTCATATGGCGTCTTTGAAACTGCCTTGGATGGCACTCGGTTTAGTACTTTTGCAGCTGTTTCCAGCCCAAAACCCCAAAAGGAGTAGGGAAGAGTAGCCTGACTCATCATAGAACGAACCATATCAAGTAACGTTCTATTTCTCCTCTCGGACACACCATTCCATTGCGGTGTTCCTGGCGGAGTGAGCTGTGAGATAATCCCACACTCTTTTAGATAGTCAGTAAATGCATGACTTAGGTATTCACCACCTCGATCTGAGCGAAGTGCCTTGATATTGCGGCCTAGCTGATTTTGAACTTCATTCTTGAACTCTTTGAACTTGTCAAAAGATTCACTCTTATGTCTCATCAGATAGACATACCCATATCTACTGAAATCATCAGTAAAGGTAATGAAGTACTGATAGCCACCTCTGGCATGTTTACTAAAAGGCCCACACACATCACTGTGTATAAGGTCAAGTAAACCTGAAGCCCTTTGACCTTTGTGAGGAAAAGGTGACTTCGTCATTTTACCCATTAAACAAGCTTTGCATGTATCAAGCTCCTTGTAGGAGAATGATCCCAGCAGTCCATGATCATGCAACCGCTTAATGCGTTTCTCGTTTATATGGCCTAAACGACTATGCCATAGCAAGGTGCTGTCATCAGCAGACTTGGCTTTCTTAATATCAACATTATGTATAGAACTTTCCATGTCTAACATGAATAACCCATTGCTTATTGAACCAGTTGCATAAACAATATTATCAAAAGATAAAATACACTTTGAAATATTGCATTCAAAGGAAAATCCCTTCCTGACAAGAGCAGGAATGGAGATAATATTTTTAGTTATACTGGGAACAAAGTAACAACTGTTTAGTTCCAATACAAGTCCAGATGGTAAAGAAATAAAGTAGTCTCCTACAGCAACAGCAGCAACCCGTGCCCCGTTTCCAACTCGTAGGTCCACCTCATGCTGTCCCACCTGTCTTCTTCTCTTGAGTTCCTGCACATTTGAACAAATGTGAACTCCACATGCAGTGTCCAACACCCATGATACAGAAGAAGAAAACATGACCTCAGTCACGAATATACCTGAGCCAGAAGCAAAGCTTCCCCTCTTATCTCCTTGGAGCGCTTTACAGTCCTTTTTCCAGTGACCCAGCTGGCCACAGTGGAAACACCTGTATTCCTTAGACCGCTTCACCTTCTGCTTCAGAGCCTTGCTGTAGCTTTTGACCGGGGCCTTGCCCTTCTTCCCCTTCTTCTTGTTCCTGGAAGGAACCATTAAGACAGAGGTCGAAGGCTTACCCTTCAGAGTCTCCTCAGTGGTCAAGAGCATATTCAGCAGCTCTGCCGGAGTACAATCGATTTTGTTCATATTAAAATTAATAATGAACGCGTCGAATGATGGCGGGAGAGACTGCAGAATAATGTCTACAGCAAGCTCCTGGTTAATGGTATGCCCCAGTTTCTCTAGAGCCTCCTTGTGCCCAATCATCTTGAGCACGTGAGCTCCTACTGGGCTCCCTTCAGCCAGTTTGCTCTGAAAGAAGAGCTTTGTCAAATTGTAGCGTTCTGTCCTCGCCTGTGCAGCATACAGCATCTTGAGGTTTGTAATCATGTCTCTAGCAGACATATCCTCATGCTGACGCTGCAGCGGTGGCGTCATAGACGCTAGCATCAGGCAAGCGACATCAATGCTATCATTGACGTGCTTTTCATAGGCTTCCCGAACCGCCCTTGCGGCGTTCGGAGCGGGCTGCGGCGGTATCGCCGTCTCGAGGACATACAGTTTCCTCTCTGCCTTAAGAACAATCTTAAGGTGTCCAAACCAGTCAGAGAAGTTTGGCCCAGCAAACTTCTCCCTTTCCAGTAGGGATCGCACATTGAAGTTCATGGTGTTCGTTGCTGCAGGTATCTACAACAATGCAAGAACAGCAAGGTCAGTATCAATGTATAAGAATCAATCAGGACTTAAGAAAGATTCTTTTTCTCACTATTTTATCAGGCGTGAAAAATCCAGCAAAACAGCCCGAAAGAGTAGAACTCTTTTAGTGAGATGGGATCCAGATTTCATACTTGGTCTCCGCGTCCCGCTCAGGCGAGATAAGATGCACAGAGAGTACAAGCATTAGTTTCTGGTAGGCAGTCCCTGCCGATCGCCAACCCGTGCGATTCCCCTTCATCTGGGCAGTCCAGCAGACTGTGCCAACTGAGTTGGTACAACACAATCTCTGACCCCACAGATGGCTGCCTCCATGTGCTACCATATGCGCCACATATGTAGCCTACACGGTCAAGCTGACCCGACCTACTCCCTGGACCACCATGTGCTATGCTGAGCAACGAGAGGGGATAAATCCCCAATCTGTAACACACAGGTGTAATCCCGCACCGTCTGAAGATAGATGGACGTGCCCACTGAGTGGGTACAACACGGCTCCAACGATAATCAGAACAGTGAGGTTTCGCGTCAGAAGGCTTACGAGCTTGATATTTAAGCGTTGGATTTTAACGGTCTTTTATCTTCTTGCCTATCATGCAATTCCTATGGTGATAGCAGAAGATAAATTTACTCATGCAATTCTAATATAAAGCTATAAAAGAAAGCATGTGTCTTATGTGGTAAAAGCCCATAGCCCTAGTGAGACCTTAACCTAACTTAAGTCTGCACTTGCTTTTCATGGGTCTTTAACTGCTTATCTGGCCCAACCCAGGGCCCAAGCGCCAATTAGCAGCTCTGGTGCGCCCACCAGGAAATGCGCCAGGTCCTAGGGTCGAACCCTAGACCTCCCACCTGGTCCAGCCACTGCTGCAAGCGCCTCTGCCAAGTGTGCTCTGTGCTCTTGTCTAATTAAATTACAAATTTAACTATCTAGACAAGAGTGACACGCAGGTCACTTTCACATTATAAATTAATTAAATTGTGATTCGCAGATCACATAAATAAAATTAATTTACAACAATTAATCCAGGCACGCAGGCCCCAGCACAGCACACATTAAAAACAGGCAGCCCACATAAGACTAAATAAACAAGCAGATTCAACAACCATCATGTGATCCAGTCAGGAAAAATAAATTTTGAAAAAAAAACCCCATGGGATCAATTTTAATTTTCCTTATTTGCCTTACAACCTTACAACGGTCCATTACTAGGGATCCACTCATCCACCCTAGTCAGATCCTCTGCCCTTACATGCACCGAGTCGTAACTGACTCGAGTCGACCAAAAGGTCAACTATGCATGCGACAGGGCTGAACGACCACACTGAGATCTGGCAAGCGGGCGTGACCCCGGGCCTAACTCAGGTGCGTTCATTGGTCGTCTCAATCAGACATCGCTACACACCTGTCTGCAGTCGACCTATAGCCACCATAGGCTTGCGCCAAGGTGCTATCTGGTCGACCCATTCAGGCTGTCAGATGAACTGATCAGACTGGTCGGATCTAACCTAGGGGTTGACTTCAACCCTAGTAACCCGTCTAAGGGTTTACTGTAGGCGGCTTAGATCTAAGGTGAAAACGCGCAAGTAATATTTTTGAAGAAAAACATACATTAAGCGCCAACATTTCAACACATATGCGCAATTAAAACATAACTTTGGTTTCGGCATGAAACAAGTTAATATGAAAAATTACGCATGATAGATCTAAGCATGCATCTTCATTCAAGGATCACCGAAACAAAGCAATCAAATAAGCATGCGATTAACTCGCTCTGATACCAATTGAAAGTACCCCTTAACCTGTAAGGGGGGTCCCCTTCTAGGGGGAGCGAAAACCCTAAAGTGGCGCAAATTATAACATGCAGCGGACGGAAGGGCTTCAAAGAATCATTGCGCATGCATTATGTGATCAACCTTAAAACATAATAGAAGAAGATGCAATTCATACCATAGCCATTAGAGGATGGCGCCTTGGAAGGAAAGATCAATCGAGAACTTCTCCTAAGTTTCGCACACAAGATGAGGAAGCCGCCTACTCTCTTGGTGCAACTTGTGCTAGCAAGCCTCCAAGAAGTGCTTGTCGTATGAAGGGATGAAGATCTCCTTGCTTGGCGAAAACCTCTCCCCAATGTCGACCACCACTTCTCCACAAGCGAATGTCTCAAGGACAACCCCGAGCGGCGACAATAGGGCGAGAGGGAAGCGTGAAGAGAGTCCACACGGAACGTGGTCACGTAAGTGACATGTTTTCTAATAATAGAAAACCATACTTCCACTTGCGATCATGGGTTTACCCAATCGCAAATCTCTCTTAAAGTGAACCATACGCTCAACCAATGAGCTGGTTCAATTTGGTTTGGTTCAAGACCAAATAACCCAAGCAATTAGTCCAGATCACATTAAACCCTAAGGTGCTTGATCTGACCGTTGATCTTTTGATGCTCCTGATCTCAATGATCTAGCATCCAATCTCCCGATCGAAGCTTACCGATCCCTAGCCCTAATCAATCAAACATGATCAGACCAGATCTCACTCACAATCAGAGCTTAAATCCCTTTAAACTGAACCCGAACAATTCAGTCCACACGATCTGACTTAAGTAAGCCATATCATCAAATTGTGCGACCCTGAGGGTTTCCTTTAAATGTCGGTAACGATAACTCTCATTATCACGATCAGTGAGGGGTATCTAGCAACACATCACTGTCTCCCGATATAAAGGAAAGAGTCTTCCAAGACTACACCCAAAAACAGCACAAGTGTGAATCGACTTCACAAAGCATACATATTTCCTTTGCCACTGGATGTTCTTATTGGACAAGCCTGTCAAGCTCGTAACTCCAATATGATGAGCATGATTAGATCAGATGAACACTGTCACCTGGGTATGGCCATACACTCTCTCAATCATCTCATCCAGGGGGCCCCTTTAGAACATCACACTCCTTAAACAAGGAGACGGCAATCCTGTGTCTATCACTAGTGCCCTAACCTGACTCAAGCTCACCATCCAAGATAGTCTATAATCATTATGTTTCAAATGATATTGAACTAACTCAAAATAATGACAATCATCATTTAGGAAACACAAGTGATCTCAAGTCAGAGGAAATGTGCCACTTGTCTTATACAAGGAATATTCACGTTGTGACAAACAACTGAACATCCTAGTAGGGTCTGTCCAGTACATCCCATGCACCCATGAGTCTACATCTTATTCCATGCTCGAAGCATCCTATAAGATTAGAACACATATTAGTCTTAACCATATCGAGGCTGTCTCATGTTCACCAAGATACATCGACTAAGGACATAATAGCTTGTCAGCCCAGCTGAACAGCTTTGAGACATTATTCAGAAGAACATATATTGCAGCAGACAATGTAGCTAACTGAATAACAACCATGCCTTTATAAACATAACAGTTTATTACATGATACAGATACATTCCCATAGGCCTCAAACATTAGCCTTAAGGGCATACCCCAACATCTATACCCATACCAAATGGGTCATCTCCACCACCCCAGGTGGGTGGTGGTGGTACAATATCAAGAGGTGGTGGCATAGCATAATCTGCATCACCCGGTGAAAGCTATCAATTGGCTTGGTTTTTGACGGTGGTCTTCTCAACATGGGGTTAGGGTAGAGTAGGAGCTCCTGGTCCAAGCACCAAACAAAATATATCTCCTTCTCTAACAATCATCTTCATAGCTATGCAAGATTCAATGTCTAGTCTTGCATTTCCTCTGGCCACCTCAACACCATAAGGTTCAACATTAAGAAACAAAGCTATAGGTGTAATGAAACCGCCTATTACAATAGCTCATCTCTTTGCTCTTGCCACTTTATCCATATGTTTGACCAAGAAAAATGCAACATCTAGTGGATATCCGTACAACATACTCCATAAGAAGAGAAGCTCAGTCTGCCTCACCATGCCATCACTATCTCCTCTCCCAAAAACTATGTGAGCAAGAACTCTGTGCGCATACTTGATACAAGGGTTGGTGATCTTGGAAGCCCTAGCTGCTACTACTGAAAAGTGAACCTCTGAAGAGATTTGGTTCCAAAATACACTCTCCACGAAACCAAGTGACACACAAGTGTGTCCTCCTGATGCTAGATGGAATATAGTCCTGATGTCTCTCATGGTGAGCCTCCTCTCAAGGTTAGCCATACGGAAGGTGATCTCACCTTCAACATGTCTATCAGTGAACTCATGTAAATCCATATCCATACTGCTCAGAAACTCTAGCACCAAGGGTAAATAGGCCTATGGGGTCATCTGGAAAAACTTCTTCACTCTGATCTGATCAAAGATCCAAAACACATCTTGTTGGTGTATATGCCCTAAAGACCAATGTATGGACATGGTCAGGCATTGTTTGAATGTACTTTGATAGAACTATTACTCTTTATATAGGCATGGTCGTTATTATGCAGACTTCTCAACCTGCGTTGATGTATTGAGTTGCATAAATAATGTCCCAGGAGTTTGGATTGGATCCATTCTCATAAGCTATCCCCAGACAAGGTACCTTAGCAGATATGGGACAGCTTTGGTACATGTGAGACTGGTGTATGGGCTGATTAGGTGCGGGGCACAGTAACGCAGACATACAAGTGCATTGGATGCACTGGAGTGATCCACCGTGAGGATTGACTTGTCTAGTCAACAAGTCAATCTCACATGCAAGAGGTTTGCATTGATCCTTAGACTTGAGGTATTCATGTCTAGATTTGATGATGGGTGTGCTTTAATACAGTCTTACGTCTCTCCGTAATTGGGAGATCAAAACAACTGTCATTGGGCATGTCATAAGTCATGTAGAGACATGGATGACCAATAGTAGGATTTGCCCCTTCCTTATTGGAAGCATGATATCCACTCGGGGCGCCCCACCTTATTGGTGCATGATAGGAGAGTGTGGCCACACTTGTTAAGTCATGACCAATGCATTGGATAATAAACTTGAGACTAATCCAATGGCAGGATATCAGCTTAGGCAAAGGGATCT
Source organism: Costus lasius (assembly GCA_027563935.2). Lineage (NCBI taxonomy): Eukaryota > Viridiplantae > Streptophyta > Magnoliopsida > Zingiberales > Costaceae > Costus > Costus lasius. The sequence goes on from CM050447.1 coordinate 57,617,510, forward strand.
GTAATGCAATAGGAATCCTCGTTGTTTGTTAGGAGTTGTTGCCATAATGACTTAAGTCCTATGACATGGGTAGTAGTGATGTGTTGCTAGATACCCCTCACTACTTATGATGTTTACATCATTGCCATCGTCATATGGATCCTACGGGGTCACACGCAATAGACTCTTGACGTTGCTTTAATCAGAAGCCTTAGGATCAAGTTATTGGATAACTTGGATCAATTTGGAAGATTTCATCAGCGCCAATGGGCCTGATGAGTTGGAAGAAAGTTATTGGAGCCAAATTTCATTTTTGGCAGGTCACATTTGGATTAGGGTTGCATTGGATTAGATCCAATGGCTTAATCAACCCATGCTATGAAGTTTGGGCTAGCTCATTATCCAATGAGGCCCAATAATTAGTTGTCATGAAGAGGAATTGGCTTAAAAGGGTATAATGGGGAGAAATCTCACCCCATTGGCGCCTAGGGGCATAATGGGGTGAGGGAGGCGCCTTTGCTTCACTATGGAAGTAAAGGGCGCCTAGCCCTTCTTCCTTGGATGGAATACTTGCTTCTAAGGCAAGTCTTGGGGCTGATATGGCTTGAGAACTTTTATGGGAAGTTCCTAGGCGCATATGGACATAGGGAAGAGGTATATGGTAATGTCTTGGAGACTTACCTTACTTCAAACCCTAGTTTTTTCCCAAGACACCACTCTAGCCGAATTCTTCATGCATGTTGCGCCTAGCCACTTAGCCTTTGATGGTAAGAATGCATTTGAGACATGTCTTGGGCTGATATAGTGCTTAGACAAATATGGATAGGTTGAATGAGGTTTATGGAAAAGTCTTGGAGACTTTCCTTACCTCAAGACTTCTTCATCCTAGCCATACACTTGGCATGATCCTAGCCCTTGCCCAAACCGCCTCTAGTCCTATTTATAGGACCCATTGTCGCCCTCTCTAGATGATGAACACTTGGAGACGTGAACACACATAGAGAGGCGAAAGCAAGGGCAAAGGGTGACAACATCAAAGTGGCGCAACCCTTCTTCCAACAAGTGACCACAAGTCTTCTCCTTCCTCTCCTCTTGGCGTGATTTGGAGAAGGACTTAGTGGCGCAATTTCCCTTTAATCTTCCTCAAGACTGAAACTCATCTTCTCCCTCTTCTCTTGGAGTAAAGAGGATAAGGAGTTGGCGGCATCTTCCTTGCACTTGGCGCATGAACCTTGGAGGTGGCGCAAGAAGAGTGAAGGAACCCTAAGGCTCGATTCTCTTCCCAATGCTAGCACCGAGCGTGGAAGGGAGCAACGATCAAGGAGTCGACGCGTGGATACTTGTAGAGGGCGAACACTTGGGCGCCTTCAACATGGCTTCGACATCTAGACAAGCAAAAGAGGTACATCTCTAACACATCCTTGTGTCTTCTCTCTCGCATGGATCCTTGGGAAAGGAATGTGTTTCGGGTGTAATGCTTCTTCCGCTGCGTCCTGGGACTGTAAAATTTTAAATTACACCCGGCATTCCCTAACAGTGGAATCAGAGCTACTTGCGAGAAACACAAGGTGTACGTTTGCTTGTGTGAAAAATTTTTGGAAAATTTTTCGTTTATCCATGCGCGTTTAACCTAGAAGGCGCTTTCATCCAAACTTCTTTCATCAATTTTTATGGCCGAAATTTGGATTGTGTTTATGATGGATTTAAGACCAAAGGCGCACGTAGTTTTGTCAAGTAGGACGGGCATTGTGTCTTCGGACTGGCCAGGTCTCTTGATCTGACAAAATTGCCAGCCGATAGGGTCCATGAAATCATCATGAAACTTGATCCCAATTTTAGCATAAATTTGATTAAGAGAGTGCTTTGGATGGAGTTGGCGCATAAGGGGATAAAATTTGATTATTACGGTTTTTCAAATTTTATATATGCGCCACTTGTCTCTTCCATGGGTTGATATGGTCATAGCGAGTGCCCTCCTGTGTTGTGATGTGGAAGCATGTTTCCAGCTGTGATGAATGCTTGTAAGATCTTTCTACCACCTGCGTGTGGTTCTCCCCTTCTTGATGTAAAATTTTCATCTTTCCTTTGAATAGATGTAGAATTGTTTACATGAGATAGGTTAAGGTTCATCGAAGACAACAAGGTGTCTTCTTCAACCGATATCAGAGTGGCGCCAGCCTTGGAAGCTTGGTGATGGACTTGCGGCTGAAGGAAGGACACTTGCTTTCGGCTTCTGGCATGAGCTGATTTGCTTCAGGGACTCGCAACCCTTGGATGCACAATAACATGTCACATGGCTCGTGACAAGTTATGTGTATGAAAAGGGCTATGACCATATCGACCAAAAATAGCATGCCTGTGATGGTTTATTATTTTGTCCATAGCATGCCTGTGATGTTTTTCCTTTGCTGCCATAACCATAGGAAAACTGCATGCTATAAAAGAATAAAACAAACATGCAAAAAACTCTCAATACAATATCAAGTCGATAGCCTTCTAACGTGTAGCCCTCATCAAACTATCGATCGGTGGTGTTGTGAACTGTTTCCCACCCTCGTGGGACACACCCACTTATCTTTAGAAGGTGTGTGGTGACAATGATTTCCCAGTCCAGTTTTAACCTGGGCATGCCTTCGCAAGGAAATTTGTTGGCCCTGGGCATAACGGTTAGGACCAGACTTGACTAGTTTTTCATATGTCATTGACATGATGAATTACTAGAGGCAGCTGTTGAGAGGATAGGGTTTTGTGTTGTATCCAGCCCTCGCTGGACACAAGGCGCCTAGTCTGTCTCAACAAAGAGGAATTGTTCATGGCACAATTGGCTGGCATGCCTACCTAAGGAAGCATGAGACTCTCTATGCATCTCAACTCACCCTCGTGAGTCGCGGAGACCTTATGTGAAATTAGGATCCTACTCACCTATTTCCATGTTGAGTTAGAGAGTTCTCAACTTGTTTTGGAAGTAGTGGGAGCATAGCATTTAATTTAAAGTCCTTATTAAATGCTTTATCATTATACTTACTTTACTTATTTGCTTATTGTAGAAGGCATCTCCTGATCTAAGATTGAAACTTTATAAACATAAACTGAATGGGACAAATTGGACAAAATGGTTCAAGATTTTGTCCAAGATACTGAAACAAGAAAATAAGGTGCATCTTCTTGAAAGACCTCCATCCCAGCCCACTGTGTATTTCACTAATGACTGGGAGTGGAATGTCTATCTTGAACATTGTGAAGATAACGAACAGTACACTGCTCTTGTCTTAGAGTGCATGACCCCAGAGGTCAAGGTTGAATGTGATGAGATGGGGATCTATGATCTAATCATATATCTCAAAGGTCTCTTCACACCATGCTCTATAGACAATGATCAGGAGAGTTCTGTTGGATCTTCATAATGTGTGCCTGAATCTGAGAAAGACCATGGTTCTGTATCTTCGAAGCTAATACTTCGGAAGACTGGGAATGCATGGGTATTTCGAAGAGGATTGATGGCCAAGAAGAGCATGGCAAAGAGGAAGGGATGTAATCCATCCGCTTCAGGTATTGTGTTACTGAGGTCTTTTGTCTACTTCTTATTCATGGGTACTGGGTACCGTATGTGAGGCTCACATATGTTTTACATGTGCAGGAGCTCAAAAGAAGTAGGATGAAGAGGCTTGATGGGATCGACTCTCGGGTCAGGCACGGAGCATTGGATGCTGCTGTTGATATCATCCCACTGCCTTGAAGACTTTATATATAACTTTGCTATTATGAATCAGCTTATGTATTAGAACATCATTCCTTTTGGAAAGGACTTCAGTTTGAAATAATAAATAATACTTTTCTTTAATCTGAGATGTTCTATTGAAGTGATACAATTGACAATAGTCTGTGGTTCTATATGTGACACAAGATCAGATCTAATGATTCAATCCTCATATAGCATTGTCTCTTGAACCATAGAACAATGGTCACATCCAAAGGTCCATAGGACTATTGGGATCATTGTCCTTTCAGGATTATGATACATGTGAGCCTAGTTCAAAGGAACAATGTGACAGATGCTGCCTTCACCGAAAAGGGTGGAAAGAGTAGTGACTTGTTGGATCTATTACATAGCAATGTAAGTGGACCCATGTAAACAAGCACTAAGAGGAGTTGTATACTTCATTAGGTGTGGGTATGCCTTACGCAACCCAAGAACTTTGGAAAAATCCAAGAAGTTCACAAATGAAGTATTGAGTCGAATTGAAGGATCTATTAAAGCACCTTGATTGGATCAAGATGATTAGTGGAGAATTTGATGACTGTCCTAAGAAGTGTGGAGTTATCTCACAGCTTACTTAGTACACCACTGTGTGGTGAATTTCAAAGAAAGAAAGAGGAACACATTGGATGTGGTTCCATCTTTGAATAGTCATGCAAATATACTACTATGATGCCATGCAAACAGATGTACTGCTACTCCATAAGAAAATGTCTAATTTAGCTTTTGAGTTGTGAACTGCAAATATCCCATTTCTTCAATGGAATTGGAAATGTAATATGCAGTAATTCAAAAGTATATATTTGTGGTGCACTATAGAGTGCTAATTCTATCCCATGGAGAACAAAATATTTGTTGCTCAAACTGCTGTCTCTCTTGAGAAAGTAATTCTTTTGAAAGAAGCTAGTGGGAGTAGATATGATTTGGACAAGGTCCAGAATCAACCACAATATAATTATGAAAGTCCCCTAAAGAGGGAAGGAAACCCTAATAGGCGCAAGTAAGGGATTTAAAACAGCGGAAGAGGGTTTCTAAGATCGCATAGCATGTATTATGATCAACTTTAAAATATGAAAAAGAATTCATACCATGGCCATTTCAAGATGGCGCCTTGGAAGCAAAGATCAAATGAGATCTTCTCCTTGTCGTCACACACAGGATGATGACGCTATCTCCCTTGGTGCTCCTTGTGCTAGCAAGGTTCCAAGAGGTCCTTGTCGAGTGAAAGGGAATGATGAGATCTCGATCTCTCTTGGCCGAATCCTCCTCTATCCTTCAAGCGTCGCCGCACTCACACAAGGTGTCGAGAGGAATATGGGCGAGAGGGAAAAAACGTAGAGGCGAAAATAGAGCATCCTCTATTTGGACGAGAGCGCTCTCCAAGTGGAGATCATGGTTACTAAAAATAGTAACCACTCATCGCCCCAACGTTCACACCAAGTGAACATGTCGTCAACTCCTCTCCCCTTGAACCATGCGCTCATTTAGTGAGCCGGTTCATTTTGGTTCAATTTAAGAACCAATCAAGCCAAGCAACGAGCCCAAATCATAATTAAACCATAAGGCTTTTGATCTGACCGTTGATCTCTTAATGCTCCTGATCTGACCGATCTAGCATCCATTCTCTCGATCGAAGCTTACCGATCTCAAGCCCTAATCAATCAAACATGATCAGACCAGATCTCACTTACAATCAGAGATTAAATCCCTTTAAACTGAACCCAAACAATTCAGTCCACACGATCTGACTTAAGTAAGCCATATCATCAAATTGTGCGACCCTAAGGGTTTCCTTTAAATGTCGGTAACGATAACTCACGTCATCACGATCAGTGAGGGGTATCTAGCAACACATCACTGTCTCCCGATATAAAGAAAAGAGTCTTCCAAGACTACACCCAAAAACAGCACAAGTGTGAATCAACTTCACTAGGCATACATATGTCCTTTGCCACTGGATGTTCTTATTGGACAAGCGTGTCAAGCTTGTAACTCCAATATGACGAGCATGATTAGAACAGATGAACACTGTCACCTGGGTATGGCCATACTCTTTTCTCAATCATCTCATCCAGGGGGCCCCTTTAGAACATCACACTCCTTAAACAAGGAGACGGCAATCCTATGTCTATCACTAGTGCCCTAACCTGACTCAAGCTCACCATCCAAGATAGTCTATAATCATTATGTTTCAAATGATATTGAACTACCTCAAAACAATGACAATCATCATTTAGAAAACACAAGTGATCTCAAGTCAAAGGAAATGTGCCACTTGTTGCACTCAAGGATTATTCACATTGTGACAAACAATTGAATAACCTAGTAGGGTCTGTCCAGTACATCCAATGTACCCATGAGTCTACATCTTATTCCATGCTCGAAGCATCCTATAAGATTAGAACACATATTAGTCTCAATCATATCAAGGCTGTCTCATGTTCACCAAGATATCTCGACTAAGGACATATAGCATGTCAGCCCAGCTGAACAGCTTTGAGACATTATTCAGAAGAACATATATTGCAGCAGACAATGTAGACAACTGAATAATAACCATGCCTTTATAAACATAACAGTTTATTACATGATACAGATACATTCCCATAGGCCTCAAACATTAGCCTTAAGGGCATACCCCAACAATCTCCCACTTGCACTTAATCTAATGGTTGAGAAATCTCAAACCCATATTATTACAGTGCTTCTCATGCTTCTGCTGCGCCAGAGGCTTGGTAAGCGGGTCTGCCAGATTGTCATCTGTATGAACCTTGCAGACTTTGATCTCGCCACGATCTATGATCTCCCTGATCAAATGAAACCGTCTCTGTATGTGCTTGGACTTCTGGTGCGACCGTGGTTCCTTTGCTTGTGCGATTGCTCCAGTGTTATCACAGAAGATAACCAAAGGATCTGCACTCGAAGGAACGACACCAAGTTCTCTCACGAAACTTACGAATCCACACTGCCTCCTTGGATGCTTCCGAGGCTGCAACATACTCGGCTTCTGTTGTGGAATCAGCAACAGTTGACTGTTTGAAACTCTTCCACACCACTGCTCCTCCATTCAAGCTAAAAACATAGCCTGATTGCGATCGAAAATCATCCTGGTCCGACTGGAACGAAGCGTCAGTATATACTTCAATACTGAGTTCTTCCTGACCACCATATATCAAGAACATATCTTTGGTCCTCCGCAGATATTTTAAAATGTTCTTGACTGCAATCCAGTGCGCCATACCTGGATTACTTTGGAAACGACTGGTTACGCTTAACCCGTAAGCGACGTCTGGGCGAGTACACAACATCGCATACATAATGGATCCAATAGCCGAAGCATAAGGCGTATTGTCCATTTCATCTTTCTCAGTCTGTGTTTGTGGACACTGACTCTTTGAAAGATTCAGACCATGTCTGACTGGAAGATATCCTCGTTTAGAATTCTCTAAATGAAATCTCTCCAGGACCTTATCGATGTAAGTACTCTGGCACAGCCCGAGAAGCCTCTTAGATCTATCCCTGTAGATCTTCACACCTAACACATAGGCTGCTTCTCCTAAATCTTTCATCTGGAAACATTTCCTCAGCCATGCCTTCACAGCATGCATTTCAGGAATGTCATTTCCAATGATCAAGATGTCATCGACGTAGAGGACTAGAAAAGTAATCACGCTCCCACTAAACCTCTTATATACACACGGGTCATCCTCGTTCTTGATGAAACCAAATTCAGTAACTGATTCATCAAAACGAATATTCCAGCTTCTTGATGCTTGCTTAAGTCCATAAATGGACTTCTTTAACTTGCATATCTTATGACGATCTGCTGGATTAGTGAAACCTTCTGGTTGTGTCATGTACACATCCTCATCCAGATTTCCATTCAGGAAAGCTGTTTTCACATCCATCTGCCAGATCTCATAATCATAGTATGCAGCTATCGCGAAAAGAATCCGAATAGACTTAAACATGGCTACAGGTGAGAAAGTTTCATCATAATCTATCCCGTAGATTTGTTTGAAACCTTTCGCAACTATCCTGCCTTTATAGGTAACTACGTTACCATCCATGTCAATCTTCTTCTTGAAGATCCATTTACAGCCTATAGGGATAACTCCCGGAGGCGGATCAACCAAATCCCAAACTTGGTTATCTGACATGGAGTCCATCTCGGCGCGCATAGCTTCAAGCCATCTCGCTGACTCCGGTCCACTGACCGCATCCGCATAAGTGAGGGGTTCATCATTATCAATGATGTAGACTCCATCATAATGCTCAGGTTGTCGACGGATCCTTCCCGATCTTCGCAGTTCCCGTGATATCTGAGCCTCAGGTTGTTCAATAACCTGTTCTACCGGCTCAGGCTCATCCAACTGTGCTTGACTACTTTGTCCTTCCTCTGGATTCTCATCCAGCTTTATTTCTCTCCCACTGGCCTCTTGCAGAAGAAACTCCTTCTCAAGAAATATGGCCGTCCGAGCAACAAAAACCTTGTTCTCTTTGGGATCGTAGAAATAATAACCCTTAGTTTCCTTAGGGTAACCGACAAAGATACATTTGTCAGATCTGCTCTCTAGTTTCCCAGAGGCGAGCTTTTTGACATAAGCCTCGCAGCCCCAGATCCTGATAAATGTCAAGCTTGGCTGTTTCCCATACCATAACTCATATGGCGTCTTTGAAACTGCCTTGGATGGCACTCGGTTTAGTACCTTTGTAGCTGTTTCCAGCGCAAAACCCCAAAAGGAGTATGGAAGAGTAGCCTGACTCATCATAGAACGAACCATATCAAGTAACGTTCTATTTCTCCTCTCGGACACACCATTCCATTGCGGTGTTCCTGGCGGAGTGAGCTGTGAGATGATCCCACACTCCTTCAGATAGTCAGTAAACGCATGACTTAGGTATTCACCACCTCGATCTGAGCGAAGTGCCTTGATATTTCGGCCTAGCTGATTCTGTACTTCATTTTTGAACTCTTTGAACTTGTCAAAAGATTCACTTTTATGTCTCATTAAAAAGACATACCCATACCTACTGAAATCATCAGTAAAGGTAATGAAGTACTGATAGCCACCTCTGGCATGTTTACTAAATGGCCCACACACATCACTGTGTATAAGGTCAAGTAAACCTGAAGCCCTTTGACCTTTGTGAAGAAAAGGTGACTTCGTCATTTTACCCATTAAACAAGCCTTGCATGTATCAATCTCCTTGTAGGAGAATGATCCCAGCAGTCCATGATCATGCAACCGCTTAATGCGTTTCTCGTTAATATGGCCTAAACGACTATGCCATAGCAAGGTGCTGTCATCAGCATACTTGGCTTTCTTAATATCAATTTGCTATATAGAACATTCCATGTCCAACATGTATAACCCATTGTTAATTGAACCAGTTGCATAAACAATATTATCAAAAGACAAAATACACTTTGAAATATTGCATTCAAAGGAAAATCCCTTCCTGACAAGAGCAGGAATGGAGATAATATTTTTAGTAATACTGGGAACAAAATAACAATTGTTTAGTTCCAATACAAGTCCAGATGGTAAAGAAATGAAATAGTCTCCTACAGCAACAGCAGCAACCCGTGCCCCGTTTCCAACGCGTAGGTCCACCTCATGCTGTCCCACTTGTCTTCTTCTCTTGAGTTCCTGTACATTTGAACAAATGTGAACTCCACATGCAGTGTCCAACACCCATGATATAGAAGAAGAGAACATGACCTCAGTCACGAATATACCTGAGCCAGAAGCGAAGCTTCCCCTCTTATCTCCTTGGAGCGCTTTACAGTCCTTTTTCCAGTGACCCTTCTGGCCACAGTGGAAACACCTGTATTCCTTGGACCGCTTAACCTTCTGCTTCAGAGCCTTGCTGTAGCTCTTGACAGGGGCCTTGCCCTTCTTCCCCTTCTTCTTGTTCCTAGAAGGAACCATCAAGACAGAGGTTGAAGGCTTACCCTTCAGAGTCTCCTCAGTGGTGAGGAGCATATTCAGCAGCTCTGCCGGAGTACAATCGATTTTGTTCATATTAAAGTTAATAATGAACGCGTCGAATGAAGGCGGAAGAGACTGTAGAATAATATCCACAGCAAGCTCCTGGTTGATGGTGTGCCCCAGTTTCTCCAGAGCTTCCTTGTGCCCAATCATCTTGAGCACGTGAGCTCCCACTGGGCTCCCTTCAGCCAGTTTGCTCTGAAAGAAGAGCTTCGTCAAATTGTAGCGCTCTGTCCTCGCCTGTGCAGCATACAGCATCTTGAGGTTCGCTATAATCTCTATAGCCGACATATCCTCATGCTGACGCTGCAGCGGTGGCGTCATAGACGCTAGCATCAGGCAAGCGACATCAATGCTATCATTGACGTGCTTTTCATAGGCTTCCCGAACCGCCCTTGCGGCGTTCGGAGCGGGCTGCGGCGGTATCGCCGTCTCGAGGACATACAGTTTCCTCTCTGCCTTAAGAACGATCTTAAGGTGTCCAAACCAGTCAGAGAAGTTCGGCCCAGCAAACTTCTCCCTTTCCAGTAGGGATCGCACATTGAAGTTCATGGTGTTCGTTGCTGCAGGTATCTACAACAATGCAAGAACAGCAAGGTCAGTATCAATGTAAAGAATCAATTCAGGACTTAAGAAAGATTCTTTTTCTCACTATTTTATCTGGCTGAAAAATCCAGCAAAACAGCCCGAAAGAGTAGTACTCTTTTAGTGAGATGGGACCCGGATTTCATACTTGGTCTCCGCGTCCCGCTCAGGCGAGATAAGATGCACAGAGAGTACAAGCACTAATCTCCGGTAGGCATTCCCTGCTGATCGCCAACCCGTGCGATTCCCCTTCATCTGGGCAATCCAGCAGACTGTGCCAACTGAGTTGGTACAACACAGTCTCTGACCCCACAGATGGCTGCCTCCATGTGCTACCATATGCGCCACATATGTAGCCTACACGGTCAAGCTGACCCGACCTACTCCCTGGACCACCATGTGCTATGCTGAGCAACGAGAAGGGATAAATCCCCACTCTGTAACACACAGGTGTAGTCCCACACCGTCTGAAGATAGATGGACGTGCCCACTGAGTGGGTACAACACGGCTCCAACGATAATCAGAACAGTGAGGTTTCGCGTCAGAAGGCTTACGAGCTTGATATTAAGCGTTGGATTTTCACGGTCTTTTATCTTCTTCACTATCATGCAATTCCTATGGTGATAGCAGAAGATAAACTTAATCATGCAATTCTAATATTTAAACAATAAATAAAAGAAAGCATGAATCTTATGTGGTAAAAGCCCATAGCCCTAGTGAGACCTTAACCTAACTTAAGTCTTCACTTGCTCTTCATGGGTCTTTTGCTGCTCATCTGGCCCAAACCAGGGCCCAAGCGCCAATTACAGCACAGGTGCGCCCACCAGGGAAAATGCGCCTGGTCCCAGAGTCGAACCCTGGACCTCCCACCTGGTCAAGCCACTGCTGCATGCGCCTCTGCCAAGTGTGCTCTGTGCTCTTGTCTAATTAAATTACAAATTTAACTATCTAGACAAGATTGACACGCAGGTCAATTACAATTTTATAAATTAAAGCGATGTGATGCGCAGATCACAATAATTAATTTACAATTTTTAAATCCCAGGCTCGCAGGCCCCAGCACAGCACACAATTAATATGAGCAGCCCACATAAGACTAAATAGACAAACATATGCATCCAATCAGCAATCATGTGATCCATAAAAATTAAAATTTTCGAAAAACCCCATGGGATCAATTTTAATTTCCTTATTCGCCCTTACTACCTTACAACGGTCCATTACTAGGGATCCACTCATCCAACCTAGTCAGATCCACTGCCCTTGCATGCACCAAGTCCTAACTGACTTGTGTCGACCATAAGGTCAACCATGCATGCGCCAGGGCTGAACAACCACAATGAGGTCTGGCAAGCGGGTGTGACCCCGGGCCTAACTCATGTGTGTTCATAAGTTATCTCAATCAGACATCGCTACACACCTGTCTGCAGTCGACCTATAGCCACCATAGGCTTGCGCCAAGGTGCTAACTGGTCGACCCATTCAGGCTGTCAGATGGTCTGATCAGACTGTTGGATCTAACCTAGGGGATGACTTCAACCCTAGTAACCCGTCTAAGGGTTTACAGTAAGGCCTTAGATCTATAGTGAGTCGCGCATGTGTTTAAGTTTTTAAGAAAACCAACAACATTGTAAATGCGCCAAGACATCAAACATGCGCAAGATATAGGAACATACATATGGATGTATTTTCGCAAGATGATACATAATATCATGAAACTTTCGCATGTCAATAAGATCTAGGCATATGCGCAAATATGGATCAAACATTAAGCAATCATAAAAACATGCATGATAAACTGGCTCTGATACCAATTGAAAGTCCCCTAAAGAGGGAAGGAAACCCTAATAGGCGCAAGTAAGGGATTTAAAACAGCGGAAGAGGGTTTCTAAGATCGCATAGCATGTATTATGATCAACTTTAAAATATGAAAAAGAATTCATACCATGGCCATTTCAAGATGGCGCCTTGGAAGCAAAGATCAAATGAGATCTTCTCCTTGTCGTCACACACAGGATGATGACGCTATCTCCCTTGGTGCTCCTTGTGCTAGCAAGGTTCCAAGAGGTCCTTGTCGAGTGAAAGGGAATGATGAGATCTCGATCTCTCTTGGCCGAATCCTCCTCTATCCTTCAAGCGTCGCCGCACTCACACAAGGTGTCGAGAGGAATATGGGCGAGAGGGAAAAAACGTAGAGGCGAAAATAGAGCATCCTCTATTTGGACGAGAGCGCTCTCCAAGTGGAGATCATGGTTACTAAAAATAGTAACCACTCATCGCCCCAACGTTCACACCAAGTGAACATGTCGTCAACTCCTCTCCCCTTGAACCATGCGCTCATTTAGTGAGCCGGTTCATTTTGGTTCAATTTAAGAACCAATCAAGCCAAGCAACGAGCCCAAATCATAATTAAACCATAAGGCTTTTGATCTGACCGTTGATCTCTTAATGCTCCTGATCTGACCGATCTAGCATCCATTCTCTCGATCGAAGCTTACCGATCTCAAGCCCTAATCAATCAAACATGATCAGACCAGATCTCACTTACAATCAGAGATTAAATCCCTTTAAACTGAACCCAAACAATTCAGTCCACACGATCTGACTTAAGTAAGCCATATCATCAAATTGTGCGACCCTAAGGGTTTCCTTTAAATGTCGGTAACGATAACTCACGTCATCACGATCAGTGAGGGGTATCTAGCAACACATCACTGTCTCCCGATATAAAGAAAAGAGTCTTCCAAGACTACACCCAAAAACAGCACAAGTGTGAATCAACTTCACTAGGCATACATATGTCCTTTGCCACTGGATGTTCTTATTGGACAAGCGTGTCAAGCTTGTAACTCCAATATGACGAGCATGATTAGAACAGATGAACACTGTCACCTGGGTATGGCCATACTCTTTTCTCAATCATCTCATCCAGGGGGCCCCTTTAGAACATCACACTCCTTAAACAAGGAGACGGTAATCCTATGTCTATCACTAGTGCCCTAACCTGACTCAAGCTCACCATCCAAGATAGTCTATAATCATTATGTTTCAAATGATATTGAACTACCTCAAAACAATGACAATCATCATTTAGAAAACACAAGTGATCTCAAGTCAAAGGAAATGTGCCACTTGTTGCACTCAAGGATTATTCACATTGTGACAAACAATTGAATAACCTAGTAGGGTCTGTCCAGTACATCCAATGTACCCATGAGTCTACATCTTATTCCATGCTCGAAGCATCCTATAAGATTAGAACACATATTAGTCTCAATCATATCAAGGCTGTCTCATGTTCACCAAGATATCTCGACTAAGGACATATAGCATGTCAGCCCAGCTGAACAGCTTTGAGACATTATTCAGAAGAACATATATTGCAGCAGACAATGTAGACAACTGAATAATAACCATGCCTTTATAAACATAACAGTTTATTACATGATACAGATACATTCCCATAGGCCTCAAACATTAGCCTTAAGGGCATACCCCAACAAATTAGACACAGATGGAGAGCAAAATCTCACATACAGGTTGAAAGTCAGCCTGAGGTTCAAGTAACACAGGAACCACATAAGTCTGGATCGATTCGATATGCTGAGCATGACAAATTTTTCGTCAAGCATGAACCTAAGACTCATAAGGAAATGGAAGCGATCGGTGGACCAGATTCCAAGAAATGGCTAAGGGCCATAAGAACCATAATGGACTCCATGTCTGCAAATCAAGTCTGGGACTTGGATGAGCTGCCAAAAGGGGTAATTCCCACAGGCTATAAATAAATCTTCTAGGAAGATGGACATGGAAGGTAACATTGTTACTTTAGAAGGCAAGCTAGTGAATAATGATTTCAGGCAAATCCACTAGGTGGATAATGATGAAATTTTCACCAATAGCTGAGCTTTAAGTCCATTAGGAATCTACTTGTTATAATTGCATGATCAATTATGGCATGTTGTTATGATAACTGCTTTTCTTGCATGGACATCTGAAAAGATATCTATAAGGAAATAGCCAAAAGGTTCTCATATCAAGGCCTGTGTTTACAAGAAGATCATTGGGAGCACCTTAATAGTATTTCTTGTTCTAGATGACTGATGATATTCTCCTCACATGGAATAACATTTCAGCTCTTCACGTGGTGAAGAAAAGAAAGATATGTATTTCGAGAAGAATGATCTAGGGAATGATGCCTACATCCTAGGCATGAGGATCTATAGATAGAGATCCAAGAAAGTCATTGCCCTTTAGTCGATCTATGTTCATCCAAGAGTTTCTGGAGAGGTTTATATTGGATGATTCCAAATATTGATACCTTCCAGGAAGATATGGTCTGATTCTCTCAAAGATCTTGTGTCCTTTGACACAGATGGAGAGTAATAACATGGATCTAAAATCCTGATACATGGTGTGTAGGATGGATCATGATTTGAATAACATACTCAAGACCATTTGTGGCTAATGCTTGGAGCATAGCCAGCAAGTTTCAATCAGATCTTAGTGTTTAAACACTAGATAGCTGTGAAAGCAATCCTTATATATATACTTGAGAAGTATAAAGGATTGGAGTCTAGTCTATGATAGACAGGAAAGAATTTTGTGTACAAGGGTACACTGACACTTCGTTCCAGTCTAGTGACTATTGATCACAGCCAGGATTTGCGCTTTGCCTTGTTATGGTGTTGTATGCTGAAAGAGCATTATGCAAACCAAAGTGGCAAGATTCTACAAATAAGGTTGAGTACATTGTAGCTCCTTGTGGGAGCCAAGGAGGCAGCTTCATTCATTTGAACTTGATCTAGTTCATAGTGCTTGATGGTCCAGTATAGTTATTACTGGGACCATAGCATAGGAGAAGGAACTTAATGCTCAAGTATGTACTGCAACATATCATCTGATCTTAGAGATCATGGATAATAATGATGATCAAATTTGTTAAAATAAACACAGATAGCAATCTGGAAAAACCAACTGACCTAGCCTCTGGCGCAGCAGAAGCTAAATGGGTCATACTAGAGACATTGGAACTGACTAAACACCAGTTGTCCTTGGTCTTAGTGCAAGTGGGAGATTGTTGGTGTATATGCCCTAAAGACCAATGTATGGACATGGTCAGGCATTGTTTGAATGTACTTTGATAGAACTATTACTCTTTATATAGGCATGGTCGTTATTATGTAGACTTCTCTACCTGCGTTGATGTATTGAGTTGCATAAATAATGTCCCAGGAGTTTGGATTGGATCCATTCTCATAAGCTATCCCCAGACAAGGTACCTTAGCAGATATGGGACAGCTTTGGTACATGTGAGACTGGTGTATGGGCTGATTAGGTGCGGGGCACAGTAACGCAGACATACAAGTGCATTGGATGCACTGGAGTGATCCACCGTGAGGATTGACTTGTCTAGTCAACAAGTCAATCTCACATGCAAGAGGTTTGCATTGATCCTTAGACTTGAGGTATTCATGTCTAGATTTGATGATGGGTGTGCTTTAATACAGTCTTACGTCTCTCCGTAATTGGGAGATCAAAACGACTGTCATTGGGCATGTCATAAGTCATGTAGAGACATGGATGACCAATAGTAGGATTTGCCCCTTCCTTATTGGAAGCATGATATCCACTCGGGGCGCCCCACCTTATTGGTGCATGATAGGAGAGTGTGGCCACACTTGTTGAGTCATGACCAATGCATTGGATAATAAACTTGAGACTAATCCAATGGCAGGATATCAGCTTAGGCAAAGGGATCTGTAATGCAATAGGAATCCTCGTTGTTTGTTAGGAGTTGTTGCCATAATGACTTAAGTCCTATGACATGGGTAGTAGTGATGTGTTGCTAGATACCCCTCACTACTTATGATGTTTACATCATTGCCATCGTCATATGGATCCTACGGGATCACATGCAATAGACTCTTGACGTTGCTTTAATCAGAAGCCTTAGGATCAAGTTATTGGATAACTTGGATCAATTTGGAAGATTTCATCAGCGCCAATGGGCCTGATGAGTTGGAAGAAAGTTATTGGAGCCAAACTTCATTTTTGGCAGGTTGACCCAAAATTGACCTAGATTGGTCACATTTGGATTAGGGTTGCATTGGATTAGATCCAATGGCTTAATCAACCCATGCCATGAAGTTTGGGCTAGCTCATTATCCAATGAGGCCCAATAATTAGTTGTCATGAAGAGGAATTGGCTTAAAAGGGTATAATGGGGAGAAATCTCACCCCATTGGCGCCTAGGGGCATAATGGGGTGAGGGAGGCGCCTTTGCTGTTGGGGTATGCCCTTAAGCCTAATGTTTGAGGCCTTGGGATTGTAACAGTATCATTTGTATAAACTTATATGTTTATAAAGGCATGGTTGTTATTCAGTTAGCTACATTGTCTGCAGCAATATATATGTTCTTCTGAATAATGACTCAAAGCTGTTCAGCTAGGCTGACATGCAGTTAAGTCCTTAGTCGAGATATCTTGGTGAACATGAGACAGCCTTGATATGGTTAAGACTAATATGTGTTCTAATCTTATAGGATGCTTCGAACATGGAATAAGATGTAGACTCATGGGTACATTGGATGTACTGGACTGACCCTACTAGGATGTTCAATTGTTTGTCACAATGTGAATAATCCTTGATTGCAACAAGTGGCACATTTCCTCTGACTTGAGATCACTTGTGTTTCCTAAATGATGATTGTCATTGTTTTGAGGTAGTTCAATATCATTTGAAACATAATGATTATAGACTATCTTGGATAATGAGCTTGAATCAGGTTAGGGCACTAGTGATAGACATAGGATTGCCGTCTCCTTGTTTAAGGAGTGTGATGTTCTAAAGGGGCCCCCCTAGATGAGATGATTGAGAAAGTGTATGGCCATACCCAGGTGACTATGTTCATCTGATCTAATCATGCTTGTCATATTGGAGTTACAAGCTTGACACGCTTGTCCAATGAGAACATCCAGTGGCAAAGGAAATATGTATGCTTAGTGAGTTGAATTCACACTTGTACTGTGGTTTGGGTGTAGTCTTGGAAGACTCTTTCCTTTATATCGGGAGACAGTGATGTGTTGCTAGATACCCCTCACTGATCGTGATAACGTGAGTTATCGTTACCGACATTTAAAGGAAACCCTCAGGGTCGCACAATTTGATGATATGGCTTACTTAAGTCAGGTCGTGTGGACTGAATTATTTGGGTTCAGTTTAAAGGGATTTAATCTCTGATTGTAAGTGAGATCTGGTCTGATCATGTTTGATTGATTAGGGCTTGAGATCGGTAAGCTTCGATCGAGAGAATGGATGCTAGATCAGTTAGATCAGGAGCATCAAGAGATCGACGGTCAGATCAAGAACCTAAGTGTTTATTATGGTCTGGACTGGTTGCTTGGTTTATTTGGTTATTGAACCAAATTCAAATGAACCGGCTCATGGATGAGCGCTTGGTTTAAAGAATAGAGAGGAAAAATGCGATTGGTTCGAAATGCATGAACACATGATCGCATGAAAGAGTAAGTTGGCTATTTTTAGCAACCACGCCTCCATGTCTTGTGTTGAGCGCATCTCTTGTCGCCTCACTTCTATTCCCGTCGCCTTCTCTCGTGTGGAACCTCTGCTTCACGCTTTTGAAGAGTCGAGGACTAAGCAAGCAAGTCTCTCTCATTCCCTCCATACGAAGGACTCCTTGAAGATTTGCTAGCACAAAGTCCCCAAGGAAGTAGTCGCCTTCTCATTGTGTGTGTCATCTAAGGAGAAGAGGCACTTGCGTCTTTGATTCCAAGACACCATCAAACCGATGGCAATGGTATGGTTCTATCTCTTGTGCAATCGGTTTTAAGTTGATTATAATGCATGCATCAAAAGATCCTAGAAACCCCCTTTCCGCTGCTTAAAAGAAAAATACATGCGCCTATCTAGGGTTTCGCCCCCTTTGTTAGGGGATCTTTCATTTGCTTCATTATGGAAGTAAAGGGCGCCTAGCCCTTCTTCCTTGGATGGAATACTTGCTTCTAAGGCAAGTCTTGGGGCTGATATGGCTTGAGAACTTTTATGGGAAGTTCCTAGGCACATATGGACATAGGGAAGAGGTATATGGTGATGTCTTGGAGACTTACCTTACTTCAAACCCTAGTTTTTTCCCAAGACACCACTCTAGCCGAATTCTTCATGCATGTTGCGCCTAGCCACTTAGCCTTTGATGGTAAGAATGCATTTGAGACATGTCTTGGGCTGATATAGTGCTTAGACAAATATGGATAGGTTGAATGAGGTTTATGGAAAAGTCTTGGAGACTTTCCTTACCTCAAGACTTCTTCATCCTAGCCATACACTTGGCATGATCCTAGCCCTTGCCCAAACCGCCTCTAGTCCTATTTATAGGACCCATTGTCGCCCTCTCTAGATGATGAACACTTGGAGACGTGAACACACATAGAGGGGCGAAAGCAAGGGCAAAGGGTGACAACATCAAAGTGGCGCAACCCTTCTTCCAACAAGTGACTGCAAGTCTTCTCCTTCATCTCCTCTTGGCGTGATTTGGAGAAGGACTTAGTGGCGCAATTTCCCTTTAATCTTCCTCAAGACCGAAACTCATCTTCTCCATCTTCTCTTGGAGTAAAGAGGATAAGGAGTTGGCGGCATCTTCCTTGCACTTGGTGCATGAACCTTGGAGGTGGTGCAAGAAGAGTGAAGGAACCCTAAGGCTTGATTCTCTTCCCGAGGCTAGCACTGAGCGTGGAAGGGAGCAACGATCAAGGAGTCGACGCGTGGATACTTGTAGAGGGCGAACACTTGGGCGCCTTCAACATGGCTTCGACATCTAGACAAGCAAAAGAGGTACATCTCTAACACATCCTTGTGTCTTCTCTCTCGCATGGATCCTTGGGAAAGGAATGTGTTTCGGGTGTAATGCTTCTTCCGCTGCGTCCTGGGACTGCAAAATTTTAAATTACACCTGGCATTCCCTAACACATCTTCATAAAGCCCTAGTGCCTCCAAGGTACGCCGATCCGCATACTTCATGTTCACAACTCTTCTTGCTAACAATTGGTTGTATCTAGCTTCCTGGATTTCATCCCTAAAAATTATGCCATAGGGATTCGGTGGGGTTGAAGACTCAGCTGGTCCCTTGCCTTTTCTTTTTGAAACCACAGCCTTAATCTTGGGTGCCATCTGAATACAAGTGTTGAACTAGGCTGCAACTGAAATTCAAACACAGCATAAGAAAAAAAAATCAAGTTCTAATAGAAATCATGCTTCCAATCTCTTGTAGAAATGAATATCTTCACTCAACAACCATCATAAGAACAAGAATAAGTTAAAATCAAGCTTAAACCCAAAATTTAAACTAGAAAAGATAATGCTGAACAATAAGCAAGAAAAACTCAACCGATTGTACTCATTCAAGCATCAAAATCGCTCCAAAACTAGTCAAAATTTTCCAGAATCAAACTAGGAAGAGTCGCCTACCATCCTAATAGTAAATGCGAGCAAAAATTTCGGGAATCAACCAAGAAACCGAAAGAAACAAGAAAGGGGGTGGAAATCTCGTGAAAACTCACCAAAATGGAGAAATCGGGCAAGATGTTACCAGATCGTCGGCTAGAGCTGGACGGGAAGGGTCGCCGGTGTGCTCTGAAGGTCAGAGAAGGTCGGAGGTTCGAAGTTGGTGCAAGAGAATGGGGGAAAAATCTAAAAAATGGTACAGAAACCCTAAAAACGACAGGGTAAATTGCGTGGGCTGATAGAATTACGGCCGTAATTTCCATTATGGCGGTGCCGTAATGTGGTGAAGTCAAAAAATATGGCTGTAATATCTATATAACAGTACCGTAAAAGATCCCAAACTCTCGGGTTGAAAAACGTCCCTGATTACGGTACCGTGGAAATTAATACGACAGCACCATAATTCTTGCAAAACTCTTGGGTCAAAAATCTGTAGTAAATGCGGTACCATAAAAATGGTTACGGTACAGTCGTAATTTCGACAAAACTTCACCCAACTTTCGGTATAGAAAACTGTTGGGGTATGCCCTTAAGGCTAATGTTTGAGGCCTTGGGATTGTATCAGTATCATGTAATAAACTCTTATGTTTATAAAGGCATGGTTGTTATTCAGGTTGTTATATTGTCTGCTGCAATAATTGTACTTCTGAATAATGTCTCAAAGCTGTTCAGCTAGGCTGACATGCTGTAATGTCCTTAGTCGAGATATCTTGGTGAACATGAGACAGCCTTGATATGATTGAGACTAATATGTGCTCTAATCTTATAGAATGCTTCGAGCATGGAATAAGATGTAGACTCATGGGTACATTGGATGTACTGGACAGACCCTACTAGGATATTCAATTGGTTGTCACAATGTGAATAATCCTTGATTGCAACAAGTGGCACATGTCCTCTGACTTGAGATCACTTGTGTTTCTAAATGATGATTGTCATTGTTTTGAGGTAGTTCAATATCATTTGAAACATAATGATTATAGACTATCTTGGATGGTGAGCTTGAATCAGGTTAGGGCACTAGTGATAGACATAGGATTGCCGTCTCCTTGTTTAAGGAGTGTGATGTTCTAAAGGGGCCCCCTGGATGAGATGATTGAGAAAGTGTATGGCCATACCCAGATGACTATGTTCATCTGATCTAATCATGCTCATCATATTGGAGTTACAAGCTTGACACGCTTGTCCAATAAGAACATCCAGTGGCAAAGGAATCATGTATGCCTTGTGAGTTGGATTCACACTTGTGCTGTGGTTTGGGTGTAGTCTTGGAAGATTCTTTCCTTTATATCGGGAGACAGTGATGTGTTGCTAGATACCCCTCACTGATCGTGATAACGTGAGTTATCGTTACCGACATTTAAAGGAAACCCTCAGGGTGGCACAATTTGATGATATGGCTTACTTAAGTCAGATCGTGTGGACTGAATTATTTGGGTTCAGTTTAAAGGGATTTAATCTCTGCTTGTAAGTGAGATCTGGTCTGATCATGTTTGATTGATTAGGGCTTGAGATCGGTAAGCTTTGATCGAGAGATTGGATGCTAGATCGGTGAGATCAGGAGCATCAAGAGATGAACGGTTAGATCTGGAGCCTTAGGGTTTAATTAAGATCTAGACTGGATCACTTGGCTTGGTTGGTTCTTGAACCGAACCAAATTGAATCGGCTCATTATATGAGCGCATGGTTCAAAGGGAGATGGCGTGGTGATTCGTTCACTTGGCGTGAACGTGTGAGCGAGTTGTGGTTTCTATTTTTAGAAACCATGATCTCCACTTGGAGATCTCTCATGTTCGAATAGGGATATCCTATTCTCGCTTGGCTCCCTATCGTGACCTCTCTCTCTCTCGACACTTTTGTGTGTGGCGACGCTTGAAGCTACTGAGGAGGAGGATTCGGCCAAGAAGGATCAACATCTCCATCCCTTTCATTCGACAAGGACCCTTTGAAGGGCTTTGCTAGCACAAAGGCTTCAAAGGAGTGAGCGCATCGATCTTCTTGTGTGCGTCAACTTTGGAGAAGGTTCATTTGCGCCTTTGCTTCCAAGGCACCATCAAACCGATGGCTATGGTATGAGTTCTTCTTCATCCATTCAATCATTTAAAGGTTTATTATATGACATATAAAGATCTCATGAAACCCTAGCTTCCCATGCGATATTATTGTTATGCGCCACCATTAGGGTTTCCCCCCCCCCTTGTTTAGGGGACTTCCAATTGGTATCAGAGCAGGTTGTATATGTTCATATGATTGCTATGTGATCCATGTTTGCTTAGATCTTCATAACATGCGTAAAATACATGATAAGTTTTCATATGCGAAAATACTTGTATTTGTTTGTTTTATGTTGGCGCATGTTGATTGGCGCATAGTTGTTTTCTTCAAAACTACTTCACATGCGCGCCTCTCATTAGATCTAAGGCCTTACTGTAACCCTTAGACGGGTTATTAGGGTTGAAGTCATCATCTAGGTTAGATCCAAACAGTCTGATCAGACCATCTGACAGCCTAGATGGGTTGACCAGATAGCACCTGTGCGCAAGCATGAGGTGGCTATAGGTCGACTGCAGACAGGCGTGTAGCGATGTCTGATTGAGACAACCTTGAACGCACATGAGTTAGGCCCGGGGTCACACCCGCTTGCCAGACCTCATTGTGGTCGTTCAGCCCTAGCGCATGCATAGTTGACCATTTGGTCGACTCAAGTCAGTTAGGACTTGGTGCATGTAAGGGCAGTGGATCTAACTAGAAATGATGAGTGGATCCCTAGTAATGGACCGTTGTAAGGTAGTAAGGGCATATAAGGAAATTAAAATTGATGCCTATGGGGTTTTCGAAATTTAATTTCTTGATTGGATCACATGTTGATTGATGCCTATGTATGTTTATTTATTCTTATGTGGGCTGCCCATGTTAATTGTGTGCTGTGCTGGGGCCTGCGTGCCTGGAAATTAAAGTTGTAAATTAATTATTGTGATCTGCGTATCACATTGTATTTAATTTATAAAGTGTAATTGACCTACGTGTCAATCTTGTCTAGATAGATTAATTTGTAAATTAATCAGACATGAGCACAGAGCACACTTGGCAGAGGCGCATGCAGCAGTGGCTTGACCAGGTGGGAGGTCCAGGGTTCGACTCTGGGACCAGGCGCATTTTCCCTGGTGGGCGCACCTGAACTGCAGTGGGCGCTTGAGCCCTGGTCTGGGCCTCATGAGCAGCTAAAGACCCATGAAGAAAAGCAAGTGAAGACTTAAGTAACTTAAGGTCTTACTTAGGCTATGGGCTTTTACCACATAAGATCCATGCTTTCTTTTATTGTTTAAATAAGTAGAACAGCATGATTTATTTATCTTCTGCTATCACCATAGGAATTGCATGATAGTGAAGAAGATAAAAGACCGTTAAAATCCAACGCTAAATATCAAGCTCGTAAGCCTTCTGACGCGAAACCTCACTGTTCTGATTATCGTTGGAGCCGTGTTGTACTCACTCAGTGGGCACGTCCATCTATCTTCAGACGGTGCGGGATTACACCTGCGTGTTACAGAGAAGGGATTTATCGCTTCTCGTTGCTCAGCATAGCACGTGGTGGTCCAGGTAGTAGGTCGGGTCAGCTTGACCATGTAGTCTACATATGTGGCGCATATGGTAGCGCATGGAGGCAGCCATCTGTGGGGTCAGAGATTGTGTTGTACCAACTCAGTTGGCACAGTCTGCTGGATTGCCCAGATGAAGGGGAATCGCACGGGTTGGCGATTGGCTAGGACAGCCTACCAGAGATTAGTGCTTGTACTCTCTGTGCATCTTATCTCGCCTGAGCGGGACGCGGAGACCAAGTATGAAATCTGGATCCCATGTCACTAAAAGAGTGTTACTCTTTCGGACTGTTTTAATGGATTTTTCAGTCAGATAAAATAGTGAGAAAAAGAATCATTCTTAAGTCCTGAATTGATTCTTTACATTGATACTGACCTTGCTGTTCTTGCATTGTTGTAGATTCCTGCAGCAACGAACACCATGAGCTTCAATGTGCGATCCCTACTGGAAAGGGAGAAGTTTGCTGGGCCGAACTTCTCAGACTGGTTCGGACACCTTAAGATTGTTCTTAAGGCAGAGAGGAAACTGTATGTCCTCGAGACGGCGATACCGCCTCAGCCCGCTCCGAACGCCGCAAGGGCGGTTCGGGAAGCTTATGAAAAGCACGTCAATGATAGCATTGATGTCGCTTGCCTGATGCTAGCGTCTATGACGCCACCGCTGCAGCGTCAGCATGAGGATATGTCTGCTATAGATGTGATAGCAAACCTCAAGATGCTGTATGCTGCACATGCGAGGACAGAACGCTATAATCTGACAAAGCTTTTCTTTCAGAGCAAACTGGCTGAAGGGAGCCCAGTGGGAGCTCACGTGCTCAAGATGATTGGGCACAAGGAGGCTCTAGAGAAACTGGGGCATACCATCAACCAGGAGCTTGCTGTAGACATAATTCTGCAGTCTCTCCCGCCCTCTTTCGATGCGTTCATCATTAACTTTAATATGAACAAAATTGATTGTACTCCGGCAGAGCTGCTGAATATGCTCCTCACTACTGAGGAGACTCTGAAGGGAAAGCCTTCGACCTCTGTCTTAATGGTTCCTTCTAGGAACAAGAAGAAGGGGAAGAAGGGCAAGGCCCCTGTCAAGAGTTACAGCAAGGCTCTGAAGCAAAAAGTTAAGCGGTCAAAGGAATACAGATGTTTCCACTGTGGCCAGCTAGGTCACTGGAAAAAGGACTGTAAAGCGCTCCAAGGAGATAAGAGGGGAAGCATCGCTTCTGGCTCAGGTATATACGTGACGGAAGTCATGGTTTCTTCTTCTTCTATATCATGGGTGTTGGACACTGCATGTGGAGTTCACATTTGTTCAAATGTACAGGAACTCAAGAGAAGAAGACAGGTGGGACAGCATGAGGTGGACCTACGCGTTGGAAACGGGGCACGGGTTGCTGCTGTTGCTGTAGGAGATTATTTCATCTCTTTACCATCTGGACTTGTATTAGAACTAAACAGTTGTTACTTTGTTCCCAGCATTACTAAAAATATTATCTCCATTCCTGCTCTTGTCAGGAAGGGGTTTTCCTTTGAATGCAATATTTCAAAGTGTGTTTTATCTTTTGATAATATTGTTTATGCTACTGGTTCAATTAACAATGGGTTATTCATGTTGGACATGGAATGTTCTATACAAAATATTGATCTTAAGAAAGCCAAGTATGCTGATGACAGCACCTTGCTATGGCATAGTCGTTTAGGCCATATTAACAAGAAGCGCATTAAGCGGTTGCATGATCATGGACTGCTGGGATCATTCTCCTATGAGGAGATTGATACATGCAAAGCTTGTTTAATGGGTAAAATGACGAAGTCACCTTTTCCTTACAAAGGTCAAAGGGCTTCAGGTTTACTTGACCTTATACACAGTGATGTGTGTGGGCCATTTAGTAAACATGCCAGAGGTGGCTATCAGTACTTCATTACCTTTACTGATGATTTCAGTAGGTATGGGTATGTCTATTTAATGAGACATAAAAGTGAATCTTTTGACAAGTTCAAAAAGTTCAAGAATGAAGTACAGAATCAGCTAGGCCAAAATATCAAGGCACTTCGTTATGATCGAGGTGGAGAATACTTGAGTCATGCGTTCACTGACTATCTGAAGGAGTGTGGGATTATCTCACAGCTCACTCCGCCAGGAACACCGCAATGGAATGGTGTGTCCGAGAGGAGAAATAGAACGTTACTTGATATGGTTCGTTCTATGATGAGTCAGGCTACTCTACCTTACTCCTTTTGGGGATTTGCACTGGAGACAGCTGCAAAGGTACTAAACCGAGTGCCATCCAAGGCAGTTTCTAAGACTCCATATGAGTTATGGTATGGGAAACAGCCGAGCTTGACATTTATCAGGATCTGGGGCTGCGAGGCTTATGTCAAAAAGCTCGCCTCTAGGAAACTAGAGAGCATATCTGAAAAATGTATCTTTGTCGGTTACCCTAAGGAAACTAAGGGTTATTATTTCTTCGATCCCAAGGAGAACAAGGTATTTGTTGCTCGGACGGCCATATTTCTTGAGAAGGAGTTTCTTCTGCAAGAGGCCAGTGGGAGAGAAATAAAGCTGGATGAGAATCCAGAGGAAGGACAAAGTAGTCAAGCACAGTTGGATGAGCCTGAGCCGGTAGAACAGGTTACTGAACAACCTGAGGCTCAGATATCACAGGAACCGCGAAGATCGGGAAGGATTCGTCGACAGCCTGAGCGCTATGACGGAGTCTACATCATTGATAATGATGAACCCCTCACTTATGCAGATGCGGTCAGTGGACCGGAGTCAGCGAGATGGCTTGAAGCTATGCGCGCCGAGATGGACTCCATGTCAGATAACCAAGTTTGGGATTTGGTTGATCCACCTCCGGGAGTTATCCCTATAGGCTGTAAATGGATCTTCAAGAAGAAGATTGACATGGATGGTAACGTGGTTACCTATAAAGGCAGGCTAGTTGCGAAAGGTTTCAAACAAATCTACGGGATAGATTATGATGAAACTTTCTCACCTGTAGCTATGTTTAAGTCTATTCGGATTCTTTTCGCGATAGCAGCATATTATGATTATGAGATTTGGCAAATGGATGTGAAGACAGCTTTCCTGAATGGAAATCTGGATGAGGATGTGTATATGACACAACCTGAAGGTTTCACTAATCCATCAGATCGTCATAAAATATGCAAATTAAAGAAGTCTATTTATGGACTTAAACAAGCATCGAGAAGCTGGAATATTCGTTTTGAGGAATCAGTCACTGAATTTGGTTTCATCAAGAACGAGGATGACCCGTGTGTATATAAGAGGTTTAGTGGGAGCGTGATTACTTTCCTAGTCCTCTACGTCGATGACATCTTGATCATTGGAAATGACATTCCTGAAATGCATGCGGTTAAGGCATGGTTAAGGAAATGTTTCCAGATGAAAGATCTTGGAGAAGCAGCCTATGTATTAGGTGTGAAGATCTACAGGGATAGATCTAAGAGGCTTCTCGGGCTGTGCCAGAGTACTTACATCGATAAAGTCCTGGAGAGATTTCATTTAGAGAATTCTAAAAGAGGATATCTTCCAGTCAGACATGGTCTGAATCTTTCGAAGAGTCAGTGTCCACAAACACAGACTGAGAAAGATGAAATGGACAATACGCCTTATGCTTCGGCTATTGGGTCCATTATGTATGCGATGTTGTGTACTCGCCCAGACGTCGCTTACGGGTTAAGCGTGACCAGTCGGTTCCAAAGTAATCCAGGTATGGCGCACTGGGTTGCGGTCAAGAACATTTTAAAATATCTGCGGAGGACCAAAGATATGTTCTTGATATATGGTGGTCAGGAAGAACTCAGTATTGAAGGATATACTGACGCTTCGTTCCAGTCTGACCAGGATTATTTCCGATCGCAATCAGGCTATGTTTTTAGCTTGAATGGAGGAGCAGTGGTGTGGAAGAATTTCAAACAGTCAACTGTTGCTGATTCCACAACAGAAGCCGAGTATGTTGCAGCCTCGGAAGCATCCAAGGAGGCAGTGTGGATTTGTAAGTTCGTGAGAGAACTTGGTGTTGTTCCTTCGAGTGCAGATCCTTTGGTTATCTTCTGTGATAACACTGGAGCAATCGCACAAGCAAAGGAACCACGGTCGCACCAGAAGTCCAAGCACATACAGAGACGGTTTCACTTGATCCGGGAGATCATAGATCGTGGCGAGATCAAAGTCTGCAAGGTTCATACAGATGACAATCTGGCAGACCCGCTTACCAAGCCTCTGGCGCAGCAGAAGCATGAGAAGCACTGTAATAACATGGGTTTGAGATTTCTCAACCATTAGATTAAGTGCAAGTGGGAGATTGTTGGGGTATGCCCTTAAGGCTAATGTTTGAGGCCTTGGGATTGTATCAGTATCATGTAATAAACTCTTATGTTTATAAAGGCATGGTTGTTATTCAGGTTGTTATATTGTCTGCTGCAATAATTGTACTTCTGAATAATGTCTCAAAGCTGTTCAGCTAGGCTGACATGCTGTAATGTCCTTAGTCGAGATATCTTGGTGAACATGAGACAGCCTTGATATGATTGAGACTAATATGTGCTCTAATCTTATAGAATGCTTCGAGCATGGAATAAGATGTAGACTCATGGGTACATTGGATGTATTGGACAGACCCTACTAGGATATTCAATTGGTTGTCACAATGTGAATAATCCTTGATTGCAACAAGTGGCACATGTCCTCTGACTTGAGATCACTTGTGTTTCTAAATGATGATTGTCATTGTTTTGAGGTAGTTCAATATCATTTGAAACATAATGATTATAGACTATCTTGGATGGTGAGCTTGAATCAGGTTAGGGCACTAGTGATAGACATAGGATTGCCGTCTCCTTGTTTAAGGAGTGTGATGTTCTAAAGGGGCCCCCTGGATGAGATGATTGAGAAAGTGTATGGCCATACCCAGATGACTATGTTCATCTGATCTAATCATGCTCATCATATTGGAGTTACAAGCTTGACACGCTTGTCCAATAAGTGTTGGGGTATGCCCTTAAGGCTAATGTTTGAGGCCTTGGGATTGTAAAAGTATCATGTAATAAACTCTTATGTTTATAAAAGGCATGGTTATTATTCAGGTTGTTACCTTGTCTGCTGTAATAAGTGTACTTCTGAATAATGTCTCAAAGCTGTTCAGCTAGGCTGACAGGCTATAAGTCCTTAGTCGAGATATCTTGGTGAACATGAGACAGCCTTGATATGGTTAAGACTAATATGTGTTCTAATCTTATAGGATGCTTCGAGCATGGAATAAGATGTAGACTCATGGGTACATTGGATGTACTGGACAGACCCTTTTAGGATATTCAATTGTTTGTCACAATGTGAATAATCCTTGATAGCAGCAAGTGGCACATTTCCTTTGACTTGAGATCACTCGTGTTTCTAAATGATGATTGTCATTGTTTTGAGGTAGTTCAATATCATTTGAAACATAATGATTATAGACTATCTTGGATGGTGAGCTTGAGTCAGGTTAGGGCACTAGTGATAGATAAAGGATTGCCGTCTCCTTGTTTAAGGAGTGTGATGTTCTAAAGGGGCCCCCCCTTATATGAGATGATTGAGAAAGTGTATGGCCATACCCAGATGACTATGTTCATCTGATCTAATCATGCTCATAGTATTGGAGTTACAGGCTTGACATGCTTGTCCAATAAGAACATCCAGTGGCAAAGGAAACATGCATGCCTTGTGAGTTTGATTCACACTTGTGCCATGGTTTGGGTGTAGTCTTGGAAGACTATTTCCTTTATATCGGGAGACAGTGATGTGTTGCTAGATACCCCTCACTAATCGTGATAACGTAAGTTATCGTTACCGACATTTAAAGGAAACCCTCAGGGTCGCACAAATTGATGATATGGCTTTCTTGAGTCAGATCGTGTGGACTGAATTGTTTTGGTTTAGTTTAAAGGAGTTTAAACTCTGATTGTAAGTGAGATCTAGCCTGATCATGTTTGATTGATTAGGGCTTGAGATCGGTAAGCTTCGATCGAGAGTAGTGATGCTAGATCGGTGAGATCAAAGGCATCAAGGGATGTACGGTTAGATCTCGAACCTTCATGGTTCAGATGAGATTTAGACCATTGCTTGGCTTGGTTCAATTTAGTCTTTAAACCGAATTCAATTGGACCGAATTCAATTGAACCGGTTCACATATGTGAACGCATGGTTCAATCGAATTGGCGTTTTGTTTTGGTTCATTAGACATGAACGTTTGAAGTGATGACTTACCATTTTGGGAATGGAGGTTTCGGAAATGGTTCTTCAACGCCTCACTTGGATAAAAAAAAACGCTTGTCTCTTCTCAACGATTGCTTCTTGCTTTCGGTGTGGTGAGTTTGGACGAGGACAAGGAAGAGTTCATCCACGCCAAGTTCATCCTTCATCTCCTTCACGCGACAAGTGCACTTGAAGTCCTTGCTAGCACAAGGAGCAATAAGAAGAAAGGCCACTTCTCATCTTGTGTGCGCATCTTGTGGAGGAGACCCCTATTCGATCTCTTCTTCCAAGCCGACCTCCAACTCTATGGCTATGGTATAGATCTAAACTCATTCAAGTTGATCATATGCTCATGCTAAGATCGTTGAAAACACATGCTTCCGCTTGCAATTTTATGCGCCACCCCCTTAGTGTTTTCGCCCCCCTCTTGAAAGGGATTGCATCAGGTTTGCGCTCCCCCTTGAAGGGGACCCTACAATTGGTATCAGAGCATGTTGAAGCATGTTAATATGATTGCTTGATATTTCTGTGATCCATGTTTGCGCATCTTCATGTATGCTTAGATCTTGTTCACATGCGAAAATTGACATGCTATTTCTCCATGCGAAAGTAAGATGTTTACTTATCTAGGCGCATGTTGTTTGTTCATGATGTCGCATGTCTTGTGTTGGCGCTTAGTTTATGTTGTTTTATCAAACAAAACCCTAACTTGCGCGCCTATGACTAGATCTAAAGTGCCACCTACTATAAACCCTTAGATGGGTTGATGGGGCTGAAGTCACCTCTAGGTTAGATCCAATAGTCTGATCAGACCATCTGACAGCCTAGATGGATCGACCAGATGGCACCTGTGCGCAAGCACGAGGTGGCCATAGGTCGATTGCATCTTAGGCGTGTAGCGAGGTCTGGTTGAGACAACCAGTGAACACTCTTGAGTTAGGCCCGGGGTCACACCCGCTTGCCAGAACTCTTGATGGTTGTTCAGCTCTTAGCGCATGCATGGTTGACCATTAGGTCAACTCGGGTCAGTTAGGACTCGGTGCATGCAAGGGCAGAGGATCTAACTAGATGGATGAGTGGATCCCTATCAATGGACCATTGTAAGGTTGTAGGGCACATAAGGAAGTTAAAATTGATGCCTATGGGGTTTTCAAAAAATTTAATTTCTTGATTGGATCACATGATGATTAAGACCATATGCTTGTTTATTTAATCTTATGTGGGTTGCCCAAATGTGTGCTGTGCTGGGGCCTGCGTGCCTGGTTAATTATAAGTTAATATTATTGTGATCTGCGAATCACATTTTTCATTAATCTATTGTATAATTGACCTGCGAGTCAAAGCTTGTCTAGATAGATCAAAATGTATTTTGATTAGACAAGAGCATAAAGGCACACATCCAAGAGGGGCATTCAGCTGGTGGCGCAACTGAGGTGCTCTTGGCGCTAGGGCCCTGGGTTGGACCAGATGAGATGCAAAGGAGCTCAAGTGAAGACTTAAGTAAAATTAAGGTCTTACTTAGGGTTCATGGGCATTTACCACATAAGATCATGCTTTCTATTTATTGCTTATATAATTAGAATTGCATGTGTTTATCTTCTGCTATAGCCATAGGATTTGCCTGATAGTAAGAAGATAAAAGACCGTTAAAATCCAACGCTAACATATCAAGCTCGGAAAGCCTTCTGACGCGAAACCTCACCGTTCTGACTATCGTTGGAGCCGTGTTGTACCCACTCAGTGGGCACGTCCATCTATCTTCAGACGGTGCTGGATTTCACCTGCGTGTTACAGAGAAGGGATTTATCGCTTCTCGTTGCTCAGCATAGCACGTGGTGGTCCAGGGAGTAGGTCAGGTCAGCTTGACCATGTAGGCTACATATGTGGCGCATATGGTAGCACATGGAGGCAGCCATCTGTGGGATCAGAGACTGTGTTGTACCAACTCAGTTGGCACAGTCTGCTGGATTGCCCAGATGAAGGGGAATCGCACGGGTTGGCGATTGGCTAGGACAGCCTACCAGAAATTAGTGCTTGTCATCTCTGTGCATCTTATCTCGCCTGAGCGGGACGCGGAGACCAAGTATGAAATCTGGATCCCATCTCACTAAAAGAGTGTTACTCTTTCGGACTGTTTACTGGATTTTTCAGTCAGACAAAATAGTGAGAAAAGAATCTTTCTTAAGTCCTGGATTGATTCTGAACATTGATACTGACCTTGCTGTTCTTGCTTGTTGTAGATTCCTGCAGCAACGAACACCATGAGCTTCAATGTGCGATCCCTACTGGAAAGGGAGAAGTTTGCTGGGCCGAACTTCTCTGACTGGTTCGGACACCTTAAGATCATTCTTAAGGCAGAGAGGAAACTGTATGTCCTCGAGACGGCGATACCGCCGCAGCCCGCTCCGAACGCCGCCAGGGCGGTTCGGGAAGCCTATGAAAAGCACGTCAATGATAGCATTGATGTCGCTTGCCTGATGCTAGCGTCTATGACGCCACCGCTGCAGCGTCAGCATGAGGATATGTCGGCTATAGAGATTATAGCGAACCTCAAGATGCTGTATGCTGCACAGGCGAGGACAGAACGCTATAATCTGACGAAGCTCTTCTTTCAGAGCAAACTGGCTGAAGGGAGCCCAGTGGGAGCTCACGTGCTCAAGATAATTGGGCACAAGGAGGCTCTGGAGAAACTGGGGCATACCATCAACCAGGAGCTTGCTGTAGATATTATTCTGCAGTCTCTCCCGCCCTCTTTCGATGCGTTCATCATTAACTTTAATATGAACAAAATCGATTGTACGCCGGCAGAGCTGCTGAATATGCTCTTGACTACTGAGGAAACTCTGAAGGGCAAGCCTTCAACCTCTGTCTTAATGGTTCCTTCTAGGAACAAGAAGAAGGGGAAGAAGGGCAAGGCCCCTGTCAAGAACTACAGTAAGGCACTGAAACAGAAGGTGAAGCGGTCGAAGGACAACAGGTGTTTCCACTGTGGCCAGCTGGGTCACTGGAAAAAGGACTATAAAGCGCTCCAAGGAGATAAGAGGGGAAGCATCGCTTCTGGCTCAGGTATTTACGTGACGGAAGTCATGGTTTCATCTTCTTCTATTTCATGGGTGTTGGACACTGCATGTGGAGTTCACATTTGTTCAAATGTACAGGAACTCAAGAGAAGAAGGCAGGTGGGACAGCATGAAGTAGACCTACGCGTTGGAAACGGGGCACGGGTTGCTGCTGTTGCTGTAGGAGACTATTTCATTTCTTTACCATCTGGCATTGTATTGGAATTAAACAATTGTTATTTTGTACCGAGTATCACCAAGAATATTATCTCTATTCCTGCTCTTGTCAGGAAAGGATTTGCCTTTGAATGCAATATTTCAAAGTGTGTTTTATCTCTAGATAATATTGTGTATGCAACTGGTTCAATTAACAATGGGTTATTCATGTTGGACATGGAAAATTCTATACAAAACATTGATAATAAGAAAGCCAAGTATGCTGATGACAGCACCTTGCTATGGCATAGTCGTTTAGGCCATATTAACAAGAAGCGCATTAAGCGGTTGCATGATCATGGACTGCTGGGATCATTCTCCTATGAGGAGATTGATACATGCAAAGCTTGTTTGATGGGTAAAATGACGAAGTCACCTTTCCTAACAAAGGTCAAAGGGCTTCAGGTTTACTTGACCTTATACACAGTGATGTGTGTGGGCCATTTAGTAAACATGCCAGAGGTGGCTATCAGTACTTCATTACCTTTACTGATGATTTCAGTAGGTATGGATATGTCTATTTAATGAGACATAAGAGTGAATCTTTTGACAAGTTCAAAGAGTTCAAGAATGAAGTACAGAATCAGCTAGGCCGAAATATCAAGGCACTTCGTTCTGATCGAGGTGGAGAATACCTAAGTCGAGAATTTACTGACTATCTGAAAGAGTGTGGGATTATCTCACAGCTCACTCCGCCAGGAACACCGCAATGGAATGGTGTGTCCGAGAGGAGAAATAGAACGTTACTTGATATGGTTCGTTCTATGATGAGTCAGGCCACTCTTCCATACTCCTTTTGGGGTTTTGCACTGGAAACAGCTGCAAAGGTACTAAACCGAGTGCCATCCAAGGCAGTTTCTAAGACGCCATATGAGTTATGGTATGGGAAACAGCCTGGCTTGACATTTATCAGGATCTGGGGTTGCGAGGCTTATGTCAAAAAGCTCGCCTCTGGGAAACTGGAGAGCAGATCTGAGAAATGTATCTTTGTCGGTTACCCTAAGGAAACTAAGGGTTATTATTTCTACGATCCCAAGGAGAACAAAGTATTTGTTGCTCGGACGGCCATATTTCTTGAGAAGGAGTTTCTTCTGCAAGAGGCCAGTGGGAGAGAAATAAAACTGGATGAGAATCCAGATGAAGGACAAAGTAGTCAAGCACAGTTGGATGAGCCTGAGCCGGTAGATCAGGTTATTGAACAACCTGAGGCTCAGATATCACGGGAACCGCGAAGATCGGGAAGGATCCGTCGACAGCCTGAGCGCTATGACGGAGTCTACATCATTGATAATGATGAACCCCTTACTTATGCGGATGCGGTCAGTGGACCGGAGTCAGCTAGATGGCTTGATGCTATGCGAGCCGAGATGGACTCCATGTCAGATAACCAAGTCTGGGATTTGGTTGATCCGCCTCCGGGAGTAATCCCAATAGGCTGTAAATGGATCTTCAAGAAGAAGATTGACATGGATGGTAACGTAGTTACCTATAAAGGCAGGCTAGTTGCGAAAGGTTTCAAACAAATCTACGGGATAGATTATGATGAAACTTTCTCTCCTGTAGCCATGTTTAAGTCTATTCGGATTCTTTTCGCAATAGCTGCATATTACGATTATGAGATCTGGCAGATGGATGTGAAAACAGCTTTCCTTAATGGAAATCTGGATGAGGATGTGTATATGACACAACCGGAAGGTTTCACTGATCCATCAGATCGTCATAAAATATGCAAGTTAAAGAAGTCCATTTATGGACTGAAACAAGCATCTAGAAGCTGGAACATTCATTTTGATGAATCAATCTCTGAGTTTGGTTTCATCAAGAACGAAGATGACCCGTGTGTTTATAAGAGGTTTAGTGGGAGCGTAATTACATTCCTAATCCTCTACGTCGATGATATCTTAATCATTGGAAATGATATTCCTGAACTGCATGCTGTTAAAGCATGGTTAGGAAAATGTTTCCAGATGAAAGATTTAGGAGAAGCAGCCTATGTGTTAGGTGTGAAAATCTACCGGGATAGATCCAAGAGGCTTCTCGGGCTGTGCCAGAGTACTTACATCGATAAAGTCCTGGAGAGATTCCATTTAGAGAATTCTAAACGTGGATATCTTCCAGTCAGACATGGTCTGAATCTTTCGAAGAGTCAGTGTCCACAAACACGGACTGAGAAAGATGAAATGGACAATACGCCTTATGCTTCGGCTATTGGGTCCATTATGTATGCGATGTTGTGTACTCGCCCAGACGTCGCTTACGGGTTAAGCGTGACCAGTCGATTCCAAAGTAATCCAGGTTTGGCGCACTGGATTGCAGTCAAGAACATTATAAAATATCTGCGGAGGACCAAAGATATGTTCTTGATATATGGTGGTCAGGAAGAACTCAGTATTGAAGGATATACTGACGCTTCGTTCCAGTCGGACCAGGATGATTTCCGATCGCAATCAGGCTATGTTTTTAGCTTGAATGGTGGAGCAGTGGTGTGGAAGAGTTTCAAACAGTCAACTGTTGCTGATTCCACAACAGAAGCCGAGTATGTTGCAGCCTCGGAAGCATCCAAGGAGGCAGTGTGGATTCGTAAGTTCATGAGAGAACTTGGTGTCGTTCCTTCGAGTGCAGATCCTTTGGTTATCTTCTGTGATAACACTGGAGCAATTGCACAAGCAAAGGAACCACGGTCGCACCAGAAGTCCAAGCACATACAGAGACGGTTTCACTTGATCCGGGAGATCATTGATCGAGGCGAGATCAAGATTTGCAAGGTTCATACAGATGACAATCTGGCAGACCCGCTTACCAAGCCTCTGGCGCAGCAGAAGCATGAGAAGCACTGTAATAATATGGGTTTGAGATTTCTCAACCATTAGATTAAGTGCAAGTGGGAGATTGGTATAGATCTAAACTCATTCAAGTTGATCATATGCTCATGCTAAGCAATGATCTAAACCTCCATTCCCAAAATGGTAAGTCATCACTTCAAACGTTCATGTCTAATGAACCAAAACAAAACGCCAATTCGATTGAACCATGCGTTCACATATGTGAACCGGTTCAATTGAATTCGGTCCAATTGAATTCGGTTTAAAGACTAAATTGAACCAAGCCAAGCAATGGTCTAAATCTCATCTGAACCATGAAGGTTCGAGATCTAACCGTACATCCCTTGATGCCTTTGATCTCACCGATCTAGCATCACTACTCTCGATCGAAGCTTACCGATCTCAAGCCCTAATCAATCAAACATGATCAGGCTAGATCTCACTTACAATCAGAGTTTAAACTCCTTTAAACTGAACCAAAACAATTCAGTCCACACGATCTGACTCAAGAAAGCCATATCATCAATTTGTGCGACCCTGAGGGTTTCCTTTAAATGTCGGTAACGATAACTTACGTTATCACGATCAGTGAGGGGTATCTAGCAACACATCACTGTCTCCCGATATAAAGGAAATAGTCTTCCAAGACTACACCCAAACCATGGCACAAGTGTGAATCAAACTCATTCAAGTTGATCATATGCTCATGCTAAGATCGTTGAAAACACATGCTTCCGCTTGCAATTTTATGCGCCACCCCCTTAGTGTTCGAGATCTAACCATACATCCCAAGATGCGCACACAAGATGAGAAGTGGCCTTTCTTCTTGTTGCTCCTTGTGCTAGCAAGGACTTCAAGTGCACTTGTCGCGTGAAGGAGATGAAGGATGAACTTGGCGTGGATGAACTCTTCCTTGTCCTCGTCCAAACTCACCACACCGAAAGCAAGAAGCAATCGTTGAGAAGAGACAAGCGTTTTTTTTTATCCAAGTGAGGCGTTGAAGAACCATTTCCGAAACCTCCATTCCCAAAATGGTAAGTCATCACTTCAAACGTTCATGTCTAATGAACCAAAACAAAACGCCAATTCGATTGAACCATGCGTTCACATATGTGAACCGGTTCAATTGAATTCGGTCCAATTGAATTCGGTTTAAAGACTAAATTGAACCAAGCCAAGCAATGGTCTAAATCTCATCTGAACCATGAAGGTTCGAGATCTAACCGTACATCCCTTGATGCCTTTGATCTCACCGATCTAGCATCACTACTCTCGATCGAAGCTTACCGATCTCAAGCCCTAATCAATCAAACATGATCAGGCTAGATCTCACTTACAATCAGAGTTTAAACTCCTTTAAACTGAACCAAAACAATTCAGTCCACACGATCTGACTCAAGAAAGCCATATCATCAATTTGTGCGACCCTGAGGGTTTCCTTTAAATGTCGGTAACGATAACTTACGTTATCACGATCAGTGAGGGGTATCTAGCAACACATCACTGTCTCCCGATATAAAGGAAATAGTCTTCCAAGACTACACCCAAACCATGGCACAAGTGTGAATCAAACTCATTCAAGTTGATCATATGCTCATGCTAAGATCGTTGAAAACACATGCTTCCGCTTGCAATTTTATGCGCCACCCCCTTAGTGTTTTCGCCCCCCTCTTGAAAGGGATTGCATCAGGTTTGCGCTCCCCCTTGAAGGGGACCCTACAATAAGAACATCCAGTGGCAAAGGAATCATGTATGCCTTGTGAGTTGGATTCACACTTGTGCTGTGGTTTGGGTGTAGTCTTGGAAGACTCTTTCCTTTATATCGGGAGACAGTGATGTGTTGCTAGATACCCCTCACTGATCGTGATAACGTGAGTTATCGTTACCGACATTTAAAGGAAACCCTCAGGGTCGCACAATTTGATGATATGGCTTACTTAAGTCAGATCGTGTGGACTGAATTATTTGGGTTCAGTTTAAAGGGATTTAATCTCTGATTGTAAGTGAGATCTGGTTTGATCATGTTTGATTGATTAGGGCTTGAGATCGGTAAGCTTTGATCGAGAGATTGGATGCTAGATCGGTGAGATCAGGAGCATCAAGAGATGAACGGTTAGATCTGGAGCCTTAGGGTTTAATTAAGATCTAGACTGGATCGCTTGGCTTGGTTGGTTCTTGAACCGAACCAAATTGAACCGGCTCATTATATGAGCGCATGGTTCAAAGGGAGATGGCGTGGTGATTCGTTCACTTGGCGTGAACGTGTGAGCGAGTTGTGGTTTCTATTTTTAGAAACCATGATCTCCACTTGGAGATCTCTCATGTTCGAATAGGGATATCCTATTCTCGCTTGGCTCCCTATCGTGACCTCTCTCTCTCTCGACACTTTTGTGTGTGGCGACGCTTGAAGCTACTGAGGAGGAGGATTCGGCCAAGAAGGATCAACATCTCCATCCCTTTCATTCGACAAGGACCCTTTGAAGGGCTTTGCTAGCACAAAGGCTTCAAAGGAGTGAGCGCATCGATCTTCTTGTGTGCGTCAACTTTGGAGAAGGTTCATTTGCGCCTTTGCTTCCAAGGCACCATCAAACCGATGGCTATGGTATGAGTTCTTCTTCATCCATTCAATCATTTAAAGGTTTATTATATGACATATAAAGATCTCATGAAACCCTAGCTTCCCATGCGATATTATTGTTATGCGCCACCATTAGGGTTTCCCCCCCCCCTTGTTTAGGGGACTTTCAAAAACGCTCAAGAATATGGTGCTGTGAATACAGTTACGGTAGTACTGTAAAAACGTAGAACATAATTTTTTTTAAATAAAAATTAAAAATCAAATACAAAAAAATACGGCCTGTAAAATTATTTACGGTACTACCGTAATACGGGTTGAATCACGGAAACTCTCGGGTCAAGAATTTCACGAAAATACGGCCCGTGTAAAAGATTACGGTAGTGTCGTAAAAGCGATAAAACTCTCGGGAAGATTTCGGAACAAACATACGGCACATAAAAATACTTACAGCAGTGCTGTAATTGCGTCTCAACTTTCTGGTTGAAAACAGATTGGAAATATGGCACCGTAATTGTCATTACGGTAGTGCCGTAATTTGCACCAAAATTCAATTTTACCTGCAAAAAGGGAAAAAAATTAATTTTAAAAGCAAAAATAAAAATAAAGTAAAATAAAAGAGAATGAACTAAAGAATGAGTGCTTGGGTTGCCTCCCAAGAAGCGCTAATTTAAAGGTCATTAGCTTGACCGTTCTGCACTCAGATTTGATCGTGGTGGTGCCTTTGGTTGCCATTCTGACTTCTCTTTGTTTTGTTCTCCAAGAAATAGTGTCCAACTTTACCCAAGAACCTTTTTCCTTTCTTAAGTAGTTTCAATCTTTCTCTTCTTCTTTGTCTCTTCATCTTTCTCTTTTTAGTTTTTAATCAGCATTCTCCTAAAATCCTTTATTCACACACTCAGAAAAAGTGTTAGTCTTAACATTAGAGGGCTCATCAAATAAGTTATGTATATCACTAACAACATCATCTATTACATCAATACTATAACATGACCCTGAATATGATGCTTTTTTCAATGAATCTGTTAAATCAAACTCAATTATATTTTCACAAATATCAAATGTGAGTTTTCCTTTCCTAACATCTATGACTGCTCCTGCTGTGGCCAAAAAGGATCTACCAAGTATAATTGGATTCTTATGACTTTCCTCCATCTCAAGAATTACAAAATCTGCCGGTATGAAATACTTAGCTATTTGAACTGGAACATTTTCTAAAATACCAACTGGGTACTTTACCGATGAATCAGCAATTTGCAAAGATATTGAAGTTGGTTTAAGCTCGCCAATGTCCAATTTCCTACAAATAGATAATGGCATTAGGCTTACACTAGCACCCAAATCATATAAGGCTCGGTCAAAGGTCACACTTCCAATAGAACAAGGAATAGAGAAACTACCTGGATCTTTTAATTTCGGTGGCAGTTTATTTTGGATAATAGGACAACACTCCTCAGTTAAAGCCACTGTACCATAGTCCTCTATCTTTCTCTTATTAGACAAGATTTCTTTAAAAAA
This sequence comes from Costus lasius, assembly GCA_027563935.2. Taxonomy (NCBI): domain Eukaryota; kingdom Viridiplantae; phylum Streptophyta; class Magnoliopsida; order Zingiberales; family Costaceae; genus Costus; species Costus lasius. The sequence continues at coordinate 57,657,389 of CM050447.1, forward strand.
TTTAGCATATGAGGGCATTTGAGATAAAGCTTCAGTGAATGGAATATTAATATAAAGCTTCTTTAAAACATCAAGAAATTTCTGAAATTGTTTGTCTAATTTTGCTTGAACTAATCTCTGGGGAAAGGGTATAGGTGGCCTATATAGTGTAGGAGAACTAGGTTTAGAAACATCATTCTGACATGGTTCATCACCTTTAGGTTCATCATCTTGATGAGGTATCAAACTAGTTTGAGACTGCTCATGCACAAAAGATTTTTCCAAATCTAATTCATTATCATGTTCATCATTAGGCTCTTTTTCATTATCCTCAGATTTCTTTTTAGACTCTTCTAATTGCCTCCCAGTCCTAGTAATGATAGCATTACACCCTAGGGTTTAATTCAGGTTTAGTAGGTAATTTTCCTGGGGGTCTATAAGAAGTGCTAGCTTGTTGTGCTATTTGATTTTCTAACATTTTGTTGTGGGCTGCTAATGATCCTAATTGAGAAGCAAGTTGGCTAACCAATCCCTTAAGATCTTCAATTTCCTTATTTTGATTTGTCATGAACTGATTTTGACTAGCCATGAATTTTTCAAGCATAGACTCTACATTAGAATTTTGGGGTTGATTTTAGTTTTGATTTGGCCTTTGTTGATACCCTCTATTCTCAGTTTGTCCCCCTACATTGTTATTACTCTTCCAAAATAAATTAGGGTGACTCCTCCATCCAGGGTTGTAAGTACTAGAATAAGGATTATTGTTTCTGTTTTGATTATAATTCCCTAAAGCATTAACTTGTTCAGAACCCTGACTAGCAATGAATTTACATTCTTCAGAATAATGACCATTATTGCCACAAATATCACACACAACAAAAGATGAAACTACAGTAGTTTGCATTTGAAAGGAATCAAATCTGTTGCACAAAGAATCTACCTTTTCTGCCAAGGTGCGCTAGTTATCACTTTCATTCTTACCCTGAGGAGGTCGATACAGCACTCCTCTCTCTGTAGTCCACTGGTTGTGATTTAAAGACATCTCTTCTAGCAACTTGAAAGCATCTTCAATGGTTTTGCTCATGAGGGCTCCTCCTGCAGCAGCATCAACAGTTAGTCTGGTGTTATAAAGTAAACCATTGTAAAAAGTATGTATTAAAACCCAATTTTCAAGGCCATGGTGAGGACACTTCCATTGTAAATCATTAAAACGCTCCCATGCCTTGCTAAAAGATTAACCATCTCCCTGTGCAAAACTTGTGATTTGGTTTCTCAACTGAATGGTTTTGCTACGTGGAAAGTATTTCATTAAGAAAGCATTTGATAATTGTTCCCATGTAGTGAAGGTACCTGATGACACCAAAATATATAGTATATTTTGTATCATTTTATATATCTTTTCATGCTCAATTGAAGATCTTTTGCTTATTTTTATGCCAAAATTACCAAATATTGCAAAATCTACTTCTATTTTGGTTTTTCATGATTTTCAGGTAAAAAGGCACTATTTTGAGGCGTTTTCAAGCAAAATCGAAGAACATAGAAGAGTTACCATCATCAAGAGGAGATCACCCAATAAATTTCACGCAAAACGGAGCAACTCACCAAAATATGATAGTGTCGTAATATATATTACGGTACTGTATTTCCATACGCTACCGTAATATTGAGCCACTGCCGTAATTTGGAGAAATTCCGAACATAAGATTTTGTAATTTTGCGGCACTGCCGTGAAATATTACACTACCGTATTTTGGAGCGCATTCAGAACAGAATAAATTGCTAAAATTATGGCACGACCGTAAAATATATCATAGTACCGTATTTTGGGCAATTTTTGACCAGAAAACTGCAAAGAAAATACGGCACTACCGTATTTTAAATTACAGTACCGTATTTTATACGTGGACGCACGAGTTTTTCGGGCTGAAACTTGCTTGACTAAGTTTGAAGATATGTGAAACACAAAGTGATCTTTGAGTTCTTTGATTGATGATTTACTTATCTTTAGCGTTGGGATCGATCTTGCGCGAAAGCGAGGATTGATCCTGCATGATTGTCTGCGCGAAAGTGAGATGATCCCTTTATGAAGTAAATTAAGTCTTTATCATGATAAGATTAGTCTGTCGACCTTTTATTCATATCTAGTCATTGAAATTAAGGTGGATGAAACCCTAGTCCCAGTTTATCTCTCTGATTTCGTGTTCTTCCTATTATTTGCTTGCATCATATTCGATTTGCTTAGCTAGTGAGAATACAATTATTTTGGTACTTAACACATAAGTCCCTGTGGATTCGATACTTTCTTTATTATTTCGAGTATCCGTGCACTTGCGGATCACAACAAGTTTTTGGCACTGTTGCCGGGGACCTTAGTTTTGTTAATATCAAAATAGTTGTTAGTATTGCTTGACTAAGTTTTATTTGTCTTAGATTTAACTTTGTTTTCTGTTTTTGTAGGTTTTGGATTTTTACAGTTGTGACAGAACTGTGACTTCTTAAATTTGTGAATTTGCTTGTGTTTTCTATTTTTTATATATTTTTTGAAAAATTTTTTTTTTGATTGATTGGTGTTGAATAAATTTTCTGTTCTTGATAGATTTGTGAAAGAAACCCCTAAATAAGGGGGGGCGAAACCCTAGATAGGCGCAATGTAATTTTTAAAGCAACGGAAGGAGGGTTTTCTAGGACCTTTGATGCATGTATTATTATCAACTTAAAAACCCGATTGCACAAGAGATAAAATCATACCATTGCCATCGGTTTGATGGTGTCTTAGAATCAAAGACGCAAGTGCCTCTTCTCCTTAGATGACGCACACAATGAGAAGGCGACTACTTCCTTGGCGACTTTGTGCTAGCAAATCTTCAAGGAGTCCTTCGTATGGGAAATGAGAGAGAGCTTGCTTGTTTTTCTTCTCGACTCTTCAAGGCGTGAAGAATAATGATCAACACGAGAGGAGGCGACGAGAATAGAGAGGAGGCCACACGATATGCGCTCCACACAAGACATGGAGACGTGGTTGCTAAAAATAGCCAACCTCACTCTTTCATGCGATCATGTGTTCATGCATTTTGAACCAATCGCATTTTCCTCTCTTCTTTGAATTGAACCAAGCGCTCATCCCATGAGCGGTTCACTTAAGTTTGGTTCAATAACCAAATAAACCAAGCAATCAGTCAGACCACAATAAACACTTAAGTTCTTGATCTGACCGTCAATCTCTCGATGCTCCTGATCTGACCGATCTAGCATCCAATCTCTCGATCAAAGCTTACCGATCTCAAGCCCTAATCAATCAAACATGATTAGACCAGATCTCACTTACAATCAGAGATTAAATCCCTTTAAACTGAACCCGAACAATTCAGTCCACACGATCTGACTTAAGTAAGCCATATCATCAAATTGTGCGACCCTGAGGTTTCCTCTAAATGTCGGTAACGATAATTCTCATTATCACGATCAGTGAGGGGTATCTAGCAACACATCACTGTCTCCCGATATAAAGGAAAGAGTCTTCCAAGACTACACCCAAACCACAGCACAAGTGTGAATCAATTCACAAGGCATGCATATTTCCTTTGCCACTGGATGTTCTTATTGGACAAGCCTGTCAAGCTTGTAACTCCAATATGATGTGCATGATTAGATCAGATGATCACAGTCACCTGGGTATGGCCATACACTTTCTCAATCATCTCATCCAGGGGGCCCCTTTAGAACATCACACTCCTTAAACAAGGAGACGGCAATCCTATGTCTATCACTAGTGCCCTAACCTGATTCAAGCTCACCATCCAAGATAGTCTATAATCATTATGTTTCAAATGATATTGAACTACCTCAAAACAATGGCAATCATCATTTAGATAACACAAGTGATCTCAAGTCAGAGGAAATGTGCCACTTGTCATATTCAAGGAATATTCACATTGTGACAAACAATTGAACATCCTAGTAGGGTCTGTCCAGTACATCCAATGTACCCATGAGTCTACATCTTATTCCATGCTCGAAGCATCCTATAAGATTAGAACACATATTAGTCTTGACCATATCAAGGCTGTCTCATGTTCACCAAGATATATCGACTAAGGACATAATTGCATGTCAGCCCAGCTGAACAGCTTTGAGACATTATTCAGAAGAACATATATTGCAGCAGACAATGTAACTAACTGAATAACAACCATGCCTTTATAAACATAACAGTTTATTACATGATACTGATACATTCCCATAGGCCTCAAACATTAGCCTTAAGGGCATACCCCAACAATTTGAAGATATGTCTTTTTATCACAACTCCTGGTAACTGAAAGAGGTGAGGTATACATGCCACAAGGTAAGAATAAAGATGATTTCACGGTACACTCTTGTAGATAAATTGAAATTACACTCTATTTCTTCTATTAGATGTAATATTTATAAATGTTCTGATCATTATGCTTCTGATTGCCAATTTTAAATCCTCGAAATCGTGTTTTTGAACCATACTTTGAGGACACTGAAGAATCTAGGTTAGAATCCATGCTTGAAAAATTCATGTCAAATCAAACCAATTCATGACCAATTAAAGTAAGGAAATTGAAGATCTTAAGGAGATAATTGGTTAGCTTGCTTCTAATTTAGAATCTATATCTGCTCATTCTAAATTTTAGAAACCCAGTTAGCACAACAAGCTTGTTTATTTTGAGTTTGGAAATTGAAGAACTTGATTTAGAAAATTCCCCCTCTGATTATGATTGTTTTGAAATTGAGCCTTATGTGGATATTAATGCATCTCACTATGATTTGATAATTGTGAAATTGATTCCTTTGATAATTTATTTGTGAAAAAATTTAGAAATTAAAATTGAAAAACCCTCTTTTGATGAAATTGATTCTTTTGATAATATATTGTTTATGGTTAATTCTGATGAAGGATATGAGGGGACTAATTTAGAAAAATCTTACTTTGATTTTGTTGATAACTTTGAAATTGATAAATTATTTGATGATGAACATGAGGAACTTGAAAAGGATTTGAATATTTTGAACATTGATGAATCTCACACTGATGCTTTGCCCATATCTATTATTGAATCTTCTGATTTATTTGAAAAGTTATGCTTTATTGAAAAAATCTAATGTGAAACACAAAGACTATTTTCATGATCCAATGATTGAATCTTTTGATCAAAGCCCTATAGCTATTCAAAATATAAATTTGAAGAAGGGACTAATGATTTTGCTTTTTGATAAATTTAGGAAGATCATTGAATATCCTTTGATTGAAGTTGAAAATATTGATTTTGATTTCCGCATATTTAAGAAAGCCACATTGATTGTGATTTATTTAAAATTTTGGATATTTGGATTAGTGGCTAAACTTTTTGGACAGTGAAAAAAGAAAAAAATTGCATGCTATCTACTTTGGTACTGATTCACCTACTTCACCATGGTTTTTGAGATTTGGTTAGGCTAATGACCTAAAAATTAGCGCTTCTTGGGAGGCAACCCAAGCATTCTTACCTTAGTTTAGTTTTTTTTTATTTTAGTTTATTTTTAGAATTAATATTTCTTTTCTTCTTGCAGGGAAAAACAAAATTTTGTGCAAAATACGGCACTACCGTAATCTGTGTTACGGTGCCGTAATTTGGAGTAATTTTTGTACAGAAGGTTTTGTGTCTTTTACGGCAGTACCATATGCTGTTTCACGGTACCATATTTTAAAGCTGCATTCTTCTAATCTGACTAGGTGTTTTCTCATTGTAATTTTAAGAAACTAGGTTGGAAAAATTTTTGATCTTTGGCACCATCACGAAGTACTCATCTTTGTCTATCATCTGGATATTTTGCTGAATTTTAAAGTCTATGGATCATTCTAAAACACCTAGCATCTTTTCGATTCTGATTAATTTCTGCAGCAGTTTCTTTTGACTAATTTGATTAGTGTTTTGTTTGCAAGTATTTGAGATGCTTCGATGAGTTGAAACCCTGATTTTTCGCATGGAATTTGAAGAACTTGTGTCGTTCTATCTCGTGGATTTGTTGATTTCATGAAAATATTTTCTGATCATTCTAGGACACAAGCAACTTTTCGAATTTGATTAACTTTTATGTAGTTTTTGTAGTTTTGTAATCTGATTAGCCTTCTTTCTGCTGATGCCCTAAATTCCTGACAGATTTTGATCCTTCAATTTTTATACCACCTGAAAAGAACAAGTTTCTACCACACGATTTTGTTTGTTTTCTTTTTGGATCATTAAATTTTATTCTTGGGGTATAGCTACTTTTCATAAAAAATTTCGTTGCTGCTCTGTTTTCTTTCTACCTATTATTGCTTCTTTTGCCTCCAGATCCAGGAATCTTCAAGAGCAACTGTCTTCCACCTCTAGCCACCACTGCATCTGCCTCTGACATCACTGTTTCCTGCCGTCGACACTAGATTTTACCATCTGCAGACTCTTACTTCTTATACTACCTCTTATTCTATTGATTTTATTTATTTATGCAGCAGACTCTTTATTAGTGACTGATTTTTTTTTATCTATGCAGCATTATTTCTGGCACCCACCGGCCGATGATCTCACCTCCAAGACTGTAGTCTCTAGCAGGCCACTAGAGATTACTCACTCTACTGTCGGCACCATCACCATCATTGCTAGCAGCTTTTTAGCCATCATCTGTTCCACCTCTGCTATTCGCCTGCTCGACTCTTTCCACCGGCATCCTCTTCAGACCTCCGGCGACATCTCTGATTCTCCTTGAGAAAATTATTTTCATCATTATTAATTTTTAGAGACTATTTTTAGACTGAGCCTCATGTATCTTAAATTGTGCAGGAAAAATTTTCAAAAGGCACATCTATGGACCTAGCAACATCTGCCCCGACACTATTTTCGGTCTGAGCTTTATGTATTTTCGGTCAAAGCTTGCTATATAGTTTTGTGAGTATCTTTTGCACTCTCTTGTATTCATGATTATGGTTGCATCTTTGATTTGCTTTAGATGTATCACTCACTGAGATTTCTATTTGATGTGGTCTCTTGAATCTATCATTTTTACACTTTTGACCATGATTGTGTGAGTTTGATACTTCACACCCTTTGCAATGATTTTGACATATTTTGATGTTTAAAAATTTTTATGACTTGAATCCACGTGATGAGAAGTGTATGGATTTTTCTATGATGATGAATGTGTTCATGCTTGTGATTAGGTCTAGATCTATTATGTTGAATTTATTTCTCTAATACATATCTGCTTTTGGAATTTTTCATTTGTTGATGCATAAAATTTTGGGTAGATGTGTTATTTGAGGAATAAGATCTAAAGGTGAAACTACTCCTTTAAATAAAATGAGTATATAAGTATGATTTGTGAATTGATGTCAATTGATCAACCTAGTAGATGTTTAGTCTGTTTTGCTATTTGTTGGGAAGGAGGAATCCAAGATCCATAAAAATAGTGAGAGACTCCTCTACTTGGCACTATGTAAAATTGATAGTGGTACCTAAGACATGGGTTAAAGTCTATGCCTAAAAGATAATGAGAGAGAAAAAGAATAAGACTCCTCTACTTGGCACTATGCAAAGTGGTACCGAAGAAAAGAGTTGAAGTCAAAATAAAAAAGGGTGTGTATCTAAGTGGGTACATGCCATCTGTGCAAAAACAACAAAATACATGAAAAAAAATGAATAAAAATATGTGTGGAAAAATATATTGGAAACCTAATTCCTGTAAACAAAAGCATGATAGATTTGAACTGAAATTGGGTGAAGTCTTGAGATTGAAAGTTCTATTTATTATACAAGTTACAAAGTTTTATTTGATTGAGATGTAGATCTAGAGGGTTGAGTTCTAAGAATGATATGTTTATTTAAAGTTTTGTGAAACAATTGATGAAATTTTTCAATGATGATTGTACTTTAGAAATTTATTGAGCATGAAAAGACTTATCTTTTAATCAATTTTTGATTTTTGCTTGAGGACAAGCAAAGTTTGAGCCTTATGTATTTTAATGACACCAAAATATATAGTATATTTGTATCATTTTATATATCTTTTCATGCTAAATTGAAGATCTTTTGCTTATTTTTATGCTAAATTTATCAAATATTGTGAAATCTACTTCTATTTTGGTTTTTGATGATTTTCAGGTAAAAAGGCACTATTTTGAGGCATTTCAAGCAAAATTGAATATATGGAAGAGTTACCATCATTAAGAAGAGATCACCTGACAAATTTCACGTAAATCGGAGCAACTGACCAAAATACGGTAGGGCTGTATTCTATATTACGGTACCGTATTTCCGTATGCTACCGTAATATTAGAGCACTGCCGTAATTTGGTGGATTTTCCGAACAGATGATTTTTTGTAAAATACGGCAATACCGTAAAACTTAACACTGCCATATTTTGGAGTGCATTCAGAACAGAGTTAATTGCTGAAATTACGGCACTGCCGTAAACCATTTTACGGGCCGTATTTGCCAGAGATTTTGGACCAGAGAACTCGACTGAAATTACGACACAGCCGTAATATATTTCACGGGCCATAATTTTGACTCAGGGTTCACAGAACTAAAATACGGCACTGCCGTAAAATAAAACACGGTCGTATTTTCTACTTGGACGTGCGACATTTTCGGGCCCAATTCTTGTGCGGACCATATCTTTTGATTCAGAAGTCCAAATTGAGATCTGAAAGATGCTACAGACTCGTCTTAAAGAGGAGAAGACACACAAAGTGAAAGCCCAAATGTTTATCCAGAATCAAGAGAGCAATCTATAGAGAGGCGCTTAGGGTTTGGCTTCACGCCGAGAGGCGTGGAGGCCACCTCAGGCTGTGATTTTTACACTGAAGCTTCGCTTGGAGGAGGAGACAACAGCCCAGAAGTTTTAGAGCAAGAGGAGTTCGATTGGAAGAGAAATCAATGAAAGAGCGGAGCCGGCACTGTTCACTCGCATAATTACGGCTGTAATTTCTATTACAGTCGTGTTGTAACGTCGTTTCTCCCTTTTTTTCATTTTCTGATCTTTCAAAACTATGGATTATTGTATTTCTTCTTCCATGCAAGTATAAACATATTTTGGGACACGGGGTGTAATCCCCTTTGATTTCTTAATGATTAGATAACTTTTTTATCTTCGTCAGAATAGTTTTATGAGGATAATTTTACTTATGTGAATATTTGCACTTTGATTCTCCATAGATTTGATGACAAAAAGAATCAAATTTCATCACCAATCGAGGGAGAAATCAGATAGGGCATTTCTAGTGCACGGCATCACGCCGAGAGGTGTAGAGGCCATCTCAGGCCACGAAATTTACAAAGAAGCTTCGCCTAGAGGAGGATAGGATACCCCAGAAGTTTCAGAGCGAAAGGAGATTGATCGGAGAAGAAATCAACGAAAGAACGGGCACTGGTACTATTCACATCGAGTTTTTAAGCCAAATTATGGCTGTAATTTTCAGTACAGCCGTATTGTTAGTAGAATTCTCTCTTCCTCTTCAATTTCTAGTTGTTCTAAACTATGGATTATTGTAATTCTTCTACCATGCTAGCTTAGACAGCTTTTAGGACATGGGCTGTAATCCCCTTAATTTCTTAATGACTAGATGATCCTTATTTTGTCATGATATTCTTGTTATGATAATTCTACTTATGTGATGATTGCCTTTAATCCTTTACAGTTTCATATTATTTGCATGTTTTAGAGTTCTTGCGATATGGACCGAAAGGTGACTTGCGAGAACTTGGAACCCTAGAATCGTGATTTAGGAATTCATCATAAGAAATTAGGTTTGTTTTTATTTCTACGTTCTCGAAATTTATTGCCATGTTGATAATCCGATCCAGGATTGAGTTATTGAATTAAACATTATGATATTGCAAGAAATTGAGTATCGGATCATTGGAAAACCTTAAGTAGAACCTGTGAAACCATAGTATGAAAATATGTAGTTTTCACTTGAGATGATTGACTTAGAATTCGGATGCACGAAAGTGATCATTGAGTTCTTTGTCAATGATTACTTTTATTTAACATTGAATAAATCCTATGCGAAAGTGAGGATTGGTTCTTCGTAAATTGTCTGCACGAAAGCGAGATGATTTCTTTATTAAGTAAATTATATCTTTATCATAATAAGAGTGAACTGACGAACACTTATTTATATCTAGTCATTGAAATTAAGGTGGATGAAACCCTAGTCCCAGTTTCTCTCTCTGATATTTCATACAATTTCCGTTTGCGCTTTCATCATATTCGATTTGCTTAGCTAGTGAGAAAATAACTATTTGGTTCTTAACATGTAGGTCTTTGTGTTAGGGAATACCGGGTGTAATTTAAAATTTGCAATCCTAGGACGCAGCGGAAGAATCATTACACCCGAAACATATTTCGGTCCCAAGGATCCATGCGAGAGAGATGACACAAGGATGTGTTAGAGATGTACCTCTTTTGCTTGTCTAGTTGCCGAAGCCATGTTGAAGGCGCCCATGTGTTCGCCCTCTACAAGTATCCACGCGTCGACCGTCTCAACGTTGCTCCCTTCCACGCTCGCTGTTAGCCTCGGGAAGAGAATCAAGCCTTATCACTCTCTTCAAATCTTGCGCCACCTCCAAGGTAGAAGCGCCAAGAAGAGATGAGGAAGAGGATGATGCGCCAAGTACTTCCTTCTTCTTCTTTGCATGTGCCACCTTCAAGCAAGGTGCGCCTATGGCCAAGGAACGGAGAGGGCTTGTGGCAAGGAGATGCCACCAAGCACTAAGAGTCCTTGCGCCAAGAAGAGAGGGAGAAGAAGAAGAACTTGCGGCTCCAAGGAAGAAGGAGATTGCGCTCCTTGATGAAGAAGGAGAGCTCCAAGTGTAACATCCCTCAGAATCACACCCCACACGCATACAAGTAAAAATACGGGGTTTTAAAAATTTTTACTCTTCCATTAAAACATAAGAAGAAAGCGGCATCGAAGGACATTACTACGGAACTGAAAACCGCACAGAACTGAGTAGGATCGATTTACTAGGAAATAGAAATCCGGAAATCCAGAAAAATCCGGCAGCAAGTATACTAAATTACTGCTGCACAGACCCATATATCCTGGAACAAAACAAATGTCCACACTACACATATGTGGAGAACACAATTGTCAGAAATATTGCAGAAACAGATTATTCAGATACCAAATACAACAAAAATTCGGTCACACAGCTCAAAGTATTCCGACTACAATAAATCTCAAATCGGACATTTCAGAATAATAACAATTTCAATTCTCATGAATCCAAAACTCGTATCCAACAATTAAAACGGGACAACTATAACATAATATAATATCCTGAAAACAGGCATGAGCCCTCAGGAGATAAAACGTGTCATATAATTAAGTTAGGCACGCAGGCCTGATAAATCTTTAGAAGACAACTCTTAGAAATTATATGAAACATTAGCAAGCATTATAACAAATTAAGTAGCTGTAGCAATCACTGTCCTGACGTCTCACCTGAAAATATTTAAACAACGGGGGGTGAGCTAAAAAGCTCAGTGAGTAAAAGACACTAAAAGCCATCCATAGTACACATCAAAAATATCATGCTTAACAGATAAGATACTTAACATGCACACTCATATCAAAACAAAACATAATCAAATACAGATACTTATAACAAAACATAATCAAATACAGACAATTATAACTAATCACACCGCCCAACACACCTATACTACAGAACTACAGAAAATCGGAGCTGACAGACAGATCGAAACAGAACTACAGAAATCAGAGCTGACAGACAGAAAATCAGAATTTTCAGAATCCAAACGGATAGTCTACATCGGAAACAGAAAGGCCACAGAAGGCCTGAAGACCACAGAAGGTCTGATGACCACAGAAGGTCTGACCCCACCTCTGCCGAGGATGAGACATGCATGCATAACAGAAACAGAATGGTAGAGGAGGTATCAGTGGGTGGCCCCCGTCTCGTCAAGACGTGGCACTCTGGCCTCCAATGCCCAGAACAGAATGGTAGAGGAGGTATCAGTGGGTGGCCCCCGTCTTGTCAGGACGTGGCACTCTGGCCTCCAATACCCAGAACAGAATGGTAGAGGAGGTATCAGTGGGTGGCCCCCGTCTTGTCAGGACGTGGCACTCTGGCCTCCAATACCCAGAACAGAACAGGAATAGTGGAGGGAGAACGGAAGGTGAGACCAGCTCACATCTACCCTTCACTAGTGTCTCATGGGTCGTAGTAGACTATCAGCACCATTACAGCGCCACAGAAGGAGGGTAAGGACACGGAAGAGTGCTACACTAGGGCATAATTTTTACAGAACAGATCATGCTGAAATGGAGGAGTAGAACTAACCACTACTAAATTCTCACGTCATGCCCAAAGTATCTCACAAACCAGAAAATGACACACCCTAATATCCAGTCCTTAACAAAATTACAATTTTGCAGAAAATCAAAGCTGAACACACTTCATAATTTTTACCATCAACCAGAAGTAATATATGAGTGAATTCCTTGAATTCCTTAGATTTCATGCAACTATCCTTAATTCATGTCAAACTATTCTATGTTCTCACAAGGTTATAACACATTCAAAGTTTCAGAAATTCACTACATATGTACAGAACAGAAGTTATTCGCGTAACAAACAATTAAACAGATGTTTCAGAAAAAAAACAGATTAATATATCATACTTGCAACAGATGTTTCAGACCGAGTAAGTAATCTAAAATAGGCAATATGATATTCACAATGAAGCTATTTGAACCTACTTTCCAATAGAACTGAATCCATCGGATTTGGAGTTATAACCGGGGAGGTATGGGTGTTCGAACATAGAAAGGTCGGGATTTCAGAATTCCAGAAAACAGATTCGTAAATCAGAATTGCGACACAAATTTCAGATCCAATAACTAACAGAAAATAGGCGATATGGTAATAAAAATGAATCCCTTCGAGTCTACTTTCTAATAAAACTGATTTGACCAGATTTCGAGCTATACCTAGGGAGATATGATGGTTCGAACACATAAAGGTCGAAATCCAGATTTCCAGAAAACTGATTTTGTACAGCTAGATTGCAATACAGATTGAAATACGAATACAGCTCGGATATGGTCGATATCATATTCAAATTAAAGCCGAATGTATCTAGTTTCATACAAAATTTATTTCGTGCAATTTGGATCTATAGGCCATGAGATATTGGGGTTATAGTACACAAAGGTCAGATTAGAGAATGCAGATTTCAGCAGAACAGGATTTTAAAACCCTATAAATATTTGAATTCGACCCCATACGGATAATCATTGCAAATAACGAATTTTAATTGAATGATAATCTACAATTTAGCGGATTAGACTCCTTAGGATCGAATTACTCACCGAAAAACGTTCACAGAAGAAAAACGCCAAGACAGAGGATCACCAGGAATTTCGTCCACCACCAGTCTGCCACCACCAGCGTCAGAAATTTCAGGAGGCGCCAAGCACAGTGAGGGGCGACAACCAAAGGCGGCTAGGGCAAGAAAATCCACAAAAGTCGTGAGGGAGAGGAGCCCTTACGAAATTCTTCTTTTTCTCCCACCCCAAACGGATCCAAGATCCAATAACCCAGTTAACTTAAGTGAAAAATCGGTTTTATGGGCTTACCTGGGCTTAACCACCCTGCGCCACTCCAATAATATCATAAATATGCGCCACCATGGTGGAAGGAATTCCAGGAGCAAAGAATCAAGGTTGAGGGTTCAAATCCCCAACCAAAATAATTATTTTTGCCCTGTAGGAAAAATTCCTACACTTAGGCAAAAATCCCAAAATTTTAACAGATAAAAATACAGAAACAGAATTTCTAACCTTAAATCATAATTCAGAAAAATCGAGGGCATTACACCAAGCTCTCAAGTTGTCGCCACCCTAAGCTTCCAATTCTCTCCAAGAGATGTCGCCACCAAGCCCTTCTCCAAGTTACGCCAAGAGGTGAAGAAAGAGAAGAAGGCTTGCGGCTTCAAGGAGGAAGAAGGGTTGCGCCACCTTCAAGTTGTCGCCCTTTGCCCTTGCTCACGCCTCTCTATGTGTCTTCACGCCTCCAAGGAGTTAACAATTTGAGAGGGGGCGGCTAGGGTCTTATTTATAAGGGCAAGAGGCGGTTTAGAGAGGGCAAAGATCATGCCAAGTGGGCGGCTAGGATGAAGGGGGTTTGTGGCAAGGAAAGTCTCCAAGACTTTTCCATAAACCTCATTCAACCTATCCTTATTTGCCCAATAGCCATATCAGCCCAAGAGATGCCTTAAAGGCATGCATTCCATCCTAGGAAGAAGGGCTAGGCGCCCTTTACTTCCATAATGAAGCAAAGGCGCCTCCCTCACCCCATTATGCCCATAGGCGCCAATGGGGTGAGATTTCTCCCCATTATGCCCTTTTAGCCTCTAATTTCTTCATGACAACTTATTATTGGGCCTCATTGGATAATGAGTTAGCCCAAACTTCATTGCATGGGTTGATTAAGCCATTGGATCTAATCTAATGCAACCCTAATCCAAATGTGACCAATTAAGGTCAATTTCGGGTCAACTTGCCAAAATTGAAGTTTGGCTCCAATAACTTTCTTCCAACTCATCAGGCTCATTAGCGCTGATAAAATCTTCCAAATGGATCCAAGTTATCCAATAACTTGATCCTAAGGCTTCTGATTAAAACAACGTCAGGAGTCTATTGCGTGTGACCCCGTAGGATCCTAATGACGATGGCAACGATGTAAACATCATAAGTAGTGAGGGGTATCTAGCAACACATCACTACTACCCATGTCATAGGACTTAAGTCATTATGGCTACAACTCCCTTACAAGCAACGAGGATTCCCATGCATTATAGATCCCTTTGCCTAAACTGATATCCTGCCATTGGATTAGTCTAAAGTTTATCAATCTAATCTATTGGTCATGACTTAATCAGTGTGGCCACACATTCCTGTCATGCACCAATGAGGTGGGGCGCCCCAAAGTGGATATCATGCTTCCTCTGAAGGAAGGGGCAAATCCTACTATTGGTCATCCATGTCTCTACATGACTTATGACATGCCAAATGACAATCGTTTTGGTCCCCCAATTACGGAGAGACGTAAGACTGCATCAAAGCATATCCATCATCAAATCTAGACATGAATACCTCAAGTCTAAGGATCAATGCAAACCTCTTGCATGTGAGATTGACTTGTTGACTGGAGAAGTCAATCCTCACGGTGGATCACTCCAATGCATCCAATGCACCTGTATGTCTGCGTTACTGTGCCCCGCACCTAACTAGCCCATACACCAGTCTCACATGTACCAAAGCTGTCCCATATCTGCTATGGTGCCTTGTCTGAGGATAGCTTATGAGAATGTATCCAATCCAAACTCCTGGGACATTATATATGCAACTCAATACATCAACGCAGATAGAGAAGTCTGCATAATAACGACCATGCCTCTATAAAGAATAATAGTTCTATCAAAGTACATTCAAACAATGCCTGACCATGTCCATACATTGGTCTGCAGGGCATATACACCAACAATCTCCCACTTGCACTAAGACCAAGGGCAAATGATGTTTAATCAGTCCCTATGTCTCTAGTATGACTTATTTAGCTTCCGCTGCGCTAGAGGCTACATCAGTTGGTTTTTCTAGATTGCTATTTGTGTTTATTTTAACTAATTTGAATCATCATCTTTATCCATGATATCTAAGATCAGATGATATCGCTGTAGTACATACTTGAGTGCTAAGTTCCTTTACACATGCTTACGGCCCTAGTAAGAACTATACTGGACCATCAAGCACCAGGGACTAAATCAAGTTCAAATAAATAAAGCTGCTTCCTTGGCTGCCACAAGAAGCTGCAATGCACTCAGCCTTAATTGTAGAATTTACCACTGTGGTTTGTCTAATGCTTTTCCAGCACACAACACCACAGCAAGGCAAAGCGCAAATCCTGGCTGTGATCAATAATTATTAGACTGGAACGAAATATCAGTATACCCCTGTACACAAAATTCTTCCTGTCTATTATAGACTAGACCTCAATCCTTTATACTTCCTAAGTATATATAAGGATTGCTTTCACAGCTATCCAGTGTTAAACACTAGGATCTGATTGAAACTTGCTGGCTATGCTCCAAGCATTTGCCACAAATGGTCTTGTGTATATTACACAAAGCATGATCTATCCTATACCCAATGTACTAGGATTACAGACTCATGTTACTGCTCTCCATACATAGTATCCTTAAGAGAGTCAGAACATATCTTCCTGGAAGGTATCAATATTTGGAATCATCCAATACAAACCTCTCCAGAAACTCTTCGATGAACGTAGATTGACTAAAGGGCAGTGACTTTCTTGGATCTCTATATGTAGATCCTCATGCCTAGGATGTAGGCATCACTCCCTAGATCATTCTTCTCGAAATACTTCTCAAGCCTTGTCTTCACCATGTGAAGAGTTGAGATGTCATTCCATGTGAGGAGAATATCATCAATCTTCTAGAACAAGAACTATTATGGTGCTCCCACTGATCTTCTTATAAACACAGGCTCTTTTAAACATGCTTGCATAACACCATGCATATCTTTATGGCCTTGATATGAAAACCCTTTGGCTATTTTCTTACAGACATCTTTTCAGATGTCCATGCAAGAAAAGCAGTTTTCATAACAACACGCCATAACTGATCATGCAATTATAACAAGCAGATTCCTAATGGACTTAAAACTCAGCTATTGGTGAAAAATTTCATCATTATCCACCCAGTGGATTTGCCTGAAATTTCCGTTCACTAGCTTGCCTTTCAAGGTAACAATGTTACCTTCCATGTCTATCTTCCTAGAAGATTTTTTTACAGCCTGTGGGAATTACCCCTTTGGCAGCTCATCCAAGTCCCAGACTTGATTAGCATACATGGAGTCCATTATGGTTCTCATGGCTTTTAGCCATTTCTTGGAATCTAGTCCACCGACCGCTTCCATTTCATCATAAGTCTTAGGTTCACCCCAGATGAAAAATTCGTGTTGCCCAGCATTTTGAATCCATCCAGACTTATATGGTTCCTATGTTACTTGAACTACAGGTTGACTTTCAACCTGTATATGAGATTCTACTCTCCATTTGTGCCTAATTGTATTGTGGTTGATTCTGGACCTTGTCCAAATCAAATCTACTCCCACTAGCTTCTTTCAAAAGAAATATCTTCTCAAGAGAGACAGTAGTTTGAACAACAAATAGTTTGTTCTATTCGGGATAGAATAAGCACTCTACAGTGCTCCACAAACACATACTTTTGAATCACTACATATTACATTCCTAAATCCTTTGAAGAAATGGGATATTTGCAGTTTTCAACTCAAAAGCTATCTTAGACACACTTTCCAATAGAGTGACAGTACATCTGTTTACATGGCGTCAAAAAGTAGTAAATTTGCATGACCATTCAAAGATGGAACCACATCCAATGTGTTCCTCTTTCTTTCTTTGAAATTCACCACACAGTGGTGTTCCAAGTAAGCTGTGAGATAACCCCCACACTCCTTAGGATAGTCATCAAATTTTCCACTAATCACCTTGATCCAATCAAAGTGCTTTAATGGATGCTCCAATTTGATTCTGTACTTCATTTTGAACTTCTTGGATTTCTCCAAAGTTCTTGGGTTGGATAAGGCATACCCACACCTAATGAAGTATATAACACCTCTTCGTGCTTGTTTACATGGGTCCACACACATTGCTATGCAATAGATCCATCAAGCCACTTTCCCTACCACCTTTAATGGTGAAGGCAGCATCTGTCATTTTGCTCCTTTGAATAAGGCTCACATGTATCATTATCCTGAAAGGATAATGATCCCAATAGTCCATGGACCTTTGGATGTGACCATTGTTCTATGGTTCAAGAGACAATGCTATAAGAGGGTGTTTATTGAATCATTGGATCTGATCTTATGTTATATATAGAACCACAAACTATTATCAACTGTATCACTTCAATAGAACATCTCAGATTTAAAGAAAAATATCATATATTATTTCAAACTGAAATCCTTTCCAAAATGAATGATGTTCTAATACATAAGCTGACACATAATAGTAAAGTTCTAGATAAAGTCTTCAAGGCAGTGACATGATATCAACAGCAGCATCCAATGCACAGTCCTTGACCCGAGAGTCGATTCCATCAAGCCTCATCGTCCTACTTCTTCTGAGCTCCTGCACATGTAAAACATATGTGAGCCTCACATGCGGTACTCAGTACCCATGAATAAGAAGTAGACATAAAGACCACGGTAACACAATACCTGAAGCGGATGGAGATTATCCCTTCTTCTTTGCCATACTCTTCTTGGCCATTAATCCTCTTCGAAATACCCATGCATTCCCAGTCTTCTGAAGTATTAGCTTCGAAGATACAGAACCATGGTCATTCTCAGATTTACGCATACACTCTGAAGATCCAACAGAACTCTCCTGATCTTTGTCTATAGAGCATGGTGTGAAGAGACCTTTGAGATGTATGATAAGATCATAAATCCCCATCTCATCACACTCAACTTTGACCTCTGGGGTCATGCACTCTAAGACAAGAGCAGTGTACTGTTTGTTATCTTCACAATGTTCAAGATAGACATTCCACTCCCACTTAATAGTGAAATACACACTGGGCTGGGATGGAGGTCTTTCAAGAAGATGCACCTTATTCTCTTGTTCCAGTATCTTGGACAAAATCTTGAACCAATTTGTCTAATTTGTCCCATCCAATTTATTTTTATAAAGTTTCAATCTTAGATCAGGAGATGCCATCTACAATAAGCAAATAAGTAAAATAAGTACTATGATAAAGCATTTAATAAGGACTTTAAATTAAATGCTATGCTCCCACTACTTCCTAAACAAGTTGAGAACTCTCAAACTCAACATGGAAATAAGTGAGTAGGATCCTAATTTCGCATGAGGTCTCCGCGACTCACGAGGGTGAGTTGGGATGCACAGAGAGTTTCATGCTTCCTTAGGTAGGCATGCCAGCCAATTGTGCCGTGCACAATTCCTCTTAGTTAAGACTGTTGGGGTATGCCCTTAAGGCTAATGTTTGAGGCCTGTGGGAATGTATCTGTATCATGTAATAAACTGTTATGTTTATAAAGGCATGGTTGTTATTCAGTTAGCTACATTGTCTGCTGCAATATATGTTCTTCTGAATAATGTCTCAAAGCTGTTCAGCTGGGCTGACAAGCTATTATGTCCTTAGTCGATATATCTTGGTGAACATGAGACAGCCTTGATATGGTTAAGACTAATATGTGTTCTAATCTTATAGGATGCTTCGAGCATGGAATAAGATGTAGACTCATGGGTACATGGGATGTACTGGACAGACCCTACTAGGATGTTCAATTGTTTGTCACAATGTGAATATTCCTTGGATATGACAAGTGGCACATTTCCTCTGACTTGAGATCACTTGTGTTTTCTAAATGATGATTGTCATTGTTTTGAGATAGTTCAATATCATTTGAAACATAATGATTATAGACTATCTTGGATGGTGAGCTTGAGTCAGGTTAGAGCACTAGTGATAGACATAGGATTGCCGTCTCCTTGTTTAAGGAGTGTGATGTTCTAAAGGGGCCCCCTGGATGAGATGATTGAGAAAGTGTATGGCCATACCCAGGTGACTGTGTTCATCTGTTCTAATCATGCTCATCATATTGGAATTACGAGCTTGACAGGCTTGTCCAATAAGAACATCCAGTGGCAAAGGAAATATGCATGCCTAGTGATTTGAGTCACACTTGTGCTATGGTTTGGGTGTAGTCTTGGAAGACTCTTTCCTTTCTATCGGGAGACAGTGATGTGTTGCTAGATACCCCTCACTGATCGTGATAACGTGAGTTATCGTTACCGACATTTAAAGGAAACCCTTAGGGTCGCACAATTTGATGATATGGCTTACTTAAGTCAGATCGTGTGGACTGAATTGTTTGGGTTCAGTTTAAAGGGATCTAATCTCTGATTGTGAGTGAGATCTGGTCTGATCATGTTTGATTGATTAGGGCTTGAGATCGGTAAGCTTCGATCGAGAGAATGTATGCCAGATCGGTCAGATCAGGGGCATCGTTGAGATCGACGGTTAGATCGTGAACCTTAGGGTTTATTTAAGATCTAGACTAGATCATTGGCTTGATTGGTTCTTAAACCGAACCAAAGTGAACCGGCTCACTAAATGAGCGCTTGGTTCATAGGGAGAGGAGTAGGCGACAAGTTCACTTGGCGTGAACGTTGTGGTGAGGAGTGGTTACTATTTTTAGTAACCATGATCTCCATTTGGAGAGTGCGCTCATCAAAATAGAATATACTCTATTTTCGCTTGGAGATATTCCTCTCGCCCATATTCCTCTCGTCTCTCTCGTGAGTGGGGCGACGCTTTGAAGGTTGAGGAGGATTCGGCCAAGAAGAAAGAGATCTCATTTTCCCTTCACTCGACAAGGACCTCTTGGAACCTTGCTAGCACAAGGGGCACCAAGAGAGATAGCGACATCATCTTGTGTGTGACGACAAGGAGAAGATCTACTTTGATCTTTGCTTCCAAGGAAACATCTTCCCATGGCGATGGTATGATTGTTTTCTTATTATCAAGTTGATCTTTTAGCATGCATATCGATCCTATAACCCTAGTTCCGCAAGAAGAAAATTTTATGCGCCATATGCTTTAGGGTTATGCTCCCCCTAGAAGGGGACCCCCCTTATCTTAAGGGGTACTTACAATTGGTATCAGAGCTTTGGTTGAATGCATGTTCGTTATGATTGCTTTGGCCTTGTGATTCCATATGCTTAGATCTATATAACATGCGAAAGTTGCATGATAGGTTTTATCATCTTGCGAAACTTCATGTATGAAATATGTTTCCATCTATTGGCGCATGTATGTTGTAAGTTGGCGCATCTTGTTTTTGTTTTACAAAACTTGAATACTTGCGCGACTCATTATAGATCTAAGGCTTTACTATAAACCCTTAGACGGGTTATTAGGGTTGAAGTCAACCCCTAGGTTAGATCCAGAATGTCTGATCAGATCATCTGACAGCCTGAATGGGTCGATCAAATAGCACCTTGGCGCAAGCCTATGGTGGCTATAGGTCGACTGCAGACAGGTGTGTAGCGATGTCTGCTTGAGACGACTTATGAACGCACCTGAGTTAGGCCCGGGGTCACGCCCGTTTGCCAGAACTCTGTGTGGTCGTTCAGCCCTTGCGCATGCATGGTTGACCCTATGGTCGACTCAAGTCAGTTAGGACTTGGTGCATGCAAGGGCAGTGGATCTGACTAGGTTGGATGAGTGGATCCCTAGTGATGGACCGTTGTAAGGTTGTAGGGCAAATAAGGAAAAATTAAAATTGATCCCATGGGGTTTTCAAAAATTTTAATTTTTATGATTGGATCACATGGTTATTGATTGATGCATATGCTTGGTTATTTAGTCTTATGTGGGCTGCCCATATTAATTGTGTGCTGTGCTGGGGCCTGCGAGCCTGTATTAAACAATTGTAAATTAATTATTGTGATCTGCGCATCACTGTGTTTTAATTTATAAATGTAAGTGACCTGCGTGTCACTCTTGTCTAGATAGTTAAATTTGTAATTTAATTAGACAAGAGCACAAAGCACACTTGGCAGAGGCGCATGCAGCAGTGGCTTGACCAGGTGGGAGGTCTAGGGTTCGACCCTAGGACCAGGCGCATTTTCCCTGGTGGGCGCACCTGTGCTGTAATTGGCGCTTGGGCCCAGGTTTGGGCCAGATAAGCAGCTAAAGACCCATGAAGAGCAAATGAAGACTTAAGTTAGGTTAAGGTCTTCTAGGGCTATGGGCTTTTACCACATAAGATACATGCTTTCTTTTATTGCTTAATATTAGAATTGCATGGTTAAATTATCTTCTGCTATCACCATAGGAATTGCATGATAGGCAGGAAGATAAAAGACCGTTAAAATCCAACGCTTAAATATCAAGCTCGTAAGCCTTCTGACGCGAAACCTCACTGTTCTGATTATCGTTGGAGCCGTGTTGTACCCACTCAGTGGGCACGTCCATCTATCTTCAGATGGTGCGGGATTACACCTGCGTGTTACAGAGTAGGGATTTATCCCTTCTCGTTGCTCAGCATAGCACGTGGTGGTCCAGGGAGTAGGTCGGGTCAGCTTGACCATGTAGGCTACATATGTGGCGCATATGGTAGCACATGGAGGCAGCCATCTGTGGGGTCAGAGATTGTGTTGTACCAACTCAGTTGGCACAGTCTGCTGGACTGCCCGGATGAAGGGGAATCGCACGGGTTGGCGATCGGCAGGGACTGCCTACCAGAAACTAGTGCTTGTACTCTCTGTGCATCTTATCTCGCCTGAGCGGGACGCGGAGACCAAGTATGAAATCTGGATCCCATCTCACTAAAAGAGTTCTACTCTTTCGGGCTGTTTTGCTGGATTTTTCACGCCTGATAAAATAGTGAGAAAAAGAATCTTTCTTAAGTCCTGATTGATTCTTATACATTGATACTGACCTTGCTGTTCTTGCATTGTTGTAGATACCTGCAGCAACGAACACCATGAACTTCAATGTGCGATCCCTACTGGAAAGGGAGAAGTTTGCTGGGCCGAACTTCTCTGACTGGTTTGGACACCTTAAGATCGTTCTTAAGGCAGAGAGGAAACTGTATGTCCTCGAGACGGCGATACCGCCGCAGCCCGCTCCGAACGCTGCAAGGGCGGTTCGGGAAGCCTATGAAAAGCACGTCAATGATAGCATTGATGTCGCTTGCCTGATGCTAGCGTCTATGACGCCACCGCTGCAGCGTCAGCATGAGGATATGTCGGCTATACAGATTATAGCAAACCTCAAGATGCTGTATGCTGCACAGGCGAGGACTGAACGCTATAATTTGACAAAGCTCTTCTTTCAGAGCAAACTGGCTGAAGGGAGCCCAGTGGGAGCTCACGTGCTCAAGATGATTGGGCACAAGGAGGCTCTAGAGAAACTGGGGCATACCATCAACCAGGAGCTTGCTGTGGATATTATTCTGCAGTCTCTCCCGCCGTCATTCGACGCGTTCATTATTAATTTTAATATGAACAAAATCGATTGTACTCCGGCAGAGCTGCTGAATATGCTCTTGACCACTGAGGAGACTCTGAAGGGTAAGCCTTCAACCTCTGTCTTGATGGTTCCTTCTAGGAACAAAAAGAAGGGGAAGAAGGGCAAGGCCCCTGTCAAGAGTTACAGCAAGGCTCTGAAGCAGAAGGTCAAGCGGTCTAAGGAATACAGGTGTTTCCACTGTGGCCAGCTGGGTCACTGGAAAAAGGACTGTAAAGCGCTCCAAGGAGATAAGAGGGGAAGCTTTGCTTCTGGCTCAGGTATATTCGTGACTGAGGTCATGTTTTCTTCTTCTGTATCATGGGTGTTGGACACTGCATGTGGAGTTCACATTTGTTCAAATGTACAGGAACTCAAGAGAAGAAGGCAGGTGGGACAGCATGAGGTGGACCTACGAGTTGGAAACGGGGCACGGGTTGCTGCTGTTGCTGTAGGAGACTACTTTATTTCTTTACCATCTGGACTTGTATTGGAACTAAACAGTTGTTACTTTGTTCCCAGTATAACTAAAAATATTATCTCCATTCCTGCTCTTGTCAGGAAGGGGTTTTCCTTTGAATGCAATATTTCAAAGTGTATTTTGTCTTATGATAATATTGTTTATGCAACTGGTTCAATTAACAATGGGTTATTCATGTTGGACATGGAATGTTCAATACAGCAAATTGATATTAAGAAAGCCAAGTATGCTGATGACAGCACCTTGCTATGGCATAGTCGTTTAGGCCATATTAACGAGAAACGCATTAAGCGGTTGCATGAAAATGGACTGCTGGGATCATTCTCCTATAAGGAGATTGATACATGCAAAGCTTGTTTGATGGGTAAAATGACGAAGTCACCTTTTCCTCACAAAGGTCAAAGGGCTTCAGGTTTACTTGACCTTATACACAGTGATGTGTGTGGGCCATTTAGTAAACATGCCAGAGGTGGCTATCAGTACTTCATTACCTTTACTGATGATTTCAGTAGATATGGTTATGTCTATCTGATGAGACATAAAAGTGAATCTTTTGACAAGTTCAAAGAGTTCAAAAATGAAGTACAGAATCAGCTAGGCCATAATATCAAGGCACTTCGCTCAGATCGAGGTGGTGAATACCTAAGTCATGCATTTACTGACTATCTAAAGGAGTGTGGGATTATCTCACAGCTCACTCCACCAGGAACACCGCAATGGAATGGTGTGTCCGAGAGGAGAAATAGAACGCTACTTGATATGGTTCGTTCTATGATGAGTCAGGCTACTCTTCCTTACTCCTTTTGGGGTTTTGCACTGGAAACAGCTGCAAAGGTACTAAACCGAGTGCCATCCAAGGCAGTTTCAAAGACGCCATATGAATTATGGTATGGGAAACAGCCAAGCTTGACATTTATCAGGATCTGGGGTTGCGAGGCTTATGTCAAAAAGCTCGCCTCTGGGAAACTAGAGAGTAGATCTGACAAATGTATCTTTGTCGGTTACCCTAAGGAAACTAAGGGTTATTATTTCTTCGATCCCAAGGAGAACAAGGTTTTTCTTGCTCGGACGGCCATATTTCTTGAGAAGGAGTTTCTTCTGCAAGAGGCCAGTGGGAGAGAAATAAAACTGGATGAGAATCCAGAGGAAGGACAAAGTGCTCAAGCAGAGTTGGATGTGCCTGAGCTGGTAGAACAGGTTATTGAACAACCTGAGGCTCAGATATCACGGGAACCGCGAAGATCGGGTAGGATCCGTCGACAGCCTGAGCGCTATGATGGAGTCTACATCATTGACAATCATGAACCCCTCACTTATGCGGATGCGGTCAGTGGACCGGAGTCAGCGAGATGGCTTGAAGCTATGCGCGCCGAGATGGACTCCATGTCAGATAACCAAGTTTGGGATTTGGTTGATCCGCCTACGGGAGTTATCCCTATAGGCTGTAAGTGGATCTTCAAGAAGAAGATTGACATGGATGGTAACGTGGTTACCTATAAAGGCAGGCTAGTTGCGAAAGGTTTCAAACAAATCTACGGGATAGATTATGATGAAACTTTCTCTCCTGTAGCCATGTTTAAGTCTATTCGGATTCTTTTCGCGATAGCTGCATATTATGATTATGAGATTTGGCAGATGGATGTGAAAACAGCTTTCCTTAATGGAAATCTGGATGAGGATGTGTACATGACACAACCAGAAGGTTTCACTAATCCAGCAGATCGTCATAAGATATGCAAGTTAAAGAAGTCTATTTATGGACTTAAACAAGCATCTAGAAGCTGGAATATTCGTTTTGATGACTCAGTTACCGAATTTGGTTTCATCAAGAACGAGGATGACCCGTGTGTATATAAGAGGTTTAGTGGGAGCGTGATTACTTTCCTAGTCCTCTACGTCGATGACATCTTGATCATTGGAAACGATATTCCTGAAATGCATGCTGTAAAAGCATGGCTGAGGAAATGTTTCCAGATGAAAGATCTAGGAGAAGCAGCCTATGTGTTAGGTGTGAAGATCTACAGGGATAGATCTAAGAGGCTTCTCGGGCTGTGCCAGAGTACTTACATCGAAAAGGTCCTGGAGAGATTTCATTTAGAGAATTCTAAACGAGGATATCTTCCAGTCAGACATGGTCTGAATCTTTCGAAGAGTCAGTGTCCACAAACACAGACTGAGAAAGATGAAATGGACAATACGCCTTATGCTTCGGCTATTGGATCCATTATGTATGCGATGTTGTGTACTCGCCCAGACGTCGCTTACGGGTTAAGCGTGACCAGTCGTTACCAGAGTAATCCAGGTATGGCGCACTGGATTGCAGTCAAGAACATTTTAAAATATCTGCGGAGGACCAAAGATATGTTCTTGATATATGGTGGTCAGGAAGAACTCAGTATTGAAGGATATACTGACGCTTCGTTCCAGTCTGACCAGGATGATTTCCGATCGCAATCAGGCTATGTTTTTAGCTTGAATGGAGGTGCAGTGGTATGGAAAAGTTTCAAACAGTCAACTGTTGCTGATTCCACAACAGAAGCCGAGTATGTTGCAGCCTCGGAAGCATCCAAGGAGGCAGTGTGGATTCGTAAGTTCGTGAGAGAACTTGGTGTTGTTCCTTCGAGTGCAGATCCTTTGGTTATCTTTTGTGATAACACTGGAGCAATCGCACAAGCAAAGGAACCACGGTCGCACCAGAAGTCCAAGCACATACAGAGACGGTTTCATTTGATCAGGGAGATCATAGATCGTGGCGAGATCAAAATCTGCAAGGCTCATACAGATGACAATCTGGCAGACCCGCTTACCAAGCCTCTGGCGCAGCAGAAGCATGAGAAGCACTGTAATAATATGGGTTTGAGATTTCTCAACCATTAGATTAAGTGCAAGTGGGAGATTGTTGGGGTATGCCCTTAAGGCTAATGTTTGAGGCCTGTGGGAATGTATCTGTATCATGTAATAAACTGTTATGTTTATAAAGGCATGGTTGTTATTCAGTTAGCTACATTGTCTGCTGCAATATATGTTCTTCTGAATAATGTCTCAAAGCTGTTCAGCTGGGCTGACAAGCTATTATGTCCTTAGTCGATATATCTTGGTGAACATGAGATAGCCTTGATATGGTTAAGACTAATATGTGTTCTAATCTTATAGGATGCTTCGAGCATGGAATAAGATGTAGACTCATGGGTACATGGGATGTACTGGACAGACCCTACTAGGATGTTCAATTGTTTGTCACAATGTGAATATTCCTTGGATATGACAAGTGGCACATTTCCTCTGACTTGAGATCACTTGTGTTTTCTAAATGATGATTGTCATTGTTTTGAGATAGTTCAATATCATTTGAAACATAATGATTATAGACTATCTTGGATGGTGAGCTTGAGTCAGGTTAGAGCACTAGTGATAGACATAGGATTGCCGTCTCCTTGTTTAAGGAGTGTGATGTTCTAAAGGGGCCCCCTGGATGAGATGATTGAGAAAGTGTATGGCCATACCCAGGTGACTGTGTTCATCTGTTCTAATCATGCTCATCATATTGGAATTACGAGCTTGACAGGCTTGTCCAATAAGAACATCCAGTGGCAAAGGAAATATGCATGCCTAGTGATTTGAGTCACACTTGTGCTATGGTTTGGGTGTAGTCTTGGAAGACTCTTTCCTTTCTATCAGGAGACAGTGATGTGTTGCTAGATACCCCTCACTGATCGTGATAACGTGAGTTATCGTTACCGACATTTAAAGGAAACCCTTAGGGTCGCACAATTTGATGATATGGCTTACTTAAGTCAGATCGTGTGGACTGAATTGTTTGGGTTCAGTTTAAAGGGATCTAATCTCTGATTGTGAGTGAGATCTGGTCTGATCATGTTTGATTGATTAGGGCTTGAGATCGGTAAGCTTCGATCGAGAGAATGTATGCCAGATCGGTCAGATCAGGGGCATCGTTGAGATCGACGGTTAGATCGTGAACCTTAGGGTTTATTTAAGATCTAGACTAGATCATTGGCTTGATTGGTTCTTAAACCGAACCAAAGTGAACCGGCTCACTAAATGAGCGCTTGGTTCATAGGGAGAGGAGTAGGCGACAAGTTCACTTGGCGTGAACGTTGTGGTGAGGAGTGGTTACTATTTTTAGTAACCATGATCTCCATTTGGAGAGTGCGCTCATCAAAATAGAATATACTCTATTTTCGCTTGGAGATATTCCTCTCGCCCATATTCCTCTCGTCTCTCTCGTGAGTGGGGCGACGCTTTGAAGGTTGAGGAGGATTCGGCCAAGAAGAAAGAGATCTCATTTTCCCTTCACTCGACAAGGACCTCTTGGAACCTTGCTAGCACAAGGGGCACCAAGAGAGATAGCGACATCATCTTGTGTGTGACGACAAGGAGAAGATCTACTTTGATCTTTGCTTCCAAGGAAACATCTTCCCATGGCGATGGTATGATTGTTTTCTTATTATCAAGTTGATCTTTTAGCATGCATATCGATCCTATAACCCTAGTTCCGCAAGAAGAAAATTTTATGCGCCATATGCTTTAGGGTTATGCTCCCCCTAGAAGGGGACCCCCCTTATCTTAAGGGGTACTTACAAAGACAGACTAGGCGTCCTGTGTCCAGCGAGGGCTGGATACAACACAGAACCCTATCCTCTCAACAGCTGCCTCTAGTAATTCATCATGTCAGTGACATATGAAAAACTAGTCAAGTCTGGTCCTAACCGTTATGCCCATGGCCAACAAATTTCCTTGCGAAGGCACGCCCAGGTTAAAACTGGACTGGGGAAATCATTGTCACCACACACCTCCTAAAGATAAGTGGGTGTGTCCCACGAGGGTGGGAAACAGTTCACAACACCACCGATCGATAGTTTGATGAGGGCTACACGTTAGAAGGCAATCGACTTGATATTGTATTGAGAGTTTTTGCATGTTTGTTTTATTCTTTTCTAGCATGCAGTTTTCCTATGGTTATGGCAGCAAAAGGAAAAACATCACAGGCATGCTATGGACAGAATAATAAACCATCACAAGCATGCTAGTTTGGTTGATATGGTCATAGCCCTTTTCATACACATAACTTGTCACGAGCCATGTGACATGTTATCGTGCATCCAAGGGTTGCGAGTCCCTGAAGCAAATCAGCCCATGCCAGAAGCCGAAAGCAAGTGTCCTTCCTTCAGCTGCAAGTCCATCACAACGCTTCCAAAGCTGGCGCCACTTCTGACTCCGGTTGAAGAAGACTCCTTGTTGTTTAAGATGAAGCCTTAACCTATCTTCTACATCTATTCTAAAACAAGATGAAATATCTTTACATCAAGATAGGGAGAGAACCACACGCAGGTGGAAAGAGATTTTACAAGCATTCATCATAAGTGGAAACATGTTTCCACAACTCAACACAGGAGGGCACTCGCTATGACCATATCAACCCAATCAACTGGCGCATGTAAAATTTGAAAAAGCTGGGAGAAATCAAATTCTAGGCCCTTATGCGCCATCTTCATCCAAAGCACTCTCTTAACCAAATTTATGC
This sequence comes from Costus lasius, assembly GCA_027563935.2. Classification (NCBI taxonomy): domain Eukaryota; kingdom Viridiplantae; phylum Streptophyta; class Magnoliopsida; order Zingiberales; family Costaceae; genus Costus; species Costus lasius. Next base: position 57,686,555 of record CM050447.1, read on the forward strand.
TAAAATTTAGATCAAGTTCCATGATGATTTCATAGACCCTATCGGCTGACAGTTTTGTCAGATCAAGAGACCCGGCCAGTCCGAAGACACAATGCCCGTCCTACTTGACAAAACCTACGTGCACCTTTGGTCTTAAATCAATCATGAACACAATCAAATTTCGGCCATAAAATTGAGAAGAGAACATTGGATGAAAAACGCTTTCTAAGTGAAACGCGCATGGATAGAAGAAAAATTTTCCAAAAATTTTTCACATAAGCAAACGTACACCTTGCGTTTCTCGCAAGTATCTCTGATACCACTATTAGGGAATACCGGGTGTAATTTAAAATTTGCAGTCCCATGACGCAGCGGAAGAATGATTACACCCGAAACATATTCCGGTCCCAAGGATCCATGCGAGAGAGATGACATAAGGATGTGTTAGAGATGTACCTCTTTTGCTTGTCTAGTTGCCGAAGCCATGTTGAAGGTGCCCATGTGTTCGCCCTCTACAAGTATCCACGCGTCGACCGTCTCAACGTTGCTCCCTTCCACGCTCGCTGCTAGCCTCGGGAAGAGAATCAAGCCTTATCACTCTCTTCAAATCTTGCGCCACCTCCAAGGTAGAAGCGCCAAGAAGAGATGAGGAAGAGGATGATGCGCCAAGTACTTCCTTCTTCTTCTTTGCATGCGCCACCTTCAAGCAAGGTGCGCCTAAGGCCAAGGAACGGAGAGGGCTTGTGGCAAGGAGATGCCACCAAGCACTAAGAGTCCTTGCGCCAAGAAGAGAGGGAGAAGAAGAAGAACTTGCGGCACCAAGGAAGAAGGAGATTGCGCTCCTTGATGAAGAAGGAGAGCTCCAAGCTCTCGAGTTGTCGCCACCCTAAGCTTCCAATTCTCTCCAAGAGATGTCGCCACCAAGCCCTTCTCCAAGTTACGCCAAGAGGTGAAGAAGGAGAAGAAGGCTTGCGGCTTCAAGGAGGAAGATGGGTTGCGCCACCTTCAAGTTGTCGCCCTTTGCCCTTGCTCACGCCTCTCTATGTGTCTTCACGCCTCCAAGGAGTTAACACTTTGAGAGGGGGCGGCTAGGGTCTAATTTATAAGGGCAAGAGGCGGTTTAGGGAGGGCCAAGATCATGCCAAGTGGGCGGTTAGGATGAAGGGGGTTTGTGGCAAGGAAAGTCTCCAAGACTTTTCCATAAACCTCATTCAACCTATCCTTATTTGCCCAATAGCCATATCAGCCCAAGAGATGCCTTAAAGGCATGCATTCCATCCTAGGAAGTAGGGCTAGGCGTCCTTTACTTCCATAATGAAGCAAAGGCGCCTCCCTCACCCCATTATGCCCCTAGGCGCCAATGGGGTGAGATTTCTCCCCATTATGCCCTTTTAGCCTCTAATCTCTTCATGACAACTTATTATTGGGCCTCATTGGATAATGAGTTAGCCCAAACTTCATTGCATGGGTTGATTAAGCCATTGGATCTAATCCAATGCAACACTAATCCAAATGTGACCAATTAAGGTCAATTTTGGGTCAACCTGCCAAAATTGAAGTTTGGCTCCAATAACTTTCTTCCAACTCATCAGGCCCATTGGCGCTAATGAAATCTTCCAAATGGATCCAAGTTATCCAATAACTTGATCCTAAGGCTTTTGATTAAAGCAACGTCAAGAGTCTATTGCATGTGACCCCGTAGGATCCTAATGACGATGGCAATGATGTAAACATCATAAGTAGTGAGGGGCATCTAGCAACACATCACTACTACCCATGTCATAGGACTTAAGTCATTATGGCAACAACTCCCTAACAAGCAACGAGGATTCCCATGCATTATAGATCCCTTTGCCTAAACTGATATCCTGCCATTGGATTAGTCTAAAGTTTATCAATCCAATCTATTGGTCATGACTTAATCAGTGTGGCCACACATTCCTGTCATGCACCAATGAGGTGGGGCGCACCAAAGTGGATATCATGCTTCCTCTGAAGGAAGGGGCAAATCCTACTATTGGTCATCCATGTCTCTACATGACTTATGACATGCCCAATGACAATCGTTTTGGTCCCCCAATTACGGAGAGATGTAAGACTGCATCAAAGCATATCCATCATCAAATCTAGACATGAATACCTCAAGTCTAAGGATCAATGCAAACCTCTTGCATGTGAGATTGACTTGTTGACTGGAGAAGTCAATCCTCACGGTGGATCACTCTAATGCATCCAATGCACCTGTATGTCTGCGTTACTGTGCCCCGCACCTAACCAGCCCATAAACCAGTCTCACATGTACCAAAGCTGTCCCATATCTGCTATGGTGCCTTGTCTGGGGATAGCTTATGAGAATGGATCCAATCCAAACTCCTGGGACATTATATATGCAACTCAATACATCAACGCAGGTAGAGAAGTCTGCATAATAACGACCATGCCTCTATAAAGAATAATAGTTCTATCAAAGTACATTCAAACAATGTCTGACCATGTCCATACATTGGTCTGCAGGGCATATACACCAACAATCTCCCACTTGCACTAAGACTAAGGGCAACTGATGTTTAATCAGTCCCTATGTCTCTAGTATGACTTATTTAGCTTCCATTGCGCTAGAGGCTACGTCAGTGGGTTTTTCTAGATTACTATCTGTGTTTATTTTAACTAATTTGAATCATCATCTTTATCCATAATCTCTAAGATCAGATGATATCGCTGCAGTACATACTTGAGTGCTAAGTTCCTTTACACATGCTTACGGCCCCAGTAAGAACTATACTGGACCATCAAGCACCAGGGACTAAATCAAGTTCAAATAAATGAAGCTGCTTCCTTGGCTGCCACAAGAAGCTGCAATGCACTCAGCCTTAATTGTAGAATCTACCACTGTGGTTTGTCTAATGCTTTTCCAGCACACAACACCACAGCAAGGCAAAGTGCAAATCCTGGCTGTGATGAATAGTCATTAAACTAGAGCAAAATATCAGTGTACCCCTGTACACAAAATTCTTCCTGTCTATTATAGACTAGACCTCAATCCTTTATACTTCCTAAGTATATATAAGGATTGCTTTCACAGCTATCCAGTGTTAAACACTAGGATCTGATAGAAACTTGCTGGCTATGCTCCAAGCATTTGCCACAAATGATCTTGTGTATATTGCACAAAGCATGATCTATCCTATAGCCAATGTACTAGGATTACAGACTCATGTTACTGCTCTCCAGACATAGTATTCTTGAGAGAGTCAGACCATATCTTCCTGGAAGGTGTCAATATTTGGAATCATCCAATACAAACCTCTCTAGAAACTCTTGGATGAACGTAGATTGACTAAAGGGCAGTGACTTTCTTGGATCTCTATATATAGATCCTCATGCCTAGGATGTAGGCATCACTCCCTAGATCATTCTTCTTGAAATACTTCTCAAGCCTTGTCTTCACCATGTGAAGAGTTGAGATGTCATTCCATGTGAGGAGAATATCATCAATCTTCTAGAACAAGAACTATTATGGTGCTCCCACTGATCTTCTTGTAAACACAGGCTCTTTTAAACATGCTTGCATAACACCATGCATATCTTTATGGCATTGATATGAAAACCTTTTAGCTATTTCCTTATAGACATCTTTTCAGACATCCATGCAAGAAAAGCAGTTTTCATAACAACATGCCATAACTGATCATGCAATTATAACAAGAAGATTCCTAATGGACTTAAAACTCAGCTATTGGTGAAAAATTTCATCATTATCCACCTACTGGATTTGCCTGAAATTTCTGTTCACTAGCTTGCCTTTCAAGGTAACAATGTTACCTTCCATGTCTATCTTCCTAGAAGATTTATTTACAGCATGTGGGAATTACCCCTTTGGCAGCTCATCCAAGTCCCAGACTTGATTAGCAGACATGGAGTCCATTATGGTTCTCATGGCTTTTAGCCATTTCTTGGAATCTAGTCCACCGACCGCTTCCATTTCATCATAAGTCTTAGGTTCACCCCAGATGAAAAATTCGTCATGCCTAGCATTTCGAATCCATCCAGACTTATATGGTTCCTGTGTTACTTGAACTACAGGTTGACTTTCAACCTGTATGTGATATTCTACTCTCCATTTGTGTCTAATTGTATTGTGGTTGATTCTGGACCTTGTCCAAATCAAATCTACTCCCACTAGCTTCTTTCAAAAGAAATATCTTCTCAAGAGAGACAGTAGTTTGAGCAACAAATAGTTTGTTCTCTTCGGGATAGAATAAGCACTCTACAGTAGTGCTCCACAAACACATAGTTTTGAATCACTGCATATTACATTCCTAAATCCTTTGAAGAAATGGGATATTTGCAGTTTCCAACTCAAAAGCTATCTTAGACACACTTTCCAATGGAGTGACAGTACATCTGTTTACATGGCGTCAAAAAGTAGTAAATTTGCATGACCATTCAAAGATGGAATCACATCCAATATGTTCCTCTTTCTTTCTTTGAAATTCACCACACAGTGGTGTTCCAAGTAAGCTATGAGATAACCCCCACGCTCCTTAGGATAGTCATCAAATTTTCCACTAATCACCTTGATCCAATCAAAGTGCTTTAATGGACGCTCCAATTTGATTTTGTACTTCATTTTGAACTTCTTGGATTTCTCCAAAGTTCTTGGGTTGGATAAGGCATACCCACACCTAATGAAGTATATAACACCTCTTCGTGCTTGTTTACATGGGTCCACACACATTGCTATGCAATAGATCCATCAAGCCACTTTCCCTACCACCTTTAATGGTGAAGGCAGCATCTGTCATTTTGCTCCTTTGAATAAGGCTCACATGTATCATTATCCTGAAAGGATAATGATCCCAACAGTCCATGGACCTTTGGATGTGACCATTGTTCTATGGTTCAAGAGACAATGCTATAAGAGGGTGTTTATTGAATCATTGGATCTGATCTTGTGTTATATATAGAACCACAAACTATTATCAATTGTTTCACTTCAATAGAACATCTCAGATTTAAAGAAAAATATCATATATTATTTCAAACTGAAACTTCTGGGGTATGTTATCCGCCTCCAGGCGAAGCTTCCCGTCAAGTAACACGGCCGGAGATGCATTGTACACTTCGCGGTGGCGAAACTTAGGGTGACGGCAAAAATCTTGATTTCTCTCTAGAACTTCGATGAAATTAGGGCTTTTCATGTGTGTCCCCTCTCCTCGATCTGATGAGTATTTCTCTTTTTACGGATCTTCAATTGATGGCTTGGATCATCCGCAATCATCCACGCAAGAATCGGACTTCAAATAGTCCGTGAAAATCGCAAGTCTAGGTTATAATTACGGCCATGTAATTCGTTACGGCAGTGCCATAATATCTGCAGAAGTTCTCGGTATAGAAATCGTTCAAAATTATGGTACCGTAATATTATTTATGACAATGCCGTAATTCCTGCAAATCTCTCGGGTGAAAAATCTCTTGAAATTACGGCCTGTGATATTGTTTACGGCAGTGCCGTAATTGTTGCAAATCTTTCTGTTCGAAATTGAACCCAAATTACGGCCTGTGAAATTCATTAGGGCAGGGCTGTAATTTCTTCAAAACTTTCTGTACAGGTAGAGACCCAAAATGCGGCAGTATTCAAAAATTATGGCAGTACCGTGATTTGTTCTCTAGGTGCAGTGAAACCACGGTACCGTAATGTTGATTACGACCCTGCCATAATTTTGGTCTGAAGCTCTGATCATCGTGAAATTTGATATGCAATATTCTCTTGATGGGGGGAATTCATCTATGCTTATGAATTTGCTTGAAACCACCTCAAAATAGTGCCTTTTTACCTGAAAATCATCAAAAACCAGAAAAGGTGTAGATTCTGCAACATTTGATAAATAAGGCATAAAAATAAGCAAAAGAGCATGAATATGACACAAAAATACCCATCAAATGGCACAAAATTTGCTATAAATTTTGGTGTCATCACGAACGTTGGTGAGGCGTGTTGCGCGAGGTGGGCGAGAGCTAGGCGAGGTCAGAGGAATGCTAGCAAGGTGGGCAAGAGCTGTGCGAGGTTGGAGGCGTGCTGGCGAGGTCGGACGCTTGCAAAGTTGGCGAGAGCTCATGGACACTGGCGAGGTGGGTGACACCTGGGTGAGATCGGAGGCATGCTGGTGAGGTGGGCAAGAGTTGGGCGAGGTCAGAGGTGTGCTAGCAAGGTTAGACGCTTGCAAGGTCGGCGAGAGCTCACAGACACTAGCGAGGTGAGCTGGGCAATGTTGGCGGGAGCTGGGTGAGGTCGGACGCTTGTGAGGTCGGCGAGAGCTCACAGACACTGGCGAGGTGAGCTGGGTGAGGTCGACAAGAGCTGGGCAAGGTCGGAGGTGTGTTGGCGAGGCAAGGTAGGTGAGGTTCGTGACATGAGGCAAGGCAAGCACAGCGTTTCCGCCCGATTTGGGCAGATTGGAAAACAATAGAAAATCACCCGATTTTCCTTCGTTTAATCCATCCGATCATTTTCCTCTGCTCTAGTAAACAACAAAAATTACTTTTTCTATCATTTCCATTATAATTTTCATCCTGGTAAATAGGGTGTTAGTCTCCTGGGTGTAAAAGCATGAGATGTAGTTAAAGAAAGGAACTGCTAGCAGGACATAAGAGTCTCTCTCTCTCTCTCTCTCTCTCTCTCTGTCTCTCTCTCTCTCTTTCTCTTTTTCTCTCTAATCTCTTATAGCCAGTTTACTAGAGGTGACGAGAAAAGAGGATAGATGGGAAAAATTAGGGGATGGAAATTTCATCACGTGCAAATCACGTGACTGAGATAGTCTGAGATTTGCATGTGAAAATCCCGTCCACGAGCGTGAGTCGACCATCGAGCTGGGCGAGCGGTTGCAAACAATGACAGCAGCAGCAGTAGCTTCAGTGGCGAGTGGCATCTAGTGGCAGAGGAATCCGCCACTTCGCTTGCTGGTCGAGGATGGCGGCGGCAGGAGCTCCCGCGAGAGGCATATGAGCTCACTCGCTGGTCGAGGATGGTGGTAGTAGTAGTTCTAGCAGTGGTAGCAGCTCACGCGAGAGGCATCCACAAGCTCGCTTGCTCGTCGAGGATGGCAGTGGTAGCAGCTCTAGCAGCGGTAGCTGCTCCAGTGGCGACAACAGCTCCAGCAGTGGCAACAGCTCACGTGAGAGGCGTCCACGAGCTCGCTCGCTAGTCGAGGATGACAGCGGCAGTAGCTCACGTGAGAGGTGTTCGCGAGCTCATACGCTGATTGAGTATGGCAGTGGCAAGAGCTCTAGTGGCGGCAGCAGCTCAAGCGATAGGCGTCCGCGAGCTCATTTGCTGGTCAAGGATGGCGGTGGTAGCAGCTCATGTGAGGTCGGCGTCCGCAGCAGGGCAAGGCTGGCACATGAGGTTGGTGTTTGTAGCTGGCACGCGAGGCTGGCACACAAGGCTTATAGAGACGTTGCGAGCGATTTTGCTCTCGTCCGCCCAATTTGTGCAGATGAGAAACGAGGGATTTTTCCCTCATCTATCTGTCCAACTTTCCCTTCCTTTGATCCATCCGTTCTAATATACGATGGATTTTTTTAACATCCATCCCTCCCCTCCTAAAATTGTTTCTAGTATACGGACCCTTAGTCTCCTGGTGCGGAAGCATGAGATGGAGTTAAATTAAAGAAAGGGGCTGCTGGCAGAAGGAGATAACAGTAGAGATAGTATCAGAAGAGGAAGGGCCAACGGTGTGTTAGAGTAGATGGCAATGTGGGCAGGGGAAGTAGAAAGGATTCCGAGGGTTAACCTCATGATTTGTTATTTGTAACTGGCCAATTAACCTAATTTCTAAATCACCCTCTTTGAATGGGATGCTGCAATGTTGTGAATGTAATGATCATATGGACTTACTTGTGTGCTCTTTCACAGTTAGATCGATGAAGAATGGGATATATGCCCTTTTTATTTTTGATTTTCTTATTGTAAAATTACAAAAAAAAAAAATAGCTTCAAACTTCGTCAACTAATTTGGATTTTTTTCATACTTAGTTAGCGTATTATCAAACTTTGGTTGGCATGCCTAGTATTCCGTCCTGCATCATATATTTATAGTTACATGGACGTTTTGGATGACGACACATACCATCCATCAGAACCGTACATAATAAAAGAAATACAACAATAACAAAAATCATCAGCATATGATCAATCTATCTGGTAGTGGGCTGACACCTAATGAGCCATCCTTAATCATCCGAGCCCAATGACCTAATCCCCATAATGTTGGGAAACCGCGGGGACATTTTACAATTTTCAGAGTCATAGACATACATACATTGCACAGCAGAAGAATGTCCCCGAAACAGGCCGGTCCCAAAAACCCAGTGAAGATCGCAAGCAAGAGAGTCAACACGATGAGTTAGGAAATACCTTAGAGCAAGATGAGGTCGATGTCATGATAGGCGCCCAAGCGTGCGCCCTCTGCAGTTTCACACACACGGATGCCTCGAGTCCTGTTCTTCTACGCCCGGTGCTAGCCTCGGGAAGAAGATCCAAGCCTTAGTTCTCTTCTTGAATGCTTGCGCCACCTCCAAGGTAGAAGCGCCAATTGATGAAGAAGAGAGGAGAAGGGAGAATGCCGCCAAGCCTTTTCTTCTCTTGCGCCAAAGGAAGAAGAAAGGAAGATGCTTGCGGCTAGGGTTTGATGGAACAAGATGGTTGCGCCAATGCCCCTTACTCTCGCCCTCTTGATGTGTTCATGCCTCCAAGGGAGAACACTTGTAAGAGGGGGCGGCTAGGGTCACATATATAGGGCAAGAGGCGGTTAGGGTAAGGGCTAGGATCATGACAAGTGTAGGGCTAGGATGAGGAGGTTTGAGACAAGGAAAGTCTCCATGACTTTACCATAAACTCCATTCAACCTATCCATAATTACCCAAGTACCATATCAGCCCAAGACATGCCATAGAGGCATGCATTCCATCCAAGGAAGAGAGGGGAGGCGCTCTTTACTTCCATAATGAAGCAAAGGCGCCAACATGACCCCATTATGCCCCTAGGCGTTTAATGGTTCATGTTTCTCCCCCATTATACCCTTTTAGCCTCTCATCTCTTCATGAGAACTTGTTATTGGGCCTCATTGGATAATGAGCTAGCCCAAACTTTATCACATGGGTTGATTAAGCATTTGGATCCAATCCAATGCAACCCTAATCCAAATGTGACCAACCATGGTCAAATACGGGTCAACCTGCCAAAAATAAAGTTTGGCTCCAATAACATTCTTCCATCTCATCAGGCTCATTGGTGTTGATGAAATCTCCTAATTAGATCTGAGTTATCCAATAACTCGATCATAAGGCTTCCCGATCAATACGAGAACTCGAGTATCAAGGTGTGCGACCCTGTAGGTCCCTCTGACGTTGGCAGTGCTGACCAAATGTCACCACAAGCAGTGAGTGGCACCTAGCAGTGCATCGCTACTACCCAAGTCATCGGAATGGATATCGACATCGACATCCCCATCATTGCAACAAGGTACAGATGTATTACAGTCTCTTTGCCGAACTGATATCCGATTGGACAAGTGTGTCACCACTTGTTTTCACCCAATCACATGGTTATGACTAAATCAGGTTCTCACCTGGGTATGGCCATACACTTTCAGTCATAGAACCATAGAGGAGCTCCATGGATATCATACTTCCCTTAGGAAGGGGCAAATCCTATGTCTGTCCATTGACCTTCTCATATGGGTTGTGACATGCTCAATGACAATCGTTATGACGTCCCAACTACGGCGAGGTGTTAGGTTGTATCAAAGCAAGTCCCTAACCACATAGAATGGTCAATGACCTCAAGTCAAGGGATCAATGCATCTCCTGTCACTTGTGAGGATAACTCATGACACCAAGTCATAGCCTCACAGCGGGTCGATCCAGTATATCCTCCAATGATATACCCATGTGTCTGCGTTAGCACCACGTGCCTAACCAGCCCACATACCAGTCTCACAAGTACCAGAGCTGTCCCATATCCACTCAGGTACATCGACTGAGGACAATCATTTGAGCACAGATCCAATCTGTCTCCGGGGACATTATCATGTAAGTACACAATCGCAGGTGTAGACAAACAATGATAACAACAATGCTAGAAAGATATATGAATATCAGAGTCAAGTAGTACAAAGATGGACCAAAACTAGGTCCTAGGGCATATACACCAACAATCTCCCACTTGCACTAAGACCTAGAGGTTGAGCAACCTCACCCCCATATCTCTAGTACGACCATCATGCTTCTGCTGCGCCAAAGCCTTGGTCAGTGGGTCTGCTAGATTGCTCTCTGTGTCAATTCTGCTAATCTTGATATCACCTCTGTCAATGATCTTTCTGATCAGGTGAAATCTCCTGAGCATGTGTTTGGACCTTTGATGAGACCGTGGTTCCTTAGTATGTGTAGTTCCCATTGTTGTCATAGTAGAGCTCAATGGGATCCATTGCACTTGGAACCACCTGAAGTTCAGAAAAGAACTTCCTGATCCAAACGGCTTCATTGGCTGCCTCAGAAGCAACCACATACTCAGCTTCGGTTGTAGAATTAGCTATGGTGGATTACTTGAAGCTCTTCCAGCATACAGCACCTCCAACCATCTTAAACAAATAGCTGGTCTGCGATCTGAAGTCGTCAGGATCAGACTGGAATGACTCATCAGTGAAGCCCTGCACACTGAGCTCTTCCAGTCCCCGTAGACCATATAGAATAAATCCTTAGTCCTTTTCAGGATACTCAAGGATATTCTTTACAGCCACCCAGTGCTGCACACCTGGATTGGATTGGTATCGGTTGGTTATGCTTACAGCATAAGCCACATCTGGTCTAGTACACAGCATTGCATACATGATTGATCCCACTGCCGAAGCATAGGGAATTCGACTCATGTTATCCCTCTCAGCCTATGTTGTAGGACACTAGCTTTTTGAGAGAGTAAGGCCATCTCTCACTGGAAGGTATCCTTTCTTGGATTGCTCCAAGTTGAACCTCTCCAGGACCTTATCAATGTGGGTACTCTGACTAAGGGCCAAGAGCCTCTTGGATCTATCCTAGTAGATCCTCACGCCCAGAATGTAGGCGGCCTCCCCTAAGTCCTTCATCTCAAAACACTTCCCTAACCATGTCTTCATAGCTTGAAGACTAGGGATGTCGTTTCCAATGAGCAGTATGTCATCGACATACATGACTAGAAAAATCACCAAGCTCCCACTGAATTTTCTGTATGCACAGGCGTCATCTTCACTTTTGATAAAGCCATAATCTCTCACAGCTTCATCAAACTGAAGATTCCAACTTCGAGATGCTTGCTTTAATCCATAAATGGATTTCTTTAGCCTGCAGACCTTATTAGCCTCTGTAGGATGGATGAAGCCATCAGGTTGTGACATATACACATCCTTAGTCAGCTTCCCGTTAAGGAACGCTGTCTTCACATCCATCTGCCATATCTCATAGTCATCATATGCAGCTATAGCAAGCAGAATCCGAATGGATTTGATCATGGCAACTGGCGAGAAGGTTTCATCATAGTCCACCCCGTGGACTTGTTTAAATCCTTTAGCCACTAGTCTACCCTTATAGGTAACTATACTGCCATCCATGTCTGTATTCTTCTTGAAGACCCATTTACACCCTATGGGTTTTACCCCATCAGGCAGCTCAACCAAATCCCAGACTTGGTTAGCCGACATGGAATCCATCTCGGATCGCATGGCATCAAGCCATCTCTCAGAGTCCGGTCCACTGACCGCCTCATCATAAGTCCTGGGTTCATCCTCAATGATGAAGATCCCGTCGTGTTGGGTCGGCAGCGACCCATACCTCTCAGGTGCATGACGAATCCTCCCAGACCTACATGGGGCCTGTGTCTGAGCCTCAGGTTGCCTAGCAACCGGTGCAGTTGGCTCAGATTCCATCTCTTTGTCTTGTGGTTGCACTTGGTCCTCATCCAAGTCAAACTTCCTCCCACTAACTTCTTTCATGAGAAATTCTTTCTGTTGAAAGACAGCACCCCAAGCAACAAAAACTTTGTTCTCGGTGGAAACATAGAAGTAGTTACCCTTAGTCTCCTTAGGGCACCCCACAAACATACACTTATTAGATCTAGGTTCTAGCTTACTAGAATCCTGACGTTTGACATAAGCCTTACATCCCCAGATCCTGATAAAAGTGAGATTAGGGCGTCTCCCACTCCATACCTCGTATGGAATCTTTGAGACACTCTTAGATGGAACATTATTCAGTATTAGAGAAGCTGTCTCAAGTGCATGTCCCCAGAATGAGGGAGGTAGAGTTGCATGACTCATCATAGATCGAACTATGTCCAACAAAGTTCGATTTCTCCTTTCAGACACACCATTGAATTGAGGTGTTCCAGTAGGAGTGAGTTGGGATATGATCCCACACTCTCTCAGATAGTCAAAGAACTCATCGTTCAGGTACTCTCCACCACGATCTGATCGAAGAGTCTTAATGGATCTACCAAGCTGGTTCTCTACTTCATGTCTAAACTCCTTAAATTTCTCAAAGGATTCAGACTTATGTCTTATCAGATAGAGATAACCATATCTACTGAAGTCATCAGTAAACGTGATGAAGAAGTTGTACCCTCCTCTGGCTTGTTTATTGAAAGGCCCACACACGTCAGTATGTATGAGATCTAATAAACCTCCTGCCCTCTCACCAGTCTTGGTGAAGGGCGCCTTTGTCATTTTCCCTAATAAACAAGTCTCACATGTATCAAGTTCCTCCAAGGAACTCAAATCTAACAACCCATTTGCATGGAGTTGTCGAATACGATTCTTGTTTATATGGGCTAATCGACAATGCCGTAGGAAAGCACCAACTGAACCACTTAGTTTGGTCCTTTTATTATTTATGTTACAAATAGAGCTATCCATGTCCAAGACATGCGGACCATTGCACAAAGTACTCTTCCCATAAAACATGTTTGCAAAAGAAAAAGAACATAAGTTCTCTTTTATTTCAAACTTAAATCCTTTCTTTGCCAAGCAAGGAGTGGATACAATGTTTTGGTAAGGGAAGGTACATAATAGCAATTGTCTAGCTTTAACTGAAGTCCAGAAGGCAGGGAGAGAAACTCCTACAGCAACAGCAGCAACTTGTGCCCTGTTACCTATCCGTAGGTCAATCTCTTTAGGCCTTACCGATCTACCCTTTCAGAGCCTTCGCATATTTGTACAAATATGAGCTCCACATGCGGTATCCAATACCCATGTCATAGGAGTAGAAAGGTTGACTTCGGTAACATAAATACCTGAGCATGAAGACAAGGCCTTGCCTTTCTTCTCCTCATTCTGAAGTTGCAACATGTCCTTCAACATGTGAGGTGGCCCTCCACATGAATAGCACCTATTATTCCTGATCATATCCATCTTTAATTTCAATTCCTTGGTCAAGCCTTTTGGCTCAACACACTGAATATCAACTTTAGGAGGATTGAGCTCAACCAATTCATCAAAGAGCTGCCTTAGATTAAAATAATCTCAGAGGCACTCTTCGATTCATATCACCTTCTAAATTCAGGTGACATGTTGGTTAGCAACCTCCAAAGTATCAACCTGATGCTTATCATAAGCATCCCTCTCAGCCGCTGAGGCCGAGCATGGAAGTGGCTCAGGAAAAGGACGCTCAAGGACATAAAGCTTCCTTTCGAGCTTGAGCACGATTCTCAAGTTCATATACCAATCCAGTAAGTTGGATCCAACCAACTTATCCCTTTCCAGGGTAGATCGCAGTGACCAACTGCTATTGTTCATAGCCATTGTTCTACAACAACCAAGAAATAGCAGATTAGTACTACTTCGAGTCATTTAAACTGGACTTGTTTTAAATGACCATGGCTCCCACTATTTTTAATCGAATTGACAACCCACAAAGTTAATCGAGAAATCCAAGATTTCCTAGTGAGATGAGATCCTCATTCCACACAGGGCTTCGCGTCCCACGAGGGTGGGATGAGATGCACAAAGTGACCCATGTTTCCTAAGGTGGGTGCGCCGGCCAATTGCTCCAAGCAATTCCCCTTATTGAGACAGTCCAGGCATTTCATGTCCAGCGAGGGCTGGATACAGCATGAAACCCTAACCCCTCAACGATGCCTCTAGAGTTTCATCATGTGCCTAGCACACATGAAAATCTAGTCAAGTCCATTCCTAACCGTTATGCTCAGGGCCAACGAGTTTCCTTGCGAAGGCACGCCTAGGTTAAAACTGGACTGGGGAAACCATTGTCACCACGCACTTTCTAAAGATAAGTGGGTGTGTCCCACGAGGGCGGGAAACAATTCACAACTCCACTGATCGATAGCTTAGTGAGGGCTACGCGTTAGAAGGCTACTAGACTTGATATTTTAATTGAGGGTTTTGTTTAAGGTCTCATCATCTCAGTTTTATCTTATGTCTATCATTATAGGCATGCAATCCTATGGTGATAACATAATGATAAAACATTACAGGCATGCTTTTGCAGATAATAATAAAAGCAGTAAAGAATGATGTGATCATATCCTATTCAAGACATTGACCCAACCCATGCCATGAAAGAGGTTCAACTCTTGTCCTAGAACTCAAGCCAAAACTAGACCTAGCCTAACTGACCTCTAGCTTGAACTTCAAGGTTGGCTCCAAGGTCCTTCTCTCATGGTTTAGCTCTCAAACCCTAGAGGTACACTTTAAAAGTTCCCTATAGGTTCGGCCAATGCCATGGTCTTCCTCCAAGGAAGGTGCGCCACCATGCAAGGGGCCAAGATGGCTAGCTCTCAAACCAAAAGAGGTTTAGCCAAGCTTTCTTGCGCCACCAAGCAACCAAGCACCAACTTGCATGCGCCACCTTGTATGCTTGCGTTATCAAGCAAGATGCGAGCATCAAGGTCCAAGAAGGATGCGCCTAGCCCTTAATCTTCATCTTAATTTTTACAAAGATAATGAAAAAGATGGCACGCAGGCCGCACAAGGATACATCACAGGCATGCAAAAGGGGCTTGACTCATGATCACAACATTATGCACAATCAAGGTATTTACTCATGCAATTCTACATGCTCATGAAAAACATAAAATCTGAAATTTTACTTTTTCATAGAACTAGTCTCTTTTTCTCATCTTCTTCTCACAAATCTTTTGGTTAATTGCGATTTATTTTTCATGATGATTTCAGAGATCCTTTCGGCTGGCAATTTTGTCAGATCAAGAGACTTGGCCAGTCCGAAGACACAATGCCCGTCCTACTTGACAAAATTACGTGCGCCTTTGATCTTTAAATCAGACAAGAAAAATAGTCCAAAAATCCAAAAGAGATTGAGAGGATGATAGAAACAAGAAACCCTAATTTTTCTACTTTTAGAAAAATCGTTTGCCATGCATCATGCTATTTACGAAAATAGAGATATGGCATGTGAGCATGAAAGAAAAGCATAAAACATCGTTCAAGTCTTGCAAGTCCCTCTGATACCACTGTTGGGAAACCCCGGGGACATTTTACAATTTTCAGAGTCATAGACATACATACATTGCACAGCGAAAGAATGTCCCCAAAACAGGCCGGTCCCAAAAACCCAGTGAAGATCGCAAGCAAGAGAGTCGACACGATGAGTTAGGAAATACCTTAGAGCAAGATGAGGTCGATGTCGTGATAGGCGCCCAAGCGTGCGCCCTCTGCAGTTTCACACACACGGATGCCTCGAGTCCTCTTCTTCCACGCTCGGTGCTAGCCTCGGGAAGAAGATCCAAGCCTTAGTTCTCTTCTTAAATGCTTGTGCCACCTCCAAGGTAGAAGCGCCAATTGATGAAGAAGAGAGGAGAAGGGAGAATGCCGCCAAGCCTTTTCTTCTCTTGCGCCAAAGGAAGAAGAAAGGAAGATGCTTGCGGCTAGGGTTTGATGGAAAAAGATGGTTGCGCCAATGCCCCTTACTCTCGCCCTCTTGATGTGTTCACGCCTCCAAGGGAGAACACTTGTAAGAGGGGGCGGCTAGGGTCACATATATAGGGCAAGAGGCGGTTAGGGTAAGGGCTAGGATCATGACAAGTGTAGGGCTAGGATGAGGAGGTTTGAGACAAGGAAAGTCTCCAAGACTTTACCATAAACTCCATTCAACCTATCCAAAATTGCCCAAGTACCATATCAGCCCAAGACATGCCATAGAGGCATGCATTCCATCCAAGGAAGAGAGGGGAGGCGCCCTTTACTTCCATAATGAAGCAAAGGCGCCAACATGACCCCATTATGCCCCTAGGCGCTTAATGGTTCATGTTTCTCCCCATTATACCCTTTTAGCCTCTCATCTATTCATGAGAACTTGTTATTGGGCCTCATTGGATAATGAGCTAGCCCAAACTTTATCACATGGGTTGATTAAGCATTTGGATCCAATCCAATGCAACCCTAATCCAAATGTGAACAACCATGGTCAAATACGGGTCAACCTGCCAAAAATAAAGTTTGGCTCCAATAACATTCTTCCATCTCATCAGGCCCATTGGTGTTGATGAAATCTCCTAATTAGATCTGAGTTATCCAATAACTCGATCATAAGGCTTCCTGATCAATATGAGAACTCTGAAAGTCCCCTAAGCAAGGGGGGGCGAAACCCTAACTAGGCGCATATAAAACTTTTGCAGAAGAAACAAGGGTTTCAACAGGATCTATGCATGAGATATGATCAACTATATTCGATTGCAAATATAAGTGAAGAGAAATACCATCGCCATTACTTTGGATGGCGCCTTGGAAGAAGAGAGCGAATGGGATCTCCTCCAAAGGATGCGCACACAAGAAGATGTCGCCTACTCCTTGTTGATCCTTGTGCTAGCAAGGTTCTCCAAGGGTGCTTGTCGTATGGAAGGGATGAGATGATCTTCTTACGGCTAAAAGGGGAAAGCTCTCTATCTCCTTGGCGTGAAGAACCACTTCGCCACACAACAAGAATGAGAGGAGAAGATGGGCGAGCAACGTTACAACGTGGGAGCGTTTTTCCATTTGGAAAAACCGACTTCCAAATATAGTAAGTCCTCAATGTTTCATGCGTTCACACCTTGTGAACCATCGAAACTTTCTTTCTCCCATTGAACCAAGCGTTCACCTAGTGAACGGGTTCTAATTATTCGGTTACTTGTATTTGGTTCAAGGACCAAATTAAACCAAGCCTAGGTTAAGATCTTATCAAACCAAATGGCTCAAGATCTAACCATTCATCTCATGATGCTCTTGATCTCATTGATCTAGCATCAATTCTCTCGATCGAAGCTTACCGATCTCAAGCCCTAATCAATCAAACATGATCAGACCAGATCTCACTTACAATCAGAGTTTAAATCCCTTTAAACTGAACCAAAACAATTCAGTCCACACGATCTGACTTAAGGGTTTCCTTTAAATTGTGCGACCCTAAGGGTTTCCTTTAAATGTCGGTAACGATAACTTTCGTTATCACGATCAGTGAGGGGTATCTAGCAACACATCACTATCTCCCGATATAAAGGAAAGAGTCTTCCAAGACTACACCCAAACCACAGCACAAGTGTGAATCCATTTCACAAGGCATACATGCTTCCTTTGCCACTGGATGTTCTTTATTGGACAAGCGTGTCAAGCCTGTAGCTCCAATATGATGAGAATGATTAGATCAGATGAACATAGTCATCTGGGTATGGCCATACACTTTCTCAATCATCTCATCCAGGGGGCCCCTATAGAACATCACACTCCAAACTAGGAGACGGCAATCCTTTATCTATCACTAGTGTCCTAACCTGACTCATGATCATTATCCAAGATAGTCTATAACCATTATGTTTCAAATGATATTGAACTACCTCAAAACAATGACAATCATCATTTAGAAACACAAGTGATCTCAAGTCAGAGGAAATATGCCACTTGTTGCATACAAGGATTATTCACATTGTGACAAGCAATTGAATATCCTAGTAGGGTCTGTCCAGTACATCCAATGTACCCATGAGTCTACATCTTATTCCATGCTCGAAGCATCCTATAAGATTAGAACACATATTAGTCTCAATCATATCAAGGCTGTCTCATGTTCACCAAGATATCTCGACTAAGGACTATACTGCATGTCAGCCAGGCTGAACATCATTGAGACATTATTCAGAAGTATACATATTGCAGTAGATGATGTAACAACCTGAATAACAACCATTGCCTTTATAAACATAGAGTTTATACATGATACTGATACAATCCCAAGGCCTCAAACATTAGCCTTAAGGGCATACCCCAACAATCTCCCACTTGCACTTAATCTAATGGTTGAGAAATCTCAAACCCATATTATTACAGTGCTTCTCATGCTTCTGCTGCGCCAGAGGCTTAGTAAGCGGGTCAGCTAGATTGTCATCTGTATGAACCTTGCAGACTTTGATCTCGCCACGATCAATGATCTCCCGGATCAAGTGAAACCGTCTCTGTATGTGCTTGGACTTCTGGTGCGACCGTGGTTCCTTTGCTTGTGCGATTGCTCTAGTGTTATCACAGAAGATAACCAAAGGATCAGCACTCGAAGGAACAACACCAAGTTCCTGAATGAACTTACGAATCCACACTGCCTCCTTAGATGCTTCTGAGGCTGCAACATACTCGGATTCTGTTGTGGAATCAGCAACAATAGATTGTTTGAAACTTTTCCACACCACTGCTCCTCCATTCAAGCTAAAAACATAGCCTGATTGCGATCGGAAATCATCCTGGTCAGACTGGAACGAAGCATCAGTATATCCTTCAATACTGAGTTCTTCCTGACCACCATACACCAAGAACATATCTTTGGTCCTCCACAGATATTTTAAAATGTTCTTGACTGCAATCCAGTGTGCCTGACCTGGATTACTTTGGAATCGACTGGTCACGCTTAACCCGTAAGCGACATCTGGGCGAGTACACAACATCGCATACATAATGGACCAAATAGCCGAAGCATAAGGCGTTTTGTCCATTTCATCTTTCTCAGTCTGTGTTTGTGGACACTGACTCTTTGAAAGATTCAGACCATGTCTGACTGGAAGATATCCTCTTTTAGAATTTTCTAAATGAAATCTTTCCAGGACTTTATCGATGTAAGTACTCTGGCACAGCCCGAGAAGCTTCTTAGATCTATCCCTGTAGATCTTCACACCTAAGACATAGGCTGCTTCTCCCAAATCTTTCATCTGGAAACATTTCCTTAACCATGCCTTAACCGCATGCATTTCAGGAATATCGTTTCCAATGATCAAGATATCATCGACGTAGAGGACTAGGAATGTAATTACTCTCCCACTAAACCTCTTATATACACACGGGTCATCTTCATTCTTGATGAAACCAAATTCACAGATTGATTCATCAAAACGAATGTTCCAGCTTCTTGATGCTTGCTTAAGTCCATAAATGGACTTCTTTAACTTGCATATTTTATGACGATCTGATGGATTAGTGAAACCTTCAGGTTGTGTCATATACACATCCTGATCCAGATTTCCATTAAGGAAAGCGGTCTTCACATCCATCTGCCAGATCTCATAATCATAATATGCTGCTATTGCGAGAATGATCCGAATAGACTTGAACATGGCTACAGGAGAGAAAGTTTCATCATAATCTATCCCGTAGATTTGTTTGAAACCTTTCGCAACTAGCCTGCCTTTATAGGTAACCACGTTACCATCCATGTCAATCTTCTTCTTGAAGATCCATTTACAGCCTATAGGGATTATTCCCGGAGGCGGATCAACCAAATCCCAAACTTGGTTATCTGACATGGAGTCCATCTCGGCTCGCATAGCTTCAAGCCATCTCGCTGATTCCGGTCCACTGACCGCATCCGCATAAGTGAGGGGTTCATCATGATCAAGGATGTAGACTCCGTCATAGCGCTCAGGCTGTCGACGGATCCTTCCCGATCTTCGCGGTTCCCGTGATATCTGAGCCTCAGGTTGTTCAATAACCTGTTCTACTGGCTCATGCTCATCCAACTGTACTTGACTACTTTGTCCTTCCTCTGGATTCTCATCCAGCTTTATTTCTCTCCCACTGGCCTCTTGCAGAAGAAATTCCTTCTCAAGAAAAATGGCCGTCCGAGCAACAAATACCTTGTTCTCTTTGGGATCGTAGAAATAATAACCCTTAATGGTTCATGTTTCTCCCCCATTATACCCTTTTAGCCTCTCATCTCTTCATGAGAACTTGTTATTGGGCCTCATTGGATAATGAGCTAGCCCAAACTTTATCACATGGGTTGATTAAGCATTTGGATCCAATCCAATGCAACCCTAATCCAAATGTGACCAACCATGGTCAAATACGGGTCAACCTGCCAAAAATAAAGTTTGGCTCCAATAACATTCTTCCATCTCATCAGGCCCATTGGTGTTGATGAAATGTCCTAATTAGATCTGAGTTATCCAATAACTCGATCATAAGGCTTCCCGATCAATACGAGAACTCGAGTATCAAGGTGTGCGACCCTGTAGGTCCCTCTGACGTTGGCAGTGCTGACCAAATGTCACCACAAGCAGTGAGTGGCACCTAGCAGTGCATCGCTACTACCCAAGTCATCGGAATGGATATCGACATCGACATCCCCATCATTGCAACAAGGTACAGATGTATTACAGTCTCTTTGCCGAACTGATATCCGATTGGACAAGTGTGTCACCACTTGTTTTCACCCAATCACATGGTTATGACTAAATCAGGTTCTCACCTGGGTATGGCCATACACTTTCAGTCATAGAACCATAGAGGAGCTCCATGGATATCATACTTCCCTTAGGAAGGGGCAAATCCTATGTCTGTCCATTGACCTTCTCATATGGGTCGTGACATGCTCAATGACAATCGTTATGACCTCCCAACTACGGCGAGGTGTTAGGTTGTATCAAAGCAAGTCCCTAACCACATAGAATGGTCAATGACCTCAAGTCAAGGGATCAATGCATCTCCTGTCACTTGTGAGGATAACTCATGACACCAAGTCATAGCCTCACAGCGGGTCGATCCAGTATATCCTCCAATGATATACCCATGTGTCTGCGTTAGCACCACGTGCCTAACCAGCCCACATACCAGTCTCACAAGTACCAAAGCTGTCCCATATCCACTCAGGTACATCGACTGAGGACAATCATTTGAGCACAGATCCAATCTGTCTCCAGGGACATTATCATGTAAGTACACAATCGCAGGTTTAGACAAACAATGATAATGACAATGCTAGAAAGATATATGAATATCAGAGTCAAGTAGTACAAAGATGGACCAAAACTAGGTCCTAGGGCATATACACCAACGCATAAATTCCCCGGGAATAGGAAAAACTCACCTCCTAGTGAATGGAGCTCGATATGTTGGTCCAGTCTTCTGATTCTTGTCATATAAAGATCTATAATTTGCATGCAACTTCAACAGATCCCATGAAAAGCACTTAGCTATCAAGCTCACTATCTCTCTATCATCCTTACTAAATATGTAGCCTATAATGTTAATTTGACATGTTTTATACACATCATTGTAAAGGGAGAGTTTATATTATAATCCATAAGTATGGCAGGAAAATGCTTTAGAGTATTGAGGGTGCATTTTAGGTGCAATGGACCCTATAATTTGATATAAACACTAGTTATGGGATCCTATTTTGATGTCAAAGGGGTAACTAGAGGGTCTTTAAAATTATTTAGACACCCTAATGAACCTATAGAATGATAATCCTACAAAATGATATACCATAACTCTATAGGGTGAGGTAAAGGGAGAGACCCAAAAGAGTGTGGTGTCACCTTCCAAAACCTAGTAGGTTCACCCTTGGGTTCTTGAGTCCACTAGAGGGAGTTCAATGTCTTTTATTACCAGCTCACTATCTTTGGGTAGCCCTAGCAAGCCTTGGCTACTAGAAGACACAAGAGGTGCAAAGGATCACGTAGGGGAATTTCCTTAAGCTCAATAGGCCTAGGTTCTTCTAAGCTTGTGTCTAAAGAGTGTCAACTTTAGGGGCCCTAGGGTGTGTTGAATGGATCATAATTTTGTGATAGCGAAGACTTACCCTTTGTTTCCTTGGAGTGAAGGAAAACTATAAGGAATGAAAAACTACAAGAAAAGAAAACTCTAGGGAAAGAAAAAAAATTCATATCCTGTTTCCTCGGAAGGAAGGAAAAGAAGAAGGAAAATTAATTTTGAAGGTCGGGCGAAGTGGTGTTATGTTTTCTCCAACTTTTCCGTCTGATTCGGGTGGAAAAGTTTCGGAGGAAAAGTTACAAAATTTTCCATCCACTTTTTCACTCAAATTTTTCCTTCCACCCAAGGAAATAGCGGAAAACTTAATTTTCTTTTCTTTCCCTCTAGTTTTCCTCCCAAGGAAACAGACCCTAGTGTAGAATCTAGGCTCAGCATAATAGTGTCCCTGAATGATTTCAGACCATAAAATACCTAATAAAATATTAAAGCCTTCTAGTTGCATCATGTAACACCAAATTCGATC
This sequence comes from Costus lasius, assembly GCA_027563935.2. Classification (NCBI taxonomy): domain Eukaryota; kingdom Viridiplantae; phylum Streptophyta; class Magnoliopsida; order Zingiberales; family Costaceae; genus Costus; species Costus lasius. The sequence continues at coordinate 57,709,067 of CM050447.1, forward strand.
CTCAAAGGTAGCCCATTATGATTGAAACTAAACACCTACGTGTGATCTCTATGGTTGTATGATTTGCCCAAGTAATTATATATGGCCTAAGATGAACTTTAGGAGTTAGACCAAATTTAGAGATAACAACTGGGGATATAACATTTTGGGTTATGTCTCTATGACAACCCTACAACTATGGCCATTAAGTTTACTAATAGTAGAAAAATATTTAGACTTATAATTAAATTTATTTCTACAATCTCTTGAAAATATCAAGTCATCTTCATGGAAGTTGATCATGATTTTATTAGAACATGGTGCTTCTACTTCCAAATTAGGAGAATTAGGAGACAATTGTGGCCTACATGGGCCATCTATAACTTGAGCTTGTGGAGTTATTTGGTAAGATACTAAGCAGTCCCTATGTCGCTCCCTCCTAGAATCAATCAACTCAAGCCTAGCATTTATCTGCTAGAATCTCAATGAAGTAGTCTTGTGTAATAGAGGTGGTAAGTTTAGGTGAGACCATGTCAAAATAAAATGAGACCAGGGTCTAGGATCAATTTGCTTTGATAGAATTAAGATTAGTTTGCCCTAGTAGGGTTAGGACGAATTTGCTTTAATGGAGTGAGAGAAGGATTAAAATTAAAATCTCCCTAAGCAATAATAATAAAACATGAGATAATAATATCTTTCCAAATATCTCTATGACATCAAGTTGTAGATGACCTATGTTGTTGGGTGAGTTTCCCTCTTATATGGAGGATGACTCATATATGGTTAAACCCATATAATGACATACTTGTGATGTTCTACATATGTAGGATCATTTTGTCACTTATTATTGTCATTAGAGTTTGCTTTTGAGGTTTAGGTTAGCAGCCACGTTTTAGCACCAGAGACAATGAAATGAAAAGAAGAGAGGCGAAAATTCATAGACAAGCTATAAACTTAGGGTAGCCAGCCTAAATCGGCCTCAAACTTTAGCAGAAGGTTCGTGACGTAGTTCTCTTCAATCTAAACAGTCAGATCATCGAACTGATATCTCTATCTCTCGCCGTTGGCCCAGAACTGAGATTGATTCTTTAGGTGAAATCTGCACTTTACTTCTCTCTTGTATTTGCTGCTAACTTCAAGTTGATGATTTTTCTGATATCTAAGATTATTCTTGATGATGTCGTTGTGCTCCTAGATGCTCAAGGTAGAGTTGTTGAACCCATTGATTGATTTAGTGCAGATTTTGGAGGACTATGGTCTTGTGGTTTTTACTCCTCAACTTGAGGTTTCTCACATTAAAATTCTTTGTGTTCTTTGTTTGATGCTTTTTCTATCGTTGTCGTATCTGAGTTTTGTTGCTGGTGATTATTGAGTTATTACTTGATAGGTATGTGAAGCTATTATTGTTGGTGGATACATTGTGTTACATTACACAGGTTGATATTCATAGTTAAATCTAGCAACTTGCATTGTTATTCTCTCACAACAAAGTGGTATCAAAGGAAAGGTTTTTCTTGTTGCTAGTGGGAATCAAGCTTGTATTGCACTATGGAGGTGCATACAAGTAGAATGATTCCCTTAAATTGTTCAAATTACCATAAATAGAGAGGAAAGATGAAAGATCTCCTTTATGTGAAAGATTATTACCAACCAGTTTTCCTTAGTGAAAAGCCTAAGGATAAGACTGAAGAGGATTGGACTATTGCTCACGGGCAAGTGTGTGGCAACATAAGGCAATGACTTAATGATAATGTGTTGAACCATGTTTGTGGAGGTAAAAATGCTAAAACATTATGGGCTAAGCTTGAGAATATGCATGCTCCAAAGACCGATAATAATAAGTTGTATTTGATGAAGTTCATCATGTCCTTGAGACTTAAAGATAGTGGTTCAGTTAAAGATCACTTGAACACATTCCAAGGAATTCTCAATCAGTTGGCAAAAATGGGCATTAAGTTTAATGACGAGATATAAGGATTGTTACTTCTTTGTACATTACTAGACTCATGGGAAACCTTCATAATGACTTTGTTCAACTTAGGCCTAGAAGGTGTCATGACAATGAGCTTGGCCAAAATTGGTATTATGAATGAAGAAGAAAGAATGAGAGTGCAAGGATTTTCTTCTTATTTAGATGTGCTAGATGTTCAAAGATCTGGAAGAAGTTTGAGCAGGGGTCCTAAAGGAAGAGATAAGAGTAAACATAGTGAAAAAGATAAGAGTAGAGGCAATTCAAATAAGTTTGCTAATATTGAGTACTATTACTGTGGCAAAAAGGGGCATATCAAAAAATATTATCGAGTATTTAAAAGAGAGAACAAGAAAGAAAAGGACATCAAAAAGGGCATTGAAAAGATCACTAAGAAGGCCAAAGATGAAGATAGTAGTGATGATAACTACATTGGCATCACTGTTGATTACTTTTTGCTTGTTCATAACAATGATGTAGTGAATGTTGCCTCGCATGACATGCATTGGGTGGTTGATAGTGGTGGTACTACTTATGCTACATCCAATAGGGATTGCTTTGTTTTATACACACCTACTAAATATGAAACTGTGAAGATGGGTGATAACACAATTATTGATGTTGCGGGCAGTGGTGATGTTTGCTTGGAAACTAATGATGACACTATGTTGACTCTCAAGAATGTAAAACATGTTCCTAATATTTTTTAAACTTGATTTATGTGGGCAAACTTGATGATGAAGGCTTTTGCAGCACATTCAAGAATGATACATGGAAGCTTAGTAAAGGTGCTATGGTTGTAGCAAAGAGTATGAAATTCTTTTCTTTAAATATCATGCAGGCTAGGCTCTCCAAGGACATTCTTAATACTGTAAAGAATGATGATATTGAATTGTGGCACAAGAGGCTATGTCATATGAGTGAGAAGGGTATGACATAGTTGGCTAAACAAAAGGTTATTTTTAGAGTTCCAAATAACTAATTAAAAAGATGCTCTCACTTTATGGCAAGAAAGCAAAACAAAGTTTCTTTTAGAAGTCATCCTCCTTCAAGGAAGACAAATGTACTTGACTTAGTACATTTTGATGTTTATGGTCCTATGAAGAAAAGAACTTTGGGTGGTTCCCTTTACTTTATCACATTCATTGACGATTATTCAAGGAAGACATGGGCCTATACCTTAAAGACAAAAGATCAAGTTTTGCAAACCTTGTAGCATTTTCAAGCCTCAGTTGAAATAGAAATTGGGAAAAAGTTAAAGTGCATCTGAATAGATAATGAAGGTGAGTATATTGGGCCTTTTGATGAGTATTATAGGGAACAAGGTATTAAGCATCAAAAATACCTCCAAAGACTCTTCAGTTGAATGGTGTGGCTGAGAGAATGAACAAAACACTAATGGAGAGAGTCAGATGTTTTCTATCATATGTTAGGTTATCTCAATCATTTTGTGGTGAGGCATTAAATACAAGTGTGTATGTATTAAATTGCTCACTGATATCTCGTATTTATATAGTAGTTTTACTATACTTTTTATACATAATCTCTCTTATTTTTATCATATTTTTACTTATTTTGACTTAAATCCTTTTGTTTGTTTGGAATCTTCACCCCTCTTCACTTTTGTCATATTTTAGGGGAAAACAATCAAATTTTGATAGATTTTTAAAGATCTAAGTGCACAAATGGATTCCGAACGTTGAGATGAAGCTGTCCATCAAATTTCATGTAAAACGGAGCTTATTTAGAAATTATGGCCAACCCGTGATTATTATCACGGCCGTAATTTGAAGGAAAAGCACATAAACAATTATGGCCCACCTGTGATAATTATCACCGCCATAACTTCTTTGGTATAAAATTTCAGAATCCACAGAAAGAATTATATAGCTTGCCCATGATTATTTTCACGGCCGTGATTTCTTGAAGATTTTACACAGAAAGAATTACGGCCTGCCCATGATTATTTTCACTGCTGTAATTCTTCTAGGTTTTTATTCCAAAATACACAGAAGGAATTATGGCCCGCCTATGAAATATATCACGGCTGTAATTATATCCGCCAGTTTCAAGTTTGACTGAGTGTCTCGCTCGATTTGATTCCTTTTCACGCCGAATTTTGGGGAAAACCTATTCTAAGGATGGAGAAATATATAAGGAAGCTTTTGGTTCTTTCAAATTTTTGGACTCAAGTGGTGATGCAAAATTTAACAATGCAGAATAAGAACTTACCTCCTCCTATTCATCACTACAATCACCTATGGTAAGACACACTTCGAGCAGATCCCTCTCTATCCTGGAATCGATGGTCATCAGTAAAGTGTTATCTAGGACTTCAACACTACAGTAGGATCATGCAAAAGAAGATTTCTTTGAGTTTTCAGGCACATCAAAAATCTACAGATTCCTCACTTATCTTAAAAGTAAGCTTCCCATTCTTAACATCAATCATGGCACTAGTGATGCAGGAGCATATAACATGAAGGAAGGGGAAAATCTGGCCCCGTTAGTGCCCCAAAAAATTTCCACAAAATGTTCCTCGGGTCACCCAGCGACGAAAGTCACGCCCCGTGACTCCTGCGGACAGTTCTCCACATAATGTTCCTCGGGTCACCCAGCGATGAAAGTCACGCCCCGTGACTCTTGCGGACAGTTTTCCACAGAATGTTCCTCGGGTCACCCAGCGACGAAAGTCACGCCCCGTGACTCCTGCGGACAGTTTTCCACAGAATGTTCCTCGGGTCACCCAGCGACGAAAGTCATGCCCCCTGACTCCTGTAGACAGTTCTCCACAGAATGTTCCTTGGGTCACCCAGCGACGAAAGTCACGCCCCGTGACTCCTGCGGACAACCACCCGAAGCTGCAAAACTGCCCCGACGACCCCACTTCGACGTGTACAACCCACCCTACCATGTCGCCCCACCTCATGAAGATCCAAAGGGGCCCAACAAGGTAGAAGTACAACGATCCCAACGCCCATATCACCCACCGGACCGCTTCGTGGGTGTTATCAGCCCACTCTCCATCCACACCGAAGTGATCCGGCCCAAGGATGCTACAAACCAGCCCCCGAAGAGCCCAATTCCAGATGGGCCTCACAATCATATCAGCAACACGGCCCAAGAGAAGACCGCGACGATCGTTACGCAGCCTAATCATGCGCATCTAGCATGCATGGCGGAAAATAGGGGGGGGGAAACCCTAATCATGCGCATCTAGCATGCATGGCGGAAAATAGGGTTTCAAAATCGCATATGAAACTATATGATCAACTTAAGTTATGAGAAATCATACCAATGCCATAAGCTTGGAATTCGGCTTGGAAGAAGAGATCAAATTAGGTCTCCTCCACAAGTCCACACACAAGATGAAGATGCTCACTTCCTTGAGATCTCTTGTGCTAGCAAGACACCCAAGCCTTATCTTGTCGAATGGAAAGGGTTTGATGAGATGAATCCGTTCGGCCGAGAGCTTCTCTTGGATGTCTACTCCACACCTTCGTCAACCACACCTCGAAAAGAATCAAGGCGTTGAAGTGAGGAGCTCAACTCATAAGCGTTTTGGCATTGAAGCAAAACCGGCCCTTGATGACTTTCCATAAATGGAAGTCAATCAAGCCATGCGTTCAAGCCAACCCAAAACGCATTTTGGCATTGAACCAAGCGTTCATATTTGTGAACCGGTTCAATCCAAAATGTCAAATCGGCTTTGGTTCATCAAACCAAACCGAAATAGCTCAAGCCACTTGGTCTAGACCAAATCGAACCCCAAGGCTTATGATCTAACCGTTCATCTCCTGATGCCCCTGATCTCTCCGATCTAGCATCACCTCTCTCGATCGAAGCTTACCGATCTCAAGCCCTAATCAATCAAACATGATCAGACCAGATCTTACTTACAATCAGAGATTAAATCCCTTTAATCTGAACTCAAAGAATCCAGTCCATACGATCTGACTTAAGTAAGCCATATCACCAAATTGTGCGACCCTGAGGGTTTCCTCTAAATGTCGGTAACGATAACTTACGTTATCACGATCAGTGAGGGGTATCTAGCAACACATCACTGTCTCCCGATATAAAGGAAAGAGTCTTCCAAGACTACTCCCAAACCATAGCACAAGTGTGACTCAATTCACAAGGCATACATATGTCCTTTACCACTGGATGTTCTTATTGGACAAGCATGTCAAGCCTGTAACTCCAATACGATGAGCATGATTAGATCAGATGCACATAGTCATCTGGGTATGGCCATACACTATCTCAATCATCTCATAAGGGGGCCCTTTAGAACATCACACTCCTTAAACAAGGAGACGGCAATCCTATGTCTATCACTAGTGTCCTAACCTGATTCAAGCTCACCATCCAAGATAGTCTATAATCATTATGTTTCAAATGATATTGAACTACCTCAAGACAATGACAATCATCATTTAGAAACACAAGTGATCTCAAGTCAAAGGACATGTGCCACTTGCTGCTTACAAGGATTATTTACATTGTGACAAGCAATGGAATATCCCAGTAGGGTCTGTCCAGTACATCCAATGTACCCATGAGTCTACATCTTATTCCATGCTCGAAGCATCCTATAAGATTAGCACTCATATTAGTCTCAATCATATCAAGGCTGTCTCATGTTCACCAAGATATCTCGACTAAGGACATATAGCCTGTCAGCCTAGCTGAACAGCTTTGAGACATTATTCAGAAGTACACTTATTACAGCAGACAAGGTAACAACCTGAATAATAACCATGCCTTTATAAACTTAAGAGTTTATTACATGATACTAATACAATCCCAAGGCCTCAAACATTAGCCTTAAGGGCATACCCCAACACATATCAGCAACACGGCCCAAGAGAAGACCGCGACGATCGTTACGCAGCCCAGTACTTTGAAATTCTGCTGCTTAGTCGCGATGTGCTCTGAGCGCGTCTAACCGCCGTCGCAGCCACCTCGTACGCTGAAGAATCAAAGGACCTACGCCCCTGTAGGAGTAGATGGTAGTTGGTAGGATTATGTTCTGTTTTGTCTTTTTATGGCAGTTTGACCACTTTTTAGTTGTTAGTTGTTGAGATGTTGTCCCCTTTGTCTTGTTTCCCCTCCTTATCTTATAAAAGAGAGGGGCTGGCCAGCATTGTCCCTAGTTCTCGTAGAAGTAGAGTTCTCCTGGTAAGCGAGTGTGCCTCCAGCGTGTGTGTGGAAGATGAAGTGGCATCGTCTTCGACGTTTGTAAGAGTCGGCGACTGGCGTCTCGACTCAATTTCTTGCTTGTATCTCCTACTTTTGAGAAGTAAATCCCACTGATCTGGGTGGGTCAGGTTTGCCTGTTTTTACACATTCTTTCCGAGTTGTGTTTTTGTTCGCCCTCTCACCCATGAGCATCCGAGTATCGGAGTCGTGGACGATTTCCCTGTTTGTTGGTTTGATCGCAGGTGCATAGGCACGCGAGCTGACCCCGCGATCCGCAACCCCTGTTCGTGCTTTGCTTAAAATTGCTCTAGAGGTTAGTGAGTGAATTTCAGTAATTTTGGGTGCCATTGGATTTCTCTCGCATTAGTATTGCCTCGAAACGAATTTGCGCCGATTTCTTGTGTTTCTTGCTATACTTTCCGAGCGATTTGACTTCCCTCATCTCAAGACCCTCTCACGATTTCTGTGCATTGTGTAAACACCATAGAGGACGGCATTAAGGACCAACCCTCCTACAGTAGCTGCATCAATTCTGGTATCAGAGGACATTGCGCGTTCGATTCTTATCGTTCGCACGGTCCACTCCGTTGCATCGCATATTTCCGCATTGATTTCGCATTTTCAGCATCTTGCACTTGTCATTTCAGCCTTGTTTGTGCATGGTGACCACGAGGTCACAAGTTATGTCAGCCCAATTTCCGAAAACCATCCCTGAAACCCAAGTGTCGGTCCCACCCTCGGAAGGGAGTAGAATCCATTTAGACTCTTTGGCTGCGCTTGAAGCGCATGTAGATGCCAAATTGGACGCGCTGTCCGCGCGCTTGGAATCCCACGAAGGGAATACAAGCGCGATGTTTCAGCAAATTATGGCTGGGATCCATAGCCTCACCAGTCGACCTGAGCCGTCAGAGCAGAGGTGCTCCAACCCGGTTAACCCACCTCCATCCGCACACCCCGCCCCGCCGACTAGAGAGTTGCCTCCGATGACCGCGCCCCCGCGGCCGCGAGTCTTCGAGGATAAGTTTGGTCACCTGCGACCTCATGCGGTCCAGGGGGACCTAGGTTATGGGGATGAGCCCCTGGATGAGGATGACGTGTGGGCTGCACAAGGGTCCCTACCTAATGGTCATTTTGGGCATGCTTGGGCCAGACAAAGGGGCCCAGCCCGACACCATGAAGAGCGTCCTCGCTTGAATGATGACTTCCACTGCTACATTCGGAACACCCCCGTGCCTTTTGTGGGTGGTCTCGACCCGTCACAATTCCTTGATTGGGTCGCGTCGGTCGACTCTTACTTTGACCTTAGTAATTGGCCTCCCGAATCGCATGTTAGGTACGTGCGCACCTTGCTCGAAGGCCCTGCGCGTTTGCATTGGGCAAACGTGGAGCGCCAAAATGCGTAGCAAGCCCTTCCTCCCATCACCACTTGGGAAGAAATGAGGTATCGCCTCCGTGAGCGATATGTACCCCCCCTCCTATAGGCAGCGACTCCTTGATCAGTATAGTAGCCTACACCAAGGGTCGGGTACCGTCGAGGAATATCGCCTCACCTTTGAGATGCTCCAACTCCGGTGTAACTTACAGGAGGACCCCGAGTTAGTTTTGTCGAAGCTTAGGAATGGTCTCTGCGCAGACATCCGACGCGCCCTACCCACATACAGTTCAGAGATGTTCGACCAAACCTTCTAGCACGCTCGCGATATCGAGCACGATTTTAGGGCAGCGGCTAGGCGCAGCGAGTCCGGACCCCCTAGGCGCCCTCATTTGGGCGGGCCTCCTCATGTTCACCCTCGACCTGAGCGCCACGAGCCTCGTTCCAACCCACGGCCCGCGCCTGCAGCCCATGATTCCCCTAGGCATTCAGCCCCCGTTGCCCCACCTTCTAGCCCCACTTGGGAGAAGAAGGAGAAGGCCCCACTTGTCGGCCCGCCTAGTCGCGTCAACTGTTCCAACTGCCTGCAGCTGGGCCATCTGTCCCGCGACTGCCCTAAAAAGTCCGCCACCGCGGACAAGACCCCTACCCCTGTCGCCACTATCACCCGTGAGCCTGCGGAGCACGATGTTGAGGCCGAGTGCTGCACTAGTGGCGAAGAGTCGGGTCACCCCACACTTGCGGTTGTGCAATGCACCTTTGTCCATACCCCACCCTCCGAGTATTGGAGGCGTACGAGCATCTTCACGACTTACATCAAGTGCAACGGGCACTCATGTAAGATCGTCATCGATGGTGGTAGTAGTTTGAATGTGGTCTCTCGGACCGCGATCCCCCGTTTCGGTCTTCCCCTTGAACCTCACCCGAAACCATACTCGATCGCATGGGTTGACATGTCGAGTCTTCCGGTCACCCACCGATGCCAAGTCCCCATCGCTTTTGGGGACTACCGCGAGAAAGTGTGGTGTGACGTGGCGGCTATGGACGTCGCCCATATCTTCTTAGGATGTCCCTGGCTATATGATCAGGACGTAGTCCACTACGGCCGGTCGAACACTTATGTGTTTGACCACAATGACCAAAAATTACATATGATCCCGACCCCACCTAAGGAGTTGCGCGCTTCCACATCCAAGGGTGTGGTTGTCCCTCCATCGGTTGCCCCTCCAGCCCCAACTGTAGTGTCCCTCATGCGAGCCTCCGCGATTATGTGCGAAGCCACCGAGTCCAAGGTTGTCTATGCCTTAATGGTGCGGGAGTCCTCGGGTGCCCGTCCTCCCTTAGCCGAGGAGTGTCCCTCGGAGATCGCCACCCTCTTGACCGAGTTCTCCAACATCAGCCCGGAGGACTTACCCCGTGGACTCCCTCCGAGTAGGGAGATACAACAAGCCATTGATCTTCTCCCGGGAGCACCCCTCCCCAACTTACCCCATCACTGTTTAAACCCCACTGAACACACTGAACTGCAGCGTCAAGTGGATGAACTCCTCACCAAGGGGTACGTTCGTGAGAGTCTAAGTCCCTGCGCGGTGCCCGCCTTGCTCACGCCCAAGAAGGATGGGTCATGGTGCATGTGTATGACAGCCGTGCCATCAATAGGATCACCATCAAGTATAGGTTCCCCATACCTAGGCATGATGATATGTTAGACTTAGTCTCCGGTGCATCGTGGTTTTCCAAACTTGATCTTCGTAGCGGCTGTCATCAAGTCCACATCCGCGAAGGTGATGAATGGAAAACCGCATTTAAGACCAAGGACGGTCTTTACGAGTGGCTCGTCATGCCATTTGGGTTATCTAACGCCTCATCTAGATTTATGCGCCTCATGACCCAAGTCCTCAAGCCCTACATGGGCAAGTTCCTGGTCGTCTATTTTGACGATATTTTGATTTTTAGTCGGTCCCCGCGAAGAGCACTTGGAGCCTCTTCGCTCCACCTTTGACCTCCTACGGAAGGAGCGCCTCTTCCTTAACACAAAGAAGTGCGCCTTCATGACAAATCGAGTCCACTTCCTGGGTTACATCATCTCGGATGAGGGTCTTTCTGTTGACCCGGCTAAAGTCGAAGCCATCCGACATTGGCCGGAACCCTGCACAGTCTCCGAGGTCCGCAGCTTTTTGGGCCTCGCTGGCTTTTATCGCCGTTTTATTCGGGGTTTCAGCACGATTGCATCCCCGCTGACCCAACGTCTGTCCAAGGATGACTTTGAATGGACCACCGCCACTCAACGTTCCTTCGACGCCCTTAGGGATGCCCTCACGACCGCACCTGTCTTGCGCCTCCCGGACTTCTCCAAAGTCTTTGAGGTTGCTTGCGACGCCTCCGGTACTGGGATTGGAGGTACCCTTAGCCAAGACGGCCACCCTATAGCCTTCTTTAGTGAGAAGTTGAATGCTGTCCGACAGCGTTATTCGACCTACGACAAGGAGTTTTATGCCATCGTTCAGTCGCTTCGTCTGTGGAGGCACTACCTCCTCCACCGTGAGTTTGTCTTGTACAGCGACCATCAAGCCTTGTCTTTCCTTAGTGCCCAGAAGAAATTGGGCGCCTGCCATGCCAAGTGGGTCGAGTACTTGCAACAGTACTCCTTTGTGATCAATCACAAGGCGGGTAAGGAGAATGTCGTCGCAGACGCTCTGAGTCGCGTCTGCACCCTTTTGTGTGTGATGTGCACCCGCATCAACACCTTTGACCACGTCAAGGAGGAGTATGCCACGTGCTCCGACTTCGGTGCCATCCATGCTGCCTTGGCTGAGTCTCCCGACCTCGAGTCCCCCTATCAATTGTGCGAAGGCTATCTTTTCTTGGGGAGCCGCTTGTGCATTCCCCACTCATCGCTTCAAGATCATCTTTTCCTCGAGCTACACGCGGGTGGTGCCACCGGCCATCACGGCCGCGACAAAACCCTTGAGATGGCGGAGGAACGCTTCTTTTGGCCCTCCCTCCGCCGGGACGTTGAGCGTATTGTGCGCCACTGCGGCACATGCCAAATGGCTAAACCTCGCCCCGCGAACACCGGCCTTTACACTCCGTTCTCGGTTGCTGATAGTCCTTGGAATGACCTTAGCATGGACTTTGTCCTAGGGCTACCCCGCACCGCCTCGGGCTTCGATTCCATCTACGTGGTTGTAGATCGGTTCTCGAAGATGGCCCACTTTATCCCCTGTTCACGGACAGAGGACACGTCCCACATCGCGCACCTCTTCTTCAAAGAGATTATCCGTCGCCATGGCCTCCCCAAGTCCATCGTGTCCGATCGTGACATGCGCTTTGTGAGCCACTTATGGCACTCACTTTGGGCCCTCATGGGCACCACTCTGAAGCTCTCCACAGCTTACCACCCTCAAACCGATGGTCAAATCGAAGTTGTTAACTGTAGTTTAGGCAACTTGTTCCGGTGCCTCATTGGCGACCACCCGAGGTCTTGGGACGCCATCCTTCCTATGGCAGAATTCGTGTATAATAGTGCAGCCAATAGGACTACGAGTCTTAGTCCCTTCCAAGTGGTTTCCGGCCGTCAGCCACGTAAACCCATTGACTTGCATGACCTGCCCATGGAGTCCCACCTTTCTGAGCATGCATACTCTTTCGCTCAGCATGTAGCTAGCTTTCATGAGGAAGTTCGGCATCGAATCTTTTTGGGCAATACTCGTAATGCTATGAGGACCAATGAGCACCGTAGGCCACAACACTTTTCTGTAGGTGAGCTAGTAAGGGTGCGCATCCACCCCAAGCGTGTTTCCCACCGAGCACATTTTAAGCTTCAGCCACGATACATGGGACCTTATGCGGTGGTACGAAGGATCGGCTCCAATGCCTATGTGCTGGATCTACTCGCAGAAATGGGCATTCATCCGGTCTTCAATGTGGCGGACCTCCTTCCCTTCTACGGTCCTTGAGAGGAGCCCTCGGACCCTGACGAGCCTTTATCCCCTAGTTCTCCGGAGGAGAACTCCTCAGAGCGCGCAGTGGAAGTTGATGCAGGAGCATATAACATGAAGGAAGGGGAAAATCTGGCACCGTTAGTGCCCCAAAAAATTTCCACAGAATGTTCTTCGGGTTACCCAGCGACGAAAGTCACGCCCCATGACTCCTGCGGACAGTTCTCCACAGAATGTTCCTCGGGTCACCCTGCGACGAAAGTCACGCCCCATGACTCCTGTGGACAGTTCTCCAGAGAATGTTCCTCGGGTCACCCAGCGACGAAAGTCACGCCCTGTGACTCCTGCGGACAGTTTTCCACAGAATGTTCCTCGGGTCACCCAGCGACGAAAGTCACGCCCCGTGACTCCTATGGACAGTTTTCCACAGAATGTTCCTCGGGTCACCCAGCAACGAAAGTCACGCCCCGTGACTCCTGCGGACAGTTCTCCACAGAATGTTCCTCGGGTCACCCAGCGACGAAAGTCACGCCTCGTGACTCCTGCGGATAACCACCCGAAGCTGCAGAACTGCCCCGACGACCTCACTTCGACGTGTACAACCCACCCTACCATGTCGCCCCACCTCATGAAGATCCAAAGGGGCCCAACAAGGTAGAAGTACGACGATCCCAAAGCCCATCTCACCCACCGGACCGCTTCGTGGGTGTTATCAGCCCACTCTCCATCCACACCGAAGTGATCCGGCCCAAGGATGCTACAAACCAGCCCCCGATGAGCCCAATTCCAGATGGGCCTCACAATCATATCAGCAACACGGCCCAAGAGAAGGCCGCGACGATCGTTACGCAGCCCAGTACTTCGAAATTCTGCTGCTTTGTCGCAATGTGCTCTGAGCGCGTCTAACCGCCGTCGCAGCCACCTCGTACGCTGAAGAATCAAAGGACCTGCGCCCCTGCAGGAGTAGATGGTAGTTGGTAGGATTATGTTCTGTTTTGTCTTTTTGTGGCAGCTTGACCACTTTTTGGTTGTTAGTTGTTGAGATGTTGTCCCCTTTGTCTTGTTTCCCCTCCTTATCTTATAAAAGAGAGGGGCTGGCCAGCATTCTCCCTAGTTCTCTTAGAGGTAGAGTTCTCCTGGTGAGTGAGTGTGCCTCCAGCATATGTGTGGAAGACGAAGTAGCATCATCTTCGACGTTTGTAAGAGTCGGCGACCGGCATCACGACTCAATTTCCTGCTTGTATCTCCTGCTTTTGAGAAGTAAATCCCACTGATCCGAGTGGGTCAGGTTCGCCTATTTTTACACGTTCTTTTCGAGTTGTGTTTTCGTTCGCCATCTCACCCACGAGCATCCGAGTATCGGAGTCATGGACGATTTCCCTGTTCGTTGGTTTGATCACTGGTGCATAGGTGCGCGATCTGACCCCGCGATCCGCAACCCCTATTCGTGCTTTGCTTAAAATTGCTCTAGAGGTTAGTGAGTGAATTTTAGTAATTTTGGGTGTCGTTGGATTTCTCTCGCATTAGTATTGCCTCGAAACGAATTTGCGCCGATTTCTTGTGTTTCTTGCTATACTTTCCGAGCGATTTGACTTCCCTTGTCTCAAGACTCTCTCACGATTTCTGTGCATTGTGTAAACAACGTAGAGGACGGCATTAAGGACCAACCCTCCTACAGTAGCTGCATCAACTAGCTGTCGCCAAAAAGGGGCGACCTAAACTTATAGGAAGTTTAGAATCCTCCTCCATCTCGGGAACATTGAAATCAATAGGAAAAAAACTTACCGACCTTGATAGACACATCCTCAAGAATACCTACCGGATGTCGTATAGAGCGGTCGACTAGCTGTAGAGAAATAGAAGTGGGCTTAAGATCTCTAAATGTCCAGCTTCTTACAAATCGAGTATGACATCAAGCTGACACTAGCCCCTAAATCACATAAAGCATAGTTAATAGACAAATCACCAATCAAACAAGGAATAGAAAAACTCCTTGGATTTTTAAGCTTTGGTGGCAATTTATTCTGAATTATTGCACTGCACTCCTTAGTGAGTGCGACCGTTCCATGTACTTCCAACTTCCTCTTATTGGACAATATTTCTTTTAAAAATTTGGCGTGTGAAGGCATCTGCGACAATGCATCGGTGAAAGGAATATTAATATAAATCTTTTTGAGTACCTCTAAAAATTTTTTAAATTGCTTGTCGAGTTTAGCTTTTGCCAATCTTTGAGAAAAGGGTACTGGTGGTTTGTAGGGAGGTGGTGGTATATAAACTAGCTCTGGCTCCCTATCTTGCGAAGATATTTCTCCATCATTTCCCTGTTCCTTAGTGATTCCAGAATCCTGAAACTCCTGGTCTTGCGTTGTGTCAGGTGCCCTTGGCTCTTCCAACTATTTCCCACTGCATGTTGTAATGGTATTGTATTGCTTGCATGGGTTTACCTCTAGTTTCCCTGGTAGTCTACCTGTCAGTCTACTTGAAGAACTAGCATGCTGAGCTATATGAGTCTCCAAGATCTTTTGATGGGTTTTCATAGATTCTATTTTGGAAGTTAGATTCTTGATAGACTCGCCGACATGTCTAAAATCTTGTCTGAAATCCTCATTTTGTTTGGTCTGAGTGGCAATAAATTACTCAAGTAGAATCTCCATGTTCGAATTTTGAGGGGCTTGAGGTTGATTATACTGCCTCTACTAAAAGCCAGGGGGGCTGTCGATTGTTACCTTGAGGCGCTTGATTTTGATTGCTCCTCCAAGAGAGATTGGGATGGTTCCTCCACCCACGGTTATAAGTACTCAAGTATGGGTCATTCTGAGATCTCCCATTATAATTCCCAATGGCGTTAGCTTGCTTAGAGTTGCTCTCACCCTGTGTGGAATCTCCCAACTGACATTCTTGTATATAATGCCCTACATTATCACAAATCTCACACGAAACAAAATTAATAGTGGCAGGATTTAAATTCAAAGAATCAATTTTATGAGTTAGGGAATTGACCTTGGCGGCAAGCGAAGTGATAGCATCTAAATCATACCTACCTGATGCCTTGGAAGACGGCCCTCTCTCACTTGTCCACTGACAATGGTTCAAAGCCATTTATTCAAATAAATTCATTATATTCTCCACACTTTTATTCATTATTGCGTCACCAGCGGTAGTGTCAACTGTCGTATGAGTATTATAATTCAATTCATTATAGAATGCATAAATAATTACCTACTTGTCATGGCCGTGGTGTGGGAACATCCTCTGAAGTTCTTTAAATTGATCCCATGCCTCGAATAGCGATTCTCCTTCTTTCTGGACAAAACTCGTAATCTGGTTCCTAAGCTATGCGGTCTTACTTAGTAGAAAGTATTTTACTAGGAAAGCATTGGAAAGCTCATCCCAAGTTGTTATGGAACCTGGCTGATGAGAGTGAAGCCTTGCACAAGCCCTATCCCTAAGAGAAAAAGGAAAAAGTTTGAGTCGCAAAGTATCATTAGAAACACCATTTATTTTTAATATGTCACAGTATTCAAGAAAGGTGCATATTAGGATCCTCATACAGCAAGCCTCCAAACTGGTTCTGCTAAACCATGGAAAGTAGAGATGACTTGATTTCAAAATTATTCACCACACTGTTAGGGCGAGCAATACTAGAGTGAACCCCTTGCATGTTTGGTGCTGTGTAATCCTTTAAAGATCTCTGATCACTCATCTTAGGTTTCTGTGATGTTTCCTTTGCTAGTTGCTTTCTGCGGAAGTGGAATGTTCTTTTGATCTCCGGATCTTACTCAAATAGATTCCTAGAACACTTGGGCATAAACAATCAATAGTTAGAACTTAGATGGAAGACAGACAATGTATTTAAACACAAATTAAGCAGAAATAAAAAAATAAAGAAAAGAAAACAAAAGTCTAGTCTATAAATCCTTAGGTGAAATCAATATTGGCGAAATTGGTCCCGGCAACAGCACCAAAAACTTGATGTTATCCGCAAGTGCACAGAAATATTGAAGTAATAAAAATATCGATCCCACAGAGACCAATGGTCAAGTACCAACTTATCTTAGGGTCGTTAGCTAGACGATTCAGAAAAAGGTTTAAATTTTGTTTACAAGAGTATAAAAGCACAAATAGGTTGTAATCGATTTGATGGAAATTCAGGATTTCGGGTTCACCACACTATGTTTCATGACTTTTCTAATTAAGAGTATCTTAAGAAGGATTTACTGTGTTGAAAGGAATTTATTCACATGTACAGATTGTCGTCTCTCAGTAGTACAATCCGGTGTCTATCCGAATTAATCCCCTACTCTCGTGGTTATTAATTCAAGATAGACAAGTTGATTCGAACACGAGAGTAGTTCGAATCAGCTTGAGAGATTTTATAGATTTGTCAAAGACTCATTGGGTCTATCTCGAATTAATAACCACAAGAGTCAGAGATTAATTCGGATAGACACCGTATTGTACTGCTGAGAGGGGGCAATCTGTACTTGCAAATAAATCACCTTCAACACAGTAAATCCTTCTTAAGATACTCTTAATTAGAAAAGTCATGAAAAATCGTGTGGTGAACCCGAAATCCTGAATTTCCATCAAATCGATTACCATCTATTTGTGCTTTTATACTCTTGCAAATGAAATTTAAACCCTTTTCTGAATCGTCTAGGTAACGACCCTAAGATAAGTTGGTATTGGCCATTGGTCTCTATGGGATCGATATTTTTATTAATTCGACGTTTCCATGCACTTGTGGATAACATCACTCACCATGCATTTCTCTACAACTTCATATTCTAGAGAAAGTATGATTAGGTAAAGATGTCTCTTATACACATATGAGAATCTTTGGATGTAAAGCATTTGTGCATATTCCAAAATATGAGAGGTTTAAGCTAGATGTGAAGACCCATCAATGCATATTTCTTGGTTATGGCCATGATGAATTTGTGTACAAATTATATGATTCTGTTCAGAAGAAGATTATTTGGAATAGATATGTAGTTTTTGTAGAAGATCAAACAATGCAAGACATTAACAAGAATGAGAGTGAGTTTTCTCAACTTAATAATGACTTGATTGATTTAGATCTTGTTCCTCATACACTAGAACCTATTCAAAATGAAACATGAGGTGATCGTTATAATTTGGTTGAGACTAGTTCTTCTACACATGTTGATGTTCAAGAAGATGATGAAATGAGGGTGATTAGTTCCCTGAATCAGATGCTTCAGAACCTATTATACCTCTTAGGAGGTCCACTAGAGATAGACAACCTTCTACTAGGTATTCTCTAAATGAGCACATGTTATTGATTGATGGGGGAGAACTTGAATGTTATGATGAAGTTGTGGAAGATGAACACAAGAAATAGTGGCTTAAAGCATGGCAGATGAGATGAGATCTCTTCAAGAGAATCATACATTGGATTTGATAAAGCTAACTAAAGGTAAAAGAGCTTTGAAAAATATGTGGATATATAAACTAAAGCAAGATGTGAATACATTAGTTCCATGATACAAAGCTAGACTGGTTGTTAAAGGATTCTCAAAGAAAAAGAGTGTTGATTTTGATGAGATATTTGCTCCAGTTATTAAGATGTCATCTATTCGTGTTGTTCTTACCTTAGCATCTAGTCTTGATGTAAATGTTGAGCAAATGGATGTGATGACAGCTTTCCTTCATGGTGATCTTGAGGAAGAGATTTATATGGAACAACCAAAGAGCTTTGTAGTTAAGGGCAAAGAGGGCTATGTATGCAAATTGAAGAAAAGCCTTTATGGCTTGAAGCAGACACCAAGCCAATGTATAAGAAGTTTGAATCAGTTATGGGAGAGCAAGGCTACAAGAAGACTACTTTGATCACTATGTATTTGTGAAAAGATTTAGTAGTGATGATTTTATTATTTTACTGCTTTATGTTGATGACATATTTATTGTTGGCCGGAATGCTTCTAGGATCAATTAGTTGAGCAAGAGCTTTGCCATGAATGAGTTAGGACAAGCAAAGTAAATACTTGGTATGAGGATATACCAAGATAGAGCCAATAAGAAATTGACACTTTCATAAGAAACATATATTGAGAAAGTACTTCAAAGGTTCAACATGGAGTCTAAAATAGTTAGCAGACCACTTGCTACTCACTTTAAATTGAGTGTTAAACAATGTCCTTCTACTAAGGAAGAGAAGAAGAGCATGTTGAAAGTTCCATATGCTTTAGTAGTTGGAAGCTTGATGCATACTATGGTATGCACGAGACCAGACATAGCTCATGATGTGGGTACAGTTAGTAGATTTCTTTCAAATCTAGGTATGGAGCATTGGAATTAAGTAGATTATGAGGTATCTACGAGGCACTTCTAATTTGAAACTTACTCTTGGTAATGAGAAGTCCTTTGCTTATTGGTTATACTGATTCAGACATAATTGGAGATGTTGATTCTCGTAAGTCTACTTCATGTTATTTGATTACTTTTGGTGGAGAAGCTATGGCTTGACAATTTAGACTTCAAAAATGTGTTGCAATTTTTTACTACTGAAGCAAAATTTATTGTAGCTGTTGAAGCTTGCAAGAAATTGCTTTGGATGAGGAAGTATGTTGAGAAGCTTGGCTTTCAGCAAGAGAAATATGTTCTATTTTTTGATAGTTAGAGTGATATTCACCTTGCTAAGAACTCTACATTTCATGTAAAGTCAAAGCATATTGATGTGAAATATCATTGGATAAAAGATATATTGAATTTCAAATTATTGTTAATTGAGAAAATTCATACTGATCAGAATGGTTTAGATATGATGACTGAAGCATTGCTTAGAGAGAAGCTTGAAGTTTATCGTTTGATTGCTGGGATGACAAACCCCTCCACATAGTTATGGGGGGGAGATTTGTTGGGTGAGTTTCCCTCCTATAGAGAGGATATCTCATATTTGGTTAAACTCATATAATGACACTTGTGATTTTATCCATATGTAGGGTAATTTTGTCACTTATTATTGTCATTAGGGTTTTCTTTTGAGGTTTAGGTTAGTAGCCACGTTTTAGCACTAGAGAGTATGAAATGAAAAGAGGAGAGGAGAAAATTCATAGACAAGCTATGAACTTAAGGCAATCTGCGTAAATCAGCCGCCGAGAAAAGTTCACTGTTAAATCGGTCTCAAATTTTAAGAGAATGTTCTGACTTATTGCTCTTCAATCTGAATGGTCGGATCGTTGAACTGATATCTCTACCTCTTGCAGTTTGCTCAGAACCAAAATTAATTCTCTAGGTGGAATCTGCACTTTGTTTCTCTCTTGTATTTGCTTCCAACTTCGAGTCAATGATTTTTTTGATATCCAAGGTTATTCTTGATGATGTTGTTCAGCTCCTAGATGCTCTACGAAGAATTATTGAATTCATTGATTGATTTAGTAGAGATTTTGGAGGACTGCAATATGTGGTTTTTACTCCTCAACTTGAGGAGGTTTTCCATGTAAAACTTCTTTATGTTCTTTGTTTGATACTCTTTCTAGCGCTATCGTATCTGAGTTTTGTTGCTTGTGAGTATTAAGTTATTACTTGGTTGGTATGTGAACCTATTATTGTTGGTGAATACATTGTGTTACATTATACAGCTGATATTTATTGTTAAATCTAGTAACTTGCTTTACTATTCTCTCGCAACACATGTATGCCATGATTGTCTCCTAATTCTCTCAATGTATCGCAACAAATTGCAGTGGATGACGACGTGAGCAGGGGAAGAAGATAGGATTCAGCCCTTGCGGTTGATCAAAGCTCCTAGGAGGCCAAAAGAAGCTGCATCGCACCACAAGTGGAATCGCTCCATTTTTTTTCAAATCTAAGTTCTGTTCTTTCTTGACTTCCAAACAAAATGGGAGTTACATATTTATAATCACATGGACATTTTGGAAGACGACACATCCCATCCATTAGAATTGTATAATAATAAAAGAAAAACAACAATAACAAACATCATTAGCATATGATCAATCTGTCCGATAGTATAGGGACTCCTAATGGGTCATGTATGATTGTGTGTGTTGGGAAACCCCGGGGACATTTTACAATTTTCAGAGTTATGGACATACATTTTTCGTAGCGGAAGAATGTCCCCGAAACAGGCCAGTCCCAAAAACCTAGTGAAGATCGCAAGCAAGAGAGTCGACACGATGAGTTAGGAAATACCTTAAGAGCAATGTAGAGCGATGCCGATGTAGGCGCCCAAGTGTGCGCCCTCTGCAGTCTCACACACACGGATCTCTTGAGTTCTCTTCTCCCACGCCCGGTGCTAGCCTCGGGAAGAAGATCCAAGCCTTAGTTCTCTTCTTGAATGCTTGCGCCACCTCCAAGGTAGAAGCGCCAATTGAAGAAGAAGAGAGGAGAAGGGAGAATGCCGCCAAGCCTTTCCTTCTCTTGCGCTAAGGAGGAAGAAGGGAAGAAACTCGCGGTTATGGAAGAAGATGCGCCCTTGTCCCAAGCCTTTCGCCCCTCTCCTTGTGTTCACGCCTTCAAGGATTGATTTTTAACCAATAAGAGGGGGCGGCTAGGGTCACTTATATAGAGCTAGAGGCGGTTAGGGCAAGGGTTGAGATCATGACAAGTGTATGGCTTGGATGAGAAGGATTGAGGTAAGGAAAGTCTCCAAGACTTTACCATAAACCTTATTCAACCTTTCCATAAGCTACCAAGCCTTGCCTTGTGCGCCAAGGCCTAGCCTTGCGCCCCAAGCAATGCCTTAATGCATTCACACAATCAATGGGAGAGGGCTAGGCGCATAAAGCTTCCTTAATGAAGCAAATTTGCCATCCAAACCCCATTATGCCCCCTAGGCGCCAATGGGCTTGGCTTCCTCCCCATTATACCCTTTTAGCCTATTGCCTCTTCATGACAACTTATTATTGGGCCTCATTGGATAATGAGCTAGCCCAAACTTCATTACATGGGTTGATTAAGCACTTGGATCCAATCCAATGCAACCCTAATCCAAATGTGACCAACCATGGTCAAATACGGGTCAACCTGCCAAAAATGAAGTTTGGCTCCAATAATATTCTTCCATCTCATCAGGCCCATTGGCGCTGATGAAATCTCCCAATTAGATCCGAGTTATCCAATAACTCGATCATAAGGCTTCCCGATCAATACGAGAACTCAAGTATCAAGGTGTGCGACCCTGTAGGTTCCTCTGACGCTGGCAGTGCTGACCAGAGGTCATCACAAGCAGTGAGTGGCACCTAGCAGTGCATCGCTGCTACCCAGGTCATTGGAATGGATATCGACATCGACATCCCCATCATCGCAACTAGGTACAGATGCATTACAGTCTCTTTGCCGAACTGATATCCGATTGGACAAGTGTGTCACCACTTGTTTTTATCCAATCACATGGCTATGACTAAAACAGGTTCTCACCTGGGTATGGCCATACACTCTCAATCATAGAACCATAAAGGAGCTCCATGGATATCATACTTCCTTAGGGAAGGGGCAAATCCTATGTCTGTCCATTGATCTTCTCATATGGGTCGTGACATGCTCAATAACAACCGTTATGACCTCCCAGCTACGGCAAGGTGTTAGGTTGTATCAAAGCAAGTCCCTAATCATATAGAATGATCAATGACCTCAAGTCAAGGGATCAATGCATCTCCTGTCACTTATGAGGATAACTCATGACACCAAGTCATAGCCTCATAGCGGGTCTATCCAGTATATCCCCAATGATATACCCATGCGTCTGCGTTAGCACCACGTGCCTAACCAGCCCACATACCAGTCTCACAAGTACCATAGCTGTCCCATATCCACTAAGGTACATCGACTGGGGATTATAATTCGAGCATAGATCCAATCTGTCTCCAGGGACATTATCATGTAAGTACACAATTGCAGGTGTAGTCAAACATTGATAACGACAATGCTAGAATGATATATAAATATCAGTGTCAAGTAGTACATAAGTTGACCAAAACTAGGTCCTAGGGCATATACACCAACAATCTCCCACTTGCACTAAGACCTAGAGGTTGAGCAACCTCAACCCCATATCTCTAGTACGACCATCATGCTTCTGCTGCGCCAAAGCCTTGGTCAATGGGTCGGCTAGATTGCTCTCTGTGTCAACTCTTCTAATCTTGACATCACCTCGATCAATGATCTCTCTGATCAGGCGAAATCTCCTGAGTATGTGTTTGGACCTTTGATGAGACCGTGGTTCCTTAACATGTGCAGTTCCCATTGTTGTCATAGTAGAGCTCAATGGGATCCATTGCACTTGGAACCACCTGAAGTTCAGAAAAGAATTTCCTGATCCAAACGGTTTCATTGGCTGCCTCAGAAGCAACCACATACTCAGCTTCGGTTGTAGAATTAGCTATGGTGGATTGCTTGAAGCTCTTTCAGCATACAGCACCTCCAACCATTTTAAACAAATAGCTGGTCTGCGATCTGAAGTCGTCAGGATCAGACTGGAATGATTCATCAGTGAAGCCCTGCACACTGAGCTCTTCCAATCCCCATAGACCATATAGAATAAATCCTTAGTCCTTTTCAGGAAACTCAAGGATATTCTTTACAGCCACCCAGTGCTGCAAACCTGGATTGGATTGGTATCGGCTGGTTATGCTTACAGCATAACCCACATCTGGTCTAGTACACAGCATTGCATACATGATTTATCCCATTGCCGAAGCATAGGGAATTCGACTCATGTTATCCCTCTCAGCCCGTGTTGTAGGACACTGGCTCTATGAGAGAGTAAGGCCATCTCTCACTGGAAGGTATCCTTTCTTGGATTGCTCCAAGTTGAACCTCTCCATGACCTTATCAATGTGGGTACTCTGACTAAGGGCCAAGAGCCTCTTGGATCTATCCCGGTAGATCCTCACGCCTAGAATATAGGCGGCCTCCCCTAAGTCCTTCATCTCGAAACACTTCCCTAACCATGTCTTCATAGCTTGAAGACTAGGGATGTCGTTTCCGATGAGTAGTATGTCATCGACATACATGACCAGAAAAGTCATCAAGCTCCCACTGAATTTTCTGTATACACAGGCGTCATCTTCACTTTTGATAAAGCCATAATCTCTCACAGTTTCATCAAATCGAAGATTCCAACTTCGAGATGCTTGTTTTAATCCATAAATGGATTTCTTTAGCTTGGAGACTTTACTAGTATCTGCAGGATGGATGAAGTCATTAGGTTGTGTCATATACACATCCTTAGTTAGCTTCCCGTTAAGGAATGCTGTCTTCACATCCATCTGCCATATCTCATAGTCATGATATGCAGCTATACCAAGCAGAATCCGAATGGATTTGATCATGGCAATTGGCGAGAAGGTTTCATCATAGTCCACCCCGTGGACTTGTTTAAATCCTTTAGCCACTAGTCTACCCTTATAGGTAACTATTTTGCCATCCATGTCTGTCTTCCTCTTGAAGACCCATTTACACCCTATGGGTTTAACCCCATCAGGCAGCTCAACCAAATCCCAGACTTGGTTAGCCGACATGGAATCCATCTCGGATCGCATGGCCTCAAGCCATCTCTCGGAGTCCGGTCCACTGACCGCCTCATCATAAGTCCTGGGTTCATCCTCCATGATGAAGATCCCGTCGTGTTGGGTCGGCCGCGACCCATACCTCTCAGGTGCACGACGAAACCTCCCATACCTACATGGGGCCTGTGTCTGAGCCTCGGGCTGCCTAGCAATGGGTGCACGCGGCTCAGATTCCATCTCGTTGTCTTTGTGGTTGCACTTGGTCCTCATCCAAGTCAAACTTCCTCCCACTAACTTCTTTCATGAGAGATTCTTTATCTAGAAAGACAGCACCCCAAGCAACAAAAACTTTGTTCTCGATTGGGACATAGAAGTAGTATCCTTTAGTTTCCTTAGGATACCTCACAAACACACATTTATCAGATCTAGGTTCTAGCTTGCTAGAATCCTGACGTTTGACATAAGCCTTACATCCCCAGATCCTGATAAAAGTGAGATTTGGGTGTCTCCCACTCCATACCTCGTATGGAATCTTTGAGACACTCTCAGATGGAACATTATTCAGTATTAGAGAAGCTGTCTCTAGTGCATGTCCCCAGAATGAGGGAGGTAGAGTTGCATGACTCATCATAGATCGAACCATGTCCAACAAAGTTTGATTTCTCCTTTCAGACACATCATTCCATTGAGGTGTTCCAGGAGGAGTGAATTGGGATATGATCCCACACTCTCTTAGATAATCAAAGAACTCACCGCTCAGGTACTCTTCACCACGATCTGATCGAAGAGCCTTAATGGATCTACCAAGCTGGTTTTCTACTTCACGTCTAAACTCCTTAAATTTCTCAAAGGATTCAGACTTATGTCTCATCAGATAGACATAACCATATTTACTGAAGTCATCAGTAAACGCGATGAAGTAGTTGTACCTTCCTCTGGCTTGTTTATTGAAAGGCCCATACACGTCAGTATGTATGAGATTTAATAAACCTCCTGCCCTCTCACCAGTCTTGGTGAAGGGCGCCTTTGTTATTTTTCCTAATAAACAAGGTTCACAAGTATCAAATTCCTCCAAGGAACTTGAATCTAACAACCCATTTTCATGGAGTTGTCGAATGCGATTCTTGTTTATATGGGCTAATCGACAATGCCATAGGAAAGCACCAACTGAACCACTCAGTTTGATCCTTTTATGTTACAAATAGAGCTAACCATGTCCAAGACATGCGGACCATTGCTCAAAGTACCCTTCCCATAAAACATGTTTGCAAAAGAACATAAGTTCTCTTTTGTTTCAAACCTAAATCCTTTCTTTGCCAAGCAAGGAGTGGATACAATGTTTTGGTAAGGGAAGGTACATAATAGCAATTGTCTAGCTTTAACTGAAGTCCAGAAGGCAGGGAGAGAAACTCCTACAGCAACAGCAGCAACTTGTGCCCTGTTACCTATCCGTAGGTCAATCTCTCTAGGCCTTACTGATCTATCCTTTCTGAGCCTTTGCATATTTGTACAAATATGAGCTCTACATGCGGTATCCAATACCCATGTCATAGGAGTAAAAAGGTTGACTTTGGTAACATAAATACCTGAGCATGAAGACAAGGCCTTGCCTTTCTTCTCCTCATTCTGAAGTTGCAACATGTCCTTCAACATGTGAGGTGGCCCTCCACATGAATAGCACCTATTATTCCTGATCATATCCATCTTTAATTTCAGTTCCTTGGTCAAGCCTTTCGGCTCAACACACTGAATATCAACTTTAGGAGAATTGAGCTCAACCAATTCATCAAAGAGCTGCCCTAGATTAACAATAATCTCAGAGGTACTCTTTGATTCATATCACACTCTAAATTCAGGTGACACGTTGGTTAGCAACCTCCAAAGTATCAATCTGATGCTTTATCATAAGCATCCCTCTCAGCCGCTGAGGCCGAGCATGGAAGTGGCTCAGGAAAAGGACGCTCAAGGACACAAAGCTTCGTTTTGAGCTCGAGTACGATTCTCAAGTTCATATACCAATCCAGTAAGTTGGATCCAGCCAACTTATCCCTTTCCAGGGGAGATCGCAGTGACCAACTGCTATTGTTTACAGCCATTGTTCCACAACAACCAAGAAACAGCAGATTAGTACTACTTCGAGTCATTTAAATTGGACTTGTTTTAAATGACCATGGCTCCCACTATTTTTAATCGAATTGACAACCCACAAAGTCAATCGAGAAATCCAAGATTTCCTAGTGAGATGAGATCCTCATTCCACACAGGGCTTTGCGTCCCACGAGGGTGGGATGAGATGCACAAAGTGACCCATGTTTCCTAAGGTGGGCTCGCCGGCCGATTGCTCCAAGCAATTCCCCTTATTGAGACAGTCTAGGCATTTCATGTCCAGCGAGGGCTGGATACAGCATGAAACCCTAACCTCTCAACGTTGCCTCTAGAGTTCATCATGTGCCTAGCACACATGAAAATCTAGTCAAGTCCATTCCTAACCGTTATGCCCAGGGCCAACGAGTTTCCTTGCGAAGGCACGCCCAGGTTAAAACTGGACTGGGGAAACCATTGCCACCACGCACTTTCTAAAGATAAGTGGGTGTGTCCCACGAGGGTGGGAAACAATTCACAACACCACTGATCGATAGCTTAGTGAGGGCTACGCGTTAGAAGGCTACTAGACTTGATATTTTAATTGAGCGTTTTGTTTAAGGTCTCATCATCTCAGTTTTATCTTATGTCTATCATTACAGGCGTGTAATCCTATGGTGATAACATAACAATAAAACATCACAGGCATGCTTTAGCTTTTGTAAAGAAAGCAATAAAAGGATGATGTGATCATAGCCCATTCAAGACATTGAACCAATCCATGCCAAAAAGGGGTTCAACTCTTGACCTAGGATTCAAGCCCCAAGACGAGACCTTGCCTAGCCGACCTCTAGCTCTATCTTCAAGGTTGGCTCCAAGGTCCTTCTCTCATGGTTTAGCTCTCAAACCCTAGGGGTACACCCACAAGGTTCGGCCAATGCCATGGTCTTCCTCCAAGGAAGGTGCGCCATCTAGCAAGCCACAAGAGGGATAGCACACAAGCACAAGGCTCGGCCAATCCTAACTTGCGCCCCCATACTAGGATGTGCCACCTTTGAAGCTTGTTGCGCCATCAGGCAAGGATGCGCAACCAAGCAAGCATGCACCTTGCTCCAAGTAGATGCGCCACCCTAATCTTCTTCTTAGTTAAAAGCAAAAAGAAAAGCGACACGCAGGCCTCACAAGGATACATCACAGGAATGCAAGAGGGGGTTGACTAATGATCACAACACCATGCACAATCAAGGTATTTACTCATGCAATTCTACATGCTCATGAAAAACATAAAATCTGAAATTTTACTTTTTCATAAAACCAGTTTCTTTTTCTCATGTTCTTCTCACAAATCCTTTGGTTTATTGCGATTTATTTTTCATGATGATTTCAGAGATCCTTTCGGCTGGCAATTTTGTCATATCAAGAGACTTGGCCAGTCCGAAGACACAATGCCCGTCCTACTTGACAAAATTACGTGCGCCTTTGATCTTTAAATCAAACAAGAAAAATAGTCCAAAAATTCCAAAAGAGATTGAGAGGATGATAGAAACAAGAAACCCTAATTTTTCTACTTTTAGAAAAAACGTTTGCCATGCATCATGCTATTTACGAAAATAGAGATATGGCATGTGAGCATGGAAGAAAAGCATAAAACATCGTTCGAGTCTTGCAAGTCCCTCTGATACCACTGTTGGGAAACCCCGGGGACATTTTACAATTTTCAGAGTTATGGACATACATTTTTCGCAGCGGAAGAATGTCCCCGAAACAGGCCAGTCCCAAAAACCCAGTGAAGATCGCAAGCAAGGGAGTCGACACGATGAGTTAGGAAATACCTTAAGAGCAATGTAGAGCGATGCCGATGTAGGCGCCCAAGTGTGCGCCCTCTGCAGTCTCACACACACGGATCTCTTGAGTTCTCTTCTCCCACGCCCGGTGCTAGCCTCGGGAAGAAGATCCAAGCCTTAGTTCTCTTGAATGCTTGTGCCACCTCCAAGGTAGAAGCGCCAATTGAAGAAGAAGAGAGGAGAAGGGAGAATGCCGCCAAGCCTTTCCTTCTCTTGCGCTAAGGAGGAAGAAAGGAAGAAACTCGCGGTTATGGAAGAAGATGCGCCCTTGTCCCAAGCCTTTCGCCCCTCTCCTTGTGTTCACGCCTTCAAGGATTGATTTTTAACCAATAAGAGGGGGCGGCTAGGGTCACTTATATAGAGCTAGAGGCGGTTAGGGCAAGGGTTGAGATCATGACAAGTGTATGGCTTGGATGAGAAGGATTGAGGTAAGGAAAGTCTCCAAGACTTTACCATAAACCTTATTCAACCTTTCCATAAGCTACCAAGCCTTGCCTTGTGCGCCAAGGCCTAGCCTTGCGCCCCAAGCAATGCCTTAATGCATTCACACTATCAATGGGAGAGGGCTAGGCGCATAAAGCTTCCTTAATGAAGCAAATTTGCCATCCAAACCCCATTATGCCCCCTAGGCGCCAATGGGCTTGGCTTCCTCCCCATTATACCCTTTTAGCCTATTGCCTCTTCATGACAACTTATTATTGGGCTTCATTGGATAATGAGCTAGCCCAAACTTCATTACATGGGTTGATTAAGCACTTGGATCTAATCCAATGCAACCCTAATCCAAATGTGACCAACCATGGTCAAATACGGGTCAACCTGCCAAAAATGAAGTTTGGCTCCAATAATATTCTTCCATCTCATCAGGCCCATTGGCGCTGATGAAATCTCCCAATTAGATCCGAGTTATCCAATAACTCGATCATAAGGCTTCCCGATCAATACGAGAACTCAAGTATCAAGGTGTGCGACCCTGTAGGTTCCTCTGACGCTGGCAGTGCTGACCAGAGGTCATCACAAGCAGTGAGTGGCACCTAGCAGTGCATCGCTGCTACCCAGGTCATTGGAATGGATATCGACATCGACATCCCCATCATCGCAACTAGGTACAGATGCATTACAGTCTCTTTGCCGAACTGATATCCGATTGGACAAGTGTGTCACCACTTGTTTTCATCCAATCACATGGCTATGACTAAAACAGGTTCTCACCTGGGTATGGCCATACACTCTCAATCATAGAACCATAAAGGAGCTCCATGGATATCATACTTCCTTAGGGAAGGGGCAAATCCTATGTCTGTCCATTGATCTTCTCATATGGGTCGTGACATGCTCAATAACAACCGTTATGACCTCCCAGCTACGGCAAGGTGTTAGGTTGTATCAAAGCAAGTCCCTAATCATATAGAATGATCAATGACCTCAAGTCAAGGGATCAATGCATCTCCTGTCACTTATGAGGATAACTCATGACACCAAGTCATAGCCTCATAGCGGGTCTATCCAGTATATCCCCAATGATATACCCATGTGTCTGCGTTAGCACCACGTGCCTAACCAGCCCACATACCAGTCTCACAAGTACCATAGCTGTCCCATTTCCACTAAGGTACATCGACTGGGGATTATAATTCGAGCACAGATCCAATCTGTCTCCAGGGACATTATCATGTAAGTACACAATCGCAGGTGTAGTCAAACAATGATAACGACAATGCCAGAATGATATATAAATATCAGTGTCAAGTAGTACATAAGTTGACCAAAACTAAGTCCTAGGGCATATACACCAACAGTGTGAGCCCAATGTCCTGATCCTCATCACCTCCTCACTCTTCACAATTGTTGATTATGGAGGATGAGTTTTGTGCACATTGTCGCTCTTTCGTCTTCACCAATTGCAAACTGCCCAAGCCGATGATTGAACAAGTGCTAATTTTCTCTTAATTTGAATTAGAATAAAAAATGAATTTATTTTGAACCGATGATTAAACAAAGCTAATGGAGTAACGAAAAATGAAGTTAAAGATGACGTGCAAATTAGATGACATGGAACGATCGGCCAAATCAAAATAACTTAATATCAATTAATTATTTACGCAATTAACTCGAAAAGAAACGTGGCACTTGACGGGGTAGACCAGTCAAAGCTCAAACGTGTCGTCCATCTCCAACTCCCCCGCAGCCGCCGACTCCTCCTCGTCGCCCACAAACAGATACGGATTCCTCTCCACCGGCCGGAAATTATGAAACACGAACAAGTAAAACGCGAAGCTGGCCCCCTCCATGGCCGCGTACGCGCACCACTGGTACCTGTAATCGAGTAGCTTACCCAAGGCGGGGACGACGATCCTGGTGAAGTAGAGGTAGCTGACGACCACCAAGTAGAATTGCTTGAAGAGGTTCAGCTTTTCGAGGTTTCGAGCCGCCTTGCCGTCGGATTTGGACGCTTCACGGAGGCTGTTGATGGACCAGACGACGGGGAAGATGACGGCGCAGCAGCAGATGATGTCCACCAGCAGGAAGATTTGGTTCCACTTGAGCCAGCCCCTGGTCGACGGGCCCGTCTCGCCGATTACTATCGAGGCGATGTTCTCGATCACTTGCATCGGAATAACCATCTTGAGCACGTTCTTCTCTCGATCCTGAGTCCAGCGTTAGCGGATTTCTAGCTTGTTAATCATCTAATTACGTGCTTGATTATTATCGATGAATTTACATAAAGAAATATGTGTAATTGCTGGCGACGAACCTGTAAGTAGGGCTTCAGGAATGACCAGCCCGTGCCGATGAGGACGATGACGGTGAACAGCAGCACCCCCTTGAAGAAACCGAACACGTAGAACGCCACGTCCCAACCGTGCGGCGTTCCCGTCCTCTCCACGAACCAAAGGTCCTCCGCCGCGCACAGCAGCTTCAGCCCCTTGAACAGCAGCAGCGCTCCCATCATCACATGGATCTTGTCCACCGTCGCTCTCTCCTTCACGCACACCACCACCCACGCCACCAGGAACGCCAAGTACACCAGGAAGAACCCGAAGTACATCGCCGCCAGTGGCTTCCTGCCCGCAGGCAGGTAGTCTTTCAGCCCATCGTCACGCACGTTGTACATCTCGGTGTGCACCTCCATGGATACCTCAACGCCGGCGGTGCAGCTGCCGAAGAGAAGGCTGTACTCGTCGGCGCCGGCGACGGTCACGGAGCGAGTGAGGCTGGCTCTGGCATCGAGGTCTTGGAAGCGGAGGACGGGCGTGACGAAGCGGCTCGCCAGAAGGCAGAAGTGGGTGCCGTCGGCGTGCTCGGACTCGTTGGCGATACTGGTGAAGAACCAGGCGGGGACGAGGAAGAAGCCCATGGTAGTGGGGTCGACCGCGGCATCGACCTTGGATGGGAGCTTCCAAGAGACATGGCGGACGGAGACGATGGCGCGGCCGCCTCGGTCGAAGCCGAACTGCTCGAAGAGTATGAGTGCGCGCGAGTCGGATTCGATTCGGATGTTCTTGATCTCGGAGAGGGCGAAGGGGAGGGCGGAGAGGAACAAGAGGAAGAGGGATAGAAGATATTGATTACTCTTGAGGGGGATTGGAGGTTCCATGAGGATGAGAGTAATTAATTAATTGATATGAAGAAATGAAGCGATGAAGAGGACTAATTGGGGGAGGGAGATGGTGAATTGGCGATTAGTGAGGCGAGACGTAGATGATCGCCATGGGCGGGCATGGTTTTTAGGGGATCATTGACTGTTTCGCACGAAAAATTTAATAACGTGGCCATTAGAACAGAAATAAAATGTTTGAGCATTACTGATCAAGAACATACCTTTCAGATGACAATTTTTCACTCACTTGTTTATAATGCTTATAATTTTAATAAAAATTGCTTTAACCCACACACACCGATATTAATTATATTACTTGGATCGGTGTTTATATATTTAATTTTTTTTAAAAAAAATTATTTTAAAATTATATATATATATATATATATATATATATATATATATATATAATCACTAATCTTTTGAAATACAAATACAGTAATACATAATATTTATATATTTAATTTATTTTAAAAAATATCAACTTACAATTTTCAACAATTTATTCATAACAATTAAATATTTTTTTAAAAAAATGAGTGTAAATGCATAGCTAAATTTGTTTTTTCCCTCTCTTTCGTGTGTGTTTCCCTTTTTCCTTCACTTCGACAGGATCGTCTAAGTCCTAGTCCAGGATCAATCTAGTGCCGGCCAAGTACCACTTGTACTTAAGGGCAAGATTAGAGGGAGAAAGGCGTGGGAGGTACAACCACGGTCGTCACGCCGCAGGACTCGACCCCTTGCCATACCCCAAGCATGACTGCAGAGGCAATTAAGCCTCGCCTCAATCCCTCAGCCCAAAAGTTCAAAGGAAGCAGTGGGGGAGGTGGAACCATGGTTGTCATCACGCTGCAAGACTCGACACCTTGTTGTTCCCCAAGCATGACAGCAGCGGGATTAAGCCTTGGCTCAATCCCTCACCCCAAAAGTTTAGTGAATCCCACTGGATTCAAGGTTAGCAGAAGCATAATCCAAAATACAAGGAAAGACACGAGAGATTCGGAGTAGGGTACTTACAAAAAAATCTAAGGTTGTCGCAAGTCATGAGAGGGCATAGAGAAACGTCGGAGGGCGTTGAACATTGTTGAAGGGGGCAGGAGATGGTTGGAGAGCTGCTGGCGAAAAGCAATCATCGGAGCTAGGGCTTCAGAGTTTACGAGGGATAATAGATGGAGGTTTCTCATCCAATATGAATTTTAACCCTAACCCAACTAAGGTTAGGGTTAGCCTCCGCGAGATACCGGCCACTTATATCAATGTTACTTTGACTTAGCTATCGTACAACACACACTCATTCTTGTGTAATATATTACAACTCTAATATGATATAAGATTATCGTATAACACAAGATCATACAAATTAGCTCACTATTGTATAAGAGCATACTTTAAGATGCGTGCTCGGCAGATAAGGGTACCCTGTTGCGATTGTCGCATAAGGGTATCCTGCTTGGAAAATTTTTTTAAGTGGTTCTCTTGGTTGGGGTTATTTCCAGGACTTGTTCTGCTGGGCGATTCCTCGCTGACCTAGCGATCACCCACCAGCGAGACATTTGGCAGTGTTGGCCCGGAAGTCCCTTGTCCTTGTTGGACATGACCTTGGTCGGTAATGCTTGGATATGATTCCACCTCCTGTGGGCTTCTCCTCCCTTGGATGCCTGTGTTCTCTCCTGGGATTTCTAGAGTTTGCCAGTGTGGAGCAGCAACTGTGCTTCTTTTTCTGTTGGACTCCTCTCTTCATTGACAATTGAAGAAACATTGTTTCGGCTGTAGTAGCTTTGGGGGTTCTGGACTTCTATCTATGCTAATGTCAAAACAAGCTAGATATAGCTTCTTCTCCTCCCTAGTTGGGTTCTTGTGGTGTTTGCTAACTTGCTTGCTGAGTTTTGATGTGTTTTCGATGAGGGGGTGACGGAGTCATAGATGCATGGGCGTGTCACCAAACACCTCTAGAAGACACTTGGGAAGACTCTCTAGGGTCCGAGGAAGCTCTACCAAAAATTTCAAGCCTAATGGACACTTGTACCGAAGTTCACGCCTAGTCTGTGAATGCCTCGGCCCCATCAGGCATGCCTGTGCCTCCACGCATGGAACCAGCCATGATGCGCTCGGCGCGAAACCAGGTGCCAGACGTGGAAGCTGTCGCGGCCGTGATCAGCACAAGCACAGCCGTGACACGATCCCTGCCCCACGCGAACAAAAGCATGGCCATGAAGGGCTTCATGGCTTCTAGAGCTCCGCCTGTGACTGCCTCGGCCGAAATCAGCACAACCCATCACGCCCGTGACCAGACGCATAGCCAGGCTGGCGAAAATCACCGTCCTAGCGCACGCCCGTGAAGATTTCAGCGGAATTGGCAACTGCCGATCACGCCCGTGACAAGATGCACGGCCAGGCCGTGATAGCCTCAACGAACTCCCTAGATCCCATTCACACCCGTGAACGCGAACACGGCCAGGCCGTGAAGGACTTGAAAGCACAAATGGGCCCAGTTCTCCATGAGGTTCGGTGCTCGCAACGGTCCTCACATCCTCCCAACCGATTTGTGGGCATTGTGAGCCCATCCTCCGCCTCAACGGAGTCCATCCACCCCATCAACATGTCAACCCTTCCCCGAGGACCGCCACAAGATCCACCAATGGAACGTTACCACAATCAGGTCCTCAACATCGCCCAGGAGACGGCTAACACCGTGCAGAACTAGCTCACAATTAGCAAGTTCTGTTGCTTCGTGGTGGCCTGCTCCGAGATGGTTTAGCACGAATCGACAGCCGAACAACGGCCCAAAAGCTTAGCCCATGCGCTAGCCTTCCCCCTGAAGATTCTGCTATCATAGTTGGTAGCCTTGCTTTTAGTTTATTAGAGGGCATCTTGACCCCTTTTAGGAAGTTAGAGGGTGGTTGGCTTATCCAACAACCCTCATGTGATTGTCATGTGTCTTCCCCTCCCTCTTGGTCTATAAAAGAGGGCTGAGGGCTAGTTCATCTTCAGTTTTGCTATAGTAGTCGCCTTCCCCCACGCGAAAGCCTAGGTCCAGTAAGCTCCGAGAGCCTCGGCTGTGAGTTCCTCTCGCACCCTCTCGCACCTTGTAGTCCCCTTTTCCATTCAATCAATGTGCACCAGCGCAACACTAACTCGCACTGAGCTCCTGTTTCTTTTCATTCCCTGTGTCATAGCGCCTTCCACCTCCCCCTCCGGCTCCGACAGCCGCCATACACATTCAACCGCCATCCAAGTCCAGGACGAGCTAACGCCCTTCTCTTCACTGCATCTTGAGGGAAATCCAATTGCGCATGCATGCTAAGAAAAAATTGGCTCTACAAGTGAGGTTAGTGTTTTGAGTTTATAGCAATTTGTTGTGGTTTTCTCAGTTCGCTGGTATTGCTCAAGTCGCATCTACGCGGCACGTTTTCATCGATTTTCCTAGGTTTTCCCTCTGACATGCATTCTCTTCCCTCGTCTTAAGACCCTCTACATTTTCTGCACCATTGTCTCCACCTCCTTAGTGTACGGGATTAAGGACAACCCCTCCTATACATCCGCTGCGTCAATTTTGGTATTAAAGTAGTTGGAGCTAACTCTCGTCTAGCCCCGCCGGTCTCTCTACTACATTTCATACCGGTTCTTTTAGATTAGTTTTCAGCATACATCTCGCATTTCCTGCATCATGACAACTAGATCGGGAGCCCCTTACTAGAATCCTACTACCCAAGTGCTCGTAACGAACGAAGAAGGTACTCCGCCTAGGGTAGAGTCAGTCGAATCATTGTCCACATGCGTGGAAGCGATGGAAGTTATGTTTCAATGCCTAATGACCATGGTCCAAGACCTTTCAGACCACGTGGAGGAACTCCGGTCTAAACCCACAGAAGGTAGACCCTCACTTAGTGTTCCCCCTCCGTTGGCCTTGTTGCAGATGCATGCGAACGAGTCTACCTGGTTTGACCCATTTGTGGACTACTCCACGTGGGCTGAGGATGTTCCTCCCCCACGGCGCCCGAACCCGCACAACCGTGAAAATTACGAGATCCGTCATCTCATGCGCATTGACCCCCTGATCTTTAACAAAAGTCTCGACCCCCGCATCTTCCTTGACTGGGCTACGGCCTTTGACAACTACTTCGAGTGGAGTGCTATGTCTGACCACCTTAAGGTCAGTTACGCTCACCTTCTACTAACCGGACCTGCTCAGTTGTATTGGACGAATGTTGAGCGTCAATTAGTAGACCATCACCTTCCCCCAATCACTTGATGGGATGAAATGTGCTATCGCCTTAATGAGAAGTATGTCCCACCCATGTATAGGCAGTGCCTCCTCGACAACTATTGCACCTTTCCAAGGGTCTGACTCGGTCGATGAGTACCACACTCACTTCGATGAGCTCGGCATTCGCTCCAACCTTAAGGAGGACCCCACGTTCACCTTGTCCTAATTCCGGAATGGTCTCCGCGAGGAGATCCGGCACGCCTTACCCACCTATGGGCTTCACTCAGTCATCTTAGTACTCCACCATGCTCGTGAGATAGAGCAAGACCTACACTCTCAACATCGTCGTGTTGAGTTGTCCCCTTTGTGTCGCCCCATCTCTGCACCTCCGGCACTAGCACCGGCTCCTCACTTCGAGGCCTCACCGCATCCGACTCACGTTGGCCCTCTTTGACCCCCCACGGGATGCACCCTTGCCTCGTTTGACTTGGGATGAGAAGGGCAAGGCGCCCATCTCAGCCGTCCCCCCCCCCCCCATGTGTGTGGGGTCCATCACTTCAACTGGGATTGTCCCCGTTGGTGCTTGCACATCGCACCCGAGCGGCGCGACCCTTAGCCCCCTACACCTCGCGGCCCACCTCCGGCCCAAGAGGTTGGCTCACAATGCTACTCGAATGAGGAGCTGAGCCCTCGACCCACCATGGTCGTCGTACGCTGCACTCTCGTCCACACCCCTTCTTCATCCGAGGATTGGAAGTGAACGAGCATCTTTTACACTTACATTAAGTGCAATGGCCACTCTTGTA
Source organism: Costus lasius (assembly GCA_027563935.2). Lineage (NCBI taxonomy): Eukaryota > Viridiplantae > Streptophyta > Magnoliopsida > Zingiberales > Costaceae > Costus > Costus lasius. The sequence continues at coordinate 57,745,568 of CM050447.1, forward strand.
AGATCGTGATAGACTGTGGTAGTAGCCTTAACATTGTGTCGAGATCCGCAGTCACCCGTTTCGGCCTCCCCTTGGAGCCACATCCCAAGTCATACTCGATTGCTTAGGTTGACACCTCTAGCCTCCCCATCACCCACCTCTGCCAAGTCTCCATTTACTTCAGGGATTATACCGATAAGGTGTGGTGCAACGTCACCTCCATGGATGTCACCCATGTCCTCCTTGGCCGCCCTTGGCTCTACGACCGGGACATCATCCACTATGGTCGTTCCAACACTTATGTCTTCCAGCACGATGGACGAAAAATCTACTTGACCCTGGCTCCACCCAAGGAGTTGCGGGCCTCCACATCCAAGGGGCTCATCATGCCCGCCCAGCCAGCCCAACCTGCTCCCAACCCGGTCACCCTTGTGCGCCTTGGTTTGCTTGTCCGTGAAGCCCATGAGACCAAGGTGGTCTACGCTCTCATGGTGCACAAGGTTTCCTGCGACCCACCCCTTCCGGTACCAGCGGTGCCCGAGGAGGTTGCAGCCCTCTTGACCGAATTTTCAGACATCTCCCCATTCAATCTCCCATCCGGCCTTCCCCCGGCTCGCGAAATTCAGCATGTGATTGACCTTGTCCCTAGGGCATCTTTGGACAACTTGCCTCACAATTGCCTTAACCCTACCGAACACACTGAGCTCAAGCTGCAAGTTGATGACCTGTTGTCCAAAGGTTTCATCCGTGAAAGCTTGAGCCCCTGTGCTATCCCGGCCCTTCTCACGCCTAAGAAAGACAACTCTTGGCGTATGTATATTGATTGCCAGGCAATCAATCTCATCACTGTCAAGTATAGGTTTTCCATCCCACGACTCGACAACATGCTCGATCTTATATCCCGGTCATGTTCATTTAGCAAGCTCGACCTTCGGAGCGGCAACCATCAAGTCCACATCCGCGAAGGGGATGAGTGGAAGACGACCTTCATGACGAAGAATGACCTCTACGAATGGCTTGTGATGCCCTTTGGCCTCACCAATGCCCCCTCCACCTTCAAGCGCTTAATGAGTCAAGTACTGAAGCCTTACATGGGGAAGTTCCTCATCGTCTACTTTGATGACACCCTCATCTATAGCCATACCCACAACGACCACCTTTAACACCTTAGGCTGACTTTCGAGCTTTTGCGCATGGAACGCTAGTTACTTAATGCAAAGAAGTGCACCTTTCTGGACACCCAAGTTCATTTCTTGGGCTTCATAGTGTCGGCCCAAGGCCTTATGGTCGACCCCGCTAAGATTAAGGCCATTCGATAATGGCTCGAGCCCGAGTCCATCACTGAGGTCTGCAGCTTTCTCAGCCTCGCAGCCTTCTACCGCCGCTTCATCAAGGGGTTCAGCACCATTGCTTCCCCTATGACGGTGTGCACCAAGCATGAGGACTTCTCTTGGACCCCTGCGGCTAGACGTGCATTCTTAGCCTTGAAAGACATCATGACCTCCGCCCCTGTCCTTCGCCTCCCCGACTTCTCGAAAGTCTTCGAGGTCGCCTGCGATGCCTCGGGCACCGGCATCGGTGGAATGCTCAGTCAAGAAGGTCACCCTGTCGCCTTCTACAGTGAGAAGCTGAACGAAGTGCGCCGCGATACTGCACATATGACAAGGAGTTTTATGCAATTGTCCAGTCCCTTGGGCAGTGGCGTCATTACCTCCTACACAAGGAGTTCATCCTCTATAGTGATCACTAGGCCCTCGCATTCATGAATGCCAAAAAGAAACTTGTCCCTCGCCACGTGAAGTGGGTCAAATTTCTTCAATAGTATATATTCATGTTCACCCACAAAGCCAGTAAGGACAACTTCATGGCTGATGCCCTTAGTAGCATCCGTTCCCTGCTATGTGTCCTATCCTCGTCTGTTACCGCCTTTGACCACATCCACGATGAGTATGCGGCTTGCCCCAATTTCGGTCCCATGTTTGCTCGGCTTCTTGCCTCCGACCCACCGGACCTGCCCTACCGTGTTCATGACGGTTACCTCATGTTCAGCAACCAATTGTGCATCCCTCGCTCTTCGTTGCGTGAGCATCTCCTACTACAGCTCCACACCGACGGTGCCACTAGGCACCATGGTCACAATAAGACCCTTGAGTTGGCCGAGGAACGGTTCTTCTGGCCCACTCTTCGCATGGATGCAGAGAGGGTTGTTCGCCACTATGGCGTGTGTCAACGCGCCAAACCTAGGCCCCCCAATATAGGTCTCTACACCCCGTTGCCCATTCCCCATGGTCCATGGCTCGAGATTAGCATGGACTTTGTCCTCGGTTTACCCCGCACAACCTCGCGCCACGACTCTATCTTTGTCGCCATGGATTGCTTCTCCAAGATGGCACACTTTGTGCCTTGCTTTAAGACGGTCGATGCGTCTCACATTGCACGCCTATTTATCAAAGAGGTCATTCACCTTCATGGCCTCCCACTCACAGTCGTGTCTAACTACGACACTCAGTTCATTGGTCACTTTTGGAAGTCCCTTTGGGCCCTACTTGGCACTACACTCAAGTATTCATCCGCATACCACCCACAGACCGATGGTCAAATAGAGGTGGTTAACCGTAGTCTGGGGAATCTTTTGCATTGCTTAGACGGTGACTTCCCACACCATTGGGCTGATCATCTTCCCATTACCGAGTTTGCATATAACAGTGCCTTCAACCGGTCTACCGGAGTGAGCCCCTTCCAAGTTCTGCTCGAGCACCAACCTTGAAAGCCTGTAGATATGCATAACGTCCCTGCTCCCCCTTCTATCCATGCGTCCGCTCATGCATTTGCATCCCATATCGCGGGTTTACACGATGAGATTCACCGCCGGATCTACTTGAGCAATACCCGGTATGCAGCTGAGGCCAATGAGCATCGTAGGCCACACCATTTTGAGGTGGGTGAGCGTGTGATGGTACGTATCCACCCCGAGCACCTGAGGTCTCAAGCCAATTGGAAGTTACATGTGAGTTGCGATGGGCCCTACATAGGTCTGTGAAGGGTCGGTGCCAATGCCTATGTCCTTGACTTGCTGGAGGATTCCCTCATCAGCCCAGTCTTCAACGTCTCTGATCTCATCCCGTTCCATGCACCCCTGTCCATCAATGCCCCTTTCGACGACACGACAGTGCCTTGTTCTCCGGAGGCGAACTCTCCCCACCCCGAGGGAATTGACGGAGTCATAGATGTTGGTGTATATGCCCTAGGACCTAGTTTTGGTCCATCTTTGTACTACTTGACTCTGATATTCATATATCTTTCTGGCATTGTTGTTATCATTGTTTGTCTACACCTGCGATTGTGTACTTACATGATAATGTCCCTGGAGACAGATTGGATCTGTGCTCAAATAATTGTCCCCAGTCGATGTACTTGAGTGGATATGAGACAGCTCTGGTACTTGTGAGACTGGTATGTGGGCTGGTTAGGCACATGGTGCTAACGCAGACACATGGGTATATCATTGGAGGATATACTGGATAGACCCGCTGTGAGGCTATGACTTGGTGTCATGAGTTATCCTCACAAGTGACAGGAGATGCATTGATCCCTTGACTTGAGGTCATTGACCATTCTATATGGTTAGGGACTTGCTTTGATACAACCTAACACCTCGCCATAGTTGGGAGGTCATAACGGTTGTTATTGAGCATGTCACGACCCATATGAGAAGGTCAATGGACAGACATAGGATTTGCCCCTTCCTTAGGGAAGTATGATATCCATGGAGCTCCTTTATGGTTCTATGACTGAGAGTGTATGGTCATACCCAGGTGAGAACCTGTTTTAGTCATAGCCATGTGATTGGATGAAAACAAGTGGTGACACACTTGTCCAATTGGATATCAGTCCGGCAAAGAGACTGTAATGCATCTGTACCTAGTTGCGATGATGGGGATGTCGATGTCGATATCCATTCCAATGACCTGGGTAGCAGCGATGCACTGCTAGGTGCCACTCACTGCTTGTGATGACCTTTGGTTAGCACTGCCAGCGTTAGAGGAACCTACAGGGTCGCACACCTTGATACTCGAGTTTTCATATTGATCGGGTAGCCTTTAGATCGAGTTATTGGATAACTCGGATCTATTTAGGAGATTTCATCAGCGCCAATGGGCCTGATGAGATGGAATAAACTTATTGGAGCCAACTTCCATTTTTGGCATATTGATCAAATTAACCATGGTTAACCTCATTTGACCATGAGTTAAATTGGATTGGATCCAATAGCTTGGTTAACATGCATAATGGACTTTGGGCTTGGCCCATTGTTTAGTTGGGCTTGCTAATAAGTTGTATTGAAGGACTATGAGGCTTGAAGGGTATAATGGGGATGAATTAATAGGATAGGCGCATATGGGATTCTAGTTGGACTAGAATTTGCGCCTATGCCTTGTTTGGTATCTCCTAGGTGATTAAATCACCCAAGATAATTGATTGGATTGTGTTTGACAATTGTGGGCTGATTATTAACATAATTAGAGTCCTAATTGGATTAGGACTTGCGCCCAAGCCACATTAGGTAATCCATTATATTGCCTTGACTAGGTCTAGGCGCATAGATGGGATTGATGCCTCATATGGCATGATATGGGCGCATATGGCTGATACTTGCTTTGGCAAGTCTTAAGCGCATATGGGAGTGGAGATTTAATCAGTATACTTGATTAAATAATCTCCTAGAATCATGCCCTAATTGTCAACACTTGCCTTTCTCCCCTAATCGCCTCTTGCTCCTATAAATAAGCCCTTGCCGCCCCCTCTCTTGATGATGCTAATTCCTTGGAGGCGTGAAGCATTAGAGGGCGACGGCTTGGAGAGCTTGAAGCTCTTCTTCTTCCATCAAGGGCGCAAGCATGCTTCATCTTTCTGCTCTTCCTTTCCTTGGCGCAAAGGAACAAGAAGGCTTGCAGCGTTCCCTTCTCCTTCCATCTCCTTGGCGCTTCACATCTTGGTGGTGGCGCAAGTTGCTTGGAGGACTCTCCTAAGGCATGGATCTTCTTCCCGAGGCTAGCACCGGGCGAGGAAGAAGAAAACTTGAGGAATCCGTGTGTGCGAGACTGCAGAGGGCGAACACTTGGGCGCCTTCATCGACATCGGCTTCTAATTGCTCAAAGGTACTTACTATCACATCGTGTCGACCCCCTCGCAAGAGATCTTCACTGGGTTTTTGGGACCGGCTTGTTTCGGGGACATTCTTCCGCTGCGTAAAATGTATGTCCATGACTCTGAAAATTGTAAAATATCCCCGGGGTTTCCCAACAATAGATGCATAGGGGTGTGACCAAACACCTCTAGAAGATACTTGGGAAGTCTCCCTAGGGTCTGAGGAAGCAACACCAAAAATTTCAAGCCTAACGGACACCTGTACCAGTGTTCATGCCCAGGCCATGACGGAGTTCACGGCCATGAAAGCCTCGGCTCCATTAGGCACGCCTGTGCCTCCACGCACGGTCCCACCCATGATGTGCTCGCCACGAAACTAGGCGCCAAACGCAGAAGCCGTCACGCCCGTGACACGGTCCCTGCCCCACGCGAACAAAAGCATGGCTGTGAAGGGCTTCACGGCTTCCAGAGCTCCGCCCATGACCATCTCATCCGAAATCAGTGCGGCCCATCACGCCCGTGACCGAATGCATAGCTAGGCCATGATCAGGCCGGCGAAAATCACCGTTCCAGCGCATGCCCGTGAAGATTTCGGTGGAATTGGCAACTGCCGATCACGCCTATGACAAGATGCACGGCCAGGCCATGACAACCTCGACGAACTCCCCAGATCCCATTCATGCCTGTGAACGCGAACACAGCTAGCCCATTAATGCGAACACGGCCAGGCCGTGAAGGACTCGAAAGCACATATGGGCCCAGTTCTCTATGAGGTTCGGTGCTCACAATGGTCCTCACATCCTCCTGACGGATTTGTGGGCATTGTGAGCCCATCCTCCGCCTCAACAGAGTTCATCCACCCCATCAACATGTCAACGCTTCCCCGAGGACCGCTACAAGATTCACCAACAGAACGTTACCACAATCAGGTCCTCAACACCGCCTAGGAGATGGCTAACACCGTGCAGAACTAGCCCATGGTCAGCAAGTTCTGTTGCTTCGTGGTGGCCTACTCCGAGATCGTTTAGCGTGCATTGACGGCTCGAACAATGGCCTAAAAGCTTAACCCCGTGGAGCGCACTGAATTGCAGCATCAAGTGGATGATCTCCTCACTAAGGGGTCCATCCACGAAAGTCTCAGCCCTTGCGACGTTCCTGCACTCCTCACGCCCAAAAAGGATGGGTCGTGGCGCAAGTGTGTCGATAACCGCACCATCAATAGGATCACTATCAAGTATCAGTTTCCCATTCCTCGGCTTGACGACATGTTGGATTTGATCTCTGGCGCATCTTGGTTTTGCAAGCTCGACCTCCGGAGCGGATATCACCAGGTTCGCATTCGCGAGGGCGATGAGTGGAAGACCGGGTTCAAGACCAAGGACGGTCTTTACGAATGGCTTGTTATGCCATTTGGGTTGTCCAATGCCCCGTCAACATTTATGCGCTTGATGAGTCAAGTCCTCCGGCCATACATGGGCAAGTTTTTGGTCGTCTACTTCGACAACATTCTGATTTTTAGTGGGACCCGCGATGAACACTTGGAGCATCTTCGCTCCACTTTTGACCTCCTGCGCAAGGAGCACCTCTTCCATAACACGAAGAAGTGCGCCTTCCTGACCACCGTTGACCCTACAAAGGTGGAGGCCATCCGGCATTGGCCTGAGCTTCGCACCGTGACTGAGGTTCGTAGTTTCTTGGGTCTTGCGGGCTTTTACCGCCGGTTCATCCGTGGGTTCAGCACAATTGCAACCCCCATAACCCAACGTCTCTCTAAGGACGAGTTTGAGTGGACCTCTGCCACTCAACAAGCTTTCGATGCACTTAAGGATGCCTTGACCACCGCTCCTGTCTTGCGCCTCCTCGACTTCTCAAAAGTCTTCGAGGTCGCGTGTGATGCCTCCGGTTCCTGCATCGGTGGGTCCCTTAGTCAGGAGGGCCATCCTGTGGCCCTCTTCAGCCAGAAATTGAACGTCGTTCGCCAGCGTTATTCGACATACGACAAGGAATTTTATGCGATAGTCCAGTCATTACGCCAATGGTGGCACTATCTTCTTCACCATGAGTTCATCTTGTATAGTGACCATCAGGCCCTCTCCTTCCTCAACGCCCAAAAGAAGTTAGGCGCCCATCATGCTAAGTGGGTTGAATACCTACAGCAGTATTCCTTTGTGATCAACCATAAGGCGGGTAAGGAGAACGTTGTCGCGGATGCCCTGAGTCGTGTTCGGACCCTCTTGTGCGTAATGCGCACTCGTGTCAATACCTTTGACCATGTCAAAGAGGAATACGCCACTTGCTTTGATTTTTGTGCCATATACGCTACTTTGACCATGTCCACCGATCCCGACTCCCCCTACCAATTGTGCGAGGGTTACCTCTTCTTGGGGAATCGTTTGTGCATTACCCGTTCATCGCTTCGAGATCATCTTTTGCTCAAGCTTCACGCGGGTGGCGTCGCCAGCCATCATGGGCGCGACAAGACCCTTAAGATGGCAGAGGAACGCCTATTTTGGCCGTCCCTTTGCAAAGACATTGAGTGTGTTGTGCACCACTGCGGCACTTGTCAGTTGTCCAAAGCCCGCCCTTCGAACACGGGTCTCTATACCCCTCTACCAGTGGCCACTGGTCCGTGGCGCGACCTGAGCATGGACTTTGTCCTTGGGTTGCCTCAGACCGCCTCCCGATTCGATTCCATCTACGTGGTTGTAGATTGGTTTTCGAAGATGGCCCACTTTATCCCTTGTTCACACACTGCGGATGCATCCCACATCCCAACACAATTGTGTCCAATCGCGACATGCGTTTTGTGAGCCATTTTCTGGCTCTCACTCTGGGCACTCTGCACACCACCCTGAAGTTCTCCACGGCCTATCACCCTCAAACTGATGGGAAAACCGAAGTTGTTAATCGTAGCTTGGGCAATCTCCTCCATTGCCTCGTTGGTGACCATCCGAGGTCCTGGGATTCCATCTTGCCCATGGCTGAATTTACGTACAATAGTGCTTCTAATAGGTCTACGAGTCTCAGTCCCTTCCAGATTGTCATGGGCCACCAGCCGCGTAAACCTATTAACCTGCATGGCCTTCCCATGGAGTCCCATCTCTCCCCGCATGCATACTCATTCACCCAGCATATCACTAGTTTGCATGATGAGGTTCGGCGTCGTATCTTTTTGGGCAACACTCACAATGCAATGAAGGGCAACGAGCCTCGTAGGCCACATCACTTTTCTATAGGTGAGCTAGTAAGGGTGTGGATCCACCCCGAGCGTTTGTCCAACAAAGCACACTTTAAGCTTCAGTCACGTTATATGGGACCCTACGCGGTGGTATGCAGGATTGGCTCCAACGCCTATGAGTTGGACTTACCTGAGGACATGGGGATCCACCCCGTCTTCAACGTGGTGGACATCCTTCCATTCTACGGTCCTTTGGAGGCGCCCTCCGACCCCGACGATCCGCTGCCCCCTAGTTCTCCGGAGGAGAACTCATCAGATCACGCAGCGGAAGCTGATGCAAGAGCAACCCGAATTGACGGGCCTATGCAGGAGCATGAGAATAGTCCGTGACGGCGGCCATGCCCGTTTCAAGCACGCAGCCCATCTGCACGCCCGTTCCCGCGATCGTGTTCGGCGCCGCACCAAACCAACCCGGACACGGCCAGGCCGTGATGGAGAGCACGGCCGTGAAGCAACTTTCTGTGGATTTTGGGCCCAACGTTACGGCCCATAAAGAGGACTATGGCCCCGACCGTCCACCCCAACATGGCCAGGCCATGAAGACCAGCACGGTCGTGACATGGTCCAACTGCAACACAGATGCGAACACGGCCCGCGACACGCCCGTGCCCCCGGCCGTAACCTCCGCGACCGAGCCTGGAGCATCCGAGCACGCCCGTGACCACCAACATGGGAAGGCCGTGTTCGCCCCTGAAGATCAGATCAGGCCCCGATGACCCCATTTCGACATGCACCCCCCTACTTTGTTGCTCCACCTCATGATGATCCAAAGGAGCCCAACAAGGTGATAATCCGGCGATCCCAACGCCAGAGCAAGCCTCTGGATCGCTTCATGGGCGTCGTTAGCCCCCTTTCCACCCAAACCGAGGTGACTCAACTCAAGGACACTACGAGCCAACTGATGACTCTAAATTTATAGTGTTTTTCATACTTATTTGGTAGTCTTTTGAACCATAATCTTACTCTTTTGCTTTGTTTTTATACCTTTTTTACCAAATGCTTCAGAATCTACACCATCTTTGGTTTTTGATCAATTTCAGGTAAAAAGGCACTATTTTGAGGCATTTTCGAGCAAAATCAAATACATGGAAGAGTTACCATCATCAAGAGGAGTCGACATAACAAATTTCACGCAAATCAAAGCAAAAGACCAAAATACGGTAGTGCCGTAATATATATTATGGTACCGTATTATGGAACAATACCGTAATATCGGAGCACCTGCCGTATTTTGGTGGATTTTCAAATCAGAGAATTGTCTTGATTTTATGGCACCGCCGTAAAGAATTACACTGCCGTAATTTGGACCGCTTCAGAACAGAGACACTTGCCAAAATTACGGCACTGCCGTAAACCATTCCACGTGTCGTATTTCCCAGGCGATTCAGACTAGAGAACTCGTCCGATTTTACGACACGGTTGAGAAGCATTTTACGGGCCGTAATTTTGACACAAGGTTCACAGAACCAAAATACGGCACTGCCGTAAAATATTTTACGACCATAATTTCCATTCAAAAACGCAATTTTTACGAGCCCGAAACTTGCGCAGACCATATCTTTTGATCCAGACCTCCAAATTAAGATCCGAAAGATGTTGCGGACTCGTCTTTAGGAGGAGAAAACACATAAAGTAAGAGGACTAATTTTTATCCAGTATTGAGGGAGCAATTGATAGAGGGGCGGAATTGCTAGGGTTCGTCGGTTCTTAGCCTACAGACCACCTCCGGCCACAACATTTGACATAGAGCTTCGCCTGGTGAAGGAGAACGTGCATCTAAAGTTTCAAAGCAAAAGGATTCTGATTGGAGGAGAAATCAATGAAGCAGCGGTGATAGCACTGTTCTAGGCAATTACGGTGCTGTAATTTCATTACAGCACTGTTTTGTAACTCTTCTCATCTTCGTTTCAATTCCTATTCATATAGAAATATGTTTTATTATTATTCCTTCATCATGGTAGCATAATCTTTCATTGGGACATGGGGGTGTAATCTCTTTGTTTCTTAATGACTAGAAAATATTAACTTTTGTCATAATAATTTTATTATGATAATTTTACTTTTGTGATTGATTGTTCTTTGATTCTCCTTAGTTTTATAAACATCAGCATGTTTTAGAAATTTGCAAAATAGACTGAGAAGTTGATTGCTTGAAATTCAGAACCCTAGGAATTATCGAGTTTGGAATTAACGTAAGAGATTAGGTTGTTTTTCGAATTCTAATTCTTAGAGAAATTTAATGCCTTGTTGTTTTTATGATTCTTTGGATTGAGTTAATATTTTAGACTTGATTTGATGCTGCAAGAGATTGAGTATCGAGTCGTTAGAGAACCTTGAGTAAAACTTGTGTTGAGACTCTGATGCACGAGAGTGATCTTGAGTTTCCACTTGAGGTTGTCAACTTTAGGATTCGGATGCACGAGAGTGATCCTTGAGTTCTTAGTTGATGGTTTACTTATTTTTAGCATTGAATAGGTCTTGAACGAGAGTGAAGATTGGTTCTTTGTACGACCATTTGCGCGAGAGCGAAACAATTTATTTATGAAGTAAACTATACCTTTATCATGATAAAATTGGATTGACAGACACTTATCATAATCTAGCCATTAGAAATTAAAGTAGATGAACCCCTAGTCGCGATCCCTTCTCTGATATTTTCTCCGTGTTTTTTTCGATAGTTTGATTCACTATTTTTCGTTGCCTAGCTAGCGAGAAATCAATTATTCAGTACTTAGCAACAAGGTCTCTGTGGCTATTTTATTAATTCGAAGTATCCGTGCACTTACGGACACAACAATTTTTTGGCTCCGTTGTCGGGGACCTTGTTTTTGTTATATTGAAGATATTGAGAGTATTTCTAGACTAGGTTTTTATTTACTATTTTTTTGTTATTTATTTACTTATTGTTTATTTTCTGTTTTTCTTGAAATCACTTGATCTACCTACTTTGCATGCGCAGGAGTCTTAGGTCAGGACCGCTTGTTCCATTGGATCCTGAAATTAACAAAACCCTTAGAGTGCGCAGGAAGTTAAGACTATAAGAGAATTTACAAGAAACATCACAGGAGATACAAGAAGAAATTTTGGATATGGCGAATAACGAGAGAAGATCTTTGCGTGATTATGCTGCCCCTAATTCATAGGGTATTCACTCTAGTGTCACAAGACCGGCCATTGATGCAAACAATTTCGAGATCAAACCAGCGTTCCTATCTATGATTCAACAAAACCAATTTGGAGGAGCACCTCTTGAAGATAATAATATCCATCTATCTCTTTTTCTTGAATTATGTGATACAATCAAAATTAATGGTGTTTCTGATGATGCACTAAAATTGAGATTGTTTCCTTTTTCCCTTAGGAACTGAGCACGTGATTGGCTTCATTCACAGCCGTCAGGGACGTTCACTACTTGGGATCAGCTTTCTAACGCATTTCTGATGAAATACTTCCCGCCTAGCAAGACCATCCAACTGAGAAATCAAATTACAAATTTTGCACAAAAGGATGGAGAGTCTTTGAGTGAAGCATGGGAGCGATTTAACGACTTGCAACGGAAGTGTCCTCACCATGGCTTAGAGAAATGGATTTTGATTCAGACTTTTTATTATGGTATTCTTTATAACACCCGACTTACTGTTGATGCTGCTGCAGGTGGAGCCCTGTGTTGGGGTATGCCCTTAAGGCTAATGTTTGAGGCCTTGGGATTGTATCAGTATCATGTAATAAACTCTTATGTTTATAAAGGCATGGTTGTTATTCAGTTTGTTACCTTGTCTGCTGTAATAAGTGTGCTTCTGAATAATGTCTCAAAGCTGTTCAGCTGGGCTGACATGCTGTAAAGTCCTTAGTCGAAATATCTTGGTGAACATGAGACAACCTTGATATGATTGAGACTAATATGTGTTCTAATCTTATAGGATGCTTCGAGCATGGAATAAGATGTAGACTCATGGGTACATTGGATGTACTGGACAGACCCTACTAGGATATTCAATTGTTTGTCACAATGTGAATAATCCTTGTTTGCATCAAGTGGCACATGTCCTCTGACTTGAGATCACTTGTGTTTCTAAATGATGATTGTCATTGTTTTGAGGTAGTTCAATATCATTTGAAACATAATGGTTATAGACTATCTTGGATAATGATCATGAGTCAGGTTAGGGCACTAGTGATAGATACAGGATTGCCGTCTCCTTGTTTAAGGAGTGTGATGTTCTAAAGGGGCCCCCCTTGAATGAGATGATTGAGAAAGTGTATGGCCATACCCAGGTGACAGTGTTCATCTGATCTAATCATGCTCGTAATATTGGAGTTACAAGCTTGACTTGCTTGTCCAATAAGAACATCCAGTGGCAAAGGATACATGCATGCCTTGTGAAGTTGATTCACACTTGTGCTATGGTTTGGGTGTAGTCTTGGAAGACTCTTTCCTTTATATCGGGAGACAGTGATGTGTTGCTAGATACCCCTCACTGATCGTGATAACGAAAGTTATCATTACCGACATTTAAAGGAAACCCTCAGGGTCGCACAATTTGATGATATGGCTTACTTGAGTCAGATCGTGTGGACTGAATTATTTGGGTTCAGTTTAAAGGGATTATAAGCTCTGATTATAAGTGAGATCTGGTCTAATCATATTTGATTGATTAGGGCTTGAGATCGGTAAGCTTTGATCGAGAGAGTTGATGCTAGATCGGTGAGATCAGAAGCATCAGGAGATGAACGGTTGGATCTGGAGCCTTAGGGTTTAACGGTGATCTAAACCAATGCTTGGGTTAATTGATCTTTGAACCAAAATTGAAATGCATTCGATTTGCTTGAACCGGTTCACATGTGTGAACGCTTGGTTCATTGGTTGAAAGCGTTTTCTTTGATCGCTTATGAGATCATGGCGCATGATTTCCATTTATGGAAAGTCATGAAGGCCTCAACGCCTAAACGCCCAAAACGCCTCTACACCTCAACGTCAAGGCGTTCGCTTGGTGGTGAACGCACATACTCTCATGGATTGAGGTAGTTGACGAAGAGGAGGTCTCGGTGAAGGCACCAAGCGATCTCATCCCTTCCATACGTCAAGGACACCTTGGGCACTTGCTAGCACAAGGAACGCCAAAGGAAGTAGGCGGCATCTTCTTGTGTGCGTCAACTTTGGAGAAGGTTCATTTGCGCCTTTGCTTCCAAGGCTCCATCAAACCGATGGCTATGGTATGAGATCTTCTTTCGATCTTTACAAACATCTTAAGGTTGATCATATGAACATATATTCATGCGATCTTGATAAAACCCTAATTCCGCTGCCAAAAGAATTTACATGCGCCCCCCTTAGGGTTTGATCTGCTTGCGCTCCCCCTCGAAGGGGACCCTTCAATTGGTATCAGAGCCACGGTTCTGTATATGCTCATTTGATTGCCTTTATGTGATCCTTGTTTGCGTTTGCTATGCTTAGATCTAATCACATGCCGCAAAACTACATGCTAGTTTTATTTAGATGTATGCGCATGTTTATTGGCGCTTGTTTTGACAAATCAAAATATCATGTGCGCGCCTCATCTAGACCTAAGGCCCTACATTAAACCCTTAGATGGGTTGATGGGGTTGAAAGCATCTTCTAGGTTGGATCAAAATAGTCTGATCAGACCATCTGACAGCCTAGATGGGTTGACCAGATAGCACCTGTGCGCAAGCATGAGGTGGCTATAGGTCAACTGCATCAAGGGCGTGTAGCGAGGTCTGGTTGAGACGGCTACTGAACACACATGAGTTAGGCCTGGGGTCACACCTGCTTGCCGACACTCATGAGGGTTGTTCAGCCCTTTGCGCATGCATGGTTGACCATTAGGTCAACTCAAGTCAGTTAGGACTTGGTGCATGCAAGGGCAGTCGATCTGACTAGATGGATGAGTGGATCCCTATCAATGAACCATTGTAAGGTTGTAAGGGCACATAAGAAAATTAAAATTGATGCCAATGGGGTTTTCGAAAATTTTATTTTCTTTTGGATCACATGTTGATTGTAGGCATATGTTTGTTTATTTAATCTTATGTGGGCTGCCCGTGTTAATGTGTGCTGTGCTGGGGCCTGCGTGCCTGGTTAATTGTAAATTTAATATTATTGTGATCTGCGCATCACTTTTATTTAATTTATAATGTGTAATTGACCTGCGAGTCAATCATGTCTAGATAGATTAAATTGTAAGTTTAATCAGACATGAGCACAAAGCACAGTTGGCAAAGGCGCATGCAGCAGTGGCTTGACCAGGTGGGAGGTCCAGGGTTCGACTCTGGGACCAGGCGCATTTTCCCTGGTGGGCGCACCTCAGCTGCAAATGGCGCTTAGGCCCTGGTTTGGGCCAGATGAGCAGCAAAAGCCCCATGAAGAAAAGCAAGTGAAGACTTAAGTTAATTAAGGTCTTACTTATGCTATGGGCTTTTACCACATAAGATCCATGCTTTCTTTTATTGTTTAAATAAGTAGAACAGCATGATTTATTTATCTTCTGCTATCACCATAGGAATTGCATGATACTGAAGAAGATAAAAGACCGTTAAAATCCAACGCTAAAATATCAAGCTCGTATGCCTTCTGACGCGAAACCTCACTGTTCTGATTATCGTTGGAGCCGTGTTGTACCCACTCAGTGGGCACGTCCATCTATCTTCAGACGGTGTGCGATTTCACCTGCGTGTTACAGAGAAGGGATTTATCGCTTCTCGTTGCTCAGCATAGCACGTGGTGGTCCAGGGAGTAGGTCGGGTCAGCTTGACCATGTAGGCTACATATGTGGCGCATATGGTAGCACATGGAGGCAGCCATCTGTGGGATCAGAGACTGTGTTGTACCAACTCAGTTGGCACAGTCTGCTGGATTGCCCAGATGAAGGGGAATCGCACGGGTTGGCGATTGGCTGGGATAGCCTACCAGAGATTAGTGCTTGTACTCTCTGTGCAACTTATCTCGCCTGAGCGGGACGCGGAGACCAAGTATGAAATCTGGATCCCATCTCACTAAAAGAGTTCTACTCTTTCGGGCTGTTTTGCTGGATTTTTCAGCCAGATAAAATAGTGAGAAAAAGAATCATTCTTAAGTCCTGATTGATTCTTAACATTGATACTGACCTTGCTGTTCTTGCATTGTTGTAGATACCTGCAGCAACGAACACCATGAGCTTCAATGTGCGATCCCTACTGGAAAGGGAGAAGTTTGCTGGGCCAAACTTCTCAGACTGGTTCGGACACCTTAAGATCGTTCTTAAGGCTGAGAGGAAACTGTATGTCCTCGAGACGGCTGTGCCGCCTCAACCCGCTGCGAACGCCGCAAGGGCGGTTCGCAATGCCTATGAAAAGCACGTCAATGATAGCATTGATGTCGCTTGCCTGATGCTAGCGTCTATGACACCACCGCTGCAGCGTCAGCATGAGGATATGTCGGCTATAGAAATTATAGCGAACCTCAAGATGCTGTATGCTGCACAGGCGAGGACAGAACGCTATAATCTGACAAAGCTTTTCTTTCAGAGCAAACTGGCTGAAGGGAGCCCAGTGGGAGCTCACGTGCTCAAGATGATTGGGCACAAGGAGGCTCTAGAGAAACTGGGGCATACCATCAACCAAGAGCTTGCTGTAGATATTATTCTGCAGTCTCTCCCGCCCTCTTTCGATGCGTTCATTATTAACTTTAATATGAACAAAATCGATTGTACTCCGGCAGAGCTGCTGAATATGCTCTTGACTACTGAGGAGACTCTGAAGGGAAAGCCTTCAACCTCTGTCTTAATGGTTCCTTCTAGGAACAAGAAGAAGGGGAAGAAGGGCAAAGCCCCTGTCAAGAATTACAGCAAGGCTCTGAAACAGAAGGTAAAGCGGTCGAAGGACAACAGATGTTTCCACTGTGGCCAGCTGGGTCACTGGAAAAAGGACTGTAAAGCGCTCCAAGGAGACAAGAGGGGAAGCATCGCTTCTGGCTCAGGTATATACGTGACGGAAGTCATGGTTTCATCTTCTTCTATTTCATGGGTGTTGGACACTACATGTGGAGTTCACATTTGTTCAAATGTATAGGAACTCAAGAGAAGAAGATAGGTGGGACAGCATGAGGTGGACCTACGAGTTGGAAACGGGGCACGGGTTGCTGCTGTTGCTGTAGGGGATTATTACATCTCATTACCATCTGGCATTGTATTAGAATTAAACAATTGTTACTTTGTACCCAGTATTACCAAAAATATTATCTCTATTCCTGCTCTTTTCAGGAAAGGGTTTTCCTTTGAATGCAAGATTTCAAAGTGTTATCTTACTCTTGATAATATTGTTTATGCTACTGGTTCAATTAACAATGGGTTATTCATGTTGGACATGGAATTTTCTATACAAAACATTGATAATAAGAAAGCCAAGTATGCTGATGACAGCACCTTGCTATGGCATAGTCGTTTAGGCCATATTAACAAGAAGCGCATTAAGCGGTTGCATGATCATGGACTGCTGGGATCATTCTCATGTGAGGAGATTGATACATGCAAAGCTTGTTTAATGGGTAAAATGACGAAGGCTCCTTTTCCCAACAAAGGTCAAAGGGCTTCAGGTTTACTTGACCTTATACACAGTGATGTGTGTGGGCCATTTAGTAAACATGCTAGAGGTGGCTATCAGTACTTCATTACCTTTACTGATGATTTCAGTAGATATGGGTATGTCTATCTTATGAGACATAAAAGTGAATCTTTTGACAAGTTCAAAGAGTTCAAGAATGAAGTACAGAATCAGCTAGGCCGAAATATCAAGGCACTTCGTTCTGATCGAGGTGGAGAATACCTAAGTCGAGAATTTACTGACTATCTGAAGGAGTGTGGGATTATCTCACAGCTCACTCCACCAGGAACACCCCAATGGAATGGTGTATCCGAGAGGAGAAATAGAACGTTACTTGATATGGTTCGTTCTATGATGAGTCAGGCTACTCTTCCATATTCCTTTTGGGGATTTGCACTGGAAACAGCTGCAAAGGTACTAAACCGAGTGCCATCCAAGGCCGTTTCAAAGACGCCATATGAGTTATGGTATGGGAAACAGCCAAGCTTGACATTTATTAAGATCTGGGGTTGCGAGGCTTATGTCAAAAAGCTCGCCTCTGGGAAACTAGAGAGCAGATCTGACAAATGTATCTTTGTCGGTTACCCTAAGGAAACTAAGGGTTATTATTTCTTCGATCCCAAAGAGAACAAGGTATTTGTTGCTCGGACGGCCATATTTCTTGAGAAGGAGTTTCTTCTGCAAGAGGCCAGTGGGAGAGAAATAAAGCTGGATGAGAATCCAGAGGAAGGACAAAGTAGTCAAGCACAGTTGGATGTGCCTGAGCCGGTAGAACAGGTTATTGAACAACCTGAGGCTCAGATATCACGGGAACCGCGTAGATCGGGAAGGATCCGTCGACAGCCTGAGCGCTACGACGGAGTCTACATCATTGATAATGATGAACCCCTCACTTATGCGGATGCGGTCAGTGGACCGGAGTCAGCTAGATGGCTTGAAGCTATGCGAGCCGAGATGGACTCCATGTCAGATAACCAAGTCTGGGATTTGGTTGATCCGCCTCCGGGAGTAATCCCTATAGGCTGTAAATGGATCTTCAAGAAGAAGATTGACATGGATGGTAACGTGGTTACCTATAAAGGCAGGTTAGTTGCGAAAGGTTTCAAACAAATCTACGGGATAGATTATGATGAAACTTTCTCACCTGTAGCCATGTTTAAGTCTATTCGGATTCTTTTCGCGATAGCAGCATATTACGATTATGAGATCTGGTAGATGGATGTGAAGACGGCTTTCCTGAATGGAAATCTGGATGAGGATGTGTATATGACACAACCTGAAGGTTTCACTAATCCATCAGATCGTCATAAAATATGCAAGTTAAAGAAGTCCATTTATGGACTTAAACAAGCATCTAGAAGCTGGAATATTCGTTTTGATGAATCAATCTCTGAGTTTGGTTTCATCAAGAACGAAGATGACCCGTGTGTATATAAGAGGTTTAGTGGGAGCGTGATTACTTTCCTAGTCCTCTACGTCGATGACATCTTGATCATTGGAAATGATATTCCTGAACTGCATGCTGTTAAAGCATGGTTGGGAAAATGTTTTCAGATGAAAGATCTAGGAGAAGCAGCCTATGTATTAGGTGTGAAGATCTACAGGGATAGATCTAAGAGGCTTCTCGGGCTGTGCCAGAGTACTTACATCGATAAAGTCCTGGAAAGATTCCATTTAGAGAATTCTAAAAGGGGGTATCTTCCAGTCAGACATGGTCTGAATCTTTCGAAGAGTCAGTGTCCACAAACACAGACTGAGAAAGATGAAATGGACAATACGCCTTATGCTTCGGCTATTGGGTCCATTATGTATGCGATGTTGTGTACTCGCCCAGACGTCGCTTACGGGTTAAGCGTAACCAGTTGGTTCCAAAGTAATCCAGGTCAGGCACACTAGATTGCAGTCAAGAACATTTTAAAATATCTGCGGAGGACCAAAGATATGTTCTTGATATATGGTGGTCAGGAAGAACTCAGTATTGAAGGATATACTGACGCTTCGTTCCAGTCGGACCAGGATGATTTCCGATCGCAATCAGGCTATGTTTTTAGCTTGAATGGTGGAGCAGTGGTGTGGAAAAGTTTCAAACAGTCTACTGTTGCTGATTCCACAACAGAAGCCGAGTATGTTGCAGCCTCGGAAGCATCCAAGGAGGCAGTGTGGATTCGTAAGTTCGTTCAGGAACTTGGTGTCGTTCCTTCGAGTGCAGATCCTTTGGTTATCTTCTGTGATAACACTGGAGCAATCGCACAAGCAAAGGAACCACGGTCGCACCAGAAGTCCAAGCACATACAAAGACGGTTTCACTTGATCCGGGAGATCATTGATCGTGGCGAGATCAAAATCTGCAAGGTACATACAGATGACAATCTGGCTGACCCGCTTACCAAGCCTCTGGCGCAGCAGAAGCATGTGAAGCACTGTAATAATATGGGTTTGAGATTTCTCAACCATTAGATTAAGTGCAAGTGGGAGATTGTTGGGGTATGCCCTTAAGGCTAATGTTTGAGGCCTTGGGATTGTATCAGTATCATGTAATAAACTCTTATGTTTATAAAGGCATGGTTGTTATTCAGTTTGTTACCTTGTCTGCTGTAATAAGTGTGCTTCTGAATAATGTCTCAAAGCTGTTCAGCTGGGCTGACATGCTGTAAAATCCTTAGTCGAAATATCTTGGTGAACATGAGACAACCTTGATATGATTGAGACTAATATGTGTTCTAATCTTATAGGATGCTTCGAGCATGGAATAAGATGTAGACTCATGGGTACATTGGATGTACTGGACAGACCCTACTAGGATATTCAATTGTTTGTCACAATGTGAATAATCCTTGTTTGCATCAAGTGGCACATGTCCTCTGACTTGAGATCACTTGTGTTTCTAAATGATGATTGTCATTGTTTTGAGGTAGTTCAATATCATTTGAAACATAATGGTTATAGACTATCTTGGATAATGATCATGAGTCAGGTTAGGGCACTAGTGATAGATACAGGATTGCCGTCTCCTTGTTTAAGGAGTGTGATGTTCTAAAGGGGCCCTCCTTGAATGAGATGATTGAGAAAGTGTATGGCCATACCCAGGTGACAGTGTTCATCTGATCTAATCATGCTCGTAATATTGGAGTTACAAGCTTGACTTGCTTGTCCAATAAGAACATCCAGTGGCAAAGGATACATGCATGCCTTGTGAAGTTGATTCACACTTGTGCTATGGTTTGGGTGTAGTCTTGGAAGACTCTTTCCTTTATATCGGGAGACAGTGATGTGTTGCTAGATACCCCTCACTGATCGTGATAACGAAAGTTATCGTTACCGACATTTAAAGGAAACCCTCAGGGTCGCACAATTTGATGATATGGCTTACTTGAGTCAGATCGTGTGGACTGAATTATTTGGGTTCAGTTTAAAGGGATTATAAGCTCTGATTATAAGTGAGATCTGGTCTAATCATGTTTGATTGATTAGGGCTTGAGATCGGTAAGCTTTGATCGAGAGAGTTGATGCTAGATCGGTGAGATCAGAAGCATCAGGAGATGAACGGTTGGATCTGGAGCCTTAGGGTTTAACGGTGATCTAAACCAATGCTTGGGTTAATTGATCTTTGAACCAAAATTGAAATGCATTCGATTTGCTTGAACCGGTTCACATGTGTGAACGCTTGGTTCATTGGTTGAAAGCGTTTTCTTTGATCGCTTATGAGATCATGGCGCATGATTTCCATTTATGGAAAGTCATGAAGGCCTCAACGCCTAAACGCCCAAAACGCCTCTACACCTCAACGTCAAGGCGTTCGCTTGGTGGTGAATGCACATACTCTCGTGGATTGAGGTAGTTGACGAAGAGGAGGTCTCGGTGAAGGCACCAAGCGATCTCATCCCTTCCATACGTCAAGGACACCTTGGGCACTTGCTAGCACAAGGAACGCCAAAGGAAGTAGGCGGCATCTTCTTGTGTGCGTCAACTTTGGAGAAGGTTCATTTGCGCCTTTGCTTCCAAGGCTCCATCAAACCGATGGCTATGGTATGAGATCTTCTTTCGATCTTTACAAACATCTTAAGGTTGATCATATGAACATATATTCATGCGATCTTGATAAAACCCTAATTCCGCTGCCAAAAGAATTTACATGCGCCCCCCTTAGGGTTTGATCTGCTTGCGCTCCCCCTCGAAGGGGACCCTTCACCCTGATGAACAAGACCATGGAAGAAGCCTATACATTGATTGAGGAAATGGCACTAAATCATAACTAGTGGACTACTGAGAGATGAGTTCTTTATCGCCCTCCACATGGTAAGACTAATAATGATAGCTGGCGCACATTGGCTGAGAAGGTAGATTCTCTGTGCAATCGTTTTGATACGTTTCAAATGCAAACTCATGTTGTTTCCTCTATTACATGTCAAATTTGTGGAAATCATGGGCACTGTGCTGAAGAGTGTAAGATTGTTGTTGATAGGGGTGAGGAACAAATGAATACAGTGGGGGATTACAATCAAAGTAGATCTAATGACCCCTACTCTAATACCTATAATCCTGGATGGAGGAACCACCCTAACCTTTCATGGAGGAGCAATAATCATGATAATCGGTAGAACGAAAATAGGGGATTCCAACAAAGATCTCAAACCCAGGACCAACCCCAGAAACCCACTCTAGAAGAGATGTTTACACAATTTATGGGTTTTCAGAAAAAATAGAATGATGATGCCAACGAGAATTTTAGACAGATTAATGCTAGACTAGATGGTATTGTTGCCCACAGCAAAATGCTAGAAACACAAATTGCCCAGCAAGCTAGCACTTCATCTAGACCCCTAGGAAAATTACCTACCAAACCTGAACCTAACCCTAGGGAATATTGCAATGCTATCATAACTAGGAGTAGGAAACAACTAGAAGATCCTCAGGAATCTCTTGATGATGATAAGGTAGAACCAAGACTTGAAACTAGCTGTGAACCTATATTGGAATCACAACCTGCACATGAGCAGTCCCAAACTAGTTTGTGACCTCACAAGGGTGATAAACCTAAAGGTGAATTGCCATGTAAGGTTGATGATTCTAAACTTAGTTCATCAACACCCTATAGGCCACCTGTACCCTTTCCTCAGAGGTTGGTGCAAGCTAAACTTTACAAACAATTTGGCATGTTTCTTGATGTTCTTAAAAAACTTTATATTAATGTTCCATTTACTGAAGTTTTGACTCAAATGCCAACTTATGCAAAATTTTTGAGAGAGATTTTGTCTAATAAGAGAAAGATTGATGATCATGGTACTGTAGCACTTACTGAGGAATGTAGTGCTATCATACAGAATAAATTGCCACCTAAGCTAAAGGATCCAGGTAGTTTTTCTGTACCTTGTTCTATTGGAGATATGGCTTTTGACCGAGCCTTATGTGACCTCAGCGCAAGTGTTAGTCTAATACCTTATTCTCTTTACAGGAAACTGGATGTTGGAGAGCTCAAACCAACCTCAATGACTTTGCAACTCGCTGACTCATCAATAAAGCATCCGGTTGGTATATTAGAAAATATTCCTGTACAAATTGGTAAGTTTTTCATACATGCTGATTTTATAGTTTTAGAGATGGAAGAAAATTTGAAAAACCCTATTATACTTGGTAGACCTTTCTTGGCTACATCTGGAGCACTCATTGATGTAAGAAAGGGAAAATTGACTTTTGATATTTGTGGTGATATAATTGAATTTGATTTGACTGATTCTTTAAAAAAGGCATCACACTCAGGGACATGTTGTAGCATAGAAACAATTAATGATGATGTTGTTTGTGACATGCATAGTTTATTTGATGAACCTTATGATTTTGAAACTGATACATCTTCTGAGTGTGCTAATAAAGAATCTCAGGAAAGAGCAGCGAAGAAGAAGAGGAAGAGACGAAGGAGGAGAGGAAAATCAAAGTTGCTTGAGAAAGGAAAAAAGCTCATAAGTAAATTTAGACACTGTTTTAAGTCTGAGCCTTATGTTCTTGAGAACCCTGAACAAGACATAGAGAAATCAGGATGGCGACCAAACACACAAGCACGATCCAATCTAAGTGTTGAACGGTCAAGCTAATGACCGAAAATTAGTGCTTCTTGGTGTTAGGGAATGCCGGGTGTAATTTAAAATTTTGCAGTCGTAGGACGCAGCGGAAGAAGCATTACACCCGAAACACATTCCTTTCCCAAGGATCCATGCGAGTGAGTGTACACAAGGATGTGATAGAGATGTACCTCTTTTGCTTGTCTAGATGTTGAAGCCATGTTGAAGGCGCCCATGTGTTCGCCCTCTACAAGTATCCACACGTCGACTCCTTGATCGTTGCTCCCTTCCACGCTTGGTGCTAGCCTCGGGAAGAGAATCAAGCCTTCACTCCACTTGTGCCACCTTCAAGAGAAGTTACGCCAAGGAGGGAATAGGGAAGATGCCGCCAAGAACTTCCCTCTTCTTCTTTTGCTTGCGCCACCTTCAAGCAAGATGCGCCAATGGCTATGAGAGGGAGAGGGCTTGCGACAATAGAAGGAGAAGCCACCAAGCCCAATTTCTCTTTGCGCCAAGAAGAGGAGAAGAAGAAAGGATGTCTTTCGGCCACTTGGAAGAAGGGTTGCGCCAAGCCTTTGTTGTTGTCACCCTTTGCCCTTGCTCACGCCTCTCTATGTATGTTCACGCCTCCAAGAAGTTGAACATTGGAAGGGGCGGTAAGGGGTCCTATAAATAGGACAAGAGGCGGCAAGGACAATGGCTAGGATCATGCCAAGTGGGCGGCTAGGATAAAGGGATCTTGAGGTAAGGTAAATCTCCAAGACTTTACCATAAACCTCATTCAACCTATCCTAATTTGCCCAATGGCCATATGAGCCTAAGACATGCCTTAGAGGCATTCTTTCCATCCAAGGAGAAGGGCTAGGCGCAACATGAAGAATTCGGCTAGGGCAAGAGTTTGGGTGCATGTAGGGTTCATAAGGAAAGTCTCCAAGACTTTACCATAAACATCTTCCTACTTCTCATATGCGCCCAAGTTCTTTCCAAAAGAGTCCTCAAGCCATATCAGCCCCAAGACTTGCCTTAGAAGCAAGTATTCCATCCAAGGAAGAAGGGCTAGGCGCCCTTTACTTCCATAATGAAGTAAAGGCGCCTCCCTCACCCCATTATGCCCCTAGGCGCCAATGGGGTGAGAATTCTCCCCATTATACCCTTTTAAGCCAATTCCTCTTCATGACAACTAATTATTGGGCCTCATTGGATAATGAGCTAGCCCAAACTTCATGGCATGGGTTGATTAAGCCATTGGATCTAATCCAATGCAACCCTAATCCAAATGTGACCAATCTGGGTCAATTTCGGGTCAACCTGCCAAAAATGAAGTTTGGCTCCAACAACTTTCTTCCAACTCATCAGGCCCATTGGCGCTGATGAAATCTTCCAAATTGATCCAAGTTATCCAATAACTTGATCATAAGGCTTCTGATTAAAGCAACGTCAAGAGTCTATTGCGTGTGACCCCGTAGGATCCATATGACGATGGCAATGATGTAAACATCATAAGTAGTGAGGGGTATCTAGCAACACATCACTACTACCCATGTCATAGGACTTAAGTCATTATGGCAACAACTCCTAACAAACAACGAGGATTCCTATTGCATTACAGATCCCTTTGCCTAAGCTGATATCCTGCCATTGGATTAGTCTCAAGTTTATTATCCAATGCATTGGTCATGACTCAACAAGTGTGGCCACACTCTCCTATCATGCACCAATAAGGTGGGGCGCCCCGAGTGGATATCATGCTTCCAATAAGGAAGGGGCAAATCCTACTATTGGTCATTCATGTCTCTACATGACTTATGACATGCCCAATGACAGTCGTTTTGATCTCCCAATTACGGAGAGACGTAAGACTGTATTAAAGCACACCCATCATCAAATCTAGACATGAATACCTCAAGTCTAAGGATCAATGCAAACCTCTTGTATGTGAGATTGACTTGTTGACTAGATAAGTCAATCCTCACAGTGGATCACTCCAGTGCATCCAATGCACCTGTATGTCTGCGTTACTGTGCCCCGCACCTAACCAGCCCATACACCAGTCTCACATGTACCAAAGCTGTCCCATATCTGCTAAGGTACCTTGTCTGGGGATAGCTTATGAGAATGGATCCAATCCAAACTCTTGGGACATTATTTATGCAACTCAATACATCAACGCAGGTAGAGAAGTCTGCATAATAACGACCATGCCTATATAAAGAGTAATAGTTCTATCAAAGTACATTCAACCAATGCCTGACCATGTCCATACATTGGTCTTCAGGGCATATACACCAACACTTGGGAGGCAACACGAGCACTTTTACTCTAGTTTTTTTTTGTTTTTGTTGTTTTTTTTACTTAGCACTAATTTTTCTTTTCTTTTTGTAGGTGAAAATTAATTTTGTCAAAAAAAAAAAAACTTTGGTGGTTCGAACCCGAAGACACAAAGGATGATTGGGTCTGACACAGACTAATAGACCTCTGTGAGTATTTTCTTCCTACTCATTTGCATTCCATCCTTTGTATTTTTCTGATAATCCATGTGTTCAAATGGAAGATGAATACTTCAAACTTCTTGTGCTCACATGCCACGGATCCTCGCCTTTTGATTTTATCGATAGATATTTTGATTTGGTTGTGTTGACAAAATATGATGATGATGTGTAGAAGGATTTTTCTGAAAATACTACAAACACCATGCCAAAATTTTTAATCTATTATCATGCATATCAATTTCTGGAAATTGGAAATAGATTTTATATGTTGAATTTCTTTCTCTGATATAATCTATTTGTTGGAAATTTTTCATTAATTGATGCATGAAATTCTAGGTAAATGCATTGTTTAGTGAATGCAATCTTGAAGTGAAATAATTCTTTTGAATAAAATGAGCATATTTGCACATGTTATTGAGTTGATATCAAGTGATTAATCTAGTTAATATTTATAATCTTTTATGTTATTTGTTGGGAAAAAGAAATCCAAATCCAAGAGAAAGAATGACTTCCCTACTTGGCACTGTATAAAATTAACAGTGGGACCTAAAGACATGGGTTAAAGTCCACAAAAAGAAAAAGAATAACTCCTCTTCTTGGCATTGTGTTCACAATGGTACCTAAGACAAGAGTTGAAGTTCATTGCAAAAGTGTGTATCTATGTAGATGCATGCCAAGAGAGAGTTCCTTTGACATTGACTCCTCTGTCTCAAGAAAATTCTTTCTACCTATGAGATATGAGTTTTATTGTGTGTGGTTATCTGACCAACATACTCCAAATTCGTCATCGGAAAGAGGGTGGTAATCGATTTAGAGAATGTCAAGGACAAAAAAAAAAGGAGTGGAAAAAGATTTGGAGATCCTATTCCTGTAAACAAAAACATATTGGATGAAAATCTCAAAAACAAGATTAATTCATGAGGTTGAAATTTTATTACTATGCATATTGCAAAATTTTATTCGATTGAACTTTTGAGTCTTAAAGATTAATTTCAAAAGATGATGTATTTACTTGAAAATTTTGTGTGGGATTAATGAAATTTTCTATGGATGATTATATTTTAGAAATTTATTCGTCATGTGAAAATTTATTTTTTTGGTATTGATTTCTTTATTTGCTTGAGAACAAGCAAAGTTTGAGCCTTATGTGTTTGATCACTCTAAATTTTATAGTGTTTTTCATACTTATTTGGTAGTCTTTTGAACCATAATCTTACTCTTTTGCTATGTTTTTATACCTTTTTTACCAAATGCTTCGGAATCTACACCATCTTTGGTTTTTGATCAATTTCAGGTAAAAAGGCACTATTTTGAGGCATTTTCGAGCAAAATCAAATACATGGAAGAGTTACTATCATCAAGAGGAGTCCACATAACAAATTTCACGCAAATCAGAGCAACAGACCAAAATACGGCAATGTCGTAATATATATTACGGTACCGTATTATGGTACAATACCGTAATATCGGAGCACCTACCGTATTTTGGTGGATTTTCAAATCAGAGAATTGTCTTGATTTTATGGCACCGCCGTAAAGAATTACACTGCCGTAATTTGGACCGCTTCAGAACAGAGACACTTGCCAAAATTACGGCACTGCCGTAAACCATTCCACGTGTCGTATTTCCCAGGCGATTCAGACCAGAGAACTCGTCCGATTTTACGGCACGGTTGAGAAGCATTTTACGGGCCGTAATTTTGACACAAGGTTCACAGAACCAAAATACGGCACTGCCGTAAAATATTTTACGGCCATAATTTCCATTCAAAAACGTAATTTTTACGGGCCCGAAACTTGCGCGGACCATATCTTTTGATCCAGACCTCCAAATTGAGATCCGAAAGATGCTGCGGACTCGTCTTTAGGAGGAGAAAACACATAAAGTGAGAGGACTAATTTTTATCCAGTATTGAGGGAGCAATTGATAGAGGGGCGGAATTGCTAGGGTTCGTCAGTTCTCAGCCTACAGACCACCTCCGGCCACAAAATTTGAGAGAGAGCTTCGCCTGGTGAAGGAGAATGTGCATCTGAAGTTTCAAAGCAAAAGGATTCCGATTGGAGGAGAAATCAATGAAGCAGCGGTGACAGCACTGTTCTAGGCAATTACGGTGCTGTAATTTCATTACAGCACTGTTTTGTTACTCTTCTCATCTTCGTTACAATTCCTATTCATATAGAAATATGTTTTATTATTATTCCTTCATCATGGTAGCATAATCTTTCATTGGGACATGGGGGTGTAATCTCTTTGTTTCTTAATGACTAGAAAACATTAACTTTTGTCATGATAATTTTATTATGATAGTTTTACTTTTGTGATTGATTGTTCTTTGATTCTCCTTAGTTTTATAAACATCAGCATGTTTTAAAAAATTTCAAAATAGAATGAGAAGTTGATTGCTTGAAATTCAGAACCCTAGGAATTATCGAGTTTGGAATTAACGTAAGAGATTAGGTTATTTTTCGAATTCTAATTCTTAGAGAAATTTAATGCCTTGTTGATTTTATGATTCTTTAGATTGAGTTAATATTTTAGACTTGATTTGATGCTGCAAGAGTTTGAGCATCGAGTTGTCAGAGAACCTTGAGTAAAACTTGTGTTGAGACTCTGATGCACGAGAGTGATCTTGAGTTTCCACGTGAGGTTGTCAACTTTAGAATTCGGATGCACAAGAGTGATCCCTGAGTTCTTAGTTGATGGTTTACTTATTTTCAGCATTGAATAGGTCTTGAACGAGAGTGAAGATCGGTTCTTTGTACGACTGTTTGCGTGAGAGCGAAACAATTTATTTATGAAGTAAACTATACCTTTATCATGATAAAATTAGATTGATAGACACTTATCTTAATCTAGCCATTAGAAATTAAAGTAGCTGAACCCCTAGTCTCGATCCCTTCTCTGATATTTTCTCCGTGTTCTTTTTGATAGTTTGATTCACTATTTTCTGATTGCCTAGCTAGCGAGAAATCAATTATTCAGTACTTAGCAATAAGGTCTCTGTGGTTCGATATCTATTTTATTACTTCAAAGTATCCGGGCGAAGTCACTAATAAAAATTAGGGCTTTCACTTCGTGTGTCTTCTCCTCTTAACGACGAGTTTGCAACAACTTTCGGGTCTCAATTTGGAGTTCTGGATCAAAAGTTATGGCGCGCACAAGTTTCGGGCCCGAAAGTGTCGCGCGTCCAGGATAAAAATACGGCCGTGTTATATTTTACGGCAGTGCCGTATTTTGGTTCTGTGAACTCTGAGTCAAAATTACGACCCATAAAATACTTCTAGACCATGCCATAAAATCGGATGAGTTCTCTGGTCTAAATCGCCTGGGAAATACGACACTGTAAAATGGTTTACGGCCCTGCCGTAATTTCGGCAAGTGTCTCTATTCTGAAGCGCTCCAAAATATGACCCATGGAATGGTTTACGGCAGTGCCCTATTTTGCACAAAATCTTCTATTCCAAAAATCCACCAAATTATGGCAGTGCTCTTGATTTTACGGTAGCGTACGAAAATACGATACCGTAAAATAGAATACAACACTACCGTATTTTGGTGAGTTGCTCCGATTTGCATGAAATTTGCTAGGTGATCTCCTCTTGATGTTGGTAACTCTTTCATGTCTTTGATTTTGCTCGAAAAGTCCTCAAAATAGTGCCTTTTTACCTGAAAATCATGAAAAACCAAAATAGAAGTAGACTTTGCAATATTTGATGAATTTAGCATAAAAACAAGTAAAAGATCCTCAATTTAGCATGAAAAAATATCTAAAATGATACAAAATATACTATATATTTTGGTGTCATCAAAATACATAAGGCTCAAACTTTGCTTGTCATCAAGCAAAAATCAAAACATGATTAAAAGAATAACCTTTTCATGCTCAATAAATTTCTAAAATACAATCCATCAATGAAAAATTTCATCATTTGTTTTACAAAACTTCAAATAAACATATCATTCTTAGAACTCAACCCTCTAGATCCACAACTCAATCAAATAAAACTTTGCAACTTGTATAATAAAGAGAATTTTCAATCTCATGATTTCACCTAGTTTTCAGTTCAAATCTATCATGCTTTTGTTTACGGGAATTAGGTTTCCAAGAACTTTTTCCACACATAATTTTTTTATGCATTTTGTTTGTTTTTGTAAAGATGGCATGTACCCACTTAGATACACACTTTTTATTTTTGACTTCAACTCTTATCTTCGGTACCACTATCAATTTTGCATAGTGCCAAGTAGAGGAGTCTTATTCTTTTTATCTCTCATTATTTTTCATGCATAGACTTCAACCCATGTCTTAGGTACCACTATCAATTTTACATAGTGCCAAGTAGGGGAGTCTCTCACTATTTTTATGGATCTTGGATTCCTCCTTCCCAACAAATAGCAGGATAGACTAAACATCTTCTAAGTTGATCAATTGATATCAATTCACAAGTCATACTCATATGCTCATTTTATTTAAAGGAGTAGTTTAACCTTTAGATCTTATTCCTCAAATAACACATCTACCCAAAATTTCATGCATCAACCAATGTTAAATTTCAAAAGATTGATGTGTACTAAAGAAATAACTCAACATGATAGGTCTCTCCCTAATCACAAATATAAACACATTCATCATCAATCAATCAAGTCATCAACAATATAAATCAAGAGTATACTTATCATCATCATCAAATATCACAATATCATATCATCAAAAAAAATATAAAAATATATCATCATGTATACTACAACCATATCGAAGATAAATCGTCAAAATATCGAAATATCATAATACAACCCCATCGAAATAGTAGAAATCAGTATCATCATAATCATCATACAACCACATCGAAAAGAAAGATAAGCATGTGAAACAGAATAGCAGTGTCGGTGGTCATAGAGTTGTAGAAGCATCAAACTCAACAATCATGAGATGTAAAGTCATATATCTGTATAATCACATAAGGCTCAAACAATGCAAAGGATGTAAAGGGTTAGATCTAAGAGAAGAAAAGTGTAGATAATCATATCAAATCAAATAATCACAGGAAAGTGCAAATAATACTCACAAAATTATATAGCAAACTCTGACTGAAAATACATAAGGCTCGGATCAAAAATAGTGTGGGGGCAGATGTTACAAGGTCTAGAGATGTGCCTTTTGAAAATTTTACCTGCACAATTTAAGATACATAAGGCTCAGTCTAAAAATAGTCTCTAAAAATACTAATGATAAAAATAATTTTCTCAAGGGAGAATCAGAGATGTCGCCGAAAGTCTGAAGAGGATGCTGGTGGAAAGAGTCGAGCAGGAAAGAAGCAGAGGGTGAACAGAGGCTAGCTGAAAAGCTGCTAGCAATGATGGTGATGGTGCCGATAGTAGAGTGAGTAATCTCTAGTGGCCTGCTAGAGATTACGGTCCTAGAGGTGAGATCGTCGGCCGATGGGTGCCAGAAATAATGCTGCATAGATAAAAAAATCAGTCACTAATAAAGAGTTTGCTGTATAAATAAATAAAATCAATGGAAATAGAGGCAGTAGAAGAAGTAAGAATCTGCAGATGGTATAATCCAGTGTCGACGGCTGGAAACAGTGACGTCAGAGGCAGATGCAGTGGTGGTTAGAGGTGGAAGATAGTTGCTCTTGAAGATTTCTGGATCGTAAAACTAATTACGGTGGTGTCGTATTATGCACCAAAACTTGTCTTCACCTACAAAAAGAGAAGAAAAATTATTTCTAAAAATAAACTAAAATAAAAGAAACAAAGCTAAGTAAGAGTGCTTGGGTTGCCTCCCAAGAAGCGCTAATTTTAGGTCCATAGCTTGACCAAAAATCAAATCTCATGGTGAAGCAGATGAATTAGTTCCAAAATAAATTGCATGTAATTTTTTTCTTTTCCGCTGTCCAAAAAGTTTAGCCACAAATCCAAATATCCAAAATATCATATAAATCACAATTGACATGACTTTCTCAAATATGCGGAAATCAAAATCAAAATTTTCAACTTCAATCAAAGGATATTCAATGATTTTTCTAAATTTATCAGAGAGCAAAATCATAAGTCCTTTCTTCAAATTTATATTTTCAATGGCTATAGGACTTTGATCAAAAGATACAAGTATTGGATCATCAAAATAATCTTTCTTTCTCACATTAGATTCCTCAATGAAACATAAATTTTCAAAAAATCACAAGAGTCAACAGTAGATATGGGCAAAACATCATCATGGTGAGATTCATCAATATTAGCAATATCCAAATTTTCTTCAAGTCCTTCATGCTCACAATCAGGTAATTCATCAATTTCAAAATTTTCAACAAAACTAGAATAAGATTTTTCTAAATTAGTCCCCTCATATCCTTCATCAGATTTAACCATAAATAATATATTATCAAAAGAATCAATATCATCAAAAGAGGGTTTTTCAATTTCAATTTCCTCAATCTTTTCCACAATTAAATTATCAGAAGAATCTAATTCACAATCATCAAAATCAGAGTGAGATGCATTAATATTCACATAAGGCTCAATCTCAAAACAATCATAATCAGAGGGGAAATTTTCTAAATCAATTTTCTCAGTTTTCAAATCAAACTCAAATAAACAATCTTGTTGTCCTATCTGGGTTTCTAGCATTTCATTGTGTGCAACGATGTCATCCAACCTAGAATTGATTTGTTTGAAGGTCTCATTCAAATCTTCATTTTGTTACGCTTGGGTACTCATGAACTTTTCAAACATTATCTCTAAGCTAGATTTTTCAGTATCCTCAAAGCATGGTTCAGAAATATAGTTTGAGCAATCATCATAAAAAGATCTATAATCATATTGATGATTTTGATGTCATGGTGAATTGGAATATGGAGAAATTAAAATTGGGCAATCAGAGGAACAATGACCAAAATATCCACAAATATCACATCTAACAGGAGAAGAAAGAGAGTGCATATAAGAGTTAAATGTATCTTCAAGTGTGCTCAATGAATTATTTTCATACTTACCTTGTGGCATGTATACCTCACCTATTCCAGTTGCCCACGAGTTGTGATTAAAAGACATATTTTCAAATCTATCAAGAACAGAAAGATTATCCAACACCAATCAATATGATTTTTTTTTTATAAAAAAACACAAAACACTAAACACAAGTAAATTCAAAAATTTCAGAAATCACAGTCCTGTCACAACTAGTGAAATCCAAAACCTACAAAAACAGAAAACAAAGTTAAATCTAAAAACAAATAAAACCTAGTCTAGCAATACTAATAACTATTTTGATATTAACAAAACTAAGGTCCCCGGCAACGGCGCTAAAAACTTGTGTCTGCAAGTGCATGGATACTTCGAAGTAATAAAATAGATATTGAACCACAGAGACCTACGTGTTAAGTACCAAATAGATGTTTTCTCACTAGCTAAGCAAACCGAATATATGATGAAAACATCGAAAAGTGCACGGATCAATGTCTCAGAGAGAAACTGGGACTAAGGGTTCATCCACCTTAATTCTAATGACTAGAAAGAAATAAAGGCTGTCAATCAAATTTCATTATAATAAAGATGTAATTTACTTCAGAAAAGGATCAACTCGCTCTCGCGTAGTCAATCATACAAAGGACCAATCCTCACTCTCGTGCAAGATCTATCCAATGCTGAAAATAAGTAAATCATTGAACAAAGAACTCAAGGATCACTCTCGTGCATCCGAATTCTAAGTCAAAAATCTCAAGTGGAAACTCAAGGATCACTCTCGTGCATCCGAATCTCAACACAGGTTCTACTTATGGTTCTCCAATGTTCTGATCCTCACTCTCGCACAAGATCTTCACGTCTAACACATTAACTCAATCTAAAGAATCAGAAACTTAACACGGCAATAAAATCACTAAAAATCAGAATTTGAAGAACTACCTAATCTCTTACGATAGTTCCAAACTCAACAATTCTTAGGTTCGAAATTTCACAATCAACCT
Source organism: Costus lasius (assembly GCA_027563935.2). Taxonomy (NCBI): domain Eukaryota; kingdom Viridiplantae; phylum Streptophyta; class Magnoliopsida; order Zingiberales; family Costaceae; genus Costus; species Costus lasius. The sequence continues at coordinate 57,779,047 of CM050447.1, forward strand.
CTCGTTCTATTTCGCAAAATTCTAAAACATGCTGATATTTATAAAACTAAGGAGAATCAAAGAATAATCAATCACGAAAGTAAAATTATCATAATAAAATTATCATGACAAAAGTTAATGTTTTCTAGTCATTAACAAACCAAGGGGATTACACCCCATGTCCCATAAAAAGATCTAAGCTTGCATGGTGAAAGGATTACAATAAACCATAATTTCAGAGGATTAAAAATCGAAAAAGGGAAAAAAAGTTACAAAATAGGTGCTGTAATTTCATTACAGCACCGTAATTGCCTTTGAACAGCGTTGTCACCGCTGTTTTGTTGATTTCTCCTCCGATCGGACTCCAAACGCTCTGAAACTTCGAGTGTGTGCTCTCCTACTCTAGACGAAGCTTCGGTGTAAATTTCACGGCCTGAGGTGGTCTCTACGCCTCTCGGTGTGAGACCGAACCCTAAGCGCTTCTCTGTCGATTGCTCCCTCGATATTGGATAAACATTAGGGCTTTCACTTCTTTTGTCTTCTCCTCTTAACGACGCGTTCTTAGCAACTTTCGAGTCTCAATTTGGAGTTCTGGATCAAAAGTTATGTCCCGCACAAGTTTCGGGCCCGAAAGTGTCGCGCGTCCAGGATAAAAATACGGCCGTGTTATATTTTACGGCAGTGCCATATTTTGGTTCTATGAACCCTGAGTCAAAATTATGGCCCGTAAAATTCTTCTAGACCATGCCATAAAATCGGATGAGTTCTTTGGTTTGAATCGCTTGGGAAATACGGCACCGTAAAATGGTTTACGGCACTGCCGTAATTTCGGCAAGTGTCTCTGTTTTGAAGCACTCCAAAATACGGCCCGTGGAATGGTTTACGACAGTGCCATATTTTACACAAAATCTTCTGTTCTAAAAATCCACCAAATTACGGCAGTGCTCTTGATTTTATGGTAGCGTACGAAAATACGATACCGTAAAATAGAATACGGCACTACCATATTTTGGTGAGTTGCTCCGATTTGCATGAAATTTGTTAGGTGATCTCCTCTTGATGATGGTAACTCTTTCATGTCATTGATTTTGCTCGAAAAGTCCTCAAAATAGTGCCTTTTTACATGAAAATCATGAAAAACCAAAATAGAAGTAGACTTTGCAATATTTGATGAATTCAGCATAAAAACAAGTAAAAGATCCTCAATTTAGCATGAAAAAATATCTAAAATGATACAAAATATACTATATATTTCGGTGTCATCACCAACTGCCTGAGGACCCATCCCCGAGTGGGCCGCTCAATCTCATCCGTAACTCGGCCCAAGATCGAGCCGCCACGGTGGTAACTCAGCCCACGACATCCAAATTCTATTGTTTTGTCGCCATGTGCTCCGAGCGCATCTAAATTGCCCCCGTACGAAGACGCAGGATTGTGCTACCAGCTTTGAAGAATATTAGGTAGTAGTTTGTTAATGTTTGTCTTGTAGTTGCAGCTTGATCACTTTAGTGGCCTGCAATAGTTGTTAGGTGGTTGAAGTTCCTTGTCTTTTATGCATTTTGTTTGTTCCCACCCCTCTTATTCTATAAAAGAGGAGGCAGGGCTAGTATGTTAGTTAGTTCTCTTAGAAGTAGAGATCTCCTGGTGAGCAAGAGAGCTTCCAGCTTGCGTGGAAGGTGAAGTCGCTTCGCCTTCGGAGTTTGTAAGAGTCGGCAACCGGTGTCTCGACTCGACGTGTTTCCAGCTTGTGTTCCCCTGCTTTATAAGTAAATCCTACCTTTCTGGTGGGTCAAGTTCGCCTGTTTTCTTTATATTTTCATCGCATTCCTTCGCTGCGGTTTTCTTCGATCTTTCACCCCCGGCCATCCGCCATCGTAGGCGTTGTCGGATCTCTTGTTCTTGGTTTATTTCAGCTTCATAGGCACGCGAACTAAACCGCATGAAACTGTAGTCCCCAACGCGAGCTACGCTTAAACATGCTAAGCGAGTTGCAGGAAATTGATAAAATTGCTACGAGGTTAGTGCACTGCATTATTTTAGTTGGGTGCCGTTTTCTTCATTCGTATTCGTGTTGCCCTAATCGATTTCATCACTGCTTCATCGTGCTTTCTACTGGATTCCCTACACTTTTTCGAAACAATTTCTCTTCCCTCGTCTCACGACCCTCTCCCGTTTTATCGCGCATTGTGTAAAACCCTAGAGTACGGCCTAAGGACCCCCTCACCTATTAGTTGCTACATCACCAGCCCTCCAGCCCTTGTTTCTTTCCCACGCAGAGATCTTCCTCTTTTCTCTTTGTTGCCAAGAACGCCTCTTCAAATTCTTTTTTCTTCTCTCCTTTGTCGTGACCCTCTTCAACCAAGAGCTCTCTAGCCTTCGCTGCCCTCTACTTTCTTTATCTCTAGGCCTCCCTTTTCTCTCTGCTCTTTTTTTTTCTAGCCTGCTAGACGAAGCCCCTACATTGTTGTATCATCATCGCTCTCTAGTTCTTCCTCGCTTCTTTCTTTTATTTGCACGCTCTCCTCTCTTTTATTCACTCATCTTTTATTCTCTTGCATCACTCTGGGGGTTTCACATGATGCAATTAGGCATCATGGTTCCTAAAACAATAAAGAAAATACTCCCTTTTTACCTTTTAATCGAGTAGCCTTGCTGCAGATCATGTTTTCTTTTTGGAAGCCTATCGGTGTTGCGTTCTCTGTGTCCTCTTTCTAGTCGCCTAGCATCTCCTAATATAAGCTTCCAGGCACCTTCCAAAGAATTTGTTTCCTTCCCTTTGCATGGCGCTCATATTATTCAAAAATTTTAATCGCTGCCAACGCCTTCATTCCTTTCCTTATTAATAGTGATTTTTCCTCCTTTTGTTTTGCACTTCCTTTTTTTGTTGCTGCTGTAAATGCCTACCTTATTTGCTGCAATTTATCAGTCTTATCCTTCCTTGACCAGTTGTTTTGATTTTTTTTTTCCTTCGAAATTTGGCGTATACAAGATTTTCTCATTTGGCTTTAATGTGTCAAGAGTCAAAATCAATTTTGACTGGACTCTGTATATATATTGTGTAAGAATGAATGGTTCATCATGCTTTCAACCCCTTCTTCAAATTTTCCTAGAAATATTGCATTGTCATCGGTGCAGCAATGCCTCTATTCGCTCATATGGGGAAAGATGGAGAAGAAGAACAAATAGAGCAAAACACAATTGGAGGTCTCTGGCTACTAGTTTCTGCCATCGATACTAGGGAGATTGAATCCAGAGCACTCACACTGGGTTCATCGAAATAAGGGCAGCTAAGAATCCTTGATTGTTGGCAGATCTTGTCAAAATTATTTTTTAACAAATTAGTATACTTGTAATCATCAGACGGCTTTTGATCAATCATAGCTAGTCAGTCGTAATTGTGTCTAATTAGGTCCCTCCAGTTGGATGATTATGTTGTTAATTTGTAATAAAGTGGTTCCAATGAAATAATGGATGATAGTTTGATTTTTAGTTATTTTTTTCTTATTGGATGCAGTGTAATGTTCATTTTGATCTTTTTCCAAAGTTTTGAAGAAAAGAAGCAGACTAAGGATATCTCTCTTTCGTGCAAACTTTTTTTTTTGCATACTTGTAATTATTTTAATATGACTTTCTCTCTTATCTGGCTTTAATGTGTATGTAAGAGTCAAAATCAATTTAAACTCGACTTCCCCGTATACAATTTGGGTAAGAATTAACCGTTCAACAATATGTATCAATAAAAATTTTAATTATATATGTTAATAAAAAATTTCTATATATTAATAAAAAAATTATATATCAACTAATTCTATATGTATGAACGAAAATTTAAACGCTAACTCTTGGGGAATTCAGATGGCACAAATTAGAGAGAGTGAAGAACCAGACAGGTGGCGTTCGCGACGGTGCAATTGTCGCGAAGGTGCGGCACCGCTTGGCCGTCGTGGCCATGCACACGTCTGTGGCCGGCGGGCGCCACGTGTTCGCGTGCAAGCCTGCGTTGTCCTCGACGCTCTTCCTTTGACTATATATATATTTACTTACAGATTTATCAACACAATGACATCTGATTCAGGTAGCAGCAGGTAGTCGGTGCTTGCGTTCCTGCAATAATAAGATAGGAGATAAGGGGAAGATGACCGAGTCGAGGGATGCGATGTCAACGGTGGTGGCACATGCGCCTGCGACGCTGGAGAGGAGTCAGAACTGATCTGGAGCAGCACCTTCCTAAACCGTGTGAGTAGTTGATCCATGCTAACATTTTTCATCATACTAGATTACTCAAAATTTTGTGTAGGTGAATGGAGCTTGAAAGTATGCATTTGGATCATGCCCTCTTCCTCGAGCTAATCACTCAAAAACTAATAACACAGAGATAACTAACAGGCTATTCACCAATATATGCCTTTTGCAATTGATGGATGATTAATTGGAAGTTGAATTAGTACAGATTTAGCAAGAGCATTAGCTGCTCCAGATGTGTATCATCCTGAAGGCACAAGAGATCACAACCACCATCATCTAAGCACTCTTCAGCAACACATTGCCTTCTTTGACTTGGATGATAATGGCATTGTCTATCCTTGGGAAGCATACGCTGGTATGTACATAAAGCATGATTGCACAAATGAGACAAAGCATGCATTTTACTCCAAAATAATGATAAAATTAAGCCACGATATATCATATCTTTGCATGTCATCAAAATATATCGGACTTAAAGTTTTGCTTGTCCTCAAGCAATTGAATTGTCTAGAACATAGTGATGACATAAAATAGGGAATCTCAACTAGCTTAAAGTGGTCTATTTAAGTTGTAGGTTAATCACAACGAGTCTTCAGGTTGTAATGTAGTATGGAAAGCAAATTAAACCAATTATCATGAATGCAATCTATTAGAGCATGAAAAGTTACCTTACCAAAAAAAAAACTCTACAATGCATCTCACGCAAGTAATATAATTGATCAAGCATTTAAAAAAGGAGATAATTGTGCATTAAGTCATGGGAAAATAGCATCAGTACCACATAGTCCCTATGTGGTACCTTTTTTTTTTTTTTTGAAACAGTGCCAAATGTCGAGCTTTGCTTCGGTGCCACTTTGGTACCTCTGTCATTATTGAGAACAGTGGGGTTAGTGCCAAGTATGATAAACGATGAACTTAGGTACCACTATCCCTTTTAGTAGTGGGATGCTACGAATAGTGCCAAGTGGAAGTACAATGTGCAATGTACATGAACACTTCGCGCGACTCTTACGGGCCCGAAACTTGCGATGGCCATAACGTTTGATCCAGAGCTCCAAATCGAGATCCGAAAGTTGCTACGGACTCGTCTTTAAGAGGAGAAGACGCACGAAGTGGAAGGGAGAATTTGTATCCAGTATCGAGGGAGAAATCACCAGAGAGGTGGCTAGGGTTTGTTCTCACCCTGAGAGGCGTAGAGGGCACGTCAGGCCTTGATTTTCACGCAGAAGCTTCGCCTAGAGGAGAATACAACAGTCCAAAAGTTTTAGAGGAAAAGGAGTTCAATCAAAGGAGGAATCTACGAAATCGGTGGTGATAGCATTGTTCATCGAGTTCTGCTTGCAAAATACGGCCGTGAAATATTTCACAGCCGTACTGTATTTTCTAAAATCTCTTTTCTAGTTGATTTTTGATCTTCTGAATTTATGGATTATTGTATTTTCTTCTCCATGCAAGCTTAATACTGTTTTGGGACATGGGCTTTAATCCCCTTGATTTTTAATGATTAGATAACTCTTTTCTTTCGTCATGATAATCTTTATTGTGATAATTTTACTCTTGTGATAAATTGTGCTTAGATTCTCTATAATTGCATGTTATTAATTATGGTCTTAGAGTTTTCGCAATGAGACTGAAAGGTGATTTGCTTGAGAGCTTGGAACCCTAGAATTGCATGTTAGGATCCCTTCCTTAGGTTAGATCCATCTTGATCTTTTCTAGTAAAATAATTGCCATGATTATAATATGAATCTATAGATCGAGTCTATTTGTCAAACGTGGAGATCTTGTGCGAAAGCAAGGATCAGAACGTTGGAGATCCATGAGTAAAACTAGTATAGAGACTCGGATGCACGAAAGTGATCCTTAAGACTCCACTAGAGATTATCAACTTAGAATCCGGATGTACGAAAGTGATCCTTGTGATCTTTGATTGATGATTTACTTACCTACAACATTGAAAATAGATCTTGCACGAAAGTGAGGATCGGTTATCTGCATGATTGTCTGCACAAAAGTGAGGCAATACCTTTATTAAGTAAATTAGGTCTTTGTCTTGGCAAGATTTGATTGACGACCCTTTATTTATGTCTAATCATTAGAATCAAGGAGGATGAAACCCTAGTCCCAATATTTCTCTCTGATTATCTAATTTAGTGTGTTTTCCATTATTGCTTTGCATCATATTTAGTTCACTTAGCTAGTAAGAATACCACTATTTGGTACTTAACAATAAGGTCCCTGTGGATTTGATACTTTTCTTTATTACTTCGATAGTTCCGTGCACTTGCGGAAACCTAACAACAAGTTTTTGGTGCTGTTACCAAGGATTAGTCCAAGGTACACGCGTGCCAGACTTGTAGTGTTCCCTTTCGGGCTATCAAGTTTTTGGCGCCGTTGCCGGGGACCTTAGTTTTGTTAATATCAAAATAGTTGTTAGTATTGCTAGACTAAGTATTTTTTGTTTTAGATTTAACTTTATTTTTTCTTTTTGCAGGTTTTAGATTTTCACAGTTGTGACAGAACTGTGATATCTGAAGATTTGTGAATTTGCTTGTGTTTTAGATTTTCTATTTTTTTCTATATTCTGAAAAAAAAAACAAAACAAACAAAACAAAAACAAATTCTTGATTGACTAGTGTTGGATTATCTTTCTGCTTTTGATAGATTTGGTAAATATGTCTTTTTATCATAATTCATGGGCTTCTGAAAGAGGTAAGGGATACATGCAACAAGGTGAGCATAAAGATTATTCACAGATGTCTATTGCAGAATTAGCGAAATTACGCTATGAGCATACAGATAAATCACAGATGTCTATTGCGGAAATTGAGAAATGACGCTCTTATCTTGTTACATGGAATATTTGTAAGTCTTCTGATCATTTTACTTATGAATGTCAATTTAGAAATCATGCAAATCCTAACTCACCATGGTATCAAGATGATCATTATTCTTCTTCTATTAGATGTGATATTTGTGGATATTTTGATCATTGTTCTTCTGATTGCAAATTTAGATATAATGCAAAGTCTAATTTACCATGTTTTCAAGATGATCATTATTATTCTAGTTGGGAAAATCAAAATTCTTTTTATGATGATTGCCATGATCATGTTTCTGTGCCATACTATGAGGATACTGAAAAATCTAGCTTAGAAATCATGTGTGAAAAAATTATGGCAAATCAAAGAAAGCACATTGAGGATCTTAAGAGTTTAGTTAATCAAAATTCTTTTCAAGAAGAATCTTTGACTGCTAATACTAAATTGCTAGAAACCCAGATTGCACAACATGATTATTTATTTGAGTTTGATTTGGAAGCTGAGAAAGTTGATTTTAAAAATTCCCCCACTGATTATGATTGTTTTGAGATTGAGCCTTATGTGGATATTTATGAATCTCATTTTTATGATTGTGAAATTGATTTATCTGATAGTTTATTTGAGGAAAAGATTCAGAAAATTGAAATTGAAGAACCTTCTTTTGATGATAATTCTGATTTTGATAATATCTTATTTATGGTTAAATCTGATGAGCATGATGAAGGTTCAAAAATTATAGACATTGATGAGCCCCACTGTGATTTTGGTGATATTTTTGAAATTAATAATAAATCTCTTGTGGTCAACTCTGATTCTATTAATTCTTTTTCATATGATTCTGATTTTGACTCTTCTAATGATGAATTATTTGTGGGGAAGCATGAGGAAATTAATTTTGAAGAGTCTCATCTTGATTTTGTTGATAATTTTGATATTGAAAAATTGTTTGATGATGAGCATGATGAAATTGAAAAGGATATGAATTTTACAAACTTTGATGAATCTCACCATGTTGATATTTTACCCATGTCTACTATTGAATCTTGTGATCCATTTGAGAAATTGTGCTTTATTGAGGATTCTAATGAGAGACATAAAGACTATTGTTATGATGATCCAATGCTTGATTATTTTGATGGAAGTCCTACTTTTATTGCAATTGAAAAGATAAAGTTGAAGAAAGGACATATGATTCTGCTTGGTGACAAACATAGGAAGATTATTGAAAATTTTGATTTTGATTTCAACATATTTGAGAAAGCCACTTTGATTTTGATTTATTTGCAATTCTGTATTTTTGAATTAGTGGCTAAAATTTTTGGACAACGGAAGAGGAAGAAATTGCATGCAATCTACTTTGGAACTGATTCACCTGCTTCACCATGATATTGATTTTTGGTCAAGCTATGGACCTAAAATTAGTGCTTCTTGGGAGGCAACCCAAGCACTTTTGCTTAGTTTAGTTGCTTTTATTTTTGTTTATTTTTAGAATTAATTTTTCTTTTATTTTTTACAGGAAAATCAAATTTGGTGCAAAATACGGCACTGCCGTAATCTATTTTACGCTCGTAATCTGTGTTGATTTCTTCTCCCGAGAGTTTTCTGTATTTTATGGCAGTACCGTATTTATTTTACGGTACCGTATTTCCTGACCGTTTTTTACTTCACGTGCCGTAATTTCAACTACTTTCGATCCAAATTTTTTTTGAAAAATACGGCAGTACCGTAAAGAATTTCACAGTACCGTATTTCCTGATTATTTCTTACCCGAGAGTTCTTTGCAAATTACGGCACTGCCGTAACGCATATTACGGTATCGTATTTCAAAACTGCTTTCTACTTATTGAGTAGGTGTTTTCTCGCTGCGATTTTAAGAAACTGGGTTGAGAAAAATTCTAATCTTTGGCACGACATGGAAGTACTGATCTTTGTCTATTATTTGGATATTTTTGCTGAATTTTAGAATCCATGGATTGTCCTAGAACACATAGCAACTTTTTGATTCTGATAAGATTTTGTGTAGTTTTTCATTTTGTAATCTGAGTAGCCTTCTTTCTGCTGATACCCTGAATTCCTGATAGATTTTGATCCTTTATTTTTTACATACCTGGGAAGATCAAGTTTTATTCTACTTCATGGTTTTGTCTGTTCTCTATTTGGATCATTAAATTTTATTCTAGGGTATGACTACTTTTCATAAAAAAATTCAAAAACTGCTTGATTTGCTTTCTATCTGTTGTTGTTTCTTTTGACTCCAGATTTGCAGCACCTCTAGCAACCACTGCATCTGCCTCTGACATCACTGTTTCTAGCCGTCGACACTGGATTATACCACCTACAGATTCTTATTTCTTTTGCTGCCTCTTATTCCATGATATTATTTATTTATGCAGTGGAATTTTCATTACTGACTCTAATTTTTTATGTGCAGTATTATCTTCCATAGCCCGACGATCTCACCTCCAGGACTGAATTCTCTAGCAGGCCATTAGAGATTACTCACCCTTATGTCGGCACAATCACCATCATTGCTAGCAGCTTTTCAGCTAGCATCTGTTCCACCAACACTCTTCTGGACCCTCAATGATATCTCTGATTTTTCTTTGAGATAATTATTTTTATTATTTTTGAGACTATTTTTGATCTGAGCCTTATGTGAGCCTTATGTACCTTAAATTTTGCAGAAAATTTTCAAAAGACACATCTTTGGACCCAGCTACATTGGCCTGACGATGATTGAGCATGATTTATATAGTTTTGTGAGTATCACTTGCACTCTCTTATTAATGACTATTTCTTATAGTGCATCTTTGACTTTATCATATTTATACTACTTATTGGTTTTCTCTTGAAAAATGATTTTATGGATATATGGAACTCATTGTTTTGATGATGATATTATTCAAATTTGTTGTTAAAATTGATGAAAGCATATGATCCACTTTCTACTATATGATGGCATGATTTCTATTGATAAAATATCTTCCTTGATGATATGAGTATTTATACTTGTGATTAGAGAAAAACCCTATCATGTTAGATTTATTTCTTCAATGCATATCTATTTTTGAAATTTGACATTGGTTGATGCATGAAATTTTGGGTAGATGTGCTATTTGAAGAATAAGATCTAAAGGTGAAACTACTCCTTTAAATAAAATGAGCATATGAGTATGATTTGTGAATTGATATCAATTGATCAACCTAGTAGATGTTTAGTCTGTTTTGCTATTTGTTGGGAAAGAAGAATCCAAGATCCAAAAAAAGAGTGAGAGACTCCCCTACTTGGCACTATGTAAAATTGATAGTGGTACCTAAGACATGGGTTGAAGTCTATGCATGAAAAATAATGAGAGTGAAAAATAATAAGACTTCTCTACTTGGCACTGTGTAAAATTGACAGTGGTACCGAAGACAAGAGTTGAAGTCAAAAATAAAAAGTGTGTATCTAAGTGGGTACATGCCATCTTTACAAAAACAAACAAAATACATAAAAAAAATCATGTGTCGAAAAAGATCTTGGAAATCTAATTCCTGTAAACAGAAGCATGATAGATTTGAACTAAAAACTGGGTGAAATCATGAGATTGAAAATTCTATTTATTATACAAGTTGCAAAGTTTTATTTAATTGAATTGTGGATCTAGAGGGTTGAGTTCTAAGGATAATATGTTTATTTGAAGTTTTGTAAATCAATTGGTGGAATTTTTTATTGATGGGTTGTATTTTAGAAATTTATTGAGCATGAAAAGGTTATTCTGATGATCAATTTTTGATTTTTTGCTTGAGGACAAGCAAAGTTTGAGCCTTATGTATTTTATTACACTGAAATTTATAGTAAATTTCATGCCATTTTATATTTCTTTTCATGTCATATTTATTAACTTTTGCTTGTTTTTAAGCATTATTTGCTAAATATTACAGAATCTACAGAATTTCTTATTTTTCAAGAATTTCATATAAAAGTGCCATATTTTGATGGTTTTTGAAGGATTTGAGCGCATGAATGGATTCAGGACGTCGAAACGAAGCCGCCCGCCAATTTTCATGCAAATCGGAGCGAGTTTGAAAAATACACCCCGGGTGTCATGGATATTACGGGTGTAATTTCTGCCCAAAAATATGGCAGTACCGTAAAAAATAACACGAGCCGTAATTTAGAGCAATTTTCGACCAGAAAGTTCAGTTGATTTTACGGCACGGCCGTAATTTATTTTACGGCCGTAATTTGCACCTGGTCGCGCGACTCTTACGGGCCCGAAACTTGCGAGGGCCATAACTTTTGATCCAGAGCTCCAAATCGAGATCCGAAAGTTGCTACGGACTCGTCTTTAAGAGGAGAAGACGCACGAAGTGGAAGGGAGAATTTGTATCCAGTATCGAGGGAGAAATCGCCAGAGAGGTGGCTAGGGTTTGTTCTCACGCTAAGAGGCGTAGAGGGCACCTCAGGCCTTGATTTTCACGCAGAAGCTTCGCCTAGAGGAGAATACAATAGTCCAGAAGTTTTAGAGGAAAAGGAGTTCAATCGAAGGAGGAATAGACGAAATCGGTGGTGATAGCATTGTTCATCGAGTTCTGCTTGCAAAATACGGCCGTGAAATATTTCACAGCCGTATTGTATTTTCTAAAACCTCTTTTCTAGTTGATTTTTGATCTTCTGAATTTATGGATTATTGTATTTTCTTCTCCATGCAAGCTTAATACTGTTTTGGGACATGGGGTTTAATCCCCTTGATTTTTAATGATTAGATAACTCTTTTATTTCGTCATGATAATCTTTGTTGTGATAATTTTACTCTTGTGATAAATTGTGCTTAGATTCTCTATAATTGCATGTTATTAATTATGTTATTAGAGTTTTCGCAATGAGACTGAAAGGTGATTTGCTTGAGAGCTTGGAACCCTAGAATTGCATGTTATGATCCCTTCCTTAGGTTAGATCCATCTTTGATCTTTTCTTGTAAAATAATTACCATGATTATAATATGAATCTATAGATCGAGTCTATTTGTCAAACGTGGAGATCTTGTGCGAAAGCAAGGATCGGAACGTTGGAGATCCATGAGTAAAACTAGTATAGAGACTCAGATGCACGAAAGTGATCCTTGAGACTCTACTAGAGATTATCAACTTAGAATCCGGATGTACGAAAGTGATCCTTGTGATCTTTGATTGATGATTTACTTACCTACAGTATTGAAAATAGATCTTGCACGAAAGTGAGGATCGGTTATCTGCATGATTGTCTGCACGAAAGTGAGACAATACCTTATCAAGTAAATTAGGTCTTTGTCTTGACAAGATTTGATTGACGACCCTTTATTTATGTCTAATCGTTAGAATCAAGGAGGATGAAACCCTAGTCCCAATATTTCTCTCTGATTATCTAAGTTAGTGTGTTTTCCATTATTGCTTTGCATCATATTTAGTTCGCTTAGCTAGTAAGAATACCACTATTTGGTATTTAACAATAAGGTCCCTGTGGATTCTATACTTTTCTTTATTACTTTGATAGTTCCGTGCACTTGCGGAAACCTAACAACAAGTTTTTAGTGACGTTACCAAGGATTAGTCCAAGGTACACACGTGCCAGACTTGTAGTGTTCCCTTTCGGGCTATCAGAAGCGTCAGAGGCGGAGAGGGGAGGTCGACGGCGGCAGAACAACGGGCGGCGACTTGAAGTAGGGCGACAGTGAGAGGTGGCGGAGGATGCAGATCGACGCCGAAAAGTTAGGGGAAAGATTCGCCGGAGGATGGGGAAGATGATGGAAGGTCACCGGAGGCCGATCAGGTACCGGAGGTAGCGGATCTGGATGGCGGTGGCGGCGCTAGGGTTGCGTACATGGGTGTGTACGAGGGTGTGCAGGCGGCGCTCTTTTGTAAAATGTTGTGCACGGCCATATATGGATACATGGCTCAGCCCGTGCAACGCTCGGTCGAAGAATGCATCTGAGTTCACTTACGATGCACGGTCGTGCACCAGTGCACGGGCATGCCTGTGCATGTCTCGGTGAAGGGTTGATGCGGAGCTCGTTACGCGTCACAGCCATGCGCGCCTTCACACCCATGCCTGTGCAGTGCTCGGCCGCGTGTACAGAAGAGTTTACCGAGCCGTGCATGGATGCACGGGTGCGACCGTGCATGGCTCGGTGATTCCTAAAAAATCCAGTAAAAATTCCATCAGCATGGTACAGCTCAGAGAGCATAGATATGAAAGAAAAACTGAAAAACAACAAAATCTAAATGATGAAAATAAATAAGAAATTAAAAGAGTGAATAAGAGGTTGGGTTGCCTCCCAACAAGCGCTTCTTTAGGGTCACTAGCTTGACCAGCGTGATGCTCATGGTGGATCTGGTGGTGGGGGATCAGAGATATGCAAAGAGAGGCCCTTGTCGATGATATCATGTTCGATGTAGTGTTTCAATCGTTGGTCGTTTACTTCAAAATTCCCTGTTCTTTGGCTCCAAATTTCAACAGCTCCATGTGGAAAGATCTTTTTTACAATGAATGGCTCAGACCATCGAGTCCTCAATTTTCCAGGAAAGAGTTTCAGACAAGAGTTGAACAGAAGAACTTGATCTCCCATGTGAAAATTCTTTATGACTATATGCTAATCATGTCATGTCTTTGTTCGTTCTTTGTAGATCTTCGCGTTTTGATAAGCGGAGAGACGGACTTCATCCAGTTCATCGAGTTGAAGCTTTCTGTTTTCACTAGCATTTTGGAGGTCATAGTTTAGTTTTCGGATTGCCTAATAGGCTCTGTGCTCGACTTCAACCGGCAAATGACATGATTTTCTGTACACTAGCTGATAGGGAGACATTCCCAGTGGGGTCTTGAAGGCTGTCCTATAAGGCCAAATTGCATCATCTAGCTTCATTGACCAATCAGTTCGCGAGAAGTTGACTGTCTTCTACAAGATGTTCTTTATTTATTTATTGGAGACTTCTACTTGCCCGCTGGTTTGTGGATGATAAGGGGTTGCAACTTTGTGGGTTTCCCCATATTTCTTCAACAAGGAGGCTAACTTGTGATTCATAAAGTGAGATCCCCATCACTGATCAATACTCGCGGTACACCAAATCTAGGTAAAATGGTGCGCTTAAGCATCCTGGTTACCGCCTTCGCATCAGATGTGTGTTCAGCAGAGGCCTCCACCCACTTAGAAACATAATCCACAGCTACCAGTATGAATCAATGTCCACAAGATGATATGAATGGTCCCATGAAGTCTATTCCCCATACGTCGAAGATCTCTAGCTCCAGGATGCTATTTAACGGTAACTCATCTTGTTTGGGGATGTTCCCTAACCGCTGACACTGGTCATAACGGGTGATGAATCGCTAGGCATCCCGAAAGATAGTGGGCCAGTAAAGTCCGGATTGTAACACTTTGAAGGCCATCTTCAAAGCACTAGCGTGGCCCCCGTAAGGAGATGAGTGGCAATGATATGAGACATCCTGGACTTCCTCCTCGGGTATGCAGCGTCGGAAAAGCCCATCAGCACATCGTCGAAATAAAAGAGGATCATCCCAATAATAGTGTTTGACGTCATGCATTGCTTCTTTTGCTGCCATGAAAGATCAAAGGGAATGATATCAGATACTAAATAATTAACAAAGTCAGCATACCAGGGTACTTCGATTCTTGTCAGAGCTAAGAGATATTCATCAGGGAAATAATCATTAATGTCTTGACAGCTCTTTTCTTCTTTTTCATCATTTGGTAATCGTGATAAGTGATCAGCCACTAAGTTCTCTGAGCCTTTCTTGTCGCGGATCTCCAGATCTAATTCCTGAAGTAAGAGGATCCAGCGAATTAACCTTGGCTTCGCGTCTTTCTTAGCCAGGAGTTACCTGATAGCTGCGTAGTCAGTGTAAACAATCACTTTCGAATCAATGACATAAGATCTAAATTTGTCAAAAGCAAATATAATAGCAAGGAACTCCTTTTCCATTATAGCGTAATTGATTTGAGCCTCGTTCAACGTCCGACTAGCATAATAGATTGCATGTAGCTTGTTGTCCTCCCGTTGTCCTAGAACTGCCCCGACTACGAAGTCACTAGCATCGCACATAAGCTCGAACGGGAGTGACCAGTCTGGTGGCTACATGATGGGGGCTGAGATCAATGCTTTCTTCAATTTTTCAAACGATGTCATGCAGTCCTGATCAAAAGAGAAAGGAACCTCTTTAGCGAGCAGATTAGTCGATGGCCTAGCAATTTTAGAAAAGTCCTTTATAAAACGACGATAAAAACCGGCATGCCCAAGAAAACTTCAGACTTCCCTTTCAGATGAAGGTGGTGGCATCTTTTCAATGGCATCTACTTTGGACCGGTTGACCTCGATGTCGCGTTCCGAGATTAGGTGTCTAAGCATTATCCCTTCTCGTACCATAAAATGGCACTTCTCCCAGTTTAAGATAAGGTTAACTTCTTCGCACCTTTTCAACACTTTAGAGAGGTTAGCCAAGCAAACATCAAATGAAGTACCATAAACTGAGAAATCGTCCATGAAAATGTCCATTATATTTTCTATAAAATCAGAGAAAATTGAAATCATGCATCTTTGAAAGGTAGCTAGGGCGTTGCATAACCCAAACGGCATTCGGTGGTAAGCAAATGTCCCATAAGGACAGGTGAAGGTAGTCTTCTCCTGGTCTTCTGAATGAATAGGGATCTGGAAAATTGCTGAGAAGTCGTCAAGGAAACAGAAGTGAGAATTCTTTGCTAGCCGCTCCAGCATCTGGTCAATAAATGGAAGTGAGTAGTGGTCCTTGCGCGTGGCTTTGTTTAGCTTCCTATAGTCGATGCACATGCACCATCCAGTCACAGTACGGGTGGGGATAAGCTCGTTGTTCTCATTCTTGACTACAGTAACTCCACCCTTCTTCGGCACGACGTGCACTGGACTTACCCATTCACTGTCTGATATTGGGTAGATGACGCCCGCACCAAGTAGCTTGAATATCTCTTTCTTGACCACTTCTTTCATATTTGGGTTCAAACGGCATTGAAACTCTACTGAGGCTTTACTGTCGCTCTCCAAAAAGATCCTGTGCATACAGAACGAAGGATTAATTCCTTTAATATCTTCTAATGAATACCCAATTACTTATTTATGGAGGCACAATTCTTTCAGTAGCTTCCTAGTTTCCTCTGCATTCAGATCAGCACTAATTATCGCAGGACAAGTGGATTTAGCATCAAGAAATTCATATTTAAGATTATCCGGAATGGGTTTAAATTCTAACTCCTCCTTTGCAGAAGGATCAGACTTAATCTCTCCAAGACTCTCGAACTGCAGTCTTCTGAATCTCTCAGTGTTGACAGTCCCCAAACTTTTCACTTGGTCCTGAGGTTCATCAGTATCAATCTTGTCTTCATCACTCAACAGACAGACATCCAAAGTATCTTCGATGGTCGGTGAAGTGAGCTCAATATTGGCCTCCGTTGTTTCCATGTCGCAACAAGCCCCCTGCAAAAGATGGCTTTTTTAGGGTAGAAGACAAGTCAAATTCTAACTTCTCCTCAACAACATTCAGTGCCAATTTCTCATTTTTCACATCAATAACGGTGCCAGTAGTCGCAAGGAAGGGGCGCCCCAAGATGATGGGTAGTCGAGTATCCTCCTCCATCTCTAGCACCACGAAATCTGCAGGGATGAAGAATTCTCCAACCTTTATTGGTACATCTTCAATGATTCTAACTGGTCTACGCACTGACCGGTCGGCTAGCTGGAGGGATATAGAGGTGGGTTTCATTTCACCCATACCTAACTTCCTGCAGATAGACAATGGAATTAAGCTAACGCTAGCTCCTAAATCACATAGAGTTCTATCAAAAGGCATATTTCCAATTTGACATGGGATGGAAAAACTCCCTAGATCTTTGAGTTTGGTTGGAAGCTTATTTTGGAGGATGGCACTGCATTCTTCGGTCAGGGCAACTGTTCCTTGCTCCTCAATCTTTCTCTGATTGGATAGGATTTCCTTTAAAAACTTGGCGTATGCTGGCATTTGTGAAAGAGCGTCAGTAAAAGGAATATTGATATAGAATTTTTTTAATACCTCCAAAAATTTTCCAAACTACCTATCCAATTTGGCCTTAGCTAGCCGCTGAGGGAAAGGGATGGGCAATTTATATGGCGGAGGTGGAATGTAAACATGCTCCTTCGGCGCATTCAAGCCTTGTTGTTCTGTCTCTAGATTAACTGTGGAGTCTTCTTTAGGTCGAATTTCCTCATATGAAGTTGGCCTTGTTCTCTCCTTAGGTTCGGGCACCTTAGGGTCTTCTAGCTGGATTCCGCTCCTCGTTGTAATCGTGTTACAGTGCTCATTGAAGATGATTCTCTCTCTGAGCGAACTGGTTCTTTGATCCAGTTGTGTGATCTGGTTTTCCATCAATTTCGAGTGAGTGGAGACAGAGTCCACCTTCATGTTCAACTGGCAAATTTGCTCACTTATAGAGTCATTATGTTTCATTTGAGTTGCCATGAAATTTTCTAAAATCGACTCTAATCTGGACTTCTGAGGAGGATCTTGTTGTCTTTGATTGGCAGATGGATGTTGTATTCCAGGAGGGGGCCTGAAATTAGAAGAGAAATTCTGATTAGACAAATTTATAGGAGGAATTTGCCCTTGATTTAACATGTAGGAGAAATTGGGATGATTTCTCCATCCTGGATTGTATGTGTTCGAGTAGGGGTCGTTCTGGTTCCTGAAATTCCCAATAGCGTTGACTTGTTCTGAGGGAGCATTCAAAATGTGGCAATCATCAGAGGAATGTCCCGTCACTCCACAAACATCACAAGTCATAGAATTAGAAGTAGAAATATTGATGGCGTCAAACTTAGAAAAAAGCGAATCTATTTTTGCTACTAGGGAGTTAATCACATTCATATCCAACTTCCCTGAACTTCGAACTGGTTGACTCCTCTCTCCTGACCACTGATAATGGTTGAGGGTCATGTCCTCAATCAACTCCATCGCTTCATCATAGTTCTTGTTCATTAGTGCCCCACCAGCAGCAGCATCTACAAAAAGTCTGGTCTGTTATAGCAATCCACTATAGAAGGTGTGAATGATCACCCATTTCTATAGACCATGGTGCGAACACATCCTCAATAGTTCTTTGAACCGATCCCATGCTTCATATAGGGACTCACCTTCTCGTTGGGCAAAGTGGGTGATTTGATTTCTGAGCTGGGATGTTTTGCTCGGTGGGAAGTATTTTGATAGAAAAGCTTGAGACAATTGCTCCCACATTGTAATAGAGGCATGTGGTAAAGACTACAGCCACGCCCTAGCTCGATCCCTGACAGAGAAAGGCAAGAGTCTTAATTTGATAGCATCAGGATGAGCACCATTAATCTTTAAAGTGTCGTAGCATTCTAAAAAATAGATAAATGAAGGTTAGGATCGTCAGTGGCTGCTCGACTGAATTGGTTCTATTGCACCATTTGTATAAGTGACGGCTTTATCTCGAAGTTGTTAGCTTCGATAGCCAGTCGCGATATGCTCGAGTGCACACCAGAGATGATGGGTGCTGCAAAGGCCTTCAAAGAGCGGTTGGCTTCCATTGTTTGACTGTCAAAAAATTGTCCTTCAAGCTTCAGCCTTTTTAAATTTCTTCTGACCAGACGGAAGGTACGCTCTATCTCCAGGTCTCCAGGTACAAGTTTCCCTGTTCGAATAGTATTCCTGGGCATAAACAAGTACCTTGAACAAAAGAGATTAGTAGCATCGCACCAAACAAAAATTACAACTAAAAACAAAAAGTAAATAAACAGAAAATAGACAGAATGAAAAGTTAATAAAATCTAACTAAACCTAGTCTATTAATCTCCTGATCGTGTTAATATTGGCAACCTAGTGTTGGTGTATATGCCCTTGGACCCGTTGTTAGTCCATCTTGTACTGCTTGACTTTGATATTTAATATATATCGTACTGGCATTATCGTTATTATGCTGTGTTTACATGTGTGATTATGTACATGGATAATAATGTCCCTGGAGACAGATTGTATCTGTGCTCAAACGGTGTGTCCCCAGTAGGGATGGCAACGGGGCGGGTCGGGGTCGGGTTTTGTCATCCCCGACCCGACCCCGACTTTCCCAAACCCGTCCCCGAACCCGACCCCGAACCCGACGGGTTTAGAAAACCCTGCCCCACACCCGACCCCACGGGGAAACCCGACCCCGCGGGGAAACCCGACCCCGCCTGACCTAAAAAATAAATATATATTATAAATAATATTTTAAAATTATTTTACATTATTTATTCATAATATATAAATAAAAAAATATTTTACATAAACTATATCATCATTTCTACATAAATTATTAAAATTTAGTAACTAGGTTATAACTTATAAGGGGTAAATTTATTATTTTAATAGTCGGGGCGGGTTCGGGGTCGGGTTCGAGGCGGGTACCTAAATTCCCATACCCGACCCCGACCCGACTATACCCCTGTCGGGTTTTCCCCGAACCCGACCCGACCCCCGGTCAACATGGGTTTTCCCCGTTGACTTCGGGTCAGGTCGGGTCGGGTCGGGTCGGGTATGGGGTTTTTTGCCATCCCTAGTCCCCAGTCGAATACCTGAGTGGATAAGGGACAGCTCTGGTACATGTGAGACTGGTACATGGGCTGGTTATGCATGGGGTGTTAATGCAAGCATATAGGTATATCAGTGGTGGATATACTGGACCGACCCGCTGTGAGGCTTTAACTTGGTGTCATGAGTTAAGCTCACAAGTGACAGGAGATGCATTGATCTCTTGACTTGAGGTCATTGACTCTTCTATATGGTTAGGAACATACTTTGATACAACCTAACACCTCGCCGTAGCAGGGAGGTCATAACCGTTGTCATTGGGTATGTCACGATCCATATGAGAAGATCAATGGACAGACATAGGATTTGCCTCTTCCTGCGGGAAGCTTGATATCCACGGGCCCCCCTATGGTTGCATGACTGAAAGTGTATGGCCATACCCAAGTGAAAGCCTGATTTAGTCATGACCATGAGATTGGGTGAAAATAAAGTGGTGACACACTTTGTCCAATCGGATATTAGTTCGGTAAAGAGACTGTAATGCATCGGTATCTTGTTGCGATGATGAGGATGTCGATGCTGATATCCATTCCGAAGACTTGGGTAGCAGCGATGCACTGCTAGGTGCCACTCACTGCTTGTGATGACCTGAGTTCATCACTGCCAACGTCAGAGGAACCTACAGGGTCGCACAACTTGAAACTCGGGTTCTCGTATTGATCGGGTAGCCTATTGATTGAGTTATTGGATAACTCAGATCTGTTTGGGAGAATCCATCAGCACCACTGTGCTAGATGAGATCAAAGAAATCATTTGGAGCTAAATTGTTTTTGGGCCTAGTAGGACAAATGGGCCCAATGGGCCCAATAGACCAAGTTGGGCTAATAGGCCAAATGGGCTCAATAAGCCATTTGGGCCAATGGGCCAAATGGAATGGCGCAAGCTACTTGGAGTGAGCTTGGCGCATTTCCTTGAGGTGGACAAATCCAAGTTGGACATCTCACTTAAAGTGAGAAGCTTGGAGCTTCTTGCTTGGAGAAGGCGAATGGGATTTTACTTGGAGTGGGCGAATTGGCTTTGGCTTAGAGTGGGAAATTGGTTTTGATCTCTTGAAGGGGTGCGTCTCTTCATGAAGAGGTGTGCCTCTTCACTTGTGAAGAGGTGCACCTATTCAAGTGTATAAAACTCCCCACTCTCCCCTTGTCGCCCTTCTTCCCCTCCTCTTCCCCTTGTCACCACTCTTGAGATATTCGGCCATTGAGAGAGTTGGACTCTCCTTCTTACTTGGTTCAGTTCCTGCAAGCTCCTTGTCGCCCTCCTCCCCAAAGTTGGACTTTGGCTTGGGTTGATTCCTGTTCGGATCGCGTTGGAGTGCTTCGAGAGTTGGACTCTGACGAAGCTCCACCTCCTCTACTTGGCATCTCCTCTGGAGTTGGCGCAAGTGATTGGGGAAGTCTCACAAAGGCGTGGATCTTCTTCCCGAGGCTAGCACCGGGCGTGGAAGAAGAGGACTCGAGGTTCGGCTGTGTGCGAGACTGCAGAGGGCGCACATTTGGGTGCCTACATCGCATCACTCAATTTGCATCAAGGTATCATCTCCTACTCACCGTGTCGATCTCCTCGCAAGACTCGATCTTCTGGGTTTTTGGGACTGGCCTGTTTCGGGGATTTCTTCTGCTGTGCTTGTCTGTAAAAATTTTAAAATCCCCGGGGTTTCCCAACAGTGGTATCAGAGCCATCTTGCGAACTCGAACGGTGTTTTATGCTTTTATTGTATGCTCACATGCCATCTAAATTTTTTCAAAAAATTGCATATGTGCATGGATTTTTCTAAGTAAGAAAAATTGTAAGTTTTTCGTTCCTAACATCTATTCGATCTCTTTGGATTTTCGCTTTCTTCACATGGTGGGTTAGACCTATATGTGAGATAATTAATTTCTCCCCACGCATGTAGGATAGTCCTACTGTGTGGGACTTGTCGAAGATTAAGGGCACATGTTTGTCCTAATCTTGGCAGGTTAAGGATTGCAAGGGTAGACGGCAAGCGTGCTTGGAGCATGCATGCATCACTTGTGGACTCCTGAGAGAAATGAAAAGTCCTAGATTTGCGAACGGACGTTGAGGTTGAAAGACATGTTTTCTAAGAAACTAAAACTGAAGTTTTATGTTTTCATGAGCATATAGAAAAGCATGAGATGATTGTGCATCGTGTTGTGGTCATAGTCAAGCCCCTTGTATGCTTGTGATGTATTTATGTGAGGCCTATGTGCCGCTTTTTTTTTTGTTTTGTAAACACACAAAGAAGATTAGGGGTGCATCCCTCATGGAGCTTACATCTTGGCGCATCAACCATGATGGCGCATCTTGCTTGGTGGCGCAAGTAAGGGCTTGGCCGAACCTACGGTTCGAGAGCTATCCCTCTTGGCACAAGCATTATGGCTCATCATGCATGGAGGAGCCATCAAGGTATTGGCCAAATCCATGAGTTTGCGTGCTATGCCTTGATGTGGAGGACCTTGAAGCCGCACTTGAAGATAAAGCTTGGTGGCGGCTAGGTTAGGTCTTGTTGGGGCTTGTCACCTATGTCAAGCATTGAACATCCTTTGGCATATGATGGTTCAATGTGTTGATTAGGCTATGACCACAACGCTTGTTTACTGCTTTTGATATCTGTTAAAGCATGCTTGGATGTGTTTTATTGTTTTGTTATCACTATAGGATTGTATGCCTATAATGTTAGACAAAAGATAAAACTAAGAGGATGAGACCTCAAAAACCCTCAAAAATAATATCAAGTCTGTAGCCTTCTGACGCGTAGCCCTCGTCAAGCTATCGATTAGTGGTGTTGTGCACTGTTTCCCACCCTCGTGGGACACACCCACTTATCTTTAGAAGGCATGTGGTGGCAATGGTTTCCCCAGTCCAGTTAAAACTCTGGGCGTGCCTTCTCAAGGAAATTGTTGGCCCTGGGCATAACGGTCAGGATAGACTTGACTAGTTTTTTATATGTGGTGGCCACATGATGGAACTCTAGAGGCGGCCTCAAGAGGTTAGGGTTTTGTGTTGTTCCAGCCCTAGTTGGGCACAAAATAATTGAACTGTCTTGAGAAGGGGAATTGCCTGGGTGCAATCGGCCGGCGTGCCCACCTTAAGAAGCATGGGTCACTTTGTGCATCTCATCCCACCCTCGTGGGACGCGAAGCCTCATGTGGAATAAGGATCCCATCTCACTAAGAAATCTCGGATTTTCCGATTGACTTTGTGGGTCATCAATTCGATTAAAATAGTGGGAGCCATAATCATTTAATGCAAGTCTAGATTAAATGATTCGAAGTAGTACTAATCTGCTATCTTGGTTGTTGTAGATCAATGGCTACGAACAATAGCAGATGGTCACTGCGATCTATCCTGGAAAAGGACAAGTTGGTTGGATCCAACTTGATGGACTGGTATCGGAACTTGAGGATTGTCCTTAAGCTCGAGAGGAAGCTCTTAGAGGGCAATATGAATCTAAGAGTGCTTTTGAGATTATTTATAATCTAAGGCAGCTCTTCAATGAATTGGTTGAGCTCAACCCTCCCAAAGTAGTCATTTAGTGTGGTGAACCAAAAGGTTTAACCAAGGAACTGAAACTAAAGATGGAAAGGATCAGGAATAACAATTCATGTGGAGGGCCACCTCACATGTTGAAGGACATGGTGCGACTTCAAAACGAGGAGAAGAGAAGCAGGGCTTCGTCTTCTTGCTCAGGTATTTATGTTACCGAGGTCAACCTTTCTACTTCTATGTCATGGGTATTGGATACCGCATGCAGAGCTCATATTTGTACAAATATGCAGGGGCTCAAGAAAAGTAGAGCGGTGCGGCCTGGAGAGATTGACCTACGTGTTGGAAACGGAGCACAGGTTGCTGCTGTTGCCGTAGGACTTTTGACGCTCTCTCTGCCTTCTGGACTTCAACTAGAGTTAATTAATTGCTATTATGTACCTTCTCTTACCAAAAACATTGTATCTATTCCTTGCTTGGCAAGGAAAGTATTTAAATTTGAAATAAAAGAGGACTCTTGTTCTTTTTCATTTGCAAATGTGTTTTATGGGAAGGGTACCTTGTGCAATGGATTATATGTCTTGGACATGGATAACTCTATATGTAACATAAATCATAAAAGGATCAAACTAAATGGTTTAGTTGGTATGTACCTTTGGCATTGTCGATTAGCCCATATAAACAAGAATCACATTCAACAACTCCATGCAAATGGATTGTTAGATTCAACCTCCTTGGAGGAGTTTGATACTTGCGAGCCTTGTTTATTAGGGAAAATGATAAAAGCACCCTTCACCAAGATTGGTGAGAGGGCAGGAGGTTTGTTGGATCTCATACATAGTGATGTGTGTGGGCCATTCAGTAAACAAGCTAGAGGAGGGTACAACTACTTCATCACATTTACTGATGACTTCAGTAGATACGGTTATGTCTATTTGATGAGACATAAGTCCGAATCCTTTGAGAAATTTAAGGAGTTCAGACATGAAGTAGAGAACCAACTTGGTAGATCTATTAAGGCTCTTCGATCAGATCGTGGTGGAGAATACCTGAGCGGTGAGTTCTTTGACTATCTTAGAGAGTGTGGGATTCTATCCCAACTCAATCCTCCTGGAACACCTCAATGGAATGGTGTGTCTGAAAGGAGAAATCGAACTTTGTTGGACATGGTTCGATCTATGATGAGTCATGCAACTCTACCTCCGTTGTTTTGGGGCTATGCACTTGAGACAGCTTCTCTCATACTGAATAATGTTCCATCTAAGAGTGTCTCTAAGATTCCGTACGAGGTATGGAGTGGGAGACGCCCAAATCCCTCTTTTATCAGAGTCTGGGGATGTGAGGCTTATGTCAAATGTCAGGATTCTAGCAAACTAGAACCCAGATCTGATAAATACGTGTTTGTGGGGTATCCTAAGGAAACTAATGAATATTACTTCTATATTCCCAGCGAGAACAAAGTTTTTGTTGCTCGATGTGCTGTCTTTCTAGAGAAAGAATTTCTCATGAAAAAAGTCAGTGGGAGGAAGTTTGACTTGGACGAGGTCCAAGTGCAACCACAAGACACTGAGGTGGAACTTGAGCCACCTGCACCAGTTGCTGGGCAACCAGAGGCTCAGACATAGGCCCTACGTAGGTCTGGGAGGATTCGTCGTGCACCTGAGAGGTACGGGTCGCTGCCGACCCAACACGACGGGATCTTCATCATTGAGGATGAACCCAGGACCTATGATGAGGCGGTCGCTGGACCGGACACCGAGAAATGGCTTGGCCATGAGATCCGAGATGGAGTCCATGTCGGCTAACCTAGTCTGGGATTTGGTTGAGCTACCTGATGGGGTAAAACCTATAGGGTGTAAATGGGTCTTCAAGAGGAAGACTGACATGGATGGCAACATAGTTTCCTATAAGGGTAGACTTGTGGCTAAAGGATTCAGACAAGTTCATGCGTGGACTATGATGAAACCTTCTCGCCAGTTGCCATGTTCAAATCCATTCGAATCCTGCTTGCTATAGCTGCATATCACGATTATGAGATATGGCAGATGGATGTAAAGACAGCGTTCCTTAACGGGAAGCTGACAGAGGATGTGTTTATGACACAACCTGATGGTTTCATCCATCCTGCAGAGGCCAATAAGGTCTGCAGGCTAAAAAGATCCATTTATGGATTAAAGCAAGCCTCTCGAAGTTGGAATCTTTGATTTGATGAAGCAGTAAGAGATTACGGCTTTATCAAGAGCGAAGATGACGCCTGTGTTTACAGTAATTCAGTGGGAGCTTGGTGACATTTCTGGTCCTGAATGTCGATGACATACTACTCATCGGAAACGACATCCCTAGTCTTCAAGCTGTGAAGACATGGTTCGGGAAGTGTTTTGAGATGAAAGACTTAGGGGAGGCCGCCTATATCTTAGGCGTGAGGATCTACCGGGATAGATCCAAGAAGCTCCTGGCCCTTAATCAGAGTACTTACATTGATAAGGTCCTGGAGAGGTTCAGCTTAGAGCAATCTAAGAAAGGATACCTTCTAGTGAGACATGGCCTTATTCTCTCCAAGAGCTAGTGTCCTGTCACACAGGCTGAGAGGGACGACATGAGTCGAGTGCCCTATGCTTCGGCAGTAGGTTTGATCATGTATGCGATGTTATGCACTAGACCAGACGTGGCTTATGCTGTGAGCATAACCAGCCGATACCAATCCAATCCAGGTCTGCACTGGGTGGCTGTAAAGAACATTCTATGTTTCTGAGAAGAACTAAAGAATGATTCTTGGTCTATGGGGGACAGGAAGAGCTTAGTGTTCAGGGCTACACTGAGGCATCGTTCCAGTCTGACCCTGATGACTTCAGATCGCAGACAGGCTATGTGTTCAGATTGAGTGGAGGTGCTATGAGCTGAGAGAGCTCTAAGCAATCCATTGTAACTTATTCTACGACCGAGGCTGATTATGTCGTTGCTTCTGAGGCAGCCAAAGAAGCCGTTTGGATTCAGAAGTTCATTTCTAAACTTCAGTTGGTTCCAACTGCTGTGGATCCGATTGAGCTCTATTGTGACAACAATAAAGTGATGGCACAGGCAAAGGAACCATAGTCTCATCAAAAATCCAAACACATTCTCAGTAGATTTCACCTGATCTGGGAGATCATTGATAGAGGTGATGTCAGGATAAGCAGAGTTGACACAGACAATAATCTGGTAGACCCACTGACCAAGGCTTTGGCGCAGCAGAAGCGTGATGGTCATGCGAGGGACATAGGGTTGAGATTTCTCAACAACTAAGTCTAAGTGCAAGTGGGAGATTGTTGGTGTATATGCCCTTGGACCCGTTGTTAGTCCAACTTGTACTGCTTGACTTTGATATTTAATATATATCGTACTGGCATTGTCGTTATTATGCTGTGTTTACATCTGTGATTATGTACATGGATAATAATGTCCCTGGAGACAAATTGTATCTGTGCTCAAATGGTGTGTCCCAGTCGAATACCTGAGTGGATAAGGGACAGCTCTGGTACATGTGAGACTGGTATATGGGCTGGTTACGCATGGGGTGCTAACGCAGACATATAGGTATATTAGTGGTGGATATACTGGACCGACCTGCTGTGAGGCTTTAACTTGGTGTCATGAGTTAAGCTCACAAGTGACAGGAGATGCATTGATCTCTCGACTTGAGGTCATTGACTCTTCTATATGGTTAGGGACATGCTTTGATACAACCTAACGCCTCATCGTAGCAGGGAGGTCATAACGGTTGTCATTGGGTATGTCACAATCCATATGAGAAGATCAATCGACAGACATAGCATTTGCCCCTTCTTGCGGGAAGCTTGATATCCACGGGGCCCCCCTATAGTTGCATGACTGAAAGTGTATGGTCATACCCAGGTGAAAGCCTGATTTAGTCATGACCATGAGATTGGGTGAAAATAAAGTGGTGACACACTTTGTCCAATTGGATATCAGTTCGGCAAAAAGACTGTAATGCATCGGTATCTTGTTGCGATGATGGGGATGTCGATGCTGATATCCATTCCGAAGACTTGGGTAGCAGTGATGCACTGCTAGGTGCCACTCACTGCTTGTGATGACCTGAGTTCATCACTGCCAACGTCAGAGGAACCTACAGGGTCGCACAACTTGAAACTCGGGTTCTCGTATTGATCGGGTATCCTATTGATTGAGTTATTAGATAACTCAGATCTATTTGGGAGAATCCATCAGCACCACTATGCTAGATGAGATCAAAGGAATCATTTGGAGCTAAATTGTTTTTGGGCCTAGTAGGCCAAATGGGCCCAATAGACCAAGTTGGGCTAATAGGCCAAATGGGCTCAATAAGCCATTTGGGCCAATGGGCCAAATGGAATGGCGCAAGCTACTTGGAGTGAGCTTGGCGCATTTCCTTGAGGTGGACAAATCCAAGTTGGACATCTCACTTAAAGTGAGAAGCTTGGAGCTTCTTGCTTGGAGAAGGCGAATGGGATTTTACTTAGAGTGGGCGAATTGGCTTTAGCTTAGAGTGGGAAATTGGTTTTGATCTCTTGAAGGGGTGCGTCTCATCATGAAGAGGTGTGCCTCTTCACTTGTGAAGGTGTACACCTATTCAAGTGTATAATACTCCCCACTCTCCCCTTGTCACCCTTCTTCCCCTCCTCTTCCCCTTGTCGCCACTCTTGAGATATTCGGCCATTGAGAGAGTTGGACTCTCCTCCTTACTTAGTTCAGTTCCTGCAAGCTCCTTGTCGCCCTCCTCCCCAAAGTTGGACTTTGGCTTGGGTTGATTCCTGTTTGGATCGCGTTGGAGTGCTTCGAGAGTTGGACTCTGACGAAGCTCCACCTCCTCTACTTGGCATCTCCTCTGGAGTTGGCGGAAGTGATTGGGGAAGTCTCCCAAAGGCGTGGATCTTCTTCCCGAGGCTAGCACCGGGCGTGGAAGAAGAGGACTCGAGGTTCGGCTGTGTGCGAGACTGCAGAGGGCACACATTTGGGCGCCTGCATCGCATCACTTAATTTGCATCAAGGTATCATCTCCTACTCACCGTGTCGATCTCCTCGCAAGACTCGATCTTCTGGGTTTTTGGGACTGGCCTGTTTCGGGGATTGCTTCCGCTGTGCTTGTCTGTAAAAATTTTCAAATCCCCGGGGTTTCCCAACACCTAATTCCCTGGCAACGGCGCCAAAAAACTTTATAGGGCCTTAACGGCTACTACCGCAACTGCACGGTCTATCGCGTAATAAAATAAGTATCGATCCCACGAGGACTAGGGGTCAAGTATTAACTAATCAGTCAACTAATAGCTAGGTTAATGATTAATAGAGAAATGACTGATATCCTAGTGCAAGAGACTAAACTAAAGCAAACTAAAATCAAGCAGAGCAGAGAGCAAAACAATCGGGGTTTTAAGTCTATGAGAGAGAATCGGGGTATCGGGTTTTACCGCACTGAAACATGAAGAAATATTAAGGCTTGATGTTCTAATCGAGTTTTATCTAAGTTCTCAAGGTAATCCTTCCTAGGGTACAGACACGCTCCCTCTCAGGACACGGTCCCGTATCCTACTTAACCCAAGTCTCCTACTCTCGTGGCTTACCAGGTTAAGCGGATCCAATGGGTTCTGTGAAGGATTAGGGTTCCTCGGGTGATTTCGAGTGCTCTCGCCAAAAGAAATCACTAGTCCAGTCTAAGGGATTCCAATGATTGTGGTTCACTTCTCAGTCCATCCCACAACATCTAAAGCATGCATACATATGGTCAGTACATAAACATGAATGAAAACATCCTAGACATGAATAAGAATAAAGATAAATAGAGAAATATATATATCAAGTCATAACATTCAACATTCATACAGTGCCCCGAAAAGAGAGTTTATGCTATCATATACATCATGAAATACATCAAATATCTCATGTAAATGAATTCAAACCAAAGGGAAGGGTAGATCCTTGATGGAAGAAGTTCCAGCACGAAGATCCACATCGAAACGAAGGAAGAATCGCGCCGGAACAGTGTTGTCACCCAGAAAATCACCCCAAAACCCTTGGTTTTCGCCGTTTTGCTTCATTCTCCCCAACCACTTGATCAAATCCGATGATTCTAGTCCCAAAACGTGAGTAACTAAGTTATGAAGGTCTCCTCCAAATTTCAGCGAAATCCGCTTCCAAAATAGAAAGTTATAGGCGAAAAATCGAGCGCCTGTCGATGATGTGCGGGATGATGCACGGCCATGCCCGTGTACGGCTCGGTGGCTGGAAAACTTACTCTTCACGGCTGTGCATGAATGCTTGGCCATGCCCGTGAATGTCTCGGTGAAGCCTGAGATAGTCAGCTCATGCACGGCCGTGCATGGATACACACCCATGACCGTGAAGAGCACAGAGAACTCCGATTGGGCTAAAATTTCACGTGTAGCTTTGTCTCATCATGAGGAATCGTTCCATATCTTCAGATCTTTCAAATTCTACCAATTTTGAGGCAAAATACCTATATTTCAATAAAACAGAGGAAAAGTGAAGGTTCTGAAGAATATGAAGCATTTAAGTGCATAAATGAGACAAAGCATGTATTTTACTCTGAAATAATGATAAAATTAAATCGCGATATATCATATATTTGCATGTCATCATGCATCATTAGGTAGATGATGCCAATTTGTGCGTTGAGAAGTAAACAAAGTGGAAGATTTACAATATAATCAATAAAAAACAAGAAAAAAAAAACTATTTTGACGACTAAGTTTTTCATGCATGCACAGGCTCGCGAGCTATTGGTTTCAATCCCATTTTGTCTTTGCTAATGGCAATAATAATCAACGGAACTTTGAGTTACGCATCTCTGCCGGTGAGTAGTTACTTAGACAAATAGCCCAATTAAAAAATAAATGAACACCATTTGATGTGTTGTTTTGCAAGCGATGTACAGGGTTGGATACCTTTACCTTTCTTTCCAATTTACGTTCACAACATCCACAGATGCAAGCATGGTAGTGATTCAGGGAGTTATGATTCGGAAGGGAGGTAGCTGAGTTCATTATAATTGTAATCTACGTCATGCTGGGGTGCTTATTATTTTACATATTTGATTTCAGATTTGTCCCCGTAAATTTTGAGAACATGTTCAGCAAATACGCGAGAACAGAGCCCAATAGACTTAATTTTGCAGAAATATGGCGAATGATAGAGGGCCAAAGGCAAGCCTACGACTTCTTTGGATGGTGAGCAATTTATCTACCAATCAATAATGATCATGTTTGATTAAGGGGATGAACGAGCCGCAGATCGATTGAGCAGAGATGGATGTTTTGCAGGATTGCGACGAAAGTAAAATGGTTGCTACTGTATCTGCTAGCAAGAGACGAGGAGGGATTCCTGTCCAGGGAAGCCGTGCGGAGATGCTTCGACGGAAGCTTGTTCAAGTTCTGTGCCAGACAACGAGAGGCGTATGAGAAGATGTACTAGAAACAGCTAAACGACGACCTTTCTAATGTGTGTGACATCGTTTATGTAACTCATCTGCTGTATGTTTTTCCAACTTGGAATTAGTATCATCGCACTAATAATGTGCAGGCCAGTTTGAACTCCCAAGACGTAAATTCTACCAACTGTTCATCAAACAATTGATGTGTATGAAGGCGTTGACATCGCAGTATCCTGCAGGCGGGGTCAAATTTGGGGCAACCAATTTATAAGATTATGATTCAGAACAGCCGGGTCTGTCTAGCAATTTAAGAAATCAACGAGGTTTTAGGCTTGTACTTTATATTAAAATCAAATCCTACGAGGATATCAGACTATATATCTTATGTTGGTATTGACTTCTCTGAGTTTGAAAGTAGTTGATAGCTCCTGTGAAACCCCCCTCTGCGAAAACTTTCGTCCCTCGCCCCTCCTCGCCCTCCTGCCTGTCCGGTGCTCGCACGACCATCCCCTGATCCTCCAGATCCTGGTATTCTAGGCTCCGCCTCTGCTTCCTCCTCAATGCAGCGGGATCCTAATCTCGTGGAGGTTCCTGTTAGATCCTCCCCCTCGGGTACTCCGCTCTCGCATCCATCGCTGACACCCTCACACACTTCTGGTCTCAAGCCATCCTCAAGCGCCTCCTGGGCCGGTCTTTTCCGCCCGAAGATTGGCGTTCTGCCGCTCAGTTCCCACTTCTCCACCTCGGTTCTAGAAAAGATCACTGGCAAGTATCCGGATCAGGTTGTTTTTGATGAAGCTCGGCTCGAAGAGCTACGGCAACCTTGGAAAAGATGCTTGATCGGTAAGTTTATTTCAAGGCCTCCTTCCCTCCTCACTCTGCGCAATCTCATCCCTAATCTCTGGCCATTCTCCCCTGAGATTATAGATATGGCTAATGGATTCTTTTTATTCCGCTTTGCTTCGGAGGATGATGCCCTAGCTGTGCTCACAGAAGGCCCTTGGACCATCCAGGGGAGGGTCCTCAACTTGATACCATTGCAGGCTGATTTCCAGCCGTTGCATCAACATATTCAATCGGCTCCAGTCTGGGTTCGCCTCCCTGGTCTTTCGTTTGAATATTGGACTGAGGAAAACCTGGCGGCGATTGCGTCGTGGATTGGCAAGCCTCTGAAGATTGACGAGAGGTTGGCCAATCTTGAACGGGGGCAGTTCGATTGGATATGCATTGAAATTGACATGCAGAAGCCTCTTCGGGAAGGTGTATGGGTAGGCCAAAATGAACGTGCCTTCTTCCAGATTTGCTCCTATGAAAATCTCCCGACTCTCTGCTCTGTGTGTGGTTGCTTGGGTCATCTGGCAGCCCTCTGCCCTTCGACCCCTGTGGCTGCTTCAACTAAAGAGCCAGGGCTTGATTCTCAGTTGAAAGGAAACTTGCCCCCGCTTCCTGTTCCTGTCACCTCTGAGCTCCCTGAGGTTGGACCCTGGCTTCGTGTCCAACGTAGGAAGCCGGCCCGAGGGACTTCCGCCCGTGCTGGGTTGACTCCGCCGAAGCACCTGCCGGATCCGGCTCCTCCTCCCTCGGAGGGACGATCCAGATGAGCTGCAGATGGACAATCTCCCTCACCTTCTAGCCATCCGATCCAGTCAGCTCGGATGGGTCAACAGGGTCAACGCAAATGGACCTTTCAGTTCTCGCCAGTCTGGCGAGTTGACCATTCCTTCCAGGTTGGATTTTCCGCCCATTACTAAAGACCAGCCACATGTGCCGTTCAATGATGAAGATCAGCGAGAATCGTACTATGCTCAGGCTCTCGTTCCTGTGCCCAGACAGGGGAGGTCCCATCCCGTTGGAGCGGCGCCTCTGGGAGTCTACCATTCTACTCCTTCTGGTGCCTCCCCGATGGTTGTCGCTGATCCCTTGACCGGTGATATCCCAGCGGATCCTGACCCCCCTGACACCTCGGATCTGCTTTCATCGCTAGTTCATGTTGCAGGACCTCACCTGGCTGCAGCTGTCAATGGTTCTTCGTTCGCACCTTTGAAAGTTCCTACTTCCTTGGAATCTCATTTTGAGGAGGCTGGCTCTCATCTCCAGCTTGCCGTCGTCTTGGCAAAGACCTCCTCTCTTCTTGCTCTAAAGAGTTCTAAATGCAAGCGAGCGTGTCCTGGAACCAGCGCATGCGGTGTGAAAAGGGCTCTTCTTAACTCACCCCCAACTTGATGAATCTCTTATCTTGGAACTACAGGGGTGCGGGGCGGAAGCTCTCCCGGGATCACATTAAAATGTTGGTCCACAAATACAACTTGCATATGCTTGCGCTGCAGGAAACGCATCTTTCCTCTGAAGGCACTCGCAGGTTTGCTCTTAGATTGGGTCGCCACTGGGAGCTCGCACACGTTCCGGCGGTATGTGCTTTAGGTGGTATTCTCCTTGCTTGGTCTACTAATCATTTGGAGATTAAGGTACTCGCTTTTGGACCTCAAGTTATTCACTCCATTGTTATGGCTAAGTGTGGTAAACCTTGGCTCATGTCTGTTTTTTACGCTAGCACTGATCATTTGTCTCGTAATACCATGTGGAATGATCTTGCTATAGTTCATTTGGCAGACTACCCTTGGTTACTCTGTGGAGATTTTAATTGCATTCTGAACTCTGAAGACAAATTCGGCGGCAATGACTCTTCTTCTTCCTACTCTACCACTTGCTTGAGGAACTTCATCACTGAGAATGGCCTCATTGACTTGGGTTTTCATGGCCCTCAGTTCACCTGGAGCAATAACCGTAAGGGGCCCCAGAAAATTCTTTCAAGGATTGACCGCTCTTTTGCTTCCTCCCTTGGTTGGATCTCTATAGTAAATCCCAAGTTCACCATCTTGCTAGGGGTATCTCTGATGATGCCCCTCTCTTGATAAATATTTTGGATTCTTCCAGACGTAAACCTAAGCTGTTCCGGTTCCAGCCGTACTAGACCGAGTACTCTGAGGTTCGTAGGATTGTCCAAGCTCGTTGGACTCAAGGGCCTTCTCAACCTAGTTAGGATAGATACTTCTCCTTACGCCTGCTCCGCATCAAAACTGATTTGTCCAAATGGCATACTAATCACCTAGGTAGTCTGGAAAAGGCCCTGGATCATACTCTTGGCCTGATCTCTACCCTTCAGCGGATTGAAGGCCAGCGTTCCCTGTCTTTGTTAGAAGAATCCTCCCTTAGATCCAACATCAACAGAGCCAAAGCTCTTACTAGACAGTTGTCTATTAAGTGGTGGACCCTTGCTAAATTTAGGTGGATTCAGGCTGGGGACTGTAATACTATTTTCTTTCATAAAATTGTCTCAGCCCGTGCCAGATCTAACCTTATTCATAGTATTACCTTGGACACAGGTAACATTATTGTCGACTCTGATTCTATTGCCCATGCTTTTGCGCAGTTTTACTCTGATCTTTGGCGCAAGCCTCTGCTTAGTCCGGGCCAGAGGTGGGAGGAGCGGCTAGCTAGCTTGTTCTCCCTGCTGCCTCCCTTGCCCGCGGCCACCTTTGACTCCTTATTGAGTCCCCTTCAGTCCTCTGAGCTGAGGTCGGTGGTTACCAACCTCGCTAATGGCAAAAGTCCCGGCCCGGATGGTTTTACCAATGATGTTATAACCTAAATTTTTATAAATTTAATTTTAGAATTTTTATGATTTTAGAAAAATTTTCGGAATTTTAAAAGGGTTAAAAAGTTAAGTTTTTAATCAAAACTTCGATTTTGCGCTCGCGGGGGCTCGAACCCGCGTCGCGCGCGAGCGATCGTCACCGTCTAACCAACGCGCCGATTTGGTTTTCTAATATAATATCGGATTTATTATTTTTCTATTAGATTTAAAATGCTTATTTGGGGACCGAGTCAACCCGTCGTCTTCCCCGCGGATCTCGGCGATTTCGTCGCCGCCGTGTTCTCGCCGTATCGAACGCATCTTCCCTCTATATAATAGGGCTTCTGCTCTCGTGGGTTCGATTCGAACCCTGGAACATCTTCAACCCTCGACGTGCCGCCAGGAAGGAGAAATCGCGCTCAAACTCGTCGCCGGAGTTCGAGCGGCGCCGCCTCGTGTTCCAGCCATCCAGCGCCTTCATCCACGGTGATCTCTGTGTTCTGGGCTACGATACAACATCGTAGCAAGGTATCCTTCCTTTCCTGAAGTTTTCGCGAAGTTCTGATCGGTTTTGGTTGAGTTTTGTGTATCGACGGCGGCGGCGCCACCGTCGATACTTTCGTCTGTTTCGAGAGCTTCGACCGGGCATCGAAATCTCTCCGAAGTTCATCGAGGAGCTTCGTTTCGTTGTTATAAAGCTTCTGGAGAAATTTGGAGTCGTTCCGATGTTCGACGCGTTCTCGCGAGCTCGCCGGCGCAAGCAGCGGACGCGAGTCCGGCGGCCTTGCGCGGCTGCGGTCGGGCGGCGCGGGCGACGAACGCTTCGAGTTTTTAATTAAGTTTTGGGTTTGGTTTATTTTGAAATAAACCATCGGCTGTTTTGAAATTGATTTGAACCGGACCGAGCGGTTCAATTCCAGTTTGGGTCAGTTATTGAATTTCGACCGGTTCGACCCCGATTTAGTCGAATCCGGGCCGGTTCAGGTAGCCTTTGGAAAGATAATAAAATTTCCTATCTAATGGTAATCTGTATAGCTTTAGATGAGGTTTATATTTTTTGTAATTGAAGTTAGAAGTCTCGGTTTAACTTGGTTCAGGGTGAATTTGATCGGTTCAGTGCAATTCTGTCCGGTTCAGTGGGTTTTAGGTTCGGTTCATATGATCTGAGACTGGTTCTCTAGGTTTAGGGTTATGTTATACATGTTGGTAGTTTTGGTTTTCAAATTAGAATGTTTAATGATAGAGTTCATGTACAAATTCGTGTTACAGAGTGGTTAATCCAATAATCAGCCTGCATCGTGTGATAAGCAATTAGTGACTTTTCAAAAGGACTCAGAGATAACATCGTTTGAGGTAGGAATCTTACCCTACTCCTTTCTTACAGTGTCAATAATAGGAATTGCTACTTAATCCTTTGATTTGATATATGATGCATATGATAGAATTAATTGACACTGATATCTGATTGCTTCGTCTGCTTGGTTTGTTTCTGAAATTCCTGTTGAACTCAATTATCTTGATTATTTGGTCATATTCTGTTTCTGTATGAATGATTAACAAACCTGTTTTGAGATATCTGATTTATTGACTTATGAGCCTGGTTGAACAATTGTATATCTGAGATATTGAAATGTATGGAACCGTTGTAAATCTGTGATGACAAAGTCGTGATTTATATTGACCTCTGACCTGGATGATTTATTCTCCAGTGGCCTGTTTATCTGAGTTATAGTTCTGATTATTTCAGACTATCTGAGTTATAGTTCTGATTATATCAGACTATCTGAGTTATAGTTCTGATTATATCAGACTATCTGAGTTACCGGATAAGGCACCGCCAGTTGTCCTCGGGACAATACTACGGATGTCAGATGTTGGACGCAACATTCACCGGGCTGTTTGAGACAGTCGTTCCATTGCATGAGCAACAGTGGAAACACTCTGAAAATGAGTGCGGCTCTTGATTGAGATCTGTTGGCCAGCTTGATGATTTGCACGACATTCCTATATTATTTGTATATCATTGTTTCAGTTATTGTGTTATCCTGTTATTTGATTCCCTCACCATGTTTGTTGATTCCTACTTAGCATTTCTGCTAACTCCCTTTGTTTCTCTTCCAGGTACAGAGTTAGCTTCTGGGAGGGATAGAGTAGATAGCAGATACCAACCTGAGTTGAGATAGTTGTCTTTGTATTTTTATTCAGTTGATACTTTGGATAGTTGTATTCAGATTTTGTGTTGATATTAAATTTGGATTGTTTATTAAATAAAGGTTATGTGATTATTGTAGTTCTCTGGTTCCTATCAATATTGTTACTCCCTGGGGAACCCTGAGCTAGAAATAGCCGGCTTCCGCCGGGGCGTGACAAATGAATTTTACAAATGCTATTGGAATGATATTGAGCCTGACTTCAATTCCTTTGTCCAGCAATTCTTTGAACATTCTTTGATTCCTCAATCCTGGGGTGAGACCTTACTCATTCTCATTCCCAAAATTTCTGCCCCCCCCCCCCCAGCTTATTAAAGACTATCGGCCTATATCCCTCTGTAATGTTTCCTATCGGATTCTTGCCAAACTCATTGCTAACTGGCTGAGGAATCTCATGCCTCTTTTGATTAATAGGGAACAATCTGCCTTTATCAAAGGCCGCAGGATCCATGATAACATCTCCACAATTCAAGAGCTGGCCCATACAATGCATGCTTCTAAGTGCAAGACTCCCTTAATTCTTCTTAAAATTGACTTGGCCAAAGCTTTCGACATTGTCAAATGGGAAGCCATTTACCATACTCTTTATTTCCATAAATTTCCTCCCAAATTCATCTTGTGGATCCATGCTTGTATTGAGTCTGCTAGTTTTACTTGTTTGAGTAATGGGTTCTCCTCTACCAATTTCACTAGTTCTCGTGGTATCCGGCAAGGAGACCCTCTTTCCCCTTACCTTTTTTGTCTTGGTTATGAACATTCTCAGCTTCATGCTTAAAGACCTTTCTAATGCTAGTAAGATTACACCTTTCAATCTCAAGAACAATATTCAGATCTCTCACCTCATGTATGCCGATGACCTAGTGCTTTGCTTTAAGGCGAACCCTAGGTCCTGTCAGGCAAATCAAGAAGATTCTCTATACTTTCTCCCTTGTCTCTGGACTATCTCTCAATCTTGATAAATCTAGAGTCTATTTTCCTAAATCCTACGTGGCCCACACTAAGCAGTTGGTGCTTCGTACCTTGAATGTTAGAGAAGGCTTCTTCCCTTTCAAATACTTAGGAGCCTTTATTTCTTCAGTTTTTGTTACTCGGGTTACCACCAGGGCTTGCCAGGAGGAAATGCGTGCTCATCTAAGTTCTTGGCGGGGTCGGCTAATTTCTCAAGCTGGTAGAATTGCGCTTGTTAACTCCACCCTTGTGGCCACCCCCATTCACTCTTTGATCTCTACTTGGTTACCTACGACTTGTACGAAGAAGCTGAATTCCATTGTCCGCCAATTCTTCTGGAAGGGAAACTCGCAGTCTAGAGGGCTGCACCTGATTATCTGGGACACTCTTACCTTACCTAAGGCTGCGGGTGGCCTGGGGGTGAAAGACTTGTCCCAAATGCGAGTTGCCCTTCAATGCAAAAAAGTCCTTGCTATTCTCAATCACCATGATACTCTCTAGGCTAGGGTTGCGAATGCAAAATATGGAACACCAGATCCTTGGAATATCAACAGATCGGCTCGCTTTAGTTGGGGCTGGAAAGGCTTTCTCTTGGACCTTAATGAGCTCAAGCAGGGGCTTCATGTGCAGATTGGTTGTGGGCAACAAACCTCTTTTCTGGGAGCTCCCTGGTGTCTGGACATTCCAATCTGCCGCAAGCCTACTTTTGTTGCTAACCTTACTAATGATGTTTCGGTTGGCTCTCTGATGCAGGAAGGACAATGGAACGTGGAACTAATATGCTCCTTGACTGGGAAGGAGCTTACCGGAAATATTCTGCAAATCCCTCATAGTTCTGCTCCTGATGAGGATAGATGGTTGTGGCAAGGGGCTCCAAGTGGATATTCCTTAACCAAAGCTGCTTACATGTGGTTATTGTCCCACCGCCTGGACCCCAATGACCCGTGGTTAGGTTGGCGTAAGCTGTGGCTTTTGCAAGTAGCCCCGAAGATTCTTCTCTTCAGCTGGAAGCTGCTTCACCACAAGCTTCCTACTTCTAACCACCTGGAGTCTATTGGAATTGGCAAGAGCCTACATTGTGTTTTCTGTCACGAGTTTTCTGATTCTATATCGCACATGTTTTTTTCCTGCACCTTCATACTCGCCATTTGACATCGTCTAACTGAGATTCTATCTACTCCTTTTATTCCCAACCTGAACTGGATTAATGGTAGTTGGCTTGATGCAACTGATCCTCCCCAGCTCTTATTCTTTTGGTTTTCTGGTCTCTTTGGAAAGCTCGCAATGATGCTATTTTCTCTAAAGTGACTCCGAATGTGAACGAGATTATTCAGAAGGCTCTTGTTGATTTCAGTGACTCGACCTTTGCTTTTAATTCTGAGGGTTATGATAATGCACATTGATCTCCCAGCAATCGTGCTCATTGGACGGTTCCTCCCCCTGGCTGGATCAAAATCAATGTGGATGGATCTTGGAAAGGCGGTTCCACTCTCGCAGGTATAGGATATATTGTTCGTGATCACTATGCTCACTGCTCCTTGGCTGTTTCTGTATAGGTCCAAGCCGGGGATTCCTTGGAAGTCGAATTGCTGGCTCTACGGAGTGCCATTAGCTACGCCTACGTCCGACAGCATCAATTGGGCGACAAAATTCTCTTCGAGACGGACTGCCTTGCTGCTGTCAATGCTCTAAAGATGGAATCCTCCAACCGCCCAGCTCATGTCCAGAGCATCATCTCTGAAATCAATCACATGTTAACCAACTGGAATACACAATCGGTTCTTTTTGTAAGACGGGAAGCTAACCATGTGGCTGATTGGTTAGCTAAGTTTGCTACCGTATCTCAATTTTGTAATGCCTGGACCCAGGATTGGCCTCAGACTTAGACCGGCTCCTCGCTTTTGATCGAGGATAACATTTTCTCTATAAAAAAAAAAGTAGTTGATAGCTATATTGTCAGTTTTGATCATGAACTGACTACTGATCAAGTAGTATCACCAAGTTCATAAGCATTACACTAATATGGTCACCTCCTTTTATTGCAATATATAGTGCCTCTCTGTCATATTAGTGTAGACAATTGGATGACTCTCCTACACGAAGACACCTCCGGTGGCAAGAAGAACGAACCCCACATATCTTGCCATTATCAAGATGGAAGAAGGTCCTATAGATGCAGTTGGTATAGCTTCACCCATCCAAGTCGTGCTTATTTGGTTATAGTCAAGGACACACATTTTACTAAACATTTTTTGATTTTTTTTTTTTTTTGAAATGGAGACTTTATTTAAGGATGAGTTATTGATGGATAAGCAAGTTTTAGGCTAGTTGATGAAGTCTTATAAAATTTGGTTACATAGTTCATAATGTCCTCTCAAACCATAGCATGAAACAATATAGAGGATAAGATGAAGATTAAACGGAGTGTTCTAGATCAAATAGTCATCCCCAGCATAGGATGATGGCATTGCAATATTGATTGCCTAGTCCTACACCTCGACATGTTGACGAAAAGAAATATGATACATAACAACTTTTCTTTCTTACAGGTGATGCCAAATTAATGGTGCTTACATAATATTAAACAAATTAGAGGTCCTTATATAATAGAATTTTGTAAAGAATAGAATTGAGATGCAGTTGTTTCACTAGTACAAGGGCAAAAGTTACTTAAGGGGTATTTAGGGCGGTGTTTGCCGTTTGGGATTGTGCGGAGGGCTTTAAAGCAAAATGGGTTTCGAACCCCACTCACTCTATTCTTTCTAATGCTCCTTCTAATAGCTTACTCTTCTTTTTTATACTAGGATATATGTATGTAATATTTTTCACATTTAACTTTTTATGGTGTTTTATTTTAATTAATAAATAATTTTAAACATTATACAATTTTATAATAATATTTTATAACACTTCTTCTCACAACAATTTATAGTATTTTTACAGCAATAATAATATCTTTTTACCCTACGGCACAATGTTTTTCAACTTGCACCAACAGCATCTTCATCTTTCCTACACTCTCAAACTGGCTCTTAGTATATCTGACCATCAACTTTTGATGTTGACTACTATTTGTCCATTCTTTGAACGAATATTTGTTTTTTTTTTCTTTCAGGTAAGCCAAATAAATTTAACTTTTAAGCTGTTCATTCAAAAATAGGACAGATACTTCAAACACACCTTTAGGCTATGTCTAGTAGTAGAGAAAATAGGAAGAAAAGAGATCAAGGAAGGAAAAATAGGAATTTTTTTTCTTGTTTACTAGGAAAGACAGATGGAAGCGAAGACAAAAAATAACAGTATTTTCTGTCGAGAAGCTTTCCGCCCTGATTAGGGCGGAAAGCTTAAATCCACTGTAGACACTCGTCACTCGTCATCCACATGAAAGTGAAATGCGAGCTCGCCCCTTGCTGTTCGCTATTCACGCGAACTCGAACGTCAGCTCACCCTTGCCGCCATCTGCCTCGCCCTCACCATCGTCAACGTGAGCTCGCCACTCAACATCCACGCAAACACGAACGCGAGCTCGCCTGCCAAATACATGTGATTATATCATCCTCTCCTTTCTTCTTTTCTTTCCCTCCTCTTTCCTCTCTTTTTTTTCTCGCCATCCTATTAAACGCGGCGTTAATGTATATACGTTGCTTTTTGCACTTACAAGATATATATGGATAAATGATTCATTAGCTTTGGTCCTTATTTTTGTGTACACTTTAATAAAGTTATCTATATGTAATCATGTTAGAGTTCCAAAACAGGTGAGTAGTACGTCTATAAAGTATTTTGAATCACTATAATGTGCTTTAAAAAATATGTACAATATTTTTTATTTTTTTTATTTTTAATTTTTATAAAAGTTATTTAATTGGATTCTATGTATTCCTAATAAAGTTATACACTTGTACGATATTATTAACCCATCGAACTAATATCTAAGAGGATAATCGTAACAAATTTGTAAGTAGAGGAACCAGACTTCATCCATGATTCAATTTGGTAAGTTGTGCATTGTTGATGTGAATTGTCGGGCCACGGTTAATCCAAGCTGAACCAGGTCTCATCCTGGTTGGTAAATTATGCACTATTCACATGAATACGGCTAATTTATAGGGGTGTTCAAAAAAATTAGAAAATCGATAGACTATGGTTAATCGACCGAACAGAACCGCTTGGACGGTTAACCGAATTGACAGGTTCGGTTCACAGTCGGTTTTTAGCTTATAAATTTATAGTTTAGTTTGGTTATGGTTCGGGGAAAAATTTTTCACCGGTTAACCAAATTGACCGGATATATGTATATATATAACCTAAGTTTATAAATTGATTGTTCATCTAGTACAATGGTTAGACATTGCTTTATAAGATAGTTAGTCATGGGTTTGAAACTTATTGACTACAATTTAAAAATTAATTATTTTACATATTTAATTATCAAATAATAATATTTAATTTATATACAGGTTGTATTTTATATTTATTAGAGAAAGAATTTTCTTAATCGATTAACCAAAAACCGATGGTTAACCAAACTAAAAAACTGATTAATCGGTTAACTGATTTTTTGGTTCGGGAACGGTTTGTAATA
Source organism: Costus lasius (assembly GCA_027563935.2). Lineage (NCBI taxonomy): Eukaryota > Viridiplantae > Streptophyta > Magnoliopsida > Zingiberales > Costaceae > Costus > Costus lasius. The sequence continues at coordinate 57,821,001 of CM050447.1, forward strand.
TAGCTGAACCGTTCTAATAGGTTCGGGACAGGATTTGGGATCACGGTGCGGTTAACCAAACCGTGAACACCCCTGCTAATTTGGGCCAAACCAAACTAAATCGAGTATAATCTTAGCTTAACACTAGATTGATCAAATTTTATTGAGATAATTATATAGTTTAAGGGCATTTGAAGAGTCTTATCTCTGCTCACGGTTAGTTAAGTTATAATTTAACATAAATAATCATCGTTAGCCTCCACACATTGCCTTAAAGAAGAGAGTCATCTTTTCTATATTAAAAGGTGCACAGTAATAACAGTGTGTATACTAGGAGGGACAAGAAAATAGTAAAGATGGATGGGAAAATAGAAAGTAAGGAAAATATAGGAGGATTAAATCTGCCATGTGAAAATCACGTGTTCGAGAAATCCAACATCTCGCGTTCGCTTCCGCGAGCGGCAACATCTAGCGGGGCAGCGAGTAGTGTCTATGATGTCCAGCGGGGCGGCAAGTGGCATCCGTGACGTCTGTCCACGAGCTGGTGAAGACGTTTGCAAGAGGCGAGCCATCCGCAAACGCTCAGCGGGGCAACGAGCCATCCGCAACGTTCAGCGGGGCAATGAGCGGCGTCCATCCATGAGCTGGCGAAGACGTCTGCAAGAGGCGAGCCATCTGCGAGCTAACGAAGACATTTGCGAGTTGGCGTAGACATCTACGAGAGGCAAGCTATCCGCGATGTCCAACGTGGCAGCGAGCGTCATCCGCGAGCTAGGCGAGGATTGAAAATGAGTGGCGAGTTGGGCGAGCTGGGTGAGCCGTCCACGACGTCCAGCAGGGCGGCGAGCCGCTTCTGCATTTAGTCAGCGAGCAGCATCCACGACAGGTCGGCATCCACGAGCGCATCACGCGTTCAATCCGCCCAAATTTTCCCTCTCCCATCCATCCAATTTTCCCTCCTCTTAATTCATCCATTCCGGTATACAAGGGATTTTTTTCAACTCATCCCTTCCACCCTAAAATTCATCCTAAATACATCCTAGTAAACAAGCTGCTATAGATTTGCATACATTTAGATAATTTTATTAGTATTAGTTAATCATATTTTAAACTCCTCCAATGACTTCAATTTAAAATTTACATTTTTTCCGTTAACATAAATTAAGAACAGCAGAGCCCGCCGGCATCAACAACTCAAACAAATGCCTGACTAAGATATAATGTTGAAGTTACAAGTAAATCATTAACAATTTAAACAACTAGGACTGTTCATTTGGATTTATTTATTCTGCAAGTTCCGGAAGAAGCTGAAGGGAAGAGCTATTACAACAAAACTTGCGAATTTAGTGTTACATCAAAATAAATGAAGATGAGAAGGACATTTACATAGCATGAAACGCCAATGTTTTGTCAATTGCTTTGGATACAAACTGACAATACTGCACTGCAACGAATTAAAAGTCAAAAGACTTGATTGAGACGAAAAAATGTGGGCCAAATAAAAAGTAGGATCATAGTTTAAGAACTACCCTTGTCCCTTGTAGATTCACCTTGCCTTCGCTCTTTCAGCATAATCATATTAAATTAAAATTCACCAGTAGTCATTGCAAGTGCAATATCCATCCTGAAAACTGTGGTACCTATTGGCATCCCTCACCACAATCTCCCTCTGAATTACCCTACTTATATACTTGAAGCATTCATGGCAGTCACCACATATCCTCAAATTCTTCACCACTCTCAGTGACTTCCCCTTGGGCACTGATCCGCTCAATACAGCAAATGCTACCGCTAGTCTCTCACTGTGGAACCAAAGCCCTTCATCCATCTCTTTGCAGCCGATTTTGCCAACTTCCTCCTTTAACTCCATCAGCGTGGCATGTATATCAGCCACCCTTTCATGTTTCCGATCCCCCGCTATAAATACATGTACTTGACCCTTCACTTCGATCCAACTACGGCCTCCTTCCTTCTTAACTCCAAGGTTCCTCATCTCTGTCCACAGTTCAGCTGTCTCATCCTTTTTGCCAATATGAGAGTATATATTAGCTAGCATGACATAGGCTGAGTCATCCTTGGGATTAAGTTGCAAGAGTCGCTGGCTAGCAACCGCAGCCATGTCCGTTGCACGGTGAACAAGAGAACCAGAAAGCAGCGTCCGCCAAACTGCTGCATCAGGCTCACAAGGCATTGTTAGGGCAAGACGCTCTGCATCCACCAAACGTCCTACACGGGCAAGCGCGCCAACCAAGCATGTGTAATGCTCAAGACTTGGCACAATCTCGTATTGAGTACTCATACAACCAATCCATCTCTCGGCCTCATCAGATAATCCGGCATTGCTGCACGCAGTAAGGATCCCAAGAAAGGTGTATTCATCAGGGTGAAGGCCTCGTCTCAGCATTTCGTCGAACAATTCAACAACTTTCTCGGTGTTTCCCTGTTGCGCATATGCACCCAGCATTGCAACGTGACGAGATTAGCATCCATAAGCATTCCTCAAACACCTTGCTAGCATCAGAGGTGATGCCAGATTTCCCATAAGCATCAACCAGGGCGGTGCTGACCACCAGATTCGTTTCCAACCCTGCAACAACAGCATGAGCATGTATAACGCGTGACTGCTCTAGCGCAGCTAAGCGAGCAGCTGCGCGTAGGGCAGTAGATACACAGTACATAGTCGACGGAACACAGGCATCTGACCTCATTAAGGCGAAGACATGGAGCGCATTGACTGCGCAATGGTTCTGAGAAAGACCAACAATCAAAGCGCCATAACAGACCTCGTCTGGATCAGAAATTTCATAAAACACATTGACGGCGTCCTGGGTGTGCCGGGCCTTAGAGTAGAAGTGAACAAGGGCGGAGCCAACGAAAGGGAGGTGAGAGAGGGCGAGCTTGGTGGCGAGTGCGTGGATCTGGAGGCCAGAGGGGAGGGTTGAGGGAAGGGAGGAGGAGAGGGATTTGAGTAAAGCGGAAAGGACAGCCTGGGAGCGGAGTTTGGGGTGGCGGAGCATGGAAAGATGCCGAGTCGTAGTCAGTGATGGGTTCCCAACATTGACCCTACCTACGACCATTGAGGGAACGAGCTTCCGCCTTTGTTTCGTTGTCTTCTTCGCGTCTGGTGTCGTTGCCGTCATCGTCGTCGCCATCGCCAACCTCACTTCCAGATCGCCTTGGAAGGCACAGCCCGCATCCACGTCGTCGACTAGAAGGAGCCGGCTTTGTTGCTGAGGTACACTCTCGCCGTTCCGCCGCCCCCTCAATCTTCGTCCCGGCGGCTCGTTTCTACCCCCGGTGACACCGTTTGTTCTTGCCGCCCACGCTGCATGCCTGCATGGCCGCCTTTTCATGCTCCCCTCAGCGAGCCCTTCTCCCTCTCATCCCCAGGGTTCAGGCTCGCCTGCGTGCGAGAAGTTTCGGACCCGGCTCACCTGCGTGCGGGTTCGCTAATCGGCGTGTGTCTCCGCCTACGCACGGCCCCTCTTCCCCCTTCTATTCTCCTTCCCATCGCCTATGGCCTCCTCCGCCCTTGTGTTCGTTGGCTGCGGCGTCGGATGTGTCTGGGAGCGTTTCCGGGGAGTTTTCCAAAGCTAAACCTCCTTAGTTGATCACTGGCATGTGACCCTCTTCTTCCTCCGTCAAGATAGCATCTCGATGGGTCGTCGGCGGGCAACCTCCGCTATCTTCGTCGACCACTTCCCTTGCTTCGGGTCTCCACTCGTGCGCCTCCTCTCCGACCTACCTGAGGCGGCTTTGTCCGCCTGCCGTCGATGCACATACGTGCGGTCGTAGGTCCCTTGGCTGAGTTCACCCCAGCCTTTGGTGTGGGATGCCGAGAGGACCTTTACCCTGGGACACCGGTCGCCGGCCGTTTGTGGGTGATCAGGTGCGTCCGACTCCCCGGCGCGGGGACGTCCGACCGCCTACCTTTGCCTTCGTCGCTACGCCAGCGCATCGTCTTCACTGTCTACGTCATTGATGCGCCTGCGATGAGTCTAATGTTGGCGGTGAAAACGAGCAGTCATGTACGCTGTGGCCCATGTCCGTCATGGCCGGCTTTGGGTGGGTCCATTTAGGGTTTGTGCGAACCCAGTCCGACTTAGCGACACTGACCCTTGATGGTTCGCGAGCGTGGATCCGAGTCATATTTGGAATGGAAGAGATCTCCGTTGAGTCCTTGGTCGGGCTGGGGGTCAATTCGACAAATCATCTCTGCCGGTCGCGCCCAATCTCGTGGTTTTGACTATGGTGCCCCAGCGTGGGCGTGTATGGACTCGAGTCAAGCATTGACTCACGTGTACGATTAAAGAAAATTTGATTATGGTAATTACGGGCGTGACAGCTTATCAATTTCCTATAATTCTTCATCTCTTCTCCTTTTTTTTTATTGTGATTATATTACCATTCCAATTAGAGGTTGAAATTATTGCTTTGTTCCATTTATTCATGAATATACGTATTACTTTTCTATTTGAGAAAAAAATGGTGAGATTCAGAAAAATTACAGGCAGTTTAAAACAAATTTTTACATTTTATCCGTGCTTAAAATTACAGTGGAGATTATATAGTGGAGGGAGTGACATGGGTTGAGGCCCACAAATCCAGTGGCCCATCAAGGATGCAAGGTGTCATGCCCAGCCCAACTGGTCCCGTCCACGTCAGCACCATAGCATGGAACTGTGCGCCACCTGAAAACAAAATCAGAAATCAATTTTGTTTCGTGCGTGTTGATTTTGACTAGAGGGTTGACTTCCTCGATTAGAATGCCACGCGAGTGTAACGCTCGCCTCGTCATCTTCACGCGTCTGCGAACAATGCCGCGTTGTTCGTTCGCCGGCCGTTGTCGCCGGAAGAGGTGGATGGGAAAGGAGCGTGCGGCAGGCTCGGACCACGTCCGAACCTCAGGCTTGCCGCCGACAGCCCCTGCTGCCAGAACACTTCGCCGCTGGAAGCAAGGAATGAGAGGACGGCCGGAACTCGCCAAAGGGAGAGGGGCTCACTGGAGCCAGAAAAGACAACATAGAATAGGGAAATTTACGTTCGATTTGATCAAGATCGAGCCTACATAAACTCTCGCTCGAAGCTCTCCCAGTTTCAGTCCCACACATCGACGGCCGCTCGCCGTCGACTTATAGCTCTCTCAACGCTTGCCGAATGGAACCCGTCGGCGCCTGCCTGGCGCCGGCATCAAAGCCATAGCTCTGGAATAGGGGGAAAAGAGGTGACACTCATCGTAATGGCTCGCCACCACACGCCCGTCGGAGGAAGGAACAACTCGCGCATGGAGGGGAGGCGATGGAAGCACCCGTCGTGGCTATGAGCCTGCCTCCCCCCTCCTTCCCTTTCTGATCGGACGGAGCTCTTTTGGGGCAGAAGTCTGCATCGCCGAATCCTCGACAGAGGAAGCCGCCTGCTCAGGTCAACTCCAAGGAGAAGTCGCTCGTCCCTCTCTAATCCTCCCTTTCGTCTACCTCGACTTCTTAAAGGCTGGAAACATTGCCGTGGATGGAAAGGCATCTCCGTCGCCAGCCAGCCTTCCATCTATGGCCTCCGCGGATCTCGTCCGTGTGCCGAGCCATCCGAAGTTTCAGCCTCGATATGCGCCAAACTGCGCTGGCGACAGTCCTCGCCATCTCTGTCGGAATGGTCACTGTTGATCATGTCGCCGATGATGCCGCTGAGGACGCCGAGGACTTCACTGTCGAAGCAATCCGTGTCGGCCTCCATCATCTGATTTCGTTGAAGTCGCGAACGAATCCCGATTTTGTCAACTCCTCCCATTGACCAGTAATTAGGCTTCAGCAATGGATTGGGCTGCCACCCAATCTTCCCTCCTTAGGCCCGATCCACTAGGAAATAGGCATCACATTCTCCCCCACCAAACTCGGACGTCGCCCTCGACATCATCGAACACTCTCCTGGCACCAACATCGGAGCCGCTGCTCCAGAATGAGGTCTCACAGACCTCTCATTGGCGTCTTGCAAATGCCGGAACACCTCATCACCCGCCTGGAGACGGCATCGGAGCCTGCTGCTCCGGGAAGATGTCTCGCAGACTTCTCGTCGGCATCTCGCAAATGCTGGAATCCTTGTCACCCGCCTGGTGGCAGCATTAGAACCCACTGTCCTGGGAAGAGATCTCACAGACCTCTCATTGTCGCCCACCCAGCGATGGCATCAGAGCCTCCTGCTTTGGAAAGAGGCCTTGCAGTCCTCTGATCAGTATCTCGCTCACAGATGTTGAAATTCCCATCACCCACCTGGTGGTGACGGCATCGGAGCCAACTGCTCCGGAAGGGGGGGGACGCACTCACCGCCGCCCTGTCTCTATTGGTGCGCCGCTTGCGCACCTGCTACCTCCTCAAGTAGTGTTGCTATCTCCTCCATCTCGATTCAGTCCGTCTCCTTGCGTCACCATGTCCTCAGGATCAAGGCTCTGATACCACTATCATACCCAGCCCAACTGGTCCCGTCCACGTCAGCACCACGGCATGGAACTGTGCACTGAAACCCACCTGAAAACGAAATCAGAAATTGATTTTGTTCTGCACTCGTCGATTTTGACTGGAGGGTTGACTTCCTTGCCATCTCTGCCGGAATGGTCGCCGTTGATCACGTCACCGATGATGCCGCTGAGGACGTGATGACTCTAAATTTCATAATATATTTCTTGCTAAATCCACTGCATTTAGGGTCATAATCATGCTCTATTGCTTATTTATATGCCTTATTTATCAAATATTTCAGAATTTACACCTTTCTTGGTTTTTTACCAATTTTAGGTAAAAAGGCATCATTATCATGAGTTTTTAAGCAATTGCAATGCATGAACGTATTCTAATCATCAAGAGGAGTTTGCACACAAAATTTCAAGTCAAACCAGATTTTCCTGCGAAATTACGGTAGTGCTATAATTAATTTTACGACCATAATCTGGGAATATGGCACTATCGTAATGAATTTCATGGCAGCAGCTCGCAGAGAATTTTTTGGGAAATTACGGCACTTCTGTAATGAATTTTACGTTGCCGTGATTTCGGTCCAGATTCAGGCAGAAACTTTAGAGGATTTCGGACGAATTACGACACTACCGTAATTAATTTTATGGTACCGTAATTTTGGGCAAAATTCATACAGAAACTCTTAGAGACAAACGAGGAGATTATGGCACTACCGTGATGAATTTTATGGTACTGTAATTTTGGGCCATTTCCTTATAGAAACTTCCGAAGCCATTATGGCAGTACCGTAACGTTCATCATGATACCGTAATTAGCGCCCAGTTTCCCGATTCTTCTGCCGAAAATTTAAAAAGATGATTTCTCGAGATTTAGGAAACTAATTAAAGATCCGTAAAAAGGGAAGGACTCAGCATTAGCTAGGGGAGATTTTCGATGCAAAAGAAACAATTTTCATTAACGATTCACAGAGAATTTGAAAGAATCGCCGCCGTGCTAGGGTTTGTCGCCATTCATCGTACAGACCACCTCCGGCCACGAAATTTGAAAGGAAGCTTCGCCTGAGGAAGGAGAACACACCACAGAAGTTTCAGAGTGAATGAAGGCCGATCAAGGGAGAAATCAATGAAAATGTGGTTGCGTGCACTGTTCATCGCGACTCTACACCAAATTATAGGCTGTAATTTTGATTACTACCCTATTTTGTAACTTTACTCTTACCTTCTGATTTTTAATCATTCTAAAACCATGTTTTACTGTAATTCTTCCTTCATGCTAGCTTAAACCTTCTTTTGGGACAAAGGGTGTAATCCCCTTGATATTTCAATGACTAGATGATCTTTATTCCATCATGATATTTTTGGTATGGTAATTTTACATAAGTGATTAATGTCTTTAATCATCTCTAGTTTCAATCGTTAACATGTGTTAGAGTTTTGTGCCATGGACTGAGAAAATGATACGCAAAAACTTGGAACCCTAGAATTTATGGTAGGAGCTCATCTTAAGAGATTAGTTGTGTTTTTATCTTTAGATTTTAGAAGCTTATTGACTTGTTGATGTTTTGATCTAGAAATTATTATTGTTTTAGATATGAAAATATGCTAGAGATAGATATTGGATTGTTCAAAAACCTTAAGTAAAACCTGTGAAACTAAGGTATGAGAATACTTAGTTTTGCTTGAGATCTTGACATTGAGATGGAATGCATGAGAGTGATTCTTAATCTCTCTATTAAAGTTTACTTATATTAAACATTGAGTTGATCTTGCACGAGAGTGAGGATCGTTCTTTGTAAATTGACTGCGCGAGAGCGAGTTAATTTCTTTACTAAGTAAGCTATATCTTTACCATAACGAAAATAGATTGATGAATATTTAATTATATCTAGTCATAAATATTAAGGTGGATGAATCCCTAGTCCCAATTCTTTCTCTCTGATTTTTCGTACACCATTCGACTGTTTATTTTCAGCATTCTCGATTCATTTAGCTAGTGCGAATTCAATTCATCGGTACTTAACAACGAGGTCTCAGTGGTTCGATATCTTAAATATTACTTTGAGTATCCGTGCATTTGCGGACAACAACAAGTTTTTGGCGCTGTTGCTGGAGACCTTGGTTTTGTTAATATTGATATAATTGAAAGTATTGCTAGACTAAGCTTTTTGTTTTTGTTTTTATTATTTTCTGTGATTGATTCTGATTTTCTTATATTTTCTGCAAATTCTGAGCTTATTTGATCTTCTACTTGTTTATGCACAAGAATCTTAGGTCAGGACCATTAGTTCCTTTTGATCCTGAAATTAATAAAACTCTTAGATTACGCAGGAAATTGAGGTTTGCAGAAAAGAGAAGAAGAATCCATCATGGCTGAGAGAAGGATACTTAGAGATTATGCTGCCCCGAATACACAGGGAATTCGTTCCAGTATAACTAGGCCTGCAATTGATGCAAACAACTTTGAGATTAAACCAGCTTTCCTGTCAATGATCCAGCAGAATCAATTTGGAGGATCTCCTCTGGAAGATCCTGATCAGCACTTATCTCTTTTTCTTGAATTTTGTGATACTATGAAAATTAATGATGTATCTGATGATGCTCTTAGGCTGAGATTATTTCCTTTTTCCCTTAGGGACCGAGCAAAAGCATGACTACATTCTCATCTGACTGGAACATTCACCACTTGGGAACGATTGTCAAGTGCTTTCCTACTAAAATACTTTCCACCTAGTAAGATGATTCAATTGAGAAATCAGATCACAAGTTTTGCACAAAGGGATGGCAAATCACTTAGTGAAGCATGAGAGCGCTTCAATGAGTTACAACGGAAGTGCCCTCACCATGGATTAGAAGATTGAGTTTTAATTCAAACTTTCTATAATGGTTTGCTTTACAATACTCGATTAACTGTTGATGCTGCTGCAGGAGGAGCACTGATGAAGAAGACTGTTGAAGATGCCTATGCGTTGATTGAAGAGATGACGCTAAATCACAACCAGTGGACTACTGAGAGATGAGTGCTATATCGTCCTCCTCATGGTAAGAATGATGGTGATGGTTGGCGTTCTCTAGCAGAAAGGGTAGATTCTTTGTGTAATCGTTTTGATTCTTTTTAGATGCAAACTGCTGCTGCTTCTTCTGTTACTTGTGATGTATGTGGGAACCATGGGTACTATGTTGAAGAGTGTAAGGTTATAGTTGATCAGGGTGGTGAGCAAGTTAATGTAGTAGGGGGGTACAATCAAGGTAGAAATAATGACCCTTACTCTAATACCTACAACACTGGTTGGAGGAACCATCCTAATTTGTCTTGGAAGAGTAACAATCATATTAGTGGACAGAATGAAAATAGAGGGTATCAGCAGAGGCAACAAAATTAGAGTCAACCGTAAAAATCTAGTTTAGATGACATGTTTGAGAAATTCATGGGTGCTCAGATGAAACAAAATGAGGAAGTTTCAGAAAGTCTTAAGCAAATTAACTCTAGATTGGATGGTGTTGTTGCTCACAATAAGATTTTAGAGACACAGATAGCACAATAGGCTAGCACAGCTTATAGACCCCCCCAGGGAAATTACCTGCCAAACCTGAACCTAACCCTAGGGAACACTGTAATGCCATCACAACTAGGAGTGGAAAATAGTTAGAGGAACCCAGGGGACCATTAGGCGATGATGAGGAAGAGCCTAATGTTAGTAGTGAACCAGTTCTGGAATCACAACCTGCACGTGTGCAGGTCCGTCCTAGCTCTCCACCTTCTAAGGAGGATGAGCCTTCACAGGATGGTGATTTGCCTTGTGAAGTTGATATTCCTAGACCTAGTTCACCACCACCATATAGGCCACCTATTCCTTTTCCCCAGAGGATTGTGCAAGCCAAGTTAAATAGGCAGTTTGGGAAATTTTTAGATGTTTTGAAAAAAAATGCATATTAACATTCCATTTACTGATGCCTTATCTCAAATGCCTTCATATGCAAAATTTTTTAAAGAGATTTTATCTAATAAAAGAAAAATAGAAGACTATGGTACTATAGCACTAACTGAGGAATGCAGTGCTCTTATTCAAAATAAGTTGCCCACCGAAATTAAAGGATCCAGGCAGTTTCTCTATTCATTGTTTAATTGGAAGTGTTGCTTTCGACCGAGCCTTATGTGATTTGGGAGCCAGCGTGAGTCTGATGCCTTTTTTTGTGTACAGGAAACTAGATATGGGAGCTCCTAAACCTACTTCAATATCTTAACAGCTCGCCGATCGCTCAGTGAAGTATCTTATAGGTATTCTTGAGGATGTTCCTATCCAAGTTGGTAAGTATTTTGTACCTACTGATTTTGTGGTTCTTGAGATGGAAGGAGATGCGAAAATTTCTATTATTCTGGGTAGACTATTCTTAGCCACTGCAGGAGCACTTATTGATGTAAAGAATGGTAAACTCACTCTGAATATTGGTGATAACAAAATTAAGTTTGATTTGAATGATTCATTGAAAAAACCTTCATATGCTAGTTCATGTTGTAGTATTCATGCTGTTGATGATGTAGTTTATGATCTTGGTTTTTTGTTTGATGATCCGTCTGATTCTGCTTCTGATTTTGATTTTGATACTAATTTTTATGAAAATTCTTGTGAAGAAATTGATGATTCTATTTTTTATTCTGATTCTTGTGATGAAACTCATGATATTTTGGACTGCACTATATTTGATGATTGTTGTGTCCGCAAGTGTACGGATACTCGAAGTAATAAAGAAAGTATCGAATCCACAGGGACCTATACTACTGAGTACCGAATAATTGATTTTTCACTATCTAGGCAATCGAAAGAGTGCATACTAGCAAACGAAGACTAAAGCGCTAAAACAGAATTATTAGAGAGAAAAGCTGGGACCTAGGGTTTCGTTCACTTTAATTTTTATGACTAGACATGAATAGAGATTTCATCAGTTTAATTTTATCATGACAAAGATGCAATTTACTTGAATAAAAGGATTATCTCGCTTTCGTGCAGACAACCATGCAGGGATAAATCTTCGCTCTCGCGCAAGAATCGTCCCAACGCTAATGATAAGTAAATCATCGAACTGAGAACTCAAGGAGCACTTTCGTGCATCCGAGTTCTAAGTAAATAATCTCTAGTGGAATTTCAAAGATCACTTTCGTGCATCCGAATCTCGACACTAGTTTTACTCAAGGTTCTCTAACGTTCCGATCTTTGCTTTCGCACAAGATCTCTATGTTTGAAAGCTTAGACTCAATCCTAGATTTATATTATTATCATGGCAGTTAGCTTATTAGAATCGAACAAACGAGAACTAACCTAAAAAGGGTTCCTATCATGCAATTCTAGGGTTCCAAATTATCAAGCAATTACTTTTCAATCAATAGCGAAAATTCTAAAACATAAATAATAATATAGATCTAAGGAGAGTCTAAGAACAAAACATCACATGAGTAAAGTCATCATGCTAAGATTAAACAAGATGAAATAAGAAAAGATAGTCATCTAGTCATTAAAACTCAAGTGAATTACTCCCCCTGTCCCAAAAGAGGTTTAAGCTATCATGGAAGGAAGATTACAATGATTCATGATGAAGAAAATCGAAACAGAGGAAGACGGAAAATTACGGTACGGCCGTAAAGAAGTTTACGGCCGTAATCTGGGCGAGCAGCGACGGCGCTCGATTTTCTGGTGATTTCTCCTCCGTCTGATCTCCGATCACGTTGAAACTTTAGGTGCTCCTTCTCCCCCTCTATGCGTAGCATCCACTCAAATTTCATGGCAGGAGATGCACTGTATGCTTCCCGGTGGTGAAACCTAGGGCGGCGGCGTGTGAGGCGATTTCTCTCTCTTTGGTGAACGAAAATTAGGGCTTTTGGTGTGCTTCGTTTCATCTCGTCGATGGCTCCTTTTCTCCTTCTTACTGCTTCTAATATAGGGGCCTGGATCAACCGCGCAAAAATCGGGCTTCGGAGTTGACCGGGAAAGTCACGAGCAGCGATGTAATTACGGCCGTAATGGTCTTTACGGCAGGGCCATAATCTGGACAGTGAGGTCTCGACTTGAAATCTTCTGGAATTACGGTACCGTAATGTTCTTTACGGCAGTACCGTAATCTCCATCAATCCTCTAATAAAAAATGCTCCAAAATACGGCACCGTAAAGATGTTTACGGTAGTGCTGTAATCATATGAGATTCTCTGCCCGGAAAACCTCCAAATTACGGTACCGTAAAGGATATATTGGAGGTGCCGTAATTTCCTCTGAAGCTCCAAATCTTCTAAAATTTGACGTGTGATCTCCTTTCGATGTTGTGAATTCAATTATGCACTTGGATTGCTCGAAAACGACTGAAAAACATGCCTTTTTACCTAAAAATCATTAAAAACAGAAAAGAATGTAGATTCCGCAAATATTGATAAAAAGGGCATAAAAATAAGCAAAGTCTATGAATATGACACAAAACCATCAACAAAATGGCTTAGAAATTAAGATAAATTTCGGTGTCATCAAACACATAAGGCTCAAACTTTACTTGTCCTCAAGCAAAAAATAAAGAAAATTCAGAAATTGATTATAGGCATAGACTTTCTCATGGAAAATAAATTTCTAACATACAATCACCAATGAAAAATCTTCATTAATTGCGTCATAAAATTTTAAGACAGATATATCATCTTCTAAATCTAATTCTCAAGATCCACAACTTAGTCATAAAACTTCGCAACTTGCATAAAAGAAAGAATTTCAATCTCAAGACTTTATCCAATTTTCAGTTTAGATTTATCATACTTTTGCTTACAGGAATAGGATATCCAAAATCTTTGTCCACTCATATTTTTCTTTTTCTTTTTGCATCAATCACATTCTCTAATTCAATTACCACCTTTTTTTCTGGTGACGAAATCGGAGTACACTGACCACATAGTCAGTGTAATAGAACTCATGTCTTATATATATATATATATATATATATATATATATATATATATATATATATATTTCAGACTTCAACCCATGTCGTTCGGTACCACTGTCAATTTTACACAGTGCCAAGTAGGGGAGTCTCTCACAATTTTTGTGGATTTTGGATTCTTCTTCCCAACAAATAGTAAAATAAACAAAACCTCAGTTAGACTAATCAATCAATATCAATTCAAATATTCATACTCATATGCTGGTTTTATTCAAGAAGTAGTTTCACTTTTAAATCAAAATTTTCAAACAACATATCTCCCTAAAATCTGACTCCTCAACCAATGAAGAATTTCAAAAGTAGATATGTATAAGAGAAATAAATTTGACATGATAGGCCTTATTCTAGTCTCAATTTTGGATTCATTCAACAACATCAATCATCAATAATTTCAAAAGTGATTCAAAGCCACAAATCATCTCATCATCATCAAACATTAACATGTCATGTCATCAAAATATTATCAAGTGAATACAACCATACTGAAAAGAATATCATCATTAAAATATCATTGAGTATTATACAACCATATTGAAGATGAATCATCAATATCATTATACAACCCCATTGAAGATCAAAGAGATAAGTATGAAAAATAGAGTAGTAGTGACGGCGGACACAGATATGCAGAAGAAGCATCCTTCCCTTCAACACATGAAATATCAATAAGATGTAGAAAATGAAAGACAAAAGATAAAAGGGGAAAGAGATACTTACAAGACTCTACCTATTTTCACCGTCAGATCCTATCTCTTCAGTGCTTTGCGTTGCGGCATCCATAGGATCAATAGGTGGCATTCTCTGGTGTCCTCCATACTCTCCACTCCTCCTGAGATCCTGAAAATTGAAACGTTCATACAAGAAGTTTTCCATCTCCTCCATATAGGTACTCAGATTTTCAATGTCTTTATGCATGTGATGCATAGAATCAGTCATCTGGCTCACGGAAATAAGATTAAACAAGATGAAATAAGAAAAGATAGTCATCTAGTCATTAAAACTCAAGTGAATTACTCCCCCTATCCCAAAAGAGGTTTAAGCTATCATGGAAGGAAGATTACAATGATTCATGATGAAGAAAATCGAAACAGAGGAAGAGTGAAAATTACGGTACGACCGTAAAGAAGTTTACGGCAGTAATCTGGGCGAGCAGCGGTGGCACTCGGTTTTCTAGTGATTTCTCCTCCGTCTGATCTCCGATCATGTTGAAACTTTAGGTGCTCCTTCTCCCCCTCTATGCGTAGCTTCCACTCAAATTTCACGGCCGGAGATGCATTGTACGCTTCCCGACGGCAAAACCTAGGGCGGCGGCGTGTGAAGTGATTTCTCTCTCTGTCGTGAACGAAAATTAGGGCTTTTGGTGTGCTTCTCTTCGTCTCGTCGATGGCTCCTTTTCTCCTTCTTACTGCTTCGAATATAGGGGCCTGGATCATCCACAATCAATCGCGCAAAAATTGGGCTTCGAAGTTGACTGGGAAAGTCGCGAGCAGCGATGTAATTACGGCTGTAATGGTCTTTACGGCAGGGCCGTAATCTAGACAGTGAGGTCTCGGCTTGAAATCTTCTGGAATTACGGTATCATAATGTGTTTTATGGTAGTACCGTAATCTCCATCAATCCTCTAATAAAAAACGCTCCAAAATACGGCACCGTAAAGATGTTTACGGCAGTGCCGTAATCATATGAGATTCTCTGCCCGGAAAACCTCCAAATTACGGTACCGTAAAGGATATATTGGAGGTGCCGTAATTTCCTCTGAAGCTCCAAATATTCTGAAATTTGACGTGTGATCTCCTTTTGATGTTGTGAATTCAATTATGCACTTGGATTGCTCGAAAACGACTGAAAAACATGCCTTTTTACCTGAAAATCATTAAAAAATAGAAAAGAGTGTAGATTCCGCAAATATTGATAAAAAGGGCATAAAAATATGCAAAGTCTATGAATATGACACAAAACCATCAACAAAATGGCATAGAAATTACGATAAATTTCGGTGTCATCAATGATGAAAAAGAAAAATATTCCAAAAGTTGAATTGAAAGCTTTACCTGATAACCTTCGCTATAAATTTCGTGTTCCTAACTCTACTTACCCTGTTATTGTTGATGCTCAATTAGATGAAAGGGAGACTGATTTGCACTTGAAGGAGTTGAGGGTTCATAGAAAGGTAATTGGGTATACCATTGATGACTTGAAAGGAATTAATCCTTCTTTTTGTATGCACAGGATTCATATGGAGGATGAGCACAAGCCACATGTGGATTTCCAAAGAAGACTCAACCCATCTATGAAGGAAGTTGTAAAGAAGGAAGCATTGAAATTTCTTGATGTAGGTATTATCTACCCTATCTCTGATAATAAGTGGATAAGTCCTGTACATTGTGTTCCTAAAAAGGGGGGTGTCACAGTTATGAAAAACAAAGATAATGAGCTGATTCCTGTTAGAACAGTTCTAGTTTGCGCATGTGTATTGATTATAGGAAATTAAATACTGCCATTAGGAAAGATCACTTCCCCTTACCTTTTATTGATCAGATGGTTGAGAGACTTGCTAAGCATTCTTATTTCTGTTTTCTTGATGGATATTCTAGATTTTTTTCAAATTTCCATTCATCCTGATGATCAAGACAAGACCACCATTACTTGCCCATATGGTACATTTGCATATAGGAGGATGCCTTTTGGATTGTGTAATGCACCTACTACTTTTCAGAGATGTATGATGACAATATTTTCTGAATTTATTGAAGATTATATGGATATTTTCATGGATGATTTTTTTGTTTATGGTTTTTCCTTTGATGATTGTTTGACTAATTTATCTCGAGTTTTACAGAGGTGCGAAGAAACAAACCTTGTCCTTAACTAGGAGAAATGTCATTTCATGGTTAAACAAGGGATAGTTTTGGGACACCTTATTTTAGACAAAGGGATAGAAGTCGACAAGGCCAAAGTTGAGGTGATTGAGAAGCTAGCACCACCCACCACGGTTAAGGCGATTAGAAGCTTCTTGGGACATGTAGGATTTTACCAGTGTTTTATCAGGGACTTTTCTAAACTTGCTAAACCACTCACTGATTTACTTTGTAAAGGTGCTAAATTCTGCTTTGATGAGAATTGTTTGTTTGCTTTTCAGGAACTGAAGAAGGCCCTAATATCAGCACCTATTATGCAGCCACCTGACTGGGAATTGCCTTTTGAGCTTATGTGTGATGCCAGTGATTTTACTGTAGGAGCAGTTCTAGGACAAAGAAAGGAAAAGAAGCCTTATGTTATCTACTATGCTAGTAAAGCTTTAGATGAGACACAGAGGAATTACACCACCACTGAGAAGGAACTTTTAGCTATTGTTTTTGCATTTGATAAATTCAGATCTTATTTGATAAATTCAAAAGTTGTGGTGTACACTGATCATGCAGCAGTTAAGTATTTGATGCAGAAGAAAGACAGTAAACCGCGCCTGCTTAGATGGATTTTACTTCTACAAGAATTTGACCTAGAGATCAAGGACAAGAAAAGAACTAAAAATTTTGTTGCAGATCATCTTTCGAGGATAATTGTATAAAATAATAAAGGTGATATTATTAATGATTCCTTTCTTGAGGAACAACTTTTGAGGATTGATCAGATTAAGGCTCCTTGCTATGCAGACATAGTGAAGTATCTTGTTGCTAATATCTTTCCTGTTGATTTGAGTTATCAAGGCAAGAAAAGATTTTTGGCTGATGTCAAGCACTATTTTTGGGATGAGCCTTATGTTTTTAGAAGATGTGCAGATGACATATTTAGGAGATGTATCCCCGAAGAAGAAATCAAGGATATATTATTACAGTGTCATGGATCATCATATGGAGGGCATGCTAGAACTAAGAAGACTATTTTTAAAGTGTTACAATCTAGATTTTATTGGTCCTCTTTATTTAAAGATGCAAGGAATTTTATACTGTCTTGTGATAGTTGTCAGAGGATGGGGAACATCAACAAGAGGAATGAGATGCCATTGTCCACAATACTTGAAGTGGAAATATTTGATGTTTGGGGAATTGATTTTATGAGACCGTTTCCATCGTCTGGAGGTAACAAGTATATACTCATGGCGGTAGACTATGTTTCCAAGTGCGTGGAATCCATTACTTCTCCTACTAATTGATAGCGCCCACAGATATAGTAGGCGTTTCCCGCAAGTGCACGAGACTATCGAAGTAATAAAATATCGATCCCATAGGGACTAATGGACAAGTACCGACAAATCTTGAATTTGCTAGCTAGACGATGCGAAATTGATGAAGTCTGAATGTTAACTAATTAAATGCACAAAAATGTAATTGGAGGAATTTGCACAAGAGAATCTTAATAGTATGAAACATCAGGATGTGGGTTCACCGCCTTGACTTCTTACAGCTGAATAGCCCAGACTCCAACGCCTTTATCCTATCTAGTTTAAGGGACTCAACTTCCTTGTCACTTGGTAGCTGCACCCTCAGATAGCTGGTTTGTTTCCACAATCATGGCTATAGGTCAAACTTGTTAGGTTCTGGCGCTTGGTCATAAACGCTTCTCCCCAATACGCCTAAACTCCTAGTACTTTCATGGTGGGTACAGGATGACAAAAGGTGTCCTCCCCAAGAATTCCTAGCTTACAAACCTCCCCCGCGTAACTTCAGGCTCAAGCGCGCCCTCTCGGGCTGCACAGGCATAGCATCCTAAAAATTCCAACGTACTGGCGTGCAAGAAGTTTGCTAGATGCGTCTACGACCCAGAAACTAACACAAGGAGAGTGCAATTCGTCAAGTAGATTCTCCCTAGCCCCTGATTTACAAACCCCACACGAGGAATTAAAAGGTTCAAATGCTCCTTTTCGGGCAACATAGGCAGTAGGCAAAGAGCTTAAATAGATTTGATAAACCCCCGATCAAATGCTTCGGACACGAGGTCGGACTTGTGGTCTCCCCTACGCATCTAAGATCCTAACTACCTCTCGATGGAGTACGGACAATCAGTGAGTCTCCTCTTGATTCTCTGATTTACAAACCTCAATCAAAGCTAGAAGGCTCAAACGCATTCCTTCGAATAGCGTAGGCAAGGGGTGCACATGAGATCGAGCTGGATATTGGCACTTAGAGCTAGACTATAGAACTAATAAGTTATCAAGAGGCTACACCCACACCCTGATTTAAGGGTTTAGCCTTTCATATTTATGGCAACAACATAAATAATAATCCTTAACAGCATGTGCATATGCGGAATCATGTAGGAAATACAACACAAAGATAGGATCATACGTTTGCTATGCAAATTTCATACAATAAACGCAAGAAGTAGGATGATACTTGTAAATCTTCCTTACAAACTTGATTTTGAGGTGATAACACAATAGGATCTTCAATGAGTTCTGGTGCGCACCCTCTATTCCTCCTGCAGCAAGCGTTCTTCCTTTTTTTCTCTCCTCTCCTGTGCGAATCCCCCCTCTTTTCCTTTTCTCAAGGCTCTTTTATCCTCTTCCCCAAGTGGATGCTGCTCCTTATCTTCCCCATGCCCAGCAAAAGCTGCCTCAGCCGCTGCAATTTTCCAGCAAAAGAAATCTTCACTGCCAGCCTCCATATCCTGCAAAGCTTCAGCCGCCCATCCCTCACGAAATGATGATTTCGTAACTAAAATCTCCCATAAAAGCTGCTCCACGCCTCCTTTGTCAGTAGGGGAGAAAGGTCCTAGGTGCCCTTGAGCTTCCCTTAGGGTTAGGTCAATGAGATTTGAGTGAAAATTGTGATTTCGTAACAGGCGGGTCCGTGATCTCGGGCGAGAATTTGATCTTGACCCGGTCGTGATTTGTCAGTTTCAGCTTCAGGTATAATGACAATCACGGGCGTGATTCTGATCGTGACCCGGTCGTGATTTCCAACAAAGGCTTTAATGAATCCAAAAACTTCTAGTTAGGATCATCTTGAGTTAGGATGAGCTCCTCTGCTACCAAAGTGTCAGAATCTACCCTTTATGTGGTCAATTTGACCTGAAAACGTGAAAATACCGAAACAGGGGTAGATTCTATAGATATATCCAAATAAAGGCAATTGTAAGGCTTAAAGTCGTGAAATAGGCATGATTCCATAAGTAAATTGACAAGTAAAACTCTATATAAATCTGTGTCAACAGAATACCTACGACTTAAACTTTTGCTTATCCTCAAGCAAAAAGAAAGAAATGAAGTTCCATGAGGGTTGTTCAACTCAAGTTATACTCCCTTAATGATCTATAAATGTCAAATAATCACAGCTAGTCACAGGATACACAGATCACCGTAGACTTTAAAGATGTCAAGATGAATAGCAGAGCATCTAGGTCAAATCTATGGGCAACAGTTATACAATGATATTGGATAAAAGTAGTTCCTTACCGCTTGAGACACCAATACACTCAAATTACGAAAAGTGCATAGTAAAGGTCTTACTCATAACTTCGGTACCACTGCACTTTTTCTTCTTTTCCGCAGTGCCAAGCTGTAGCTTCGCTACCACTGCCTTCTTTTCTTTCTGGTTTGCAGTACCAAGTTACAACTTCGGTACCACTGCCCCTTTCTTTTCAATCATTTTCTCTTCTTTTAATGGCAGTGCCAAGTCAGAACTTCGGTACCACTGCCTTCTTTCTTTCTTTTTCTTTTTGTTGGGCAGTGCCAAGTTGTAACTTCGGTACCTCTGCCTCTTGTTTTTCTCTCTTTTCATTCTCTCTATTTCTTGTGCGGTGCCAAGTTAGAGGAGCTCGAACTAAAACCAACACCAAGAGTTACCAAGAGTGGTAAGTGTGTCAAGTGCTTTGATCTATAGTCATCCAAACTCATAATACTCATGTTGAGATGCAGATACTGCCTAGATTCAAAGCTTATCAAAGTACAATCCATAAGTTTCCAGTGTATAGGGAATCGAGTGAGTAGTTGTTCAATCCTGAATGATGCGCTTAATATAGTGTGGGAGTCTAGATCAATCTTGAATCAGCTTAACGAACAAGAATCAATCATGAATGAGAAAAATATCAATCGATAAAAATAAGAAATTCAGCTAGGACCTACGACTTAAACTTTTACTTGTCTAGGAAGTAATCATCAGCAAGGCTTAAAGCTTATTAACAAAACCATGATAAAAGCATAGCAGGAAGGTGTAGCATGTCATAGAAGTACAATTATGAAAATATTCATGCCAAGCTGAAACATCATCAAAGTAACTTGCAGTAAAAGCATTATGAAAATGGAGCATATTAACGTTTAGTAGTGAAAAAGGGTTAAAGTTTTGGCAAGTTTGGTACATCAGCACATCTACAGCATCACATAAAGCAGTAACAGTTCAACAGTACCAACAGCACATGCAACATCATAAAGTCAAAGAACCAGTACAACGTCTCATCATAAAGCTCATAAAAGTCATGACGACCTATCAAAATGTGTAAGTACCCTCACCCAAAGCAAAAGATGCATCATCCCAGATGCATATAGTATAGGCATATATCAAAAGGGGTGAGGGAAGACTTACTAGAGTGCAGCCCTACTCACTACACTCAGTCGGGTCATCATCGTCATCGTCGTCAGCTGGCTCGGAGGAATCAGAGACATGGATTGTATCGTCGGTGTCCTCGTCTTCGTCTCGCGGTGGTGGTAGAGCCATGTTACTATAGAGGAAGATCTCAATGCATTTGACCATGTCCATCAGGGGTACTAACTGCTTCCCTTAGTTCAGCTGCTCCTGCCGAAGCAGGTGAAGCATATCATTTGTGGAAGGTCTGACAGCAGTCCTAGGCTAGCCGCCGATGGAGGAGCTAAGATCTATGTCGAGTGGCGTGGTCTAGTCTTCTGGTACAACAGAGTCGGGATGCAGGCGCCAGTTGGCACTATCTCGGATGTCTGTCCGTGCAGAGTTTAGTAGAG
This sequence comes from Costus lasius, assembly GCA_027563935.2. Taxonomy (NCBI): domain Eukaryota; kingdom Viridiplantae; phylum Streptophyta; class Magnoliopsida; order Zingiberales; family Costaceae; genus Costus; species Costus lasius. The sequence goes on from CM050447.1 coordinate 57,842,327, forward strand.
CCATAGTGGTAGCGGTATCTGCGAAAGTCAGATGATATATATCGCCCCTCCTAACAATCATCTTCATTGAAAGAAGATGCTCAAGATCCAAGCGCCTGCTTCCTATTGCTTCAGGTTGGCCGTATGGGTTGTGTCCAAGAGAGAGCGCTATCATGGTGATCATGCCTCCAATGCAGATAACTCCCTTCTACGCATGAGCAACGCGCATAAACTGTCGGGCGAGATGATAGCCCGCGTTAATATGGAAACCATGAAGAAGACCCCACAAGCACAACAACTCAGGCTGGCAAACTATTCCGTCTCCCTCTCTCGCAAAGATGGAGTGGGCAAGCAAACAGTGTGCATAATGGATACAGGGGTTCGAAAGGGTGGAAGCTCGGGCGTTCCTTGGTGAATAGGCTGTCATGGATGAGATGCAACGCTAGAAGATGTCCTCGTTGAAGTTAGGAGGACCGAGCCTGGATGCGTAATCTGGAAATCCAAATATGTCATTCAAATCTGCGACAATGAGGCGATACTCGTTGTTGTAAAGCCTGAAGGTAATCAGGCCTGGATCAGTTTCAAGTGCTGAGACCTTAACCTCTACAGAACTGAGGAACTCGAGCGTAAAAGGGATATAAGTGGGCTGTGCGTATTGCAGAAAATGACCCTAGCCAAATTGCCTGAACATCCAGAGGAGATCATCGAAAATTCTGAGTGCAACGAGTGAAGGTGGGTCAATGTACCGTGTATTGATTATGCGGCGATTTGAAAGAACTTAGTACCGTGCTGCTTGATGATTATCCCTCATTTGGATCTCTGGTGGTGCAACCTATTGCTGTTGGGGTGCTGCAGGTCGAGGGCTCATTGCTCCAGCTGGTCGCTTCCCGGTGTTCTTCCATCGGGGCGACATAGTTTCTCGAGCAGCGAGAGGAAGGTACAGAAAGATCAGCAGCCGATTGAAATGGAGCTTGCGGCGAGATAAGGAATGGAAGTCTGAAGTGATAGCTTCGCCGGAGGTGGTCGGAAGAGTCGCCAGAGGGTTGACGGTTGATGGCGAGGTAGACGGCAGAGACTAGTGGGGCACAGCAGTGGGGTTGGCGAGATGTACGGAAGAGGGAAAATCGGGAACCCTAGCTGAGAAAGATCGGGCGAGAGCTTAAGTTAATAGGCTTATCGGGTCGGGCTGGCCAGGCAGATCCGTTAAGCCGGTAAGGTTTAGTGATCACGCCCGAGATTTCCATCAGGCCCCGGTCGTGATTCTCCCGTAGTCTTTTAATGCAAATCTTCATGGTGGTGTCTTCAATAACGGGGCAACCGTGACGTTCTCGTCAAATTTATGTCTATTGTTCTTTCTGAGGAAATCCTGCCTGTGATTTTCATCGTTACCCACCCATGATTGTCTTTTGTATGATTGTGCGTGAATTTCACAGCTGTGCCTTTAGTTACGGGTTTGCCGTGAACCTTTCGACGGGTAATTTTCGTATTGCCTCTTTGGAAAAATCTTGGTCACGACTTTCAGCGTTCCCCGGTCATGATCTTCTCGTAAAATCCTTTATTACTGATTACGGCCGTGGCTTCAGTGTCTTTCTTACCATAATGCTCTCGGCGAATTTTCTAAGGTTTGAGCTGAGTGAGAATCACGATTGAGATTTCTGTCGGAACCCGCCCGTGATTTTGGAAAAACTAGTAGAAAATGCCCCTTTCTACCACATCAGTTTGCGATATTCCTGTGTCATTCAAGATCAAGTAAAATCATCAATATCCACAGCTAAACAAACAGACATATAGAAAACAAGGCAAGTAGTGAAAGGGCACATCAAGGCTCAAATATCGTTTTCAACTTTTTATGAAAATAAATAGCCAATGCTGATGATAAACATTATCAGGCTATGAACGCATATAGGTTCCCAAATAGAGAGGATTAAAATTGATTGGAGCGGGTGTAGCTTGTGCTCTTCTTGGTGAGTGTTTCTTGTCGAGGACCTATGCCAATACCAGTTTCTGGATTTTGCTTAAGCATTCTAAGTTTGATGCATGTTGTTAACATAACGTATGTGCATTACCTGCGATATCGCCACCAATGTAAGATAACGAAACCATGCATTAGAATAAACTAGGAAATGAAATATTTATAGCAGAGGAAGCTAGGATCCCATCAAAATGTGCAAGCTAAATTGAACTAACACAAAACATGCAAATATGAAGGAAAAATGCTGAAAATGAATTTAACTAAAGTAAGAAGCTTGGGTTGCCTCCCAAGAAGCGCTGGTTTAATGATCCGTCAGCTTGACCAGAGTTTGTGTCATTCCGGTGAAGGAGCATCTGCGAGGACTAATGTAGTCCCCTCTGGTATTGGTTCATGGGGGATGTAGTGCTTAAGTCTTTGTCCATTAACCTTGAATGTACCGGTTGACTCTCGGTAAATGTCTATAGCACTGTGAGGGTAAACCTTCTATACTGCGTACGGTCCTATCCATTTAGTTTGAAGCTTACCAGGAAAAAGTTTGATCCTGGAGTTAAACAAGAGTACCATATCGCCTTCACGAAATTCCTTCCTTATAATTCTTCGATCATGCCATCTTTTGGTGCATTCTTTATAAATTCTGGCGTTCTCATAAGCTTCTTGTCGGAACTCATTGAGCTCATTAAGTTGTAGCTTCCTGGCCTTACTAGCTTGTTTTCCGTCGAAGTTCAATTGTCGAATCGCCCAATTGGCTCTATGCTCAATCTCGACCGGTAAGTGGCATGATTTACCGTATATCAACTGGAATGGGGACATACCTATAGGGGTTTTGAATGTAGTTCGGTATGCCCATAAAGCATCGTTGAGTTTGAGTGACCAGTCCGCGCGTTTGTGCGATACGGTTTTCTCAAGAATGCGCTTTAACTCCCGGTTTGATATTTAAACTTGTCCGCTAGTCTGAGGGTGGTAAGCGGTGGCTACCTTGTGCATTACTCCATATTTTCTTAGAAGTATTTCAAATCTTCGTTCAATAAAATGAGATCCTCCATCACTGATTACCACGCGAGGCGTTCCAAATCGCGGAAATATTAACTTATTGAAGAATCTATGAACTATCTTAGAATCGTTCGTCGGGGCAGCCAGAGCTTCGACCCCCTTGGAAACATAATCAACTCCAACTAAGATGAATCGGTTTCCACAGGAGGGTGGAAATGGACCCATAAAATCAATTCCCCATACGTCAAAAATCTCAATTTCAAGGATGGAATTCAGAGGCATCTCATTCCTTCGTGATATTCCACCCATCTGTTGGCAACGATCGCAAGACTGTACATAGTCCCTTGCGTCTCTAAATAGGGTCGGCCAAAAGAATCCACATTGGAGAACCCTATATGCTGTTTTCTTACCGCTGCAGTGTCCTCCATAAGAAGATGAATGACACTAGACCAGGACATCTGAGATTTCTTCCTCGGGCAAGCACCTTCGAATAATACAGTCGGCACAATGCTTAAACAAAAGCAGATCATCCCAATAGTAGTACCTTGCGCTTGACACAAATCGCTTTCGCTGCTGGTACATAAGGTTTGGGGGCATGATCCTAGCTGCCAAGAAATTCACCAGATCGGCATACCAGGGCGTCTTTACCGTAGTGGCAGCTACGAGGTTTTCATCTAAGAATGCATCATCTATTTCCTCTTCCGAATCAACTTTGGGGGTGGCTATCAACCGGGACAAATGGTCTGCTACTAGATTGTTAGTTCCTTTCTTGTCTTTGATCTGAATATCAAATTCTTGCAGCAATAGTATCCATCTGATCAGTCGCGGTTTCGCGTCTTTCTTTGTCATGAGATACCGAATTGCCGCATGATCTGTATAAACGATAACACGTGAGTTAATTAGGTATGATTGAAACTTGTCGAATGTAAAAACTACAACTAAGAGTTCTTTTTCTGTCGTGGCATAGTTGCTTTGTGCACCATCAAGCGTTCGGCTGGCATAATAAATGGCGTACGTTCGGTTGTCTTTTCGCTGTCCCAACACGGCTCCTACCGCATAGTCGCTGGCATCGCACATGATTTCAAAGGGTAGCGACCAATCCGGTGGTTGCATTATCGGGGCAAAGATCAGCGCCTTCTTTAACTGCTGAAATGCATCCATGCAGTGTGAGTCAAAAGTAAATGGAATGTCCTTAGCAAGTAAGGATGTCAAAGGCCTAGAAATTTTAGAAAATTTTTTAATGAAACGCCTATAAAAGCCTGCATGGCCTAAGAAGCTTCTTATTCCTCTGACGGAGTTCGGGGGCGGCAGTTTTTCTATCACATTGATTTTCGCTTTGTCAACTTCGATACCACACTCCGATATCAAATGGCCAAGAACGATTCCTTCTTTTACCATAAAGTGGCATTTCTCCCAATTAAGCACCAAGTTCGTCTCTTCACAACATTGCAAAACACGGGTCAGATTAGATAAACAAGAATCAAAGCTGGATCCGTATACCGAGAAGTCATCCATAAAGACTTCCATGATGTCTTCAATGAAATCTGAGAAGATTGCCATCATACAATGTTGGAATGTAGCTGGCGCGTTACATAGACCAAACGGCATACGCCGATAAGTGAAAGTACCGAAGGGGCACGTGAATGTGGTTTTCTCCTAGTCATCGGGATGTATCGGTATTTGGAAAAATCGAGCGGTTTTCTTCAGTTTCCGGTAATCGATACACATGCGCCATCCGGTCACAGTTCTTTGCGGGATCAACTCGTTGTCTTCATTTTTTACTACCGTTACTCCTCCTTTCTTTGGACCACATGTACCGGGCTTACCCATTGGCTGTCCGAAATTGGGTAAATAACCCCTACATCTAATAGTTTCATAATTTCCTTCTTAACTACTTCCTTCAAGTTCGGGTTCAAACGTCTCTGGTATTCGATAGATGGCGTGCTACCTTCTTCGAGATGTACCCTGTGCATGCATAAAGAAGGGTTAATACCTTTTATATCATCTAAAGTATATCTGATTACCTTTTTGTGTTTTCAAAGCTTTTCAAGAAGAAGGTTTGTTTGTTCTGAATCGAGATGAGCAGCTATAATGACATGATAAGTAGAATTCTCATCCAAAAATTCATACCTGAGGTTGCTCGGTAAGGATTTGAGTTCTAAGTTAAGTGGTTTGCGAACCTCAGATTTAGGTTCGGGTAACTCCTCGAGTTCTTCTGTATCCAGTTCAATTTCGGTGGTTGAGTCAAGAATATCGGCATAAGCATGTGCTTCCTCCTTTTCCTCATCGTCATATTCGTTCATCAAGCAAGCCTCGAGTGGGTCGATATTTTTCCGAGGGACGTGGGGCAAATAAAGCTCATGGTCTTCCACTCCGATGCTAAAGCAAGAATCTACAAAAAAGGGTTTCTTTAGGCTTTCAGTTATATCAAACTCTACCGTTTCCTCACATATGCGTAGTGTCAAATTCCCATTCTTATCATCGATTACGGCTCTGGCAGTTGCCAAAAATGGTCTGCCCAATATTATAGGAAGCTTGGAGTCTTCCTCCATCTCAAGTATGATGAAATCAGCTGGAATATAGAATTTACCGACCTTTATTGGCACGTCCTCTAAAATTCCTACTGGATGCCGTACAGAACGGTCGGCCAATTGCAAGGAAATATTTGTCGGCTTCAAATCTCTGATATTCAGCTTCCTGCAAAGAGAGAGTGACATTAGGCTCACGCTGGCACCAAGATCGCATAAAGCACGGTCGAACGGGGTATTTCCAATTAAACACTGAATGGTAAAGCTCCCTGGATCTTTTAGCTTTGGTGGTAATTTGTTCTGGATGATTGCACTGCATTCTTCAGTTAACGCCACTGTACCGTGCTCTTCCATTCTTCTTTTATTTGATAAGATCTCCTTCAAAAACTTAGCATAATGTGGCATTTGTGATAAAGCATCGGTAAATTGTATGTTTATGTATAGTTTCTTTAAGACTTTCAAGAATTTACCAAATTGCTGATCAAGTTTTGCCTTAGCCAACCTTTGTGGAAACGGGATGGGCGGTTTGTAAGGTGGTGGTGGAACATATTCAGATTCAGTCTCTTTCATCTGTGGCTCACGTTCAACGACAGCAGGTTCCTCTGATCTAGGAATCTCGGTTCCATCCTCATAATGGTCATCCTAAGGCATTTCTGGTTCCTCAATTTGCTTGCCACTACATGTGGTAATGGCATTGCAATGTTCCCTAGGATTTGTTTCAGGCTATCCAGGCAATCTGCCCGGTGATCTAGTCGATGTACTAGCCTGCTGAGTTATCTGGTTCTCTAGCATCTTTTGGTGGGTGGTTAAGCCTTTGATGCTTCCAAGATGCCGTCTATTGCTTTTGCCTGCGTTGACACAAAGTTGTCAAAGTGCGATTCTAAGGTTTGTTCTTGTGGTACCGTACCGGTACTCAGATGTGGTGGCTGATCAAATTGCTTAGGTTGGTACCCAGTGTTGGACGAATGAAATCCAGGAGATTGCCTATAGTTTGATGGTTGAGCTGAGTTGTTATTTCTGTAGGAAAAATTTGGATGGTTCCTCCACCCTGGGTTATAGGTGTTAGAAAAAGGGTTATTTGGGGTTCTGGCATTAAAATCACCACCTGCGTTCACTAGAGCGGGTGGAGGATCTTGAGATGTCAAAATTCTTAACTGGCAAGTTTCAGAATGATGCCCCTCTATTCCACATACTTCGCACATAATAGAGTCAGAAATAGCATGACGCATGTTCATAGAATCAAGTTTGTAAGATAACGAGTCCACTTTTGCAGCTAGAGAAGTAAGAGCATCAAGTTCATACTTACCGGCTTGTCGTGATGAAGTATCTCTTTCGCTTGACCATTGGTGATGGTTCAACGCCATCTCCTCAATCAGATTGTATGCATCATCAACTGCTTTGCTCATCAGAGCTCCTCCAGCAGCTGCATCCACAGTAAGACGCGTGTTATCAAGCAAGCCATTATAAAAAGTATGCACCAGTACCCATTTCTCGAGGCCATGGTGAGGACACATTCTCTGCAATTCCTTGAAGCGATCCCATGCCTCATATAATGATTCGCCCTCTCTTTGAGAGAAATTGGTAAGGTGGTTCCTTAGTTGCGCAGTTTTGCTCGGAGGAAAATATTTCGCAAGAAAGGCATATGAGAGTTGCTCCCACGAAGTGATGGATCTGGATGGTAAAGAATGTAACCATGCTCGCGCCTTGTCTCTTAGTGAAAAAGGAAAAAGTCATAGTCGCAGAGCGTCAGTGGTTACACCATTCATTTTAATATTGTCACGGTATTCGAGAAAAATGGATAAATGCATATTCGGATCCTCAGCCGGTGATCCACCGAACGGGTTTTGTTGTAACATTAACAGAAGAGTCGGTTTTCTCTCAAAGTTATTTGCTTCTATTGGTGGACATGCAATGCTAGTATGCAGTCCTTGAACATTTGGTGCAGCGAAGTCGCAAAGTGACTTGTTACCGTCCATGATTGATGTTTGTGAATTCTTCTTGGGTTAATATTTCTGAAGATTTCTGCGATGCCAGAACGTTCTTTCAATTTCTGAATCAAATAGTATTGCAGGTTCCGGTCGCGGAGTTCTATGCATAAAATAAGATTCAAACAAGTAGATATTTCGTTAAATAAAAAAAAGGTGTAAAATGACGTAAAAGAAGGTATATTAATAAACTAAAAATGTCTAGTCTAGTAACTTCTTAATCTAGTCAATATTGCCAAAATTAGTCCCCGGCAACGGCGCCAAAAACTTGATAGGACCCACAGATATAGTAGGCGTTTCCCGCAAGTGCACAGGACTATCGAAGTAATAAAATATCGATCCCACAGGGACTAATGAACAAGTACCGACAGATCTTGAATTTGCTAGCTAGACAATGCGAAATTGATGAAGTCTGAATGTTAACTAATTAAATGCACAAAAATGTAATTGGAGGAATTTGCACGAGAGAATCTTAATAGTATGAAACATCAGGATGTGGGTTCACCGCCTTGACCTCTTACAGCTGAATAGCCCAGACTCCAACGCCTTTATCCTGTGTAGTTTAAGGGACTCGACTTCCTTGTCACTTAGGTAGCTGCTCCCTCAGATAGCTCACGGCTATAGGTCAAACTTGTTAGGTTCTGGCGCTTGGTCGGAAACGCTTCTCCCCAATACGTCTAAACTCCTAGTACTTTCATGGTGGGTACAGGATGACAAAAGGGGTCCTCCCCAAGAATTCCTGACTTACAAACCTCCCCCGCGTAACTTCAGGTTCAAGCGCGCCCTCTCGGCCTGCACAGGCATAGCGTCCTAAACAATCCAACGTACTGGCACGCAAGAAGTTTGCCAGATGCATCTACGACCCAAAAACTAACACAAGGAGAGTGCAGTTCGTCAAGTAGATTCTCCCTAGCCCCTGATTTACAAACCCCACATGAGGAATTAAAAGGTTCAAATGCTCCTTTTCGGGCAACGTAGGCAAAGAGCTTAAACAGATTTGATAAACCCCCGATCAAATGCTTCGGACGTGCGGTCGGACTTTTGGTCTCCCCTACGCATCTAAGATCCTAACTACCTCTCGATGGAGTACGGACAATCAGCGAGTCTCCTCGTGATTCTTCAATTTTCAAACCTCAATCAAAGCTAGAAGGCTCAAACGCATTCCTTCGAATAGCGTAGGCAAGGGGTGCACATGAGATCGAGCTGGATATTGGCACTTAGAGCTAGACTATAGAACTAATAACTTATCAAGAGGCTACACCCACACCCTGATTTAAGGGTTTAGCCTATCATATTTATGGCAACAACATAAACAATAATCCTTAACAGCATGTGCATATGCGGAATCATGTAGGAAATACAACACAAAGATAGGATCATACGTTTACTATGCAAATTTCATACAATAAACGCAAGAAGTAAGATGATACTTGTAAATCTTCCTTACAAACTTGATTTTGAGGTGATAACACAATAGGATCTTCAATGAGTTCTGGTGCGCACCCTCTATTCCTCCTGCAGCAAGCGTTCTTCCCTTTTTTTCTCTCCTCTCCCATGCGGATCCCCCCTTTTTTCCTTTTCTCAAGGCTCTTTTATCCTCTTCCCCAAGTGGATGCTGCTCCTTATCTTCCCCATGCCCTGCAAAAGCTGCCTCAGCCGCTGTAATTTTTCAGCAAAAGAAATCTTCACTGCCATCCTCCATATCCTACAAAGCTTCAGCCGTCCATCCCTCACGAAATGATGATTTTGTAACCAAAATCTCCCCTAAAAGCTGCTCCATGCTCCCTTTGTCAACGGGGGAGAAAGGTCCTTGGTGCCCTTGAGCTTCCCTTAGGGTTAGGTCAATGAGATTTGAGTTAAAATTGTGATTTCGTAACAGGCGGGTCCGCGATCTCGGGCAAGAATTTGGTCGTGACCCGGTCGTGATTTGTCAGTTTCAGCTTCAGGTATAACGACGATCACGGGCGTGATTCTGATTGGGACCCAGTCGTGATTTCCAACAAAGGCTTCTATGAATCCGAAAACTTCTGGTTATGATCATCTTGAGTTAGGATGAACTCCTTTGCTACCAAAGTGTCATAATCTTCCCTCTATGTGGTCAATTTGATCTGAAAACGTGAAAATACCAAAACAGGTGTGGATTCCATAGATATATCCAAATAAAGGCCATTGTAAGGCTTAAAGTCGTGAAATAGGCATGATTTTAGAGTTGTGGTGAAATTGTTCAGAAGGATTATCTTTCCACGATTTGGGATCTCACAAGTAGTAATTAGTGATAGAGGCTCTCACTTTATTGAACACAAATTTTTAGCTTTTCTTCAAAAATATGGGGTAAATCACAGAGTTGCAACACCTTACCATCCCCAAACAAGTGGACAAGTGGAGATATCGAATAGAGAGATTAAAGGGATATTGGAGAAAATAGTGTCAAGAACAAGGATTGGGCTTTCAAGCTTGATGATGCACTTTGGGCATACCGGACCACTTTCAAAACACCGATAGGTATGTATCCTTTTCAATTGATTTATGAAAAATCATATCACCTTCCTGTAGAGCTTGAGCATAAGGTGTTCTGGGCGATCAAAGTATTGAATTTTGACTTGAAGAGCGCGGGTGAAAAACGAAAGTTACAACTGAATGAGCTTAATGAGACTAGACTCTCTGCTCATGAAAACATAAAGATTTATAAAGAGAGGACTAAAAGGTGGCATGATCGACACATACTCAGAAAGGAATTCCAACTAGGTGATTTCGTTCTTTTGTTTAATTCTAGGTTGAGACTTTTTCCTGGTAAGCTTAAATCTCAATGGTATGGACCTTTTCAGGTTAAAAAGACATATCCGTACAGAGCAGTTGATATTTGGAGTGACGAGAAGGGAGTGTTTAAAGTTAATGGCCAAAGGATGAAACACTACTACTATGAGGAGCAGATTGAAGAAGGAGAAAATTTTCTACTTGATGAACCATGAGCAAGTCTGAGTGCAGAATGGTCAAGCTAATGTCCTTTAAATTAGCGCTTCTTGGGAGGCAACCCAAGCACTTTTTCTTTTGTTTTTGTCTTAATTTGTTTTGTTTAGGATTAATTTTTCTTTTTATTGTTGTTTAGGTACATTTTTCAGCGATTTTCTTGATTTTTGACAAATTACGGTACTACCGTAATTCCAAGTTGGTTCTCTACAGAAAGATTTACTTGGATTACGGCACTACCGTGATAGATTTTATAGACTGTAATTCCTGTCCGTTTTCATCCAGAAAGTTTTGAGATTTTTGAGCATTTTACGGCAGTGTCGTGGTGATTTTCACGGTACCATTTTTTCGGGCGATTTTTTACCAAAAAGTTTTTAAGTTTTTGTGGATTTTACGGCTAAGCCATGATGATTTTTACGGTACTGTAAAAGTGGAGCATTTTCTTACAGAAACTTTTGGGATTTTCGAACGAAATACGGTAGTGCCATAATGGTCTTCACGGTACCGTAATTTGACTCTTTTTCCCTGCCGAGAGTTCATTGTGATTTTATGGCACTACCATAATTCCATTACGGTACCGTAATTTGGCCGACCCCACACGATTCTAGTGCCGTATTTAGGGTTTCGGCGCCGTGTTTTAGGGTTTTTCCACTCAATTTCGCGCCGACCTCTTGTGTTCTTCGATTCCTTGCTTCCTAATCCCTCTTGCGACCTTTCCTAACCAGTTTCTAGTGATTTCCATCTAAGATTTGGGGATTTTTGAGCTCAAATCGAGCTTAGGAGCTGTTTTTCCGCTGCATTTCCGCCCTACTCGTTCTTCCTTATCAGAGCTTTGAATCGACTACTTCCAATTCTAGAGAGCTTCGAAAAGAGTAGGAGAACAATCCTTGAAGGTTGGGAAGCTCGATTGCGACTCAGAGACTCGGATTTGAAGCTTGAATCAAGCTCCTGTGGAAGCACTATTCGCCCCTTTGGTAACACTTCCATTTTTGGTTTTTCCTTCAGAAGTTATTTGCTTCCTTTGCACATTCATCATGTCACCCATGAAGGGGATAGTTTCCAAGAGGAAGGGGAAGGCCCCAGCTGAAGCACCAACACCTCCACCTGTAAGATCCAAGGATCTTAATTCCTGGTAAGTACAATTCTTGATTTAAATAAAATCATTGACTGTGATATTTTATTCTTGATTTAAATAAAATCATTTGGTTGTGATATTTTCCTATGTTTTGGATTTTGACCCTAGTAATTAATTAATTAGTGTTTATTGGTTGTTAATTTATAATTAATTAATTAGAGTTTATTGGTTGCTAATTAATTGGGACATTTTGGATGTTAAGTTAATCCTTATTGGATTTTCGCTTAAATGAATAATTAACTATGGGTTAATGGGTTTACACTTAAATTAGATCTAAAATTCGAATTAATTGGTTAACGGGTTTAAAATTTAAAACCGAAATTTTAAGTGGGTAATTGCGGTTAGGGAAGGAAAGTTGGCGTTTTTTTTTGGCTTGGAAGAAACCTTAGGGCGGCGGCTTGGAGGCTTGGGCGACCTTGAAGGCTTAGACGAAATTCCTTTCTTCCTCTTCTTTTCCTTTGGCCGGCGTTCTTGGGTGCTTGGTGGCGTCTCTCTTCCATTGGTGGCGACATTGGTGGAATTTCAAAGCCTTAGACGAGTTTTGGAGAGGATTTCACCTTGGTGTTCACGGTTCAAGATAATAGGTGAGTGGGGTGTCTCATTCAAATTCTATCAATTTGGTTGTGTTAGTTGATACATTGGATTGATTGGAAATTTACCATGTTAGAAAACCGAAACTCAAGACTTCACCATGTTGAAAACCGAAATTTGCAAAGGAGTATTTATGTTGAAAACCGAAATTTGCAAAGGTGTATTTATGTTGAAAACCGAAATTGCAAAGGTGTATTTATGTTGAAAACCGAAATTTGCAAAGGTGTATTTATGTTGAAAACCGAAATTTGCAAAGGTGTATCTATGTTGAAATACCGAAATTTTGCAACATTAAATTTAAGGTATTCTTATAGGGGATTTAGGTAGTATTAAATCAGTGATTCTTGAGCATGAAATTCTTGTTAACTAGGTTTAAATTTTAAGTTAGATAATATGTTGTAGAACCGTGGGCTATATGTGTTGTATTTTAATCCTATGTTAAATATTTGAATGCCCTGATAAATGCTAACAATGCTAATAATTTTTATGGCCATGTATTCTGTTTGAGAAACTTGGGTGATAACTTAGCAAGGTTATACTGAACTGATCAGCATGAAACCTAAGGACTACACTACATTATGTGGTTATGTGATTTTCGAATATTATGTGTTGTGGTCTGTGTAACCATTATGGGATGGATAGGACTAAGGCTAAGTGTAACCGTGTACTCAAGGGGATAGTCTATATGTGATATGTTAGGGGTTAGAGATTTTAGCCTTGTGTTTGTGATATGTGAGGGGTTGATGTTTCAGCTGCCTGTTGTGATTATCGTGATGAAAATGACTATCCTAGAGTCTGGTCGACACTTAGGAGTCCACTTTTGTGAAATAAGATATAAGATGTGTCTAGTGGTTGTCCAGGTAAGGAACCCTTTGGGAGAACGAGTGATTGACGCAAAGTGCCATGTCTTGGTCGGACAGGGGCCACCTCTTGATGTCATTACTCTTAGACGTTTAGATTTTTGTGTTATGGGGTGGTGTAGATCAAGGTATCACATCTTGACCGGATGGGGATTACCTCTTGAGTCTACACACTGTCCATGTTTGTGTTGCATGTGATTTGCAGGCTTCTCCCAGTGCTTAGGCCAAAGCCGGGTTGGACCATAGTGGTCACTCTTGATTTATGCTGGACAACTAGGTCAACTAGTGGTTGGTGGGTTTAGTTGGTTTAGAGTATGACTCTAGAACCTTGGTTACTCTGTGGTGACAAGTGTGTGATGTCTGTACATCTATTTATTTATATGAGTTCTGTTCTTTGTTTTTGTTATATGTTAACATGATGTTCTGCTAAATGTTTTCGAAATAATCTGCATGTATCTTTGATTGTATGCTATGGATGGTCGATTGAGACTATCCACTCACTGGGCTGTGTAGCTCACCCTTCACTATTTTCAGGTGTAGAGCAGGGGCGCACTGCCTGAGTTAACGTTGATATGGATATTGTGATTTTCTCTACAACCATGCTGATTTAATGTATAAAACTTTTGTGTTTAACTGGGGCCGGTTATGGCCAAACTTTGTGAAATTGTGTTGCCGGATTGTGGCAGTTTTGAGAGTTTGATTTTGTGTCACCGCGGGCTTTGACCTGGTTTCGGTGTTTGATATTATTGATGTTAGTTATGAATTTATAGAATCGACATTGTGGCTTTGGTTCTAAATTCGAGTCGATTTGTATTTTTGCGATCAGATTTTATATAAATGTGAACTTGCATATGTCTAGTGCAAGTATTGCCTGGTGACAGGTACCTTTATGTGATTTATGGATTTTACGGATTTTATGTGGCTTGGATATAACTGTTGCCTTGCATATGTCTAGTGCAAGGATTGCGTGGTGGCAGGTACATTTATGAAATTGTGTTTTGTGGAGATTCTATGTATGCATTCTTGAAAATTTTCAGATCGGGTTTTCCTGAACTTGGTTTTACTTAGCATGTGCATCGATCTTGTATGATAACATCCTGTTCTTCTATGACTTGTGTTGCTTGTTTGGGGTTAAGATAACGGGATGTGACACCACCAAACCCATATGGCATCATCTTCAGAGACGAAGTGCAGGAGTAGAGGTACAATTTGCTACTCACTAGGCGCATCGTAAAAACCAAGTATGCTGATACACGAGCATTGAAGCTCTTAGGATTGAAAGAGGATGTGTTGTGGATGTTTGACCAGATTGCTACGAGACAATTTTTTGACATGACTCCTCAGACCTATCTACCTATAGTGCTAGAATTTCTTAGTACTTTAGAGGTGGATTGGGATGAGTATGAAGATCGTTTAGCTGAAGGAGAAATCAGATTCGGGATGGCTAACGAAGACAGGAAGCTCACATTCAAAGATATTCGACGCATCTTCCATCTTCCAGAGAGAGGGCGCACTGAGCCACCAATTGGATTCATAGAGAATGTCTTTTGGAATCAGATCACAGCAGAGACCCTATTTTCACCTTCATTAGTGAGAGCCACAAGTATTTCAAACCCATGTATCAGATATGCCCACCGCGTTCTTGCACACACCATTTTTGGGCGAGGAGATAGCGACAATATGGTTCGACACACTGAGTTATTCTTTCTTTGGTGCATGCTTCATGGATATCTTGTAAATGTGGCTTTCTTCTTTATGAAACATTTGGATAAAGTGGCTAGGGCCAAGAAAGGCACGATAGTGATAGGAGGATTTCTCACTCCTATAGCACTATACTTGGGGATTGAGCCCTATGGGATCGAGGTTGCTAGGGGCAATGTAAGGATCGACATTGAATCCTGCGTTGCCATGAAGATGATTGTAAGGGATGGCGACACATATTGCTTGATTCTTCAACCTGGACTTCCTACCTTGCCATTGCCAAACCCTGGAAAGACCACAGTGCAAAATCTGGAAAAATTGGAAGTTGTCAACCAGTACAGTTTCTTATGCCACTCCTGCACCAAAGACCTCAGTACCACCACCACCTCCTGCTTGGGGTGATGACCCATTCGGGATGGGTATGGATTCCTCACCGCCTAGAGCCACCAACCCACTACTACACAGAGCCGCTGGATCATCTTCATATCGTGCAGCTCCTGATCAGAGTGGATGGCAGACTTATCAAGACCCCGGATTTTAGGCTCTCTCCGCGCAGATGTACCGACAAGAGTAGCGCATGGAGAAGATCATGGGTTCCATGGGGAGGATGTCCGATGCCATGAGCCACATCCACCATGACGTCGAAGCGTTGGGAAACTACATGGAAGAGATGGGTAACTTTCTCTACATCACTTTGGCTTCGAGGATACCAGGAGGGGTGGTATTTATGGTGATGTAGGAGAGGGAGGTTCTTATGATCCCATGGACGCTGTCCAGGCTGACGGAGATGACGAGGATACGGATTCAGATGAGTAGAACTTTGTGAGTATCTTTCTCCTATTCTTATTGCTCTACTTATATTTTACTAATTGATACTGATTTTATAGTTGTGTAGGGAAGGATGACTCTGTCATGCTTCTTGTGTCCATCGCTTCTGATCCTTGATTTGTTTTGACTGCTACATACTTTCGATTTGGTTGTATAACATGATTTGATAACAACTCAATTTTCTTCGATATGGTTGTACTGAGATTCTTATGATACTTGATTTATTAGTGATTCGATATGGTTGTACATGGTATTTTGATATTTGGGATTGATATTCTGTGTTGGTATGATATATAATTTGGTAGAGATGATTTTTGTTATGATTTGGTAAAGATGTGATATATGCCTGTGTGGTTTGTTTAATCATGAAAATGCTACCATTACCATGCTGAAATTTTTCTTGATACTGAAATATTATTGTTGATGACAATGCTTGAAGAATTGGAAATAGATCTAAAATGATAAGTTTATTTCTTTGATATAATCTGTTGAAATTTTTCATTGATTGATACATGAAGTTTTGAGTGAATATATTGTTTAATGAATGAGATTTGAAAGTGAAGTAATTCTTTTGGATAAAATGAGCATATGTTGTATGATTTTTGGGTTGATATCAATTGATTAAACCTAGTAGATTATTAAAGTCCATCTTATTATTTGTTGGGAAGAAAGAATCCAAAATCCTCAAAAAAAAAAGTGACTCCCTATTTGGCACTGCGAAAATTTGGCAGTAGTACCTAAAGTCATGGGTTGAAGTCTGAAAAGAATAACTCCTCTTCTTGGCATTGTATTTGCAATGGTACCTAAGATAAGAGTTGAAGTTCAATAAAAAGTATGTATCTATGTAGGTGCATGCCATGAGAGAGATTCTTTGACATTAACTCTGCTATCTCAAGAAGTATTCTTTCTACTTAAAGAGATATGAGTTCAATTATATCGGTTATGTGACTAGTATATTCTAAATATATCACCAGAAGAAAAGTGATATTCATTTTAGAAAATGCCAAAGATACATAAAAAATGGGAAAGAGATTTTGTGATTCCTATTCTTGTAAACAAAGACATATTGGACTCAAAACTAAAACTAGGTGAACTCATGAGATTGAAGTTCTATTTATGCACATTGCGAAATTTTATTTGATTAAGTCATGGTTCTTAAGGATTGAATTTAGAGGACGATATATTTATTTGAAATTTTGAGTATTTATTTGATGTGAATTTTTCATATATAATTGTATCCTAGAAATTTATTCATCATCTGAAGGTTTATTTTCATAATCAGTATTGTTTTCTTTATTTACTTGAGGACAAGCAACGTTTGAGCCTTATGTATTTTGATGACTCTAAATTTTATAGCATATTTCTTGCTAAATCCACTGCATTTTTGGGTCATAATCATGCTCTATTGCTTATTTTTATGCCTTATTTATCAAATATTTCGGAAGCTACACGTTTCTTGGTTTTTGACCAATTTCAGGTAAAAATGCATCATTATCATGAGTTTTCAAGCAATTTCGATGCGTGGACGAATTCTAATCATCAAGAGGAGTTTGCACACAAAATTTCAAGTCAAACTGGAATTTCCTGCAAAATTACGGTAGTGCCATAATTAATTTTACGACCGTAATTTGGGAATATGGCACTACCGTAATTAATTTCACGGTCGCAACCCACATAAGTTTTTTTTTGGAAATTATGGCACTACCGTAATGAATTTTATGGTGCCATGATTCGGTCCAGAATCAAGCAAAGACTTTAGAGGATTTCGGCAGAATTACGGCACTACCGTAATTATTTTTATGGTACCGTAATTTTGGGCAAAATTCATACAGAAACTTTCAGAGACAAACGAGAAGATTATGGCACTACCGTGGCGAATTTTATGGTACTGTAATTTCGGGCCGTTTCCTTACAGAAACTTTCGAAGCCATTACAGCAGTACCGTAACGTTCATCATAGTACCGTAATTTTGCGCCCAGTTGCTCGATTCTTCCACCGAAAAATTAAAAAGATGATTTCTTAAGATTTAGGGCACCAATTGAAGATCCGAAAAAGGGGAACACTCAGCATTAGAAAGGGAAGATTTTTGAAGCAAAAGGAACAATTTTCATTCACGATTCACGAAGAATTTCAGAGAATCGCCGCCGCGGTAGGGTTCATCGCCGTTCATCGTACAAACCACCTCCGGCCATGAAATTTGAAAGGAAGCTTCGCCTAAGGAAGGAGAACACACCACAGAAGTTTCAGAGTGAAAGGAGGCCGATCAAGGGAGAAATCAACAAAAATGTGGTCGCGTGCACTGTTCATCCCGACTCTACAACAAATTATGGGCTGTAATTTTGATTACAGCCCTGTTTTGTAACTTTTACTCCTCCCTTTCGATTTCTAATCATTATAAAACCATATTTTGCTGTAATTCTTCAATCATGCTAGCTTAAACTTTATTTTAGGACATGGGGGTGTAATCCCCTTGATATTTCATTGACTAGATGATCTTTATTCTATCAATATATTTTTGGTATGGTAATTTTACTTAAGAGATTTATGTCTTTAATCTTTTCTAGTTTCATTCATTAACATGTGTTAGAGTTATGTGATATGGATTGAGAAGATGATACACATAACTTGGAACTCTAGAATTTATTGTAGGAGCTCATCGTAAGAGATTTGTTGTGTTCTTATTTTTAGATTTTAGAAGCTTATTGACTTGTTGATGTTTTGATTTAGAAAATATTATTGTTTTAGACATGAAAGTATGCTAGAGATAGATATTGGATTGTTTGAAAACCTTAAGTAAAACCTGTGAAACTAAGGTATGAGAATACTTAGTTTTGCTTGAGATCTTGACATTGAGATGGAATGCACGAGAGTGATTCTTAATCTCTCTATTGAAGCTTACTTATATTAAACATTGAATAGATCCTGCACGAAAGTGAGGATCGTTCTTTGTAAATTGACTGCACGAGAGCGAGTTAATTTCTTTACTAAGTAAGTCATATCTTTACCATAATGAAAATAGATTGATGAATATTTAATTATATCTAGTCATAAATATTAAGGTGAATGAACCCCTAGTCCCAATTATCTTTCTCTGATTTTTCGTATACCGTTCGATCGTTTATTTTCATCATTCTCGATTCGTTTATCTAGTGAGAATTCAATTTGTCGGTACTTAACAATGAGGTCTCTGTGGTTCGATATCTTAAATATTACTTCGAGTATCCATGCACTTGCGGACAACAACAGAGGCGCACTCACCACCGCCCTATCTCTGTTGGTGGGCCACCTGCGCACCTGCTACCTCCTTAGGTAGTGTCGCTATCTCCTCCATCTCGGTTCAGTCTGTCTCCTTGCATCACCATGTTCTCAAGATCAAGGTTCTAATACCACTGTCACGCCCAGCCCAACTGTTCCCGTCCACGTCAACACCACGGCATGGAACTATGCACCGAAACCCACCTGAAAATGAAATCAGAAACGAAACTCGCCAAAGGGAGAGGGGTTCGTCGGAGCCAGAGAAGACAACATAGAATAGGGAAATTTACGTTCGATTTAATCAAGATCGAACCTACATAAACCCTCGCTCGGAGCTCTCCCAGTTCGCTCCCACACGTCGACGGCCACTCGCCGTTGATTTACAGCTCTCTCAACACTTGCCGGAGAGAACCTGTCGGTGCCCGCCTGGCGTCGGCATCAAAGCCATCGCTTTGGAACAAGGGGAAAAGAGGTGACACTCATGGTAATGGCTCGCCACCACATGCTCGCCAGAGGAAGGAACAACTCGCCCGTAGAGGGGAGGTGGTGGAAGCACTCGTCGTGGCTCCGAGCCCGCCTCCCCCCCCCCTCCCTTTCTGATCGGATGGAGCTCTTTTTGGGTGGAGGTCTGCGTCGCCGAATCCCCGACAGAGGAAGCCGCCTGCTCGGGTCGACTCCTAGGAGAAGTTGCCCGTCCCTCTCTAATCCTCCCCGTCGTCCGCCTCGGCTTCTTAAAGGCTGGAAACGTCGCTGTGGATGGAAAGGCATCTCCGTCGCCAGCCAACCTTCCATCTACAGCCTCCGATAGATCTCGTCCGTGTGCCGAGCCGTCCGAAGATTCTGCCTTGATCTGCGCCGAACTGCGCCGGCGACAATCCTCGCCATCTCTGCCGAAATGGTCGCTGTTGTTCACATCGCCGATGATGCCGCTGAGGACACCGAGGACTTCACCGTCGAAACCATCCGCATCCGCATCCATCGTCTGATTTCGTCAAAGTAATAAACGAATCCCGATTTGGTCAACTCCTCCTGTTGACTAGTAATTGGGCTTAAGTAACGGATTGGGCCGCCGCCCAATCTTCCCTCCTTTGGCCCGGTCCACTAGGAAATAGACATCACACAGGTTACCTTACCCCGTATTGTAATTGAGTTTATAGGCTGCAAGCCTGCTTTCCTCGCGCCGTCGTTGCTTCTTTCTTAGTGGATCCACACGATCACGCACGGCGACTCGAAAGCAAAGAGAAGGAGCACTAGCTCAGTGGTGGGTATGCTGTTCCTTCGAGGCGGCGTTGCTGCTGCATCGGCCGGTGGAGCGCTGGTCCGCTACTTCTCAAAGAAACGCATCCCTGAAATCCGCCGTATAAATCCAAAAGTGCCGCGGCAGGAGGCCACTGCGATCTCCAACGGCCTCTACCAGATCTTCAAGGAGCACGGCCCCCTCTCCGTGTCCAACACATGGAATCATGCCAAGGTGACAAAGCTCCGACCTTTCTTAAATCCATATGTGCTCTTTCTTTTGGCTTTTCAGTTGGTAACTCAAGTCGCCCTCGAATGGGAAGGAGGAAAAAAAAGATCTCCGTTAACCGTGTATATTGCGCTCTTTTTATGTCTTCTTTTAGTACCATTTGGTCTCGTTCATTCGTTTCTAATATGAAAAAAAATGGTTGTTTGTTCAATGTTTGATGAAATGTCACTGAAATTTGTTTCCGATATTCTTCTTAAAACCTTATAGCAAGATTTCTTCGAGTTCCTTACGTTGGTCAAAACTGTCTCAAAATGTGGTTCGGCTATCTGAAAGTTGTCGTGCTTCTTCGTCTGGCTGGTCCGGCCTAGACCTCCTCCTTTACTGTACATGAGCATATGTCAATAAATTTGTCTGCTGCGAATTTTGTGATGTTAAGGATGATTTCTGCGTCTTCTCAATACAAACACACTTAGGTTTAAGTAGTGAACTTTGTCCATGGTTTGAACTATGATGCCAATTTCGAATGTCTTATATCTTAAATTCACAAAAGACATTTTTTTAATAACGTAGTTATTGGATTGCTGCCAAACATTATCCAGAATATTCTGTACGTTATAAGATTAATCGGACCGTTTTGTGCAAACTTTATGTGTCATTCTTTATGAGTTCAGTTATTGCTTAACAATTTCAAGCTTAATAATGGCGACAAATTTGAGCCCACTTATTGATCTTCCACAATTGACTCTACTGACCCCAATATCAAATTATGTCACCTTTCGCTTCAAGTTTTATAAGGCTAATCAACTTCTTCATATTTCAAATTGGACATTTTCCTTCTGATGTTACTGAACTTTTGTGTATTGCAGTCTTCTTAGATCCCATTTATACTCTATCCCGTGCACCTGGAATCTGGCTTGGTTTTTTCTTCTTGCAAAGAGTTGTTCGGACACATATTGTAGACCTTTCAGTAGGACCTATTTTCTGTTTCTCTTGTGCTTGAGTATTTGGTCATCTATATTAATGCAAGTTACTCTCAAGTTTGTTCAACCAAACAATATTGTTTTCTTCCATTACTGCATTATCATTTCTTGCTTGTTCTTCATGTTTTTTACTAGGCATTGTAGCTACTCAAAATTATTTATATACCAAAATTTTAATTTGCCATTACTTTGAATGCTGAATTCCATTATGCCAAAGGTTTAGTTGGAAGTTCACAAACGATGAAAAATTCAAATTATATTGAGAAAATTCAGTGTTTGCATCTTTACCGTATGTTTACCTTTATCCTTTGGGCTCTTTCCAAATATTTCCAGCATGCTTAGTTGTAGTATGTCAATATTAACTAATTGTTTGAAGCTTCACGTTGTTCAGAGTTGATAGTACAATGTTATTCGTAATGAGTAATTCTAGCTGGATAGCTAGAACAGCCAAACAGCTGGCATTATGGTTGGGGTTCACAACTGCAAAGTAGTACTCTATTTGAGTTCTTTTTCTTCTCCACGCAATGGAAGTAGAACAAAGTTTTCTTTCCTTATCAAACTATTTTCTTCTCTTGCAATATATTCATTTACCTTTGCTATTAGTCTTTTGCTTCTTGGTTCATGTTTTTGCCTTTATTATCTCAGCATATTTCTGGTCAGTTTTCAATACTAATTGCATTTTGACTGCAAAGTGCAAAGTCAAAATTACTGCTAGATATAAGTTTTGAAATTTCTCCAGGCTCAATTTAGTACTAAATCTGTCCAATTATGAAGCAATTTACTTTTTTGAATTGCATAAGATAAATAAAAGCTACGAATAACTTGAATTTTCATTGATTCGAGTATAATTGCATATAATGCAAGAATCACATAAGTCTATTTGTCCTAATTAAGAAAAAAGAAAGTAAATCTGTTTTGAAGTACACTTGTTAGCCTTGTTAAAAATAGTAAACATGAATTGTGAGTTGTGAGTCGTGTAAACATGTCAACATGGAACTGTATTTCCCTCTTGTAAACCTTTTTTTACACTCTGTTTTCCTCTATTTATCACCACTCGCCAATCTCGCCAAAGTCCCATCACTCCCTCTGATTCCAACAATGGTATCAAAGTCCGAGTTTGCCATTTGAGCATCAATGCTACTGCAGTTGAAGGTTGCTGCAATAGATACAAAAATTGCCAAGTTTGTCATCGCACTTAGATTCTCACTGAGCTAGGGTCCTTACTAAGAGCTATGGCCAAAGCAGAACCAAGGTCTTGATTGAGTGATGCCAAACAGTGATAGAGAGAAAAGGTAAATTTCTTAACTAGTAGAATATAAAAATCTTCATCATCGAAAGGATAAGTATTACACTGTTGGTGCTAAGTTTTCTTATTACCGCTACAGTTGAGGGCTACTGCAGAAATAGAGGTTGTTGCTGTGTTTATGAACATTGTTTCCATTGCCATTAGAAACGCTAGGATTTATCATTGTGCCTCGTTACCTTGTCCTTAGTTGTTGTAGCAATCAGAGCTATCACAACAACTAGCCCAAAAGATCTTGCCAAGCCAAGATCGCTCCAGACATTGAGCCACGCCTAGATTGTGGAGCAATTTTTGCCTTGTGATGCAGTTTTCTATGAGTGACGATCACTTCCAAATAATTTTGTATAGATCATTGAGACCAACCAAACGAGCAACTGAGTGTCATTACCAAGATTCTATTGCTATCCGAAAAACATTCATTTAGACAACCACCTTGTTGTGCTACCCCTATTCTAGTCAATGACCGCCATCAAAATCTCTCGTCCAATTGCGAGCAAAGAAGTATCCACCTAACATAATTCTTGAGATGTATAATTAGGGATGGCATAAAAATACATCCCTGCTTTGACCCGCTCTGATTTGACCAGGGAAAACCCTAGTTGATCAGATCGGGTTTGGGTAAAACCCGACTTATAGAAGTCAGGTCGGGGTTAGGTGTGGGATTTTCACTATCAGCCTCGAACTCGTTTAGCATGTAAAAATTATAATTTTACTCTCAACTAAAATAACAAAATCCTAACTCTAACCCCATTGCTCGCACCGGCCCACCCTCGCCACCCATGCTATTGGTGTGCTGCCCCATCATCAGTGCTCCGCCCATGCATTACTACAGAATCGAGTTTCTTTACTGATACCCGATTCCTCGGTGGGGTTAGGTTTGGATGGGTATTTTCATCCTTGGTGGGTTTGGGCGGGATCGGGTATAGAGTTAGAGTGTCAGGGTCGAGGTCGAGGTTGAGGTGGAGGTTGGGTTTGGCACTCCCCGCCCCCGCCCCCGCCCCCGCCCCATTGTCATCCCTATGTACAATGCTCTTGAGCTCATGTTGACAAGCACCACAAGCTGCTCGATTGGGTAGATGCGAAGCACCAAGAAGAGAAAGCAACCAATGAACAGTAAACTCTAGAACTGAAACTAGGGATTCAGTGACCCATGGTGAACTTAAGAATCAGGTCACCTTTGCATTAATTTTTATTATTTTTTAGAAACTATGATTTTTTTTTTTAAAAAAAGCAGGGCTAAATATGTTGAAAAGTAAGTTTTTTGGACAAAATTAACTTATTTTGGGCAGACAAGGTACAAAATCCGATTGGTACAATTTTAACTTATTTAATCTGTTGATAACAATTTGATATTGTTCCAAGTTCTAAAACTTACAAATGATAAGTTTGATAATTGGTGCATTCATATGAAAGTTCTATTTGGTGCAAATGATGTATGAGACATTGTAGAAAATGGTTATGTGATTCTAGATGGTTTTGTCACTCTCACCCAAGTCTAGGACCTTCTTCAAGGCATGTGGAAGAAAGATCAGAAATTTGTTTCATTTATTTATCAAGCATTTAGAAGATATCTAATGCTACCACAGCTAAGTATGTATTAGATATGTTGCAAGTTGCCTAAGGGGCAGTATGGAGACCAAAAGGGATCGCCTTCATGGTGAATTTAAAGTAGTCTTGATGGAAGAATCCAAAGAGGTGTCCAATTATTACTTAAGAGTTATAACGATTGCAAATTAGATGAGAAGATTGAGTGATATTGTACCTAAAGTAAAAGGTACTTGAGAAAATTCTTAAATCACTAGCAGAAAAGTTTGATTATATAGTGATAGTTAAAGATGAATCAAATGACTTGAAAGAAATGTCAATAAAGGAATTGTTAGGTTCATTGGAAGCACGTGAGGAGAGGGAGAAAAGAACCTTTGCACCCTGCATACTAGGATGGAAATCAGGATGAAAAGGATGGAAAAAGTCATTTTCCATCGTTTACTAGAGCAGACGGAAATGAACGGATGGATTAAACGAAGGAAAATTGAGTGATTTTCTGCCGTTTTCCGAGCTGCCCAAATCGGGCGAAAACACTATGCTTGCCTCGTCTCCTATCGCGAACCTCCCCTACCTTGCCTTGCCAACATGCCTCCGACCTCGCCCAACTTGCCTCGCCAGCGTCCGTGAACTATTGCCGACCTCGCAAGCATCTGACCTCGCCCAGCTTGCCTTGCCATCATTCGCGAGTTGCCAGCACGCCTCCGATCTCACCCAGTGGTCGCCGACCTCGCCCAGCTCACCTCGCCAGCACGCCTCCAACCACGCCAGCACGACACACCGCTGAACCTCGCCCAGCTGTCGCCCTCCTCGCCAGCACGCCTCTGACCTCGCCTCCCATTGCCTAGCATGCCACCTAGGGATGGCAAAAAATCCCATCCCCGACCCGACCCGACCCGACCCGACCCGAAGTCAACGGGGAAAACCCGAGTTGACTGGGGGTCGGGTCGGGTTCGGGGAAAACCCGACTGGGGTATAGTCGGGTCGGGGTCGGGTATGGGAATTTAGGTACCCGCCCCGAACCCGACCCCGAACCCGCCCCGACTATTAAAATGACAAATTTACCCCTTATAAGTTGTAACCTAGTTACTAAATTTTAATAATTTATGTAGAAATGATGATATAGTTTATGTAAAATATTTATTTATTTATATAATATGAATAAAGAATGCAAATTAATTTTAAAATATTATTTATAATATATATTTATTTTTTAGATCGGGCGGAGTTGGGTTTCCCCGCGGGTTCGGGTTTCCCCGCGGGGTCGGGTGTGGGGCAGGGTTTTCTAAACCCGTCGGGTTCGGGGTCGGGTTCGGGGACGGGTTTGGGGAACTCGGGGTCGGGTCGGGGATGGCAAAACCCGACCCCGACCCGCCCCGTTGCCATCCCTAATGCCACCGACCTCGCCTCCCGTTGCCTAGTGAGAACTCTCGCCCGCGTCCACGGCGGCGCATCGCCAGCCTCACCGATTTCTCTCCATCTTGTCTAATCACATGATTTTCACGTGACTCAAATTTTCATCCCTTGCTTTTTCCTTTCCTTTGCCAAATCCTTCCCATTGCAGCTCTTTGAGATGCAATCTGACACCTTTTCAGATTCTTCCATCAACACTACACCAAAATCACCACACCAAAATCACCACGTAAATTCTGAAGATAAATCCTTTTAGCCTTCAACTACCCATACAGTAACTTGTAACATATCTCATCCATGCTTAAACTTGTAACATATCTCATACTTTGCGGAGGTGGTATTGGATATCTTTTCAAACATAACTTCATCTAATGCTTAATAAATAAGTGAAATAGCTTTTTGATCTTTCTGCCTCGCTTTGAGGATCTTTCTAGGCTTTGGTTGAGACTGGCAAAATCATCTTTATCACTTTAAGTTTAGGAATTTGGAGCGGAATCAAATTACTAGTTGATATTATTTTTATAATCGTACCAATTTCTTGTGCACCTTGTCTGCTTTAGATCAACTAACTTTCATCCTCCAACTTTTCAGCCGATGTAGCCTCACCTCTCTCCTTTTTTTTAAAAAAAAAAATTATAATTTCTAAAACATCAGGAATAACCTCAGAGGTGACCTGATTTTTAACTTCATAGTGGGTGACCAGATCCATGGTTTTGATTCCAGAGTTTAATGTTCATCCGTCTCTTCTACGGCTACTCGCTCAAGCTATTTTTGGTGCTCGTTAGCATGGGCTCGAGAGCGGCTGCGGTTGAACTTTGTGTACGTCTCAAGATGTGCATCTGGGTGTGGCTGGTGTGATCTTGGCTCAGCAGAATTCGCTGTCTGTTGTGACACCTCCGATTGCGGCCACAACTCAGGTCAAGGCAAGGTAAAGATGGACGTCGCTAAATCCACTCACGACACCTCTAATTGGCAGTGGAAACAATGTTCACAGTGTACCAACAATCTCCTGTTTTTGCTGTACCCTTGCAATGACGAAGACTTTATATATACTACTAGTTAAAACTTAAGAAATTTCGCTGTCCTGGTTGCATTCTGGCACCGCTCAATGAGGACACTAGCTAGCACTTGGTGAGGAACCTAGTTCGGCGAGAATCTGAGCATAATAGCAGACTTGGCAATTTCTCTGTCCGCAGCAGCGACCTTCGGCTGCAGTAGCGTGGAAATGAAAAATCTGTTCACGACACGCCGAAAACTGCTTTGTTGAGGACAGCTGCAGTGTCCAACTTTGGCTCTAAACCACTATTGGAATCGGAGGGCAGCGGGGTGACGGAAGCGAGGCTGGGACAAAATAACAGGAGAAATAGAGTATAACACATAAATCAAGTTTGATTCATCGTGAAACCCATCAAAATATAGGAATTTATAGATCGACTTTGATCAATTTTGATCGATCTCACGAGTGCATGATCTCATGTTCGCTCGACACTCATTCACGTTGACACATTTACACGGACAAGTCATGTTTATTATTTTTAACAAAGCCTATCCTGTGCGATTATGGGAAAATGGTGAGACATGATCCACTTAGTTTCATTAGCATCTTGGTTTTGGTGCAACACGCATGAATCACTTGGTTTCTCCCTTTTTCCAATATGGAAGCAATTGTCATCATTTTTAGCTGTTTCTTTTAGCAGTGCACTGGTATTAGCTTTTCCTATATTTCAAGATGGACATATCTGGTCTTCCATTAAACATTTTCTGCATAAAAATAGAGTTCCAAATCAAACCTAGCTTCAAAAGATAGTATTTTATGCCACATTGATTCTTGACGTAAACAACGCTATAAACAACTTGGCATTGTATTTTCTTATTTAGTGAATGAATTCTCACATTGCTTGAATGCTCTTTTTTAAGCTATCCATATAATTACATCAATTCTTCTGCTAATTATCTGAAAGTTCGGGCACGTATTTCTTGTTTCTACATTTTCAGTTTGTCACTGATTTGACTATGACCATGTGATATTTTTTTCTTCTTCCTAGGTGTAGGAAGCTTTTGTTGTAATATTTGTCTTATGGGAATTCTAAAAAAAAAAATCTTATTTTGTTATCATTAATGTTTTTAATTGTACGATACTTGGCAGGAAGTTGGTATTGAAGGATTGAACAGTAAAACCCATATGAAAATTATGCTAAAATGGATGGCAGCAAGGAAGATGGTCAAGCTTTCATGCAGTCATGTTGGTGCTGCAAAGAAGTTTCATTACTCTATCGTGTCTGAAGATCCTCAAGCTAGTGTTACTTTGCCCACACCAGCATCCGACACTTGGAAATCTTCAGGCAGGGACAAAAAGCAAACACAGAATTCACCCAAAAAGGGGAAAGGAACATGTCATATGCCACAATAGAAAGAAAAGCTGTGGCCAATCTACTTGTACGAGCGGAGTTTGTCATTGGACTAGTTTCTGGAGCTTGATACCAAGACTTTTACTCTGAATGCTTCAGAGCTTTCCTGTCAATTCTAGCTGCTGCAAATGAACAATTGTAACCTTTAATGTTTTTATTTTATTCTATCCTTTATAATAGTTATGACTTAATTTTTTAAATTATTTATTATTTTTTAGAAGAGATATTAACAAGGGTGCCACCATCCTATAAATGAGAACTCTCTCTTCCCATTTAACACATATTAAATATAGAGGGAATGAAGTATCCGCTTTCCTCTTCTCTTTTTATTGAGATTCCCCCTCAATTTAATTTTCTTAAATTCTTTATTTTTGTTGCTTAATATTGTAAGAGGGTAAACTAGATTTCTCAATTGATGCCAACATGGGGAGAACTCCCATTTGTATCTTGTGATCGAAGATTAGATTTAATCTGCATAAACGTCTAATCTTTTGCCTCATGAAAATTTTTAATTGCATTTGGGTTCTATTTTTATTCTTTTTTACTTGTATATTATGAATTATTTTCTGTTTTCTATGATTTCTCATATTTACTCTTTAACACTTTTTGTGCTATAACACGTCGTAATCAATTACAAAAATAACATAAATACTAATTTGTCATGACTTTAACCTTCTCCGAAAATACTTGGCTTGGATACTATGATGACGAAGATCCTCCTAATTGTAAAATCCTTTATGGAAGTTTAGCAGCCTTAGGATGCAGCATTGAGCTTTTCACAAGTGAAGCACCAACTTACTAGTACATATTTGGCTGACTATGTGCATACTTGCCTCTGCACCTCTAATCAAGCAAAAAAGAAAAATGTGGTTTTATGGCTTATTTTGGGTTAGTGGCATATGGAAGTTAGTGCTTATTGTTATAATTTTTATAATTGAGCTAAATGATATTGAACTATGTTATTAAAATTTATCAAATAGGTTTTATAATTTAAAGCTATTGGGTAAATTTTTTACTGATAATGTTGTCAAATATCAAATGACTCAACATGTGTGTATATATATAATTTTATATTTATAGTAATTTAAAATAATATATTTATTTATTTATATTAAAATTTTAAATTATTTTAAAAATGTTTTTTTATATCCACTTATTACTAAATACATATTCTTATTTAAAATGCTATGTAATATTTAAATTAGTATATTTAAAAAATTATAATAAGCTTATTTTTGTATAATATTATAAATAAATAATATTTTTTGTTGAAGCAAATTTCAAATTAATGTAGCTTTTTTTTGGAAATGATAAAGTTTTTTAGAAAAGTAGAAAAAAAAAAAATTCATTTTGTAGCTCTCTTATTTCTGCTTAGCTTTTTCATTACCAAATGGTATTTTAACTATTTATGCATAAAAGCAGTAAGGCCAAACGGGCCAATAATACTTAATTTTTCATTCTTATGTTGGCCTCTTATTAAGTATTTAATGTGAAATAGATACATCTAGGTCTTAAGCACAAATTTTTCTTCGGAAAAAAACTAGAGTTCTATCTTGTATGTAGCCTTACATAGTTACATGACATGATGACAATGATATTTAGCATCCCCATTTGGTATAGCTTCCTAATTTATACTTTTGGGTAGACAATTACATGGCAAACAGTTGCTGCTAAGTGATCCAGCTTCCTAGGTAGATAGTTGTAGAGCGGACAATTGATATAGTGAGTGCTCACGCATGAGCAAGTGGCAGAATTGCCTCTTGAACTCCCCTAGTTGTGGCAACTCGTAAGCAACCAGCAACAACAACAATGCATGAGATGCAAGTCTTACAATGCATGAGATGCAAGCGAAGACGGCTGAGCACAAGAGGCGAGTGGCAACAACGAAGCACGTGAGGCGAATGGTGATGACAAAGCGCAAGAGGTGAAAGCAGAGAAGTGAGTGACGATGACGCAGCACTAGCATCGAGCAGTAGAACTCGAACTTCACCAATAAGCTATCTCGATGCAATTGATCAAAAGATTTTGGGAAGGGATTGGGGAAAAGGTGATAAGGAGAAGGTTATTGTGAGTAAATTATTAGCTTTTTTACTTTATATATTTTTTTAATTGTTCAAGCAGTGTTTTAATTGTTCAAGTAGCGGAAGTAGATCTGGCAAAATTTGACCTGACCCGCTGATCCGACTCGACCCAACATGAAGTTAGGCAGATTCGGATCAGCCATAATCGTGTTTGGGTCATAAACAGGTCAACCCGTTTATGACCTAAAAATAATTGGGTCGTGTCGGGTTGTAAACGGGTTGACCCGCTTAACCTGATTACATTATATATTTATATCTATATAAAAAATTTAAATATAAACTCATCTAACTCCTATTGCTAGCCCATAAGTTTAAATATCTTTTAACTATCTTTTAACCCAAATTTTAGCTCACAAATAAGCAAATTTGGCAAAAAGCAAATTTCATGGCTTCAGTCGTCTCGACTATCACGGCTGTGAATTTCGTATTATTATTTTTATAATCTATAATTACTAAAAGAGAGAACACCCTAGAATAAAAATAATAAATAAATAAAAGGATTGTGGGAAAAGAGATGTGATGTGTAGACGAGGCGTCGTGGAAACTGATAGCAAATAAATATATTTATTTATTATAACGAAAATAGCAAGGAAGAGATATAAAAGTGGGGAGGGGAATAAAAAATCCTATTCGATCAGATAGCTTACGCATGCAAAAAAAAAAAACCCTCTTGGTGGAGTTTGTGTGAAGAAGAAAGAAAGAGGACTAAAAATTTTGTAAAGCCTTGAAGCTAACGAGACACACGAAGAATTCTACGAAGGCAAAATGCTGCTAAGGAATTTTGTTGCTACACAAGTATAATTATCTATATTTCCTTCTTCCCTCAGTCTATTTTGATGAAGAGACAACTCCGAAATAAATACTATTTTGATGGAGAGACAACTCCAAAATAAATAATATTTTGATGGAGAGTAAACTCTAAAATAAATCATAGAAACAAAGAAAAAAAACAACATTGGAAGGAGACATTAACCTCAGTGATCACAGCACAAAAATCCCTCTGACAATTCTAATGAAAAAATAATTTACTCGCTATGCAATAGGAGGGAGATTTATAAATAAAATCAGAAGTCGGCTTCGAGTAGAGAAGAAATCAAGGCTGTGAAATATAAATTCGAATTCACGCCTTAATCGAATTTTTGGTCAAAATATGAGTTGACCCATACGAACACTTGACGCAGCACTCGTCCCCTTCCTTTACTCGACGCCGAATCTTGAAACAATCCTTCCATTGAATCCAAGTAGCTAATCGAGGCCAAACTCCGGCTACCCCCTCTCCTTGAATGCGCGCATTGATGGATCGCCGGAAAGGAACGGTTTCTCTGATGATCCCTTCAGCCATTGCCGACAAACACTTCTTCCTATTGAACTCTATATATGCTCATCTGATCGAGCTACAATTTTGGCCACACCTTCTCCTAGGCCATACGGGTCGATGACCGAAAGGATCCGGCCATCCGATAGTCAGATCGCCAGAATCGAACAATTTTCTGGCAATCCTTGCTTCTTCTCTTCTAGCCGTGAATACTTTGGATTTCCTCGACGAACGCATCATCCAACCGTCGGATCAAGTCAAAACGCCGGCCTTGCCTTCTCTCCATACATTCGAACCTATGCCTGGAAGGATCCATCCATCAGGCAACCGGATCGCCGAAATCAAAAGCTTTTACGACGACCCTGCTTTCGTCAATGTTTCGAACAAAATCACTCGCGTGATTTTGTTTGGCGTCGAATCGCTGCCGGTCTGCGGCCACTATTCCGACGAGATGCGAGGAGTCTTTAGCAGTCGGAGCATGCGAGCATCAGACGGTGGACGGCAGATGGCGAACAGCGGACGGAGAAAGCGGAAAGCGGGACGAACGGCGAACAAGTTGCCATAGTAAAAAATCACAATGGGATCCAATGATCCAATTTCGTTTAGGAGATGAACCAACGGCCTGGATTAAGATTAAAATGGATGGCTCAGATATATTCATTTAAGATCAATGGCTTGGATGAAACTCAAATCTAACGGGCAAGACTTTATCACTTAAGATCGATGGCCAGGATTAAATCTAAATCTAATAGATTAGATTTAATCATTCAGGATTAAATGGCTTGGAATAAACTTAGAACTAATGGATCAGATTTGATCACCCAGGAATCCAAGGTTCTGAGTAAACCAATCTAAAAATATATTAATTGTTCTACTCGAATCTTAGCTAATCGGATGGCTCCCAAGATGATCCAAGTAGCGACTCCTACCGAATTCGGTCATATCTTTCCAAATCCGCCATTAGATGTTCGATCAGAAATTCGGATCTAAGCAGATCCAAGAATAAAACTTTCAATGGCTAAGATTGATTTGCACAAATCTCAGCTAATCGGATAGCTCTCGAAATGATCTGAATATCGATCCTTATTCATTTGAATCAGATCTATCCGAATTCTCCTTCAGGTTTTCTATTAGAGACATAAATCAAAACAAATCTATGAATTAAACTTTCAATGGCTGACATTAATTCACATGAATCTCAGCCAACCGGATGGTTTCTGAAATGGTCTGAGTATCGAGCCTTACAAATTTGGGTCAGATCTTTCCAGATCCACCCTTAGATTTTTTATCAGAATTCTGGATCATAGTAGATCAATGAATTGAAACATCAACGGCTGAAATTAATTCTCTCAAATCTCAGCCAATCAGATGGTTTCTGAAATGGTCCGAGTATCGATCCTTACAAATTTGGGTCAGATCTTACGAGATCCACCCTCATATTTTTTATCAGAATTCTGGATCATAGCAAATCAATGAATTAAAACATCAATGGCTAAAATTAATTCTCTCAAATCTCAGCCAATCGGATGGTTTCTAAAATGGTATGAGTATTGATCCTTACAAATTTTGCTTAACCAAGCACTAACATATATGCACAGATGAGAATGTTCCACTTTGAGATTTTCCTAGTGGCTTAAGTTTATTTTGTTGCTTAATATAATTCCTAAGAATTTTATTGTGGTCATCCTTAGTTAATAAGATAAATGTAGGTATGCCTTATTCTTAAACAATTGCTAAGAGCTTCATTTTAGTGCACTTCCTCCACACTCATGTCGTTTCTAGTAGCTATTTCTAAATAACATTGTAAAAAAAATTTCATCCATTTAGCGGTCCCTTGTATGTATGTTGGTATACACATAAATTGACTCCTTGCATGTTGGTATTCACATAAATTGATTGTTTTATTTTGTTAAATAGAATGTACATAATTTTTTTTATATTTCTAAGTGCTAATTAAGTTATTTAATTCTTTCTATGGTGTTGGACTATTTTTTTTAATCAAAATTAATTTTTCTATAGATACATGTGCCTCTTCCATTAAGATGAGATCAAAGCTAAAGGGATTTAGTTTGGCTTCCATGTGGAAACCTTTTTTCCTTCTCTTTTAGGAGTGGGTTGAGGTCAGATATAGGCATCTTCTCACTTAGGTTCCTAGTATTAGATCCTAGTGGTGTTTCTATGTTGATATCCCTAGGTTGTGGGTCTTGAATGATCCACTCAAAATCCTCAGGATACCTTGGTTCTTAGAGTTGATTTTAGGACAGCTCCCAGGATACTTGGAAATTGAGCAGCAGTTTGATTTTATTCTAGTTCATATAGTTATTGGTTTATGCAGAACTTCTAAGTAAGTTTGAATTAACTAGAAATAAAGGATGCTAAAGTAAATAGTCTAGCGTACTTGGTTGCTCTTTACTAGATCCAAAATACTACTATATTGGTAAACTAGTACTGTAACAGCCAATTTAATCCAGAAACTAATCTAAGCTTCTGGCTAAATTAAGCCCGACTTCGCAGACTAAGCAAACAAGATTAGTGAAGGTGTTAAATCTAGAATCATAGTCAATTTGCTGAGAACCTTGTTGGTAATTGTTGAAAACGAAACTTTAAAATCAGGAAATCATAATGCAATGTGATGGATACTTGAACTATGATATCAAGATGATTTGGTTATAGATGTCAGAACCATAAAACCATTTTTGCTAAAGTCCTAGTGAAAATGAATTGCGCGACTTACAAATTTGTTGATTAACTATCAGAATGATTCAGGTAATGATCAGAAATTTGGATTCAAGCTGAGTTGATTTTAAAAATTGGGAGATGGTCCCTGGATATGAAATTGCTGATAAGTTGAGTGGGTCTTGGAATTTGAGAGCTAATTACTTGCTATTGTAGTTCAGAATACTAAATTTCAGAAGTGTAGTAGAACGTTTGGTAGCCTACTGTCAGATCTACAAGTTAAACTGAAATGGAAAAATTGAAGTGATGTTATACAAGATAGCTCCCAAGAACCATGGATGGTTCAATTATAATAGAAAAATGAGAAACAAATCTATGAAGCAAAATCTTGTTGATTTTGCAGTGATATCAATGGCTCTTTACATGCGAGTGCAGAAGGATGAATGTGATTAGACCTAGACATAGCAAGTTAAGATTCAAACATGAGAAGCAGATTATCAAAATAAAATAACTAAGCATGAGTTTCCAAATTTAGTAGTGGGTGACCAGTTGGGCATCTATGTCAACATTTCCCTCAAACTCGCTTTGAACCAATCATGTCTTTTAATTTCAATACAAATTTCATTTCTTTTATAGTAAAACATTTTGGAATTTTTTTGTATCTTTACAATTTTGTATACGTATACACATTTTTATCTAGCACATGAGAATAATAAATTTTAATCAATGATATCTTGGATACTTGATCGTTAATCGTAATACAACACAAACCTTCACTAAGCAATTCTTATCATGAGGAATGATGATACAGATCAACCAATGCATCCTTGTACAATAAGTCATTGACATGTGTGTCGTGCTTAGAATGTATCATAGACTTATGCTTTTGTGCTAGTGATGTTAGAGGGTAATGGCTCACCCTTGATAAAGTTGGAGAATAGAGTGAGTGAGCGCCTAGGAGCATTTACTGGAACCATATGCCCAGCTCCTCTTATAGTGATGAAGGTTAATCCTTCGACATATTCCACCATCCAACCAGCGACTTGATCATTGTAGTACCATTCTCTCCACCCTCCCCATTTGTCCCATTTCTTCTCTGTAAGATTCATGCTGATGATAACCTCTCTCGTTCCTTGCATAGGCACAGCCCCATCTAGATCACCACTATCAAAGTTGCAACGCACAATGTTATGACATATTCTTATGGTTTTATTAATTTATTACCAAGTTAATTTAAAAGAACTTGAATTGAACATGTAAGAGCACCTGTAAATCCAAACACGATAGCCTTCATCTAGTAGCTTTCGCACCGTAGGAACAACAATTGATTCTTGATCATCTTCATCATATATATTGTGTATATGTTTGCTGTATCAACATTGTAGAATAAGTATACAAGTGCTCGACTAGTTAGCAATGCACATAGTTCATGTGTGGGAATTTATAATAAGATTAATCTCAAATTCATATCAATTATATTACTAAAAGAACAAATCAAAATACTTAACTTTCAAGTTGAGTACGGATAGGGAAGGTGAGTAACATTAGCATTCAAAGCCCTTTGCACATCGTTTCGATTAAGATAAACATCCATGATGAAACTTGCACATGGATCATATGTTGTCTCGTCCTTCTCTAATCCGATAAATGCATCCTAATTATACCACAAAAAAATGCAGCAAAATGTTTATGTGCATGTTAACCAATGACATATGGAAGCATAACAATGGATGAAGTAGAAGTTTTACACTTGTTGGGCCATTTTTTTTGGAGCATATGGGCATGTAAATATTGTAGCTATCTATATCTTTGTGCTGAATTCTTGCATGGATTGCACTCATGGCATCCTTACAGTTTTCATGTTGATACCGATAAGGTATGGAATGGTTTTTTATTGATTGACATTCATTAATGAAAGCTTGATATAATTTGTAAGAGATAATCCCATGGTTCCAACCAAATTCTGCCTTTGCAAAAAAGTTTACTCCCCAATCGAGCTGTGGGTTTCCCATCTGTAAAAGCACAAGTAAATATATACATAAATTACACTCCCTAATCGAGTTGAGGATTTCCAATCTACAAAAGTCATACATAAGTAGCAACAAATTGTTTTCTATGATAGGGTCATGTACCAATTTCATTTGATAAATCATTCATCATTAAAAGTTTTACCATCAATTAGATGGAAACAAATTGAGGACATTGTGGCTACTACTAGTTAGAGCAATTTGGAAATGTCTTACCAGAACACCTTTAAGGTTGATATATGAATCCTTTGTCACTCTATTATTTTTTTCATGCAAGAGCAATGCTAGCTGTGGAACATAATGTCCTGCAACAATTGAATTAACATCATTAAAATACCTATTCAAACTGTATGTAGGAATACCAACCACAAAACCATTTAACTCACCACCATAACTCTCTCCAGCAATATAGAGCTCATGAGATTTGAATGTAGGAAACTTGATAAACCAATTTACAAGAAAAGAGTAGGTATCTTCCGCAGTTATCTTATCACTATACTTTTCTAAATCTGATGATTTATTAGAATAGGAAAAGCCTACTCCCACTGGAGACTCTAGGAACAAAATATTTGCTTCTGAAGTAGAAAGAGAAAATTAAATTGGAAAACTATAAGAGGTTATGTATGAATGAATTATATGTGGCATTAGACTTGCCTTTGATCCATGTGTGAGGGTTAGATCTAAGGCCGGATCCATCATTCAAAACAAGAAAGGGACCAATTTCCTTAAGTACTCCTCCAGCAATGGATGAACATCCTGGTCCTATAAAATTTCCAAATGTTATCATCGCATGAATCAAAGTTATAAGATATAATTGTCCTAAGCTGTCCATGGATGCCTACCACCATTGAGCCACAAGACGAGGGGCTTCTTCATGGGTTCTTCCATGGCCTCAAAGAACCAATAAAACATTGACTTATCCTCATATATCCTTACATAGCCAGCATAGTGTCGAATCCTATTAGGTGGCTGTTCTGGGAGGTCAATGACAAAATCTGACACTTCTGAGTGAGGAGGCCTTCTTGCCATGTTACCCTCGATGAATACAACTATTACTAATAAGAACAATACTGCCATAATGGTTGAAGGCATTGACACAGTCATTGTAGTAATTTGCTACCAACTTATTGGTCCCTATTTTTTTAGTAGTCCTTTTACTTGTCTATAGGCTTATCAACAATGAGAGTGCTAGAGATACATATATAGACAATAAATCAAGAAATAACAACTCTTTGTTTTTTAACCGTCACCAACTCCTGCATTTCTAAAATTATTGTATTTGAAGCTAATTACCTTTAAATAGGATGTTCAATAAAGGGTATTAAAAAGACCATTCTAACAGTTTTTTATATTTGAACTTTTTACCCCAATTTAGAGGCACTTCTTATAGGGCAAGATGATTGTTCATACAATTTATTATAGTAACCAAATGCTAAAATGAAAGAAGCTATTGCTAGTAGTGGTGACCTGTCATGAGATACATGCACAGATACAAATTGATTCAATATGGAGTTATGTGGCTAGATAGTCACAAGATTGTCAATCTTCATGTTGAGCTTACATAGGTAATTTTATATCATTAGCATCAAATCCAAATTATGACAATTCATAACTTTTCTCACACTGAAGTTTATAAAAGAGATACATATGATAAGAGCATAAAGAAAAAAAACTCTTCTTGTGATGCTCATTTTTTGTTCCATTTATTCTCCACCTTGACCATGAGAACACGACAATGGACTAAGGCAAAAACTATATGTTATTTTGACATATTAATAATGATTCACCTAATTCATGAAAAAAGTGGTTCATATCAAATAGATTCTATTGGTAATTGCATCATCGATCTACTTGAGATCCTTGTGATAACTCTTATTGTAATGCATGAGAGATGTTGGACTCTTTATAGTTTTTACTATAATTACAGTAAATATTACTTATTGAAATTTCTCTATCACAGTTCTGTTACGCGTCATTATATCTCAACAAATTGCGAACAAATGGAGCTAGCTATTGTTTGTGTTGAAAGTATTTCACAAGGATAAGTGCATATTCAAATTTAATTAAATATTTATTTATCATTTTAGGGAAATTATAGGAATAATAGAACCAACAAAAGTAATTATGTTAAAGAATCAAACAAATGTCATTAAAGAAATTTCAAACCTTATTTTTCTTTATAGTGTTTTTTTAAAAGAAAATTTGCTCTCCCCTAAGTTTAATCTCTCATTATAAGCTTTCATAAGATTATGCAAATGTTTTGGATATTCATGTCAAATTTTTTATTATCAAATCTGAAACAAAATTTATAAATGAGAAATGTCATGTACTTTATAATATCATATGCACTTGCTTGACATATTTGATCTTAAAAAAGCATGTTCCATTTAATGAAATGGCATCTTCTTTGCATGGATCCTTGGAGGTGAACTAAGATTCTATTTTTTGTTTTACTAAACCTATTCCCTAATATAATTAATAATGTATGGTGTTGACAATAAAATTTTCTGGGATAGATCCTCGCTTTTTAGGAACCGTTATGTGGCAATAAGTGTCTCTTGTAGCATGAGAAGTGTGGTTGATGTAGAACCAATTTGAAATTACCAAACCAATTTCTGGCATTTTATTTTAGTATATGCATCATTGATTCATGTTTGTTTATTTGCTTGCAATGAGAAGACTCCAGGTAGACATCAATGATGCATGGCTAATTGTACTTTAGCTTAGCTGATACATGACTAATGGATTTTGTTACCACACTTGTATTGCTTGGTCACATAATGAGGTCACACAACAATTATATTGAATTTGATTTGAAATCATCCTCAAAGAAGCATTGAGACTCGAAGCATAGATAGCTACCTTGATAACTTCATCTTCGTGGCTCTACTAATAAGCAAGTTGAGTGAGAAAACTAGAAAAAAATTACTATTGATGATTATGGTAACATATGTTAAACAAGGTATTAATGGATAGGCAAGAGATGGATCCTTGACCAAACCCGAACCCGCTAATAGAAGGGAAATACATAAACATTCATTCTGACACTCCCCCTCAAGCTGGAGCAAAAATATTAATCAGTCCCAGCTTGTTACAAAGTTGATTGAGTCTTGTCAGTCCCAGGGACTTTGTGAAGATATTTGCAATCTGGTCTTCAGACTTCAGGTACGGAGTGATAATCAGATTGTTGTTGATGGCTTCTTTGATGAAATGACAATCCACTTCAATATGCTTGGTTCGTTCATGAAAAATCAGATTATTGGCAATAAAAATAGCAGCTTGGTTATCACAGAACATATTCATTGGGCTGGGGCTTTCTATCCCACATTCACATAGAAAATTTCTTAGCCACAACATCTCGCACACTGTATGTGCCATAGCTCTATATTCAGCTTCACAGCTAGATCTAGCTACAGTACTTTGTTTTTTACTTCGCCACGTGACAAGATTACCACCAAGATAAGTACAATAACTAGAAACCGATTTTCTATCATCAACATTGCCTGCATAGTCAGCATCTGAATATGTCTCAATTCTAGTGTATTCATTTTTATAGTATTTTAAGCCTTGACCAGGAGATCCTTTTATATATTGGACAATCTGTATAGCAGCATCCCAGTGGCACTATTTAGGTTGCTGGATAAACTGGCTAATAATGCCAACAGCTTAGGAGATATTTGGTCTAGTGACAGTGAGGTAATTAAGCTTACCTATCAAGCGTCGATACTGTGTTGCATCAATAAGCTTAGAGTTAGCATTAGCACTGTACTTCTGATTTGGAACTAAGGGAGAGTCAGCTGGTTTGCAATCACTCATCCCAAGCTCTTCCAGAAGATTCAGAACATATTTCCTTTGAGACATAAAAATACAGTTTCGCTTATAAGCTATCTCAATCCCCAGAAAATATCTCGGTGTTCCCAAATTTTTTTATAGAGAAGTGAGATTGTAAATGAAGCTTAGTTCTCTCAATTCCCTGTGTATCATCACCGGTAAGTAGCATATCATCAATATAAACGGCCAAAATGATGATGCCACGTTCGGAACGGTGAATGAATATAGAGTGATCAGCTTGACTGTGACGAAAACCAGCTGATATCATAATCTGTGAGAGTTTTTGGAACCAAGCACATGGACTCTGCTTGAGACCATAAATTGACTTATGTAACCTACACACCATCTCCCCTTGAGCAACATAGCCTAGCGGTTGCTCCATGTATACTTCTTGTTGGTTCCCACATAGGGGGAGAAACCCTAAAGTGGCGCAAACAAAAATGGGCAGCGGATTCAAGGGTTTCATAGGATCGATGAGCATGCATTATATGATCAACTTTTGAAGCATGAATAGAGAAGATGCGATTCATACCATGGCCATTTCTAGATGGCGCCTTGGAAGCAAGAGAACAACGAAGGTCTCCTCCAAATCGTCACACACAAGATGAGCGACGGCTTGCTTCTTGTCGTCCCTTGTGCTAGCAAGGATCGTCCAAGGTGTCTTTGATCGAAAGGAAAGGGAGAGAGCAACTCCTTGCTTGGCCAAAAACTTTCCTCTTGTCGTCTCAACTTCTCTACACGAGATGTCTCTCCTCGTCCAAGCCAAGAGAGGGCGACAAAGGCGTGAAGAGGCGACGTGAGAGAGAGGTGGTCACGTTGTGACATGCTTTCTAAAAATAGAAAGCCAACAATTCATGCGACCATGAATTTTTCCCTCAACGCAAATTCCTCTTCAATTGAACCATGCGCTCATGTAATGAGCTGGTTCATTTCTATTTGGCCCAAGACCAAATAAACCAAGCAATATGGTCTAGATCTCAATTAAACCCAAAGGCTCTTGATCTGACCGTCAATCTCTTGATGCTCCTGATCTGACCGATCCAGCATCCATTCTCTCAATCGAAGCTTACCGATCTTAAGCCCTAATCAATCAGACATGATCAGACCAGATCTCACTTACAATCAGAGATTAAATCCCTTTAAACTAAACCTGAACAATTCAGTCCACACGATCTGACTTAAGTAAGCCATTTCATCAAATTGTGCGACCCTGAGGGTTTCCTTTAAATGTCGGTAACGATAACTCACGTCATCACGATCAGTGAGGGGTATCTAGCAACACATCACTGTCTCCCGATATAAAGGAAAGAGTCTTCCAAGACTACACCCAAAAATAGCACAAGTGTGAATCAACTTCACTAAGCATACATATTTCCTTTGCCACTGGATGTTCTTATTGGACAAGCGTGTCAAGCTTGTAGCTCCAATATGA
The DNA here is from genome assembly GCA_027563935.2 of Costus lasius. Classification (NCBI taxonomy): domain Eukaryota; kingdom Viridiplantae; phylum Streptophyta; class Magnoliopsida; order Zingiberales; family Costaceae; genus Costus; species Costus lasius. The sequence continues at coordinate 57,883,591 of CM050447.1, forward strand.
TGAGCATGATTAGATCAGATGAACACAGTCATCTGGGTATGGCCATACACTTTTCTCAATCATCTCATCCAGGGGGCCCCTTTAGAACATCACACTCCTTAAACAAGGAGACGGCAATCCTATGTCTATCACTAGTGCCCTAACCTGACTCAAGCTCACCATCCAAGATAGTCTATAATCATTATATTTCAAATGATATTGAACTATCTCAAAACAATGACAATCATCATTTAGAAACACATGTGATCTCAAGTCAGAGGAAATGTGCCACTTGATACAATCAAGGAATATTCACATTGTGACAAGCAATTGAATATCCTAGTAGGGTCTGTCCAGTACATCCAATGTACCCATGAGTCTACATCTTATTCCATGCTCGAAGCATCCTATAAGATTAGAACACATACTAGTCTTAACCATATCAAGGCTGTCTCATGTTCACCAAGATACATCGACTAAGGACATATAGCATGTCAGCCTAGCTGAACAGCATTGAGACATTATTCAGAAGTATATCTATTGCAGCAGATAATATAACAAACTGAATAATAACCATGCCTTTATAAACATCAGAGTTTATTACATGATACTGATACAATCCTTAGGCCTCAAACATTAGCCTTAAGGGCATACCCCAACACTTCTTTAGAGAGATCACCATACAGGAAAGCATTGGTGACATCCATCTGGTGAAGGGACCAATTACAATTGAGAGCCAGGGATAGTAAAGTCCGAACAGAATTAAGACGAGCCACCGGAAAGAAGGTATCATGATAATCGAGCCCATAGATTTGAGAAAATCCCTTAGCAACTAGGCGAGCCTTGTATCGAGCAATAGATGAAAGTTCCCTAAAGGGGCGAAACCCTAAAGCATGCGCATATAAAATTTGCATGGGCGGAATCTAGGGTTTCCTAGGATCGCATGCATGTCATATGATCAACTTAAGAGTTTGTATAGATCAACAGAGAGATCATACCAGTGCCATTTCTTGGATGGCGTCTTGGAAGAAGAGGGCGATGTGCCTCTCCTCCAAAGGTGGCGCACACAAGATGGGTGATCGCCTACTCCTTGTCGATCCTTGTGCTAGCAAGGCTCCAAGGTCTCCTGATCGCGTGAAGGGAGAAGAGATGATCTCTTTTGCTTGGTCGAATCCTTCTCTTGTCATCAACACTCACACATGAGAGAGTCGTCGTGAGCAAGGGGGCGAGAATAGAGAGACCTCTTCGAACGTGAGGCGTGGTCTCATTTTGAGATCATGGCTTCTAAAAATAGCAAGCCACCACATGCGATCATGTGTTCACACCAAGTGAACGATCGCAATTTCCTCTCCCCTTGAACCATGCGCTCACTTGATGAGCCGGTTCATTTCATTTGGTTCAAGGACCAAATTAAGCCAAGCCTTGATCCAGATCACATTAAACCAAAAGGCTTAAGATCTGACCATTCATCTCTTGATGCTCTTGATCTCTCCGATCTAGCATCAATTCTCTCGATCGAAGCTTACCGATCTCAAGCCCTAATCAATCAAACATGATCAGACCAGATCTCACTTACAATCAGAGTTTAAAACTCCTTTAAACTGAACCAAAACAATTCAGTCCACACGATCTGACTTAAGTAAGCTATATCATCAAATTGTGCGACCCTAAGGGTTTCCTTTAAATGTCGGTAATGATAACTTACGTTATCACGATCAGTGAGGGGTATCTAGCAACACATCACTGTCTCCCGATATAAAGGAAAGAGTCTTCCAAGACTACACCCAAACCACAGCACAAGTGTGAACCCAAGTCACTTGACATATGTGTTTCCTTTGCCACTGGATGTTCTTATTGGACAAGCGTGTCAAGCCTGTAATTCCAATATGATGAGAATGATTAGATCAGATGAAACATAGTCATCTGGGTATGGCCATACACTTTCTCAATCATCTCATCCAGGGGGCCCCATCAGAACATCACACTCCAATCAGGGAGACGGCAATCCTATATCTATCACTAGTGCCCTAACATGACTCATGCGTTCAATATCCAAGATAGTCTATAACCATTATGTTTCAAATGATATTGAACTACCTTAAAACAATGCCAATCATCATTTAGAAACAGAAGTGATCTCAAGTCAGAGGAAATATGCCACTTGTTGCATATAAGGATTATTCACATTGTGACAAGCAATTGAATATCCTAAGTAGGGTCTGTCCAGTACATCCAATGTACCCATGAGTCTACATCTTATTCCATGCTCGAAGCATCCTATAAGATTAGAACACATATTAGTCTCAATCATATCAAGGCTGTCTCATGTTCACCAAGATATCTCGACTAAGGACAATACTGCATGTCAGCCAAGCTGAACAGCATTGAGACATTATTCAGAAGTATACATATTGCAGCAGATGATGTAACAACCTGAATAACAACCATTGCCTTTATAAACATAGAGTTTATACATGATACTGAAATAATCCCAAGGCCTCAAACATTAGCCTTAAGGGCATACCCCAACAATCTCCCACTTGCACTTAATCTAATGGTTGAGAAATCTCAAACCCATATTATTACAGTGCTTCTCATGCTTCTGCTGCGCCAGAGGCTTGGTAAGCGGGTCAGCCAGATTGTCATCTGTATGAACCTTGCAGACTTTGATCTCGCCACGATCAATGATCTCCCGGATCAAGTGAAACCTTCTCTGTATGTGCTTGGACTTCTGGTGCGACCGTGGTTCCTTTGCTTGTGCTATTGCTCCAGTGTTATCACAGAAGATAACCAAAGGATCTGCACTCGAAGGAACAACACCAAGTTCCTGAACGAACTTACGAATCCACACTGCCTCCTTGGATGCTTCTGAGGTTGCAACATACTCGGCTTCTGTTGTGGAATCAGCAACAATTGACTGTTTGAAACTTTTCCACACCACTACACCTCCATTCAAGCTAAAAACATAGCCTGATTGCGATTGGAAATCATCCTGGTCAGATTGGAACGAAGCGTCAGTATATCCTTCAATACTGAGTTCTTCCTGACCTCCATATATCAAGAACATATCTTTGGTCCCCGGAAGATATTTCAAAATGTTCTTGACCGCAATCCAGTGTGCCTGCCCTGGATTACTTTGGAATCGACTGGTCACGCTTAACCCGTAAGCGACGTCTGGGCGAGTACACAACATCGCATACATAATGGACCCAATAGCCGAAGCATAAGGCGTATTGTCCATTTCATCTTTCTCAGTCTGTGTTTGTGGACACTGACTCTTTGAAAGACTCAGACCATGTCTGACTGGAAGATATCCTCTTTTAGAATTTTCTAAATGGAATCTCTCCAGGACTTTATCAATGTAAGTACTCTGGCACAGCCCGAGAAGCCTCTTTGATCTATCTCTGTAGATCTTCACACCTAATACATAGGCTGCTTCTCCTAAATCTTTCATCTGGAAACATTTTCTTAACCATGCTTTGACGGCATGCAGTTCAGGAATATCGTTTCCAATGATTAAGATATCATCGACGTAGAGGACTAGGAAAGTAATCACGCTCCCACTAAACCTCTTATATACACACGGGTCATCTTCATTCTTGATGAAACCAAATTCACAGATTGATTCATCAAAATGAATATTCCAGCTTCTTGATGCTTGTTTAAGTCCATAAATGGACTTCTTCAATTTGCATATTTTATGACGATCTGATGGATTAGTGAAACCTTCAGGTTGTGTCATATACACATCCTCTTCTAGTTTTCCATTAAGGAAAGCGGTCTTCACATCCATCTGCCAGATCTCATAATCATAATATGCAGCTATCGCAAGAATTATCCGAATAGACTTGAACATAGCTACAGGAGAGAAAGTTTCATCATAATCTATCCCGTAGATTTGTTTGAAACCTTTCGCAACTAGCCTGCCTTTATAGGTAACCACGTTACCATCCATGTCAATCTTCTTCTTGAAGATCCACTTACAGCCTATAGGGATTACTCCCGGAGGCGGATCAACCAAATCCCAAACTTGGTTATCTGACATGGAGTCCATCTCGGCTCGCATAGCTTCAAGCCATCTCGCTGATTCCGGTCCACTGACCGCATCCGCATAAGTGAGGGGTTCATCATCAATGATGTAGACTCCGTCATAGCGCTCAGGCTATCGACGGATCCTTCCCGATCTTCGCGGTTCCCGTGATATCTGAACCTCAGGTTGTTCTGTAACCTGATCTACTGGCTCAGGCTCATCCAACTGTGCTTGACTATTTTGTCCTTCTTCTGGATTCTCATCCAGCTTTATTTCTCTCCCACTGGCTTCTTGCAGAAGAAATTCTTTCTCAAGAAAAATAGCCGTCCGAGCAACAAATACTTTGTTCTCTTTGGGATCGTAGAAATAATAACCCTTAGTTTCCTTAGGGTAACCGACAAAGATACATTTCTCAGATCTGCTCTCTAGTTTCCCAGAGGCGAGCTTTTTGACATAAGCCTCGCAACCCCAGATCTTAATAAATGTCAAGCTCGGCTGTTTCCCATACCATAACTCATATGGCGTCTTTGAAACGGCCTTGGATGGCACTCGGTTTAGTACCTTTGCAGCTGTTTCCAGTGCAAATCCCCAAAAGGAGTAAGGTAGAGTAGCCTGACTCATCATAGAACGAACCATATCCAGTAAGGTTCTATTTCTCCTCTCGGACACACCATTCCATTGCGGTGTTCCTGGCGGAGTGAGCTGTGAGATAATCCCACACTCCTTCAGATAGTCAGTAAACTCATGACTCAAGTATTCTCCACCTCGATCTGAGCGAAGTGCCTTGATATTTCGGCCTAGCTGATTCTGTACTTCATTTTTGAACTCTTTGAACTTGTCAAAAGATTCACTCTTATGTCTCATTAGATAGACATAACCATACCTACTGAAATCATCAGTAAAGGTAATGAAGTATGAATAGCCACCTCTGGCATGTTTACTAAATGGCCCACACACATCACTGTGAATGAGATCAAGTAAACCTGAAGCCCTTTGACCTTTGTTGGAAAAAGGAGACTTCGTCATTTTACCCATTAAACAAGCTTTGCATGTATCAAGCTCCTCATAGGAGAATGATCCCAGCAGTCCATGGTCATGCAACCGCTTAATGCGCTTCTTGTTAATATGGCCTAAACGACTATGCCATAGCAAGGTGCTGTCATCAGCATACTTGGCTTTCTTAATATCAATTTGTTGTATAGAACATTCCATGTCCAACATGAATAACCCATTGTTAATTGACCCAGTAGCATAAACAATATTATCAAAAGAAATATAACACTTTGAAATCTTGCATTCAAAGGAAAACCCTTTCCTGACAAGAGCAGGAATAGAGATAATATTCTTAGTTATGCTCGGCACAAAATAACAATTGTCCAGTTCTAATACAAGACCAGATGGTAAAGAGATGTGATAAACTCCTACAGCAACAGCAGCAACCCGTGCCCCGTTTCCAACTCGTAGGTCCACCTCATGCTGTCCCACCTGTCTTCTTCTCTTGAGTTCCTGTACATTTGAACAAATGTGAACTCCACATGCAGTGTCTAACACCCATGAAATAGAAGAAGAAACCATGACTTCAGTCACGAAAATACCTGAGCCAGAAGCGAAAGAGTTGCTTCCCTTCTTATCTCCTTGGAGCGCTTTACAGTCCTTTTTCCAGTGACCTAGCTGGCCACAATGGAAACATCTGTATTCCTTTGACCGCTTTACCTTTTGTTTCAGAGCCTTGTTGTAGCTCTTGACAGGGGCTTTGCCCTTCTTCCCCTTCTTCTTGTTCCTAGAAGGAACCATTAGGACAGAGGATGAAGGCGTTCCCTTCTCACGAGACTGAGTCTGCTCTGTAGTCAAGAGCATGTTCAGTAACTCTACCGGCGTACAGTCGATCTTATTCATATTAAAATTAATGATGAATGGATCGAAAGAGGCCGGGAGAGACTGCAGGATGATGTCTACAACAAGCTCCTGATTGATGGTATGTCCCAGTTTCTCTAGAGCCTCCTTGTACCCAATCATCTTGAGTACGTGAGCTCCCACTGGACTCCCTTCAGTCAGTTTGCTCTGAAAGAAAAGTTTAGTCAAGTTATAGCGTTCAGTCCTTGCCTGTGCTGCATACAGCATCTTGAGGTTTGCTATAATTTCTATAGCAGATAAATCCTCATGCTGACGCTGCAGCTGTGGCGTCATAGACGCTAGCATAAGGCAAGCGACATCAATGCTATCATTGACATGCTTTTCATAAGCTTCCCGAACCGCCCTTGCGGCGTTCGCAGCGGGTTGAGGCGGTATAGCCGTCTCGAGGACATACAGTTTCCTCTCAGCCTTAAGAACAATCTTAAGGTGTCCGTACCAGTCTGAGAAGTTTGGCCCAGCAAACTTCTCCCTTTCCAGTAGGGATCGCACATTGAAGGCTGTGGTGTTCGTTGCTGCAGTAATCTACAACAGTGCAAGAACAGCAAGGTCAGTATCAATGTTAGAATCAATTCAGGACTTAAGAATGATTCTTTTCTCACTATTTTATCTGGCTGAAAAATCCAGTAAAACAGCCCGAAAGAGTGAAACTCTTTTAGTGAGATGGGATCCAGATTTCATACTTGGTCTCCGCGTCCCGCTCAGGCGAGATAAGATGCACAGAGAGTACAAGCACTAATTTCTGGTAGGCAATCCCTGCCAATCGCCAACCCATGCGATTCCCCTTCATCTGGGCAATCCAGTAGACTGTGCCAACTGAGTTGGTACAACACAGTCTCTGATCCCACAGATGGCTGCCTCCATATGGCTACCATATGCTCAATATGTAGCCTACATGGTCAAGCTGACCTGACCTACTCCCTGGACCACCACGTGCTATGCTGAGCAACGAGAAGCGATAAATCCCTTCTCTATAACACGCAGGTGTAATCACACACCGTCTGAAGATAGATGGGCGTGCCCACTGAGTGGGTACAACACGGCCCCAACGATAGTCAGAACAGTGAGGTTTCGCGTCAGAAGGCTTACGTGCTTGATATTTAACGTTGGATTTTAACGGTCCTTTTATCTTCTTACTATCATTCAAACCCTATGGTGATAGCAGAAGAATAAATCATGCAGTTATTAAATTACTTAAACAGTAAATTAAAAGCATGATGATATTATGTGGTAAAAGCCCATTAAGCCTAAGTAAAACCTTAATTAACTTAAGTCTTCACTTGAGCTCTTCTTGGGTCTTTTGCATTTCCTCTGGCCCAACCCGGGCCCAAGCGCCCACTGCAGCTCAGGTGCGCCCACCAGGTAAAATGCGCCTGTCCTAGAGTCGAACCCTAGACCTCCCACTGGTGAAGCCACTTGCTGCATGCGCCTCTGCCAAGTGTGCTCTGTGCTCATGTCTGATTAAATTACAATTTAATCTATCTAGACATGATTGACTCGCAGGTCAATTACACTTTATAAATTAATGAAAATGTGATGCGCAGATCACAATAATAATTTACAAATAATACTCCAGGCACGCAGGCCCCAGCACAGCACACATTAAAATTAGGCAGCCCACATAAGATTAAATAGACAATCATCACGTTATACAAACATCATGTGATCCAATCAAGAAAATAAAATTTTTGAAAAACCCATTGGCTTCATTTTATTTCCTTATGTGCCCTACTACCTTACAACGGTCCATTAATAGGGATCCACTCATCAGACCTAGTCAGACCCACTGCCCTTGCATGCACCAAGTCATAACCGACTTGAGTCGACCTCATGGTCAACAATGCATGCGTGAAGGGCTGAACGTCCCTCATGAGTTTAGGCAAGCGGGTGTGACCCCGGGCCTTAATCATGGGCGTTCATCTGGTTGTCTCAATCAGACATCGCTACACGCCTTTCAGCAGTCGACCTATAGCCACCTCATGCTTGCGCATAGGTGCCATCTGGTCGACCCATCTAGGCTGTCAGATGGTCTGATCAGACTGTCGGGTCTAGACTGGACGATGACTTCAACCCTAATAACCCGTCTAAGTTTTTACAGCAGGCGCTTTAGATCTAGTGAGGGGCGCGCAAGTAAGTTTTGAGAAAACTACAACAAGCGCCAACTTGCATGCATGCGCCAATGTAAAACATACATGAAATTTACGCATGCTCTTTTAGATCTACTATTAGGCGCAAACATGGATCACAATAAGCAATCATATGAAACATACAAGGAACATGCTCTGATACCAATTGAAAGTTCCCTAAAGGGGCGAAACCCTAAAGCATGCGCATATAAAATTTGCATGGGCGGAATCTAGGGTTTCCTAGGATCGCATGCATGTCATATGATCAACTTAAGAGTTTGTATAGATCAACAGAGAGATCATACCAGTGCCATTTCTTGGATGGCGTCTTGGAAGAAGAGGGCGATGTGGCTCTCCTCCAAAGGTGGCGCACACAAGATGGGTGATCGCCTACTCCTTGTCGATCCTTGTGCTAGCAAGGCTCCAAGGTCTCCTGATCGCGTGAAGGGAGAAGAGATGATCTCTTTTGCTTGGTCGAATCCTTCTCTTGTCGTCAACACTCACACATGAGAGAGTCGTCGTGAGCAAGGGGGTGAGAATAGAGAGACCTCTTCGAACGTGAGGCGTGGTCTCATTTTGAGATCATGGCTTCTAAAAATAGCAAGCCACCACATGCGATCATGTGTTCACACCAAGTGAACGATCGCAATTTCCTCTCCCCTTGAACCATGCGCTCACTTGATGAGCCGGTTCATTTCATTTGGTTCAAGGACCAAATTAAGCCAAGCCTTGATCCAGATCACATTAAACCAAAAGGCTTAAGATCTGACCATTCATCTCTTGATGCTCTTGATCTCTCCGATCTAGCATCAATTCTCTCGATCGAAGCTTACCGATCTCAAGCCCTAATCAATCAAACATGATCAGACCAGATCTCACTTATAATCAGAGTTTAAAACTCCTTTAAACTGAACCAAAATAATTCAGTCCACATGATCTAACTTAAGTAAGCTATATCATCAAATTGTGCGACCCTAAGGGTTTCCTTTAAATGTCAGTAACGATAACTTACGTTATCACGATCAGTGAGGGGTATCTAGCAACACATCACTGTCTCCCGATATAAAGGAAAGAGTCTTCCAAGACTACACCCAAACCACAGCACAAGTGTGAACCCAAGTCACTTGACATATGTGTTTCCTTTGCCACTGGATGTTCTTATTGGACAAGCGTGTCAAGCCTGTAATTCCAATATGATGAGAATGATTAGATCAGATGAAACATAGTCATCTGGGTATGGCCATACACTTTCTCAATCATCTCATCCAGGGGGCCCCATCAGAACATCACACTCCAATCAGGGAGACGGCAGTCCTATATCTATCACTAGTGCCCTAACATGACTCATGCGTTCATTATCCAAGATAGTCTATAACCATTATGTTTCAAATGATATTGAACTACCTCAAAACAATGCCAATCATCATTTAGAAACAGAAGTGATCTCAAGTCAGAGGAAATATGCCACTTGTTGCATATAAGGATTATTCACATTGTGACAAGCAATTGAATATCCTAAGTAGGGTCTGTCCAGTACATCCAATGTACCCATGAGTCTACATCTTATTCCATGCTCCAAGCATCCTATAAGATTAGAACACATATTAGTCTCAATCATATCAAGGCTGTCTCATGTTCACCAAGATATCTCGACTAAGGACAATACTGCATGTCAGCCAAGCTGAACAGCATTGAGACATTATTCAGAAGTATACATATTGCAGCAGATGATGTAACAACCTGAATAACAACCATTGCCTTTATAAACATAGAGTTTATACATGATACTGAAATAATCCCAAGGCCTCAAACATTAGCCTTAAGGGCATACCCCAACAATAGATCCATTGGCATTATATTTGATAGTGAAAACCCACCGACATGGGACAACCCTAGCCCCGGGTGGGGGTAACACAAGGCTCCAAGTCCGGCGAGCCTGTAAAACCAGAAAAAATTACTATTGATGATTAGGGTAACATAAGTTAAACAAGGTATTAATGGGTACGCAAGAGATGGATCCTTGATCAAACCTGAACCCGCTAGTAGAAGGGAAATACATAAACATTCATTCTGACAAAGCATAGGCATGATTTGATGCATGTTGGTGGAAATTTTTTACTATTGTTAGCTACACACTGGTTTTTAGAGTATATGAATATAGTTGTTTGTACAAGATAGAACATACCTCTTCTATGGCCTTGGTGTATTTTGTGACATTTAGGTAATAACCAAAAGGATGTTGTTTGATTCATGTGAAAATCATGATCATTAATGAATATTCTACTATCATTTTTATGTTGTTTGATTCATGTGCAAATGATGAACATTATTCAATATTCTACTATCATTTTGTGATAAGGGTGCCACATAATAATGATTAGAGAGAATTAAGAGATTGTTAGTGTTTATAAGCAATTAAAGAGTTTTTCACATTAGTATTTAGATTATGCTCGGTAAATATCAATACTTAGAACACCATTGTTGTTGACATTGAAAATAAAATATTCAAGTAGATTTAGAACCTTGTTAATAACATAGGGCAACTATAAACTCATGGTGAAACAATTCATTGAAAAAATTGTAGTCTCGTTAAATGATTACCTAATCAATGAATTATTGGTGGCAACAATGTTAAATTTTTACATAGATATTTGGCAAGATTATGAATAAATCATAGTCTTTCCCTAGTATTGATACAACACATAAGCCTATGGGGATATTGCATGTCAATGTTGCTTAGGCATTTCATTTGCCTCGGTTTGAGCATAGTGAGATTGCCTTAAAAATTACCCCAAATAATGCCCCATTTATTTAGCCTATAGTAATTAAAATATCCTCTAGTTTTTACATGAGAAGCTGTTCTTACCGGATAAGAAATACATGAGATCAATTGTCAAATTGAACTTTTAGATGAGATTCGAAATATCTAAGGAGAGATTCACTTTCTAAACTGTCAATTCAATAGGATAATGATATTCTAAATTCTTAAAATCGCAAATACGGTAGCAAATCATTTTGCAAATAATGCTAGATATACAAGATCCTATTAATTCTTGTTATAAAATTGGCCTCAACACCTGGCCAAAATTTTTCATGTGGATGTGAAATAAATGATTTTTTTAGTCCAAAAGAGGGACAACATCAATTAAGATGTTTAACTTGAATGCTATATGGGATTTCAACCTTATTATTAAAGATCTAGAGAGTCAAGTTCTTTAGTTGCATGTTTATTTTAGTGAAAAGGTTTAACTCCTTGTATGCTCCTTTCCTTGTACGATATACATCATCTGGTTAATTATTCATTTATAGTACTCTTAGAGATTATATCTATTTCATTAAGTTTGTAGGTTTTATATCAAATAATGGTATTTAAATTTTTTAGGGTTGCAAAAGTAATTGCATTTTATTTACTAAAATAACTTAACATTCTTTTAAATGGATCAATTTTTAAAAAATTGAAAGTTTTCATTTCACATGGCACAGGTCAAAATGCATAATAAATTGGGCATGGTATCTAAGTTTGCTTACTCCACATGAATTAGAAGAGTTTATACTTAATCTTCTAAGGAACTTCAACTTGAATGATCTACAAAATAAAATAAATAGAGAAGCAATGGTTATTCGATTGACATTTGATCCCTCACAAAGACAAGGATAGCTTAAATAAGCTTTAAGATGAGAAACAAAGTGGTATTGGAAGAGGGATCTAAGATAGATCAGTCAATGGTGTGTAGTGGTGCTTACAATAGAATTTTGTAGAAGATGTTCAATTGAAAGCAACATACTAATCCTTATGCCATTATCTTTTTCGGAGGATTGAAGAAAAAACTAAGGTGAGTCCTAGCAATTATTGAGAAATGGGAAAAGAATCGCATAACATAAAATTAAAAAAATATATGTTTATTTCCCACCAAGTATCCTTGCAAAGGAGAATCCAATTAGTTGATAAAAAACACTCTTTATGAAAATCAAATTTGTCAAGCAAGGGTGCGTAAGCACCTTTTCTCCACACGCAATAGATCGGCATCTCATCCTCTACTCTCGAGAGCTAGAATCAAGGAGGCATTCTTCTACTTGTGAGTTGTGTAGAAAGCTAAGTGGTGGCTTATAGCAAATGACTAGGGTTATATAGCAATTCAAACTTAGTATGCAACCAAATAGGCTGTAATGATGTCACTATTCATAATAATCCTTCCATAATATTACAATAAATGAGTAGCATCTAGCAACACATCATTGCTACCTATGCAATAATAATGTTGAGATTTGATACCGCAAATATGTGATAAAGTTATCATATATGTTAGCCACCTTGTCCTTGGTATCCCAAATGAACATAAGCCATAGAACATGTCACACTTTTGCAGTTCAATCATTATGTTTCTTAATACCCTAGTAGACAAATACAACAAATACAACAAATACAACAAATACAACAAATACAATTGATATGTCAATTCATTTGAGCGTGGTCATATATTTTAGTTACACTTGATCAAGGGAACTAAGATGTCAAAACTCTTGTTCTATAGGAGGGATAAATCCAATCTTGATCACTCACTTTCTTGGCCAGGATTTATGGTATACCCAACAACAGCTTTTATAATATGTACCATGTACATTTATCCTTTTAAATAATCAAGGCATTGTCATTATGTTGATTGCTTTGCCTATGTTGATGTGCATAATAATATAATAGTATCTTTGAAGAATGATTTTACTTAGTCTAATAAGTTTGTCCCCAATCAAGGTATCAAAATGGAGAAGGAACAACTTTGGTGTTTGGTATGTGGGCTAGTTGGAGTGATCATTAGACCGCTAGCATAACCGTGTGATCATAAGAACAATAACAAATTCACTAATAATCATATCCAAATCAAGCACAATCACTATATCCAGGTAAAGATAGTCATAGTAGTAGAATTATAATCCAAACAATGCAATCAAGAAGTTAAGTGCCAATATAAATAGAATCATGAAAAGATATGATCATGAAATCATTAGCATGAAGTAGACTGACTGTAGGATAACAAAAATGTCCGAATTGGTAATGAAACTAATTGTGTAAACTAGATATGATCATAAGATCATAATGACCTAAACTGGTTGGTCTATATTATACTTAATTTACACCAGCACCAAATCATTAGCCTCATCAGTTCTTGGTTTTCCTTTCAAATGACTACCAAGTGTCATTCCGCACTCAAGCGTAGGTAATGCCTTGCATTTTAGTAGTAATTTTTCTTAATATTTCATGTTAAATCTAGGCTTATTTTGATAGTTTTACACTCTTTTAAGGCTTATTTGCTTAAAAGCTTCGGAGTCTTCACTTTTTCGTGCTTTTGTGGAATTTCAGGTAAAATCACCCATTTTCGACATCTTTTGAAGATTCTAATGCCATAGGGTGATTTCTTATACGAAGACGAAGCTACATGTCAAATTTGGGATCAAACGGAGTTAACTTGAAAAATACGGCCAGGTGAACCCCACGGGTTTCACCAGCATGTTCGCCAGCCAGCAGAAACCTCACAGAGAGCTTCACGACCGGGTGAACCCCACGGGGTTCACTTGTATTCCTTTAGGCCGAAACCACGCAGAGCAAAGCACAACCAGGTGAACCCGGCGGGGTTCACCCGTGCTTTCTTCTACCGAGAACTGCACAGAGGGAATCATGGCCAGGTGAACCCGCTGGGGTTCACCCGTGATTCTGACCCAGGCGACGACGAGTCCGAGTTCCACTCGGATTTTTAGCGATTTCTGACCCGTTTGAAGTCTGAATTTGGCAAGTAAGGACTCTATGAAAAGCTCTTTTGAAGGAGAGTTCAGAGGAGACAAAAGCCCCAATTTCCATGACTTAATCATCAAGTAATCATGCGATGAAGCGGCAAGGGCAGAAGAACACGGCGGAAAGAGGAGTTCGAGGCGATTTTCGGAGATCTGATCATCATAATGCTTCGATTCTTCAGGACTTGTTTCGGTTTATCTTCTCCTATCGCTTAGAAACTCTTCCTTGTGATTTTCCCATGTTAAAAGAGAGATTTTTGAGCATTTCAATGAGGATTATAGCGTAAACCCTATTTTGGGGCTTGGTTGAAGCCCGTTGACGATTCTTGATCGCGAAACATGTTTTAATTCTTTTATTTGGATTGCATTGTGAGCATATTTTACTTTGATGTGCTTATCTCTTGATTTTACCTTGGCTGAGTATTATCATGAGTTAGCCATTACGATTCATGCCGAGAGGAGGATCGTAAAGGTGAAATCTCTTAGTAAAACTTGCGAGACCTCGACACGAGAGTGCTTAGTCTTCGCTTGAGGGTTTCATAATCTTCCACTGAACTCATTGGGTTCGTCTAAAATGATCCACCACGAGAGTAGGAGATCGTCTTAGTTGAACACCGGGGTGTACACTCGAGAGAGGGCACCTTGTACCCTAAGGATAGATTCCTTATGCAAGATCATTAATCCAAATAACTGATATCTTTAAGCGCGATTAAGATCGTCATCGTGGTGGAAACTATAGCCCTGATATCTCTCTCATATTTACTCTCTACTGACGTAGTTGTGATTGCTTATTTTCGATTTTAGTTCTCAAAACCCTATTTCGATTTGCCTAGCTATTAAAACTTGGATTTTTCTGGTACTCAACCTTGTTCCCTGTGGGATTCGACATCTTTTATATTACTTCGACATAACCGTGCACTTGCGGGTCATGTCAAGTTTTTGGCACCGTTGCCAGAGAACAACGGTTGATATTAAGAATTGGTAGACTAGGTTTTAGTTTGTTTTTCTTTATTACACTGTTATTTTCTTTTTCTCTACTTGCCCGTTGTCTTAGAACTTTAAAATTTTGACTGGCCCTTTTATGCGAAGAAGTTCTAGGGCAGGTACATTCTTTGACATTGATCCAGAGATCGAACGCACCTTCAGGACAAGAAGGAAACAAAATCAGATTCAGAAGAAAGAAGTCATGAACCATCCAGGAGGAGAAAATCAGATGGAGCACATTCAGCTTGATGTGAACAATGACCGAGTACCACAACCAATGGGGAACAACTACAACAATAGGACATTGAAAGACTATTCCGCTCCCTACGCTCATAGTTTTCAATCAGGGGCTGTGAGGCCCGCTGTTGAGGCTAATAACTTTGAAATAAAACCTGCTCTTCTTTCTATGGTGCAACAAAACCAATTTGGTGGTTCTCCTCTTGAGGACCCCAACATGCACCTCTCTATTTTTTTGAAATATTGTGATATGCTGAAAATTAACGGTGTGTTTGCTAATGCTATCAGATTGCGATTGTTTTCCTTCTCTTTGAGGGATTGAGTCAGAGCTTCGCTGCACATGCTACCTTCTGCTTCAATAAGAACATGGGCAGAGCTTTCTCAAGCCTTTCTCTCCAAGTACTTTCCTCCATCCAAGACGTTTCAGTTGCGGAATTAGATAACGAGTTTCATGCAGAAGGATGGAGAATGCTTATACAAAGCTTGGGAGAGGTTTAAAGAGCTCCAAAGGATGTGTCCACATCATGGAATTGAGACTTGGGTCTTAATCCAAACGTTCTATAGTGGTTTGAATTACAACACAAGACTTACAGTGGACGCTGCAGCAGGAGGTGCCTTGATGAATAGGAGAGTTGAAGATGCAATGAACCTCCTTGAGGACATGGTGATCAACCATCACCAATGGACATCTGAGAGAGGTACTTCTACCAAGAAGTCAGGTAAGTATGACCTAGACTCTTTGACTGCTCTTACGGCTAAGGTGGATAATCTAACTAGAAAGATTGATTCTTGGTCTGTTAATTCAATGGATGTTAACGCTATTTCTTGTGAGGTCTGTGGAGTTGTAGGTCATGTAGGGGAAGATTGTCAGGCAGGAGACGAACAGATAGCTACAGTTCACTCTAAGCAATTGAATGCTGTTGGAAATTTTAATCCCAACAAAAATCCATACTCCAGCACATTCAATCTAGGATGGCGCAACCACCCAAATTTCTCGTACCGAACAACTCAACCAATGAAGCCTGGACAAGTTCCACCACAGCAAGCCCCGCCCCCACAAGGAAATTTCAGGCAGCCCTAATAGAACAATTTCAGACCACTAGGATTTCAGGCTAGGAACTACAATGCGCCACCACCACAGTCAAGGCAGAACAATGATTCATAGTTGAGCAAGCAACTTGAAGGACTGACAGACATGATGAAACTTATGATGACAAGAATTGACTACCTGGAGACACATAATAAGATGCTGGAGAGTTAGCTAGCCTAGCAAGGTAGCTCATCTTCCAGAGCACTAGGCAAGCTACCATCCCAGCCAGAAGTAAACCCGAGGGAGCATTGCAATGCAATTTCCACTCGGAGCGGCAAACAACTTGAGGATCCAAAGATGCCGACCGATGACAGAATAGATGAGTTGGCTACCGAACCTGTGGTACCACAGTTAGATGCAACACCAGTGGCACCTGAACCAGCTGAAGAGGAGCGGCCCTATGTGGGACCGCCCGCATATAAGCCATCGATTCCTTTTCCACAGAGGCTTGTCAAGGCTAAATTGGACAAGCAATTCGATAAGTTTTTAGAAGTATTAAAAAAACTTTATATTAACATCCCTTTCATTGATGCTCTTTCGCAGATGCCAACTTATGCAAAATTCCTGAAAGACATCTTATCAAACAAGAGGAAGCTATAGGATCAAGGGACCGTTGCACTTACTGAGGAGTGCAGCGCCAACATTCAGAATAAGCTCCCTCAGAAGCTTAAGGACCCAGGCAGTTTCTCAATACCCTGCCAGATTGGGGAGATGTCCTTTCAGAGAGCTCTGTGTGATCTAGGAGCAAGCGTTAGCCTAATGCCATTGTCACTTTGTAAAGGGCTAGACTTAGGGGATTTACAACCAACTAACATTTCTATACAGCTTGCAGACATATCAGTGCATCAACCAGTTGGTAGTTTAGAGGACGTACCTATTAAAATAGGAGATTATTTTATTCCTACTGACTTTATTATTTTGGAGATTGATGAGGATGACAGGCTCCCTATCATTCTAGGGAGACCTTTTCTTGCTACTGCAGGCGCTGTCATGGATGTCAAGCATGGGAAACTGTCCTTGAACATCTGTGACAATGTTATTCAATTTGATCTAACTGACACCTTGAAAAAACTTTCTCTTGCAGGTACATGCTGCAGCGTAGACATTATGGAAAAAGCCATGCAGCATGCTGAGCCCAACAAAAAGAAGTGGACCCCTTGGAACTTAACCTGATAAACTGTATCAAGAACGCTAGTAGAAATGAGAATGCCAAGATCTATAAAGGACGCACAAAGTTCTGGCATGACAAGCGCATAGTGAAGAAAGAATTTCATGAAGGGGATAAAGTACTTCTGTTCAATTCAAGACTTCGGCTAATTTTAGTAAAGCTCCGTATGAGATGGTCCAGTCCTTTTACAGTTCAGAAAGTTCAACCATATGGTGCCATCACAATTTGGACAGAACAAACTGGAAGTTTCACAGTTGACGGGCACCGTCTCAAGCACTACTACGAAGATGAGCGGGTTGAAAGAGAGAAAGTTCTTGCTCTTTCGGACCGCACAAATTTGCAACTCTAAAAACTCTCATGGTTGAGCTACCGACCTTAAACTAGCGCTCTTGGGAGGCAACCCAAGTTTTTGATTGCTTTTTAGTTTTCATTCATTGATTTGGACGTTGTTTTACACTATCAATTTATTTTTCATTTAATTTTTGGTTTTCTAGAGGATTGTTACTAATTTGATGTCTCTTTATGTTGTAGGAGGAAGATGTAGCGCATGAGAATTTTTTCAGATTTTTTCAGGATTTGTCGAATTGATCAGTGCACATCACGGCCTAGTGAACCCCATGGGGTTCACCCGTGAAGTGCACTGTACCAGCGCGTCTGGAATTGTGATTAGTGTGTTTCACGGGTAGGTGAACCCCGGGCGGGTTCACCAGTATTTTTGTCTGTACAGGAACCCTCTAGTGAACTTCATAGGCAGGTGAACCCCATGGGGTTCACCATCTTTTCTGAACACCATACGACTTCCAGAACACTTCACGGGCTGGTGAACCTCAGCGGGTTCCCCCGTGCTTCTGTAGCTACAGCCCTAGACTAGTAAACTTCACAGCCAGGTGAACCTGGGCGGGTTCACCCGTATTTCATCACGCTTTCACCCGAAATTAGGACACCGTGCACGAGTTCTGCCGCCGCCACCCGATCTCACCGACTTCTCCGCCGATCACGCCGCCAGATAACCCTATCCATCTGCGAAGGAAGTTCTCAAGGTTTTGATCCAGGTTTCCCCTTTGTTCAGACGTATTTCCTCTTCAATCGATTCCAGATTCTGGACTTCTGTGTCACCTGCTCTCCGAGTTCCTTTTTCAGCTGATCCGCCGCCGCCTTCATGTTTCCTCGTACTTCCGGCCGGATCTTCTCAACTCCAAGTTCGCTTGCCACTTCCTACCTTCTCTAGCCACCATGCCTCCGCGAACAAAGGCCATGGCTTCCAAGAGGACCGCGCGATCGACGCAAACCTTCTCCGACTCGTCCGCCACCGATGACGACGAGTATGAGCCATCGTAGACTCCTGCATCCTTCCGGCCATCTGCAACCACACCAGGTTCTTCATCGTCGCATCATAGACGCACACCTACCAGCCGACCTCAGCCCTACGTCTCTCCCCCGAATGAGTTCGGGATCATCTTTCGCAACGCCGGGCAAGAGGAGCGTTATCAGACGCTGCGTCAAAGCCGAGTGCTCAACACGAGATACCTTGACAGAGGCACGTTGCAGATGCTTGGGCTAAGAGAAGACGTTGACATGATGTATGCAATAGTTGGGTGGGAACAATTCCAGCACTTATTCTCTCCCACTTACGTTGGCGTCACACTGGAGTTTCTGAGTTCCTTGGATGTGAAAGCAGATCCGATACTTGAGGATGACCCAGGCCGCCTGACCTTCCGTCTTGGTAACATCGAACACACGCTTACTCTTTCACAGTTGCGCAGCATTTATGGTTTTCCTGAACTAGGTGTATGTAAGGTCCCTACCGAGTTCAGTGAGCAGGGCTTCTGGAGCGCAATTACCAATGAACATGGTTCGACAAGTATGTCCACCGCGTGTTGGCCCATACCCTCTGGGTACTATTTGGCAAAACAGTTCAGCCGCGTCGCCCGTTCTTTGAAGGGGCCGATTGTGATTGGCGGTTTGATCACCCCTTTAGCAGTTTCCTTGGGTGTCATTCCATACGGCACATTAGAGGCTACCGGCAACAACAGGCTTGAGATCGAGTCCTGTATTGCCATGAAGCTGATTATTCGCAAAGGAGACTCTTATTATATGACATTCAAAGGGAGCCCATTTTGCCTGCCCTTACCGAACCCAGAGTGCACCACTGTGCATGTGCGAGGGAACTGGCGTATCTAGCCGACTGAAGATCCACAGCCTGACCCCGTTGACAGTGCACCACCTGCACTGGGCTCATTTTCCTTTGGTGGCACTTCACGCTCTGACTCTATGATGTCTGTATTGCAAGAGATTAGAGAGGAGCAACTTCACCAGCGTGAAGTTATAGACCATATGGATACCACCATCTCCTACATTCAGCAGGACTATTCTACTCGATGGGAGTCTATGGAGGCACACATGCGAAGACAACACAAAATGATGGGATCGGTGTGGGAGAAGCTAACTGCTATGGATGAGCACCTCGCCTTCATCAATGAGGAGAACATGGCTCACATGGACATCTCTTCTGATGAGGGGGTCGAGCCTGACCATAGCGCACGCGGGAAGAGCAAAAGCTCCCGGGCTTCTGGCTCTCGCTTGCGCAAGCAAAGGTAGCTTGCCATTAGCATCATCATCCATTCCTCTCACATCATGGTATTGCATAGAGGACTATGCAAACTTTTAGAGTGGGTGAGCTTTCTTTACTCTGGTTCCTTCTTTCTTTCTTCATGTGGCTACGACTTGCTGTGTTTTGGATTGATACTTTTATTCTGTGATGGATATTATGTGGCATTGTATCTTATATGCCATTATATTCGTGGGCCTGGTCCACATCTTCAGGCCCCACCTTGTGACTGTATGACATTACTTTCTTACTTGTGTCCGTACTCTGTTATGATGATTATGTTTTTTATATATGCTGTGTGAAATTTTTCCATGAGTTTGCATGTGTATGAATTGTCCTATGATAGTTATTTCAAAATGTTGAGTTGAATGCATAATTGGTTAGGAATAATCAAAGATTGTTGATAATACCTCCTTGTTAGAAATCCTTTTTGATCATGTCCATTTATTCTATGATTTTGAAATGTTGTGATTTGGATTGGTTTGAGTTGTTAATTAGTGGGTCAAACATTTCTATGATTGTTTAATCAACTCAAGCTTGCAACTTACATGAGAATCGTATTGAGATACATATTCACTTAGTTATTCTTTTAATTCATTTCAGTTGTTGGGGAGACACTGCATTTGTTAGAAAGGATATGCTATCAACTGCTGAGCATGAAATAAAAAAAATAAAATAAAATAAAAAATAAAAATAAAAATAAATATCGCTCAGCCTTAGATTCCTCTACTTGGCACTGCAAAAAATTTGCAGTGGTACCGAAGAACATGAGTTGAAATCTAAGATATGTGAAATGAAAACAATAAAAAGAGACTCCTCTACTTGGCATTGCAAAAAATTGGCAATGGTACCTAAGGTTATGAGTTGAAGTCTATTGCAATAATTAGTGTATCATACCTTGATGAAACATTTGAGTTAACCCCAATGATTTGACTAGGAAGGATTTGAATTGCATGAGTGTTGTGTGTAGGCTTGATTGAATCCTATGTTTGCTGCTTACTAGGTTGTTTGACATCTAGTTATTGTGGGACCAAACTGTTGAACACTTAAAACAACTATTTACTTGATTTCTCCTGATTAGATCTTGGATTGCTATTGAATGTTTTTCTAACTTGGATGTATATCTCGACACAAAAGATTGCTCTTATACCTATCTTGTATTTCATCTTATTTTATTGCTTGAGGAAAAGCAAAGATTTAAGTCTGGAGTATTTTGATGCCTTGCATTTTAGTAAGAATTTTCCTTTATATTTCATGTTAAATCTAGGCTTATTTTGATAGTTTTACACTCTTTTAAGGCTTATTCACTTAAAAGCTTCGGAGTCTTCACTTTTTCGTGCTTTTGTGGAATTTCAGGCAAAATCACCCATTTTCGACATCTTTTGAAGATTCTAAGGCCATAGGATATAAAAGGAGAATGTAGAGGATATAAAAGCCCCAATTTCCATGACCTAATCATCGAGTAATCATGCGACGAAGCGGCGAGGGCGGAAGAACACAGCGGAAAGAGGAGTTCGAGCCGATTTATGGAGATCTGATCATCAGAACGCTTCGATTCTTTAGGACTTGTTTCGGTTTATCTTCTCCTATCCCTTCCTTGTGATTTTCCCATGTTAAAAGAGAGATTTTTGAGTGTTTCAATGAGGATTGTAGTGTAAACCCTATTTCGGGGCTTGGTTGAAGCCCGTTGACGATTCTTGATCGCGAAACATATTTTAATTCTTTTATTTGGATTGCATTATGAGCATATTTTACTTTGATGTGCTTATCTCTTGATTTTACCATGGCCGAGTATTACTATGTGTTAGCAATTAAAATTCATGCCGAGAGGAGGATCGTAAAGGTGGAATCTCTTAGTAAAACTTGCAAGACCTCAACACGAGAGTGCTTGGTCTTCGCTCGAGGGTTTCATAATCTTCCACGGAACTCATTGGGTTCGTCTAAAATGATCCACCGTGAGAATAGGAGATTGTCTTAGTTGAACACCGAGGTGTACACTCGAGAGAGGGCACCTTGTACCCTAGGGATAGATTCCTTTTGCAAGATCATTAATCCAAATAACTGATATCTTTAAGCGCGATTAAGATCATCATCGTGGTGGAAACTGTAGCCTTGATATCTCTCTCATATTTACTCTCTACCGATGTAGTTGTGATTGCTTGTTTTCGATTTTAGTTCTCAAAACCCTGTTTCGATTTGCCTAGCTATTAAAATTTATATTTTCTAGTACTCAACCTTGTTCCCTGTGGAATTTGACAACTTTTATATTACTTTGACATAACCGTGCACTTGCGGGTCGTGTCAGTTGGTTAACTAATATCAACAATCATAAAATTGTCACTTTAATTGACATCAATTCCACATGACTTACTCTATGGGATGTGCCGAACAATAGATCACATTGATACTCAAATACTTATTCTTTGTCTATGTTCATTTAACATGTTCTTAACATGTTCAAATACTTCTTCTTGTGATTCTCATTGTTTGTGTTGGTTCTCATAAGAGGGGCGAAACCCTAAAGCATGCGCAAACATAAAATTGCATGGGCGGAATCTAGGGTTTCCTAGGATCGCATGGCATGAATAATATAATCAACTACCGAATGCTTGTATAGAAGTAAAAGATCCATACCATTGCCATCGTTTGGATGGTGTCTTGGAAGGAGAGAGCGAAAGGGATCTCCTCCAAAGGTGGCGCACACAAATGATGTCGCCTACTTTCTTGGTGCTCCGTGTGCTAGCAAGGTTCCAAGAAGTCTTGATCGAATGAAAAAGGGATGAGAGAGTGAATCCTTGCTTGGCGATTTCTCCTTCCTTGTCGTCAACTCCACCAACACTTCAAAAATTCAGAGACACGAGAGAGAGGAGCGACAATAGGCGTCAGGGAGAAAAACGTGAGGCATGGTCACGTTTAGAGAGATGCTTTCTAAAAATAGAAAGCCTCAACGTTCATGCGCTCATGCGACTATGGGTTTGCCCAAAGCGCATTTTTCTCATCACTTGAACCATGCGCTCATGTAATGAGCCAATTCAAATCGAGTTGGTTCGGTTCAAGAAACCAAACAAGCCAAGCAACTAGTCCAGATCATAATAAACCCATAAGGCTTAAGATCTGACCGTTGATCTCTTGATGCTCCTGATCTCACTGATCTAGCATCTATTCTCTCGATCGAAGCTTACCGATCTCAAGCCCTAACCAATCAAACATGATCAGACCAGATCTCACTTACAATCAGAGTTCAAATCCCTTTAAACTGAACCCAAACAATTCAGTCCACACGATCTGACTTAAGTAAGCCATATCATCAAATTGTGCGACCCTAAGGGTTTCCTTTAAATGTCGGTAACGATAACTTACGTTATCACGATCAGTGAGGGGTATCTAGCAACACATCACTGTCTCCCGATATAAAGGAAAGAGTCTTCCAAGACTACACCCAAACTACAGCACAAGTGTGAATCCAATTCACAAGGCATACATGTATCCTTTGCCACTGGATGTTCTTATTGGACAAGCGTGTCAAGCTTGTAGCTCCAATATGATGAGCATGATTAGATCAGATGAACATAGTCACCTGGGTATGGCCATACACTATTCTCAATCATCTCATTCAGGGGGGCCCCTTTAGAACATCTCACTCCTTAAACAAGGAGACGGCAATCCTTTATCTATCACTAGTGCCCTAACCTGATTCAAGCTCACCATCCAAGATAGTCTATAATCATTATGTTT
This sequence comes from Costus lasius, assembly GCA_027563935.2. NCBI lineage: Eukaryota > Viridiplantae > Streptophyta > Magnoliopsida > Zingiberales > Costaceae > Costus > Costus lasius. Next base: position 57,907,243 of record CM050447.1, read on the forward strand.
CAAATGATATTGAACTAACTCAAAACAATGACAATCATCATTTAGAAACACAAGTGATCTCAAGTCAGAGGACATGTGCCACTTGTCGCATTCAAGGATTATTCACATTGTGACAGACAATTGAATATCCTAGTAGGGTCTGTCCAGTACATCCAATGTACCCATGAGTCTACATCTTATTCCATGCTCGAAGCATCCTATAAGATTAGAGCACATATTAGTCTCAATCATATCAAGGCTGTCTCATGTTCACCAAGATATATCGACTAAGGACTTAACTGCATGTCAGCCTAGCTGAACAGCTGTGAGACACTATTCAGAAGTACACTTATTGCAGCAGACAATGTAACATCCTGAATAACAACCATGCCTTTATAAACATAAGAGTTTATTACATGATACTATTACAATCCCAAGGCCTCAAACATTAGCCTTAAGGGCATACCCCAACAATCTCCCACTTGCACTTAATCTAATGGTTGAGAAATCTCAAACCCATATTATTACAGTGCTTCTCATGCTTCTGCTGCGCCAGAGGCTTAGTAAGCGGGTCTGCCAGATTGTCATCTGTATGTACCTTGCAGACTTTGATCTCACCACGATCTATGATCTCCCTGATCAAGTGAAACCGTCTCTATATGTGCTTGGACTTCTGGTGCGACCGTGGTTCCTTTGCTTGTGCGATTGCTCCAGTGTTATCACAGAAGATAACCAAAGGATCTGCACACGAAGGAACGACACCAAGTTCTCTCACGAACTTACGAATCCACACTGCCTCCTTAGATGCTTCCGAGGCTGCAACATACTCGGCTTCTGTTGTGGAATCAGCAATAGTTGACTGTTTGAAACTCTTCCACACCACTGCTCCTCCATTCAAGCTAAAAACATAGCCTGATTGCGATCGGAAATCATCCTGGTCAGACTGGAATGAAGCGTCAGTATATCCTTCAATACTGAGTTCTTCCTGACCACCATATATCAAGAACATATCTTTGGTCCTCCGCAGATATTTTAAGATGTTCTTGACTGCAATCCAGTGCGCCATACCTGGATTACTTTGGAATCGATTGGTCACGCTTAAACCGTAAGCGACGTCTGGGCGAGTACACAACATCGCATACATAATGGATCCAATAGCCGAAGCATAAGGCGTATTGTCCATTTCATCTTTCTAAGTCTGTGTTTGTGGACACTGACTCTTCGAAAGATTCAGACCATGTCTGACTGGAAGATATCCTCTTTTAGAATTCTCTAAATGAAATCTCTCCAGGACTTTATCAATGTAAGTACTCTGGCACAGCCCGAGAAGCCTCTTAGATCTATCTCTGTAGATCTTCACACCTAGTACATAGGCTGCTTCTCCAAGATCTTTCATCTGGAAACATTTCCTTAACCATGCCTTAACCGCATGCATTTCAGGAATGTCATTTCCAATGATCAAGATATCATCGACGTAGAGGACTAGGAAAGTAATCACGCTCCCACTAAACCTCTTATATACACACGGGTCATCCTCGTTCTTGATGAAACCAAATTCACTGACTGATTCATCAAAACGAATATTCCAGCTTCTCGATGCTTGTTTAAGTCCATAAATAGACTTCTTTAATTTGCATATTTTATGACGATCTGATGGATTAGTGAAACCTTCAGGTTGTGTCATATACACATCCTCATCCAGATTTCCATTAAGGAAAGCTGTCTTCACATCCATTTGCCAGATCTCATAATCATAATATGCAGCTATCGCGAAAAGAATCCGAATAGACTTAAACATGGTTACAGGTGAGAAAGTTTCATCATAATCTATCCCGTAGATTTGTTTGAAACCTTTCGCAACTAGCCTGCCTTTATAGGTAACCACGTTACCATCCATGTCAATCTTCTTCTTGAAGATCCATTTACAGCCTATAGGGATAACTCCCGGAGGCGGATCAACCAAATCCCAAACTTGGTTATCTGACATGGAGTCCATCTCGGCGCGCATAGCTTCAAGCCATCTCGCTGACTCCGGTCCACTGACCGCATCCGCATAAGTGAGGGGTTCATCATTATCAATGATGTAGACTCCGTCATAGCGCTCAGGCTGTCGACGGATCCTTCCCGATCTTCGCGGTTCCCGTGATATCTGAGCCTCAGGTTGTACAGTAACCTGTTCTACCGGCTCAGGCTCATCCAACTGTGCTTGACTACTTTGTCCTACCTCTGGATTCTCATCCAGCTTTATTTCTCTCCCACTGGCCTCTTGCAGAAGAAACTCCTTCTCAAGAAATATGGCCGTCCGAGCAACAAATACCTTGTTCTCCTTGGGATCGAAGAAATAATAACCCTTAGTTTCCTTAGGGTAACCGACAAAGATACATTTTTCAGATCTGCTCTCTAGTTTCCCAGAGGCGAGCTTTTTGACATAAGCCTCGCAGCCCCAGATCCTGATAAATGTCAAGCTCGGCTGTTTCCCATACCATAACTCATATGGCGTCTTTGAAACTGCCTTGGATGGCACTCGGTTTAGTACCTTTGCTGCTGTCTCCAGTGCAAATCCCCAAAAGGAGTAAGGTAGAGTAGCCTGACTCATCATAGAACGAACCATATCAAGTAACGTTCTATTTCTCCTCTCGGACACACCATTCCATTGCGGTGTTCCTGGCGGAGTGAGCTGTGAGATAATCCCACACTCCTTCAGATAGTCAGTAAACTCTCGACTTAGGTATTCTCCACCTCGATCAGAACGAAGTGCCTTGATATTTCGACCTAGCTGATTTTGTACTTCATTCTTGAACTCTTTGAACTTGTCAAAAGATTCACTTTTATGTCTCATTAAATATACATACCCATACCTACTGAAATCATCAGTAAAGGTAATGAAGTACTGATAGCCACCTCTGGCATGTTTACTAAAGGGCCCACACACATCACTGTGTATAAGGTCAAGTAAACCTGAAGCCCTTTGACCTTTATGAGGAAAAGGCGACTTCGTCATTTTACCCATTAGACAAGCTTTGCATGTATCAATCTCCTCATAGGAGAATGATCCCAGCAGTCCATGATCATGCAACCGCTTAATGCGTTTCTTGTTAATATGGCCTAAACGACTATGCCATAGCAAGGTGCTGTCATCAGCATATTTGGCTTTCTTATTATCAATATTTTGTATAGAACATTCCATGTCCAACATGAATAACCCATTGTTAATTGAACCAGTAGCATAAACAATATTATCAAAAGATAACACACACTTTGAAATATTGCATTCAAAGGAAAATCCCTTCCTGACAAGAGCAGGAATGGAGATAATATTCTTAGTAATGCTGGGAACAAAGTAACAACTGTTTAGTTCTAATACAAGTCCAGATGGTAATGAGATGTAATAGTCTCCTACAGCAACAGCAGCAACCCGTGCCCCGTTTCCAACTCGTAGGTCCACCTCATGCTGTCCCACCTGTCTTCTTCTCTTGAGTTCCTGTACATTTGAACAAATGTGAACTCCACATGCAGTGTCCAACACCCATGAAATAGAAGAAGATGAAACCATGACTTCCGTCACGTATATACCTGAGCCAGAAGCGATGCTTCCCCTCTTATCTCCTTGGAGCGCTTTACAGTCCTTTTTCCAGTGACCCAGCTGGCCACAGTGGAAACATCTGTATTCCTTTGACCGCTTAACTTTTTGCTTCAGAGCCTTGCTGTAACTCTTGACAGGGGCCTTGCCCTTCTTCCCCTTCTTCTTGTTCCTTGAAGGAACCATTAAGACAGAGGTCGAAGGCTTTCCCTTCAGAGTCTCCTCAGTAGTCAAGAGCATATTCAGCAGCTCTGCCGGAGTACAATCGATTTTGTTCATATTAAAGTTAATAATGAACGCATCGAAAGAGGGCGGGAGAGACTGCAGAATAATGTCTACAGCAAGCTCCTGGTTGATGGTATGCCCCAGTTTCTCTAGAGCCTCCTTGTGCCCAATCATCTTGAGCACGTGAGCTCCCACTGGGCTCCCTTCAGCCAGTTTGCTCTGAAAGAACAGCTTTGTCAGATTATAGCGTTCTGTCCTCGCCTGTGCAGCAAACAGCATTTTGAGGTTTGCTATCATGTCTATTGCAGACATATCCTCATGCTAACGCTGCAGCGGTGACGTCATAGACGCTAGCATCAGGCAAGCGACATCAATGCTATCATTGACGTGCTTTTCATAAGCTTCCCGAACCGCCCTAGCGGCGTTCGGAGCGGGCTGAGGCGGTATTGCCGTCTCGAGGACATACAGTTTCCTCTCTGCTTTAAGAACAATCTTAAGGTGTCCGAACCAGTCTGAGAAGTTCGGCCCAACAAACTTCTCCCTTTCCAGTAGGGATCGCACATTGAAGCTCATGGTGTTCGTTGCTGCAGGAATCTACAACAATGCAAGAACAGCAAGGTCAGTATCAATGTTAAGAATCAATCAGGACTTAAGAATGATTCCTTTTTCTCACTATTTTATCTGGCTGAAAAATCCAGCAAAATAGCCCAAAAGAGTAGAACTCTTTTAGTGAGATGGGATCCAGATTTCATACTTGGTCTCCGCGTCCCGCTCAGGCGAGATAAGATGCACAGAGAGTACAAGCACTAATCTCTGGTAGGCTGTCCCAGCCAATCGCCAACCCGTGCGATTCCCCTTCATCTGGGCAATCCAGCAGACTGTGCCAACTGAGTTGGTACAACACAGTCTCTGACCCCACAGATGGCTGCTTCCATGTGCTACCATATGCGCCACACATGTAGCCTACATGGTCAAGCTGACCCGACCTACTCCCTGGACCACCACGTGCTATGCTGAGCAACGAGAAGCGATAAATCCCTTCTCTGTAACACGCAGGTGTAATCCCGCACCGTCTGAAGATAGATGGACGTGCCCACTGAGTGGGTACAACACGGCTCCAACGATAGTCAGAACAGTGAGGTTTCGCGTCAGAAGGCTTACGAGCTTGATATTTTAGCGTTGGATTTTAACGGTCTTTTATCTTCTTAACTATCATGCAATTCCTATGGTGATAGCAGAAGATAAACTCATGCAATTCTAATTATAAAAGCAATAAATAGAAAGCATGCTGATCTTATGTGGTAAAAGCCCATTAAGCCTAAGTAAGACCTTAATTAACTTAAGTCTTCACTTGCTTTTCTTCATGGGACTTTTGCTGCTCATCTGGCCCAACCTAGGGCCCAAGCGCCATCTGCAGCTCAGGTGCGCCCACCAGGTAAATGCGCCTGGTCCCAGAGTCGAACCCTGGACCTCCCACCTGGTCAAGCCTCTGCTGCAAGCGCCTTTGCCAAGTGTGCTCTGTGCTCTTGTCTGACTAATTTACAAATTAATCTATCTAGACAAGATTGACTCGCAGGTCAATTACATTTTATAAATTAATCAAACTGTGATTCGCAGATCACAAAAATAAGAATTAATTTACAGTAAAATTCCAGGCACGCAGGCCCCAGCACAGCACACATTAAACATGGGCAGCCCACATAAGATTAAATAAACAAGCAAATGGCATCAATCATCATGTGATCCAATCATGAAAAATAAAATTTTGAAAAACCCCATTGAGATCAATTTTATTTTTCCTTATGTGCCCTACTACCTTACAACGGTCCATTACCAGGGATCCACTCATCCGACCTAGTCAGATCCACTGCCCTTACATGCACCAAGTCCTAACTGACTTGAGTCGACCAAAAGGTCAACAATGCATGCGCCAAGGGCTGAACGACCACAATGAGGTCTGGCAAGCGGGTGTGACCCTGGGCCTAACTCATGTGCGTTCATAGGTTGTCTCAATCAGACATCGCTACACGCCTGTCTGCAGTCGACCTATAGCCATCTCGTGCTTGCGCACAGATGCTATCTGGTCGACCCATCAAGGCTGTCAGATGGTCTGATCAGACTGTCTGGATCTAACTTAGGGGATGACTTCAACCCTAATAACCCGTCTAAGGGTTTAAAGCAGGGCCTTAGATCTAGTGTCAGTCGCGCAAGTTATATAGATTTTTGATAAAACCATAGTTGCGCCAACAAGCATGCGCCAAGAAAAACAAAAACAAGTTTCAGAATGAAACAAGTTAACATGTATTTTCACATGTTGTAATCCTAGATCTAAACATGTCAAACATGGATCACAAAAACATGTAGCAATCATATAAATCATGGAGCAACCTGCTCTGATACCAATTGTTGGTTCCCATAAGAGGGGCGAAACCCTAAAGCATGCGCAAACATAAAATTGCATGGGCGGAATCTAGGGTTTCCTAGGATCGCATGGCATGAATAATATAATCAACTACCGAATGCTTGTATAGAAGTAAAAGATCCATACCATTGCCATCGCTTGGATGGTGTCTTGGAAGGAGAGAGCGAAAGGGATCTCCTCCAAAGGTGGCGCACACAAATGATGTCGCCTACTTTCTTGGTGCTCCTTGTGCTAGCAAGGTTCCAAGAAGTCTTGATCGAATGAAAAAGGGATGAGAGAGTGAATCCTTGCTTGGCGATTTCTCCTTCCTTGTCGTCAACTCCACCAACACTTCAAAAATTCAGAGACACGAGAGAGAGGAGCGACAATAGGCGTCAGGGAGAAAAACGTGAGGCATGGTCACGTTTAGAGACATGCTTTCTAAAAATAGAAAGCCTCAACGTTCATGCGCTCATGCGACTATGGGTTTGCCCAAAGCGCATTTTTCTCATCACTTGAACCATGCGCTCATGTAATGAGCCAATTCAAATCGAGTTGGTTCGGTTCAAGAAACCAAACAAGCCAAGCAACTAGTCCAGATCATAATAAACCCATAAGGCTTAAGATCTGACCGTTGATCTCTTGATGCTCCTGATCTCACTGATCTAGCATCTATTCTCTCGATCGAAGCTTACCGATCTCAAGCCCTAACCAATCAAACATGATCAGACCAGATCTCACTTACAATCAGAGTTCAAATCCCTTTAAACTGAACCCAAACAATTCAGTCCACACGATCTGACTTAAGTAAGCCATATCATCAAATTGTGCGACCCTAAGGGTTTCCTTTAAATGTCGGTAACGATAACTTACGTTATCACGATCAGTGAGGGGTATCTAGCAACACATCACCGTCTCCCGATATAAAGGAAAGAGTCTTCCAAGACTACACCCAAACTACAGCACAAGTGTGAATCCAATTCACAAGGCATACATGTATCCTTTGCCACTGGATGTTCTTATTGGACAAGCGTGTCAAGCTTGTAGCTCCAATATGATGAGCATGATTAGATCAGATGAACATAGTCACCTGGGTATGGCCATACACTATTCTCAATCATCTCATTCAGGGGGGCCCCTTTAGAACATCTCACTCCTTAAACAAGGAGACGGCAATCCTTTATCTATCACTAGTGCCCTAACCTGATTCAAGCTCACCATCCAAGATAGTCTATAATCATTATGTTTCAAATGATATTGAACTAACTCAAAACAATGACAATCATCATTTAGAAACACAAGTGATCTCAAGTCAGAGGACATGTGCCACTTGTCGCATTCAAGGATTATTCACATTGTGACAGACAATTGAATATCCTAGTAGGGTCTGTCCAGTACATCCAATGTACCCATGAGTCTACATCTTATTCCATGCTCGAAGCATCCTATAAGATTAGAGCACATATTAGTCTCAATCATATCAAGGCTGTCTCATGTTCACCAAGATATATCGACTAAGGACTTAACTGCATGTCAGCCTAGCTGAACAGCTGTGAGACACTATTCAGAAGTACACTTATTGCAGCAGACAATGTAACATCCTGAATAACAACCATGCCTTTATAAACATAAGAGTTTATTACATGATACTGTTACAATCCCAAGGCCTCAAACATTAGCCTTAAGGGCATACCCCAACAGTTTGTTCCACTTCATCTCCACCTTGACCACGAGCACACGACAATGGCCTAAGCAAAAACTTTATCTTACTTTGATATATTAATAATGATTCACCTAATTCATGGAAAAAGTGGTTGATATCAAATAGATTCTATTGGTAATTGCATCATCGATCTACTTGAGATCCTTGTGATAACTCTTATTGTAATGCATGAGAGATGTCGGACTCTTCACAGTTTTAATATAATTATAGCTAATATTGCTTATTTAAATTTCTCTATCACAGTTCTGTTACATGTCATTATATTTCAACAAATTGCGAACAAAAAGAGCTAGCTCTTGTTTATGTTGAAAGTATTTTACAAGGATAAGTGCATATTCAAATTTAATTTAATTTTATTTATCATTTCTAATAAATTATAGGAAAATGTATACCAACAAGTGTAATTATTTTAAAGAATCAAACAAAAGTCATTAAAGAAATTTCAAACCTTATTTCTCTTTCTAGTGTTTTTTTAAAGGAAAACTTGCTCTCCCATGAGTTTAATCTCTCATTAGAAGCATTCATAAGATTATGCATATGTTTGGGATATTCTTGTCATTTTTTTATTTTATTATCAAATTTGATACAAAATATATAAATGAGAAATGTCATGTGCTTTATAATCTCATATGCTCTTGCTTGACAGATTTGATCTTCAGAAAGTATGTTCCATTCAATGAAATGGCTTCTTCTTTGCATGGATCCTTGGAGGTGAAATAAGATTATATTTTTTGTTTTGCTAAACCTATTCCCTAATATAATTAATCATGTCTGGTGTTGACGATAAAATTTTGTGGGATAGATCCTCTGTTTTTAGGCACCATTATGTGGCAATAAGTGTCTCTTGTAGCATGAGAAGGGTGGTTGATGTAGAACCAATTTGAAATTACCAAACCAATTTCTAGCATTTTATTTTTGTATATGCAACACTGATTCATGTTTGTTTGTTTGCTTCCAAAGAGAAGACTATAGGTAGATATCGATGATGCATGACTAACTATACTTTATCTTAGCTGATACATGACTAATGGATTTTGTTAGCACACTTGTATTGGTTGGCCTAATAATGAGGTCACACAATAATTATATTGAATTTGATTTGAAATCATCCTCGAAGAAGCATTGAGACTCGAAGCATAGATAACAACACAAGAGCTTCATCTTTGTGGCTCTACTAATGAGCATAGGCATGCTTCGATGTATGTTGGTTGAATTTTTTTACTACTGTTAGCTACACACTAGTTGTTTAGAGTATATGAATCTAGTTGTTTGTACAAGATACAACTTTCCTCTTCTAAGGCCTTGGTGTATTTTGTGACATTTAGGTAATCACCAAAAGGATGTTGTTTGATTCATGTGCAAATGATGATCATTATTGAATATTCTACTATCATTTTTATGTTGTTTGATTCATATGCAAATGATGATCATTACTCAATATTCTCCTATAATTTTGTGATGAGGTTGCCAGTTAATAATGATTAGAGAGAATTAAGAGATTGTTAGTGTTTATTAGAAATTAAAGGGTTTTTCCCATTTGTATTTAGATTATGCTCGGTGAAGATCAATAGAACACCGTTGTTGTTGACATTGAAAATAAAATATTCAAGTAGATTTAGATCCTTGTTATTTAGATAAGGCAACTGTAAACTCATGGTGAAACAATTTGCTAAAAAAAAATATAGTCTCGTTAAATTATTACCTAATCTATGAATTATTGGTGGCATCAATGTTAAATTTTTACATAGATATTAGGCAAGATTATGTGTAAATCATAGTCTTTCCCTAATAGTGATACAACACGGAAGCCTATGGGGATATTGCATGTGAATGTTGCTTAGGCATTTCATCTTGTCAAGTTGGATTTTCTTATTAAATTTGATCCCTATCTTTTCCTCGGCTTCACCATAGAGAGATTGTCTTAAAAATGACCCCAAATAAAACCCCATTTATTTAGCCTCTAGTAATTAAAAATACCCTCTAGTTCTTACATCAGAAGCTATTCTTACAAGATGAGAAATACATGAGATTGATTGTCAAACTAAACTTTTAGATGAGATTTGAATTATCTAAAGAGAGATTCACTTTCTAACTTGTCAATTCAATAGGATAATGATAATCTAAATTCTCATAATCGCAAATAGGGTAGCAAATCATGCTAGATATACAAGTTCCTATAAATTCTAATTTGAAAATTGACCTCAACACTTGGCCAAAATTTTGTATGTGGATGTGAAATAAATAATTTTCTTTAGTATAGGAAGAGGGACAACATCAACTAAGATCTTTACCTTAATATTGTGTTTAGTAGGAAGGATAGAAAATTAGAAGGAAAGGAAATAAGAAGGAAGGGAAAGTAAAAAAAAATTTCCCTCCTTGAGTTTGTTGGGGTCACTTTTGGTCATGTTTAATATGTTTGACATTTTCAAATTCACCATATAAAAATAAGGTTTTTTTTTGTTTAATAGGTTTTGGCTTCCAATGATCACATGCACTCATTGTTAATTTCCCCTAAAATCAGGGCACCTTTGATTGAGATATCTATGTTATGAAATAAAATAAAATGGATGAACAAAATGATTCATTAAATATTAAAACAAAGATACAAGATGAGCTCAGAAAGAAAAAAATGACAAAGTGAAAAAGTCTTCGTCAACTTGAATGATTTGTATCTGCCAAATATTAGTTGTAGATATGTAAATATTAGTTGGGTTGTAATTAGATTTAAATATATTCTTTTGTATTAAACCCATATCTGTTTAGGGATTTGTATAAAAGGAAATCAAAGCTGCTTAAGAGATGCTGACTTTGAGGTTCAAAATTGTGACATGGTATCAGAGCTAGGTCGCAATTAATTTTTGGTGATCAATTTTTATTTGTGGAATTTTAGAATTCAGTTGCGGCGAGTGATTTTGTGATTGTCTTGATAGTGACATCTCTTCGGTGAGGCTTCGGTGGAATTTCTCTTCGGCAAGGAAGCAAGTGACAGCAGGCGGCTGTTAGCGATAGTAGTGTTCAGAGGAATTTCTCTTCGATAAGGCTTCAATGGAATTTCTTGATTTTTTGGCAACAACGAATTTTGGCGTCGCCTGAGAGATTTTGATGTTTAGTGATCTTCAGCGGATTGAGATTTTGGGCAAAATTTACGCTTCCAGCGTTAATTTACGATTCTGGCATTCGGCGGATTTCGGTGTTCTTCTTTGACATCTCGTTTTCTGGAGTTTTTGGCGTCGACATTTTTCAGCAGCGTGATCAAATTTCACCTGCGGGCGTGGAGTAGGCGGAAATTAGGATTCGTTGACTCAGCATCTGGAATTTAGGAGTCTGATTCATCTGATTCTTTGGCAGCAGTGATTTATCTTTGGCAGATTCATGGACTTCAGCGGTGAGTGAAATCGGCTGACGTTGGCGTGTGTTTCCCCAGCGACGAATGGCAAACGAACGTCGAATGCAGTCGACGTTCGCGAGAGGAAGACGAACGCGCTGAGGCATTCGGTTTGAGGCGAGCGATGCGATTTTGACCTAGTCAAAATCGGATTCGCTAATTTCCGATTTTGAGCAACGGCGTTAATTTTGACTCTGGACAAAATTAATTTGGGGCAAAAATTCAAATCGAGGAATGCAGCACAAACTTCAATTTGGCGGAATTTCGCTTTGACGAGCGTCATTGTGAAGACAACATCAATTTTCGGCGTCATTCGGATTTTGGGAAATCAATTTCAGCAGTTGTGGGTATTCTTGTTTTCTCTTTGGTGGCCAGTGATTATTGATTAGACAATTTTTTTGGAGTCATGTCAATGGAAACTTTGTCTATTAGATTTACAGGTAAAAACTATGTGGCTTGGGAATTTCAGTTTAGGATGTTTTTAAAAGGAAAAGAGTTATGGGATCATATAGATGGGTCATCTTCTAGTTCTAAAAATAATATTGAATCTAGTAAATGGGAAGTGAATGATGCTAGGATTATTTCTTGGATCCTGGCATCAATTGAACCTCATATGGTGAATAATCTTCTATCCTTTCGTACGGCCAAAGAGATGTGGGATAATTTGAAACGCATATATCATTAGGACAATACAGCAAGACGATTTCAGTTGGAACTTGAAATTAGTAAATTCTCTCATGGCAATATATCTGTTCAGGAATTTTATTCAGGTTTTATGAATCTATGGAGTGAATATACTGGCACTATTTATTTTGGTGTTCCTAAAAAAGCATTGGCAAGTCTACAACAAGTTCATGAAGTCAACACGTGTGATCAATTTTTAATGAAATTGAGACCTGAATTTGAGGTGGTTTGAGGAGGATTACTTAATAGATATCCTATTCCATCTTTAGACATATGTCTTGGTGAACTTCTGCGTGAAGAGCAACGTCTGGCCACTCAATCCATCATTGGAGAGACTCATGGGACCTCAGAGGTTGTCAATGTGGCTTATGTAGCATAAAGTAAAAATCAGGGCAAAGGACAGATGCAATGCTATAGTTGCAAGGAATTCGGTCATATAGCTAGAAATTATAGCAAGAAATTCTGTAATTATTGTAAAAAAAAAGGACATATTATCAAGGATTGTCCAACACGTCCAAAAAATAGAAGGGCAAAGGCTTACAAGGTAATGACGCTACTATGTCAGATGCCACTGCTTCTATGAATGTTTATGAGGCTACTTCTATTACTACAAGTCAAAATCAAGTGGTCATGACTCCTGAGATGGTTCAGCAGATGATTCTTTCTGCTTTCTCTGCTCTTGGTCTTCAAGGTCGTGGTAAGCAAACTTCATCTACTTGGTTTGTTGAATCTGGTGCATCTAATCATATGACTAGCTTTCTGGATTTCTTATAAAATTTACATCCTTATACTGGTCCACAACATATTCAAATAGCCAATGGTAGTAGCCTTCTAATTACTGCTATTAGTGACATTGGTCACACTTTTACTCATGTTTTTGTTGCTCCAAATTTATCAACTAATTTATATCTGTTGGTCAACTTGTGAAGAATCACTGTGATGTTCATTTTTCTCGTGCTGGATGTGTTGTACAGGATCAGGGTTCGGGGTAGGTGATCACGATGGGGCCTAGAGTGGGCAGATTGTTTCCATTGCATTTTTTCATTCCTAGATCTTTAGCCTTATCTTCTATTATCATTGATAATCAAGTTGAACTTTGGCATAAACATTTAGGCCATCCGAATCATGTAATTTTGTCTAACTTAATACAAAGTAGTTTTGTTGGCAATAATTTTAATTCTGCTTTGACATTTAATTGTGCTACATGCAAACTTGGAAAGAGTAAAACTTTGCCTTTCCTAACTTTGGTAGTCGTGCAAAAGTGTGCTTTGATGTTATACATAGTGATGTCTGGGGTATTACTCCTGTTATTGTTGTGATCCGCAAGTGCACGTATACTCGAAGTAATAAAGAAAGTATCAAATCCACAGGGACCTATGTGTTAAGTACCAAATAGTTGTATTCTTACTAGCTAAGCAATCGATTATAATGCAAGTGAACAATAAAAAGAGCGTAGAGATAATCAGAGAGAAACATTGGGACTAGGGTTTCATCCTCCTTGATTCTAATGACTAGATTTAAGTAAAAGATCGTCAGACTAATCTTATCATGATAAAGACTTAATTTACTTCATAAAGGGATCATCTCACTTTCGTGCTGACAATCATGCAGGGATGAATCCTCGCTTTCGCGCAAGATCTATCCCAACGCTAAGGATAAGTAAATCATCAATCAAAGAATTCAAGATCACTTTCGTGCATCCAAATTCTAAGTTGATTGTCTCAAGTGGAATCTTAAGGATCACTTTCGTGCATCCAAGACTCAACACAAGTTCTACTTATGGTTTTCCGACAACTCGGTCCTCACTTTCGTGCAAGATCAAATCAAGTGTAACACAATAACTCAACCCTAGATTCAAATTATCAACAAGGCATTAAGATCACTAAAATCAAATATTAAGAACTAACCTAAGAGAGTTCCTAACATGCAATTCTAGGGTTCCAAGTTCTGAAGCAAATCACCTTTCGGTCCTTATTGCGATAACTCTAAAACATGAATAATAACATTAATCTATGGAGAATCAAAGTGCAATCATTCACATAAGTAAAATTATCATCATAAAACTATTATGACGAAGATAAAAGTCATCTAATCATTAAAAATCAAGGGAAATTACTCCCCCATATCCCAAAAAGTGTCTAAGCTTTCATGGAAGGAAGATTACAATAATCCATAGTGTAGGAAATCAAAACAGAGGGAGAGAACAAATTACGGTACGGCCGTAATCTGCGACGAACAGCGGCGGCGTATGGTGTTTTGTTGATTTCTCCTCTGTCTGATCTCCTTTTGCTTTGAAACTTCTGGTATGTCCTCTCCACCTCCAAACGAAGCTTCAGTGTAAAAAGCACGGTGAGAGGTGCCCTCTACGCCTCTCGGCGTGAGGCCAAATGCTAACCACTTCTCGGTCGATTGCTCCTTCAATACTGGATAAACATTTGTTGTTTCAATTCATGTGTCTTCTCCTCTTTAAGATGAGTCTGTAGCAACTTTCAGATCTCAATTTGGAGGTCTGGATAAAAAGTTATGGTCCGCACAAGATTCGGACCCATAGAAATCACGTTTTTGACTTGGAATTACGGCCGTAATGGATATTACGACAGTGCCGTAATTTGGACAGCGAGCTTTTGGATGAAAATCTTCCAGGATTACGGCACCGTAAAATACCTTACGGCCATGCCGTAATGTCAGTAATCTCTTGGATGGAAAACCATCTCGCATTACGGTACCGTAAATTCCGTTACGGTGGTACCGTAAACTTCATTAAATCTTTTCCCAGAATTACGCCCATATTACGGCCCGTAAAAATGTTTATGGCAGTGTCGTAATCTTCATGAAATCTCTGGTCAAAAAAATCACAAAATACGGCACCGTAATGAGTGTTACGGGGGTACCATAATTTTGATCTGAGTCTGCAGTCAAATTATGGTACCATAAAAGTCATATTGGGGGTGCTATAATTTGCTCTGAAGCTCTGATTCTTCTGAAATTTAATGTGTGATCCCCTCTTGATGTTGTGAATTCAATTATGCATCTGGTTTGCTCGAAATTGATTGAAAAACATGTCTTTTTGCCTGAAAATCATCAAAAATAGAAAAGAGTATAGATTCCGCAAATATTGATAAAAAATGCATAAAAATAAGCAAAGTCTATGAATATGACACAAAAACACTCATGAAATGGCATAAAAATTACTATATATTTTGGTGTCATCAGTTATCTCTCATAGTCACTATCGTTATTTCGTAACATTTATTGATGATTATAGTCAGTTCATTTGGATATATTTTTTGCACACTAAATCTAAGGTCTACCGGGTATTTCAAAGCTATGTCGCTCTCATTGAGAATCAGTTTTCTACAAGTATTAAGATTTTACGCACTAATAATAGAGGCGAATACATGTTGCGTGAATTTCAGACTTATTTGCAAGAAAGAGGCATTATCTCATAGAGGTCATGCCCTTATACTCCTCAGCAAAATGGGATGGCCGAGCGCAAAAATCGCCATTTGTTGGACATGGTTCGTACTTGACACTGTCCGCAAGTGCATGGAAATGTCGCTGTAATATAAAAGTTATCGTCTCCCACAGGGAACAAGGTGAGTACTAGAAAATCTAATTCTTGGAATCTAAGCTAATCAAATCGTGGTTTTTGGAGCTTGAAAACTAAAATTAAGCAGGACAGTAAACAAGAAATCAAACAACTACGATAAGTAAAATATATGAGAGAGAATATCAGGGCAAAGGTTTCCACCACTCTGACGATTTTACTTGCGCTAGAAATAAATGTTAATTACTTGGATTTACAGATATGCATAAGGAATCTACCCTATGGTACAAGGTGCCCTCTTTCGAGTGTACACCCCGGTATTTGCCTAGAACGTCTCCTACTTTCGCGGTGGACCGTTCTAGACAAATCCACTGGGTTCCGTGGTAGATTTTGAACCCTTGAGCAAAGAACACGCACTTTCGCATCACGTCTTCACAAGATTCACATAGAGGTTCGGTCGTTACGGTCAAACTTTCGTTATGGACCGTAACAACTATGACATAACGATACTTGGCCAAAGTAAAAATCAAGAAATAAATACATATAGTGAAATATGCTCAGAATATGATCCAAATAACAAGATTAAAACAAGAGATGCAAACAGAAATCGTCAGAGGGCTTCAACCTAGCCCCGATACAAAGTTTACGCTACAACCATCGTTGAATCGCTAAAAATCCTCTCTTTAAATATAGGAAAATTATAGGAAAAGGTTTCTAGGAGGGAGGAGAAGATAAACCGAACGAAATAACCCAGGATTGCAAGGTTCCGATGATCAAATCTTCAAAAATCCGCTCGAAGTCACCGAATCGCCGTGTTCTTCCGCCCCTAGCTGCTTCGTCACTCGATTGCTTCTTATTAGGTCACGAAATTTGGGGATTTTATATCCTTTTCGTTCGTCTTCGAGTTAGCTTTCCAAAAAGTCCTCACTTGCTAAATTTGGACTTGAATCGGGTTCAAAATCGAGGGAAAACCGAGAGGGTGTCGAGTTGATCCGTCCGCTTCACGGGTGAACCCCACGGGGTTCACCAGGTGGTGAAGTCTTCGGCACATATTTGCTGTGAAATAGTCACAGGTGAACCCAGCGGGTTTCACCAGCTAGTGAAGTCCTCGGCGATTTCCTGCACATAAATCTCCAGGTAGAATTACGGGTGAACCCCACGGGGTTCACCTGGCCGTGATGTGTGCGGCAATTCTCAGAAATCTTCAGTTCATCGGTGAACCTCGTCGGGTTCACCAGGCTGTGAAGTCCAGAAAAGGCTCCGATTGAGCCCAAATTTTACGGGCAGCTTCGTCTTCTCATAAGGAATCACCCCATGCTCTTAGATTCTTCAAAAAGACTTCAAAATTGGGTGATTTTACCTGAAATTCAATAAGACAGACGAAAAGTGAAGATTCTAAAGTTTTTAACTAAATAAGCCTTAAAGGAGTATAAAAACATTCAAATAGGCTTAAATTCATCATGGAATAATAGTAAAAATCACTACTAAAATGCATGGTGTCAAATACTCATCGACTTAAATCATTGCTTGTCCTCAAGCAATAAAATAAGTTGAAATACATGCTTGATATAAGAATAATCTTTTGTGTTGAGGTTCTGATAACACCGAAATATGTAGTATATTTTGCATCATTTTAGATACCTTTTCATGCTAAATCGAGGATCTTTTTACTTGTTTTTATGCTAAATCCATCAAATGTTGCAAAGTCTACTTCTATTTTGGTTTTTCATGTTTTTCAGGTAAAAAGGCACTATTTTAGGCGTTTTCCAGCAAAATCAAATACATGGAAGAGTTTTCATCAACAAGAAGAAGTCACCCAAGAAATTTCACGCAAATCGGAGCAAGCCGGCAAATTACGGTAGTGCCGTAATCTATTTTATGGTATCGTAATTCCACATGATACCGTAAAATCTGAACACTGCCGTAATTTGTAAAGATTTCCGAACAGAAAGATTTCCTGATTTTATGGTACCGGCCGTAAGCAATATTATGGTACCGTATTTTCCAGCCGTTTCAGAACAGAAAGTTGCCCTGAAATTACGGCACCCGCCGTAAAGAATTACACGGGCCGTATTTTCCCGACGAATACAACGAGAGAGCTCAGTTGATATTACGGCACGGGCGGTAAACTATTTTACAGGCCGTATTTTTCGAGACAACATCGGTACAGAAGACTCAAGAGATTTTACAGCACCAGCCGTAAACAATTACACTGCCATAAAACCCGTTTTGAACGCGACGCCCGGTCAGTTTCCACGCCCGATTTTTGCGGAGATTCTTGTGGGTGATCCAGGGCTTAATATTCAAAGCCATAAGAAGCAAAGAGGGAGCTTTTGACGAGAGGATTATAGAGAGACCAAAAGCCCTAAATTTCGTGCACTGTCGAAGGAGAAATCTCGATCCACGCCGCCGCCGAGGGTTCCGCCACCGCGCTCGATCCAAATGATCTCCGGCTGTGATCTTTCTACCAAAGCTGCGCCTGGTGAAGGAGAGGACGTGCCAAAAGTTTCAGATCAAAAGGAGACGAATTGGAGGAGAAATCAGAGAAAGAAGAATCGCCACCGATTTCTTCGCAAATTATGGCTGTGAAATACTTCACAGCCGTGTCGTATTTTCTTAGAACTCTTTCTTTTGTTGAATCTCAATTTTCTGAAATTATGGAATTCTATAATCTCTTCAGCATGCTAGCTTAAACTATTTTTGAGTCATGGGGAAGCAGTTCACTTGACTTTCAATGATTAGATAACTTCTTTTTTTCAATATTTTGTTGAGTTTGATCTTAACATGATGATTTTGCTCATGCGTTAATTGTGCTTAGAATCTCTTTAAGTTCATGTTATTAATTATGTTCTTAGAATTTTCGCTTGAGACCGAAAGGTGATTGCTTGAGAATTTAGAACCCTAGAACTGCATGTTAGGATCCCTTCCTTAGGTTAGATCCATCTTGATCTTTTCTAGTAAGATAATTGCCATAATTATAACATGAATTTTTAGATCGAGTCTATTTGTCAAACTTGGAGATCTTGTGCGAAAGCAAAGATCGAAACGTTGGAGACCCTTGAGCAAAACTAGTTGCGAGACTCGGATGCACGAAAGTGATCCTTGAGACTCCACTAGAGATTCCTAGAACTCGGATGCATGAAAGTGATCCTTGAGTTCATCGTTTGATAATAACTTCATCATGATAAAATTGAATCAACGAAATCCTTATACATATCTAGTCATAAAAGTTTAAGTGAACGAAACCCTAGTCCCAGCTTTTCTCTCTGATAATCCCGCTCTTAGTTCCGATTGCTATTTTCACGATCTCGATTTGCCTAGATAGTAAGAAATCGACTATTTAGTATTCGACAACGTAGGTCCCTGTGGATTCGATACTTTTTTTTATTACTTCGTTTACCCGTACACTTGCGGTTTAACATCAAGGTTTGGTGCCGTTACCGAGGATTAGTCCAAGGTACACGCGTGCCAAACTTGTAGTGATTCCCTCCCGGGCTAACAAGTTTTTGGCGCCGTTGCCGGGGACCTTAGTTTTGTCAATATTGAAGTCGTTGAGATTATTGCTAGATTAGGTTTTTATTTACTGTCTTTTTTTTATTTACTGCTTGTTTTCTGTTTCTTGAAATCACTTGATCTGTTTACTTTGCATGCACAGGAGCCTTAGGTCAGGACCACTTGTACCATTAGATCCTGAAATCAACAAAACATTGAGAGTGCGCAGAAAGTTAAATTGGAAGAAGAACTGCAAGAACAATCCCAACTGGAGTTAGAAGAAGAGATATTTGAGATGGGAGACAATCAAAACCATCAGAGAACACTTAGGGACTATGCAGCCCCTAATCATCATGAAATTCGTTCTAGTATTGCTAGGCCAGCAATTGAGGCCAACAATTTCGAGATTAAGCCTGGACTTATTGCAATGTTTCAACAAGAGCAATTTGGAGGATCTCCACTGGAGGATCCCAACCAACACTTGGCCTTATTTCTTGATCTATGCGATACTGTTAAGATGAATGGTGTTTCTAATGACGCATTTAGACTAAGACTTTTTTCGTTTTCTCTCAGGGACCGGGCAAAGACATGGCTTAATTCACACCCAGCCGGTACCTTCACCACTTGGAATCAGCTGTCCAACTCCTTCCTGAACAAATACTTTCCCCCAAGCAAAACACTGCAGATGAGAAACCAAATTACAAGCTTTCAACAGAGAAGTGGGGAGTCACTCAGTGAAGCCTGGGAGAGATTCAATGAACTGCAGTGGAAGTGTCCTCACCATGGATTAGAACTTCAAACTTTAATGCAAACTTTTTATATTACCTTATCTGATCAAACTAAAATGATTGTGGATGCTGCTGCAGGAGGAGCTCTTATGAGCAAAACACCAGATGAAGCCTTCAGACTGATAGAGGAGATGGCATTGAACCACAATCAATGGACTACAGAAAGAGGAGTACTTTACAAGCCTTCTCAGGGTAAGGGTGAAAATGAAGGATTGCGATCCTTAGAAGAGAAGGTAAACTTTTTGTGCAATAAGTTAAATTCTATGCAAACTGCTTCTATTTCTGCTGTTACTTGTGAAAATTATGGCCATGATGATCATACTGCTGAATATTGTAGAACTGTTGATCAGGGTAGTGAGCATGTGAATGTCATAGGGAATTACAATCAAAGTAGACCTAATGACTCCTAT
This sequence comes from Costus lasius, assembly GCA_027563935.2. Taxonomy (NCBI): domain Eukaryota; kingdom Viridiplantae; phylum Streptophyta; class Magnoliopsida; order Zingiberales; family Costaceae; genus Costus; species Costus lasius. Next base: position 57,927,457 of record CM050447.1, read on the forward strand.
TCTAATACATATAACCCTGGATGAAGGAATCACCCCAATGTTTCATGGAAAAACAATAACAATGTAGGGGGGAACACTGAAAACAAAGGATTCCAAAGGCAAAATCCCAACCAAAATCTGAATCAAAACAATGATCAATTTTCTGAGATAAAATCCATGTTTGAAAAATTAATGACTAGTCAAAATCAGTTTGAGTTGAAACAAGATAGAAAAATTGAAGAGTTTATGTCTGATCAAAAACAAATCCTGTCAAATCAAAATAGACAAATTGAGGAGTTTAAGCAAAGTGTTCATCAAATTAACTCTAGACTGGATAGAGTAGAAGCCCACAACAAAATCCTTGAAAACCAAATTGCACAACATGCTAGTGTACCTTACAGACCCCCAGGGAAATTGCCTGCAAAACCTGAGATAAACCCTAGGGAGCACTGTAATGCCATTATGACTAGAAGTGGGAAACAACTAGGAGAACCTAGAGGGAGGTCTGAAAACATTAAAAAAAGGATTGTTGATAATGAAGAAGAGTTAGAGTTAGGAGAATCTTCCTCACATAAGAAACCCCAAACTTGTTCATCACCTCAAAAGGGTGATGAACCAAAAGGGGAAGAATCATGTGAGAAAGACAATCCTAACCCTAATTTGCCTTCTCCTTACCAAACACCTATACCTTTTCCTCAAAGGTTGATTCAACGTAAACTAGACAAAAAGTTTGGCAAATTTCTTGAAATCCTGAAAAAGCTTTATGTTAACATTCCATTTACTGAAGCTATTACTGAAATGCCATCTTATGCCAAATTTTTAAAAGTAATTTTGTCTAGTAAATGAAAATTGGATGATTATGGTACTTGCATGGTCACTCTAACAGAAGATTGTAGTGCGGTCATTCAAAATAAATTGCCACCTAAATTGAAGGATCCAGGTAGCTTTTCTGTACCTTGCTCAATTGGTACCCTATCTTTTGACCGAGCCTTATGTGACTTAGGTGCAAGTGTGAGTCTGATGCTTCTCTCTACTTATAGGAAACTAAATCTTGGGGAGCTAAAGCCTACATCAATATCTTTACAGCTCGCGGACTCATCGGTGAAGTATCCTGTAGGTATATTAGAAAATGTTCCTGTGCAGATAGGTAAGTTTTTCATACCTGCAGATTTTGTAGTGTTAGACATAGAGGTAAATTCTAGAAATCCTATCATTCTTGGAAGACCACTTTTGGTCACGGCTAAGGCTAACATTGATGTGAATCAAGGAAAGATTACCTTTGACATATGTGATAACAAGATTGAATTTAATCTTAATGATCCAACAAACAAACTTTCATACTCAGTATCTTGTTGTAGTATTGAAATATTTAATGATGAAATCTATGATGTTTCAAGTTTGTTTGATGAAACCCCAAATAATGAATCTAACAATCTTTTTGAGGATATTGATGAGAAATTGCAGAAGAGGAGAAAGCCAAAGAGGAAGAGAAGAAGAGAAAGCTCTAGGATGATTGAGAAAATAGAAAGAATTCTGAGTAGATTTGGATACTGTTTCAAGATCGAGCCTTATGTTGTAAGATCAGAGTTGAGGTCTAGGAATTCATGATCAAACCTGAGTGTTAAAGGGTCAAACTAATGATCTTTAAATTAGCGCTTCTTGGGAGGCAACCCAAGCTTTATAACCCTTAATTTATTTTCTTTAACTTAATTTTTGCTTAGGACTAATTTTTATTTTATCTTTGTAGGTTTTTCGTGATTTGGAGCAAAATACGGCACCTACCGTAAAGGATTTCACGGTACCGTATTTCTGATCCAAAATCAACCCGAGAGTTCTTTCATTTTTACGGCACTACCGTAAGGTAGTTTACGTGCCGTATTTTCTGAAATTTTAATTTTTTTGATTTTCTGAATTTTCAATTTTTTTCAAAAAAAAAAAACTTTACTGTTTGAATTTTACGGCAGTACCGTAAAGCACATTGCGGTACCATATTTTTGATGTCATTTCGAATAGAACGTAGCCGAGATTTTATGGCGGTACCATAAACTGTTTTACGGTACCGTATTTCCGCGTCGTTTTTGGACAGAAGGTTCTCGATATTTTATTGCACCTACCGTAAACAATTTTACGGTGCCGTAACTAGGTATCTGTTCGAACAGAAAGCTGTCTCGATTTTACGGCACCGGCCGTAAGGTATTTCACTGCCGTAAAACGCTTTCTGACATGCGAGTCTGTGCCGTATTTAGGGTTTCGACCGGACCGTTTTTAGGGTTTTTACCCTCGATCTCACTCGTTCTTGCACCAATTTTGGATTTCCGACTTTCTCCGACATCCTCAAGACGCCGGCGACCACTTCCGTTCAACTTTCACCGTCGATTAGGTAACCGATTCTCCGATTTTTACGTTTTAGCGAGTTTTGATGAATTTTCGCTCCTTTCGCTCGTTCTTGCTCGATTCTCAACCGTTTGAAGCGATTTTTGTTTCTATACACTCGTTAGGGGATAGGCTTTCGATTTCTTTCTGTTAGAAAAGAATTTAGTTAGATTTCATGACCGATTTGAGCTGAAACACGATAAATGCGTTTGAACCTACTGTTCACTCATAGTTCGGTTGATTTTTGAAGTTGACCCGAGTTTTGAGTTGATTTTCACTTTCTACTTGCTTAATTAGTGATGAAGAACTTATGATTCATACATACCATATCAGAATGAAGTCTAGATTGCATGCCCTATTTTTATATTTTAGAATACATGGATAGGTTGCAATTGAACTGCATTATTGTTTGTTGCCATTAAAATTTGAGTTTGCAACTTGATTGCCAACATGCCAAGAACAAAATCCATTTGCCCAAGAGAAACAGAGAGAAGAAAAAGAAAAAGGGAAAGCCCCTAGTAGATCATCTCAATCCCAAAATCCATATGGGATCACATTTAGGAATGAGATGCAAGAAGCAAGATATAACAAACTGCTGGAAAGGAGAATTGTAAACACAAAATTTGCTGATCAAAGAACTCTTGAAGCGTTAGGGCTTTATGAAGATATTCTTTGGATGTTTGAGAGGATAGAAGCCAAGCAGTTTTTCCAGACACATCCACTGACATACTTGCCACTTGTTTTAGAGTTTCTGAGCAGCCTGATTGTGGAATTAAAGGAACACTCCCATGGCCCAGCTGAGGGAAAGATTACTTTCAGATTGGCAAATGAAGAGAGAGAGAGAGAGAGAGAGAGAGAGAGAGAGAGAGAGAGCTTACATTGCAAGAAGTAAGAGACATATTTGGATTGAGCATAGGAGGATATACCGAAATTCCCTTAGGATTTATGGAGAACATCTTCTGGAACCAGATTACAAATGAAAATCATTTTTATGCTGTGTCTGCCAGAGCCTCGAAGATCATGAACCCCTGTGTCAAATATGCTCATCGGGTTCTAGCACACACGGTATTTGGGAGAGGAGACAGTGACGGCATGGTCCGTCAGCATGAGTTGTATTTCCTATGGGGGATGCTCAACGGATTTGCCGTGGATGTTGCTTACTTCATGGTGAAGCATATGGATAAGGTTGCCAGGGCAACTAGAGGATCAGTAGTAATAGAAGGCTTAGTTACTCCTATAGCCATGCATCTTGGGATTGAGCCCTTTGACACAGAAATGGCGCGAGGGAATCGAAGACTTGACATGGAGTCTTGCATCGCGATGAAGATGATTGTCAGGGAGGGAGATACATTTTGTTTGGTCCTTGGACCAAACATTCGCTCTCTACCTTTGCCCCATGTTCAGAAGACTACAGTCAAGGATAGAGCAAACTGGAAGTTGTCACCCAGCACAGCAGCAGCAGCAGCTTTTTCCCCGCCTCTTGATTCAGCAGCACCACCACCCACCTGGGGTAGACGGGGTGATCCATTTGGGATGGAGTCACCACCTCGTGATCCTACACAGATTGCAGGCACTTCATCACGGAGACTGACAGCTGGCTTTGCTAGCCACCATGATCCTGGTTTTCAGGCGTTGACGGCACAGATGTATAACCAAGAGCACCTTCAGGAGAGGATGGAGGAGGCTATGCAACCACATGGAAGATATGGGTAACTTCCTCTATGACTGTTTTGGTTATACTGATCATAGGGACTATGGCTATCATGGTGATCATAGGGACTATGGCTATCATACTGATCATAGGCAAATAAGTGTTCTTCAGAGAACGTGTCATTAATTTCCAGCTCGTGGTCAGTCCTTGCGTGAACATTTCATTCCAGCCTAGAGAGGTGGTCAGCTACAAGATTTTCACTTCACTTCTTGTCTCTAATTTCCACATCAAATTCTTGTAAGAGGAGGATTCATCGAATAAGCCTTGGTTTGGCGTCCTTTTTGTTGATCAAATATTTAATGGCTGCATGGTCAGTGAAAACAATTACTTTTGAATTAACTAAATATGAACGAAATTTATCAAAAGCAAAAACTATTGCTAGCAGCTCTTTCTCTGTGGTGGCATAATTTATCTGGGCATCATCGAGCGTGCGACTGGCATAGTAAATGGCGTGAAGCTTCTTGTCTTTTCTTTGCCCTAATACCGCCCCCACTGCCTGGTCACTAGCGTCGCACATCAATTCAAAGGGGAGGGACCAGTCTGGAGGTTGAATTATTGGAGCGGTAGTCAAGGCTTCCTTGAGCCTCGCGAAAGCGTCCTCGCAATCCCTGTCAAAGCAAAAGATGGAGTCTTTAGCAAGTAAATTGGTCAGGGGGCGATATATTTTAGAGAAATCTTTAATAAAGCGTCGGTAGAAGCCAGCATGTCCCAAGAAGCTTCTAATCCCTTTTACAGAAGTTGGCAGCTTGAGATTTTCAATGATTTTAATTTTTGCTCTGTCCACCTCTATCCCTCGCTCCGAGACTAGATGGCCAAGCACAATGCCTTCTTTCACCATGAAGTGGCACTTCTCCCAATTTAGTACCAAGTTCACCTCTTTGCATCTCTGCAAAACCTTAGATAAGTTAGATAAGCAATGATGGAAGGAAGAACCATACACAGAAAAATCGTCTATAAATATATCCATAAAATCTTCGTTAAAGTCAGAGAATATAGCCATCATTGCTCTTTGGAAAGTTGCGGGGGCATTGCAGTGACCAAACCGCATCCTCCTATATGTGTATGTGCCGTAGGGGCATGTGAAGGTGGTTCGCTCCTGATCGTCTGGATGGATGGAGATTTGAAAGATACCTGAGAACCCATCCAAGAAGCAAAAGTAAGAATTATGGGCTAATCTATCAAGCATCTGGTCAATGAAAGGAAGAGGAAAATGGTCTTTTCTTGTTGCAGAGTTCAACTTCCTGTAATCAATGCACATTCGGTGTCCTGTGATTGTGCGGGTTGTTATCAACTCATCTGTGTCAGTCTTTACAACCGTGACGCCTCCCTTTTTCGGAACCACATGGGCCGGACTCACCCAAGATCTATCTGAAATCGGGTATATCACGCCAGCATCCAATAATTTAAGCACCTCCTTCTTCACTACCTCTTTCAAGTGTGGGTTGAGTCGGCATTGGAATTCCACTGAGGGCTTGCTATTTTCTTCCAACAGGATCCTGTGCATGCAAATAGATGGGTTAATAACTTTTATATCATCAAGAGAGTACCCAATTACCTTCCTGTGTAGATGGAGTTCTTGCAAAAGTAATTCAGTCTGTTCCTTATCCAACTCAGCACTAACTATTATAGGGTAAGTGAAGTTTTCACCAAGGAATTCATATCTCAAATTTTTGGGCAAACTTTTGAGCTCGATCTTCTTTTGTCCTTCATCTGCTTGATTCTCGTCTAGTTCGGTTCTCAAACCTGGATTAGCATCAAGCAGGGCAATATATTCCTCAACCTCACCCTCACTGGTGTCACCAGCAGCGCTGATAAGGGCGAGCTCCAATGGATCACTCTTTTTCTTAGGCGGCTCAGATTGCTGAACAATTTGCTCAATCAAATCCATGCTGTGACATGCGCCTGCAAAAGAAAGTTTTTTAAGAGAATTAGACAGATCAAATTGAATAATATTGTCACCGATGTTTAAAGCCAGTTTTCCGTTTTTAACATCGATGACGACACCAGCTGTAGCAAGAAAAGGCCTTCCTAAAATAATAGGAAGCCTGTCATCCTCATCGATGTCTAATACAACAAAGTCTGCAGGAACAAAATAATCCCCCACTTTAATGGGTGCATCCTCTAAAATGCCAACGGGACTCCTAACTGATCTGTCAGCCAACTGCAAAGAAATATTCGTTGACTTCAATTCACCCAGATCCAGCTTTCTACACAAAGATAATGGCATGATGCTGACACTCGCCCCTAAATCTCACAGTGCTCTTCGATAGGTCATCTCTCCTATCTGGCACGGTATGGAAAAGCTACCAGGGTCTTTGAGTTTTTGTGGAAGCTTGTTCTGCAAAATCGCACTGCACTCTTCAGCAAGAGCCACAGTGCCTTGGTCTTCTAGCTTCCTCTTATTTGAGAGAATATCCTTTAGGAACTTCGCATAGGTCGGCATCTGCGAAAGGGCATCAACAAAGGGAATGTTAATATATAATTTTTTCAAAATTTATAGAAACTTACTGAATTGCTTGTCTAGCTTGGCTTTGACAAGCCTCTGAGGGAAAGGTATTGGCGGCTTGTAGGCCGGTGGCCCAACATAGGGTTGCTCTTCCTCTGTTCGTTCAGGCTCCACTAGTGTTGAATTCATGTGTGGCTCCTCAGGGATCAGTGTCTCATCATCCCTTGTTTCATTGGTCGGCATTGGTGGGTTTTCGAGTTGCTTGCCGCTCCGAGTGGAGATTGCATTGCACTGCTCCCTCGGGTTAACTTCTGGCTGTGATGGAAGCTTCCCTGGCGCTCTAGAGGATGAGCTAGCCTGTTGCACAAGCTGGCTCTCCAGCATTCTGTTGTGCGTCTCCAAGGAATCCATCCTGGTCATCATCAATTTCATCATGTTAGTGAGCCCTTCTATTTGCTTACTCAGTTGAGAGTCTTGGGCCAGTCTTGGAGGAGGATTGTAATTCGCTTGTTGAGGGGGAGGGTTGCAATTTCTCTGTTGGAACCCAGGTGGCTGCCTAAAATTCTCTTGTAGTGGCGGCCTGAAGTTCCCTTGTTGAGGTTGTGCTTGTGGTTGCGCTTGCCCTGGTTGAAGTGGCTGCGTGGTACAGTAGGAAAAGTTCGGGTGGTTGCGCCAGCCAAGGTTGTAGTAATTGGAATAAGGGTTGTTCATGAGGTTTGCATTGCCAACTGCATTTAGCTGTTCAGGCTGACCTTGGGCTGCCTGCCCATCTCCCACTTGGCATTCAGCATTTGTATGACCTGCAACGCCACAAAGCTCATAAGATACTGAATTAGTGCTCAAAGAATTAACAGACTATGAATCAAATTTCTGAGTCAGATTGTCTACCTTCGTAGTCAAAGCAGTTAATGAATCAAGATCGAATTTACCTGATTTTCTTGGAAGTGTACCTCGCTTTGGATTCCATTGGTGGTAGTTCAGTGCCATGTCTTCCAGGAGGCTTATCGCATCTTCAGGTACTTTGCTCATTAATCCCGATCCTCCAGCAGCTGCATCGACTGTGAGTCTAGTATTGTATTGCAATCCCATGTAGAACGTGTGTACTAGGACCCAAGTCTTGATCCCATGATGGGGACACAGTCTTTGAAGCTCTTTAAATCTTTCCCAAGCTTCATACAAAGACTCTCCATCCTTTTGCATGAAGCTCGTTATCTGGTTTCTGAGTTGGATTGTCTTTGAAGGAGGAAAATACTTCGAGAGGAAAGCTTGAGACAGTTCATCCCATGTCCGTATTGAGGCTGGGGGGGATCGTGTGGAGCCATGCCCTTGCTCTATCCCGCATAGAGAATGGGAACAAGCGTAACCTGATAGCATCAGAAGCAGCTCCGTTAATATTATGCATATCTCAGTTCCTCAAGAGGAGAACCACCGAATTGATTATGTTGAATCATGGAAAGTAATGCAGGTTTAATTTCAAAATTGTTGGCCTCGACACTAGGCCTAACTATTCCTGATTGAAACCCATGTGTAAAAGGTGCTGCATAGTCGCGCAGTGTTCTGGCATGGTTGTTGTTCACGGGTTGGGGCGCTGGTTCGTTTTCCATGTCGATGTGAAGATGTTCCATCCGTTCTAGACCTTCCTTTTGCCGAATTAGATTAAGCTTCCTTCTTTGTCTGAAGGTCCGTTCTATCTCAAGATCAATTTCAAATAGTGGTCCTACCCAGGAACTTCTTTGCATAAAAATTTGTCAAGTCCAATTAAGAAGTTCAAAGCAGTCGAAACAAGAAAAAAGCAATATGAAGCAGAATAAAGAAAGAAAAGAAAAAAAAACTAACTAAAGCTTAGTCTCCCAATCCTTAGAAGTATACTAATATCAACCGTTGTTCTCCGGCAACGGCGCCAAAAACTTGACACTGTCCGCAAGTGCACGGAAATGTTGTAGTAATATAAAAGATATCGTCTCCCACAGGGAACATGGTGAGTACTAGAAAATCTAATTCTTGGAATCTAAGCTAATCAAATCGTGGTTTTTGGAGCTTGAAAACTAAAATTAAGCAGGACAGTAAAAAAGAAATCAAACAACTACGATAAGTAAAATATATGAGAGAGAATATCAGGGCAAAGGTTTCCACCACTCTGACGATTTTACTTGCGCTAGAAATAAATGTTAATTACTTGGATTTACAGATATGCATAAGGAATCTACCCTATGGTACAAGGTGCCCTCTTTCGAGTGTACACCCCGGTATTTGCCTAGAACGTCTCCTACTTTCACGGTGGACCATTCTAGACAAACCCACTGGGTTCCATGGTAGATTATAAACCCTCGAGCAAAGAACATGCACTTTCGCGTTGCGTCTTCACAAGATTCACATAGAGGTTCGGTCGTTACGGTCGAACTTTCGTTATGGACCATAACAACTATGACATGACGATACTTGGCCAAAGTAAAAATCAAGAAATAAATACATATAGTGAAATATGCTCAGAATATGATCCAAATAACAAGATTAAAACAAGAGTTGCAAACAGAAATTGTCAGAGGGCTTCAACCTAGCCCCGATACAAAGTTTACGCTACAACCATCATTGAATCGCTAAAAATCCTCTCTTTAAACATAGAAAAATTATAGGAAAAGGTTTCTAGGAGGGAGGAGAAGAAAAATCGAACGAAATAACCCAGGATTGCAAGGTTCCGATGATCAAATCTTCAAAAATCCGCTCGAAGTCACCGAATCGCCGTGTTCTTCCGCCCCTAGCCGCTTCATCGCCTGATTGCTTCTTATTAGGTCACAAAATTTGGGGGTTTTATATCCTTTTCGTTCATCTTCGAGTTAGCTTTCCAAAAAGTCCTCACTTGCTAAATTTGGACTTGAATCGGGTTCAAAATCGAGGGAAAACCGAGAGGGTGTCGAGTTGATCCGTCCGCTTCATGGGTGAACCCCACGGGGTTCACCAGGTGGTGAAGTCTTTGGCACATATTTGCTGTAAAATAATCACGGGTGAACCCAGCGGGGTTCACCAGCTAGTGAAGTCCTCGGCAATTTCCTGCGCATAAATCTCCAGGTAGAATTACGGGTGAACCCCACGGGGTTCACCTGTCCGTGATGTGTGCGGCAATTCTCAGAAATCTTCACTTCATCGATGAACCCCGCCGGGTTCACCAGGCCGTAATGCATGCGTAGAATTCATCCTTCGGTGAGATCACGGGTGAACCCCACGGGGTTCACCTGGCCGTGAAGTCCAGAAAAGGCTCCGATTGAGCCCAAATTTTACGGGCAGCTTCGTCTTCTCATAAGGAATCACCCCATGCTCTTAGATTCTTCAAAAAGACCTCAAAATTGGGTGATTTTACCTAAAATTCAATAAGATAGATGAAAAGTGAAGATTCTGAAGTTTTTAACTAAATAAGCCTTAAAGGAGTATAAAAACATTCAAATAGGCTTAAATTCATCATGGAATAATAGTAAAAATCACTACTAAAATGCATGGTGTCAGTACTCTACTCTTACAGTCCTCCGTACCATCCAAATTTTGGGTTGAAGCATTGATTACTGCTGTGTACTTGATTAATCACTTACCCTCTCAACATTTGGGTTTTGATTCTCTATTTTATCGTCTTTTTGGTATTTATCCAGACTATCATATACTCCACACATTTGGATGTATTTGTTTTGTTCATTTACCTCTTCATGAACGACACAAACTAACTGCTCAGTCTTTGCGATGTGCATTTATGGGTTATAGTACCAATCAAAAGGGTTATGTATGTTATGATCCTACTAGTAATCGTATGCGCATATCTAGGAATGTTATTTTCTTTGAGGAAGAATATTATTTTCAGCAGCAAGTTTTTGCTAATTCACCTATTCTTCTTCCTAATTTTGAGGAGGCATCACAGTCTACTGGACGGTTTATACCTGGTATGGTCTATCAGCGACGATGAACTGTCTCTCCTCATACTATTCTTGAAAGTGATCCAGAGGTTCAAGTTCATAAAGAGCTTGAATTCAATTTTCAAGATCCACAACTTAGTCAAATAAAACTTCGCAACTTGTACAATAATTAGAATATCAATCTCAAAACTTCATTCAGTTTCAATTCATAACTATCAACTTTTGTTTACAGGAATAGATTCTCCTAGATCTTTTTCCTCATAGAATTTCTCTTTGCTTGCCTCTCTCTTTTTCTTCTTTTATTTTTGAATAGATAGCATATACCCACATAGATACATACTTTTTATTTTAGACTTCAAATCTTGTCTTCGGTACCACTGTTAATTTTGCACAGTGCCAAGTAGAGGAGTTGTAGTGATCCGAAAGTGTACGGATACTCGAAGTAATGAAAGATATCGAACCCACAGAGACCTATGTTGTCAAATACTAATCAATTGATTTTTCACTATCTAGGTAATCGAATGAAAGTCAGGTAAATATCGTAAACACACAGAAAGATACTATAAGAGAGAGAAAACTGGGACTAGGGTTTCATTCACTTAGATTTTCATGACTAGATGTGCAAAGATGTTCATCAATCAAATTTTATTTTGATAAAGACATAATTTACCTAAAAAGGGATTATCTCACTCTTGTGCAGATAACCATGCAAGAATAAATCCTCACTTTCGCGCAAGATTCATCCCAAGCTAATGATAGGTAAATCATCAATTGAAGAACTCGAGGATCACTTTCGTGCATCCGTATTCTAAGTTGATCGTCTTAAGCAGAAACTCAATGATCACCATCGTGCATCCGAGTCTCAACACAAGTTTTGCCTATAGTTCTCTAACGTTCCGATCCTCACTTTCGTGCAAGATCACCACGTTTGACACAATAACTCAATCCTAAGTTTGTAATTGTTATCATGGCAATACAAATCACTAAAATTAAATAATAAGAACAATCCTAAGAAAATTCCTATCATACAGTTCTTGGGTTCCAAGTTCTCAAGCAAGTCACCTTTCGGTCCTTATTGCGAGAACTCTAAATCATGATGACAAAAATAAACTTAAGAGAATCTTAGAGCAATAATCACATAGGAAAAATTATCAAAGTAGAACAATCATGATGAAAAATAAAAATAATCTAGTCATTAAGAAAATCAAAGGGAATTACTCCCCCATGTCCCAAAAGTAGTTTAAGCTAGTATCGTGAAGGAATTACAATAATTCATGGTTTCAAAAGATCAAAAATCAAGAAAAAAGAAGAGTTTAAGAAAATACAGCATGACTGTGAAATAAAACACAGCCGTAATTTGCAATTTGAGGCGATGAACAGTGTCGGCGCCTCTTCTTTCTTCGATTCCTCTTCCAATTGATCTCCTTTCGATCTGAAACTTCTGGCGTATCCTCTCCTCCTTCAGATGAAGCTTCAGTATGAAAATCACGGCCGGAGGTTGTCTGGATTGATCGCGGCGGCGGAACCCTAGGCGGCGGCGTGAATCCTGATTTCTCTCTTGACAGTTGATGAAAATTGGGGCTTTCGGTGTGTGTTTAATCCTCTCGTCCCCCCGTCCCCCATTGTTTCTTACGGCTTTGAACATAGAGCCTTGGATCATCCGCAATCATCTCTGCAAGAATCGGGCGTCAGGATTGACCTCGGAGTCGCGTTTAGAATAAGAATTACGGTAGTGTAATAGTTCACGGCAGTGCCGTAAAATCGGTCGGGTTTTCTGATCTGATGTCATCTAGGAAATACGGCACCGTAATATGGTTTATGGTACTGCTGTAAAATCGTCTAAACTCTCTGTTCGGAAGTGACTGGAAAATACGGCCCGTGTAATCCTTTACGGTGGTGCCGTAAAATCAAGCAAAGTTTCTGTTCTGAAGCGCTCTGCAATACGGTATCGTCTAATAGTTTACGGCTGTGCCGTAAAATCTAAAAATCCTTCTGTTCGGAAACTCGTCAAAATACGGTAGTGGCTCAGATTTTACGGTAGCGTATGAAAATACGGTACCGTAAAATAGGTTACGGCACTGCCGCAATTTGCTGACTTGCTCGGTTTTGCATGAAATTTCTTAGGTGATCTCCTCTTGATGATGGTAACTCTTCTATGTGTTTGATTTTGCTTGAAAACGCCTTGAAATAGTGCCTTTTTACCTAAAAATCATGAAAAACTAAAATAGAAGTAGACTTTGCAATATTCAATGAATTTAGCATGAAAACAAGTAAAAGATCCTCAATTTAGCATGTAAAGATATCTGGAATGATACAAAATATACTATATATTTTGGTGTCATCAAAATACATAAGGCTCAAACTTTGCTTGTCCTCAAGCAAAAATCAAAATTTGAAATCAAAGATTGATTAAAAGAATAACCTTTTCATGCTCAATAAATTTCTAAAATACAACTCATCAATGAAAAACTCTATCAATTGATTTATAAAACTTCAAATAAACATATCATCCTTAGAACTCAATCCTCTAGATCTACAATTCAATCAAATAAAACTTCGCAACATGTACAATAAATAGAATTTTCAATCTCATGATTTCACCCAATTTTCAATTCAAATCTATCATGCTTTTGTTTACAGGAATTAGGTTTCCAAGATCTTTTTCCACTCATCATTTTTTTTTCATTATTCACATTCTCCAATTCTATTACTACCTTTTTTTTGGTGACGAGATTAGAGTGCTCGGATCACATAATCAATGCAATAGAACTCATATCCTATAATTTGGAAAGAATTTACCAAGGATAGCGGAGTTTGTGTGAAATGATCTCTCTCATGGCATGTACCCACATAGATACATACTTTTTCTATTTATTACTTCAACCCATGACCTTCGGTACCACTGCGCTTTCCCACAGTGCCAAGTAGGGGAGTCTTTCACTGTTTTTGTGGATCTTGGATTCTTCCTTCCCAACAAATAGCCAAATAGACTAAGCATCTACTAGGTTGATCAATTGATCTCAATTCTCAAATAATACTCATATGCTCATTTTATTCAAAAGAATAGGTTCACTTTTAGATTTTATCCCTCAAATAATACATCTATCCAAAATTTCATGCATCAACTAATGTCATATTTCAATAGACAAATATGTATTGAAGAAATAAATTTAACATGATGAGGCTATATCTCTAATCATGAATTTGAGTTCATTCATCATCAAAAATCATCAACACACCTCAAAACATGACCATATATCACATTAATCGAAATATATTCAACATCACATCATGTCAAAAAGAAATAATATCATCATCATGTAGTACAACCATATCAAAAAATAAAAATAGGCGTGTCAAGTAGAACAACAGTAGTGGTAGTCGTGAAGCATTATCCTTCCCTTTAAATCATATGTAATGTCAAAGAAGTAAGGGAAATTAATACTCACAAAATTTTCTTCGTCATTGTCCGGTCTGATTTCTTTCTGTATCCCCAGGTGAGTAGTCAGCATTGATGCTCCTCCCTTTTCTTATCTTTCTCTAATATATACTTTTTTTTTGAAACAAAATACGGTACCGTAAAAGATATTACGGCACTACCGTATTTTCAAAAGAACTCTCGGGATGATTTTGGTCACAAAATATGGTACCGTAGAACACATTACGGCCGTACCGAAATTTCGAGGCAACTTTCTGATCGAAAGTGGACTAAAAATACGGTACCGTAAAATACTTTATGGTAGTGCCGTAATTTGCACCAAATCACGCCTTTCCTACAAAAATAAAGGAAAAATTAGTATTAAGTTAAAGAAAACAAATTAGAGGTTAGAAAGCTTGGGTTGCCTCCCAATAAGCGCTAATTTAAAGGTCATTAGCTTGACCGTTCTGCACTCAGATTTGATCTTGGTTCGTCGAGGTAAAAGCTCTCCTTTTATTCAATCAGTTCTTCTTGATAATAGTGTTTCAATCTTTGTCCATTAACTTTAAATTCTCCTGTATCTTTACTCCATATGTCCACAGCTCTGTAGGGATAAATTTTCTTCACCTGAAAAGGTCCGGACCATCGAGATTTAAGTTTTCTAGGAAAAAGTCTCAATATAGAATTGAATAAAAGAACAAAGTCACCTGGTTGGAAATCTCTCCTGAAAATATGTCGATCATGCCATCTTTTTGTCCTCTCCTTGTAAATTTTTGCATTCTCATACGCAGAGAGTCTAATTTCATCTAGCTCATTTAATTGTAATCTCTATTTTTCTCCCGCATTCTTCAGGTCGAAATTCAGCATCTTGATTGCCCAGTATTCTTTATGCTCAAGTTCTACAGGCAAATGACATGATTTTCCATAAATCAATAGAAATGGAGACATTCCTATTGGTGTTTTGAAAGCAGTCCGGTATGCCCACAGGGCATCATCAAGTTTGAATGTCCAATCTTTCCTAGTGCGTGGCACTGTCTTCTCTAAAATTCCCTTGATTTCTCTGTTTGATATCTCCACTTGTCCACATGTTTGAGGATGATAAGGCGTTGGCACTCTATGATTCACCCCATATTTTCTAAGTAAGGCTGAAAATTTGTGTTCTATGAAATGCGAGCCTCCATCACTGATTACTACCTGCGGGGTCCCATACCGTGGAAATATGATCTTTTTGAAAAATTTAGCAACAACTCTTGAATCATTGGTAGGTGAAGCAAGAGCTTCAACCTATTTTGAAACATAGTCAACTGCTACCAGAATGTACTTGTTACCTCCTGAAGATGGGAAAGGTCTCATAAAGTCTATCCCCCAAACATCAAATATTTTAACTTCAAGAATGTTGGATAGTGGCATCTCGTGTCTTCTGCTGATGTTCCCCATTCTTTGACATGTATCATAAGATAACAAAAAGTTTCTAGCATCCTTGAAAATGGTGGGCCAATAAAATCCGGATTGTAACACTTTATAAAAAGTATTTTCAGTACTAGCATGACCGCCATAAGAGGATCCATGACATTGGCATAATATATCTGTGATCTCTTCTTCAGGCACACATCGTCTATAAATACCGATTGTACATCTTCTAAACACATAAGGCTCATCCCAAAAATAGTATTTTGCCTCAGCCAAGAATTTCTTCCTTTTTTGGTAATTCAAATCAGGAGGAAAAACATTAGCAACAAGGTAATTCACTATGTCAGCATACCAAGGGGCTCTGATCTGTTCAATGGTTATGAGCTGTTCTTCGGGGAAGGAATCATTGATTTCATCATGCTTTTCTGTATCCACCATTATCCTTGAAAGATGATCTGCAACAAAGTTCTCTGATCCCTTTTTATCTTTAATTTCCAAATCAAATTCTTGTAAAAGTAATATCCATCTGAGCAATAGTGGTTTGCTGTCTTTTTTCTGCATTAAGTATTTCACAGCTGCATGGTCTGTGTATACTACCACTTTGGAGTTAATCAAGTATGATCTAAATTTGTCAAAAGCAAATACAATAGCCAAAAGTTCCTTTTCAGTGGTAGTGTAATTCCTTTGTGTTTCATCCAAGGTCCTGCTAGCATAATGGATAACATATGGTTTTTAATCCTTCCTTTGCCCTAAAACTGCTCCAATTGCATAATCACTAGCATCGCACATGAGTTCAAAAGGTAAATCCCAATCTGGGGGCTGAATGATAGGTGCTGAGACCAAAGCCTTCTTCAATTCCTGAAAAGTAGATAAACAACTTTCATTAAAAGAAAATTTTACATCTTTACAAAGTAAACTTGTAAGAGGTCTAGCAACTTTAGAGAAATCCTTGATGAATCCTCGGTAGAATCCTGCATGTCCTAGTAAAGTTTGGATCTCCTTCACAGTTGTGGGTGGTTCCAATTTCTCTATCACCTCAATTTTTGCCTTGTCAACTTCAATTCCTCTCTCCGAGATTAAGTGTCCCAAAACTATACCTTGCTTAACCATGAAATGACATTTTTCTCAATTGAGCACAAGGTTAGTTTCCTTGCATCTCTGCAATACCCGAGATAAATTAGCTAAACACACATCAAAAGAAAAGCCATATACAGAAAAATTATCCATAAAGACATCCATAAAATCTTCAATAAAATCAGAAAAAATAGCCATCATGCATCTTTGAAATGTAGCAGGAGCATTACATAAACCAAAGGGCATTCTCCTGTATGCAAAAGTTCCATATGGGCATGTGAAAGTGGTTTTATCTTAATCATCAGGATGTATAGGAATTTGAAAAAAACCAGAATATCCATCTAAAAAAGAAAAATGAGAGTGGTTTACTAATCTTTCAACCATCTGATCAATAAAGGGTAAAGGGAAGTGGTCTTTTCTAGTAGCAGCATTCAGTTTTCTATAATCTATGCACATTTGCCAACTAGTAACAGTTATAACATGAATTAGTTCATTATCTTTGTTTTTCATGACAGTTACCCCTCCTTTCTTAGGAACACAATGTACAGGACTTACCCATTTGCTATCAGAGATAGGATAGATAATACCTGCATCAAGTAATTTCAGAACTTCCTTTTTTACAACTTCTTTCATGGAGGGGTTCGACCTTCTTTGGAAATCTGCATGTGACTTGTGCTCTTCTACCATCAAGATCCTGTGCATACAAAAAGAAGGATTAATTCCTTTCAGGTCATCAATAGAATACCCAATTACCTTTCTATGAATCCTTAATTCCTTGAGAAGCAACTCCGTTTCCCTTTTTCCAAGCTGTGCATCAACTATAACAGGATAAGTAGAATTAGGACCAAGAAAATCATAACGAAGGTTATCAGGTAAAGCTTTGAGCTCTATTTTTGGAGTTTGTTCTTTTTCATCACAAGTATTGCAATCTAGAAATTCATTACTTTCAGAATTGGTTCCTTCCTTAAGAATAAAATCATAATTATATTCAGGGGTTTCAGCAAATAAATCATTAAGATCATAAATAATGTCATCCCTATCATGTACACTACAACAATATTCAGAATTTGAAGGATTTTTCATGGCTTCATGCAAATCATACTCGATCTTTTTAGCCCCAATGTTAAGTGAAAGCTTACCAATTTTTTACATCAATGAGTGCACCTGCTGTGGCTAAAAATGGTCTACCAAGTATTATGGGGATTTTTGCATCTTCCTCCATCTCAAGAACTACAAAATCTGTTGGGATGAAATACTTACCTATTTGAATCGGCACATCTTCAAGAATCCCCACAGGATATTTAACTGAACGATCAGCGAGCTGCAAAGATATTGAAGTTGGTTTAAGCTCTCCCATGTCCAGCCTCCTACAAACAGATAATGGTATTAGACTCACACTAGCTCTCAAATCACATAAGGCTCGGTCAAAAGCCATACTACCAATAAAACAAGGGATAGAGAAATTACCTGGATCCTTCAACTTAGGTGGCAACTTGTTTTGTATAATAGCACTACATTCCTCGGTTAGAGCCATGGTACCAAAGTCTTCTATTTTCCTCTTATTAGACAGAATTTCTTTTAAAAATTTAGCATATGTAGGCATTTGCAATAAAGCTTTAGTAAATGGAATGTTAATTTTAAGCTTTTTCAAAATATCTAAAAATTTTCCAAATTGTTTGTCTAGTTTTTCCTGTACTAACCTTTGAGGAAAAGGTATTGGTGGTCTATAGGGTGGAGGCAAATCAGATTTAGAATTATCTTCTTTACATGGCACATTCCCTTTTGGTTCATCACCCTTTTGAGGTGTTAAACTAGGTAGGGTTTGTTCATGTTTAGAGGATTTTTCTAATTCTAATTCTTCATCATGATCACAGTAAGACTCTTTTTCTTTAAGTTCAACCTTCCTGTTAAGTTCTCCTAGCTTCTTTCCACTTCTAGTGACAACAACATTGCAATGTTCATTAGGCATCTGATTTTTTATGAAGTTCTCGTGATCAGTTAAAGATTCTATTTGAGAAGCAATTTGGTTAACCATTCCCTTAAGATTTTCAATTGCTTCATTTTGATTTTGCATAAATTGAGTTTGATGAGTGATAAACTTGTCAAGCCAGCATTCTATACTAAAAGAATTTACCTCTTCAGTTGGAGTTTGCAATTCCTCATTCTTATTCTTACCATGATGATGACCATGTAACATTCTTTCCTCAGGATTCCATTGGTTATGGTTCAGGGATATTTCTTCAAACAGTGCAAAAGCATCTTCCACGGTCTTACTCATAACGGCTCCTCCTGCAGAAGTATCAACAATTAGACCGGTATCATCAAGTAAGCCATAATAAAATGTATGAAGTAAAGTCCAATTTTCAAGGCTATGGTGCGGGCACTTCCGTTGCAATTCATTAAATCTCTCCCATGCCTCACTGAATGACTCCCCATCTTTTTGTTGAAAGCTTATAATTTGATTTCTTAGTTGAATTGTCTTGCTTGGAGGGTGTTGGTGTATATGCCCTGCAGACCAATGTATGGACATGGTCAGGCATTGTTTGAATGTACTTTGATAGAACTATTATTCTTTATAGAGGCATGGTCGTTATTATGTAGACTTCTCTACCTGCGTTGATTTATTGAGTTGCATATATAATGTCCCAGGAGTCTGGATTGGATCCATTCTCATAAGCTATCCCCAGACGAGGTACCATAGCAGATATGGGACAGCTTTGGTATATGTAAGACTGGTGTATGGGCTGGTTAGGTGCAGGGCACAGTAACACAGACATACATGTGCATTGGATGCACTGGAGTGATCCACCGTGAGTATTGACTTGTCTAGTCAACAAGTCAATCTCACATGCAAGAGGTTTGCATTGATCCTTAGACTTGAGGTATTCATGTCTAGATTTGATGATGGATATGCTTTGATGCAGTCTTACATCTCTCCGTAATTGGGGGACCAAAATGACTGTCATTGGGCATGTCATAAGTCACGTAGAGACATGGATGACCAATAGTAGGATTTGCCCCTTCCTTCAGAGGAAGCATGATATCCACTTTGGGGCGCCCCACCTTATTGGTGCATGACAAGAATGTGTGGCCACACTTGTTGAGTCATGACCAATGCATTGGATTGATAAACTTGAGACTAATCCAATGGCAGGATATTAGTTTAGGCAAAGGGATCTATAATACAATGGGAATCCTCGTTGCTTGTTAGGAGTTGTTGCCATAATGACTTAAGTCCTATGACATGGGTAGTAGTGATGTGTTGCTAGATACCCCTCACTACTTATGATGTTTACATCATTGCCATCGTCATATGGATCCTACGGGGTCACACGCAATAGACTCTTGACGTTGCTTTAATCAGAAGCCTTTGGATCAAGTTATTGGATAACTTGGATCCATTTGGAAGATTTCATCAGCGCCAATGGGCCTGATGAGTTGGAAGAAAGTTATTGGAGCTAAACTTCATTTTTGGCAGGTTGACCCGAAATTGACCTAGATTGGTCACATTTGGATTAGGGTTGCATTGGATTGGATCCAATAACTTAATCAACCCATGCCGTGAAGTTTGGGTTAGCTCATTATCCAATGAGGCCCAATAATAAGTTATCATGAAGAAGGAATTGGCTTAAAAGGGTATAATGGGGAGAAACCCAACCCCATTGGCGCCTAGGGGCATAATGGGGTGTGGGTGGCATAAATTGCTTCCTTTGGAAGGAAGTGGCGCCTCCCCCTTCATCCTTTGATGGTATCTTGCCTCTATGGTAAGTGTTGGGGCTGATATGGCTTGAGAACTTTTAGGAAAGTCCTTGGGCGCATATGGTTAGGTTGAATGAGGATTATGGCAAGGTCTTGGAGACTTTCCTTACCTCATAAACCCTACATGCACCCAAACCCTTACCCTAGCCGAATTCCTCTTGCATGTTGCACCTAGCCCTTTCTCCTTTAATGGTAAGAATGCTTTTGTGGCATATCTTGGGCTGATGTATTGCTTGGGGCGCAAGACAAGGTCTTAGCGCATAAGGAAGGGTTGAATGGGTTTAAGGAAATGTCTTGGAGACTTTCCTTGCCACAAACCCTTTCATCCTAGCCATACACTTGTCCTAATCCTAGCCCTTGCCCAAACCATCTCTTGTCCTATTTATAGGACCCCTTGCCTCCCTTCTTGTTGATGTTGTTCGAGTGGACAATCTCTTGGAGGCGTGACCTATCTCTTGGAGAGAATTGGAGGGCAAGTGGTGAGAGCAATATAGGGTTGGCGCAAGCTTCTTCCAAGTGGCAGCAACTTCTTCTTCATCTCCCTCTCTTCTTGGCGCAAGGAGTCTTAGTGCTTGGTGGCATCTCCTTGCCACAAGCCTTATCCGTTCCTTGGCCATTGCACCTTGCTTGAAGGTGGCGCAAGCAAAGAAGAAGAAGGAAGTACTTGGCACATCTTCTTCCTCCTCATCTCTTCTTGGCGCTTCTACCTTGGAGGTGGCGCAAGATCTAAAGAGAGCGACAAAGGCTTGATTCTCTTCCCAAGGCTAGCATCAAGCGTGGAAGGGAGCAACGTTGAGACGATCGACGTGTGGATACTTGTAGAGGGCGAACACTTGGGTGCCTTCAACACGGCTTCGGCAACTAGACAAGCAAAAGAGGTACATCTCTAACACATCCTTGTGTCTTCTCTTTCGCATGGATCCTTGGGACCGGAATATGATTCGGGTGTAATGATTCTTCAGCTGCGTCCTGGGACTGCAAAATTTTAAATTACACCCGGTATTCCCTAACAGAGGGAAGTACTTTGTCAAGAAGGAATTTGAAAGTTGATTCCAAGTTGTGAAGGTTCCAGTAGGTTGTGATTGTAGCCATGATTTCGCCCGGTCCCTAGGAGAAAAAGGAAATAATCTCAGTTTTAATACATCATCAGAAATTCCACTAATCTTAATGGTATCACAATATTCAAGAAAAAGATGTAAGTGTTGATAGGTATCTTCAATTGGATCTCCTCCAAATTGATTCTTCTGGATCATGGTCAAGAAGGCAAGATTAATCTCGAAATTATCGGCTTCTATACTGGGTTTGATAATGCTAGAGTGTATTTCTCGTGGCCTAGGGACAACATAGTCCCTAAGTAATCTCTGTCCTGCCATTGGATTTAAATTTCCTGTATAGTCTAAAGCAGACAGATTAAGTAACTCAAGTAAACAGAGAAGAACAGATAGATAAAACATGAATTAATCCTAGTCTAGCAATAATCTCAATATTTTCAATATTGACAAAACTAAGGTCCCCGGCAACGGTGCCAAAAACTTGTTGTGATCCGCAGGTGTACGGATACTCGAAGTAATAAAAGATATCGAACGCACAGAGACCTATGTTGTCAAATACTGATCAATTGATTTTTCACTATCTAGGTAATCGAATGAAAGTCAGGTAAATATCGCAAACACACGGAAAGATACTATCAAAGAGAGAAAACTGGGACTAGGGTTTCATTCACTTAGATTTTCATGACTAGATGTACAAAGATGTTCATCAATCAAATTTTATTTTGATAAAGACATAATTTACCTAAAAAGGGATTATCTCACTCTCGTGCAGATAACCATGCAAGAATAAATCCTCACTTTCGCACAAGATTCATCCCAAGCTAATGATAGGTATATCATCAATCGAAGAACTTGAGGATCACTTTCGTGCATCCGTATTCTAAGTTGATCGTCTTAAGCGGAAACTCAATGATCACCGTTGCGCATTCGAATCTCAACACAAGTTTTGCCTATAGTTCTCTAACGTTCCAATCCTCACTTTCGTGCAAGATCACCACGTTTGATACAATAACTCAATCCTAAGTTTGTAATTGTTATCATGGTAATACAAATCACTAAAATTAAATAATAAGAACAATCCTAAGAAAATTCCTATCATACAGTTCTAGGGTTCCAAGTTCTCAAGCAAGTCACCTTTCGGTCCTTATTGCGAGAACTCTAAATCATGATGACAAAAATAAACTTAAGAGAATCTTAGAGCAATAATCACATAGGCAAAATTATCAAAGTAGAACAATCATGATGAAAATAAAAATAATATAGTCATTAAGAAAATCAAAGGGAATTACTCCCCCATGTCCCAAAAGTAGTTTAAGCTAGCATCGTGAAGGAATTACAATAAGTCATGGTTTCAGAAGATCGAAAATCAAGAAAAAAGAAGAGTTTAAGAAAATACAGCACGGCTGTGAAATAAAACATAGCCGTAATTTGCAATTTGAGACGATGAACAGTGTCGGCGCCTCTTCTTTCTTCGATTCCTCTTCCAATTGATCTCCTTTCGATCTGAAACTTTTGGCGTGTCCTCTCCACCTTCAGACGAAGCTTCAGTATGAAAATCACGGCCGGAGGTGGTCTGGATTGATCGCGGCGGCGGAAC
The DNA here is from genome assembly GCA_027563935.2 of Costus lasius. Lineage (NCBI taxonomy): Eukaryota > Viridiplantae > Streptophyta > Magnoliopsida > Zingiberales > Costaceae > Costus > Costus lasius. The sequence continues at coordinate 57,950,172 of CM050447.1, forward strand.
CCTAGGCAGCGGCGTGAATCCTGATTTCTCTCTTGACAGTCGATGAAAATTGAGGCTTTCGGTGTGAATGTAATCCTCTCGTCCCCCCGTCCCCATTGTTTCTTATGGCTTTGAACATAGAGCCTTGGATTGTCTGCAATCATCTCCACAAGAATCGGGCGTCGGGATTGACCTCGGAGTCGCGTTCCGAATGAGAATTACGGCAGTGTAATAGTTCACGACAGTGACGTAAAATCGGTCGAGTTTTCTGATCTGATGTCGTCTGGGAAATACAGCACCGTAATATGGTTTACGGTACTGCTGTAAAATCGTCTGAACTCTCTGTTCTGAAGTGACTGGAAAATACGGCCCGTGTAATCCTTTACGGTGGTGCCGTAAAATCAAGCAAAGTTTCTGTTCTGAAGTGCTCTACAATACGGTACCGTGTAATAGTTTACGGCCGTGCCGTAAAATCCAAAAATCCTTATGTTCGGAAACTCGTCAAAATACGGTAGTGGCTTGGATTTTACGTTAGCGTATGAAAATACGGTACCGTAAAATAGGTTACGGCATTGCCGCAATTTGTTGACTTGCTCCGTTACGGCATTACCACTATCAATTTTACATAGTGCCAGGTAGGGGAGTCTCTCACTATTTTTATGGATCAAGAAATCTTTCTTCCCAATAAATAGCAAATAGCATGAATATCAACTAAATTAATCTATCAACATCCATTCAAAAATCATACTCATATGCTAGTTTTATTCAAAGAAATAGCTTCACTTTTAAACCAAATTCATCAAATAATACGTCTACCCAAAATTTCATTCATCAACCAATGAAAAATTTCAAAAGTAGATATGTATTAGAGAAATAAATTCAACATAATAGGTCTTGTCCTACTCTTATGCATGAATTCATTTATCAACAAGAAAATTCTACACTTACATAAAAATTTTCAAACATCAAAATATGTCAAAATCACTACAAAAGGTGTGAAGTATCAAACTCATATAGTCAAAAGATGTAAGTGATAGGTCCGTATAATCACATAAGGCTCAAACAATGCAATGGATGTAAAGTGATGGATCTAAGAGAAGAAAAGTGTAGATAATCATATCAAATCGAATAATCACAAGAAAGTGCAACCAATACTCACAAAAAAATATGGCAAGCTCTGACTAACATAAGGGTGAGTAAGGGTGAGTAATCTCTAGTGGCCTACTATAGACTATAGTCTTGGAAGTGAGATCGTTGGCTGGTGGGTGCCAGAAATAATGCTGCATAAAAAAAATCAGTCACTAATGAAGAGTTTGCTGCATAAATAAAATCAATAGAATAAGAGGCAGCAGAAAAAGTAAGAATCTGCTGATGGTATAATCCAATGTCAACGGCTGGATACAGTGATGTCAGAGGCAGATGCAGTGGTGGCTAGAGGTGGAAGATAGTTGCTCTTGAAGATTTCTGGATCTGGAGGCAAAAAAAAAAAACAATAACATGTAGAAAGCAAACCAAGCAGTTTTTGATTTTTTTAGGAAAAGTAGTCATACCCTAAAATAAAATTTAATGATCCAAATAGAAAATGGTCAAAACCAGGTTGTAGAATAAGATATGTTCTTTTTAGACGTATGAAAATCAAAGGATCAAAATCTGACAGGAATTTAGGGTATCAACAAAAAGAAGGCTACTCAGAGTACAAAACTGCAAAAACTGCATAAAAGTTAATCAGATCCAAAAAGTTGCCATGTGTCCTAAAATGATCAGAAAATATTTTCATGAAAACAATTAATCTATGAGATAGAACGACACATGTTCTTCATATTCTATGTGAAAAATTAGGGTTTCAAGTCACCGAAGCATCTCAAATACTTGCAGCAAAAGTGCTAATAAGATTAGTCAGAAAAAACTGCTGCAGAAATTAATCATTATTAAAAAGATGCTTGGTGTTTTAGAATGATCCATGGACTTTAAAATTCAGAAAAAATATCCAGATGATAGACAAAGATGAGTACTTCATGATGGTGCCAAAGATCAAAAATTTTCGTGACCCAATTCCTTAAAATCATAGCGAGAAAACACCTACTCAGATAAGGAGACTGCAGTTCAAAAATTACAGGCGTAAAATCCTTTACGGCAGTGCCGTAATGTACATAAAAGTCTCGGGTAAAAAATAAGCTGTCATGATGGTACCGTAAACAATCATACGGTACTGCCGTAAAATCAGTAACTGAAATTTTTTTTTTTGAAAATTTAAAAATTCAAAATTTGAAAATTCAAAATTCAAAATTTCAGATTTCAAAAATTACGGCACCGTAAAAATCATTACGGTACTGTCGTAAATCCATAAAACTATCGGGAAAGAAAAACGGTGGAATTACGGTACTGTAAAGAAGATTACGGCAGTGCCGTATTTTGCGTAAAAATTTGTATTTTCCTGCAAAAAGAGAATAAAAATTAATCCTAAAAATAAACTAAAATAAAAGAAAGTAAGCTAAGTGATAATTCTTGGGTTGCCTCCCAAGAAGCACTAATTTTAGGTCCATAGCTTGACCAAAACTCAAAAATCATGGTGAAGCAGGTGAATCAGTACCAAAGTAAAGAGCAAATAATTTTCTGCATTTCTTTTGTCCAAAAATTTTAGCCACTAATCCAAAAATCCAGAATTGCATATAAATCACAATCAAAGTGGCTTTCTCAAATGTGCAGAAATTAAAATCATACTTCTCAAATCCACTCAAAGAAATCTTTATGATCTTCCTATATTTATCAATGTCTGTAATTTTCAACCCTTTATCGAACTCATCAGATTTAACCATAAATGATACAAAATCAAAAGAATCAATTTCATGAAAAGAAGTTTTTTCAATTTCAATTTCCTCAACCTTTTCCTCAAATAAATTATCAAATGAATCAATTTCACAATTATCAAAATCAGAGTGAGATGCATTAATATTCACACAAGGCTCAATCTCAAAACAATCATAATCAGAGGGAGATTTTTCTAAATCAAGTTTTTCTGTATCAAACTCAAATAAACAAGCTTGTTGTGCAATCTAGGTTTCTAGCAATTCAGTATTAGCAGTCAAGGATTCTTCTTGGAAAGAAATTTGATTAACTAAACCCTTAAGATCCTCAATTTCCTTACTTTGATTGGTCATGATTTGGCTCTGATTTGTCACAAATTTTTCTTGATCAGCTATCAATCTTTCTAACATAATCTCTAAGCTAGATTTTTCAGTATCCTCATAGTATGGTTCAGAGACGTAATCAGAGCAATCATCATAAAAAGAACTAGAATTATATTGGTACCATGGTGCATTGGGATTTGCATGATTTCTAAATTGACATTCATAAGTATAATGATCATTGGATTTACAAATATTACATCTAATAGAAGGAATAGAGTGTAATTTCAATATGTCCGCGAGAGTGCATTGTGAATAATCTTCATGCTTACCTTGTGGTATGTATACCCTACTTCTTTGAGATGCCCATGAATTGTGATGAAAAGACATATTTTCAAATCTATCAAAAACAGAGAGATAATCCAACACCAAAAAAATAATATTTTTTTTCAGAATATATAAAAAAAAGAGAAAATATAAAACACAAGCAAATTCACAAATTTTAGAAAATCTTAGTTCTGTCACAACTTGTGAAAATCCAAAACCTGCAAAAACAGAAAACAAAATTAAATCTAAAATAAATAAAACTTAGTCTAGCAATACTAACAACTATTTTGATATTAACAAAAGTAAGGTCCCCGGCAACAGTGCCAAAAACTTGATGTGATCCAAAAGGACACACTTTTAAATACAAGCAGGTAGACTCGTTTTAGGGGTTGCGGCCAAAGGTATTGGCGTAGAGGGCTATTGTCACTCCCCGGCAACGGCGCCAAAAACTTGTTGTGATCCGCAAGTGCACGGATACTCGAAGTAATAAAGAAAGTATCAAATCCACAGGGACCTATGTGTTAAGTACCAAATAGTTGTATTCTTACTAGCTAAGCGATCGATTATAATGCAAGTGAACAATAAAAAGAGCGTAGAGATAATCAGAGAGAAACATTGGGACTAGGGTTTCATCCTCCTTGATTCTAATGACTAGATTTAAGTAAAAGATCGTCAGACTAATCTTATCATGATAAAGACTTAATTTACTTCATAAAGGGATCATCTCACTTTCGTGCAGACAATCATGCAGGGATGAATCCTCGCTTTCAGGCAAGATCTATCCCAACGCTAAGGATAAGTAAATCATCAATCAAAGAATTCAATATCACTTTCGTGCATCCGAATTCTAAGTTGATTGTCTCAAGTGGAATCTTAAGGATCACTTTCGTGCATCCAAGACTCAACACAAGTTATACTTATGGTTTTCCGACGACTCGGTCCTCACTTTCATGCAATATCAAATCAAGTCTAACACAATAACTCAACCCTAGATTCAAATTATCAACAAGGCATTAAGATCACTAAAATCAAATATTAAGAACTAACCGAAGAGAGTTCCTAACATGCAATTCTAGGGTTCCAAGTTCTGAAGCAAATCACCTTTCGGTCCTTATTGCGAGAACTCTAAAACATGAATAATAACATTAATCTATGGAGAATCAAAGTACAATCATTCACATAAGTAAAATTATCATCATAAAACTATTCTGACGAAGATAAAAGTCATCTAATCATTAAAAATCAAGGGAAATTACTCCCCCATGTCCCAAAAAGTGTCTAAGCTTGCATGGAAGGAAGATTACAATAATCCATAGTGTAGGAAATCAAAACAGAGGGAGAGAACAAATTACGGTACGACCGTAAAGGTTTTTACGGCTGTAATCTGCGATGAACAGCGGTGGCGCACGATGTTTTATTGATTTCTCCTCCGTTTGATCTCCTTTTGCTTTAAAACTTCTGGTATGTCCTATCCACCTCTAGATGAAGCTTCAGTGGAAAAATCACAGTGAGAGGTGCCCTCTACGCCTCTCGGTGCGAGGCCAAACCCTAATTGTTTCTCTATCGATTCCTCCTTCGATACTGGATAAAAATTCGTTCTTTCACTTCGTGCGTCTTCTCCTCTTTAAGATGAGTCTGCAACAACTTTCAGATCTCAATTTAGATGTCTGGATCAAAAGTTAAGGTCCGCGCAAGATTCGGACCTATAAAAATGACGTTTTTGACTTGGAATTACGGCCGCAATGGATATTACGGCAGTGCCGTAATTTGGACAGCGAGCTTTCGGATGAAAATCTTCTGGGATTATGGTACCATAAAATATCTTACGGCCATGCCGTAATGTCAGTAATCTCTCGGATGGAAAACCATCCCGCATTACGGTACCGTAAATTCCGTTACGGTGGTACCGTAAACTTCATCAAATCTCTGCCCAGAATTACGCCCATATTACAGCCCATAAAAATGTTTACGGCAGTGCCATAATCTTCATGAAATCTCTGGTCGGAAAAATCTCAAAATACGGCACTGTAAAGAGTGTTACGGGGGTACCGTAATTTTGATCTGAGTCTGTAGTCAAATTACGGTACCGTAAAAGTCATATTGGGGGTGCCGTAATTTGCTCTGAATCTCTGATTCTTCTAAAATTTAACGTGTGATCCCCTCTTGACGTTGTGAATTCAATTATGCATCTGGTTTGCTCGAAATTGATTGAAAAACATGCCTTTTTGCCTGAAAATCATCAAAAATAGAAAAAACTGTAGATTCCGCAAATATTGATAAAAAAGGCATAAAAATAAGCAAAGTCTATGAATATGACACAAAACACTCATGAAATGGCACAAAAATTACTATATATTTTGGTGTCATCAGTTATCTCTCATAGTCACTATCGTTATTTCATAACATTTATTGATGATTATAGTCGGTTCACTTGGATATATTTTTTGCACACTAAATCTAAGGTCTTTTGGGTATTTCAAAGCTATGTCGCTCTCATTGAGAATCAATTTTCTACAAGTATTAAGATTTTACGCACTAATAATAGAGGCGAATACATGTCGCATGAATTTCAGCTTATTTGCAAGAAAGAGGCATTATCTCACAGAGGTCATGCCCTTATACTCCTCAGCAAAATGGGATGGCCGAGTGCAAAAATCGCCATTTGTTGGACATGGTTCGTACTCTACTATTACAGTCCTCCGTACCATCCAAATTTTGGGTTGAAGCATTGATTACTGCTGTGTACTTGATTAATCACTTGCCCTCTCAACATTTGGGATTTGATTCTCTATTTTTTTCGTCTTTTTGGTATTTATCCAGACTATCATATACTCCACACATTTGGATGTATTTGTTTTGTTCATTTACCTCTTCATGAACGACACAAACTTACTGCTCAATCTTTGCGATGTGCATTTATGGGTTATAGTACCAATCAAAAGGGTTATGTCTATTATGATCCTACTAGTAATCGTATGCGCATATCTAGGAATGTTATTTTCTTTGAGGAAAAATATTATTTTCAGCAGCAAGTTTTTGCTAATTCACATATTCTTCTTCCTAATTTTGAGGAGGCATCACAGTCTACTGGACGGTTTATACCTGGTATGGTCTATCAGCGACGATGAACATTAATTATACCTGGTATGGTCTATCAGCTCGTTTAGTGGCTCTTGGTAATAGGCAGGAATATGACATTAATTATGAGTAGACTTTTGCCCTTGTTGCTAAAATGACAACTGTTCGCCTTGTACTTGCTATTGCTGGTTCTCAAGGATGGCCTTTACATCAGATGGATGTTAAAAATGCATTTCTACATGGTGATCTGAAGGAGGAGATATATATGACTCCTCCCTCTAGACTATTTTCTACATCTTCTTATGATGTTTGTAGGCTGAAACGATCTCTCTATGGATTGAAACAAGTGCCTCGTGCATGGTTTGATAAGTTTCGATCTACTCTTCTTGACTTCTCATTTATTCAAAGTCAATATGATTCATCTTTATTTCTTTGCAAAACTTCTATTGGTATTGTTCTTCTGTTGGTATATGTTGATGACATTGTTATCATTGGATCTGACTTATCCTTGATATCAAAACTTCAAGATCATCTTCAGCAATGTTTTCATATGAAGGATTTGGGATCTCTGCACTATTTCTTAGGTCACAAAGTTTTTCGTACCTCAAATGGTCTTTTTCTATATCAACATAAATATATTGAGGACTTACTCACTCTTGTTGGTCTTCCAGAGGGTCGGTCAGTGGATACTCCCTTAGAGGTGAATGTTAAATATTGTCAAAATGATGAGACATTTCTTTCTGATCCTTCTTTCTATCGACAACTTATGGGCAGCCTAAATTATCTTACAATCACATGGCCAGATATTTCTTTTGCTGTTTAACAAGTGAGCCAATTTATGCAAGCCCCTACACATATCCATTTAGCTGCGGTTCGTTGTATTTTGCACTACTTAAAAGGCACTTCTACCACAGGCCTTCACTTTCCACCTAACTCTTCACTTCGCTTAATCGCCTATAGTGACGCTGATTGGGCTAGTTGTCCTAACAGACGACATTCTATTACAGGTTGGTGTATGTTTCTTGGTGATTCCCTTATTTCTTGGAAAAGTAAGAAGCAAGATCGAGTGTCAAAGTCTTCTACCGAGTCTAAATATTGTTGTGTCCGCAAGTGCACGGATACTCGAAGTAATAAAATAGATATCGAACCACAGAGACCTACGTGTTAAGTACCAAATAATTGTTTTATCACTAGCTAAGCAAATCGAATATGATGAAAACACAAATGGAATGTAAACTAAATATCTGAGAGAGAAACTAGGACTAGGGGTTCATCCACCTTAATTCTAATGACTAGAAGGAAATAAAGGTTGTCAGTCTAATTTTATTACGATAAAGATTTAATTTACTTCATGAAAGGATCATCTCGCTCTCGCGTAGACAATCATACAAAGGACCAATCCTCACTCTCGTGCAAGATCTATCCAATGCTGAAAATAAGTAAATCATTGAACAAAGAACTCAAGGATCACTCTCGTGCATCCGAATTCTAAGTCAATCATCTCAAGTGGAATCTCAAGGATCACTCTCGTGCATCCTGAAACTCAACACAAATTCTACTTAAGGTTCTCTGACGACTCGATACTCAATCTCTTGCAGCATCAAATCAAGTCTGACACAATAACTCATCCTAGATTCAAATTATCAACATGGCGATAAAATCACTAAAAATCAGAATTCAAAGAACAAACCTAATCTCTTACGATAAGTTCCAAACTCGATGATTTCTAGGGTTCCGAATTTCACAATCAACCTCTCAGTCTATTTCACAAAATTCTAAAACATGCTGATATTTATAAAACTAAGGAGAATTAAAGACAATCATCACATAAGTAAAATTATCATGACAAAACTATTATGACAAAATAAAAGTCATCTAGTCATTAAAAATCAAGATAAATAACTCCCCATGTCCCATAATATGTCTAAGCTAGCATTGAGGTAAGATTACAATAAACCATAGTTCAGATGAACAGAAATCGAAGAAAAAGGGAAGAAATTACAGAACACGGTGCTGTAATCGAAATTACAGCACCGTAATATGCTGGAAACGCGATGAATAGTGGGTCCCCCACTGTTTCATTGATTTCTCCCTCGATCGGACTACTTTTGATCTGAAACTTCTGGGGTATCCTCTCCTACTCCAGGTGAAGCTTCAGAGTAAAAATCACGGCCTGAGGTGATCTCTACACCTCTCGGGGCGAGGCCGAACCCTAAAGACGCCTCCTTCAATTACTCTCTGGATTGGAAATAAAAATTAGGGCTTTCACTTCGTGCGTGTTCTCCTCTTTAAGACGAGTTCGCAGCAACTTTCGAATCTCAATTTGGACTTCTAGATCAAAGGATATGGTCCGCGCAAGATTCGGGCGAAAAAATTAGAAAACTGGGCCTAAAATACGGTACCGTATTTTAAATACAGTAGTGCCGTATTTTGCCCAAAAATTTCGAAACTTTCTGTTTAAAATCCTCCAAAAATATGGTACTGTGGCAATTGTTCCCAAAAATATGGTACTGTGGCAATTGTTCACAAAAATACGGTAGTGCCGTATTTTTGCAAATTGGCTCCGAATTTAATGAAATTTGATGGGTAGCTTCGTTTTGACGTCTGGAATCCATTGGTGTGCTCAAATCTTCTAAAATCCTTCAAAATATGGGACTTTTAATCTGAAAGTGATCAAAAATAAGAAATGGTGTAGATTCTATAATATTTGACAAATAAGGCTTAAAAACAAGCAAAAGATCATAAATATGATACGAAAAGACCAATGAAATGACACAAAATATACTATGAATTTTAGTGTCATCAAACACATAAGGCTCAAACTTTGCTTGTCCTCAAGCAAATAAATAAGAACAATGCTAAGTATGGAAAATATGCTCTTTTATGAAAAATAAATTTCTAAAATATAATCTCTCATGAAATATTCCACCAACTTTTTTTTTTGCACAAAATTTCAGATAAAAACATCGTCCTCTGAAATTAATCTTTAAGATCTACAACTTTGATCAAATAAAAATTCGCAACTCGCATAATGAAAAGAATTTCAGTCTCATGAATTCACCCAAGTTTCAGTTTAAATCTATCAAACCTTTGTTTACAGGAATAAAGTCTCCTAGATCTTTTTCCACACAAAATCTTTCTTTTCTTCCCCCTCTCTTTTTTTTTTATTTTTTTAATTTTTGCATAGATAGCATATACCCACATAAATTCATACTTTTTATTTTAGACTTCAACTCTTGTCTTCGGTACCACTATCAATTTTACACAGTGCCAAGTAGAAGAGTCATTTTCTTTTTCTCTCACTCTATTTATTTATTTATTATTTTTTTACAGACTTCAACCCATCTCTTAGGTACCATTGTCAATTTTACACAGTGCCAAGTAGGGGAGTCTCTCTCTTTATTTGTGGATCTTGGATTCTTTCTTCCCAACAAATAGTAAAATAGACTAAACATCAACTAGGTTACTCAATTGACATTAATTCAAAAATTACACTCATATTCTCATTTTATTTAGGAAAGATGCTTCAATCTTAGATTGCATCCATCAAACAACATACCTACCCAAAACCTTATGCATCAATCAATGAATAATTTTAACAAGTAGATATATATTGAAGAAACAAATTCAACATAATAGGTATATCTCCATTCATAGGAATGCATGCATGAACATTCATCATCATAGAAAAATCTACTCATCTACTCATCTCATGGATTCAAGTCATAAAATTTTTAAACCTCAAAAATATCATCATCAATGCAAAAGGTGTGAAGCATGAAACTCAAACAATCATAGTCAAAAGTGTGACATGATAGACTCAAGCAACTTCATAGAATAGAAATCTTAGTGAATGATACATCTAAAGCAAATCAAAGATGCAACCATATGAAATAATCTAGAGAGTGCAAACGATACTCACAAAGCTATATAGCAAGCTCTGACCAAAAACACATAAGGCTCAGACCAAAAATAGTGTCGGGGCAAATGCTGCAAGGGCCAAAGGTGTGCCTTTTGAAAATTTTACCTGCATAATTTAAGATACATAAGGCTCAGTTTAAAAATAGTCTCTAAAATAATAATGATAGAAATAATTTTCTCAAAGAATAATCAGAGATATCATCGATGGTCCAGAAGAGTGCTGGTGAAAAGAGATGATGCAGCTGAGAAGCAGAGGGTGAACAGAGGCTAGCTAAAAAGCTCCTAGCAATGATGGTGATGCCGACAATAGAGTGAGTAATCTCTAGTGGCCTGTTAGAGACTACAGTCCTGGAGGTGAGATCATCGGCTGGTGGGCGCAAGAGATAATGCTGCATAGAAAATCAGTCACTAATGAAGATTCTGGTGCAAAAATAAATAAAATCAATATAATAAGAGCCAGCAAAAGAAGCAAGAAGCCACTGGTGATGCTCCGCAAGAGGTGGAGGACAATTGCTCTTGAAGATTTCTGAATCTGGAGTCAAAAGAAGCAATAACAAGTAGAAAGCAAACCAAGCAGTTTTTGAATTTTTTATGAAAAGTAGCCATACCCTAGAATAAAATTTAATGATCCAAATAGAGAATGGACAGAACCCAGTTGTAGAATAAGGTATGTTCTTTTCAGTTGTATGAAAATTAAAGGATCAAAATTTGTCAGGAATTTAGGGTATCAACAGAAAGAAGGCTACTCAGATTACAAAACTACAAAAACTACACAAAAGTTAAACATATTCAAAAAGTTGCCATGTGTCCTAAAATGATCAGAAAATAAAATCATGAAAACAATTAATCCACAAGATAGAATGACACATGTTCTTCATATTCCATGCGAAAAATCTGGGTTTCAAGTTATTTAAGCATCTTAAAACTTGTAGCAAAAGTGCTAATCAGATTAGTCAGAAGAAAACTGCTGCAGAAATTAATCAGAATCGAAAAGTTACTAGGTGTTTTAGAATGATCCATGGACTTTAAAATTCCGCAAAAATATCTAGATGATAGATAGACAAAGATGAGTACTTTGTGATGGTGCCAAAGATCAAAAATTCTTCCAACCCAGTTTCTTAAAATCACAGCGAGAAAACACCTACTCAAATAAATAATTTGCAGATTTCAAATACGGTACCGTGCATTTCCTTACGGTAGTGCCGTAATATACATAAAACTCTCGGGTCAGAAATCGGCAGAAATATGGTACCGTGAAGATGATTACGGTAGTGCCGTATTTTGTGCAATTTTGTTTTTCAAAAAGAATAAAAAAATTAATTATAAAAATAAACCAAGATAAAAGAAACTAAGCTAAGCAAAAGTGCTTGGGTTGCCTCCCAAGAAGCGCTAATTTTTAGGTCATTAGCTTGACCAAAACCCAAAAATCATGGTGAAGCAGGTGAATCAGTTCCAAAGTAAATAGCATGTAATTTTTTTCTTTTCCGCTGTCCAAAAAGTTTAGCCACTAATCCAAATATCCAAAATTTCATGTAAATCAAGATTGACATGGCTTTCTCAAAAATGCAGAAATTAAAATCAAAATTTTCAAATCTACTCAAAGGATATTCAATAATCTTCCTAAATTTGTTATTAAGCAAAATCATAAGTCCTTTCTTCAAATTTATATCTTCAATTGCAATAGGACTTTGATTAAAAGATACAAGCATTGGATCATCAAAATAAACTTTCTATCTCAAATTAGATTTCTCAACAAAGCATAATTTTCCAAATAAATCACAAGAGTCAATAATAGATATGGGCAAAACATCATCATAGTGAGATTCTGTAGGTTCCCATAAGAGGGGCGAAACCCTAAAGCATGCGCAAACATAAAATTGCATGGGCGGAATCTAGGGTCTCCTAGGATTGCATGGCATGAATAATATATAATCAACTACCGAATGCTTGTATAGAAGTAAAAGATCCATACCATTGCCATCGCTTGGATGGTGTCTTGGAAGGAGAGAGCGAAAGGGATCTCCTCCAAAGGTGGCGCACACAAATGATGTCGCCTACTTTCTTGGTGCTCCTTGTGCTAGCAAGGTTCCAAGAAGTCTTGATCGAATGAAAAAGGGATGAGAGAGTGAATCCTTGCTTGGCGATTTCTCCTTCCTTGTCGTCAACTCCACCAACACTTCGAAATCTCAGAGACACGAGAGAGAGGAGCGACAATAGGCGTCAGTGAGAAAAACGTGAGGCATGGTCACGTTTAGAGACATGCTTTCTAAAAATAGAAAGCCTCAACGTTCATGCGCTCATGCGACTATGGGTTTGCCCAAAGCGCATTTTTCTCATCACTTGAACCATGCGCTCATGTAATGAGCCAATTCAAATCGAGTTGGTTCGATTCAAGAAACCAAACAAGCCAAGCAACTAGTCCAGATCATAATAAACCCATAAGGCTTAAGATCTGACCGTTGATCTCTTGATGCTCCTGATCTCACTGATCTAGCATCTATTCTCTCGATCGAAGCTTACCGATCTCAAGCCCTAACCAATCAAACATGATCAGACCAGATCTCACTTACAATCAGAGTTCAAATCCCTTTAAACTGAACCCAAACAATTCAGTCCACACGATCTGACTTAAGTAAGCCATATCATCAAATTGTGCGACCCTAAGGGTTTCCTTTAAATGTCGGTAACGATAACTTATGTTATCACGATCAGTGAGGGGTATCTAGCAACACATCACTGTCTCCCGATATAAAGGAAAGAGTCTTCCAAGACTACACCCAAACTACAGCACAAGTGTGAATCCAATTCACAAGGCATACATGTATCCTTTGCCACTGGATGTTCTTATTGGACAAGCGTGTCAAGCTTGTAATTCCAATATGATGAGCATGATTAGATCAGATGAACATAGTCACCTGGGTATGGCCATACACTATTCTCAATCATCTCATTCAGGGGGGCCCCTTTAGAACATCTCACTCCTTAAACAAGGAGACGGCAATCCTTTATCTATCACTAGTGCCCTAACCTGATTCAAGCTCACCATCCAAGATAGTCTATAATCATTATGTTTCAAATGATATTGAACTAACTCAAAACAATGACAATCATCATTTAGAAACACAAGTGATCTCAAGTCAGAGGACATGTGCCACTTGTCGCATTCAAGGATTATTCACATTGTGACAGACAATTGAATATCCTAGTAGGGTCTGTTCAGTACATCCAATGTACCCATGAGTCTACCTCTTATTCCATGCTCGAAGCATCCTATAAGATTAGAGCACATATTAGTCTCAATCATATCAAGGCTGTCTCATGTTCACCAAGGTATATCGACTAAGGACTTAACTGCATGTCAGCCTAGCTGAACAGCTGTGAGACATTATTCAGAAGTACACTTATTGCAGCAGACAATGTAACAACCTGAATAAAAACCATGCCTTTATAAACATAAGAGTTTATTACATGATACTGTTACAATCCCAAGGCCTCAAACATTAGCCTTAAGGGCATACCCCAACAATCTCCCACTTGCACTTAATCTAATGGTTGAGAAATCTCAAACCCATATTATTACAGTGTTTCTCATGCTTCTGCTGCGCCAGAGGCTTAGTAAGCGGGTCTGCCAGATTGTCATCTGTATGTACCTTGCAGACTTTGATCTCGCCACGATCTATGATCTCCCGGATCAAGTGAAACCGTCTCTGTATGTGCTTGGACTTCTGGTGCGACCGTGGTTCCTTTGCTTGTGCGATTGCTCCAGTGTTATCACAAAAGATAACCAAAGGATCTGCACTCGAAGGAACAACACCAAGTTCTCGCACGAACTTACGAATCCACACTGCCTCCTTAGATGCTTCCGAGGCTGCAACATACTCGGCTTCTGTTGTGGAATCAGCAACAGTTGACTGTTTGAAACTCTTCCACACCACTGCTCCTCCATTCAAGCTAAAAACATAGCCTGATTGCGATCGGAAATCATCCTGGTCAGACTGGAACGAAGCGTCAGTATATCCTTCAATACTGAGTTCTTCCTGACCACCATATATCAAGAACATATCTTTGGTCCTCCGCAGATATTTTAAGATGTTCTTGACTGCAATCCAGTGCGCCATACCTGGATTACTTTGGAATCGACTGGTCACGCTTAACCCGTAAGCGACGTCTGGGCGAGTACACAACATCGCATACATAATGGATCCAATAGCCGAAGCATAAGGCGTATTGTCCATTTCATCTTTCTCAGTCTGTGTTTGTGGACACTGACTCTTCGAAAGATTCAGACCATGTCTGACTGGAAGATACCCTCTTTTAGAATTCTCTAAATGGAATCTCTCCAGGACTTTATCGATGTAAGTACTCTGGCACAGCCCGAGAAGCTTCTTAGATCTATCTCTGTAGATCTTCACACCTAGTACATAGGCTGCTTCTCCAAGATCTTTCATCTGGAAACATTTCCTTAGCCATGCCTTAACCGCATGCATTTCAGGAATGTCATTTCCAATGATCAAGATATCATCGACGTAGAGGACTAGGAAAGTAATCACGCTCCCACTAAACCTCTTATATACACACGGGTCATCCTCGTTCTTGATGAAACCAAATTCACTGACTGATTCATCAAAACGAATATTCCGGCTTCTCGATGCTTGTTTAAGTCCATAAATAGACTTCTTTAATTTGCATATCTTATGACGATCTGATGGATTAGTGAAACCTTCTGGTTGTGTCATATACACATCCACTTCCAGATTTCCATTAAGGAAAGCTGTCTTCACATCCATTTGCCAGATCTCATAATCATAATATGCAGCTATATCGAAAAGAATCCGAATAGACTTAAACATAGCTACAGGTGAGAAAGTTTCATCATAATCTATCCCGTAGATTTGTTTGAAACCTTTCGCAACTAGCCTGCCTTTATAGGTAACCACGTTACCATCCATGTCAATCTTCTTCTTGAAGATCCATTTACAGCCTATAGGGATAACTCCCGGAGGCGGATCAACCAAATCCCAAACTTGGTTATTTGACATGGAGTCCATCTCGGCGCGCATAGCTTCAAGCCATCTCGCTGACTCCGGTCCACTGACCGCATCCGCATAAGTGAGGGGTTCATCATTATCAATGATGTAGACTCCGTCATAGCGCTCAGGCTGTCGACGGATCCTTCCCGATCTTCGCGGTTCCAGTGATATCTGAGCCTCAGGTTGTTGAATAACCTGATCTACCGGCTCAGGCTCATCCAACTGTGCTTGAGCACTTTGTCCTTCCTCTGGATTCTCATCCAGCTTTATTTCTCTCCCACTGGCCTCTTGCAGAAGAAACTCCTTCTCAAGAAATATGGCCGTCCGAGCAACAAATACCTTGTTCTCCTTGGGATCGAAGAAATAATAACCCTTAGTTTCCTTAGGGTAACCGACAAAGATACATTTTTCAGATCTGCTCTCTAGTTTCCCAGAGGCGAGCTTTTTGACATAAGCCTCGCAGCCCCAGATCCTGATAAATGTCAAGCTCGGCTGTTTCCCATACCATAACTCATATGGCGTCTTTGAAACTGCCTTGGATGGCACTCGGTTTAGTACCTTTGCAGCTGTCTCCAGTGCAAATCCCCAAAAGGAGTAAGGTAGAGTAGCCTGACTCATCATAGAACGAACCATATCAAGTAACGTTCTATTTCTCCTCTCGGACACACCATTCAATTGCGGTGTTCCTGGCGGAGTGAGCTGTGAGATAATCCCACACTCCTTCAGATAGTCAGTAAACTCTCGACTTAGGTATTCTCCACCTCGATCAGAACGAAGTGCCTTGATATTTCGACCTAGCTGATTTTGTACTTCATTCTTGAACTCTTTGAACTTGTCAAAAGATTCACTTTTATGTCTCATTAAATAGACATACCCATACCTACTGAAATCATCAGTAAAGGTAATGAAGTACTGATAGCCACCTCTGGCATGTTTACTAAAGGGCCCACACACATCACTGTGTATAAGGTCAAGTAAACCTGAAGCCCTTTGACCTTTATGAGGAAAAGGCGACTTCGTCATTTTACCCATTAGACAAGCTTTGCATGTATCAATCTCCTCATAGGAGAATGATCCCAGCAGTCCATGATCATGCAACCGCTTAATGCGTTTCTTGTTAATATGGCCTAAACGACTATGCCATAGCAAGGTGCTGTCATCAGCATATTTGGCTTTCTTATTATCAATATTTTGTATAGAACATTCCATGTCCAACATGAATAACCCATTGTTAATTGAACCAGTAGCATAAACAATATTATCAAAAGATAACACACACTTTGAAATATTGCATTCAAAGGAAAATCCCTTCCTGACAAGAGCAGGAATGGAGATAATATTCTTAGTAATGCTGGGAACAAAGTAACAACTGTTTAGTTCTAATACAAGTCCAGATGGTAATGAGATGTAATAGTCTCCTACAGCAACAGCAGCAACCCGTGCCCCGTTTCCAACTCGTAGGTCCACCTCATGCTGTCCCACCTGTCTTCTTCTCTTGAGTTCCTGTACATTTGAACAAATGTGAACTCCACATGCAGTGTCCAACACCCATGAAATAGAAGAAGATGAAACCATGACTTCCGTCACGTATATACCTGAGCCAGAAGCGATGCTTCCCCTCTTATCTCCTTGGAGCGCTTTACAGTCCTTTTTCCAGTGACCCAGCTGGCCACAGTGGAAACATCTGTATTCCTTTGACCGCTTAACTTTTTGCTTCAGAGCCTTGCTGTAACTCTTGACAGGGGCCTTGCCCTTCTTCCCCTTCTTCTTGTTCCTTGAAGGAACCATTAAGACAGAGGTCGAAGGCTTTCCCTTCAGAGTCTCCTCAGTAGTCAAGAGCATATTCAGCAGCTCTGCCGGAGTACAATCGATTTTGTTCCTATTAAAGTTAATAATGAACGCATCGAAAGAGGGCGGGAGAGACTGCAGAATAATGTCTACAGCAAGCTCCTGGTTGATGGTATGCCCCAGTTTCTCTAGAGCCTCCTTGTGCCCAATCATCTTGAGCACGTGAGCTCCCACTGGGCTCCCTTCAGCCAGTTTGCTCTGAAAGAACAGCTTTGTCAGATTATAGCGTTCTGTCCTCGCCTGTGCAGCAAACAGCATTTTGAGGTTTGCTATCATGTCTATTGCAGACATATCCTCATGCTGACGCTGCAGCGGTGGCGTCATAGACGCTAGCATCAGGGAAGCGACATCAATGCTATCATTGACGTGCTTTTCATAAGCTTCCCGAACCGCCCTTGCGGCGTTCGGAGCGGGCTGAGGCGGTATTGCCGTCTCGAGGACATACAGTTTCCTCTCTGCCTTAAAAACAATCTTAAGGTGTCCGAACCAGTCTGAGAAGTTCGGCCCAGCAAACTTCTCCCTTTCGAGTAGGGATCGCACATTGAAGCTCATGGTGTTCGTTGCTGCAGGAATCTACAACAATGCAAGAACAGCAAGGTCAGTATCAATGTTAAGAATCAATCAGGACTTAAGAATGATTCCTTTTTCTCACTATTTTATCTGGCTGAAAAATCCAGCAAAACAGCCCGAAAGAGTAGAACTCTTTTAGTGAGATGGGATCCAGATTTCATACTTGGTCTCCGCGTCCCGCTCAGGCGAGATTAGATGCACAGAGAGTACAAGCACTAATCTCTGGTAGGCTGTCCCAGCCAATCGCCAACCCGTGCGATTCCCCTTCATCTGGGCAATCCAGCAGACTGTGCCAACTGAGTTGGTACAACACAGTCTCTGACCCCACAGATGGCTGCCTCCATGTGCTACCATATGCGCCACACATGTAGCCTACATGGTCAAGCTGACCCGACCTACTCCCTGGACCACCACGTGCTATGTTGAGCAACGAGAAGCGATAAATCCCTTCTCTGTAACACGCAGGTGTAATCCCGCACCGTCTTAAGATAGATGGACGTGCCCACTGAGTGGGTACAACACGGCTCCAACGATAGTCAGAACAGTGAGGTTTCGCGTCAGAAGGCTTACGAGCTTGATATTTTAGCGTTGGATTTTAACGGTCTTTTATCTTCTTAACTATCATGCAATTCCTATGGTGATAGCAGAAGATAAACTCATGCAATTCTAATTATAAAAGCAATAAATAGAAAGCATGCTGATCTTATGTGGTAAAAGCCCATTAAGCCTAAGTAAGACCTTAATTAACTTAAGTCTTCACTTGCTTTTCTTCATGGGACTTTTGCTGCTCATCTGGCCCAACCCAGGGCCCAAGCGCCATCTGCAGCTCAGGTGCGCCCACCAGGTAAATGCGCCTGGTCCCAGAGTCGAACCCTGGACCTCCCACCTGGTCAAGCCTCTGCTGCAAGCGCCTTTGCCAAGTGTGCTCTGTGCTCTTATCTCACTAATTTACAAATTAATCTATCTAGACAAGATTGACTCGCAGGTCAATTACATTTTATAAATTAATTAAACTGTGATTCACAGATCACAAAAATAAGAATTAATTTACAGTAAAATTCCAGGCACGCAGGCCCCAGCACAGCACACATTAAACATGGGCAGCCCACATAAGATTAAATAAACAAGCAAATGGCATCAATCATCATGTGATCCAATCATGAAAAATAAAATTTTGAAAAACCCCATTGAGATCAATTTTATTTTTCCTTATGTGCCCTACTACCTTACAACGGTCCATTACCAGGGATCCACTCATCCGACCTACTCAGATCCACTGCCCTTACATGCACCAAGTCCTAACTGACTTGAGTCGACCAAAAGGTCAACAATGCATGCGCCAAGGGCTGAACGACCACAATGAGGTCTGGCAAGCGGGTGTGACCCCGGGCCTAACTCATGTGCGTTCATAGGTTGTCTCAATCAGACATCGCTACAACGCCTGTCTGCAGTCGACCTATAGCCATCTGGTGCTTGCGCACAGATGCTATCTGGTCGACCCATCAAGGCTGTCAGATGGTCTGATCAGACTGTCTGGATCTAACTTAGGGGATGACTTCAACCCTAATAACCCGTCTAAGGGTTTAAAGCAGGGCCTTAGATCTAGTGTAAGTCGCGCAAGTTATATAGATTTTTGATAAAACCATAGTTGCGCCAACAAGCATGCGCCAAGAAAAACAAAAACAAGTTTCAGCATGAAACAAGTTAACATGTATTTTCGCATGTTGTAATCCTAGATCTAAACATGTCAAAACATGGATCACAAAAACATGTAGCAATCATATAAATCATGGAGCAACCTGCTCTGATACCAATTGTAGGTTCCCATAAGAGGGGCGAAACCCTAAAGCATGCGCAAACATAAAATTGCATGGGCGGAATCTAGGGTCTCCTAGGATCGCATGGCATGAATAATATAATCAACTACCGAATGCTTGTATAGAAGTAAAAGATCCATACCATTGCCATCGCTTGGATGGTGTCTTGGAAGGAGAGAGCGAAAGGGATCTCCTCCAAAGGTGGCGCACACAAATGATGTCGCCTACTTTCTTGGTGCTCCTTGTGCTAGCAAGGTTCCAAGAAGTCTTGATCGAATGAAAAAGGGATGAGAGAGTGAATCCTTGCTTGGCGATTTCTCCTTCCTTGTCGTCAACTCCACCAACACTTCGAAATCTCAGAGACACGAGAGAGAGGAGCGACAATAGGCGTCAGGGCGAAAAACGTGAGGCATGGTCACGTTTAGAGACATGCTTTCTAAAAATAGAAAGCCTCAATGTTCATGCGCTCATGCGACTATGGGTTTGCCCAAAGCGCATTTTTCTCATCACTTGAACCATGCGCTCATGTAATGAGCCAATTCAAATCGAGTTGGTTCGATTCAAGAAACCAAACAAGCCAAGCAACTAGTCCAGATCATAATAAACCCATAAGGCTTAAGATCTGACCGTTGATCTCTTGATGCTCCTGATCACACTGATCTAGCATCTATTCTCTCGATCGAAGCTTACCGATCTCAAGCCCTAACCAATCAAACATGATCAGACCAGATCTCACTTACAATCAGAGTTCAAATCCCTTTAAACTGAACCCAAACAATTCAGTCCACACGATCTGACTTAAGTAAGCCATATCATCAAATTGTGCGACCCTAAGGGTTTCCTTTAAATGTCGGTAACGATAACTTACGTTATCACGATCAGTGAGGGGTATCTAGCAGCACATCACTATCTCCCGATATAAAGGAAAGAGTCTTCCAAGACTACACCCAAACTACAGCACAAGTGTGAATCCAATTCACAAGGCATACATGTATCCTTTGCCACTGGATGTTCTTATTGGACAAGCGTGTCAAGCTTGTAATTCCAATATGATGAGCATGATTAGATCAGATGAACATAGTCACCTGGGTATGGCCATACACTATTCTCAATCATCTCATTCAGGGGGGCCCCTTTAGAACATCTCACTCCTTAAACAAGGAGACGGCAATCCTTTATCTATCACTAGTGCCCTAACCTGATTCAAGCTCACCATCCAAGATAGTCTATAATCATTATGTTTCAAATGATATTGAACTAACTCAAAACAATGACAATCATCATTTAGAAACACAAGTGATCTCAAGTCAGAGGACATGTGCCACTTGTCGCATTCAAGGATTATTCACATTGTGACAGACAATTGAATATCCTAGTAGGGTCTGTCCAGTACATCCAATGTACCCATGAGTCTACCTCTTATTCCATGCTCGAAGCATCCTATAAGATTAGAGCACATATTAGTCTCAATCATATCAAGGCTGTCTCATGTTCACCAAGATATATCGACTAAGGACTTAACTGCATGTCAGCCTAGCTGAACAGCTGTGAGACATTATTCAGAAGTACACTTATTGCAGCAGACAATGTAACAACCTGAATAACAACCATGCCTTTATAAACATAAGAGTTTATTACATGATACTGTTACAATCCCAAGGCCTCAAACATTAGCCTTAAGGGCATACCCCAACAGATTCATCAATATTTGTAATATCCAAATTTTCTTCAAGTCCTTCATGCTCACAATCATGAGATTCATCAATATTTACAATATCCTAATTTTCTTCAAGTCCTTCATGCTCACAATCAGGTAATTCATCAATTTCAAAATTTTCAACAAAACTAGAATAAGATTTTTCTAAATTAGTCCCCTCATATCCTTCATCAGATTTAACCATAAAGAACATATTATCAAAAGAATCAATATCATCAAAAGAGGGTTTTCAATTTCAATTTCCTCAATCTTTTCCACAATTAAATTATCAGAAGAATCTAATTCACAATTATCAAAATCAGAGTGAGATGCATTAATGTTCACATAAGGCTCAATCTCAAAACAATCATAATCAGAGGGAGATTTTTCCAAATCAAGTTATTTAGTTTCCAAATTAAAAGCAAATATACAATCTTGTTGTGCTAATTGGGTTTCTAAAATTTCATTATGTGCAACCATGTCATCCAACCTAGAATTGATTTGCCTAAGATTCTCTGTCATTTCTTCATTTTGTTTTGCTTGGTCACTCATGAACTTTTCAAACATTATCTCTAAGTTAGATTTTTCAGTATCCTCAAAGCATGGTTCTGAAGTATAGTTTGAGCAATCATCATAAAAAGATCAAGAATCATATTGATCATCTTGATGCCATGGTGAATTGGAATATGGAGAAATTAAAATTGGGCAGTTAGATGCAACATGATCAAAACATCCACAAATATCACATCTAACAGGAGAATAAGATGTCCTAGAATGATGCATATAAGAGTTAAATTGATCTACAAGAGAATTACCTTGTGGCATGTATACCTCACCTCTTTCAGTTGCCCACGAGCTGTGATTAAAAGACATATTTTCAAATCTATCAAGAGCAAAAAGATTATCTAATCACCAATCAATTAGATTTTTTTTTCAAATAAAAAAAAACACAAAAACACAAAAAACAAGTAAATTCAAAAATTTCAGAAATCACAGTCCTGTCACAACTTGTGAAATCCAAAACCTGCAAAAACAGAAAATAAAGTAAAATCTAAAATAAATAAAACTTAGTCTAGCAATACTAACAACTATTTTGATATTAACAAAACTAAGGTCCCCGGCAACGGCGCCAAAAACTTGTTGTGTCCGCAAGTGCACGGATACTCGAAGTAATAAAATAGATATCGAACCATAGAGACCTACGTGTTAAGTACCAAATAATTGTTTTCTCACTAGCTAGGCAAATTGAATATGATGAAAACACAAATGGAAAGTAAACTAAATATCTGAGAGAGAAACTAGGACTAGGGGTTCATCCCCCTTAATTCTAATGACTAGAAAGAAATAAAGGTTGTTAGTCTAATTTTATTACGATAAAGATTTAATTTATTTCATAAAAGGATCATCTCGCTCTCGCGCAGACAATCATACAAAGGACCAATCCTCACTCTCGTGCAAGATCTATCCAATGCTGAAAATAAGTAAATCATTGAACAAAGAACTCAAGGATCACTCTCGTGCATCCTAAAACTCAACACAGGTTCTACTTAAGGTTCTCTGATGTCTCGATACTCAATCTCTTGCAGCATCAAATCAAGTCTAACACAATAACTCATCCTAGATTCAAATTATCAACATAGCAATAAAATCACTAAAAATCAGAATTCAAAGAACAAACCTAATCTCTTACGATAAGTTCCAAACTCGATGATTTCTAGGGTTCTGAATTTCACAATCAACCTCTCAGTCTATTTCACAAAATTCTAAAATATGCTGATATTTATAAAACTAAGGAGAATTAAAGACAATCATCACATAAGTAAAATTATCATAACAAAACTATTATGACAAAATAAAAGTCATCTAGTCATTAAAAATCAAGAAAAATTATTCCCCATGTCCCATAATATGTCTAAGCTAGCATGGAGGTAAGATTACAATAAACCATAGTTCAGATGAACAGAAATCAAAGAAAAAGGGAAGAAACGCGATGAACAGTGGCGTCACCCACTATTTCATTGATTTCTCCCTCGATCGGACTCCTTTGATCTGAAACTTCTGGGGTATCCTCTCCTACTCCAGGTGAAGCTTCAGTGTAAAAATCGCGGCCTGAGGTGGTCTCTACGCCTCTCGGCATGAGGCCAAACCCTAAAGATGCCTCCTTCAATTACTCTCTGGATTGGTGATAAAAATTAGGGCTTTCACTTCGTGCATCTTCTCCTCTTAAGACGAGTTCGCAGCAACTTTTGATTCTCATTTTGAACTTCTGGATCAAATATATGGTGCGCGCAAGATTCCGGCGGAAAAAATCAGAAAACTGAGCCTAAAATACAGTACCGTATTTTAAATATGGTAGTGCCGTATTTTTCCCAAAAATTCTAAAACTTTCTGTTTAAAATCCTCTAAAAATACGGTACCGTGACAATTGTTCCCAAAAATACGGTAGTGCCGTATTTTTGCAAATTGGCTCCGAATTTCATGAAATTTGATAGATAGCTTCGTTTTGACGTCTGGAATCCATTGGTGTGCTCAAATCTTCTAAAATCCATCAAAATATGGCACTTTTAACCTAAAAATGATCAAAAATAAGAAATGGTGTAGATTCTGCAATATTTGACAAATAAGGCTTAAAAACAAGCAAAAGATCATAAATATGATACGAAAAGAGCAATGAAATGATACAAAATATACTATGAATTTTGGTGTCATCAAATATCGAGCTATGTCTTCGGCTTGTTCTGAAATCATTTGGCTACGAGGATTGTTAGGGGAGCTTGGGTTTCCTCAACTTGAGCCTACCTCCTTGCACGCTGATAATACTAGTGCCATCCAGATTGCTGTGAATCCCGTGTATCATGAGCGTACTAAACACATTGAAGTTGATTGCCGCTACATTCGTGAAGCTTATGATTCTCATCTCCTTACTCTTCCACATATTACCACAGAACTTCAAATTGCTGATATTTTTACTAAAGCTCTCTCCAAGCCTCGTCACCAATTTTTAGTTACCAAATTGATGCTTACTAATCATGCCACATCAATTTGAGGGGGGATATTTGTGGTAGATTTGTAAATATTAGTTAGGTTGTAATTAGATGTAAATATATTCTTTTGTATTAAACTTGTATCCATTTAGGGATTTGTATAAAAGGAAATCAAAGTTGCTAAGTGAGGCTGAGTTTGAGGTTCAAAATTGTGACACCAAATACCCGGCCTTTCAATGGCTTGTTGGATATTTTGGATTTAGAAGGGATCCAGTCTCAATGACTCATCAGATGTTCACTTTGAGAAATACCCAGCCTCAACAGCTTGTTGGGTAAAGATATCCGGTCATGATGGTTTGTTGGATATTCGATTTGAGAAATTACATGGCCACAACGTCTTGTTGGGTAAAGATATCCGACCTTATGGCATGTTGGATATTTGATTTAACAAATGAACTAGCCTCAACGGCTTGTTGGGTAAATATATCCGGCTTTATGGTATGTTGGATATTCGATTTGAAAAATATTCGGCCTTGTGGCGTGTTGAATATTTGATTTGAAAAAAAACCCGGCCTTGCCACATTTTGGATATTTGATTTCAAAAATATCCAGCCTTGCGGCGTTTTGGATATTTAATTTGAAAAATATCCGACCTTGTGGCATATTGGATATTTGATTTGAAAAATATCTGGCCTTGCGGCATGTTGGATATTTAAATTTGAAAATATCTGGCCTTGCGGTGTATTGGATATTTAAATTTGAAAAATATCCGGCCTTGCGGCGTGTTGGATATTTGATTTGAAAAGTATCCAGCCTTGCGATGTATTGGATATTTGATTTGAAAATTATCCGGCCTTGTGGCATCTTGGATATTTCATTTGAAAAGTATTCGGCCTTCCGGCACGTTGGATATTTGATTTGAGAAAAATATCTGGCCTTGCAGCATGTTGGATATTTGATTTGAGAAGATACCTGGCCTTTCGAGGGCTTGTGGATATCCGAACTTGTTCAATACTCATCTCTTTAGGCATAGGCCATAGAGAAAAAATCCGAGTTGTATTGTAACAACGTTAGGGAACTACGCCCCGATACAAAGTATCAACGTATGCATCTCCCAAACAATATCATTGACAATACACGTCGAGTATTCATTGTCCATGACTATGTGTGAATTAACTGGACGAGTTGGGTGAATGAGCTGTTGGCTAAACATTCGAAGTTTGATTGAATGTTGTAAATCTGCTTAGATCTAAGTTTCTGATTGAAAAATGAAGTTCGGATCTAAAAAGATCTTATCCAAATTTGTAAGGATAAACATTCGGATCACTATGGATGTCATCTGATTGGCCAAGATTCAAGAAAATTAATTACAGTTGTTGAAAGATTGATTTGTAGATTTATTTTGATCCAGATTTTTGATCAAAAATCTGAGGGCGGATTTGGAAAGATTTGACTTAGATGAGTAAGGATCAACGTTTGGATCACTTTAGAAACCATCTGATTGGCTGAGATTCTGATGAATTAATTTTAGCCATTTAAAAGTTTGATTCACAGGTCTACTTGGATCCGGATCTCTGATTGAAAATACAAAGGTGGATCTAAAAAGATATGACAAAATTTGATTGGAGTCGCCACTTGGATCATCTTGGGAGCCTCCCGATTGGCTAAGATTTGAGTAAATCGATTTCCGCAGTAAGGCCGGATATCCTTACCCAACAAGCCATTGAGACCGGGTAATTTCTCAATGCGAATATCCAACACGCCGCAAGGCCGAATATCTTTACCCAATAAGCTGTTGAGGCCGGGTAATTTCTCAAATCAAATATCCAACAAGCCATCATGGCCGAATATCTTTACCCAATAAGCCATTGAGGCTGGATAGTTGTCAAAGTGAATATTGGATGAGTCCTTGAGACCGGATCCCTTCTAAATGCAAAATATCCAATAAGCCATTGGAAGGCCGGGTATTTGGCAGATACAAATCATTCAAGTTGATGAAGACTTTATCTCTTTGTCATTTTTTCTTTCTGAGTTCATCATGTATCTTTGTTTTAATATTTAATGAATCATTTTGTTCGGCCATTTTATTTTATTTCATAACATAGATCTCTCAATCAAAGGTGCCCCAATTTTAGGGGTAATTAACAATGAATGCTTGCGTTCATTGGAAGCCAGAACCCATTAAACAAAAAAAAATCTTATTTTTATAAGGTGAATTAGAAAAGGTAAAACATACATAATGATTAATTAAATATTAAAATAGTGTTTATTTAGGGGAAAATAAAATAAGAAAGATTGATATATATACCCCATCTTTTTATACTCTTATTATATAAATATCATCAAATACATTTTAAAATTATAATTGAATAATAATAAATAATATAAAATTAATTATATATTATCTCCTACTATGAAAATATAATAAAAACTAATTAAATATTTAATTAATTATTATGAAATATTGTAATAATTATTCAATATTAATAAATAATATGAAATTAATTAAATATCATTAGATACTATGAAAGTAATTAATTGTTTAATTAATAATTATTTAATATTATAGTAATTAACTGGTGTTCTTCAAGTTGTGAGAGTGTATTCAATAACAATTGCAAAGTACAAAAGATATGACACTCAACTTGACTCTGGTAACTTAGCTGGTCCACAAGAAGCTGTAATACAAAAATCCTAGGATAAGGTCCATTAGCACTAGTTCCATCATTGCAAATGAAAATACTATATCGTGAAGCAACGAGAGATTGTTCGCAAAGAGCCTTGGCTTGAGCAAAAGCCAGATTGTGGAATGGTCGACAAATCGGGTTACCTTTGCTGACGATCCCACGATGGAATTGCTCTCAGATTGCGAGGCCAACCAAATGTTCTGCTTCGGAGACTGCTGTTGTAACATCCCTCGAATCACACCCCACACGCATACAAGTAAAAATACGGGGTTTTAAAAAGTTTTACTCTTCCATTAAAACATAAGAAGAAAGCGGCATCGAAGGACATTACTACGGAACGGAAAACCGCACAGAACTGAGTAGGATCGATTTACTAGGAAATAGAAATCCGGAAATCCAGAAAATCCGGCAGCAAGTATACTAATTTACTGCTGCACAGACCCACATATCCTGGAACAAAACAAATGTCCACACTACACATATGTGGAGAACACAAATTTCAGAAATACTGCAAAAACTGATTATTCAGATACCAAATACCACAAAAACTTGGTCACACATCTCAGAGTATTCCGACTACAATAAATCTCAAATCGGACATTTCAGAATAATAACAATTTCAATTCTCATGAATCCAAAACTCGTATCCAACAATTAAAACGAGACAACTATAACATAATATAATATCCTGAAAACAGGCATAAGCCCTCAGGAAATAAAACGTGTCATATAATTAAGTTAGGCACGCAGGCCTGATAAATCTTTAGAAGACAACTCTTAGAAAATTATATGAAACATTAGCAAGCATTATAACAAATTAAGTAGCTGTAGCAATCACTGTCCTGACGTCTCACCTGAAAATATTTAAACAACGGGGGTGAGCTAAAAATCTCAGTGAGTAAAAGACACTAAAAGCCATCCATAGTACACATCAAAAATATCATGCTTAACAGATAAGATACTTAACATGCACACTCATATCAAAACAAAACATAATCAAATACCATATCAGAAACAAAACATAATCAAATACTGACAATTATAACTAATCACACCGCCCAACACACCTATACTACAGAACTACAGAAAATCGGAGCTGACAGACAGATCGAAACAGAACTACAGAAATCAGAGCTGACAGACAGAAAATCAGAATTTACAGAAGCCAAACGGATAGTCTACATCGGAAACAGAAAGGCCACAGAAGGCCTGAAGACCACAGAAGGTCTGATGACCACAGAAGGTCTGACCCCACCTCTGCCGAGGACGAGACATGCATGCATATCAGAAACAGAATGGTAGAGGAGGTATCAGTGGGTGGCCCCCGTCTTGTCAGGACGTGGCACTCTGGCCTCCAATACCCAGAACAGAATGGTAGAGGAGGTATCAGTGGGTGGCCCCCCGTCTTGTCAGGACGTGGCACTCTGGCCTCCAATACCCAGAACAGAACAGAAATAGTGGAGGGAGAACGGAAGGTGAGACCAGCTCACATCTACCCTTCACTAGTGTCTCATGGGTCGTAGTAGACTATCAGCACCATTACAGCGCCACAGAAGGAAGATAAGGACACGGAAGAGTGCTACACTAGGGCATAATTTTTACAGAGCAGATCATGCTGAACGGAGGAGTAGGACTAACCACCACT
The DNA here is from genome assembly GCA_027563935.2 of Costus lasius. Taxonomy (NCBI): domain Eukaryota; kingdom Viridiplantae; phylum Streptophyta; class Magnoliopsida; order Zingiberales; family Costaceae; genus Costus; species Costus lasius. Next base: position 57,978,879 of record CM050447.1, read on the forward strand.
CAAATCTCACATCATGCCCAAAGTGTCTCACAAACCAGAAAATGACACACCCCAATATCCAGTCCTTAACAAAATTACAATTTGCAGAAAATCAAAGCTGAACACAATTCATAATTTTTACCATCAACCAGAAGTAATATATGAGTGAATTCCTTGAATTCCTTAGATTTCATGCAACTATCCTTAATTCATGTCAAACCATTCTATGTTCTCACAAAGGTTATAACACATTCAAAGTTTCAGAAATTCACTACATATGTACAGAACAGAAATTATTCGCGTAACAAACAATTAAACAGATGTTTCAAAATAGATTAATATATCATACTTGCAACAGATGTTTCAGACCGAGTAAGTTATCTAAAATAAGCAATATGATATTCACAATGAAGCTGTTTGGAACTACTTTCCAATAGAACTGAATCCATCGGATTTGGAGTTATAACCGGGGAGATATAGGTGTTCGAACATAGAAAGGTCGGGATTTCAGAATTCCAGAAAAAAGATTCGTACATCAGAATTGCGACACAAATTTCAGATCCAATAACTAACAGAAAATAGGCGATATGGTAATAAAAATGAATCCCTTCGAGTCTACTTTCTAATAAAACTGATTTGGCAAGATTTCGAGCTATACCTAGGGAGATATGATGGTTCGAACACATAAAGGTCGAAATCCAGATTTCCAGAAAACTGATTTTGTACAGCTAGATTGCAATACAGATTGAAATACGAATACAGCTCGGATATGGTCGATATCATATTCAAATTAAAGCCGAATGTATCTAGTTTCATAAAAAATTTATTTCGTGCAATTTGGATCTATAGGCCATGAGATATTGGGGTTATAGTACACAAAGGTCAGATTAGCAAATGCAGATTTCAGCAGAACAGGATTTTAAAACCCTATAAATATTTGAATTCAACCCCATACGGATAATCATTGCAATTAACGAATTTTAATTGAATGATAATCTACAATTTAGCGGATTAGACTCCTTAGGATCGAATTACTCACTAAAAAATCGTCCACAGGGGAAAAACGCCAAGACAGAGGATCAAGGATCACCAGGAAGTTCGTCCACCACCAGTCTGCCACCACCAGCGTCAAGAATTCCAAGAGGCGCCAAGCATAGTGAGGGCGACAACCAAGGCGGCTAGGGCAGAAATCAAACAAAAGTCGTGAGGGAGAGGAGCCCTCACGAAATTCCTCTTTTTTTTTTCCCACCCCAAACGGATCCAAGATCCAATAACCCAGTTAACTTAAGTGAAAAATCGGTTTTATGGGCTTACCTGGGCTTAACCACCCTGCGCCACTCCAATAACATCAGAAATATGCGCCACCATGGTGGAAAGAATTCCAAGAGCAAAGAGTCAAGGTTGAGGGTTCAAATCCCCAGCCAAAATAATTATTTTTGCCCTGTAGGAAAAATTCCTACACTTAGGTAAAATCCCAAAATTTTAACAGACAAAAATACAGAAACAGAATTTCTAACCTTAAATCATAATTCAGAAAAATCGAGGGCGTTACAGCTGTCACACTCTCTCCGCAATCCTAGCCGGAGGTGGTGTGCCGCTCTGCTTCCCGGCTTCTCCTGCGTTGCCCTCCCCTGCCATATCAAGCTGTATGTCCTCGTGTGGGATGAGGTCGGGCACGCAGTCCAAACTATAGACCCTCCTCGCCTACCGCGCTGCCACCAACTCATGGTGTTCCGCCGCGCTGATGCCGATGCCCACTCCTCGGCGCTTCTTCGCAGCAGGTGCGATCGAGGGAGGATCATCACTAATTTGGGCAATGAAGAAATAATGACAAGAGGTGAGAGGTAGGAGAGGGTGATAAGGAAAGAGAGGGTGAAAATAAGTTGATAAAGCATTAGATCCAGCTTTGGGCAGAAAGCAAATAACCCTATTTTCCTTCTAACTTTCCTCCCATTTTACCTCCCCTAGTTTCTATCCTTCGTACTAAACACGTCAAAAGAGCTTTCCTTCCAACTTTCCTTCCATTCCCTCCTGCTTTCCTTCCTACTAAACACAACCTAAATGGAATGAGGATTTCAACCATATAGTTAAAGATTTGGAGACTCGAGTTCTTTAGTTGCTTGTTTATTGTAGTGAAAAGGTTCAACTCCTTGTATGCTCCTTGCCTTATACGATATACATCATCTGGTTAATTATTCAATTATTGTAATCTTAGAGATAGTATATATTTCCTTAAGTTTGTGGGCTTTATAACAAATAATGGTATTTAAATTTTTCAGGGTTGCAAAAATTAGTGCATATTATTTGAAAAAATCATTGAAAATATTTTTTAATAGTTCAATTTTTTAAAAAAATTAAAAGTTTTCTTTTTCATGTGGCATAGGTCAAAATGCATAATAAATTGAGAGGCAATGGTTATTCGTTTAACATTTGATCCCTCATGAAGATAAGGCCCATTTCAATATGCATTCAGATGAGAAACATAGTGGTATTGGAAGAGGGATCTTAGATACATCATGCAATGGTGCATAGTGGTGCTTATTATAGAATTTTTTAGAAGATGTTCAATTGAAAGCAACATGCTAATACTTATGCCACGATCTTTTTAGGAGGAGAGAATAAAAAACTAAGGTGAGTCCTAGTAATTGTTGAGAAATTGGTATGGAATAGCATAACAAAAAATCAAGAGAATATAATATATTTATTTGCTGCCAAGGATCCTTGCAAAGGAGAAGCCAATTAGTTGATAAAAAAACATTCTTTATGAAAATCAAATCTCTCATGCAAGGGCACATACTCACCTTTTAGCAACACATCATTGCTAGCTATGCAATAATAATGTTGAGATTTGATACCACCATTATGTGATAAAGTTATCGTATAGGTTAGCCACTATGTCCTTGGTATCTCGAATGAACATAAGCCATAGAACATGTCACACTCTTATAGTTCAATCATTATGTTTCTTAATACGCAAGTAGACTAATACAACAAATACAATCAATATGCCAATTCATTTGAGCATGGTCATATATTTTTGTTACACTTGATCAAGGGAACTAAGATGCAGACAATCCCATTATATAGGAGGGATAAATCCAATCTTGATCACTCACTTTCCTGGTCAATATTTATGGTATACCCAACTACAGCCTTTATAATATGTTGCATGTACATTTATCCTTTTGAATAATTAAGACATTGTCAATACGTCGATTGCTTAACCTACATTGATGTGTAGAATAATATAATAGTATCCTTGAAGATTGATTTTACTCAGTCAAATAAGTTTGTCCCCAATCAAGTTATCTTAATGGATAAGGGATAACTTTGGTACTTGTGAGAATGGTATGTGAGCAAGTTGGAGTGACCATTAGTCCACTAGCATAACCGTGTGATCATAAGACCACCAATAAATTCACTAATAATCATATGATCCAAATCAAGCACAATCCCTATATCCTGGTAAAGATAGTCATAGCAGTACAATTATAATCCAAACAATGCAATCAAGAATTTAAGTGCCAACATAAATAGAATCATGAATAGATATGATCATCAAATCACTAGCGAGAAGTGGATTGACTGTAGGATCACAAAAATGTCAGAATTGGTAATCAAACTAAATGTGTAAACTATATATGATCATAAGATCATAATGTCCTAAACTACTTGGACTATATTACACTTAATTTAGACTAGCACCAAATCACTAGCCTCATCAATTATTGTTTTTCCTTTCAAATGACTACCAAGTGTCATTCCGCACTCAAGCGTAGGCTAACTAATATCAACAATCATAAAATTGTTAATTTAATTAGACATCAATTCCACATGACTTAATCTATGTGATCTGGTGAACAATAGATTACATTGATAATCTAAGACTTGTTCTTTGTCTATGTTCAATTAACATGTTCATATTATGTCCTAATATCAAAAGTATGACTTATTTATCATAATCATAGTCAAGCTTATTTTATACCGTGGTCTTAAGTGTATCCCTAAGTCTTAGCCTAAGATCTTAGTCCTTAGACTTTAAGCTAGTCTTAAGTGTATCCCTGAGTCTTAGCCAAAGATCTTAATCCTTAGACATTAGGCTTTAAGCTTTGACTTTATTCTATCAACCATGCATCCTAAATCTTAGATTTTAAGCCTCAACCATAAGGTTCATCATTACATACCATATGCATCCAAATCATAGACCAACGGCCATGGCTTAGGCTAACTTTGAGATCAAAATCCTAATCATTAGAATTTAGAGTTATGTCCTACATGCCTCAGAAGTTCAACCAAGAGCTTAAGTTTATGTTTAGGTTCCCCTAAGCCTTAAACTACTCCTCGGATACCATTTTTGTTACCTCCTAATAAAACCAAACCAAGATATAACAACTATACCTGCTATCTTAAGTCCAAATATTATAAAACATGTTTATCTATAACATGATACCATTAAATTTAAAATAATTTAGCATAAGTGTTTAAATTTGAGCTTTTACACCAATACAAATTATATCAATGAATTCACTTACATGTTCAACATTTATCTTGAAGTTAAAAAAAATCCTCTTGTCCTTGAGCTAATTTCCTTAGTCTGGACTAGAATGTGTAAGTCAACAAATATCAACAACAATGTTGAGTAAGCCTCTTCTAGTGGAAGGGTAGTCGCCTAAAACTGAAAGAGGGAAGACCAACTAAAAGAAATACAAAGAGTGATATATAAATATGAAATACAACAAAGCTACATGTATTTGTAGTTTGATGAAGATAGCAACTACAAAGATGTCAAACTATACATGTATATGGATATGTGATGACACCGAAATTTATCATAATTTCTATGCCATTTTGTTGATGGTTTTGTGTCATATTCATAGACTTTGCTTATTTTTATGCCATTTTTATCAATATTTGCGGAAGCCCGAAGCCCGATCTTTGCGCGGTTGATTGCGGATGATCTAGGCCCTTATATTTGAAGCAGTAAGAAGGAGAAAGGGAGCCATTGATGAGACGAAGCCAAGCACACCAAAAGCCCTAATTTTTGTTCACCACAGAGAGAGAAATTGCCTCACACGCCGCCGTCCTAGGTTTCACCGCCGGGAAGTGTACAGTGCATCTCCGGCCGTTAAATTTGAGTGGAAGCTACGCATAGAAGGGGAGAAGGAGCACCTAAAGTTTCAACGTGATCGGAGATCAGACGGAGGAGAAATCACCAGAAAACCGAGCGCCGCCGCTGCTCGCCTAGATTACGGCCATAAACTTCTTTACGGCCATACCGTAATTTTCACTCTTCCTCTATTTCGATTTTCTTCATCATGAATCATTGTAATCTTCCTTCCATGATAGCTTAAACCTCTTTTGGGACATGGGGGAGTAATTCACTTGATTTTTAATGACTAGATGACTATCTTTTCTATTATTTCATCTTGTTTAATCTTAGCATGATGATTTTACTCATGTGATGTTTTGTTCTTAGACTCTCCTTAGATCTATATTATTATTTATGTTTTAGAATTTTTTCTATTGACTGAAAAGTAATTGCTTGAGGATTTGGAACCCTAGAATTGCATGATAGGAACCCTTTTTAGGTTAGTTCTTGTTTGTTTGATTCTAGTAAGCTAACTGCCGTGATAATAATATAAATCTAGGATTGAGTCAAAGCTTTCAAATGTGGAGATCTTGTGTGAAAGCAAAGATCGGAACGTTAGAGAACCTTGAGTAAAACTAGTGTCGAGATTTGGATGCACGAAAGTGATCCTTGAAATTCCACTAGAGATTTTCAACTTAGAACTCGGATGCACGAAAGTGATCCTTGAGTTCTCAGTTTGATGATTTACTTATCATTAGCGTTGGGACGACTCTTGCGCGAGAACGAAGATTTATCCCTACATGGTTGTCTGCACGAAAGTGAGATAATCCTTTTATTCAAGTAAATTGCATCTTTGTCATGATGAAATTAAATTGATGAAATCTCTATCCATGTCTAGTCATAAAAATTAAAGTGAATGAAACCCTAGTCCCAACTTCTCTCTCTGATAATTCCGTTTCAGCGCTTTGGTCTTCGTTTGCTAGTTTGCACTCTTTCGATTGCCTAGATAGTGAAAAATCAATTATCCGGCACTCAGCAACATAGGTCCTTGTGGATTCGATACTTTCTTTATTACTTTGAGTATCCGTATACTTGCGGACACAACAAGTTTTTGGCACCGTTGCCGGGGACCTTAGTTTTTGTTGATATCGAAGACATTGAGATTATTGCTAGACTAGGTTTTTAGTTACTATTTTATTTTCTGTTATTTAGTTTTCTTGAAATCACTTGATCTATCTATTTTGCATGTGCATGAGTCTTAGGTTAGGACCACTTGTTCCATTGGATCCTGAAATCAACAAAACACTTAGAGTGCTCAGGAAGTTAAGACTGGAAGAAGATTTACAAGAGCCATCGCAACAGGAGATACAAGTAGAAATCTTAGAGATGGGAGATAATCAGAACCCTTAGGGACTATGCAGCCCCTAATCCTCAAGAGATTCACTCTAGCATTACTAGACTAGCGATAGAGCTAACAACTTTGAAATTAAGCCTGCTTTTATTTCCATGATTCAACAAAATCAATCTGGAGGATCTCCACTAGAAGATCCAAACCAACACTTGTCTTTATTCTTAGAATTATGCGATACTATCAAAATTAATGGTGTTTCTAACAATGCTTTGAAATTAAGACTTTTTCCTTTTTCTCTTAGGGACCGGGCGAAATCATGGCTACAATCACAACCTACTGGAACCTTCACAACTTGGAATCAACTTTCAAATTTCTTCTTGATGAAATACTTCCCTCCAAGCAAGACAATTCGACTAAGAAATCAAATTACAAGCTTTCAACAAAAAGATGGGGAGTCATTCAGTGAGTCATGGGAGAGATTTAATGAATTACAACAGAAGTGTCCTCACCATGGCATTGAAGATTGGATTTTATTGCATACTTTTTATGATGGATTATTGTATAATACGAAATTAACTGTGGATGCTGCTACAGGTGGAGCCCTGATGAGCAAAATGATTGATGCTGCTTTCAGATTGCTAGAGGAGATGGCATTGAATCACAATCAATGGACTACTGAGAGAGGAGTACTTTACAAGCCTTCTCAAAGTAAGGGTGAATGTGATGGATGGCAATTCGTAGCAGAGAAGGTAGACTTTTTGTTCAGTAAGTTTAATTCTATGCCGACTACTCCTATTTCTTCTATCACTTGTGAAATTTGTGGCAATGATGGTCATACTTCTGAAAATTGTAGAATAGTTATTGATCAGGGTAATGAGCATGTGAATGCCATAGGTAATTATAATGAAAGTAGATCTAATGATCCCTATTCTAGTACTTATAACCCTGGATGGAGAAATCACCCCAACCTTTCATGGAAAAATAATAACAATGTAGGGAGAAACAATGAGAATAAAGGATACCAAAGATCAAATCAGAATTTTAATCAAAATCAAAATCAAGATCAGAATTCAAACATAGAATCCATGCTTGAGAAAATATTGGCCAACCAAAATCAATTCATGCAAACCACAAATAAAGAAATTGAAAACCTTAAGGGAACGGTTAGTCAATTAGCTTCACAAATGAGATCCATGGAAGCTCACACCAAAATTCTTGAAAATCAAATAGCACAACAAGCAAGTGTACCTTACAGGCCTCCTAGGAAATTGCCTGCTAAACTTGAGATAAACCCTAGGGAGCACTATAATGCCATCATGACTAGAAGTGGAAAACAACTAGGAGAACCTAGAGGGAGGTTTGAAAACACTGAAAAAGAGCTTGATGATAATGAAGAGGAATTAGAGTTAGGAGAATCTTCTTCACATGAGGAATCCCAAACTTGTTCACCACCTCAAAAGGGTGATGAACCAACAGGAGATGAATCATGTGAGAAAGACAATCCTAAACCTAATTTGCTTGCACCTTACAAGCCACCCATACCCTTTCCCTAAAGGTTAGCTCAGAATAAATTAGACAAAAAGTTTGGCAAGTTCCTTGAAATCCTGAAAAAGCTTTATATTAACATTCCATTTACTAAAGCTATTTCTGAAATGCCGTCTTATGCCAAATTTTGAAAGAGATTTTGTCTAACAAAAGAAAGCTAGATGATTATGGCACTTGTACTGTTACTTTGACTGAAGATTGTAGTACTATCATACAGAACAAACTGCCACCAAAACTGAAGGATCCAAGTAGTTTTTCTATACCATGTTCTATAGGCACTATGGCTTTTGACCGAGCCTTATGTGACCTAGGTGCTAGCGTGAGTCTAATGCCTCTTTCTGTTTAAAGGAAACTCAATATTGGAGAGCTAAAACATACATCCATATCCTTACAGTTCGCGGATTCATCGGTAAAGTATCCTATAGGTATATTAGAAAATATCCCAATAAAAATAGGTAGGTTTTTCATTCCTGCAGATTTTGTAGTGTTAGACATGGAGGAAAATTCTAGAAATCCTATAATTCTTGGTAGACGACTATTGGCCACTGCTAAGGCAAACATAGATGTGCAAGAGGGAAAGATTACTTTTGATATATGTGATAACAAGATTGAATTTAATCTTAATGCTTCATTGAACAAACTTTCATACTCAGAATCTTGTTGTAGTGTTGAAATATTTAATGATGATATTTATGATGTTTCAAGCTTATTTGATGAAACCTTGAATTATGAATCTAACAATCTTTCTGAGGGTATTGATAAGAAATTGCAGAAGAAAAAGACAAGAAGGAAGAGAAGAAGATCAAAATTGATGGAGAGAGGAAAGAAAATTTGGAGCAAATTTAGAGATTATTTCAAGATCGAGCCTTATGTTATTCAAAGAGAGGCCCAAATCAAAAGAAAATCAGAAGGGCAATCTAGGAGTTCACGATCAACTCTGAGTGTAAAAGGGTCAAGCTAATGACCTTTAAATTAGCGCTTATTGGGAGGCAACCCAAGCTTTCTAACTTTAGTTTTTCTTTCTTTTATTTATTTATTTTAATTTTCTTTTAGGACTAATTTTTACAATTTTTTTCTGTAGGAATCGAGATTTGGCGTGAAATTATGGCACTACCGTAACATCCTTTACGGTACCGTAATCTCGGTTATTTTTAACCAGAGAGTTTTAACCCGGTATGGTACCACCGTAAATTCCTTTATGGTACCGTATTTTGTGACAAAATCTTCCCGAGAGTTTTTCGTTTTACGGCAGTACCGTAAACTTGTTTACGGGGCCGTAATTTTTGAATTTTTGAATTTTCAATTTTTTTGAATTTTGAATTTTTTTGAATTTTGAATTTTTTGAATTTTGAATTTTTCAAAAAAAAAAATTCATTTCTGATCGATATTACGGCACCACCGTAAACTTCTTTACGGTGACATAACCGCTGCTGCTTTTCAACCCGAGAGTTTTTACCATTACCGCACCGCCGTAAACTCCTTTACGGCCGTAAAAGTATCTGAAAAACGCGGTAAAGGTGCCGTAACCTAATTTCTTCCGCTACGGTTTTGAGGTTTTCTCGCTCGCTCGTGCACCAATCTTGAAGCTCTGACCTTCCTCGACCTTCAGAAGACTCAGGCGACCCTTCCCATCCGGTTATCGCCGCCGATTTGGTACTCTCTCATCCGATTTCACTGTTTTAGTGGGTTTTGACCTAGTTTCCGCCCCCTTTGCTCGTGTGTTTCCATTTCTCAACCAATTTTGGGGCTTTTTGTTTCTATCTGCTCGTGATAGGATAGGCTTTCGATTCTCTCTTGTTTCAAGAAATTCGGACCAATTTCTAGGGAGATCTATGCTGAAACGTGATGAACGAGTTTATGTTTTACTGTTCACCATCGCCCTTTTCGATTTTTCATTGATTTCTGAGTCCAAGCATGATTTTAAGTTGACATCTTACTTAATTAATGTTGTTGATGACGATTGGAAGTGTTATCCCTATTTATTTTGCTATATTTATGTTGAATCTTAGTTGCAGCTTGTGATTGTAACAATGCCACCAAGAACCAAGGGACTTGTTGCCAAGAGAAAAGGAAAGGCACCAGCATAAAGACATTGAAAATCTGAGTACCTATATAGAGGAGATGGGAAACTTCTTGTATGAACATTTCGATTTTCAGGATCCCAGGAGGAGTGGAGAGTATGGAGGACCCCAGAGAATGCCACCTATTGATCCTATGGATGCCGCAGCGCAAAGCACTGAAGAGATAGGATCTGATGACGGTGAAAATTGGTAGAGTTTTGTAAGTATCTCTTTCCCCTTTTATCTTTTGTCTTTCATTTTCTACATCTTATTGATATTTCATGTGTTGAAGGGAAGGATGCTTCTTCTCCATATCTGTGTCCACCGTTACTACTACTCTATTTTTCATACTTATCTCTTTGATCTTCGATGGGGTTGTATAATGATATTGATGATTCATCTTCAATATGGTTGTATAATACTCAATGATATTTTGATGATGATATTCTTTTCAATATGGTTGCATTCACTTGATAATATTTTGATGACATGACATGTTAATGTTTGATGATGATGAGATGATTTGTGGCTTTGAATCACTTTTGAAATTATTGATGATTGATGTTGTTGAATGAATCCAAAATTGAGACTAGAATAAGGCCTATCATGTCAATTTTTTTTCTCTTATACATATCTACTTTTGAAATTCTTCATTGGTTGAGGAGTAGGATTTTAGGGAGATATGTTGTTTGAAAATTTTGATTTAAAAGTGAAACTAGTTCTTGAATAAAATCAGCATATGAGTATGAATATTTGAATTGATATTGATTGATTAGTCTGATTGAGGTTTTGTTTATTTTACTATTTGTTGGGAAAAAGAATCCAAAATCCACAAAAATAGTGAGAGATTCCCCTACTTGGCACTGTGTAAAATTGACAGTGGTACCGAAGACATGGGTTGAAGTCTGAAAAAAAAATAAATAAATGAGAGAAATCTATTCACATTAACTACGCTGTCTTTGATGAAAATTCCCAATACTAAAAAGACATGAGTTCTATTACACTGACTATGTGGTCAGTGTACTCCGATTTCATCACCAGAAAAAAAGGGTGGTAATCGAATTAGAGAATGTGATTGATGCAAAAAGAAAGAAAAAAAGTATGTATCTATGTGGGTACATGCCATCCAAAAACAAAAAGAAAAAGAAAAATATGAGTGGAAAAAGATTTTGGTTATCCTATTCCCGTAAGCAAAAGTATGATAAACCTAAACTGAAAATTGGATAAAGTCTTGAGATTGAAATTCTTTCTTTTATGCAAGTTGCGAAGTTTTATTTTGACTAAGTTGTGGATCTTGAGAATTAGATTTAGAAGATGATATATCTGTTTTAAAATTTTATAATGCAATTAATGAAGATTTTTCATTGGTGATTGTATGTTAGAAATTTATTTTCCATGAGAAAGTCTATGCCTATGATCAATTTTTGAATTTTCTTGGTTTTTGCTTGAGGACAAGCAAAGTTTGAGCCTTATGTGTTTGATGACACCAAAATTTATCGTAATTTCTATGCCATTTTGTTGATGGTTTTGTGTCATATTCATAGACTTTGCTTATTTTTATGCCCTTTTATCAATATTTGCGGAATCTACACTCTTTTCTATTTTTAATGATTTTCAGGTAAAAAGGCATGTTTTTCAGTCTATTTCGAGCAATCCAAGTGCATAATTGAATTCACAACATCAAAAGGAGATCACACGTCAAATTTCAGAAGATTTGGAGCTTCAGAGGAAATTTTGGCACCTCTAATATATTCTTTACGGTACCATAATTTGGAGGTTTTTCGGGCAGAGAATCTCATATGATTACGGCGCTACTGTAAACATCTTTACGGTGCCGTATTTTGGAGCGTTTTTGATCAGAGGATTGATGGAGATTACGGTACTACCATAAGGAACATTACGGTACCGTATTCCGGGTCGATTTTCAACCCGAAAGATGTTGACATTATGGCGTTACCGTAAAGAATGTTACGGTATTGTAATTGTAAGATCCAAGAATCTTAATTCATTGTAAGTACTATTCTTGATTTAAATCTTTGGCTGTGATATTTGTCCTATGTTTTGATTTTGTCAACCCTAGGATGGGGGAGAGTTTTATCCCTAAAACCTTTAGGGGTTATTTATAAATTAGTGGAAATGGGTTAGTGGATATTAATTTAAGCCTTACCGGATTTTTGACTCTAGTAATTAATTAATTAGAGCTTATTGGATGTTAATTTAATCCTTATTGGATTTTCACTTACGGGAATAATTAGCTATGGGTTATTGGGTTTACACTTAAATTAAATGATATTGGGTTAAAATTTGAATTAGTGGATTAATTCATAAACCCTTTACCTTAATTAGAAATTCAAAATTTTAGGTAAGAGGGATATTTTTGGCTTAGCTATTTTGGTACGTGGGGCGAAAAGAAAAAAAAAACCTTAGGGGCGGCGGTTTGAAGGCTTGGGCGATTCCTTGGAGGCTTGGACGAAATTCTTCTTCTTCCTTTTTCCCTTGGCCGGCGTTCCTTGGTGTTTGGTGGCGTTTTCTCTTCCTTTGGTGGCGTCTACCTAAGAACATTGGTGGAACTTTAAGACCCTTAGACGAGTTTTGTGGAGAGAATTTCACCTTGGTGTTCACGGTTCAAGATAAGAGGTGAGTGGGGTGTCTTATTCGAATTATATCCACTTGGTTGTGCTAGATGATAAGTTTGATTGCTTGGAAATTTCACCATGCTAAGAACCGAAACTCAAGGTGTATCTATCATGAAAACCGAAATCTTGCAACATGAAATTTAAGATATTTCTTATATGGAATTTAGGTAGCTTTAAATCAGTGACTCTTGAGCATGAAATTCTTATTAACTAGGGTTTAAATTTTAAGTGGATAATATGCTAGTAATTGTAGAAACCGTGGGCTATATGTGGTATTATGTAAAGTAGATTGTAAGAATACAAATTTTAATCTTGTGTTGATTTTATGGATGCCCTGATAAATGCTAATAGTGTTATAGGATCCATGATCGTTTCTCTATAAACAGCATGTTTATATATTTATGGCCATGTATTCTTGATTGAGAAACTTGGGTGATAACTTAGCAAGGTTATACTGAACTGAACAGCATGAAACCTAAGGACTCTACACTACATTATGTGGTTATGTGGTTTCGAATGTTATGTGTTGTGGTCTGTGTACCCGTTATGGGATGGATAGGACTAAGGCTAAGTGTAACTGTGTACTCAAGGGGATAGTCTATATGTGATAGATTAGGGGTTGGAGATTTCAGCCCTATGTTTGTGATATGTGAGGGGTTGATGTTTCAGCCCTGTCTGTTGTGATATTGTGATGAAGGTGACTATCCTAGAGTCTGGTCGACACTTAGGAGTCCACTTTTGTGAAATAAGATATAAGGTGTGTCTAGTGGTTGTTCAGGTAAAGAACCCTTTGGGAGAACGAGTGATTGATGCAAAGTGCCATGTCTTGGTCGGACAGGGGCCACCCATTGATTTCATCACTCTTAGACTTTTAGATTCTTATGTTATGGGGTGGTGTAGATCAAGGTATCACATCTTGACCGGATGGGGATCACCTCTTGAGTCTACACACCGTCCATGTTTGTGTTGCATGCGATTTGCAGGCTTCTCCCAGTGCTTAGGCCAGAGCCGGGTTGGACCCTAGGGGTCACTCTTGATTTATGCTGGACAACTAAGTGGTTGGTGTGTTTAGTTGGTTTAGAGTATGGCTCTAGATCCTTGGTTACTCTGAGGTGACAATTACGTGATGCCTTAGCAGTGTTCATCTGATTGTTTATATGATTTCCTTTCTTTGCTTTTGTTATATGTTGGCATGATGTTCTGCTAAAGGTTTTTAAAATAATATGCATGTATCTTTAATTGTATGTTATGGATGGTCGATTGAGACTATCCACTCACTGGGCTGTGTAGCTCACCCCTCACTGTTTACAGGTGTAGAGCAGGAGCCCACTGCCTGAGTTAGTGTTTGATATGGATATTGTGATTTTCTCTACAACTATGCTGGTTGATGTACAAGACTTTTGTGCTTAGTTAACTGGGGCCGGTTATGGCCAAACTTTGTGAACTCGTGTCGCCGGTTATGGCACTTTTGAGATTTTGATTTTTGTGTCACCGAGGGCTTGGGCCTGGTTTCGGTGTTTGGTATCATTGACGTTAGTTCTATGACATTATAGAATCGATATTGTGGTTTTGCTTCGAATTTTGAATCGAATTGTATTTGCGATCAGATTTAATATAAATGTGAACTTGCATATGTCTAGTGCAAGTATTGCCTGGTGGCAGGTACCCTTATGTGATTTATGGATTTTACAGATTTGATATACTGTTGCCTTGCATATGTCTAGTGCAAGGATTGCGTGGTGGCAGGTACATTTGTGAAATTGTGTTTCGTGGAGATTCAATGTGTGGATTCTCGAAAATTTTCAGATCGGCTTTTCCTGAACTTGGTTTTACTTAGCGTGTGCATCGATCCTGTGTGATAACATCCTGTTCCTCTATGACTTGTGTTGCTTGTTTGGGGTTAAGATAACGGGATGTGACAGAATGGTATCAGAGCAGTTGGCTAGCTAAAACTTAGTTCGGGGGAAAACATGTTTGTGTATTGCTAGACACCTAATAGGTTTATGTTTGCTTTCCTTACTATGGTGTGTGTGTGTAGGAATTTAAGATGGTGCGATCCAGAGGAAATGCTAGCAGCGAGGGTGAGCAGACCTCAGATCTCACGAGAGCCATTGAGGCTCTGACAGGCATGGTACGGCAACAGGGTGCCATGATAGAGAGGCAAGCTCAGATGCTGCAGCAGCAACAGACCCAGCATCAAGAAGCGCAACAGCAGCTCTTGCAGCAATTGACTCAGGAGAGATCCCAGACTACTACTCGGGTGGTGGGGAATGACTCTCAGGAAGACGCTCACAGGCGCTATGCCTCGCTTGTGAGTGAATTCCAGAAACTGGGTCCTAGCTCTTTTTATGGGGGCCCAGAATCAAGTACTGCAGAGAACTGGCAGTTGTGCTTGGAAAAGATTTTTCAAGTCATGCGTTGCTCCGATGAGGACAAGCTGTGTCTGACCACCTATATGATGCGTGGTGACGCAGATGAGTGGTGGAAGGGCGTGGTGAGGCTAGCTGCGGAAAGACATGAAACAGTAAATTGGCCCTACTTCTTGTCTCGATTTAACGAGAAGTACTTCCCCGATAGCTTAGTGGAGGCCCGGGAGGTGGAATTTATTCACCTGGAGCAGGGTGATATGACTGTGGACCAGTATGAGTTGCAGTTCACTAAGTTGGGAAAGTATGCCCCTCACCTGATAAACACTGAAAAGAGGAGGGCTACCAAGTTTCTCAGAGGTCTCAGATGGGACATTCGAGAACAGGTTGGTGCTCAGCACTTGGAGACTTATATTGAGACTGTTGGGCGAGCACGCACCATCGAGAGATACATATCTGAGAGGAGTTCTAGTGCTGCCATGACTGTGATTCCTGCAGTTGAGGCGGCAGCTCCTCAGTATGGTGATGGCGGCAAGGGTAAGAAGTACCCTAAGCATAAGGACTACAAGAAGGGCAGGTATAAGCCTTACTCTCACAAGGCACCGCAGCAGTCCAGGGATGCAAAGAACGGTAACACTGAGGATCGGAATTGTCATTATTGTGGGCTCAAGGGACATCTGATGAGAGACTGTTTTAAGAAGAATGGTGTATGCTTCAGGTGTAAGAAACCTGGACACATGATCAAGGACTGCAAGGAGCCTGAGATGCAGACCCGAGTTTATGCCGTGGCTGAGAAGGATACACGGGCTTCCCGATCCGTCGTGGAAGGTACTTTATTTGTATTCGATCAGTTAGCTCGCATCTTATTTGACCCTGGTGCAAATTTATCTTTTGTATCTGTTAGATTTGCTGCATGTTTACCTGTATTACCTAAGGTGCTGGATTATGTTATGTCTGTAAGTACTCCCTTAGGAAAATCATCATCTACAGACACTGTTTGTGCTGATTGTGTCGTGCATGTAGAGGGTTATGAGTTTCTTGTAGATCTAATCCTTTTAGACATGCAAGACTATGATGTCATCCTAGGTATGGATTGGTTATCCTCGCATCATGCCACTGTGGATTGCTTTGAGAAAGTAATCACCTTGAATCTACTAGATGGGAGTCGGCTTTTTGTGAGAGGTCTGGTGTCAGACCAAGGACCACATGTGATATCTTTCCTGCAGGCCAGAAAGTTACTTGCTAGTGGGTGTAAGGGTTATATTGCACATGTTAAGGTGCAGGATGATTCTACTCCTGATTTGACTCAGATGGCGGTGGTGCAAGAGTTTCCTGATGTGTTCTCTGAGGAATTTTCAGGCTTGCCACCAATACGAGAGGTAGAGTTTGGCATTGAGTTGGTGCCAGGTACTGCACCTATCTCCAGAGCTCCTTACCGCATGGCTACCTCAGAGTTGGCCGAGCTTAAGAAGCAACTGGAGGAATTGCTGGAGAAAGGTTACATCCGGCCTAGTGGTTCTCCCTGGGGAGCACCAGTGCTGTTCGTAAAGAAAAAGGATGGAACCCTGAGGATGTGTATAGACTATAGGCAACTGAACCAAGTGACTATCAAGAATAGGTATCCTCTCCCCAGAATTGATGATCTATTTGATCAATTACAGGGAGCTACAGTGTTCTCTAAGATAGATCTGAGATCAGGGTATTACCAGCTTAGGGTCAAGGATGAGGATATATTTAAGACTGCTTTCAGGACCAGGTATGGGCATTTTGAATTTCTAGTTATGCCTTTTGGACTGACGAATGCACCTGCTGTCTTCATGGATTTGATGAACAGGGTATTTCATGAATTGCTTGATTCTTGTGTGGTAGTCTTCATAGATGATATCTTGGTGTACTCTCAGACTACTTCGGATCATGTTAGTGACTTGCGCAGAGTGCTGGAGATCCTGAGGAAAAACCGATTATATGCCAAGGCCAGTAAGTGTGAGTTTTGGCTAGAAAAGATCAGCTTCCTTGGGCATGTGATTTCTGGTCAGGGGGTGTCTGTGGATCCAGTTAAGGTGCAAGCCATCCTTAATTGGGGAAGACCGACTAGTGCTACTGAGATCAGAAGTTTCCTGGGTCTAGCAGGTTACTACCGGAGGTTTGTTGAGGGATTCTCCAAGCTGGCGGGTCCTTTAACTAAATTGACCAGAAAGGAGGCCAAGTTTAATTGGGATGACAAGTGTGAGGAGAGCTTTCAGGAGCTGAAGAGAAGGTTGACTAGTACACCGATCCTCATTATTCCTAGTGATGGGGAAAGGTTTACCGTCTATACGGATGCTTCAGGCAAGGGGTTAGGTTGTGTCTTGATGCAGAAGGGTAATGTGGTAGCCTATGCTTCGAGACAACTGAAGGAGTATGAGTTGAACTACCCTACTCATGACTTAGAGTTGGCGGCCGTAGTCTTTGCTCTGAAGATATGGCGCCACTATTTACTGGGTCAGGAGTTTGATCTGTTCACTGACCATCAGAGTCTCAAGTACATCTTCACTCAGAAGGAGTTGAACATGAGACAGAGAAGATGGATGGAGTTGATCAAAGACTATGACTTCGCTATTCAGTATCAGGCTGGAAAGGCCAATGTAGTGGCTGACGCACTGAGCAGACATCCAGTTACTTCAGTAGCGGCACTACGGGTCAGTGAGTGGCAGTTACTGCAGGAGTTCCGAGATCTCAGGATCAGTGTTTCTCCTAGAGTTCAGTCGGGTTATGTGGCTTTCCTCAGAGTACAGTCTGTTTTGTTGCAGAAGATCAGAGATCAGCAGTCTGTGGATCCGAGATTAACTCAGATCAGGGATAGTTTGGTTGCGGGTACAGTTCAGGATTTTAGCTTGTCTGATGATGGTGTTCTTCGGTTCCGTGGAAGGGTGTGTGTCCCTGAGGAACCGAGCTTGAGGAAAGAAATACTGGAGGATAGCCATAACTCCAAATATTCTCTACACCCTGGTGTGACTAAGATGTATCAGGACCTCAAGAAGAGTTTTTGGTGGCCGGGTATGAGGAAAGAGGTAATCGATTTTGTCTCTAGGTGTTTAACCTGTCAGACTATAAAGGCTAAACACCAGAAGCCTGGTGGTTTGTTGCAGCCCCTTCCTATTCCTGAGTGGAAGTGGGAATGCATCAGTATGGACTTTGTGTGTGGTTTGCCCAGAACCAGATTGGGTCATGATGCTATTTGGGTGATTGTTGATAGACTCACTAAATCAGCCCACTTTCTCCCGATCAAGATGACTTATCCTTTAGAGAGACTGGCTAGGTTGTACATTGATGAGATAGTCAGACTGCATGGAGTGCCTGTTGATATTGTGTCTGATAGGGACTCTCGGTTTCTGTCCAGGTTTTGGAAGAGCTTACAGGAGAGTTTGGGTACTAAGTTGAATTTTAGTACAGCATACCATCCTCAGTCTGATGGCCAGACGGAGCGTACTATACAGACTCTAGAAGACCTGTTGAGAGCTTATGTGGTTGATTGGAGTTCTGAGTGGGACCGGGATCTACCTTTGATAGAGTTCACCTATAATAATAGCTTCCACTCCAGTATTCAGATGGCTCCTTATGAGGCTTTGTATGGGAGAAGGTGTAGGACTCCCCTGTGTTGGGAGGAAACCGGTGATAGATTGATTTTGAGATCTGATGCAGTACAGGAGACTACTGATAAGGTCAAAGAGATTCAGGATAAACTGAAGATTTCTCGGGACAGACAGAAGAGTTATGCTGATGACCGTCGTCGTCCCCTAGAGTTTATGGTAGGGGATCATGTTTTCTTAAAGGTGTCACCGACTAAGGGTGTTATGCGGTTTGGCAAGAAAGGAAAGCTAAGCCCTAAGTTTGTAGGCCCTTTTGACATTATTGAGAGAGTTGGTCCAGTGGCTTACAGGTTAGCTTTACCTCCTGCTTTGGAACATTTGCATAATGTATTCCATGTTTCTGCTTTGAGGAAATATCATCCCGATCCATCTCATGTATTGGAGTTGGAACCTCTTCAGATTCAGAGTGATTTGACCTTTGAGGAAAGACCTCTCCGGATTGTGGATAGAAAGGATAAAGTTCTGAGGAACAAGTCTATACCTTTGGTAAAGGTTATCTGGGGAAATCAGTCGGTTGAGGAGGCGACCTGGGAGACTGAAGCTGATATGAGGATGTTTTATGCTTATCTTTTTGATGATATGAATGTTGAGCTTTAGAGGACTAAAGCTTTATAAGGAGGGAGGAATGTAAGATCCAAGAATCTTAATTCATTGTAAGTACTATTCTTGATTTAAATCTTTGGCTGTGATATTTGTCCTATGTTTTGATTTTGTCAACCCTAGGATGGGGGAGAGTTTTATCCCTAAAACCTTTAGGGGTTATTTATAAATTAGTGGAAATGGGTTAGTGGATATTAATTTAAGCCTTACCGGATTTTTGACTCTAGTAATTAATTAATTAGAGCTTATTGGATGTTAATTTAATCCTTATTGGATTTTCACTTAAGGGAATAATTAGCTATGGGTTATTGGGTTTACACTTAAATTAAATGATATTGGGTTAAAATTTGAATTAGTGGATTAATTCATAAACCCTTTACCTTAATTAGAAATTCGAAATTTTAGGTAAGAGGGATATTTTTGGCTTAGCTATTTTGGTACGTGGGGCGAAAAGAAAAAAAAAACCTTAGGGGCGGCGGTTTGAAGGCTTGGGCGATTCCTTGGAGGCTTGGACGAAATTCTTCTTCTTCCTTTTTCCCTTGGCCGGCGTTCCTTGGTGTTTGGTGGCGTTTTCTCTTCCTTTGGTGGCGTCTACCTAAGAACATTGGTGGAACTTTAAGACCCTTAGACGAGTTTTGTGGAGAGAATTTCACCTTGGTGTTCACGGTTCAAGATAAGAGGTGAGTGGGGTGTCTTATTCGAATTATATCCACTTGGTTGTGCTAGATGATAAGTTTGATTGCTTGGAAATTTCACCATGCTAAGAACCGAAACTCAAGGTGTATCTATCATGAAAACCGAAATCTTGCAACATGAAATTTAAGATATTTCTTATATGGAATTTAGGTAGCTTTAAATCAGTGATTCTTGAGCATGAAATTCTTATTAACTAGGGTTTAAATTTTAAGTGGATAATATGCTAGTAATTGTAGAAACCGTGGGCTATATGTGGTATTATGTAAAGTAGATTGTAAGAATACAAATTTTAATCCTGTGTTGATTTTATGGATGCCCTGATAAATGCTAATAGTGTTATAGGATCCATGATCGTTTCTCTATAAACAGCATGTTTATATATTTATGGCCATGTATTCTTGATTGAGAAACTTGGGTGATAACTTAGCAAGGTTATACTGAACTGAACAGCATGAAACCTAAGGACTCTACACTACATTATGTGGTTATGTGGTTTCGAATGTTATGTGTTGTGGTCTGTGTACCCGTTATGGGATGGATAGGACTAAGGCTAAGTGTAACTGTGTACTCAAGGGGATAGTCTATATGTGATAGATTAGGGGTTGGAGATTTCAGCCCTATGTTTGTGATATGTGAGGGGTTGATGTTTCAGCCCTGTCTGTTGTGATATTGTGATGAAGGTGACTATCCTAGAGTCTGGTCGACACTTAGGAGTCCACTTTTGTGAAATAAGATATAAGGTGTGTCTAGTGGTTGTTCAGGTAAAGAACCCTTTGGGAGAACGAGTGATTGATGCAAAGTGCCATGTCTTGGTCGGACAGGGGCCACCCATTGATTTCATCACTCTTAGACTTTTAGATTCTTGTGTTATGGGGTGGTGTAGATCAAGGTATCACATCTTGACCGGATGGGGATCACCTCTTGAGTCTACACACCGTCCATGTTTGTGTTGCATGCGATTTGCAGGCTTCTCCCAGTGCTTAGGCCAGAGCCGGGTTGGACCCTAGGGGTCACTCTTGATTTATGCTGGACAACTAAGTGGTTGGTGTGTTTAGTTGGTTTAGAGTATGGCTCTAGATCCTTGGTTACTCTGAGGTGACAATTACGTGATGCCTTAGCAGTATTCATCTGATTGTTTATATGATTTCCTTTCTTTGCTTTTGTTATATGTTGGCATGATGTTCTGCTAAAGGTTTTTAAAATAATCTGCATGTATCTTTAATTGTATGTTATGGATGGTCGATTGAGACTATCCACTCACTGGGCTGTGTAGCTCACCCCTCACTGTTTACAGGTGTAGAGCAGGAGCCCACTGCCTGAGTTAGTGTTTGATATGGATATTGTGATTTTCTCTACAACTATGCTGGTTGATGTACAAGACTTTTGTGCTTAGTTAACTGGGGCCGGTTATGGCCAAACTTTGTGAACTCGTGTCGCCGGTTATGGCACTTTTGAGATTTTGATTTTTGTGTCACCGAGGGCTTGGGCCTGGTTTCGGTGTTTGGTATCATTGACGTTAGTTCTATGACATTATAGAATCGATATTGTGGTTTTGCTTCGAATTTCGAATCGAATTGTATTTGCGATCAGATTTAATATAAATGTGAACTTGCATATGTCTAGTGCAAGTATTGCCTGGTGGCAGGTACCCTTATGTGATTTATGGATTTTACGGATTTTATATGGCTTTGATATACTGTTGCCTTGCATATGTCTAGTGCAAGGATTGCGTGGTGGCAGGTACATTTGTGAAATTGTGTTTCGTGGAGATTTAATGTGTGGATTCTCAAAAATTTTCAGATCGGCTTTTCCTGAACTTGGTTTTACTTAGCGTGTGCATCGATCCTGTGTGATAACATCCTGTTCCTCTATGACTTGTGTTGCTTGTTTGGGGTTAAGATAACGGGATGTGACAGTAATTCCAGAAGATTTCAAGCCGAGACCTCACTGTCCAGATTACGGCACTGTCGTAAAGACCATTACGGTCATAATTACATCGCTGCTCGCGACTTTCCCGGTCAACTCTGAAGCCCGATTCTTGTGCGGTTGATTGCGGATGATCCAGACCCTTATATTCGAAGCAGTAAGAAGGAGAAAGGGAGCCATTGATGAGACGAAGCCAAGCACACCAAAATCCCTAATTTTCGTTCACCGCAGAGAGAGAAATTGCCTCACACGCCGCCGCACTAGGTTTCGCCGCCAGGAAGCCTACAGTGCATCTCCGGCCGTGAAATTTGAGTGGAAGCTATGCATAGAGGGGGAGAAGGAGCACCTAATGTTTCAATGTGATCGGAGATCAGACGAAGGAGAAATCACCAGAAAACCGAGCGTCGCCGCTGCTTGCCCAGATTACGGCCGTAAACTTCATTACGGCCGTACCGTAATTTTCACTCTTCCTCTGTTTCGATTTTCTTCATCATGAATCATTGTAATCTTCCTTCCATGATAGCTTAAACCTCTTTTGGGACAAGGGGGAGTAATTCACTTGAGTTTTAATGACTAGATGACTATCTTTTCTATTATTTCATCTTGTTTAATCTTAGCATGATGATTTTACTCATGTGATGTTTTGTTCTTAGACTCTCCTTAGATCTATATTATTATTTATGTTTTAGAATTTTCGCTATTGATTGAAAAGTAATTGCTTGAGGATTTGGAACCCTAGAATTGCATGATAGGAACCCTTTTTAGGTTAGTTCTTGTTTGTTTGATTCTAGTAAGCTAACTGCCGTGATAATAATATAAATCTAGGATTGAGTCTAAGCTTTCAAACGTGGAGATCTTGTGCGAAAGCAAAGATCAGAACGTTAGAGAACCTTGAGTAAAACTAATGTCGAGATTCGGATGCACGAAAGTCATCCTTGAAATTCCACTAGACATTATCGACTTAGAACTCGGATACACGAAAGTGATCCTTGAGTTTTCTCAGTTTGATGATTTACTTATCATTAGTGTTGGGACGACTCTTGCGCGAGAGCGAAGATTTATCCCTGCATGGTTATCTGCACGAAAGTGAGATAATCCTTTTATTCAAGTAAATTGCATCTTTGTCATGATGAAATTAAACTGATGAAATCTCTATTCATGTCTAGTCATAAAAATTAAAGTGAATGAAACCCTAGTCCCAACTTCTCTCTCTGATAATTTTGTTTCAGCGCTTTGGTCTTCGTTTGCTAGTTTGCACTCTTTCGATTGCCTAGATAGTGAAAAATCAATTATCCGTTACTCAGCAACATAGGTCCCTGTGGATTCGATACTTTCTTTATTACTTCGAGTATCCGTATACTTGCGGATACAACAATATAAGAGCACTAATATAATCGATTTGGTCTTCATCCCAATCCGTGGGCTCTTGGAGTTGTCACTCTACTCATAATATAGAGTGGTACCCCCACACACACTTTGAGATGATCATGTGCACCACCATGTGTACATGTCTTAAAATGCATGCTATAATAAACTAGGGATCTGGTCCTGTCCACTATGTGGATATCTATGTGCCCAATCAAAGTATTGTACAAGTAAGATATTACTAGTATAAGAGCAAGTATCACTATCATACTAATAACATATGCAACTAGGATATAACAAGAATATCTATAAACACATCAAATTACGCCACATTTGTTAAACTATATACACATCAAAAGATGCCAAACCATTAAATTGTACAGAATTAAAGGGATGCAAAACTTATAAACTGAAAACACATCAAAGGATGCAAAATAATAACCTTTGAACACATCCAAAGATGCCAACATGATAATTAGAAAAAAAATTTAAGGATGCCAACATGATAATCAATAAACATAACTAAGGATGTCAACACAATAATGAGTAAACAACTCTAAGGCTGTGAACATGATAATCTATGAACACATCTAAGATGTCTGGATAATAATTTATAAACATATCTATGAATGACAACACGATAATCAGTAATCACATCTAAAGATGTCAACATGTATAAATTGTATACACCAAAGTTGCTAGATTGATAAACTAAATATAGATAATATAAATGAAAGTCCCCTTCAAGGGGGAGCGAAACCCTAGATAGGCGCATACAATAAATTTTCAAGCGGAAGCAAGGGTTTCTCATGACCTATTGCATGACATATGATCAACTTTCATGAACTAGTATAGATCAAAGAAGATTCATACCATGGCCATCGCTTTGATGGAGCTTTGGAAGAAGATCGCAAGAGAGCTTTCCTCCTAAGGTACCGCACACAAATGATGTCGCCTACTCCCTTAGTGCTCCTTGTGCTAGCAAGGTTCTAAGGAGTCCTTGTCGAATGGAAGGGAATAGACTTTCTCCTCTGCTTGTCGAACTCACTCCAAGGTGTGAAGAAGTCGCCACACACGAGAGCGTCGAGAGAGGAAAGGCAAGAAGCGAGAATAGAGCATTAAACTCTCAACGTGAGGCGTGGTCACGATTTGGAAACATGGTTTCCAAAAATAGTAAACCACTTCTCTTCATGCGACCATGGGTTTACCCAAGTGCAAATCTCTCCTCTTTGAACCATGCGCTCAACTAATGAGCCGGTTCAATTTAATTTTGGTTCAAAGACCAAATTAAACCAAGCCTTTTTGGTCTAGACCTCATTAAACCTAAAGGTTCCAGATCTAACCGTTCATCTCTTGATGCTCCTGATCTCACCGATCTAGCATCCATTCTCTCGATCGAAGCTTACCTATCTCAAGCCCTAATCAATCAAACATGATCAGACCAGATCTCACTTACAATCAGAGATTAAATCCCTTTAAACTGAACCCAAATAATTCAGTCCACACGATCTGACTTAAGTAAGCCATATCATCAAATTGTGCGACCCTGAGGGTTTCCTTTAAATGTCGGTAACGATAACTCACGTTATCACGATCAGTGAGGGGTATCTAGCAACACATCACTGTCTCCCGATATAAAGGAAAGAGTCTTCCAAGACTACACCCAAACCACAGCACAAGTGTGAATCAACTCACAAGGCATGCAAATTTCCTTTGCCACTGGATGTTCTTATTGGACAAGCGTGTCAAGCTTGTAGCTCCAATATGATAAGCATGATTAGAACAGATGAACACAGTCACCTGGGTATGGCCATACACTTTCTCAATCATCTCATCCAGGGGGCCCCTTTAGAACATCACACTCCAATTAAGGAGACGGCAATCCTATATCTATCACTAGTGCCCTAACCTGATTCAAGCTCACCATCCAAGATAGTCTATAATCATTATGTTTCAAATGATATTGAACTACCTCAAAACAATGACAATCATCATTTAGAAAACACAAGTAATCTCAAGTCAGAGGAAATGTGCCACTTGTCGCATTCAAGGATTATTCACATTGTGACAACCAATTGAATATCCTAGTAGGGTCTGTCCAGTACATCCAATGTACCAATGAGTCTACATCTTATTCCATGCTCGAAGCATCCTATAAGATTAGAACACATATTAGTCTTAACCATATCAAGGCTGTCTCATGTTCACCAAGATATATCGACTAAGGACATTACAGCATGTCAGCCTAGCTGAACAGCTTTGAGACATTATTCAGGAGTACAATTATTGCAGCAGACAATGTAACCAACTGAATAACAACCATTGCCTTTATAAACATAAGAGTTTATACATGATACTGTTACAATCCCAAGGCCTCAAACATTAGCCTTAAGGGCATACCCCAACAATCTCCCACTTGCACTTAATCTAATGGTTGAGAAATCTCAAACCCATATTATTACAGTGCTTCACATGCTTCTGCTGCGCCAGAGGCTTAGTAAGCGGGTCTGCCAGATTGTCATCTGTATGTACCTTGCAGACTTTGATCTCGCCACGATCTATGATCTCCCTGATCAAGTGAAACCGTCTCTGTATGTGCTTGGACTTCTGGTGCGACCGTGGTTCCTTTGCTTGTGCGATTGCTCCAGTGTTATCACAGAAGATAACCAAAGGATCTGCACTCGAAGGAACAACACCAAGTTCCTGAACGAACTTACGAATCCATACTGCCTCCTTGGATGCTTCCGAGGCTGCAACATACTCGGCTTCTGTTGTGGAATCAGCAACAGTTGACTGTTTGAAACTCTTCCACACCACTGCTCCTCCATTCAAGCTAAAAACATAGCCTGATTGCGATCGGAAATCATCCTGGTCAGACTGGAACGAAGCGTCAGTATGTCCTTCAATACTAAGTTCTTCCTGACCACCATATATCAAGAACATATCTTTGGTCCTCCGCAGATATTTTAAAATGTTCTTGACTGCAATCCAGTGCGCCATACCTGGATTACTTTGGAATCGACTGGTCACGCTTAACCCGTAAGCGACGTCTGGGCGAGTACACAACATCGCATACATAATGGACCCAATAGCCGAAGCATAAGGCGTATTGTCCATTTCATCTTTCTCAGTCTGTGTTTGTGGACACTGACTCTTCGAAAGATTCAGACCATGTCTGACTGGAAGATATCCTCTTTTAGAATTCTCTAAATGAAATCTCTCCAGGACTTTATCGATGTAAGTACTCTGGCACAACCCGAGAAGCCTCTTAGATCTATCCCTGTAGATCTTCACACCTAATACATAGGCTGCTTCTCCAAGATCTTTCATCTGGAAACATTTCCTTAACCATGCCTTAACCGCATGCATTTCAGGAATATCGTTTCCAATGATCAAGATATCATCGACGTAGAGGACTAGGAAAGTAATCACGCTCCCACTAAACCTCTTATATACACACGGGTCATCCTCGTTCTTGATGAAACCAAATTCACTGACTAATTCATCAAAACGAATATTCCAGCTCCTAGATGCTTGTTTAAGTCCATAAATAGACTTCTTTAACTTGCATATTTTATGACGATCTGATGGATTAGTGAAACCTTCTGGTTGTGTCATATACACATCCTCATCCAGATTTCCATTCAGGAAAGCCGTCTTCACATCCATTTGCCAGATCTCATAATCGTAATATGCTGCTATCGCGAAAAGAATCCGAATAGACTTAAACATAGCTACAGGTGAGAAAGTTTCATCATAATCTATCCCGTAGATTTGTTTGAAACCTTTCGCAACTAGCCTGCCTTTATAGGTAACCACGTTATCATCCATGTCAATCTTCTTCTTGAAGATCCATTTACAGCCTATAGGGATAACTCCCGGAGGCGGATCAACCAAATCCCAGACTTGGTTATCTGACATGGAGTCCATCTCGGCGCGCATAGCTTCAAGCCATCTCGCTGACTCCGGTCCACTGACCGCATCCGCATAAGTGAGGGGTTCATCATTATCAATGATGTAGACTCCGTCATAGCGCTCAGGCTGTCGACGGATCCTTCCCGATCTTCGCGGTTCCCGTGATATCTGAGCCTCAGGTTGTTCAGTAACCTGTTCCACCGGCTCAGGCTCATCCAACTATGCTTGACTACTTTGTCCTTCCTCTGGATTCTCATCCAGCTTTATTTCTCTCCCACTGGCCTCTTGCAGAAGAAACTCCTTCTCAAGAAATATGGCCGTCCGAGCAACAAATACCTTGTTCTCTTTGGGATCGAAGAAATAATAACCCTTAGTTTCCTTAGGGTAACCGACAAAGATACATTTGTCAGATCTGCTCTCTAGTTTCCTAGAGGCGAGCTTTTTGACATAAGCCTCGCAGCCCCAGATCCTGATAAATGTCAAGCTCGGCTGTTTCCCATACCATAACTCATATGGCGTCTTTGAAACTGCCTTGGATGGCACTCGGTTTAGTACCTTTGCAGCTGTCTCCAGTGCAAATCCTCAAAAGGAATATGGAAGAGTAGCCTGACTCATCATAGAACGAACCATATCAAGTAACGTTCTATTTCTCCTCTCGGACACACCATTCCATTGCGGTGTTCCTGGCGGAGTGAGCTGTGAGATAATCCCACACTCCTTCAGATAGTCAGTAAACTCTCGACTTAGGTATTCTCCACCTCGATCAGAACGAAGTGCCTTGATATTTCGACCTAGCTGATTTTGTACTTCATTCTTGAACTCTTTGAACTTGTCAAAAGATTCACTTTTATGTCTCATTAAATAGACATACCCATACCTACTGAAATCATCAGTAAAGGTAATGAAGTACTGATAGCCACCTCTGGCATGTTTACTAAAGGGCCCACACACATCACTGTGTATAAGGTCAAGTAAACCTGAAGCCCTTTGACCTTTATAAGGAAAAGGTGACTTCGTCATTTTGCCCATCAAACAAGCTTTGCATGTATCAATCTCCTCATAGGAGAATGATCCCAGCAGTCCATGATCATGCAACCGCTTAATGCGCTTCTTGTTAATATGGCCTAAACGACTATGCCATAGCAAGGTGCTGTCATCAGCATACTTGGCTTTCT
The DNA here is from genome assembly GCA_027563935.2 of Costus lasius. NCBI lineage: Eukaryota > Viridiplantae > Streptophyta > Magnoliopsida > Zingiberales > Costaceae > Costus > Costus lasius. Next base: position 58,007,211 of record CM050447.1, read on the forward strand.
TAATATCAATCTGCTGTATAGAACTCTCCATGTCCAACATGAATAACCCATTGTTAATTGAACCAGTGGCATAAACAATATTATCAAAAGATAAAACACACTTTGAAATATTGCATTCAAAGGAAAATCCCTTCCTGACAAGAGCAGGAATGGAGATAATATTTTTAGTAATGCTGGGAACAAAGTAACAATTGTTCAGTTCTAATACAAGCCCAGATGGCAAAGAGATGAAATAGTCTCCTACAGCAACAGCAGCAACCCGTGCCCCGTTTCCAACTCGTAGGTCCACCTCATGCTGTCCCACCTGTCTTCTTCTCTTGAGTTCCTGTACATTTGAACAAATGTGAACTCCACATGCAGTGTCCAACACCCATGAAATAGAAGAAGATGAAACCATGACTTCCGTCACATAAATACCTGAGCCAGAAGCGATGCTTCCCCTCTTGTCTCCTTGGAGCGCTTTACAGTCCTTTTTCCAGTGACCCAGCTGGCCACAGTGGAAACATCTGTATTCCTTTGACCGCTTAACTTTTTGCTTCAGAGCCTTGCTGTAACTCTTGACAGGGGCCTTGCCCTTCTTCCCCTTCTTCTTGTTCCTAGAAGGAACCATTAAGACAGAGGTCGAAGGCTTTCCCTTCAGAGTCTCCTCAGTAGTCAAGAGCATATTCAGCAGCTCTGCCGGAGTATAGTCGATTTTGTTCATATTAAAGTTAATAATGAACGCATCGAAAGAGGGCGGGAGAGACTGCAGAATGATGTCTACAGCAAGCTCCTGGTTGATGGTATGCCCCAGTTTCTCTAGAGCCTCCTTGTGCCCAATCATCTTGAGCACGTGAGCTCCCACTGGGCTCCCTTCAGCCAGTTTGCTCTGAAAGAAAAGCTTTGTCAGATTATAGCGTTCTGTCCTCGCCTGTGCAGCATACAACATCTTGAGGTTTGCTATCATGTCTATAGCAGACATATCCTCATGCTGACGCTACAGCGGTGGCGTCATAGACGCTAGCATCAGGCAAGCGACTTCAATGCTATCATTGACGTGCTTTTCATAAGCTTCCTGAACCGCCCTTGCGGCGTTCGGAGCGGGCTGAGGCGGTATCGCCATCTCGAGGACATACAGTTTCCTCTCTGCCTTAAGAACAATCTTAAGGTGTCCGAACCAGTCTGAGAAGTTCGGCCCAGCAAACTTCTCCCTTTCCAGTAGGGATCGCACATTGAAGCTCATGGTGTTCGTTGCTGCAGGAATCTACAACAATGCAAGAACAGCAAGGTCAGTATCAATGTAAAGAATCAATTCAGGACTTAAGAATGATTCTTTTTCTCACTATTTTATCTGGCTGAAAAATCCAGCAAAACAGCCCGAAAGAGTAGAACTCTTTTAGTGAGATGGGATCCAGATTTCATACTTGGTCTCCGCGTCCCGCTCAGGCGAGATAAGATGCACAGAGAGTACAAGCACTAATCTCTGGTAGGCTGTCCCAGCCAATCGCCAACCCGTGCGATTCCCCTTCATCTGGGCAATCTAGCAGACTGTGCCAACTGAGTTGGTACAACACAATCTCTGACCCCACAGATGGCTGCCTCCATGCGCCACATATGTAGTCTACATGGTCAAGCTAACCCGACCTACTCCCTGGACCACCACGTGCTATGCTGAGCAACGAGAAGCGATAAATCCCTTCTCTATAACACGCAGGTGTAATCCCGCACCGTCTGAAGATAGATGGACGTGCCCACTGAGTGGGTACAACACGGCTCCAACGATAATCAGAACAGTGAGGTTTCGCGTCATAAGGCATACGAGCTTGATATTTTAGCGTTGGATTTTAACGGTCTTTTATCTTCTTCACTATCATGCATTTCCTATGGTGATAGCAGAAGATAAATAAATCATGCTGTTCTACTTATTTAAATAATAAAAGAAAGCATGGATCTTATGTGGTAAAAGCCCATAGCCTAAGTAAGACCTTAATTAACTTAAGTCTTCACTTGCTTTTCTTCATGGGTCTTTTAGCTGCTCATTTGGCCCAAACCAGGGCCCAAGCGCCATTTGCAGCTGAGGTGCGCCCACCAGGGAAATGCGCCTGGTCCCAGAGTCGAACCCTGGACCTCCCACCTGGTCTAGCCACTGCTGCATGCGCCTCTGCCAAGTGTGCTCTGTGCTCTTGTCTGATTAACTTACAAATTAATCTATCTAGACAAGATTGACACGCAGGTCAATTACACTTTATAAATTAAATACAATGTGATACGCAGATCACAATAATTAATTTACAACTTTAATTTCCAGGCACGCAGGCCCCAGCAACATAACACAATTAACATGGGCAGCCCACATAAGAATAAATAAACATACATAGGCATCAATCAACATGTGATCCAATCATGAAATTAAATTTCGAAAACCCCATAGGCATCAATTTTAATTTCCTTATTTGCCCTACAACCTTACAACGGTCCATTACTAGGGATCCACTCATCCAACCTAGTCAGATCCACTGCCCTTGCATGCACCAAGTCCTAACTAACTTGAGTCGACCCAGCGGTCAACTATGCATGCGCCAGGGCTGAACGACCACTATGAGGTCTGGCAAGCGGGTGTGACCCCGGGCCTAACTCATGTGCGTTCATTAGTTGTCTCAACCAGACATCGCTACACGCCTGTCTGCAGTCGACCTATAGCCACCACGTGCGCATGCACAGGTGCTATCTGGTCAACCCATCAAGGCTGTCAGATGGTCTGATCAGACTGTCTGGATCTAACCTAGGGGATGACTTCAACCCTAATAACCCGTCTAAGGGTTTAAAGCAGGGCCTTAGATCTATAATGAGTCGCGCATGTAATATAAGGTTTTGAGAAAAAACATGCGCCAAGGAGAAAAACATCTCTAACAAGCATGTAAAATTCGCATGTTAACTCTAGATCTATTCATAAGCGCATTCATGGATCAAACATGAAGATTAAGCAATCATATGAACAAGCAAGAACCGCATGCTCTGATACCAATTGAAAGTCCCCTTCAAGGGGGAGCGAAACCCTAGATAGGCGCATACAATAAATTTTCAAGCGGAAGCAAGGGTTTCTCATGACCTATTGCATGACATATGATCAACTTTCATGAACTAGTATAGATCAAAGAAGATTCATACCATGGCCATCGCTTTGATGGAGCTTTGGAAGAAGATCGCAAGAGAGCTTTCCTCCTAAGGTACCGCACACAAATGATGTCGCCTACTCCCTTAGTGCTCCTTGTGCTAGCAAGGTTCTAAGGAGTCCTTGTCGAATGGAAGGGAAGAGACGTTCTCCTCTGCTTGTCGAACTCACTCCAAGGTGTGAAGAAGTCGCCACACACGAGAGCGTCGAGAGAGGAAAGGCAAGAAGCGAGAATAGAGCATTAAACTCTCAACGTGAGGCGTGGTCACGATTTGGAAACATGGTTTCCAAAAATAGTAAACCACTTCTCTTCATGCGACCATGGGTTTACCCAAGCGCAAATCTCTCCTCTTTGAACCATGCGCTCAACTAATGAGCCGGTTCAATTTAATTTTGGTTCAAAGACCAAATTAAACCAAGCCTTTTTGGTCTAGACCTCATTAAACCTAAAGGTTCCAGATCTAACCGTTCATCTCTTGATGCTCCTGATCTCACCGATCTAGCATCCATTCTCTCGATCGAAGCTTACCGATCTCAAGCCCTAATCAATCAAACATGATCAGACCAGATCTCACTTACAATCAGAGATTAAATCCCTTTAAACTGAACCCAAATAATTCAGTCCACACGATCTGACTTAAGTAAGCCATATCATCAAATTGTGCGACCCTGAGGGTTTCCTTTAAATGTCGGTAACGATAACTCACGTTATCACGATCGGTGAGGGGTATCTAGCAACACATCACTGTCTCCCGATATAAAGGAAAGAGTCTTCCAAGACTACACCCAAACCACAGCACAAGTGTGAATCAACTCACAAGGCATGCAAATTTCCTTTGCCACTGGATGTTCTTATTGGACAAGCGTGTCAAGCTTGTAGCTCCAATATGATAAGCATGATTAGAATAGATGAACACAGTCACCTGGGTATCGCCATACACTTTCTCAATCATCTCATCCAGGGGGCCCCTTTAGAACATCACACTCCAATTAAGGAGACGGCAATCCTATATCTATCACTAGTGCCCTAACCTGATTCAAGCTCACCATCCAAGATAGTCTATAATCATTATGTTTCAAATGATATTGAACTACCTCAAAACAATGACAATCATCATTTAGAAAACACAAGTAATCTCAAGTCAGAGGAAATGTGCCACTTGTCGCATTCAAGGATTATTCACATTGTGACAACCAATTGAATATCCTAGTAGGGTCTGTCCAGTACATCCAATGTACCAATGAGTCTACATCTTATTCCATGCTCGAAGCATCCTATAAGATTAGAACACATATTAGTCTTAACCATATCAAGGCTGTCTCATGTTCACCAAGATATATCGACTAAGGACATTACAGCATGTCAGCCTAGCTGAACAGCTTTGAGACATTATTCAGGAGTACAATTATTGCAGCAGACAATGTAACCAACTGAATAACAACCATTGCCTTTATAAACATAAGAGTTTATACATGATACTGTTACAATCCCAAGGCCTCAAACATTAGCCTTAAGGGCATACCCCAACAATAATCTGGTAGAAGGCATATACAAATCTATAGAAGCATGTTTGAGGACTCACCTTATTAAGATCCAATAATTTTTTTTTTACATAAAGTTCAACATGTGAGACTAATTAGATGAACCAATCAATCTACATAGTTGATTTACATATAAAAACAATCAAATCAATCTCTAACAAGTAGAATAAAGCTAACATGGGATAGATATAGTTTAAAATTTTCTAAACCGGTCTCTATTTGATTGAAATGATTCAAAGCCTCTTGAATAGGCTAAAATTGTGCAAAATAGTCTAGATTTAGCTAAACTAAATCATATTAATCACGCAATTGCTCTTAAACTCAGAGCTATCTAAGGACAAATTTTAACCTTTTATAACTAAATAAATGAAAAATTATAAATATATTTATTTAATTTAACCTTTTATGAAATTGAGAAAGAACCTAAAACTTTCATAAAAATTATAGAAAAATCCAACATAATACTTCTGAACTCATAATATTATTATTGGGTGAAAATTCCAAAGTTTTGGACATGACAATTTTACGGTCATTGGATTGTAGAGTATTTTACCCATGATATGGATGATCTTTGTATTGGGCAGGGCTCAGTTATGTTGTCATAGTTCATTTATGCCCACCTTGGCTTGTTTCAAATGTGGGGATTAAAATATTTGTGAAAAGAATGTTTGATTACGCAAAATCTCATGAGAATTATCTGGAAAAGCTTTAGCTAATAAGTGAAATAACTACTCATCTAGGGTTTGTTAGTATTTATAAGCACATATATGAGGCTTTTCCTTTGTATATATGCTTGATTTTATTTTCTTAGTCATTTGTACTCCCATAACATGTTTTCTTCCTAGGGCTCATGAGATATCAGCTAAGGAAGCATGATAATTTTGCTTAACCAACCACTAACGTATATGCACAGTTGAAAATGTTCCACTTTGAAATTTTCCTAGTGGCCTAAGTTTATTTTGTTGCTTAGTATAACTCCTAAGAATCTTATTGTGGTCATCCTTAGTTAATAAGATAAATATGGGTATGCCTAAATCTTAAAAAATTGTTAACAGCTTCATTTTAGTGCACTTCCTCCACATTCATGTCGTTTCTAGTAGTTGTTTCTAAATAACATTGTAAAAAAAATTTTCATCCATATAGCGGTCCCTTGTATGTATGTTGGTATTCACGTAAATTGACTCTTTGCATGTTGGTATTCACATAAATTGATTGTTTAACTTTGTTAAATAGAATGTACATATTTTTTTTATATTTGTTAGTGCTAATTAAGTTATTTAATTCTTTCTATGGTGTTGGACTATTTTTTAATCAAAATTAATTTTTCTATAGATACACGTGCCTCTTCCATTAAGATGACATCAAAGTTAAAGGGATTTAGTTTGATTTCTGTGTGGAAACCTTTATCTTCTCTTTTAGGAGTGGGTTGAGGTCAGAGGTCTTGGGAAACCCCGGGGACATTTTACAATTTATAGAGTCATGGACATACATTTTACGCAGCGGAAGAATGTCCCCAAAACAAGCCGGTCCCAAAAACCCAGTGAAGATCGCAAGCAAGGGAGTCGACACGATGAGATAGGAAATACCTTAAGAGCAATGTAGAGCAATGCCGATGTAGGCGTCCAAGTGTGCGCCCTCTGCAGTCTCGCACACACGGATCTCTTGAGTTCTCTTCTTCCACGCCCGGTGCTAGCCTCGGGAAGAAGATCCAAGCCTTAGTTCTCTTCTTCAATGCTCGCGCCACCTCCACGGTAGAAGCGCCAATTGATGAAGAAGAGGGGAGAAGGGAGAATGCCGCCAAGCCTTTACTTCTCTTGCGCCAAAGGAGGAAGAAGGGAAGAAGCTTGCAGCTAGGGTTTGATGGAAGAGGATGGTTGCACCAATGCCCCTTATTCTCGCCCTCTTGATGTGTTCATGCCTTCAAGGATTGATCATCCACAAGAGGGGGCGACTAGGGTCACATTTATAGGGCAAGAGGCGGTTAGGGTAAGGGCTAGGATCATGATAAGTGTAGGGCTAGGATGAGGAGGTTTGAGACAAGGAAAGTCTCCAAGACATTTCCATAATTCTCATTCAACCATTCCTTTTGTGCCCCACACCTTTCCTTGTGCGCCAAGGCCTTGCCTTGCGCCCCAAGCAATGCCATAGAGGCATGAATTCCATCCAAGGAAGAGAGGGGAGGCGCCCTTTACTTCCATAATGAAGCAAAGGCACCAACATGACCCCATTATGCCCCTAGGCGCTTAATGGTTCATGTTTCTCCCCATTATACCCTTTTAGCCTCTCATCTCTTCATGAGAACTTGTTATTGGGCCTCATTGGATAATGAGCTAGCCCAAACTTCATCACATGCGTTGATTAAGCATTTGGATCCAATCCAATGCAACCCTAATCCAAATGTGACCAACCATGGTCAAATACGGGTCAACCTGCCAAAAATGAAGTTGGGCTCCAATAACATTCTTCCATCTCATCAGGCCCATTGGCGCTGATGAAATCTCCTAATTAGATCCGAGTTATCCAAAAACTCGATCATAAGGCTTCCCGATCAATACGAGAACTCGAGTATCAAGGTGTGCGACCCTGTAGGTCCCTCTGACGCTGGCAGTGCTGACCAGAGGTCATCACAAGCAGTGAGTGGCACCTAGCAGTGCATCGCTGCTACCCAGGTCATTGGAATGGATATCGACATCGACATCCCCATCATCGCAACTAGGTACAGATGCATTACAGTCTCTTTGCCGAACTGATATCCGATTGGACAAGTGTGTCACCACTTGCTTTCATCCAATCTCATGGCTATGACTAAAACAGGTTCTCACCTGGGTATGGCCATACACTCTCAGTCATAGAACCATAAAGGAGCTCCATGGATATCATACTTCCCTAGGAAAGGGGCAAATCCTATGTCTGTCCATTGATCTTCTCATATGGGTCGTGACATGCTGAATAACAACCGTTATGACCTCCCAGCTACGGCAAGGTGTTAGGTTGTATCAAAGCAAGTCCCTAACCGTATAGAATGATCAATGACCTCAAGTCAAGGGATCAATGCATCTCCTGTCACTTATGAGGATAACTCATGACACCAAGTCATAGCCTCATAGCAGGTCTATCCAGTATATCCTCCAATGATATACCCATGTGTCTGCGTTAGCACCACGTGCCTAACCAGCCCACATACCAGTCTCTCAAGTACCAGAGCTGTCCCACATCCACTCAGGTACATCGACTGGGGACAATTATTTGAGCATAGATCCAATCTGTCTCCAGGGACATTATCATGTAAGTACACAATCGCAGGTGTAGAAAAACAATGATAACGACAATGCCAGAATGATATATAAATATCAATGTCAAGTAGTACATAAGTTGACCAAAACTAGGTCCTAGGGCATATACACCAACAAGAGGTAGGCATCTTCTCACTCAGGTTCCTAGTATTAGATCCTGGTGGTGTTTCTATGTTGATGTCCCTAGGTTGTGGGTCTTGAATGATCTTCTCAAAATCCTCAGGATATCCTAGTTCTTAGAGTTGATTTTAGGACAGCTCCCAGGATACTTGGAATTTGAGCAGCAGTTTGATTTTATTCTAGTTCATATAGTTATTGGTTTATGCAGAATTTCTAAGTAAGTTTGAATTAACTGGAAATAAATGATGCTAAAGTAAATAGTCTAGCATACTTGGTTGCTCTTTACTAGATCTAAAATACTACTATATTGGTAAACTAGAACTATAGCAGCCAATTTAATCCAGAAACTGATCTAAGCTTCTGGCTAAAATAAGCTCGACTTCAGAAGACTAAGCAAGCAAGATTAGTGAAGGCGTTAAATCTAGAATCAGAGTTAGTTTGCTGAGAACCTTGTTGGTAACAGTTGAAAATGAAACTTTAAAATCAGGAAATCATAATGCAATGTGATTGATACTTGAACTATGATATCAAGATGATTTGGTTATAGATGTCAGAATCATAAAACCATTTTTGCTTAAGTCCTAGTGAAAATGAATTGCGCAACTTACAAATTTGTTGATTAACTATTAGAATGATTCAGGTAAGGATCAGAAATTTGGATTCAAGCTGAGTTGATTTTAGAAATTGGGAGCTGGCTATTTACGTGTGAGTGCAGAAGTGCAGTAGAACGTTTGGTAGCCTACTGTCAGATCTACAAGTTAAACTGAACTGGAAAAATTGAAGTGATGTTATACAAGTTAGCTCCCAAGAACCATGGATGGTTCAATTATATTAAAGAATGAGAAACAAATCTACGAAGCAAAATCTTGTTGATTTTGCAGTGATATCAATGGCTATTTATGTGTGAGTGCAGAAGGATGAATGTGATTAGACCTAGACTTAGCAAGTTAAGATTCAAACGTGAGAAGCAGATTATCAAAATAAAATAACTAAGCATGAGATTCTAAATTTAGTAGTGGGTTACCAGTTGGGCATCTATGTCAACATTTACCTCAAACTCGCTTTGAAGCAATCATGTCTTATAATTTCAATACAAATTTCATTTCTTTTATAGTAAAACATTTTGGTTTTTTTTTTGTATCTTTACAATTTTGTATACGTATACACATTTTTATCTAGCACATGAGAATAATAAATTTTAATCAATGATATCTTGGATACTTGATCGTTAATCGTAATACAACACAAACCTTCACTAAGCAATTCTTATCATGAAGAATGATGATACAGATCAACCAATGCATCCCTGTACAATAAGTCATTGACATGTGTGTCGCGCTTAGAATGTATCATAGACTTATGCTTTTGTGCTAGTGATGTTAGAGGGTAATGGCTCACCCTTGATAAAGTTGGAGAATAGAGTGAGTGAGCGCCTAGGAGCATTTACTGGAACCATATGCCCAGCTCCTCTTATAGTGATGAAGGTTAATCCTTCGACATATTCCACCATCCAACCAGCGACTTGATCATTGTAGTACCATTCTCTCCACCCTCCCCATTTGTCCCATTTCTTCTCTGTAAGATTCATGCTGATGATAACCTCTCTCGTTCCTTGCATAGGCACAGCCCCATCTAGATCACCACTACCAAAGTTGCAACGCACAATGTTATGACATATTCTTATGTAGGAATACCAACCACAAAACCATTTAACTCACCACCATAACTCTCTCCAGCAATATAGAACTCATGAGATTTGAATGTAGGAAACTTGATAAACCAATTTACAAGAAAAGAGTAGGTATCTTCCGCAGTCATCTTATCACTATACTTTTCTAAATCTGATGATTTATTAGAATAGAAAAAGCCTACTCCCACTGGAGACTCTAGGAACAAAATATTTGCTTCTGAAGTAGAAAGTGAAAATTAAATTAGAAAACTATAAGAGGTTATGTATGAATGAATTATATGTGGCATTAGACTTGCCTTTGATCCATGTGTGAGGGTTAGATCTAAGGCCGGATCCATCATTCAAAACAAGAAAGGGACCAATTTCCTTAAGTACTCCTCCAGCAATGGATGAACATCCTGGTCCTATAAAATTTCCAAATGTTATCATCGCATGAATCAAAGTTATAAGATATAATTGTCCTAAGCTGTCCATGGATGCCTACCACCATTGAGCCACAAGACGAGGGGCTTCTTCATGGGTTCTTCTATGGCCTCAAAGAACCAATAAAACATTGACTTATCCTCATATATCCTAACATAGCCAGCATAGTGTCGAATCCTATTAGGTGGCTGTTCTGGGAGGTCAATGACAAAATCTGACGCTTCTGAGTGAGGAGGCCTTCTTGCCATGTTACCCTCGATGAATACAACTATTACTAATAAGAACAATAAAGCCATAAAGGTTGAAGGCATTGACACAATCATTGTAGTAATTTGCTACCAACTTGTTGGTCCCTATTTTTTTAGTAGTCCTTTTCCTTGTCTATAGGCTAATCAACAATGAGAGTGCTAGAGATAAATATATAGACAATAAATGAAGAAATAACAACTCTTTGTTTTGTAACCGTCACCAACTCCTGCATTTCTAAAATTATTGTATTTGAAGCTCATTACCTTTAAATAGGATGTTCAATAAAGGGTATTAAAAAAAACCATTCTAACAATTTTTTTATATTTGAATTTTTTGAAAGTCCCCACAAGGGGGCGAAACCCTAAGCATTGGCGCATATGGAAGATGCAAGCAGCGGAAAGGGGGTTTCTAGATCTTGCATGCTATATGATTAACAAAAAGAACCCGATTGCATATAGAGAAGGATCATACCATAGCCATTTCTAGATGGCGCCTTGGAAGCAAAGATCAAACTGGATCTTCTCCAGAGGTAACGCACACAGTTGATGTCGCCTACTCCCTTTGGCAATCCTTGTGCTAGCAAGGTCCAAAGATGTCTTTGTCGAGTGAAAGGGAAAAAGAACTTCTTGGCTTGGCGATTTTTCCTTATCGTCTATTCCTCTCCTCCACGCAAGAATGCCCCAAGAGCCAAAAACAAATTGGCGACAAAGCGTGAAGGCGTGAAGAGGGAAAACGTGAAACGTGGTCACGTTGAGAAGTGCTATCCAAAAATAGCATATAACTTCTCCACATGCGATCTTGGGTTTACCCCAATCGCAAACTCCACTTCACCCTTGAACCATGCGCTCATTCATGAGCCGGTTCACTTGAATTTGGTTCAATAACCAAATAAACCAAGCCATAAGTCCAGATCACATTAAAACCCTAAGGTACTTGATCTGACCGTTCATCTCCTGATGCTCCTGATCTCACCGATCCAGCATCCATTCTCTCAATCGAAGCTTACCGATCTTAAGCCCTAATCAATCAAACATGATTAGACTAGATCTCACTTACAATCAGAGATTAAATCCCTTTAAACTGAACCTGAACAATTCAGTCCACACGATCTGACTCAAGTAAGCCATATCATCAAATTGTGCGACCCTGAGGGTTTCCTTTAAATGTCGGTAACGATAACTCACGTCATCACGATCAGTGAGGGGTATCTAGAAACACATCACTGTCTCCCGATATAAAGAAAAGAGTCTTCCAAGACTACACCCAAAAACAGCACAAGTGTGAATCAACTTCACTAGGCATGCATATTTCCTTTGCCACTGGATGTTCTTATTGGACAAGCGTGTCAAGCTTGTAACTCCAATATGACGAGCATGATTAGATCAGATGAACACTGTCACCTGGGTATGGCCATACTCTTTTCTCAATCATCTCATCCAGGGGGCCCCTTTAGAACATCACACTCCAATTAAGGAGACGGCAATCCTATGTCTATCACTAGTGCCCTAACCTGACTCAAGCTCACCATCCAAGATAGTCTATAATCATTATGTTTCAAATGATATTGAACTACCTCAAAACAATGACAATCATCATTTAGAAAACACAAGCGATCTCAAGTCAGAGGAAATGTGCCACTTGTCGCATTCAAGGATTATTCACATTGTGACAAGCAATTGAATATCCTAGTAGGGTCTGTCCAGTACATCCAATGTACCCATGAGTCTACATCTTATTCCATGCTCGAAGCATCCTATAAGATTAGAACACATATTAGTCTCAATCATATCAAGGTTGTCTCATGTTCACCAAGATACATCGACTAAGGACATTACAGCATGTCAGCCTAGCTGAACAGCTTTGAGACATTATTCAGAAGTACACTTATTACAGCAGACAAGGTAACAACCTGAATAACAACCATGCCTTTATAAACATAAGAGTTTATACATGATACTGTTACAATCCCAAGGCCTCAAACATTAGGCTTAAGGGCATACCCCAACAATCTCCCACTTGCACTTAATCTAATGGTTGAGAAATCTCAAACCCATATTATTACAGTGCTTCTCATGCTTCTGCTGCGCCAGAGGCTTAGTAAGCGGGTCTGCCAGATTGTCATCTGTATGTACCTTGCAGACTTTGATCTCGCCACGATCTATGATCTCCCTGATCAAATGAAACCGTCTCTGTATGTGCTTGGACTTCTGGTGCGACCGTGGTTCCTTTGCTTGAGCGATTGCTCCAGTGTTATCACAGAAGATAACCAAAGGATCTGCACTCGAAGGAACAACACCAAGTTCTCTCACGAACTTACGAATCCACACTGCCTCCTTGGATGCTTCCGAGGCTGCAACATACTCGGCTTCTGTTGTGGAATCAGCAACAGTTGACTGTTTGAAACTTTTCCACACCACTGCTCCTCCATTCAAGCTAAATGTTGGGGTATGCCCTTAAGCCTAATGTTTGAGGCCTTGGGATTGTAACAGTATCATGTAATAAACTCTAGTGTTTATAAAGGCATGGTTGTTATTCAGGTTGTTACCTTGTCTGCTGCAATAAGTATACTTCTGAATAATGTCTCAAAGCTGTTCAGCTAGGCTGACATGCAGTAAGGTCCTTAGTCGAAATATCTTGGTGAACATGAGACAGCCTTGATATGATTGAGACTAATATGTGTTCTAATCTTATAGGATGCTTCGAGCATGGAATAAGATGTAGACTCATGGGTACATTGGATGTACTGGACAGACCCTACTAGGATATTCAGTTGCTTGTCACAATGTGAATAATCCTTGAGTGCAACAAGTGGCACATTTCCTCTGACTTGAGATCACTTGTGTTTTCTAAATGATGATTGTCATTGTTTTGAGGTAGTTCAATATCATTTGAGAAATAATGATTATAGACTATCTTGGATAATGAGCTTGAGTCATGTTAGGGCACTAGTGATAGACATAGGATTGCCGTCTCCTTTTTTAAGGAGTGTGATGTTCTAAAGGGGCCCCCTGGATGAGATGATTGAGAAAGTGTATGGCCATACCCAGGTGACAGTGTTCATCTGATCTAATCATGCTCATCATATTGGAGCTACAAGCTTGACACGCTTGTCCAATAAGAACATCCAGTGGCAAAGGAAGTATGCATGCCTTGTGAATTGGATTCACACTTGTGCTGTGGTTTGGGTGTAGTCTTGGAAGACTCTTTTCTTTATACCGGGAGACAGTGATGTGTTGCTAGATACCCCTCACTGATCGTGATAACGTGGGTTATCGTTACCGACATTTAAAGGAAACCCTCAGGGTCGCACAATTTGATGATATGGCTTACTTAAGTCAGATCGTGTGGACTGAATTGTTCGAGATCAGTTTAAAGGGATTTAATCTCTGATTGTAAGTGAGATCTAGTCTGATCATGTATGATTGATTAGAGCTTGAGATCGGTAAGCTTCGATCGAGAGAATAGATGCTAGATCGGTGAGATCAGAAGCATCAAGAGATCGACGGTTAGATCTGGAGCCTTAGGGTTTAATTTGATCTAGACCATGTCGCTTGGCTTATTTGGTCTTTGAACCAGACCAAGATGAACCGGCTCATGGATGAGCGAGTGGTTCAAAATAAGAGGAGAGATTTGCGACTTGTGAACGTTGAGACGTGTTTGCTATTTTTAGATAGCATGTCTCTTACGTGACCACATCTCACGTTGGCTCTATAGTCGCTCATCACTCTCGCCTCTTCCCTCTTCTCGTGTGGCTTGCTCTCTCGTGAAGAAGAGTTTTGACGAAAAGAAGGAGGAAATCGCTAAGCAAGTTTTTCTCTTCCCTTCATACGATTGTGATACTTGGACGATCCTTGCTAGCACAAGGGACGACAAGAAGAAGCACATTCTCATCTTGTGTGTGACGATTTGGAGAAGATCTCGTTTGATCTTTGCTTCCAAGGCGCCATCTAGAAATGGCCATGGTATGAATCGCATTCATTCTTGTTTACAAGTTATATCAAAGTTAATCATACTTCATGCCGATTCTTTGAAACCCTAGTATCCGCTGCCCATGTTTCTGTTTGCGCCATTTTAGGGTTTTTCCCCCTTAGTCAGGGGACTTTCAAATGGTATCAGAGCGAAGGTTAACGCATGTTTTTATGATTGCTTAATGCTTGGTCTTCATGTTTGATCCATACTTGTGCATATGCTTAGATCTACATGACATGCGAAAGTGTTATGATAGTTTTTATCATCTTGCGAAAATACATCTATTATGTATGTTTCTATCTTTTGCGCATGTTTGATGTGTTGGCGCATCTTAGGTTTTCAAAATCTAAATTACTTGCGCGACCTCACTAGATCTAAGGCCTTGCATTAAACCCTTAGACGGGTTATTAGGGTTGAAGTCACCCCCTAGGTTAGATCCAAAAGTCTGATCAGACCATCTGACAGCCTTGATGGGTTGACCAGGTAGCACCTGTGCGCAAGCACGTGGTGGCTACAGGTCGGCTGCAGACAGGCGTGTAGCGATGTCTGATTGAGACAACCGATGAACGCACATGAGTTAGGCCCGGGGTCACACCCGCTTGCCAGACCTCATTGTGGTTGTTCAGCCCTGGCGCATGCATGGTTGACCTTATGGTCGACTCAAGTCAGTTAGGACTTGGTGCATGCAAGGGCAGTGGATCTGACTAGGATGGATGAGTGGATCCCTAGTAATGGACCGTTGTAAGGTTGTAGGGCAAATAAGGAAATTAAAATTGATGCCTATGGGGTTTTCGAAATTTAATTTTCATGATTGGATCACATATTGAATGATGCCATGTGCTTGTCTATTTATTCTTATGTGGGCTGCCCATGTTAAATGTCTGCTGTGCTGGGGCCTGCGTGCCTGGAAATTAAAGTTGTAAATTAATTATTGTGATCTGCGCATCACATTGCTTTAATTTATAAAATGTAATTGACCTGCGTGTCAATCTTGTCTAGATAGTTAAATTTGTAATTTAATTAGACAAGAGCACAAAGCACAGTTGGCAAAGGCGCATGCAGCAGTGGCTTGACCAGGTGGGAGGTCCAGGGTTCGACTCTGGGACAGGCGCATTTACCTGGTGGGCGCACCTGAGCTGCAGTTGGCGCTTGGGCCCTGGTTTGGGCCAGATGAGCAGCAAAAGCCCCATGAACAAGAGCAAGTGAAGACTTAAGTTATGATTAAGATCTTACTAGGGCTATGGGCTTTTACCACATAAGATCCATGCTTTCTTTTATTGTTTATATAAGTAGAACAGCATGTTTTAATTTATCTTCTGCTATCACCATAGGAATTGCATGATAGTCAAGAAGATAAAAGACCGTTAAAATCCAACGCTTAAATATCAAGCTCGTAAGCCTTCTGACGCGAAACCTCACTATTCTGACTATCGTTGGAGCCGTGTTGTACCCACTCAGTGGGCACGTCCATCTATCTTCAGACGGTGCGGGATTACACCTGCGTGTTACAGAGAAGGGATTTATCGCTTCTCGTTGCTCAGCATAGCACGTGGTGGTCCAGGGAGTAGGTCGGGTCAGCTTGACCATGTAGGCTACATATGTGGCGCATATGGTAGCACATGGAGGCAGCCATCTGTGGGGTCAGAGACTATGTTGTACCAACTCAGTTGGCATAGTCTGCTGGATTGCCCAGATGAAGGGGAATCGCACGGGTTGGCGATTGGCAGGGACTGCCTACCAGAGATTAGTGCTTGTACTCTCTGTGCACCTTATCTCGCCTGAGCGGGACGCGGAGACCAAGTATGAAATCTGGATCCCATCTCACTAAAAGAGTGTTTACTCTTTCGGGCTGTTTTGCTGGATTTTTCAGCCAGATAAAATAGTGAGAAAAAGAATCTTTCTTAAGTCCTGATTGATTCTTAACATTGATACTGACCTTGCTGTTCTTGCATTGTTGTAGATACCTGCAGCAACGAACACCATGAGCTTCAATGTGCGATCCCTACTAGAAAGGGAGAAGTTTGCTGGGCCGAACTTCTCAGACTGGTTCGGACACCTTAAGATAGTTCTTAAGGCTAAGAGGAAACTGTATGTCCTCGAGACGGCGTTACCGCCTCAGCCCGCTCCGAACGCCGCAAGGGCGGTTCGGGAAGCTTATGAAAAGCACGTCAATGATAGCATTGATGTCGCTTGCCTGATGCTAGCGTCTATGACGCCACCGCTGCAGCGTCAGCATGAGGATATGTCTGCTATAGACATGATAGCAAACCTCAAGATGCTGTATGCTGCACAGGCGAGGACAGAACGCTATAATCTGACAAAGCTTTTCTTTCAGAGCAAACTGGCTGAAGGGAGCCCAGTGGGAGCTCACGTGCTCAAGATGATTGGGCACAAGGAGGCTCTAGAGAAACTGGGGCATACCATCAACCAGGAGCTTGCTGTAGATATTATTCTGCAGTCTCTCCCGCCCTCTTTCGATGCGTTCATTATTAACTTTAATATGAACAAAATCGATTGTACTCCGGCAGAGCTGCTGAATATGCTCTTGACTACTGAGGAAACTCTGAAGGGTAAGCCTTCGACCTCTGTCTTAATGTTTCCTTCCAGGAACAAGAAGAAGGGGAAGAAGGGTAAGGCCCTTGTCAAGAACTACAGCAAGGCTCTGAAGCAGAAGGTTAAGCGGTCCAAGGAATACAGGTGTTTCCACTGTGGCCAGCTGGGTCACTGGAAAAAGGACTGTAAAGCGCTCCAAGGAGATAAGAGGGGAAGCTTTGCTTCTGGCTCAGGTATTTATGTGACGGAAGTCATGGTTTCATCTTCTTCTATATCATGGGTGTTGGACACTGCATGTGGAGTTCACATTTGTTCAAATGTACAGGAACTCAAGAGAAGAAGGCAGGTGGGACAGCATGAGGTGGACCTACGAGTTGTAAACGGGGCACGGGTTGCTGCTGTTGCTGTAGGAGACTATTTCATTTCTTTACCATCTGGTCTTGTATTAGAACTAAACAGTTGTTACTTTGTTCCCAGTATTACTAAAAATATTATCTCTATTCCTGCTCTTGTCAGGAAGGGATTTTCCTTTGAATGCAATATTTCAAAGTGTGTTTTATCTTTTGATAATATTGTTTATACAACTGGTTCAATTAACAATGGGTTATTCATGTTGGACATGGAAAGTTCTATACAAAACATTGATATTAAGAAAGCCAAGTATGCTGATGACAACACCTTGCTATGGCATAATCGTTTAGGCCATATTAACAAGAAACGCATTAAGCGGTTGCATGATCATGGATTGCTGGGATCATTCTCCTATGAGGAGATTGATACATGCAAGGCTTGTTTAATGGGTAAAATGACGAAGTCACCTTTTCCTAACAAAGGTCAAAGGGCTTCAGGTTTACTTGACCTTATACACAGTGATGTGTGTGGGCCATTTAGTAAACATGCCAGAGGTGGCTATCAGTACTTCATTACCTTTACTGATGATTTCAGTAGGTATGGGTATGTCTATTTAATGAGACATAAAAGTGAATCTTTTGACAAGTTCAAAGAGTTCAAAAATGAAGTACAAAATCAGCTAGGCCGAAATATCAAGGCACTTCGTTCTGATCGAGGTGGAGAATACCTAAGTCATGCGTTTACTGACTATCTAAAGGAGTGTGGGATTATCTCACAACTCACTCCGCCAGGAACACCGCAATGGAATGGTGTGTCCGAGAGGAGAAATAGAACGTTACTTGATATGGTTCGTTCTATGATGAGTCAGGCTACTCTTCCATATTCCTTTTGGGGGTTTGCACTGGAAACAGCTGCAAAGGTACTAAACCGAGTGCCATCCAAGGCCGTTTCTAAGACTCCATATGAGTTATGGTATGGGAAACAGCCGAGCTTGTCATTTATCAGGATCTGGGGCTGCGAGGCTTATGTCAAAAAGCTCGCCTCTGGGAAACTAGAGAGCAGATCTGACAAATGCATCTTTGTCGGTTACCCTAAGGAAACTAAGGGTTATTATTTCTACGATCCCAAAGAGAACAAGGTTTTTGTTGCTCGGACGGCCATATTTCTTGAGAAGGAATTTCTTCTGCAAGAGGCCAGTGGGAGAGAAATAAAGCTGGATGAGAATCCGGAAGAAGGACAAAGTGCGCAAGCAGAGTTGGATGAGCCTGAGCCGGTAGAACGGGTTTCTGATCAACCTGAGGCTCAGATATCACGGGAACCGCGAAGATCGGGAAGGATCCGTCGACAGCCTGAGCGCTATGACGGAGTATACATCATTGATAATGATGAGCCCCTCTCTTATGCGGATGCGGTTAGTGGACCGGAGTCAGCGAGATGGCTTGAAGCTATGCGCGCCGAGATGGACTCCATGTCAGATAACCAAGTCTGGGATTTGGTTGATCCGCCTCCAGGAGTTATCCCTATAGGCTGTAAATGGATCTTCAAGAAGAAAATTAACATGGATGGTAACGTGGTTACCTATAAAGGCAGGCTAGTTGCGAAAGGTTTCAAACAAATCTACGGGATAGATTATGATGAAACTTTCTCACCTGTAGCTATGTTTAAGTCTATTCGGATTCTTTTCGCGATAGCTGCATATTATGATTATGAGATCTGGCAGATGGATGTGAAAACAGCTTTTCTTAATGGAAATCTGGATGAGGATGTGTATATGACACAACCAGAAGGTTTCACTAATCCATCAGATCGTCATAAGATATGCAAGTTAAAGAAGTCCATTTATGGACTGAAACAAGCATCGAGAAGCTGGAATATTCGTTTTGATGAATCAGTCAGTAAATTTGGTTTCATCAAGAACGAGGATGACCCGTGTGTATATAAGAGGTTTAGTGGGAGCGTGATTACTTTCCTAGTCCTCTACGTCGATGACATCTTGATAATTGGAAATGACATTCCTGAAATGCATGCAGTTAAGGCATGGTTAAGGAAATGTTTCCAGATGAAAGATCTAGGAGAAGCAGCCTATATATTAGGTGTAAAGATCTACAGGGATAGATCTAAGAGGCTTCTCGGGCTGTGCCAGAGTACTTACATCGATAAAGTCCTGGAGAGATTTCATTTAGAGAATTCTAAAAGAGGATATCTTCCAGTTAGACATGGTCTGAATCTTTCGAAGAGTCAGTGTCCACAAACACAGACTGAGAA
Organism: Costus lasius; assembly: GCA_027563935.2. NCBI lineage: Eukaryota > Viridiplantae > Streptophyta > Magnoliopsida > Zingiberales > Costaceae > Costus > Costus lasius. The sequence goes on from CM050447.1 coordinate 58,026,817, forward strand.
AGATGAAATGGACAATACGCCTTATGCTTCGGCTATTGGATCCATTATGTATGCGATGTTGTGTACTCGCCCAGACGTCGCTTACGGGTTAAGCGTGACCAGTCGGTTCCAATGTAATCCAGGTCAGGCACACTGGATTGCAGTCAAGAACATTTTAAAATATCTGCGGAGGACCAAAGATATGTTCTTGATATATGGTGGTCAGGAAGAACTCAGTATTGAATGATATACTGACGCTTCGTTCCAGTCTGACCAGGATGATTTCCGATCGCAATCAGGCTATGTTTTTAGCTTGAATGGAGGAGCAGTGGTGTGGAAGAGTTTCAAACAGTCAACTGTTGCTGATTCCACAATAGAAGCCGAGTATGTTGCAGCCTCGGAAGCATCCAAGGAGGCAGTGTGGATTCGTAAGTTCGTGAGAGAACTTGGTGTTGTTCCTTCGAGTGCAGATCCTTTGGTTATCTTCTGTGATAACACTGGAGCAATCGCACAAGCAAAGGAACCACGGTCGCACCAGAAGTCCAAGCACATACAGAGACGGTTTCATTTGATCAGGGAGATCATAGATCGTGGCGAAATCAAAGTCTGCAAGGTTCATACAGATGACAATCTAGCAGACCTGCTTACAAAGCCTCTGGCGCAGCAGAAGCATGAGAAGCACTGTAATAATATGGGTTTGAGATTTCTCAACCATTAGATTAAGTGCAAGTGGGAGATTGTTGGGGTATGCCCTTAAGCCTAATGTTTGAGGCCTTGGGATTGTAACAGTATCATGTAATAAACTCTAGTGTTTATAAAGGCATGGTTGTTATTCAGGTTGTTACCTTGTCTGCTGCAATAAGTATACTTCTGAATAATGTCTCAAAGCTGTTCAGCTAGGCTGACATGCAGTAAGGTCCTTAGTCGAAATATCTTGGTGAACATGAGACAGCCTTGATATGATTGAGACTAATATGTGTTCTAATCTTATAGGATGCTTCGAGCATGGAATAAGATGTAGACTCATGGGTACATTGGATGTACTGGACAGACCCTACTAGGATATTCAGTTGCTTGTCACAATGTGAATAATCCTTGAGTGCAACAAGTGGCACATTTCCTCTGACTTGAGATCACTTGTGTTTTCTAAATGATGATTGTCATTGTTTTGAGGTAGTTCAATATCATTTGAGAAATAATGATTATAGACTATCTTGGATAATGAGCTTGAGTCATGTTAGGGCACTAGTGATAGACATAGGATTGCCGTCTCCTTGTTTAAGGAGTATGATGTTCTAAAGGGGCCCCCTGGATGAGATGATTGAGAAAGTGTATGGCCATACCCAGGTGACAGTGTTCATCTGATCTAATCATGCTCATCATATTGGAGCTACAAGCTTGACACGCTTGTCCAATAAGAACATCCAGTGGCAAAGGAAGTATGCATGCCTTGTGAATTGGATTCACACTTGTGCTGTGGTTTGGGTGTAGTCTTGGAAGACTCTTTTCTTTATACCGGGAGACAGTGATGTGTTGCTAGATACCCCTCACTGATCGTGATAACGTGGGTTATCGTTACCGACATTTAAAGGAAACCCTCAGGGTCGCACAATTTGATGATATGGCTTACTTAAGTCAGATCGTGTGGACTGAATTGTTCGAGATTAGTTTAAAGGGATTTAATCTCTGATTGTAAGTGAGATCTAGTCTGATCATGTATGATTGATTAGAGCTTGAGATCGGTAAGCTTCGATCGAGAGAATAGATGCTAGATCGGTGAGATCAGAAGCATCAAGAGATCGACGGTTAGATCTGGAGCCTTAGGGTTTAATTTGATCTAGACCATGTCGCTTGGCTTATTTGGTCTTTGAACCAGACCAAGATGAACCGGCTCATGGATGAGCGAGTGGTTCAAAATAAGAGGAGAGATTTGCGACTTGTGAACGTTGAGACGTGTTTGCTATTTTTAGATAGCATGTCTCTTATGTGACCACATCTCACGTTGGCTCTATAGTCGCTCATCACTCTCGCCTCTTGCCTCTTCTCGTGTGGCTTGCTCTCTCGTGAAGAAGAGTTTTGACGAAAAGAAGGAGGAAATCGCTAAGCAAGTTTTTCTCTTCCCTTCATACGATTGTGATACTTGGACGATCCTTGCTAGCACAAGGGACGACAAGAAGAAGCGCATTCTCATCTTGTGTGTGACGATTTGGAGAAGATCTCGTTTGATCTTTGCTTCCAAGGCGCCATCTAGAAATGGCCATGGTATGAATCGCATTCATTCTTGTTTACAAGTTATATCAAAGTTAATCATACTTCATGCACCGATTCTTTGAAACCCTAGTATCCGCTGCCCATGTTTCTGTTTGCGCCATTTTAGGGTTTTTCCCCCTTAGTCAGGGGACTTTCACTAAAAACATAGCCTGATTGCGATCGGAAATCATCCTGGTCCGACTGGAACGAAGCGTCAGTATATCCTTCAATACTGAGTTCTTCCTGACCACCATATATCAAGAACATATCTTTGGTCCTCCGCAGATATTTTAAGATGTTCTTGACTGCAATCCAGTGCACCATACCTGGATTACTTTGGAACCGACTGGTCATGCTTAACCCGTAAGCGACGTCTGGGCGAGTACACAACATCGCATACATAATGGACCCAATAGCCGAAGCATAAGGCGTATTGTCCATTTCAACTTTCTCAGTCTGTGTTTGTGGACACTGACTCTTCGAAAGATTCAGACCATGTCTGACTGGAAGATATCCTCTTTTAGAATTCTCTAAATGAAATCTTTCCAGGACTTTATCGATGTAAGTACTCTGGCACAGCCCGAGAAGCCTCTTAGATCTATCTCTGTAGATCTTCACACCTAGTACATAGGCTGCTTCTCCAAGATCTTTCATCTGGAAACATTTCCTTAACCATGCCTTAACCGCATGCATTTCAGGAATGTCATTTCCAATGATCAAGATGTCATCGACGTAGAGGACTAGGAAAGTAATCACGCTCCCACTAAACCTCTTATATACACACGGGTCATCTTCGTTCTTGATGAAACCAAATTCAGTGACTGATTCATCAAAACGAATATTCCAGCTTCTAGATGCTTGTTTAAGTCCATAAATGGACTTCTTTAACTTGCATATCTTATGACGATCTGATGGATTAGTGAAACCTTCTGGTTGTGTCATATACACATCCTCATCCAGATTTCCATTAAGGAAAGCCGTTTTCACATCCATCTGCCAGATCTCATAATATGCTGCTATCGCAAAAAGAATCCGAATAGACTTAAACATGGCCACAGGTGAGAAAGTTTCATCATAATCTATCCCGTAGATTTGTTTGAAACCTTTCGCAACTAGCCTGCCTTTATAGGTAACCACGTTACCATCCATGTCAATCTTCTTCTTGAAGATCCATTTACAGCCTATAGGGATAACTCCCGGAGGCGGATCAACCAAATCCCAGACTTGGTTATCTGACATGGAGTCCATCTCGGCGCGCATAGCTTCAAGCCATCTCGTTGACTCCGGTCCACTGACCGCATCCGCATAAGTGAGGGGTTCATCATTATCAATGATGTAGACTCCGTCATAGCGCTCAGGCTGTCGACGGATCCTTCCCGATCTTCGCGGTTCCCGTGATATCTGAGCCTCAGGTTGTTCAATAACCTGATCCACCGGCTCAGGCTCATCCAACTGTGCTTGACTACTTTGTCCTTCCTCTGGATTCTCATCCAGCTTTATTTCTCTCCCACTGGCCTCTTGCAGAAGAAACTCCTTCTCAAGAAATATGGCCGTCCGAGCAACAAATACCTTGTTCTCTTTGGGATCGAAGAAATAATAACCCTTAGTTTCCTTAGGGTAACCGACAAAGATACATCTGTCAGATCTGCTCTCTAGTTTCCCAAAGGCGAGCTTTTTGACATAAGCCTCGCAGCCCCAGATCCTGATAAATGTCAAGCTAGGCTATTTCCCATGCCATAACTCATATGGAGTCTTAGAAACGGCCTTGGATGGCACTCGGTTTAGCACCTTTGCAGCTGTCTCCAGTGCAAAACCCCAAAAGGAGTATGGAAGAGTAGCCTGACTCATCATAGAACGAACCATATCAAGTAGCGTTCTATTTCTCCTCTCGGATACACCATTCCATTGCGGTGTTCCTGGCGGAGTGAGCTGTGAGATAATCCCACACTCCTTTAGATAGTCAGTAAACGCATGACCTAGGTATTCTCCACCTCGATCAGAACGAAGTGCCTTGATATTTCGGCCTAGCTGATTCTGTACTTCATTCTTGAACTCTTTGAACTTGTCAAAAGATTCACTTTTATGTATCATCAGATAGACATAACCATACCTACTGAAATCATCAGTAAAGGTAATGAAGTACTGATAGCCACCTCTGGCATGTTTACTAAATGGCCCACACACATCACTGTGTATAAGGTCAAGTAAACCTGAAGCCCTTTGACCTTTGTTAGGAAAAGGTGACTTCGTCATTTTACCCATTAAACAAGCCTTGCATGTATCAATCTCCTCACAGGAGAATGATCCCAGCAGTCCATGATCATGCAACCGCTTAATGCGTTTCTTGTTAATATGGCCTAAACGACTATGCCATAGCAAGGTGCTGTCATCAGCATACTTGGCTTTCTTAATATCAATCTTCTGTATAGAACTTTCCATGTCTAACATGAATAACCCATTGTTAATTGAACCAGTGGCATAAACAATATTATCTAAAGATAAAACACACTTTGAAATATTGCATTCAAAGGAAAATCCCTTCCTGACAAGAGCAGGAATGGAGATAATATTTTTAGTAATGCTGGGAACAAAGTAACAACTGTTTAGTTCCAATACAAGTCCAGATGGTAAAGAAATGAAATAGTCTCCTACAGCAACAGCAGCAACCCGTGCCCCGTTTCCAACGCGTAGGTCCACCTCATGCTGTCCCACCTGTCTTCTTCTCTTGAGTTCCTGTACATTTGAACAAATGTGAACTCCACATGCAGTGTCCAACACCCATGAAATAGAAGAAGATGAAACCATGACTTCCGTCACGTATATACCTGAGCCAGAAACAAAGCTTCCCCTCTTGTCTCCTTGGAGCGCTTTACAGTCCTTTTTCCAGTGACCCAACTGGCCACAGTGGAAACATCTGTATTCCTTGGACCGCTTCACCTTTTGCTTCAGAGCCTTGCTGTAATTCTTGACAGGGGCCTTGCCCTTCTTCCCCTTCTTCTTGTTCCTCCAAGGAACCATCAAGACAGAGGTTGAAGGCTTACCCTTCAGAGTTTCCTCAGTAGTCAAGAGCATATTCAGCAGCTCTGCCGGAGTACAGTCGATTTTGTTCATATTAAAATTAATAATGAACGCATCGAAAGAGGCGGGAGAGACTGCAGAATAATGTCTACAGCAAGCTCCTGATTGATGGTATGCCCCAGTTTTTCTAGAGCCTCCTTGTGCCCAATCATCTTGAGCACGTGAGCTCCCACTGGGCTCCCTTCAGCCAGTTTGCTCTGGAAGAAAAGCTTTGTCAGATTATAGCGTTCTGTCCTCGCCTGTGCAGCATACAGCATCTTGAGGTTTGCTATCATATCTATGGCAGACATATCCTCATGCTGACGCTGCAGCGGTGGCGTCATAGACGCTACCATCAGGCAAGCGACATCAATGCTATCATTGACGTGCTTTTCATAGGCTTCCCGAACCGCCCTTGCGGCGTTCGGAGCGGGCTGAGGCGGTATCGCCGTCTCGAGGACATACAGTTTCCTCTCTGCCTTAAGAACGATCTTAAGGTGTCCAAACCAGTCTGAGAAGTTTGGCCCAGTAAACTTCTCCCTTTCCAGTAGGGATCGCACATTGAAGTTCATGGTGTTCGTTGCTGCAGGTATCTACAACAATGCAAGAACAGCAAGGTCAGTATCAATGTTAAGAATCAATCAGGACTTAAGAAAGATTCTTTTTCTCACTATTTTAGCTGACTGAAAAATCCATTAAACAGTCCGAAAGAGTATCACTCTTTTAGTGAGATGGGATCCAGATTTCATACTTGGTCTCCGCGTCCCGCTCAGGCGAGATAAGATGCACAGAGAGTACAAGCACTAATCTCTGGTAGGCTGTCCCAGCCAATCGCCAACCCGTGCGATTCCCCTTCATCTGGGCAATCCAGCAGACTGTGCCAACTGAGTTGGTACAACACAGTCTCTGACCCCACAGATGGCTGCCTCCATGCGCTACCATATGCGCCACATATGTAGTCTACATGGTCAAGCTGACCCGACCTACTCCCTGGACCACCACGTGCTATGCTGAGCAACGAGAAGCGATAAATCCCTTCTCTGTAACACGCAGGTGTAATCCCGCACCGTCTAAAGATAGATGGACGTGCCCACTGAGTGGGTACAACACGGCTCCAACGATAATCAGAACAGTGAGGTTTCGCGTCAGAAGGCTTACGAGCTTGATATTTTAGCGTTGGATTTTAACGGTCTTTTATCTTCTTCACTATCATGCAATTTCTATGGTGATAGCAGAAGATAAATAAATCATGCTGTTCTACTTATTAAACAATAAAAGAAAGCATGGATCTTATGTGGTAAAAGCCCATAGCCCTAGTAAGACCTTAATTAACTTAAGTCTTCACTTGCTTTTCTTGATGGGTCTTTTGCTGCTCATCTGGCCCAAACCAGGGCCCAAGCGCCAATTGCAGCTGAGGTGCGCCCACCAGGGAAAATGCGCCTGTCCCAGAGTCGAACCCTGGATCTCCCGTCTGGTCAAGCCACTGCTGCATGCGCCTCTGCCAAGTGTGCTCTGTGCTCTTGTCTGATTAATTTACAAATTAATCTATCTAGACAAGATTGACGCGCAGGTCAATTACATTTTATAAATTAAGTACATAGTGATACGCAGATCACAATTAAAAGTAATTTACAAAATAATTTCCAGGCATGCAGGCCCCAGCACAGCACACATTTAACATGGGCAGCCCACATAAGAATAAATAAACAAACATAGGCATCAATCAACATGTGATCCAATCATGAAAATTAAATTTTGAAAACCCCATAGGCATCAATTTTAATTTCCTTATTTGCCCTACATCCTTACAACGGTCCATTACTAGGGATCCACTCATCCAACCTAGTCAGATCCACTGCCCTTGCATGCACCAAGTCCTAACTGACTTGAGTCGACCAAAAGGTCAACCATGCATGCGCCAGGGCTGAACAACCACAATGAGGTCTGGCAAACGGGTGTGACCCCGGGCCTAATTCATGTGCGTTCATAGGTTGTCTCAATCAGACATCGCTACACGCCTGTCTGCAGTCGACCTATAGCCACCAGGTGCTTGCGCACAGGTGCTATCTGGTCAACCCATCAAGGCTGTCAGATGGTCTGATCAGACTGTCTGGATCTAACCTAGGGGATGACTTCAACCCTAGTAACCCGTCTAAGGGTTTACAGTAAGGCCTTAGATCTAGTGTTAGTCGCGCAAGTATTTAAGTTTTAAGAAAACCAACAACATACAAGCGCCAACAAAAGGTAACCTCATACACTCATACATGCGCCTTAAACAAAATACAAGTTTCGCCTATGATAACTTAACATGTATTTTCGCATGTAATAAAGATCTAAGCATTGTTCGCAAACAAGGATCACAAAATGGCTTGCAATCATAAAACATGCATGAAACCTCCCTCTGATACCAATTGAAAGTCCCCACAAGGGGGCGAAACCCTAAGCATTGGCGCATATGGAAGATGCAAGCAGCGGAAAGGGGGTTTCTAGATCTTGCATGCTATATGATTAACAAAAAGAACCCGATTGCATATAGAGAAGGATCATACCATAGCCATTTCTAGATGGCGCCTTGGAAGCAAAGATCAAACTGGATCTTCTCCAGAGGTAACGCACACAGTTGATGTCGCCTACTCCCTTTGGCAATCCTTGTGCTAGCAAGGTCCAAAGATGTCTTTGTCGAGTGAAAGGGAAAAAGAACTTCTTGGCTTGGCGATTTTTCCTTATCGTCTATTCCTCTCCTCCACGCAAGAATGCCCCAAGAGCCAAAAACAAATTGGCGACAAAGCGTGAAGGCGTGAAGAGGGAAAACGTGAAACGTGGTCACGTTGAGAAGTGCTATCCAAAAATAGCATATAACTTCTCCACATGCGATCTTGGGTTTACCCCAATCGCAAACTCCACTTCACCCTTGAACCATGCGCTCATTCATGAGCCGGTTCACTTGAATTTGGTTCAATAACCAAATAAACCAAGCCATAAGTCCAGATCACATTAAAACCCTAAGGTACTTGATCTGACCGTTCATCTCCTGATGCTCCTGATCTCACCGATCCAGCATCCATTCTCTCAATCGAAGCTTACCGATCTTAAGCCCTAATCAATCAAACATGATTAGACTAGATCTCACTTACAATCAGAGATTAAATCCCTTTAAACTGAACCTGAACAATTCAGTCCACACGATCTGACTCAAGTAAGCCATATCATCAAATTGTGCGACCCTGAGGGTTTCCTTTAAATGTCGGTAACGATAACTCACGTCATCACGATCAGTGAGGGGTATCTAGCAACACATCACTGTCTCCCGATATAAAGAAAAGAGTCTTCCAAGACTACACCCAAAAACAGCACAAGTGTGAATCAACTTCACTAGGCATGCATATTTCCTTTGCCACTGGATGTTCTTATTGGACAAGCGTGTCAAGCTTGTAACTCCAATATGACGAGCATGATTAGATCAGATGAACACTGTCACCTGGGTATGGCCATACTCTTTTCTCAATCATCTCATCCAGGGGGCCCCTTTAGAACATCACACTCCAATTAAGGAGACGGCAATCCTATGTCTATCACTAGTGCCCTAACCTGACTCAAGCTCACCATCCAAGATAGTCTATAATCATTATGTTTCAAATGATATTGAACTACCTCAAAACAATGACAATCATCATTTAGAAAACACAAGCGATCTCAAGTCAGAGGAAATGTGCCACTTGTCGCATTCAAGGATTATTCACATTGTGACAAGCAATTGAATATCCTAGTAGGGTCTGTCCAGTACATCCAATGTACCCATGAGTCTACATCTTATTCCATGCTCGAAGCATCCTATAAGATTAGAACACATATTAGTCTCAATCATATCAAGGTTGTCTCATGTTCACCAAGATACATCGACTAAGGACATTACAGCATGTCAGCCTAGCTGAACAGCTTTGAGACATTATTCAGAAGTACACTTATTACAGCAGACAAGGTAACAACCTGAATAACAACCATGCCTTTATAAACATAAGAGTTTATACATGATACTGTTACAATCCCAAGGCCTCAAACATTAGGCTTAAGGGCATACCCCAACATTTTTTACACCAATTTAGAGGCACTTCTTATAGGGCAAGATGATTGTTCATACAATTTATTATAGTAACCAAATTCTAAAATGAAAGAAGCTATTGCTAGTAGTGGTGACCTGTCATGAGATACATGCACACATACAAATTGATTCTCTACGGAGTTATGTGGCTAAATAGTCACAAGATTGTCAATCTTCACGATGAGCTTACATAGGTAATTTTATATTATTAGCATCAAATCCAAATTATGACAATTCATAACTTTTCTTGCACTGAAGTTTATAAAAAAGATACATATGATAAGAGCATAAAGAAAAAAAAACTCTTCTTGTGATGCTCATTTTTTGTTCCAGTTATTCTCCACCTTGACCACGAGCACACGACAATGGACTAAAGCAAAAACTATATGTTATTTTGACATATTAATAATGATTCACCTAATTCATGAAAAAAGTGGCTCATATCAAATAGATTTCATTGGTAATTGCATCATCGATCTACTTGAGATCCTTGTGATAACTCTTATTGTAATGCATGAGAGATGCTGGACTCTTTATAGTTTTTACTATAATTATAGTAAATATTACTTATTGAAATTTCTCTATCACAGTTCTGTTACGCGTCATTATATCTCAACAAATTGCGAACAAATGGAGGTAGCTGTTGTTTGTGTTGAAAGTATTTCACAAGGATAAGTGCATATTCAAATTTAATTAAATATTTATTTATCATTTCAGGGAAATTACCGGAATATTATTACCAACAAAAGTAATTATGTTAAAGAATCAAACAAATGTCAATAAAGAAATTTCAAACCTTATTTTTCTTTTTAGTGTTTTTTTAAAAGAAAATTTGCTCTCCCCTAAGTTTAATCTCTCATTATAAGCTTTCATAAGATTATGCATATGTTTTGGATATTCATGTCAAATTTTTTATTATCAAATCTGATACAAAATATATAAATGAGAAATGTCATGTACTTTATAATCTCATATGCTCTTGGTTGACATATTTGATCTTCAAAAAGTATGTTCCATTTAATGAAATGGCATCTTCTTTGCATGGATCCTTGAAGGTGAAATAAGATTATATTTTTTCTTTTACTAAACCTATTCCCTAATATAATTAATAATGTATGGTGTTGACAATAAAATTTTCTGGGATAGATCCTCGCTTTTTAGGAACCATTATGTAGCAATAAGTGTCTCTTGTAGCATGAGAAGTGTGGTTGATGTAGAACCAATTTGAAATTACCAAACAAATTTCTAGCATTTTATTTTTGTATATGCATCATTGATTCATGTTTGTTTATTTGCTTGCAATGAGAAGACTCTAGGTAGACATCGATGATGCATGACTAATTGTACTTTAGCTTAGCTGATACATGACTAATGGATTTTGTTACCACACTTGTATTGCTTGGCCACATAATGAGGTCACAAAACAATTATATTGAATTTGATTTGAAATCATCCTCAAAGAAGCATTGAGACTCGAAGCATAGATAGCTACCTTGATCACTTCATCTTCATGGCTCTACTAATAAGCATAGGCATGCTTTGATGCATGTTGGCGAAATTTTTTTACTATTGTTAGCTACACCCTGGTTTTTTAGAGTATATGAATATAGTTGTTTGTAGAAGATAGAACATACCTCTTCTATGGCCTTGGTGTATTTTGTGACATTTAGGTAATCACCAAAAGGATGTTGTTTGATTCATGTGCAAATCATGATCATTATTGAATATTCTACTATCATTTTTATGTTGTTTGATTCATGTGCAAATGATGATCATTATTCAATATTCTACTATCATTTTGTGATGAGGGTGCCACATAATAATGATTAGAGAGAACTAAGAGATTTTTAGTGTTTATAATCAATTAAAGAGTTTTTCCCATTTTATTTGGATTATGCTCGGTAAATATCAATACTTAGAACACCATTGTTCTTGACATTGAAAATAAAATATTCAAGTAGATTTAGAACCTTGTTAATAACATAGGGCAACTATAAACTCATGGTGAAACAATTCATTGAAAAAATTGTCAATGTTGCTTAGGCATTTCATTTGCCTCGGTTTGAGCATAGCGAGATTGTCTTAAAAATTACCCCAAATAATGCCCCACTTATTTAGCCTATAGTAATTAAAAATCCCCTCTAGTTTTTACATGAGAAGCTATTCTTACTGGATAAGAAATACAAAAGATCAATTGTCAAATTGAACTTTTAGATGAGATTCGAAATATCTAAGGAGAGATTCACTTTCTAACCTGTCATTTCAACAGGATAATGATAATCTAAATTCTTAGAATCGCAAATAGGGTAGCAAATCATTTTGCAAATCATGCTAGATATACAAGATCCTATTAATTCTTGTTAGAAAATTGGCCTCAACACCTGGCCAAAATTCTGCATGTGGATGTGAAATAAATGATTTTTTTTAGTACAAAAAGAGGGACAACATCAATTAAGATGTTTACCTTGAATGCTATATGGAATGAGGATTTCAACCTTATTGTTAAAGATTTAGAGACTCAAGTTCTTTAGTTGCATGTTTATTTTAGTGACAAGGTTTAACTCCTTGTATGCTCCTTGCCTTGTATGATATACATCATCTGGTTAATTATTCATTTATAGTACTCTTAGAGATGGTATCTTTTTCATTATGTTTGTAGGTTTTATATCAAATAATGGTATTTAAATTTTTTAGGGTTGCAAAAATAATTGCATTTTATTTACTAAAATAATTGAACATTCTTTTAAATGGATCAATTTTAAAAAAAATTGAAAGTTTTCATTTCACATGGCATAGGTCAAAATGCATAATAAATTGGGCATGGAAACTAAGTTTGCTTACTCCACATGAATTAGAAGAGTTTATACTTAAGCTTCTAAGGAACGTCAACCTGAATGATCTACAAAATAAAGTAAATAGAGAAGCAATGGTTATTCGATTGACATTTGATCCCTCACAAAGACAAGGATAGTTTGAATAAGCTTTAAGATGAGAAACAAAGTGGTATTGGAAGAGGGATCTAAGATACATCAGGCAATGTTGTGTAGTGGTGCTTACAATAGAATTTTGTAGAAGATGTTCAATTGAAAGCAACATACTAATCCTTATGCCATTATCTTTTTTAGAAGATAGAAGAAAAAACTAAGGTGAGTCCTAGTAATTATTGAGAAATTGGAAAAGAATCGCATAACAAAAAATTAAAAAAATATATTTATTTTCCACCAAATATCCTTGCAAAGGAGAATCCAATTAGTTGATTAAAAAAACATTCTTTATGAAAATCAAATCTGTCATGCAAGGGCGCATAAGCACCTTTTCTCCACATGCAATAGATCGGCATCTCCTCCTCTACTCTCGAAAGCTAGCATCAAGAGGAGGCATTCTTCTACTTGTGAGTTGTGTAGAAAGTCAAGTGGAGGCTTATAGAAAATGACTAGGGTTATATAGCAATTCAATCTTAGTGTGGAACCAAATAGGCTGTAATGATGGCACTATTCATAATAATCCTACCATAATATTACAATAAATGAGCAGCATCTAGCAACACATCATTGCTACCTATGCAATAATAATGTTGAGATTTGATACCGTAAATATGTGATAAAGTTATCGTATATGTTAACCACCTTGTCGTTGGTATCTCAAATGAACATAAGCCATAGAATATGTCACACTTTTACAATTCAATCTTTATGTTTCTTAATACCCAAGTAGACAAATACAACAAATACAATCGATATGTCAATTCATTTGAGCGTGGTCATATATTTTTGTTACACTTGATCAAGGGAACTAAGATGTCAAAACTTTTGTTCTATAGGAGGGATAAATCCAATCTTGATCACTCACGTTCCTGGCCAAGATTTATGGTATACCCAACAACAGCCTTTATAATATGTACCATGTACATTTATCCTTTTAAATAATCAAGGCATTGTCATTATGTTGATTGCTTTGCCTATATTGATGTACTGAATAATATAATAGTATCTTTGAAGATTGATTTTACTCAGTCTAATAAGTTTGTCCCCAATCAAGGTATCTAAATGGATAAGGGACAACTTTGGTGCTTGTAAGACTGGTATGTGGGCTAGTTGGAGTGATCATTAGACCATTAGCATAACCGTGTGATCATAAGATCAACAACAAATTCACTAATAATCATATCCAAATAAAGCACAATCACTATATCCTGATAAAGATAGTCATAGCAGTAGAATTATAATCCAAACAATGCAATCAAGAAGTTAAGTGCCAATATAAATAGAATCATGAAAAGATATGATCATCAAATCATTAGCATGAAGTAAACTGACTGTAGGATAACAAAAATGTCTGAATTGGTAATGAAACTAATTGTGTAAACTAGATATGATCATAAGATCATAATGACCTAAACTGGTTGGTCTATATTATACTTAATTTACACTAGCACCAAATCAGTAGCCTCATCAGTTCTTGGTTTTCCATTCAAATGACTACCAAGTGTCATTCCACACTCAAGCGTAGGTTAACTAATATCAACAATCATAAAATTGTCACTTTAATTGACATCAATTCCATATGACTTAATCTATGGGATGTGCCGAACAATAGATCACATTGATACTCAAATACTTATTCTTTGTCTATGTTCAATTAACATGTTCATAACATGTTCAAATACTTCTTCTAGTTATTCTCATTGTTTGTTCCACTTCTTCTCCACCTTGACAATGGCCTAATGCAAAAACTATATGTTATTTTGATATATTAATAATGATTCACCTAATTCATGGAAAAAGTGGTTGATATCAAATAGATTCTATTGGTAATTGCATCATCGATCTACTTGAGATCTTCATTGTTTTAATATAATTATAGCTAACATTGCTTATTTAAATTTTTCTATCACAGTTCTGTTACGAGTCATATATCTCAACAAATTGCGAACAAAAAGAGCTAGCTCTTGTTTATGTTGAAAGTATTTTACAAGGACAAGTGCATATTCAAATTTAATTAAATTTTATTTATATTCTCATATGTTGTTGCTTGACAGATTTGATCTTCAAAAAGTATGTTCCATTCAATGAAATGGCTTCTTCTTTGCATGGATCCTTGGAGGTGAAATCAGATTATGTTTTTTGTTTTGCTAAACCTATTCCCTAATATAATTAATCATGTATGGTGTTGACGATAAAATTTTGTGGGATAGATCCACCGTTTTTAAGCACCATTATGTGGCAATAAGTGTTGCTTGTAGCATGAGAAGGGTGGTTGATGTAGAACCAATTTGAAATTATCAAACCAATTTCTAGCATTTTATTTTTGTATATGAAACTTTGATTCATGTTTGTTTATTTGCTTCCAAAGAGAAGACTATAGGTAGATATCGATGATGCATGACTAACTGTACTTTATCTTAGCTGATAGATGACTAATGGATTTTGTTACCACACTTGTATTGGTTGGCCTAATAATGAGGTCACACAACAATTATATTGAATTTGATTTGAAATCATCCTCAAAGAAGCATTGAAACGTGAAGCATAAATAGCAACACAATAGCTTCATCTTTGTGGCTCTACTAATGAGCATAGGGATGCTTCAATGCATGTTGGTTGAATTTTTTTACTATTGTTAGCTACACATTAGTTGTTTAGAGTATATGAATCTAGTTGTTTGTACAAGATACAAGATACCTCTTCTAAGGCCTTGGTGTATTTTGTGACATTTAGGTAATCACCAAAAGAATGTTGTTTGATTCATGTGCAAATGATGATCATTATTGAATATTCTACTATCATTTTTATGTTGTTTGATTCATGTGCAAATGATTATCATTATTCAATATTCTTCTGTAATTTTGGGATGAGGTTGCCAGATAATAATGATTAGAGAGAATTAGGAGATTATGCTCGGTGAAGTTTAATAGAACACCGTTGTTGTTGACATTGAAAATAAAATATTAAAGTAGATTTAGATCCTTGTGACATGTCCCGCAAGTGCACGGTAATATCGAAGTAATATAAAAGGTTATCGAACCCACAGGGAGCAAGGTTCAGTACTAGAAAGTCTAACTCTCAATAGCTAAGCGATTCAAAATGGGGTTTTTGCTGGTTCAGTACTAGAAAGTCTAAGTCTCAATAGCTAAGTGATTCAAAATGGGGTTTTTGCGATCAATAAGCAGAACAAAAGATCAAACGCAACAATGAATCTAACTACGATAAAAGTTATCTATTACAAGAGTTCGTAATATAGCATATGGAATCCTCCCAAAAGTATAGGATGCCCCCTCTCAGTCGGTACACCCTGATGCTTATCCAGAACGATCTCCTACTCTCGCGGTGGATCGTTCTAGATAAACTCAATGAGTTCATGGACGATTATGTTACCCTCGAGCGAAATCCAAGCACACTCGTATCAAGAATTCAAAAGTTTTACTTAGGGAATCCACCAACATGATCCTCCTCTCGGTCAGGATCGCGTCGACTACCACACGATACTATGTGGCCAAAGCAACATCATGAAATAACTACAACAAGGTAAAATATTCTCATACAAACTTCAAAGTAACATAATAAGTTAAGATTACTTCAAAGAATTCATCAATGGGCTTCCAGCAAGTCCCGAAAAGGGTTTTACACTACAATAGTCATTAAAGCTCGTATAAATCTCTCTAAAATATTAGGAAAATTGCTACAAAACGTTTTGGAGACGAAGGAGAGGATGAACCAAACAAGATCCCTAAAAATCGTGAAGATCTGACACGCCTATAGTCATGAATGCTCGTATAAATCTCTCTAAAATATTAGGAAAATTGTTACAAAACATTTTGGAGAGGAAGGAGAGGATGAACTAAACAAGATCACTAAAAATCATGAAGATCTGACGCTCCAATCTAATGAAATCGCCCTGAAAACGCTGTGTCACCTCTTCCGTTCGCCCTAGCCGCTTCATGTGCTAGTTTCTTGATAATTTATCAACAATAAAAAGGGCTTTTATATTCTTTGGATTTGTCTCTCTATTAGCTTTCCAAAACATATTTTCTTGCCTTTTTTGGATTTTTCTAGGGCTCGGAATCGAAGAAAAACTAAGTGAAGGTCATACTGCAGAGTCATGATCACGGGTGAACCCCACCGGGTTCACCTGGCTGTGAAGCCTATTGTATAGTTTTTTTTTGTAAGAATCACCAGTGAACGCCATAGGGTTCACCAGGTTGTGAAGTCTCCTGTATGTTTCCGCGCAAGCCTCCTCCGAGAGAATCACGGGTGAACACCAAAAGCACGGGCAAGCCGTGATTTGTTCTGTGAAGTTCCATACATCCCGTGAAAGCATCGGTGAACCCCGCCGGGTTCACCTGGCTGTATTTTTTAAAGTAGCTCGGAGTGGGCCCAAATTTGACGTGTAGCTTCGTCTTCTCGTAAGGAATCACCCCATGTCTTTAGAATCTTCAAAAGACTTCAATATTAGGTGATTTTACTTGAAATTCCACAAAAATAAGAAAAAGTGAAGATTCTGAAACAATCAAGTAAATAAGTCTCATTGGAGTATAAAAACATTAAAATAGGCCTAAATTTGAGATGAAATAATACTAGAAATTACTATTAAAATGCAAGACATTAAATACTCCCAGACTTAAATCTTTGCTTGTCCTCAAGCAATAAAATAGAGTGAATTGCCTGAAAGGTATGAAGATAATCATTCAGGTTAAAAACAAGCATCCAAATCTGAAAAACATGTACTAGTTATCCCAGATCTAATCAAAAGAAATTAAGTGATTATGTGTTTTAAACGTTCAGCAGTTTGATCCCATAATTTCTCGAAGTCAAAGAACTCAGCCAACTATAAACAAAGAACTCAATCAAGCATACACATTACTCATGCTATTCCAATCCATCCAAATCAACTTGTTGGGATTAACTCAAATGTATTATTTAGGATGCAAAACTCCAATAGCTAATTATGATATCAGACTTCAATTCATGTCCTTAATGTTGGTGTATATGCCCTAGGACCTATGGATAGTCCGATTTATGTCACATTCATTTGTGGTATACATCCAGGAATGGTCATTGTTATGCATTTCATACATTTGCGTCATATATACATTTGCGTATAGAATGTCCCTGGAGATAGATTTTATCTAATCTCAAAGGATAATCCCCGGTCAAGTGTCACAGTGGATAAGGGATAGTTGTGTTGCACGCACTAGTTAAGCATGGGTTGCTAACGTAGACATATGGGTATATCATGGGAGATATACTGGATCGACCCGCCGTGAGGATTTGACTTGGTGTCACAGGTTAAATCTCACAATGACAGAGATTCACTCATCCTTGACTTGAGGGCATTGATATCTCTATATGGTAGTAGATCTACTTTGATACAACCTAACACTCTATCTTAATAAGGGAGTCATTGGTTGTCATTGGGTATATCTTGAGCCATATGAGAGATTCAATGAGCCAATAGAGGATTTGCCCCTTCCCTGTAGGGAAGTTTAATGTCCATGGGCCCCTACATGGTGCATGACTAAAAGTGTGTAGCCACACCCAGGTTTAGCTTGAATAGAGTCATGACCATTAATGTTGGAATTAACAAGTGTGACACACTTGTCCGACTTGGACGATTAGCCTGGCAAAAGGACTAGAGTGTACCTATATCTTGTGGCAGTTTTAGGAGATATCGATGACGACACCATTCGGAGGACTTGGGTAGCAATGATGTACTGCTAGGTGCCACTCATTACTTGTGATAACGTGAGGTTATAACTGCCAACGTCAGAGGAATCTACAGGATTGCACACCTAAACACTCGAGATCTCGTATTGATCGAGTTGCCTATAATCAAGTCATTTAGTTGATTCGAGTCAGTTTGGGAGTCCGATGCATCGTAGATGCATCTGATGAGTTGGAGATGATCTTTTGGGATGATGTTGTATTTTGACTTCAGTTGACCCCATTTGACCTTTGGGTGACCATGTTTTACCTCGATGGACTAGGTTAAGTTGAGTTCGGAGGCTTTTTATGATTAATTCAAATGTAACACGGGGGCCCACGACATAAGTATTAAAATGAATATTTATATTTAGTTAATGCGCAACTTAAGTAGTAGGGCCACGCGCAACTTAAGTGAATATTTATATTAAATATATTCATCACTTAAGTTGTGGATCCGCATCCATTAAGCAATAATGGATCTAGGTGCATATTAATTATGAATTTTCGTAATTAAATACAGCCCTAGCCGAAATCATCATACAACTCTCTAACCTAGCCGCCAAGACACCTCTCCTTCTTCCCCATGGCGCCACCACACAAGAACTTGCGGCCCAAGGTGGATGCACCGAGTTCTTCCACCATGGATGCAAGAAAAAAACTTGGAGCCTTCCTCCTTTCTTGATGCTCTGGTCTTTTATGGGATTGGTGCAAGAGGAGATGGTATCTTTTTCTTCATAGCGCCTCCAAGAGAAAAGTGGCGCCACCTCCATGGTGGCAACACCTTCTTCCTCCATAGGCGCAAGAGAAGGCTTGGAGCCTTCCACCTTCTTCGATGATGTATCCTTTGGAGGGATTGATCCATGAGGAAGGATGATTTCATACCATGGGCGCAACTTCTATGAAGTTGGTGCATATGGCAAAGGAAGGAGAAGAAGACCATATGGCATCTCATCTCATCACCTTGACACAAGTTATAGAGCTTCCCTCTCCTTGTGGTCAATCTTCTCCCTTGATCACCTCTTTGGCACATCTTGGAGATGGCGCAAGCAAAGAGGGCAGTGACATAGGAAACAGGATCTTCCTCCTAAAGGGTAGCACTAGGTGCGGAGTGAAGAGGATTTTGAGGAGTCCGTGTATGCACGATTGTAGAGGGCAGACGACTTATCTGTCTCTTCTTCGTCATCATCAGCCCCTTAGATTATGCGAATAAAGGTATATTACTCTGACACATCTGGTGGATCACTCGTAAGGGATCCTGGTTCTTAGGGTTATCCTGTTTCGGGCTATCGCTTCCGCTATTATTAAAAAATTTAAAATTGGCCTGGGGATTCCCAACACTTAGGTACCACTGCTAAGTTTTCGTAGTGCCAAGTAGAGGAGTCTCTCTTAGATTTGAACTCATGTTCTTAGGTACCACTGCCAATTTTTTGCAGTGCCAAGTAGAGGAATCGAAGAGTTTTTTTTATTTTTTATTATTATTATTTTTTTCAAGTAACAATATATGGTGTTGATAAGGCTTTTCATCACATCACAAATGTAATTTTCTCCCAACAAGAGAAAGGACTCAAGGAACGAATACATAGATGCGTATCTTAATATGAAATCACATGTAAACTACCAGCATAAGTTAATTGAACATTCTTAGAAATATTTGACCCACTAATGAACAGTCTAAAGTAATCCAAATCAAAAGATATAAAAATCATAGAGCACATGGATATGATCATAGAGCATTTCTAATTAGATGTTGCATTCAACAGATTATTATTATTCCAAACCAAACATGGATTCAAACTCAATGATTAGAACTGGCTATCATAGGATTAAAACTATTTCACTAAAGCATGGTGGACATATGACTAAACCTTGAACCACAACATCAAAGTGTGAATATATCGAGATGATAGAATGCATAATTCATTCAACTCATTCAAATAGTAACACAATGACAATAGGAAACATCACAAAATACTAGGATAGTGCATGGAAGTAAATCTGAATGTTATACATCACAATCAAGGGGCCTGAAGATGGGACCAGGCCCTTGAATAGTGGCATATAAGAACAATGTCAAATAGACAACCAACCAGTCAAAGTTAAGTATCAAGTACATCACCCAACAGAAATAGTAAGTCAGCAGCAGAAGATAAAGAACTAGGAAGGAGACAGCTCACCCACTCTAAATATCACATAGTCCCCTATGCGAAACCATGTACGTGAGAGGAGTAGGTGGGAGGCCACGGCCGGGGAGGTCTACTTCTTCCTTAGCGGTCAAGAGCCTTGAGCCTTGGATCACTTGCCCTTACCGCGAAATGAGAAATCTGACTCATCCTCCTCGTCGAAAGAGATGGCTACACATGCCATGTTTTCTTCAGACAGAAAGGAGAGCCGCTCGTCCATGGAAGAAAGCTTCTCCCAAACTGAACTCATCATCTTGTGTTGTCGCTACATCCCCACCTCCATAGTCTGCCAATTTGAGGTCTGCTCCTGGCAGAGATAGCTGAGAGTGGTGTCCATCTGATCTAGTGCGTCCCCCTGGTGAAATAGTGCCCCTCCCTGGCGAAGCTGCTCCTCATGCATCTCCTGTAAGAGGGCCATCATAGACCCGGTAGATGAGGAGCCGCCAAAAAGAAAGGCATCGGGGGTCAGAGGTGCAGTGTCAACTAGGTCGGCGACGGGCTATATGTGCTAGTTTGCTCTCATGTGCACTGTGGTGTGCTCAGCATTCGGCAGCGAAAGGGAGAACTAGCTTCCTTTGAATGTAAGGCAATAGGAACCATCATATATATTCTGCACGTATAAGCTTTATGGAAACACACGACTCGATTTTGAATCGGTTGTTGCCACTTGCTTACATGGTACCATAGGGGATAACCCCTAGGGAAACAGCCAATTGGGTGACTAGACCACCCATGACGATAGCTCCCTTGCGTGAATGTGCAACGTGGCTAAATTGCTTCACCAAATAGTAGCCCGAATCGACCCTAAAAGAATGTAGTATGCACCATAAGCAAAAAAGTTCAGATTGACGGATCATACTGTCACTTCCCTCCAGTCAAAAATAGTATGGGCTAGAACCCGATGAACGTATCAAATGGCTGGATTACAAATGCTAGGCACCGTAGCAATACGTACAGAATAGATATGCTCATTTGAGATTGCTCCCCAAAAACCTTGTTCAGAGTAGTCTATCGGTACCTTGCGTGTACAAGGTTTCGGGAAGCCATATACGCTGTGTAGCTGTGATAGAGATAGGCAATGCTCGACGTTACCCAATCGAAACGTGAGATGTCTAGGATCCTAGTCGAGGATGGTGTTGGCCCGTACATTGATAGAACTGAAGAATTCGAGCATGATCCCTATGTATGTTGGGTGAGCCATGTGAATGAATTGGTCCCAGTCGATATTGGAGTACATGAACTCCACATCATCAAGTAGTCCAAGCATGCTCAATGTCTCTCGGTCGAGGTAACGAGTGTTGATCACCTTGCGTTGGAGGAGCAGGTTGTATCTGTCTTCTTGCTCTGCGTTGCAGAAGATGATGCCGAACTCGTTCAGCATTGGAGCAGAGGCTTGCGATGAATGGGAAGATGATGCTTGCTTGCATGCAGGAGGAGGCATTGGTTGATGACTGTGATGGCGCTGCTGAGGAGGGTGTGATGGTGGCGAAGGAGTATATTCCTCATCTTCTGTGGATGTAATACCAAAAGTTTTGAAAAATAATTTTAGAAAATCAGAAACTATATTTTGGATTTTTAGGGATTTTTCTAGAATTTTTCCCAAATTTTTAAAAGGATTAAAAATAGATTTCTTTGTTTAAAAATTAATTTGCGCTCGCGGGGGTTCGAACCCACATTGCGAGCTCAACCCAACCGCTGAGCTAATTCGCGATTTCAGAATTAAACCGTTCCAACTTTACTTGATTTGGTTTTGATTTGATTTCGCGACCGAGTCGACTCGTCGTCTTCCCCGCTGTTTGCGGTGACTGAGTTGTCGGCGGCTTTTCCTATTTTGGGACGCATCTCATGTCTATTTCAGAGGGTTTCCGTTCGATTGTTTGCGCATAGAGCCCTAGCATTCCTTCGAGCCGCAGCGCGCCGTCAGAGGGGAGAGATTAAGCTCAAACCTGTCGCTGGAGTTCGAGCAGCGCCGCCTTGAGTTTCAGTGTTCCAGTGCCTTCTTCGATACACGTTTTCTATTCCAGACCTACGATATGGTTTCGTAGCAAGGTAAGCATGCTTTCTGGAAGTTTCGGTGAAGTTCTGTTTCGGTTTCGATAGGTTTTGGTGTGTCGACGGCGGCGACGCCACCGTTGATACTAGCGGCTGTTGCAAGGGCTTCGACCATGCGTCAAAAGCTCACCGCAGGTAGCTGTAGAGCTATCCAGCGACGTCGAAAGCTCCCTGGTGAAATTTGGCAGCAAATGGACGCTCGACGCGCCCTCAGGAGCTCATCGGCGCAAGCGGCGGATGTTTGTCCGGACGCCTTGCATGGCGGCGTTGGGGCAGCGCGAGCGAGCGCCCGGACCGGTCTGATTTTAGGTTTTGAGTTTGGTTTATTTGAAATAAACCCGGCTCGCTGAGTTTGGAATTGATTTGGACCGGTTCAACAGATTGAGCGGCTCAATTTCAATTTCGGCCCAGCATTGCTTTTCTGGCCGGTTCGACCCTAATCCGGTTGAATCCTGACCGGTTCAGGTATCCGTTGGAAAGCTTATTGAATTTCCCATCCAATGGTATCATGTGTGTCCCTAGATGCTACGTATATTTGGTGTAATTTTGGTTTCAAGTTTTGGTTTGGCTTGGTTCAGGGTAAATTTGACCGGTTCACTGCAATTCAGTCCGGTTCAGTGGCTTTTGGGCCCGGTTCATTGGATCGAAAGTTGGTTCCTTAGGTTTTGAGATGTTTCGCTTCTGTTGGTGGTCTCTGTTTTCACGTTTGAATCTTATTTGATGAAGTTCATGTATAAATCTATGTTTCAGAGCGGTTGATCCAGTGTTTGGCTTGCTTTGTTTGATAACTAGTTTTCTTGGCTTTTCAAAGGTAAGACCTGAAACCAGATTTCTATAGATAAAGGTTTGTTATCTTTATTTCCGTTGACTCAAGTAGTATAGTATATTGTGCATATCGAAGATTTGCTAGTTATATTGTTTCAGTCTTTGTATATCAGTATCCACGTTGTGGACAACATAACTAGTTTTCTAGTATCCACGTGTGTGGACAATTACATGTTATATTGAGCACATACCCAGCAGTATCCACTCTATGGACAGATCGGGGTCCCAAGTTAGCATGCACCAGGATTCGTGACGCATAGTAGCGCGTGTGTTCACCATGTAAGGGGTGATACACCTTATCATGCGTATTCGGGGTGATGACCCCACAAGCTAGTAGGTATTGCTCATAGTTGATTTATGCATGGTATTAGTTTTCATATTTGACACAGATAACCTAGTTGCATCAGTTTATCTAATTGCATTATAGTTTTCAGTTCCCAGTTTCAGTTCCCAGCTTTCAGTTTACAGTTTTCAGCATTCAGTTGTTATAGTTTTATTATTTAGGCTTCTTGCTAGTTTCCCTCCTTTGAATCTAAGGGACTGATGACACCAAAATTCATAGTATATTTTGTGTCATATCATGTGTCTTTTTGTGTCATAATTATGCTCTTTTGCTTGTTTTTTAGCCTTAATTGTCAAATATTACAGAATCTACACCACTTCTTATTTTTTATCATTTTCAGGTTAAAAGTGCCATATTTTGATAGATTTTTGGAAGATTTGAGCACACCAATGGATTCCAGACGTCGAAACGAAGCTACCCCTCAAATTTCAAGTCAAAACAAGCCAAATTGCAAAAATACGGCACTACGGTATTTTTGAGCCAAACTCTCACGGTACCGTATTTCGCAGGAGATGTTTCATGTGAAATACGGCACTGCCGTATGAAACTACACGCCACCGTATTTTCCAGCGATTTCAACCAGAAAAGTTTGATAAGAATACGGCACTGCCGTATGAAATCGCATGGCACCGCATTTTGTGACAAAGCTGAACAGAAAGTTTTAGCAAGAATACGGCACTGCCGTATATTGGAGAGAAATTGTCACGGTACCGTATTTTCTACCCAGAACTTACAGAAGGAAATTATGGCACTACCGTAATCAGAATACGGTACCGTATTTTTAAACCAGATTCACAACTTTTTTGGGCCGATTCTTGCGCGGGCCATAACTTTTGATCCATATGTCAAAATTGAGATCCGAAAGATGATCCGGATTCATCGTTAAGAGTAGAAGATGCACAAAGTGAAATTGGGAATTTGTATCACCAATTGAGAGAGAAATTGATAGAACGGCAGTTAGGGTTGGGCCTCACGTTGAGAGGCGTGGAGACCATCTCTCGCCGTGATTTTTTACACTGAAGCTTCGCATGGAGTAGGAGAGCATGCCCCAGAAGTTTCAGAGCATTTGGAGTCCGATTGAGGGAGAAATCATCAAAATAGTGGTGACAGCACTGTTCACAAGCGAAATTACGGGTTGTATTTCAATTACAACCCTGTTTTGTAACTTTTCTTCCCCTTTTTCACTTTCTAATCCTCTAAAATTATGGTTTGTTTTAATCCTTTCACCATGAAAGCTTAGATCTTCTTTTGGGACATGGGGTGTAATCCCCTTAGTTTGTTAATGACTAGAAAACATTGATTTTTGTTAAGTTTAATTTTAATATGATAATTTTACTTTTGTGATTGATTGTTATTTAATTCTCTTTAGTTTTATAAATATCAGCATGTTTTAGAGTTTTGCAAAATAGACCGAGAGGTTAATCATTTGAAATTCGTAACCCTAGGAATCGTTGAGTTTGGAACTATCGTGAGAGATTAGGTAGTTTTTCGAATTCTGATCTTTAGTGATTTTATTGCCATGTTGAGTTTCTGATACTTTGGATTGAGTTATTGTGTTAGACTTGATTTGATCTTGCACGAGAGTGAGGATCGAGTCGTCGGAAAACCATAAGTAAAACCTGTGTTGAGTTTCAGGATGCACGAGAGTGATCCTTGAGTTCTTTGTTCAATGATTCACTTATCTTTAGCATTGAGAATAGATCTTGCACGAGAGTGAGGATCGGTTATCTGCATGATTGTCTGCATGAGAGTGAGACAATACCTTTATGAAGTGAATTAGGTCTTTATCATAATAGAATTAAACTGACAACCTTTATTTCCTTCTAGTCATTAGAATTAAGGTGGATGAAACTCTAGTCCCAGTTTCTCTCTGATTATCTTTTTCGTGTGTTCTCCATCATTGTTTTTCATCATATTCGGTTTGCTTAGCTAGTGAGAAAACATCTATTTGGTACTTAACACGTAGGTCTCTGTGGTTCGATATTTTTATTACTTTGAAGTATCCGTGCACTTGTGAACACAACAGGGACTACCCTTTCTTCTGGGGAGAGGCTTACTCAGTAATGTTTTGCTGAGTCTGGTTGATATTGCGGGTACTGGTCTGGACTAAGGAAATCAAGGCATGGATGTAAAGTTTTACTTGTGGAATTATTCTTGAAGCGATTCATGTATTAAAAGTTATTAGCTGAGATCTAAGTGTTGTAAAAGTGTACTCTAATGTAAAGTTTTGTAAAGAGAATTCTTGTAGTAGTTAGACTTATATTGTTGTTCATAGAGTCGAAAGTAATAATAGATTCTTTTATGTTAGTCTTTGAATCCGAGTGTAACAGTGGAAGAGTCGAAGACACGTTGCGAACAATGCCGCTTGGATACCACGGCCTTTCGCTTGGGCACCATGGGGGGAGGGTGGAAAGAAGTCGTGCATAAAACCTTGAAGCGTTGTTGAAGAGGAAGAATCGGATCAGAGGGAGCAGCAAACGCCAGGGGCGAAAGAAGTAAGCGGTAGCGGAAAGACTTTGAAGCTGAGGAAAATCAAGAAATCCGATGTGAATCACTGACCTAGAGGGCACAAACCAAGGGGAAATCTAGATCGTGGAAGAAGAAATTGTCCCTGAGTGCCGAGGAGAAGAATAATCAAAAGCATGGGTGAACCCCGCCGGGTTCACCTACCCGTGAAGCTGTCTGGATGTTTTCAGCATACTTAGAAATATGGGTGAACCCAGTTGGGTTCATCTAGCCATGAAGTTCTGTAGGAAAAGTGCTTTGTCCTAGAATAGTAGACTTCACGGGTGAACCCCATGGGGTTCACCTACCCCTAAAGTCTTCTGTAAGAAAGTTAACATCCCGAAGCACTGTACGCCATCCAGGATCGCCGAATTCACTCTGTTGCCGTGAATATTTCCATGAAAACCCGATTTTTTATTATGCATAGTAGACTTCACGGGTGAACCCCATGGGGTTCACTTGGCTATGAAGTTCTCTATGTGGCTCAAAAGTTTCCTCTCGAATACCCTGTTCTCCAGATAGTTCCTACGACACAAAAGAATACTCTTATCAGCATAAATTCGCAGACTAACATTACGAAAAATAAAGCAAAACCAATCAACTACACAGTTCATCTAATAGCAACGAAAAATAACTCAGAATTAAATAAGTGAGCAAAAACTTGGGTTGCCTCCCAAGAGTGCTAGTTTAAGGTCAATAGCTTGACCCTAAAGAGGTTTAGGTCACTAAATCTATGGGATCTGAAAGGGTAAGAGCAACCCCTTTCTCAACCTGCTCATCCTCGAAGTAATGTTTGAGTCGATGCCCATTTACGGTGAAGCTTCCTATGCGTTCTGTCCAGATAGTGATGGTGCTATAAGGTTGCACATGCTGTACCACAACGGGATCGGACCACCTTGTTCGAAGTCTGGAGTTGAAAAGTAACACTTTGTCCCCTACATGAAATTCCTTCTTCACAATGCGTTTGTCATGCCAATGTTTGGTGCGTGTCTTGTAGATCTTGGCATTTTCATATGCATAAAGGCGCATCTCTTCCAATTCATCTAGTTGCAGCTTTCTCTTCTCGCCGGCATTCTTGAAGTCATAGTTGATTTGCTTGACAACCCAAAATGCCCTGTGCTCAAGTTCAACAGGTAAGTGATAGGATTTCCCATAAATAATTTGGAAAGGAGACATACTTAAGGGTGTCTTGTATGCGGTTCTATAGGCCTATAGAGCATTAGGTAGTTTAAGTGCCCAATCCTTCTGTGATCTCGATACAGTTTTCTTAAGGATCAGCTTGATCTCCCTATTAGAAACTTCTACCTGACCACTAGTCCGAGGATGATACAGCGTGGACACCTTGTGCTTTACACCATACTTCTTCAAGAGTGCTCTAAATCACTGCTTGATGAAGTGAGAAACTCCATCACTTATCAAAATACATGAAACTCCAAATCTGGGAAAATTGTTCTCTTCATAAGTTTCATAACGACCCTGGAGTCATTAGTAGCCTCTGTAGAAGCCTCAATCCACTTAGACACGTAGTCGACGACAACAAGAATGTACAGTTTACCACATGAAGATGGGAAGGGTCCCATGAAATCAATCCCCCATATATCAAAAATCTCCACCTCCAATATGTCGCTTAGTGGAAGTTCATCCCTTTTTGATATATTTCCCATTCTTTGGTAGCTGTCACATGTAAGAACAAAATATCAAGCATCATGAAAAATAGAAGGCCAAAATAAACCTGACTATAAGACTTTGAAGGTAGTTTTGGCTGCCTCGGCGCGTCCTCCATACAGTGAAGAGTGACAATGTGTCAGCACATCATGTATCTCTACCTCGGGAATGCATCATCTATATAATCCATTAGCACATCGCCGGTATAGATAAGGCTCATCCCAGTAGTAGCACTTCACATCATGCAAGAACTTTTTCTTCTTTTAAAAAGTAAGATTAGGGGGAAGAATATTAGAAAGAATATAATTCACATAATCGACATACCATGGTGCTTGCTGTTCCAATAGAGTATATAGATGTTTTAGGGAATGAATCATTAATTACCAACTCTTCTTCAGGATTCTTTTCAGCATCGCGTTCTAGCCTGGAAAGATGATCAGCCACAAGGTTCTCACTCCCCTTTTTATCTCTAATCTCAACATCAAATTCTTGTAAAAGAAGGATCCATCGAATAAGTCTTGGCTTGACATCTTTCTTGTTGATCAGGTATTTGATAGCTACATCATTAGTAAAAATAATTACTTTCGAATTAACTAAATAAGAACGAAACTTATCAAAAGCAAAAACTATTGCAAGTAGCTCCTTTTTCTGTGGTAGCATAATTCATCTATGCATCATCAAGTGTTCTACTGGCATAGTATATAGCATGCAACTTTTTGTCCTTCCTTTGCCACAAGACCACCCCCACAGCTTGGTCACTTGCATCACACATGAGTTCTAAAGGTAGAGACTAGTCTGGAGGTTAGATCACAAGCGTAGTTATAAGGGCTTCTTTGAGTTGTACAAATGCAATCTCACATTCTCTGTCAAAACAAAGTATTGAATCCTTAGCAAGAAGATTAGTTAAAGGACGAGCTATTTTAGAAAAATCTTTGATGAATCTTCTATAAAAACCGGCATGGCATAGAAAACTTTGAATTCCCTTCACTATTGTAGACGACTTCAAATTTTCAATGACTTCAACCTTTGCCCTATCTACCTCGATTCCACGTTCAGAGACTAAGTGCTCGAGGACTATACCTTCCCTGACTATGAAGTGGCGTTTCTCCTAGTTCAACACCAGGTTCACCTCTTCACATCTCTGTAAAATTTTAGAAAGGTTAGATAGCCATCGTCCGCATGTTAAGTTAATATTAATAAATGAAAGAAGAACCATACAAAGAAAAGTCATCCATGAATATGTCCATAAAATCTTCATTGTAATATGCAAATATTGCCATCATCGCCCATTGGAATGTTGTAGAGGCGTTGCAAAGCCCAAAGGGCATTCTCCTGTAAGCGTATGTACCATAGGGGAAAGTAAAAGTTATTTTCTCTTGATCGTCTGGATGGATAGGAATTTGGAAGAAACCTAAAAATCCATCCAGAAAACAAAAGTAAAAGTTATGAGCAAGTCTATCTAACATCTGATCAATGAATGGTAAAGGAAACTGATCTTTTCTTGTAGTGGTATTCAACTTCCTGTAGTCGATACACATCCTCCACCCTGTAACTGTGCGTGTGGGTATCAACTCATCTGAATTATTCTTAATTACCGTGATACCTCCCTTCTTTGGTGCAACATGTACCGGGCTTACCCAAGAACTATCCGATATGGGGTATATGACTCCTGCATCCAAAAGTTTAAACACCTCCTTCTTCACAACATCTTTCATATGTGGGTTTAGTCAGCGTTGAAATTCCACACAAGGCTTGCTATTTTTTCCTAATAAAATCTTGTGCATGCAAATGGAGGGGTTAATTCCCTTAATGTAATCAAGTGAATAGCCGATTACCTTCTTATGAAGACGGAGTTCTCCAAGGAATAGTTTGGTTTGCTCTTTGTTCAATTCGGCACTAACTATTGCCGAGTATGTAGAATTGTCACCTAGGAATTCATTTCTCAAAGTGCTAGGTAGGCTTTTGAATTCAAGCTTCTTCTGCCCTTCCTCTTCCTAGTTAACTTTGGGTGTTGGATCCATGATTGGGTCGGAATCAAGAAGTGCAGTGTACTCTTCGGCTTTCTCCTCAATATCGTGTTCGTCAGCATTCATTAGACTCAACTCCAATGGATCTACCTTTGTAACGCCCCCTCAGAAATAACCCCAAACACAGACAGAATCCGCGGAAGATAGGGAACGTCACACACAATCAACAAGACAGATGCTAGGGAATAATAGCTTACAAAAAAACCGATACGAAAAATTTCGGCAGCATGTCCCCAGAAAACTAAGGAAAATTCCTGTACATATTCCATAATACTACCAATTGGGTCAACATGCTGACCACAAACAGAAACACACCATTTCTAAATCAACATGCTCAATCCTTATCACAAAATCAAATTAATAAACCACGATAATCAATAATTCTAGATAAAACAGAATTCACCGAAAACAGGCTTAAGCCCTCGGTTTAACAGTCGTACCAAAACCAAATGCCAACCCGGCAACAATATCACAGTAATCGAGAAAGAAACAGCCACATCCGGCCAACATGTCCATGAACCAAAAATCATAAAACCTTGGCCACATCCGGCCCTCAAAATAGCACAGGCTCGCAGGCCCCAAAATATCAAGTCAGTAAACTAACATCCGCTCAGGCTGTAGGCTCCTACCCTGTATTTGAAAATATTGGTGGGATGAGCTACACGGCTCAGTGAGTAGATAGTCTCATTCGACCATCCACGCATATACAATCAAAAATAGATGCAGATATTTTTTTCAAAACTTTAACGGAAGATATCAAGTATGATACACAATAAAACAGAAATCATAAATCACAATCATTATCAGAAAACAATACGCCCACAATCCCGGGCAACAAGATCACAAATTGGCCTATCCGGCTAAACAGACTACGACTCACACAACTATTGTCCAGTGATTACAGAATTGACCCCGTGGGTCCAACCCGGCCCTCGTCAAGGCACTGAGAGTAACCTGCAGCAACGAATATCGGTGAGGTGTAGATTCAAGAGGTGGCCCCCGCCAGGTCACGATGTGGCACTTTGCTCTACGACACTCAACCACCCCCTTACCGGGAACACAAACAGAACAGAACGGGAGGTGAATGAATTCAAGAGGTGGCCCCCGTCTGACCAAGACGTGGCACTTTGCTTCAAACACCCAACTCTCAAAAGGTTTATCACTTGGACAAAATACCCTTAACACAAACCGGAAACCTGAACCTCTAACCTGGTCACTAGACTCTAGAACAGTCCCTCCATTACCGAAAACATATCAGAATAGGATGGGTGGATTCTCCAACCCCAAATCAGAATGACTGTTCACTGAGTGCTCTAGTTAACCCTTAGGTTCAGTCCACACAAGTCTAGGACTCTTATCCTCAATCATACAACACGAACATTATCTTAGACATCACATCCATCGAGTTCAGAAAAGGTCCTTAGATTTCATGCAAGTATGGTTTAACCTTTTCTAAGTTATCATCAAAGGTTATCAATCAATATTTCATGTCATTACTTTCTACATACACCATTCAACTAAAAATACATATTAAAGCAGAAAATATACCAAATTTCATCCACAGATAACATACATACAGAATATTACAGATTCATAGTTTTCTCCTAGTTCTTAAACAAAAGACAGAAATGCCCCTAGTTCAAAGTTTAAGTCATGCAGGAAAAGTTATCCAAAAATTTCGTAAAAATAGTCATTACGTCCCTCATGATCCCTAGATTCGTAATTTCAAGTTTTCCCCCAATTTAACTAGAAAATTTACCGAATTACCCCTCGGTCAATGTCAGTCAACAGAAATTTTTATTTCCAAAAATTCCCAAAAAAAAACTATAGAATCCTCATATACCCAATATCATGAAAATCAGGTTTGCCCCAATTTTTACCCATACGTTTAGGCGTAATTTCATGATGAAGGGGCGAAATTCTCATTCAAGCCCTAATCTTCATGGAATTGAAAAATCCAAAGTTACATACATGTTCAATCAAGGTCTAATTGATGATTAGAAGTCTCAAAAATGAAAAGCCCTAATTTTCATGCAACTAGGGTTTCGAAATTTTTGGGGGAAAGCAAGAAAACATGTACAATTTTGCAAGCATGAGTTCATATCATATTTCTAGACATTAATCCTCTCTAAATCATGCAACACCTTCAATATGCGTGAACTAGGTGGAGAGAAAATCCACTCACCTTCAATTTCGTTTCTTCCAAGCCAACACCCTCACGCCTCCCCTCACACCACTCACATCGCCGGAGCACCCAAGGACCGCCGGAATTTGCCTCCACCACCAATCGCCGCCGGCCACAAGAAGAGGAGAAGGAGAAGAAGAAGCCGCCACCTTCACCACCACTCGCCCAAGGGAGAAAATCATGAGCAAAGAGGGAATTGAGGGAAAAACGTGAGTAAACCCTCACACTTTCGTTTTCTACCTCCAAAGAATCCAAACCCAATAGCAAACATAAGTGGAAGATCTAATAACCCTTTAGTATAAGTTATTCTCCACTTCACCCTTATCAAGGGCTCTTCCCCTTTTCTAACAGAAAGACACCACTAGCCTAGTGGCGTGCAGCACACAACCTACGCCTTAAGTCGCAGGTTCGAATCCTCTCCACGACACATATTTTTACATAGCAGGAAAATACATAAATCAAGACATTTTCTCATTGAAAGAAATTCCCAAAAATACTAAATAAATAACATTTTATTTTTCTTACTTGCTAATAAATTTCTGGATCTTACATTCCTCCCCCCTTAAAAAGCTTTAGTCCTCTAAAGCTCACCATCCAAATCATCGAACAGCTGAGGGAACTCTCTTCTCATATCTGACTCTGTCTCCCAAGTAGTTTCTTCGACTGACTGGTTTCCCCAGATAACTTTTACAAGCGGTATTATTTTGTTCCTTAGGACTTTGTCTTTCCTATCCACAATCCTCAGTGGTCTCTCTACAAAAGTCAGATCACTCTAGATCTGCAGGGGAGCAGAATCAAGCACATGTGATGGATCTGCACAGTATTTCCTTAGAACTGACACATGAAATACATTATGAAGATGCTCCAGAGATGGTGGCAGAGCTAGTCTGTAAGCTACAGGACCAACCCTTTCTACAATATCGTAAGGTCCAACAAACCTCGGGCTCAGCTTTCCCTTCTTGCCAAACCGCATGACACCCTTGGTTGGTGAAACCTTCAGAAACACATGATCCCCCACCATAAACTCTAAGGGACGACGGCGATCATCAGCATAAGTCTTCTGCCTGTCCCGAGCAACCTTCAGTTTTTCCTGGATAATTCTGACTCTATCTGTAGCCTCCTGTACAGCCTCTGACCTCAGAATCATCCGGTCCCCCGATTCCTCCCAACTCAGAGGTGACCTACACTTCCTGCCATACAGAGCCTCGTACGGAGCCATCTGAATACTGGAGTGAAAGCTGTTATTATAGGTGAACTCTATCAGAGATAAATCACTGTCCCACTCAGAGCTCCAATCTACTACATAAGCCCTCAGTAAATCCTGCAAAGTCTGTATAGTACGCTCTGTCTGACCATCTGATTGCGGATGGTAGGCGGTACTAAAACTCAACTTAGTGCCAAGACCCTCATGTAAACTCTTCCAGAATCTGGAAAGGAATCTGGAATCCCGATCTGATACAATATCCACAGGCACTCCGTGTAATCTGACGATCTCATCGATATACAGCTTAGCCAGCCGATCGAGTGGATAAGTCATCCGAATAGGCAAAAAGTGTGCAGCCTTCGTGAGCCTGTCTACGATGACCCAAACCGCATCATGCCCTCTCCTAGTCCGAGGCAACCCACAAACAAAATCCATACTAATGCACTCCCACTTCCACTGCGGGATAGGGAGCTGCTGCAATAATCCCCCAGGCCTCTGGTGTTCAGCCTTCACAGTCTGACAGGTCAAACACCGAGATACGAACACCGCGACCTCCTTCTTCATGCCCGGCCACCAGAAATCTTTCTTCAGATCCTGATACATTTTTGTGACTCCTGGATGCAAGGAATACTTGGAGTTATGACCCTCCTCCAAGATCTCTCTCCTCAGACTAGGTTCCTCAGGGACACACACCCTTCCACGGAACCGCAGAATACTATCACCAGATAAGCTGAAATCCTCCACTGGCCCGGCAGCCAACCTCTCTCTGATCTGAACTAGACTCGGATCTACCAGCTGCTGATCCCTGATCCTCTGTAGTAAAGCAGACTGAACCCAGAGAAAAGCCACATATCCAGACTGAACTCTGGGAGACACCTCAACCCTGAGCTCTCGGAAATCCTGCAGTAACTGCCACTCACTGACCCTCAGTGCAGCTACCGAAGTAACTGGGTGTCTGCTCAACGCATCAGCTACCACATTGGCTTTCTCGGCCTGATACTGAATAGAGAAATCATAATCCTTTATTAGCTCCATCCACCTTCTCTGCCTCATATTCAAATCCTTCTGAGTGAAAATGTACTTGAGACTCTGATGATCAGTAAATAAGTCAAACTCCTGTCCCAATAGATAGTGGCGCTATATTTTCAGTGCAAAAACCACTGCCGCCAACTCCAAATCATGGGTGGGGTAGTTTAACTCATACTCCTTCAATTGCCGCGAAGCATAAGCTACTACGGCCCCTTTTTGCATCAGGACACAGCCTAGTCCTTTGCCTGAGGCATCAGTATAAACAGTAAACCTCTCCCCATCAGTAGGAATGATAAGGATGGGCGTACTGGTCAATCTCCTCTTTAACTCCTGGAAGCTTTCCTCACACTTCTCGTCCCAAACAAACTTAGCCTCTTTCCTGGTCAGCTTGGTTAAGGGACCCGCCAGCTTGGAGAACCCCTCCACAAACCTCCTGTAATATCCTGCTAAACCCAGAAAGCTCCGGATCTCTGTGGCACTAGTTGGTCTTCCCCAGTTCAGGATAGCCTGAACCTTCACTGGATCCACAGACACACCCTGACCAGATATCACATGCCCCAAAAAGCTGATCTGATCCAACCAAAACTCGCACTTGCTGGCCTTAGCATACAACTAGTGTTTCCTCAGAATTGCTAGTACCCTGCGCAAGTCCCTAGCGTGATCCTGAGAAGTACGGGAGTATACCAGTATATCATCTATGAACACCACCACACAAGTGTCTAACAGCTCATGAAACACCCTGTTCATCAGATCCATAAAAATAGCAGGTGCATTGGTCAGTCCAAAAGGCATAACTACAAACTCGTAATGCCCATACCTGGTCCTGAAAGCAGTCTTCAGGATATCCTCATCCTTGACCCTGAGCTGATGGTATCCTGACCTCAGATCGATCTTGGAGAACACAGTGGCACCCTGCAACTGATCGAACAGGTCATCTATCCTCGGAAGAGGATACTTATTCTTTACCGTCACCTGATTTAACTGGCGGTAATCTATGCACATTCTCAGTGTTCCGTCCTTCTTCTTTACAAACAAGACTGGCGCTCCCCAGGGTGAAGCACTCGGTCTGATATAGCCCTTTTCAAGCAGTTCCTCTAACTGCTTCTTCAACTCAGCTAACTCTGAGGTGGCCATACGATAAGGAGCCTTTGATATTGGAGCTGTACCAGGCATCAGCTCAATACCAAACTCCACATCCCTGTGGGGAGGCAAACCTGAAAACTCATCTGAGAATACATCAGGAAACTCACAGACTACCTCTATCTGAGCTAAGTTTGGATCTGCGTCTTCTTGCACCTTAACATGTGCAAGGTATCCTTTGCACCCACTGGCTAGCAACTTGCTGGCATGCACAAATGATATCATATGTGGCCCTTGATCAGACACCAGGCCCCTTACTAGCAGATGACTCCCATCAAGCAGATGCAGAGTAACTATCTTCTCAAAGCAATCCACTGTAGCGTGGTGAGAAGATAGCCAATCCATGCCTAGGATCAAATCATAATCCTGCATGCCTAGCAGTATCAAATCAACTAAAAACTGGTACTGCTCTACGTGAATAACACAGTCAGGGTAGACTATGTCAGTGGATAAACTATCCCCCAAGGGTGTACATACTGAAACTGTGTAATCTAGTACTCTAGGTGAGACAGGTAGTCTAGAAGCAAAATTAGCAGACACAAAGGACAAATTGGACCCCGGATCAAACAAAATACGAGCTAACTGATCAAAAACATGTAAAGTACCTTCCACGACGGATTGGGAAGCTCGAGTGTCCTTCTCTGCTATAGCGTAGACTCTGGCCTGGACAGCTGGTCTATCGGTACCCCCGGATCTGTGGCCCAGGCGCCTTGCAATCTTTGATCCTGTGCCCCACTTTTCCGCACTTGAAGCACGCCCCGGACTTCTTGTGGCAGTCCGCCCTCAGGTGACCCTTGGCCCCGCAATGGTAGCAGACTCTGTCCTCTACCTGGCCATCAGTACTCTGCTGCTGTGACTGAGGTGTCTGCTGCAGTCTCTGAGTTCCCTTCCCCTGGTACGGTCTGTATCGATCTCTCTTCTGGTCCTTTCCCTTATGGTATTTCCTGCTGCCTCCACCAGTCTGCTGGGGAACCGACGCCACAGCTATAGGGGCTACAACTAGGGCCGTCTCGGCCTGCTCCTCCAGGATGTACTTCTCTGCGGTGCGAGCACGATCCAGCATCTCAGCATAAGTCTCCAAGTGTTGCAGTCCTACTTTCTGTCTGATATCCCTTCTGAGACCCCTGAGAAATTTCTTAGCTCGCCTATCCTCAGTATTTATCAAATGTGGAGCATACTTCCCAAGCTTTGAGAACATCAGGTCATATTGATCCACTGTCATGTCTCCTTGTTCCAAGTGGATAAACTCCACCTCCCTATCCTCAACCATGCTAGTGGGAAAGAATTTCTCATTGAACCGGGACAAGAAGTATTGCCACGTCACCGGTTCAGATCTGTCCACCGCGAGTCTCAGCTCACTCTTCCACCACACATCCGCGTCACCACGCATCATATAAGCGGCTAAACATAGTCTGTCCTCATCTGAACATCGCATCACTTGGAAGATCTTCTCCAAGCCGGAAAGCCAGTCCTCTGCCGTCCTGTAGTCTGGACTCCCATAAAAAGAGCTAGGGCCCAACCGCTGGAATTCACCCACAAGCAAGGCATAGCGCCTATGGGTGTCCTCCGGCAAGCTAGACCCCGGGCCCGAGTCAGACTCAGACCCCCGCCCTTGCGTCGGTATCTGTGTTTGAGACAGAAGCTGCAACTGCTCTCTGAACTCGCGCTGCTGTTCGCGATTCTGCTGTAACAGTTGCTGCTGCACCTCCTGGTGCTGGGTCTGCTGCTGTTGCAGCATCTGAGCTTGTTGCTGGATTAGTGCGTTCTGCTGCTGCACCATACCAGTCAAAGACTCCATAGCCCGCAGGAATTCAGCAGTCTGCTCACTGCTGCCAGCACTAGCACTCGACCTTGGGCGTACCATACTGGCTCCTTAAACACACACAAAACAAATACACACAAATTAGATTACAATCAAGTCAGTTCTCAAACAAGCTTCCTAGCAGTCTAGCAATACACAAGCAAGGTTTTCCACCCCCGAAATAGCTATTATTAGCTAGCTCATTCCCTCTGATACCACTCTGTAACGCCCCCTCAGAAATAACCCCAAACACAGACAGAATCCGCGGAAGATAGGGAACGTCACACACAATCAAC
Organism: Costus lasius; assembly: GCA_027563935.2. NCBI lineage: Eukaryota > Viridiplantae > Streptophyta > Magnoliopsida > Zingiberales > Costaceae > Costus > Costus lasius. The sequence continues at coordinate 58,064,156 of CM050447.1, forward strand.
AAGACAGATGCTAGGGAATAATAGCTTACAAAAAAACCGATACGAAAAATTTCGGCAGCATGTCCCCAGAAAACTAAGGAAAATTCCTGTACATATTCCATAATACTACCAATTGGGTCAACATGCTGACCACAAACAGAAACACACCATTTCTAAATCAACATGCTCAATCCTTATCACAAAATCAAATTAATAAACCACGATAATCAATAATTCTAGATAAAACAGAATTCACCGAAAACAGGCTTAAGCCCTCGGTTTAACAGTCGTACCAAAACCAAATGCCAACCCGGCAACAATATCACAGTAATCGAGAAAGAAACAGCCACATCCGGCCAACATGTCCATGAACCAAAAATCATAAAACCTTGGCCACATCCGGCCCTCAAAATAGCACAGGCTCGCAGGCCCCAAAATATCAAGTCAGTAAACTAACATCCGCTCAGGCTGTAGGCTCCTGCCCTGTATTTGAAAATATTGGTGGGATGAGCTACACGGCTCAGTGAGTAGATAGTCTCATTCGACCATCCACGCATATACAATCAAAAATAGATGCAGATATTTTTTTCAAAACTTTAACGGAAGATATCAAGTATGATACACAATAAAACCGAAATCATAAATCACAATCATTATCAGAAAACAATACGCCCACAATCCCGGGCAACAAGATCACAAATTGGCCTATCCGGCTAAACAGACTACGACTCACACAACTATTGTCCAGTGATTACAGAATTGACCCCGTGGGTCCAACCCGGCCCTCGTCAAGGCACTGAGAGTAACCTGCAGCAACGAATATCGGTGAGGTGTAGATTCAAGAGGTGGCCCCCGCCAGGTCACGACGTGGCACTTTGCTCTACGACACTCAACCACCCCCTTACCGGGAACACAAACAGAACAGAACGGGAGGTGAATGAATTCAAGAGGTGGCCCCCGTCTGACCAAGACGTGGCACTTTGCTTCAAACACCCAACTCTCAAAAGGTTTATCACTTGGACAAAATACCCTTAACACAAACCGGAAACCTGAACCTCTAACCTGGTCACTAGACTCTAGAACAGTCCCTCCATTACCGGAAACATATCAGAATAGGATGGGTGGATTCTCCAACCCCAAATCAGAATGACTGTTCACTGAGTGCTCTAGTTAACCCTTAGGTTCAGTCCACACAAGTCTAGGACTCTTATCCTCAATCATACAACACGAACATTATCTTAGACATCACATCCATCGAGTTCAGAAAAGGTCCTTAGATTTCATGCAAGTATGGTTTAACCTTTTCTAAGTTATCATCAAAGGTTATCAATCAATATTTCATGTCATTACTTTCTACATACACCATTCAACTAAAAATACATATTAATGCAGAAAATACACCAAATTTCATCCACAGATAACATACATACGGAATATTACAGATTCATAGTTTTCTCCTAGTTCTTATAACAAAAGACAGAAATGCCCCTAGTTCAAAGTTTAAGTCATGCAGGAAAAGTTATCCAAAAATTTCGTAAAAATAGTCATTACGTCCCTCATGATCCCTAGATTCGTAATTTCAAGTTTTTCCCCAATTTAACTAGAAAATTTACCGAATTACCCCTCGATCAATGTCAGTCAACAGAAATTTTTATTTCCAAAAATTCCCAAAAAAAAACTATAGAATCCTCATATACCCAATATCATGAAAATCAGGTTTGCCCCAATTTTTACCCATACGTTTAGGTGTAATTTCATGATGAAGGGGCGAAATTCTCATTCAAGCCCTAATCTTCATGCAATTGAAAAATCCAAAGTTACATACATGTTCAATCAAGGTCTAATTGATGATTAGAAGTCTCAAAAATGAAAAGCCCTAATTTTCATGCAACTAGGGTTTCGAAATTTTTGGGGGAAAGCAAGAAAACATGTACAATTTTGCAAGCATGAGTTCATATCATATTTCTAGACATTAATCCTCTCTAAATCATGCAACACCTTCAATATGCGTGAACTAGGTGGAGAGAAAATCCACTCACCTTCAATTTCGTTTCTTCCAAGCCAACACCCTCACGCCTCCCCTCACACCACTCACGTCGCCGGAGCACCCAAGGACCGCCGGAATTCGCCTCCACCACCAATCGCCGCCGGCCACAAGAAGAGGAGAAGGAGAAGAAGAAGCCGCCACCTTCACCACCACTCGCCCAAGGGAGAAAATCGTGAGCAAAGAGGGAATTGAGGGAAAAACGTGAGTAAACCCTCACACTTTCGTTTTCTACCTCCAAAGAATCCAAACCCAATAGCAAACATAAGTGGAAGATCCAATAACCCTTTAGTATAAGTTATTCTCCACTTCACCCTTATCAAGGGCTCTTCCCCTTTTCTAATAGAAAGACACCACTAGCCTAGTGGCGTGCAGCACACAACCTACGCCTTAAGTCGTAGGTTCGAATCCTCTCCGCGACACATATTTTTACATAGCAGGAAAATACATAAATCAAGAAATTTTCTCATTGAAAGAAATTCCCAAAAATACTAAATAAATAACATTTTATTTTTCTTACTTGCTAATAAATTTCTGGATCTTACAACCTTTCTCTTGTATGGTTCAAAGTGCTGCACAGTTTTCTCAACAATATCCACATTACAGCATGTACCTGCAAGAGAAGGTTTTTTCAAGGAGTCAGATAAATCAAATTGTACAACATTGTCACTAATGTTCAAATCCAGTTTCTCATTTTTCACATCGATGATTGCACCAGCAGTAGTAAGAAAAGGTCTCCCTAGAATGATACAAGAAGAAATTTTGGATATGGCGAATAACGAGAGAAGATCTTTTTGTGACTATGCTGCCCCTAATTCACAGGGAATTCACTCTAGTGTCACCAGGCCGACCATTGATGCGAACAATTAATCAGAATCAAAAAGATGCTTTGTGTTTTTGATCTTTGGCACAACATTGAAGTACTCATCTTTGTCTATCATCTAGATATTTTTGCCAAATTTTAAAGTCCATGGATCTTTCTAAAACACATAACATCTTTTCAATTCTGATTAATTTCTGCAGTAGTTTTTCTTGACTAATCTGATTAGCAGTTTTGCAGCAAGTTTTTAAGGTACTTTAATGACTTGAAACCCTGATTTTTCACTTGGAATATAAAGAACATGTGTCGTTCTATCCCGTGGATGAGTTATTTTCATGAAAATATTTTCTGATCATTCTAGGACACATGACAACTTTTCGAATTTGATTAACTTTTGTGCAGTTTTTGTAGTTTTGTAATCTAAGTAGCCTTCTTTCTGTTGATACCCTAAATTACTGATAGATTTTAATCCTTTGATTTTTATACATCTGGAAAGAACACGTTTTATTCTACCACATGGTTCTGTCCGTTTTCTTATTGGATCATTAAATCTTATTTTTGGGTATGGTTACTTTTCTTAAAATATTCACTGGCTGCACTGTTTGCTTTCTACATGTTATAGCTTCTTTTGCCTCCAGATCCAGAAATCTTCAAGAGCAACTATCTTCCACCTCTAGCCACCACTGCATTTGCCTCTGACATCATTGTTTCCAGCCATCGACACTGGATTATACCATCTGCAGATTCTTACTTCTTCTACTGCCTCTATTTCCATTGATTAGATTTATTTATGCAGTAGACTCTTTATTAGTGACTGATTTTTTTATCTATGCAGCATTATTTCTGGCACCCACCAGCCGACGATCTCACATCCAGGACTGTATTCTCTAGCAGGCCACTAAAGATTACTCACTCTACTGTCGGCACCATCACCATCATTGCTAGTAGCTTTTCAGATAGCATATGTTCTACCTCTGCTTCTTGCCTGCTCGACTCTTTCCACCGGCATCCTCTTCAGACCTCCGGTGACATCTCTGATTCTCTCTTGAGAAAATTATTTTTATTATTATTATTTTTAGAGACTATTTTTAGACTGAGCCTTATGTATCTTAAATTGTGCAGGTAAAATTTTCAAAAGGCACATCCTTAGACCTTGCAGCATCTGCCCCGACACTATTTTTGGTCTGAGCCTTATGTAATTTTGGTCAGAGCTTGCTATATAGTTTTGTGAGTATCATTTGCACTCTCTTGTTCATGATTATTTCATATGGTTGCATCTTTGATTTACTTTAGATGTATCACTCACTAAGATTTCTACTCGATATGGTCTCTTGAATCTATCATTTTACACTTTTGAACATTATTATTTGAGTTTGATGCTTCTACACCTCTGTAACCACCGACACTGCTATTCTATTTCACATGCTTATCTTTCTTTTCGATGCGGTTGTATGATGATTATGATGATACTGATTTCTACTATTTCGATGGGGTTGTATTATGATATTTCGATATTCTGATGAGCTATCTTTGATATGGTTGTAGTATACATGATGATATATTTAGTGTTTACGATGATATTTTGTGATGATGATGAGTATATTCTTGTTTTATATTGTTGATGACTTGATTGATTGATGATGAATGGATTCAAATTCATGATTAGAGAAAAAACCTATCATGTTAGATTTACTTCTTCAATGCATATCTATCTCTGAAATTTGACATTGGTTGATGCATGAAATTTTGGGTAGATGTATTATTTGAGGAATAAGATCTAAGGTGAACCTATTCTTTTGAATAAAATGAGTATATGAGTATGATTTGAGAATTGAGATCAATTGATCAACCTACTAGATGTTTAGTTTATTTTTCTATTTGTTGGGAAATAAGAATCCAAGATCCATAAAAATAGTGAGAGACTCCCCTACTTGGCACTATGTAAAATTGATGGTGGTACCTAAGACATGGGTTGAAGTCTATGCATGAAAAATAATGAGAGATAAAAAGAATAAGACTCCTCTACTCGGCACTATGCAAAATTGATAGTGGTACCGAAGATAAGAGTTGAAGTCAAAAATAAAAAGTGTGTATCTAAGTGGGTACATGCCATCTTTACAAAAACAAACAAAATGCATAAAAAAAAGAAAAAAATATATGTGTGGAAAAAGATCTTGGAAACCTAATTCCTGTAAACAAAAGCATGATAGATTTGAACTGAAAACTGAGTGATATCATGAGATTCAAAATTTTATTTATTATACAAGTTGCAAAGTTTTATTTAATTGAGTTGTGGATCTAGAGGATTGAATTCTAAGAATGATATGTTTATTTGAAGTTTTGTGAAACAATTGATGGAATTTTTCATTGATGATTGTATTTTAGAAATTTATTGAGCATGAAAAGGTTATTCTTTTAATCAATTTTTGATTTTTGCTTGAGGACAAGCAAAGTTTGAGCCTTATGTATTTGATGACACCAAAATATATAGTATATTTTGTATCATTTTATATATCTTTTCAAGCTCAATTGAAGATCTTTTGCTTATTTTTATGCCAAAATTATCAAATATTGCAAAATCTACTTCTATTTTGGTTTTTCATGATTTTCAGGTAAAAAGGCACTATTTTGAGGCATTTTCAAGCAAAATCGAAGACATAGAAGAGTTACCATCATCAAGAGGAGATCACCCGACAAATTTCACGCAAATCGAAGCAACTGACCGAAATACAGTAGTGCCGTATTTTATATTACGGTACCGTATTTCCGTACGATACCGTAATATTAGAGCACTGCCGTAATTTGGTGGATTTTCATATCAGAAAGTTTCCCTGATTTTACGACACCGCCGTAAAGAATTACACGGGCCGTATTTTGGAGCACTTCAGAACAGAGAGATTCATTGAAATTACGGTACTACCGTAAACCATTTTACGGTGTCGTATTCCTCAGAGATTTCAGACTAGAGAACTCGTCCGATTTTATGGCAGCACCATTATACCTTTTACGGGTCGTAATTTTGACAAAGGGTTCACAGACCCAAAATACGGCACTGCTGTAAAATAAAACACGACCGTATTATCTTCCTGGACGCGCGACTTTTTCGGGCCGAATCTTGCGCGGACTATAACTTTTGATCCAGAGCTCCAAATTGAGATCTCGTCTTTAAGAAGAGAACACACACGAAGTGAAAGCCCTAATTTTTATCCAGTATTGAGAGAGCAATCGACAGAAGGGCGCTTAGGGTTTGGCTTTGCGCCGAGAGGCATGGAGGCCACCACAGGCCGTGATTTTCACACAAAAATTCGCCTGGAGGAAGAGACAATACCCCAGAAGTTTTAGAGGAAAAAGAGTTCAGTCGGAGGAGGAACCAACAAAAGAAGGGGCACGACACTATTCACAGCGTGTTTTGGAGGCAAATTATGGCTGTAATTTCTATTATAGCCGTGTTGTAACGTTGTTTCTTCTTCTTCTTTGATTTCTAAACACTTTGATACTATGGCTTATTGTATTTCTCTTTCCATGCTAGCTTAATCATATTTTGGGACATGGGTGTAATTCACTTTGATTTCTTAATGATTAGATAACTCTTATTTTCGTCAGAATAGTTTTATTATGATGATTCTGCTTATTTGATTGTTTGTCTTTGACTCTCCATAGATTGATGTTATTATTAATGTTTTAGAGTTCTCGCAAAAAGGACCGAAAGGTGATTTGCTTGAGAACTTGGAACCCTAGAATTGCATGTTAGGAACTCTCTTAGGTTAGTTCTTAATTATTTGATTTTAGTGATCTTATTGCTGTGATGATAATTTGAATCTAGGGTAGAGTTGAGTTGTCAAACGTGGAGATCTTGCACGAAAGTGAGGATAGGAACATTGGAGAACCATAAGTAGAACTTGTGTTGAGTATCGGATGTACGAAAGTGATCCTTGAGATTCCACTTGAGACAATCAACTTAGAATTCGGATGCATGAAATTGATCTCGAGTTCTTTGATTGATGATTTACTTATCTTTAGCATTGGGATAGATCTTGCACGAAAGCGAGGATTAGTCCCTGCATGATTGTCTGCATGAAAGTGAGATGATCCCTTTATGAAATAAATTAAGTCTTTATATGATAAGATTAGTCTGACGACCTTTTATTTAAATATAGTCATTAGAATTAAGGAGGATGAAACCCTAGTCCCAATGTTTCTCTCTGATTAACTGATTTCGTGTGTTTCCCATTATTGCTTTGCTATTATTCGATTGCTTAGCTATTAAGAATACAACTATTTGGTACTTAACAATAAGGTCTCTGTGGTTCGATATCTTTCTTTATTACTTCAAGTATCTGTGCACTTGCGGATCACAACAAGTTTTTGGCGCCGTTGCTAGAGACCTTAGTTTTGTTAATATCAAAATAGTTGTTAGTATTGCTAGACTAGGTTTTATTTATTTTAGATTTAACAAGTTTATGACGCAGATGTATGAAATACATAACAACGACCATGCCTGGATGTATACCACAAATGAATGTGACATAAATCGGACTAGCCATAGGTCCTAGGGCATATACACCAACACTAAGGACATGAGTTGAAGTCTAATATCATAATTAGCTATTGGAGTTTTGCATCCTAAATAATACATTTGAGTTAATCCCAACAAGTTGATTTGGATGGATTGGAATAGCATGAGTAATGTGTATGCTTGATTAAGTTCTCTGTTTACAGTTGGCTGAGTTCTTTGACTTCTAGAAATTATGGAATCAAACTATTGAACGTTCAAAACACCTAATCACTTGATTTCTTCTGATTAGATCTGGGATAACTAGTAGATGTTTTTTTGATTTGGATGCTTGTTTTTAACCTGAAGGATTATCTTTATACCTTTCAGGCAATTCACTCTATTTTATTGCTTGAGGACAAGCAAAAATTTAAGTCTAGGAGTATTTAATGTCTTGCATTTTAATTGTAATTTCTAGTATTATTTCATCTCAAATTTAGGTCTATTTTAATGTTTTTATACACCAATGAGACTTATTTACTTGATTGTTTCAGAATCTTCACTTTTTCTCTTTTTTGTGGAATTTCAGGTAAAATCACCTAATATTGAAGTCTTTTAAGATTCTAAAGTCATGGGGTGATTCCTTACGAGAAGACGAAGCTGCACGTCAAATTTGGGTCCACTCCGAGCTACTTTAAAAAATACGGCCAGGTGAACCCGGTGGGGTTCACCGGTGCTTTCACGGGATGTATGGAAATTCACATAACACATCACGGCTTGCCTGTGCTTTTGGTGTTCACCCGTGATTCTCTCGGAGGAGGCTTGCGTGGAAACATACTGGAGACTTCACAGCCTGGTGAACCCCGTGGGGTTCACTGGTTATTCTTACACGAAAAAACTGTACAATAGGCTTCACAGCCAGGTGAACCCGGCGGGGTAGACCCGAGATCATGACTCTGCAATCTGACCTTCACATAGTTTTTCTTCGATTCCGAGCCCTAGAAAAATCCAAAAAAGGCTAGAAAATATGTTTTGGAAAGCTAACAGAGAGGCGAATCCAAAGAATATAAAAGCCCTTTTTTATTGTTGCCAAATTATCAAGAAACTAGCACACGATCCAGCTAGGGTGAACGGAAGAGGTGACACAGCATTTTTGGGGCGATTTCATGAGATTGGAGCGTCAGATCTTCATGATTTTTAGGGATCTTGTTTGGTTCATCCTCTCCTTCCTCTCCAAAATGTTAAGTAGCAATTTTCCTAATATTTTAGAGATAATTATATGAGCATTCATGACTATTGGAGCGTCAGATCTTCACGATTTTTAGGGATCTTGTTCGGTTCATCCTCTCCTTCCTCTCCAAAACGTTTTGTAGCAATTTTCCTAATATTCTAGAGAGAGTTGTACGAGCTTTCCTGACTATTGTAGTGTAAAACCCTTTTCGGGACTTGGTTGAAGCCCATTGATGAATTATTTCAAGTAATCTTAACTTATTCTGTTACTTTGAAGTTTGTATGAGCATATTTTACCTTGTTGTAGTTATTTCATGATATTGCTTTGGCCACGTAGTATCGTGTGGTAGTTGACGCGATCCTGACCGAGATGAGGATCATGTTGGCGGATTCCCTAGGTAAAACTTGTGAATTCTTGATACGAGAGTGCTTGGGCTCGAGGGTAACATAATCGTCCATCGAACTCATTGGGTTTATCTAGAACGATCCACAGCGAGAGCAGGAGATCGTTCTGGATAAGCATCAGGGTGTACCGACTGAGATGGGGCATCCTATACTTTTGGGAGGATTCCATAAGCTATATTACGAAGTCCTGATCTCTCTCATACAGATAACCTCCTCATCGTTGCGTTTGATCTTTTGTTTCGTTTATTGATCGCAAAAACCCCATTTTGAATCACTTAGCTATTGAGACTTAGACTTTCTAGTATTGAACCTTGCTCCCTTTGGGTTCGACAACCTTTTATATTACTTCGATATTACCGTGCACTTGCGGAACGTGTCACAAGGATCTAAATCTACTTGAATATTTTATTTTCAATGTCAACAACAACGGTGTTCTATTGATCTTCACCGAGCATAATCTTAATACAAATGGGAAAAACTCTTTAATTTCCAATAAACACTAATAGTCTCCTAATTCTCTCTAATCATTATTATCTGGCAACCTCATCCCAAAATTACAAAAGAATATTGAATAATGATAATCATATGCACATGAATCAAACAACATAAAAATGATATTAGAATATTCAATAATGATCATCATTTGCACATGAATCAAACAACATCCTTTTGGTGATTACATAAATGTCACAAAATACACCAAGGCCTTAGAAGAGGTATGTTGTATCTTGTACAAACAACTAGATTCATATACTGTAAGCACCACTACACACCATTGCCTGATGTATCTTAGATCCCCCTTCCAATACCACTTTGTTTCTCATCTTAAAGCTTATTCAAACTATCCTTGTCTTTGTGAGGGATCAAATGTCAATCGAATAACCATTGCTTCTCTATTTACCTTATTTTGTAGATCATTCAGGTTGAAGTTCCTTAGAAGATTAAGAATAAACTCTTCTAATTCATGTGGAGTAGGCAAACTTATTTTCCATGCCCAATTTATTATGCATTTTGACCTATGCCATGTGAAATGAAAACTTTCAATTTTTTTAAAATTGATCCATTTAAAAGAATGTTCAATTATTTTAGTAAATAAAATGCAATTATTTTTGCAATCCTAAAAAATTTAAATACCATTATTTGATATAAAACCTACAAACATAATGAAATAGATACTATCTCTAAGAGTACTATAAATGAATAATTAACCAGATGATGTATATCGTACAAGGCAAGGAGCATACAAGGAGTTAAACCTTTTCACTAAAAAATGTTGGTGTATATGCCCTAGGACCTAGTTTTGGTCAACTTATGTACTACTTGACACTGATATTTATATATCATTCTGGCATTGTCGTTATCATTGTTTGACTACACCTGCGATTGTGTACTTACATGATAATGTCCCTGGAGACAGATTGGATCTGTGCTCGAATTATAATCCCCAGTCGATGTACCTTAGTAGATATGGGACAGCTATGGTACTTGTGAGACTGGCATGTGGGCTGGTTAGGCACGTGGTGCTAACGCAAACACATGGTTATATCATTGGGGATATACTGGATAGACCCGCTATGAGGCTATGACTTGGTGTCATGAGTTATCCTCATAAGTGACAGGAGATGCATTGATCCCTTGACTTGAGGTCATTGATCATTCTATATGGTTAGGGACTTGCTTTGATACAACCCAACACCTTGCCGTAGCTGGGAGGTCATAACGGTTGTTATTGAGCATGTCACGACCCATATGAGAAGATTAATGGACAGACATAGGATTTGCCCCTTCCCTAAGGAAGCATGATATCCATGGAGCTCCTTTATGGTTCTATGACTGAGAGTGTATGGCCATACCCAGGTAAGAACCTGTTTTAGTCATAGCCATGTGATTGGGTGAAAAACAAGTGGTGACACACTTGTCCAATCGGATATCAGTCCGGCAAAGAGACTGTAATGCATCTGTACCTAGTTGCGATGATGGGGATGTCGATGTCGATATCCATTCCAATGACCTGGGTAGCAGCGATGCACTGCTAGGTGCCACTCACTGCTTGTGATGACCTTTGGTCAGCACTGCCAGCGTCAGAGGAACCTACAGGGTCGCACACCTTGATACTTGAGTTCTCGTATTGATCGGGAAGCCTTATGATCGAGTTATTGGATAACTCGGATCTAATTGGGAGATTTCATCAGCGCCAATGGGCCTGATGAGATGGAAGAATGTTATTGGAGCCAAACTTCATTTTTGGCAGGTTGACCCTGTTGGGAAACCCCGGGGACATTTTACAATTTATCAGAGACACATACATACATTGCACAGCGGAAGAATGTCCCCGAAACAGGCCGGTCCCAAAAACCAGTGAAGATCGCATGCAAGGGAGTCGACACGATGAGTTAGAAAATACCTCAGAGCAAGATGAGATCGATGTCGTGATAGGCGCCCAAGCGTGCGCCCTCTGCAGTCTCACACACACGGATGCCTCGAGTCCTCTTCTTCCACGCCCGGTGCTAGCCTCGGGAAGAAGATCCAAGCCTTAGGGAGATGCTCCAACCACCTTGCGCCACCAAGAGAGAAAGATGCGCCAAGAGGTAAGGAAGGAGAAGCTTGCGGCCACTTGATGGAAGAGGAAGAGATTGCGCCTTTGCTCCTTGCTCTCGCCCCCTTCTTATGTTCACGCCTCCAAGGATGAATCATCATAAGAGAGGGCAGCTAGGGTCACATATATAGGGCAAGAGGCGATTAGGGCAAGGGCTAGGATCATGACAAGTGTAGGGCTAGGATGAGGAGGTTTGATGTAAGGAAAGTCTCCAAGACTTTACCATAAACTTCATTCAACCTTTCCATAATTGCCCAAGTACCATATCAGCCCAAGACATGCCTTAAAGGCATTCATACCATCAAGGGAGAAGGGCTAGGGGCAAATTGCATCCTTAATGAAGCAATTTTGCCACCCTAACCCCATTATGCCCCTTAGGCGCCAATGGGGTTGGGTTTCTCCCCATTATACCCTTTTAGCCTCTCTTCTCTTCATGAGAGCTTGTTATTGGGCTTCATTGGATAATGAACTAGCCCAAACTTCATTCTATGGGTTGATTAAGCATTTGGATCCAATCCAATGCAATCCTAATCCAAGTGTGACCAACCATGGTCAAATACGGGTCAACCTGCCAAAAATGAAGTTTGGCTCCAATAACATTCTTCCATCTCATCAGGCCCATTGGCACTGATGAAATCTCCCAATTAGATCCGAGTTATCCAATAACTCGATCATAAGGCTTCCCGATCAATACGAGAACTCTAGTATCAAGGTGTGCGACCCTGTAGGTTCCTCTGACGCTGGCAGTGCTGACCAAAGGTCATCACAAGCAGTGAGTGGCACCTAGCAGTGCATCGCTGCTACCCAGGTCATTGGAATGGATATCGACATCGACATCCCCATCATCGCAACTAGGTACAGATGCATTACAGTCTCTTTGCCGGACTGATATCCGATTGGACAAGTGTGTCACCACTTGTTTTCACCCAATCACATGGCTATGACTAAAACAGGTTCTTACCTGGGTATGGCCATACACTCTCAGTCATAGAACCATAAAGGAGCTCCATGGATATCATGCTTCCTTAGGGAAGGGGCAAATCCTATGTCTGTCCATTGATTTTCTCATATGGGTCGTGACATGCTCAATAACAACCGTTATGACCTCCCTGCTACGGCAAGGTGTTGGGTTGTATCAAAGCAAGTCCCTAACCATATAGAATGATCAATGACCTCAAGTCAAGGGATCAATGCATCTCCTGTCACTTATGAGGATAACTCATGACACCAAGTCATAGCCTCATAGCGGGTCTATCCAGTATATCCCCAATGATATACCCATGTGTCTGCGTTAGCACCACGTGCCTAACCAGCCCACATACCAGTCTCACAAGTACCATAGCTGTCCCATATCCACAAAGGTACATCGACTGGGGATTATAATTCGAGCACAGATCCAATCTGTCTCCAGGGACATTATCATGTAAGTACACAATCGCAGGTGTAGTCAAACAATGATAACGACAATGCCAGAATGATATATAAATATCAGTGTCAAGTAGTACATAAGTTGACCAAAAATAGGTCCTAGGGCATATACACCAACAATCTCCCACTTGCACTAAGACCTAGAAGTTGAGGAATCTCAACCCCATATCTCTAGCGTGACCATCATGCTTCTGCTGCGCCAAAGCCTTGGTCAATGGGTCTGCCAGATTGTTTTCTGTGTCTACTCTGCTAATCTTGACATCACCTCTGTCAATGATCTCTCTGATCAGGTGAAATCTTCTGAGTATGTGTTTGGATCTTTGATGAGACCGTGGTTCCTTGGCTTGTGCAATTGCTCCATTGTTGTCACAATAGAGTTCAATGGGATCCACTGCACTAGGAACCACCTGAAGATCAGATATGAACTTCCTTATCCAAACGGCTTCCTTGGCTGCCTCAGAAGCAGCCACATACTCTGCTTCGGTTGTAGAATCTGCTATGGTGGATTGCTTAAAGCTCTTCCAGCATACAGCGCCTCCATTTATCTTGAACACATAGCCGGCCTGCGATCTAAAGTCGTCAGGGTCAGACTGGAATGATGCATCTGTATAGCCCTGCATACTGAGCTCTTCCTGTCCCCCATAGACCAAGAACAAATCCTTAGTTCTCCTCAGATACTTTAGGATGTTCTTTACAGCCACCCAGTGCTGCAGACCTGGATTGGATTGGTATCGGCTGGTTATGCTTACAGCATATGCCACGTCTGGTCTAGTACACAACATTGCATACATGATCGATCCTACTGCTGAAGCATAAGGAATTCGACTCATGTCATCCCTCTCAGCCTGTGTTGTAGGACACTGGCTCTTTGAGAGAGTAAGGCCATGTCTTACTGGAAGGTATCCTTTCTTGGATTGCTCCAAGTTAAACCTCTCCAGGACCTTATCAATGTAGGTACTCTGACTAAGGGCCAGGAGCCTCTTGGATCTATCTCGGTAAATCCTCACGCCTAGAATATAGGCGGCCTCCCCTAAGTCTTTCATCTCAAAACACTTCCCCAACCATGTCTTCACAGCTTGAAGACTAGGGATGTTGTTTCCGATGAGCAGTATGTCATCGACATACAAGACCAGAAAAATCACCAAGCTCCCACTGAATTTTCTATATACACAGGCGTCATCTTCGCTTTTGATAAAGCCATAATCTCTCACAGCTTCATCAAATCGAAGATTCCAACTTCGAGATGCTTGCTTTAATCCATAAATGGATCTCTTTAGCCTGCAGACCTTACTAGCCTCTGCAGGATGGATGAAGCCATCAGGTTGTGTCATGTACACATCCTCAGTCAGCTACCCGTTAAGGAATGCTGTCTTCACATCCATCTGCCATATCTCATAGCCATGATATGCAGCTATAGCAAGCAGAATCCGAATGGACTTGATCATGGCAACTGGCGAGAAGGTTTCATCATAGTCCACCCCGTGGACTTGTTTAAATCCTTTAGCCACTAGTCTACCCTTATAGGTAACTATATTGCCATCCATGTCTGTCTTCTTCTTGAAGACCCATTTACTCCCTATGGGTTTTACCCCATCAGGCAGCTCAACCAAATCCCAGACTTGGTTAGCCGACATGGAATCCATCTCGGATCGCATGGCATCAAGCCATCTCTCGGAGTCCGGTCCACTGACCGCCTCATCATAGGTTTTGGGTTCATCCTCAATGATGAAAATTCCATCGTGTTGGGTCGGCAGTGACCCGTACCTCTCAGGTGCACGACGAATCCTCCCAGACCTACGTGGGACCTGTGTCTGAGCCTCAGGTTGTATAACAACCGGTGCAGGTGGCTCAGATTCCATCTCTTTGTCTTGTGGTTGCACTTGGACCTCATCCAAGTCAAACTCCCTCCCACTAACTTCTTTCATAAGAAATTCTTTCTCTAGAAAGACAGCACCCCGAGCAACAAAAACTTTGTTGTCGGTTGGGACATAGAAGTAGTATCCTTTAGTTTCCTTAGGATACCCCACAAATACACACTTATCAGATCTAGGTTCTAGCTTGCTAGAATCCTGACGTTTGACATAAGCCTCACATCCCCAGATCCTGATAAACGTGAGATTAGGGCATCTCCCACTCCATACCTCGTATGGTATTTTGGAGACACTCTTAGATGGAACATTATTCAGTATCAGAGAAGCTGTCTCTAGTGCATGCCCCCAGAATGAGGGAGGTAGAGTTGCATGACTCATCATAGATCGAACCATATCCAATAAAGTTCGATTTCTCCTTTCAGACACACCATTCCATTGAGGTGTTCCAGGAGGAGTGAGTTGGGAGATGATCCCAGACTCTCTCAGATAGTCAAAGAACTCTCCACTCAGGTATTCTCCACCTCGATCTGATCGAAGAGCTTTAATGGATCTTCCAAGCTGGTTCTCTACTTCATTCTTGAACTCCTTGAATTTCTCAAAGGATTCAGATTTATGTCTCATTAAGTAGACATATCCATACCTACTGAAGTCATCAGTGAAGGTGATGAAGTAGTTGTACCCTCCTCTGGCTTGTTTATTGAAAGGCCCACACACATCAGTATGTATGAGATCCAATAAACCTCCTGCCCTCTCACCAATCTTGGTGAAGGGTGCTTTTGTCATTTTCCCTAATAAACAAGGTTCACAAGTATCAAATTCCTCCAAGGAACTTGAATCTAACAATCCATTTGCATGGAGTTGTTGGATGCGATTCTTGTTTATATGGGCTAATCGACAGTGCCATAGGAAAGCACCAACTGAACCACTCAGTTTGGTCCTTTTATTACTTATGTTACAGATAGAACTTTCCATATCCAAGATATATAGACCATTTCACAAAGTACCCTTCCCATAGAACATATTTGCAAATGAAAAAGAACAAGAGTTCTTATTTATTTCAAACTTAAATCCCTTCTTTGCTAAGCAAGGAATGGATACAATGTTCTTAGTAAGTGAAGGTACACAAAAGCAATTATCTAGTTCTAATTGAAGTCCAGAAGGCAAGGAGAGAGTCAAAACGCCTACAGCAACAGCAGCAACCTGTGCCCCGTTTCCAACGCGTAGGTCAATCTCTCCAGGCCGCACCGATCTACTTTTCTTGAGCCCCTGCATATTTGTACAAATATGAGCTCCACATGCGGTATCCAATACCCATGACATATAAGTAGAAAGGTTGACTTCTATAACATAAATACCTGAGCTAGAAGTTAAGGCCAAGCCTTTCTTCTCCTCATTCTGAAGTTGCCTGCAGTCCTTTCTCCAGTGGCCCTGCTCGCCACAGTGGAAACACCTCTGTTCCTTTGACTTCTTCGCCCTTTTCTTCAGTGCTTTGGTAGGACCTCTGGCACTGCTCTTAGCACATGCCTTACCCTTCTTCTTTATCTTCTTGGTCGCAGGGACCAAAAGAACAGAATTGGGTTTGGTCTTACCCATCTCTCGCTCGGCTGTTTGGAGCATATTCATCAATTCCTCCCGTGTGCACTCAATCCAGTTCATGTTGAAGTTAATGATAAACGGACTGAAGCTAGGGGGCAGGGAATGAAGAATAAGATCCACAACCAGCTCGTTGTCTATGGTGTGTCCCAGTCTCCTGAGATGATCCACATTCCCAATGAGTTTGAGAACATGGGGTCTCACTGGTGCACCTTTAGACAACTTGCACCGAAAGACTGCTTTGGCGGTGTCAAATCTCTCAGTTCTAGCCTGAGCCTCGAACATCTGTTTCAGACGAGTAATCATCTGAAAAGCGTTCTGCTCCTCATATTGCACCTGCAGTTCAGGTGCCATACTGGCTAGCATAAGACATGCAACCTCCAAAGAGTCATCCTGATGCTTTCTAAAAGCATCTTTGTCTGCCGTTCGGGCATTAGGCGGAGGAGCCACAAGAAGAGGCTGTTCAAGGACATACAGCTTCTTCTCGAGCTTGAGGACTATCCTCAAATTCCGATGCCAGTCCATAAAGTTAGTTCCAACTAACTTATCCTTATCAAGGAGTGATCGCAGTGATAATCCGCTAGTGTTTGTAGCCATTGTTCTACAACAACCAAGAAACAGCAGATTAGTACTACTTCGAGTCATTTAAACTGGACTTGTTTTAAATGACCATGGCTCCCACTATTTTAAATTCGAATTGACAACCCACAAAGTCAATCGGGAAGTTTAAAACTTCCTAGTGAGATGGGATCCTTATTTCACATGAGGCTTCGCGTCCCACGAGGGTGGGATGAGATGCACAAAGTAACCCATGCTTCCTAAGGTGGGCGCGCCGGCCGGTTGCTCCAAGCAACTCCCCTTGTTGAGACAGTCTGGGCATTTCATGTCCAGCGAGGGCTGGATACAACATGAAACCTTTACCTCTCAACGATGCCTCTAGACTTTCACCATGTGCCCAGCACATGTGAATTTCTAGTCAAGTCCATTCCTAACCGTTATGCCCAGGGCCAACGAGTTTCCTTGCGAAGGCACGTCCAGGTTAAAACTGGACTGGGGAAACCATTGCCACCACGCACTTTCTAAAGATAAGTGGGTGTGTCCCACGAGGGTGGGAAACAATTCACAACTCCACTGATCGATAGCTTAGTGAGGGCTACGCGTTAGAAGGCTACCAGACTTGATATTTTAATTGAGGGTTTTTAAGGTCTCATCAGTTTTATCTTATGTCTAACAATACAGGCATGCAATCCTATAGTGATAACATAATGATAAAACATCATAGGCATGCTTTTAGCAGATAAGGAAAGCAGTAAAAGATGATGTGATCAAAGCCCTTTCAAGACATTGAACCAACCCATGCCAAAAGGAGGTTCAACTCTTGACATAGGACTCAAGCCCCTAAGATAGACCTATCCTAGCCGCCCTCTATCTTGGTCTTCAAGGTTGGCTCCAAGGTCCTTCCTTCATGGCTTAGCTCTCAAACCTTAAGGGTGGACCTCAAAGGTTCGGCCAATGCCATGGTCTTCCTCCAAGGAGAATGCGCCTCAATGAAAGATGCCAAGTTAGCTAGCTCTCAAACCCAAGGGTTCGGCCATGCCTAACTTGTCCCATCAAGCAAGGTTGCGCCTTTTCCTTGATGCTTGTTGCGCCACCATCCAAGGTGCGCCAACTTCATTCATGCACCAAGCTCCAAGTACATGCGCTACCCTAGTCTTCTTATAAGCAAAAGAAAAGCGGCACGCAGGCCTCACGAGGATACATCACAGGCATGCAAGGGGGGGCTTGACTAATGATCACAACATTATGCACAATCAAGGTATTTACTCATGCAATTCTACATGCTCATGAAAAACATAAAATCTGAAATTTTACTTTTTCATTAAAACCAGTCTCTTTTTCTCATCTTCTTCTCACAAATCTTTTGGTTAATTGCGATTTATTTTTCAAGATGATTTCAGAGATCCTTTCGGCTGGCAATTTTGTCAGATCAAGAGACTTGGCCAGTCCGAAGACACAATGCCCGTCCTACTTGACAAAACTACGTGCGCCTTTGATCTTTAAATCAGACAAGAAAAATAGTCCAAAAATCCAAAAGAGATTGAGAGGATGATAGAAACAAGAAACCCTAATTTTTCCTACTTAGAAAAATCATTTGCCATGCATCATGCTATTTTTTGAAAATAGAGATATGGCATGTGAGCATGAAAGAAAAGCATAAAACATCGTTCGAGTCTTGCAAGTCGCTCTGATACCACTGTTGGGAAACCCCGGGGACATTTTACAATTTATCAGAGACACATACATACATTGCACAGTGGAAGAATGTCCCCGAAACAGGCCGGTCCCAAAAACCAGTGAAGATCGCATGCAAGGGAGTCGACACGATGAGTTAGAAAATACCTCAGAGCAAGATGAGATCGATGTCGTGATAGGCGCCCAAGCGTGCGCCCTCTGCAGTCTCACACACACGGATGCCTCGAGTCCTCTTCTTCCACGCCCGGTGCTAGCCTCGGGAAGAAGATCCAAGCCTTAGGGAGATGCTCCAACCACCTTGCGCCACCAAGAGAGAAAGATGCGCCAAGAGGTAAGGAAGGAGAAGCTTGCGGCCACTTGATGGAAGAGGAAGAGATTGCGCCTTTGCTCCTTGCTCTCGCCCCCTTCTTATGTTCACGCCTCCAAGGATGAATCATCATAAGAGAGGGCGGCTAGGGTCACATATATAGGGCAAGAGGCGATTAGGGCAAGGGCTAGGATCATGACAAGTGTAGGGCTAGGATGAGGAGGTTTGATGTAAGGAAAGTCTCCAAGACTTTACCATAAACTTCATTCAACCTTTCCATAATTGCCCAAGTACCATATCAGCCCAAGACATGCCTTAAAGGCATTCATACCATCAAGGGAGAAGGGCTAGGCGCTAATTGCTTCCTTAATGAAGCAATTTTGCCACCCTAACCCCATTATGCCCCTTAGGCGCCAATGGGGTTGGGTTTCTCCCCATTATACCCTTTTAGCCTCTCTTCTCTTCATGAGAGCTTGTTATTGGGCTTCATTGGATAATGAACTAGCCCAAACTTCATTCTATGGGTTGATTAAGCATTTGGATCCAATCCAATGCAACCCTAATCCAAGTGTGACCAACCATGGTCAAATACGGGTCAACCTGCCAAAAATGAAGTTTGTTAATATTTGTCTTGTTGTTGCAGGTTGACCACTTTAGTGGGCCGCTCAATCTCATTCGTAACTCGGCCCAAGATCGAGCCGCCACAGTGGTAACTCAGCCCACGACGTCCAAATTCTACTGTTTTGTCGCCATGTGCTCCGAGCGCGTCTAAATTGACCCCGTACGAAGACGCAGGATCATGCTACTAGCTTGAAAGAATATTAGGTAGTAGTTTGTTAATATTTGTCTTGTTGTTGCAGGTTGACCACTTTAGTGGCCTGCAATAGTTGTTAGGTTGTTGAAGTTCCTTGTCTTTTATGCATTTTGTTTGTTCCCACCCCTCTTATTCTATAAAAGAGGAGGTAGGGCTAGTATGTTAGTTAGTTCTCTTAGAAGTAGAGATCTCCTGGTGAGCAAGAGAGCTTCCAGCTTGTGTGGAAGGTGAAGTCGCTTCGCCTTCGGAGTTTGTAAGAGTCAGCGATCGGTGTCTCGACTCGACGTGTTTCCAGCTTGTGTTCCCTGCATTATAAGAAGTAAATCCTACCTTTCCGGTGGGTCAGGTTCGCCTATTTTCTTTACATTTTCATCGCATTCCTTCACTGTGGTTTTCTTCAATCCTTCACCCCCGGCCATCAGCCATCGTAGGCGTGGTCTGATCTCTTGTTCTTGGTTTGTTTCAGGTTCATAGGCGCGCGAGCTAAACCGTGCGAAACCGTAGTCCCCAACACGAGCTACGCTTCAACGTGCTAAGGAGTTGCAGGAAATTGCTAAAATTGCTACAAGGTTAGTGCGCTGTATTATTTTAGTTGGGTGTCGTTCTCTTCATTCGCATTCATGTTGCCCTAATCGAATTCATCGCTGTTTCATCGTGCTTTCTACTAGATTCCCTGCACTTTTCTGACACGATTTCTCTTCCCTCGTCTCACGACCCTCTCCCATTTTATCGCGCATTGTGTAAAGCCCTAGAGTACGGCTTAAGGACCCCCTTACCTATTAGTTGCTACATCTATTCTGGTATCAGAGGACATTGCGCATTCGATTCTTATCATTCGCACGATCCCTCACCATCACAATGCATATTTCTGCATCCTTTCGGTGTTTCAGCATTTTACCTGAGTCGTGTCCCCCTTGTTTGTGCATGGTGACTACGCGGTCACAAATTATGTCGTCCCAATCCCCGGAAACTATCCCCGAAACCCAAGAGTCAGTCCAGCCTTCGGAAGGGGCTAATTCCCATCTAGGATCTATAACTGCGCTTGAGGCGCGAATAGACGCAAAGCTTGAGGCGCTGTCTGCATGAGTGGACGCCCAACAAGCGAGCACCCAAGCCATGGTCCAGCAGATTTTGGCTGGAATCCAACACCTTGTTAGTCGCCCCAGGCCCACAGAGCATGAGCACCCGACATAGGTGAACCCTCTGGTGTCCGTGCACCTAGCCCCCACTAGAGAGTTGCCTCGGTTGGCCGCGCCCACCCGGTGGTGTGTCCAGGAGGAGGAATGGGGCGGCACACGGCCGTACGAGGCCCTTAGGGATCCCATCCCCGGTGACGACCCGCTTGATGATGATGATGTTTGGGCCACACAAGGTCCTCAGCCGGATGGGCGTTTCAGCCATGCTTGGGCCGCGCCCCGTACCCCTGCTCAAGCCCGTGTCGAGCGTCCCCGGATGGACGACAACTTCCATCGTTATATTCGACATACCCCCGCGCCTTTCAAGGGTGGTCTTGACCCCACCGAGTTTCTTGACTGGGTATCATCCGTTGATGCACACTTCGACCTTATAGGGCTTCCGCCGCACTCCCGTGTTCGGTATGTGTGTATCTTGCTTGAGGGGCATGCACGTTTACATTGGGAAAACGTGGAGTGCCTAAATGTGCAGCAAGCTCTTCCCCCGATCACCGAGTGGGTGGAGATGCGATATCGCCTCCGTAAGCGCTACGTCCCCGCTTCGTATAGGCAGCGGCTCCTTGATCAGTATAGTAGCCTACACCAAGGCTCGAGCACCGTAGAGGAGTATCATCTCACCTTCGAGATGCTTCAACTCCGTTGTAACCTACAAGAGGACCCCGAGTTGTCATTGTCCAAGTTTAGAAATGGGCTCCGTGCCAACATCCGCCGAGCCTTGCCTACGTACGGCTCGGAGACCTTTGACCAAACCTTCCAACGTGCTCGGGACATCGAGCAAGACCTTCACGCTGCAGCAAGGTGCAGCGAGTTTGGCCCCAATAGGCGCCCCCATACGGGCGGCCCTCCGACGCCCCCATACGCGACTTGAGCGTCCGGAGCCTCGTCCGGACCCCCGACCCGCGCCCCCGACCCATCAGCCCCCTAGGCAACGCACACACCTTGAGGCTTCGCCTTCTCGGCCCACTTGGGAGGAGAAGGGAAAGGCCCCAGCAGTCGGAACCCCTGGCCGTATCACCTGCTACAATTGCTTGCAGCCGGGTCACATGTCGCTTGAGTGTCCCAAGAAAATCGCCAGAGCCGACGCCGGTCCTGCCCGCGTCGCTACCATAACCCCCACTAAGCACGACATCGAGGCTGAGTGCTACACTAGTGGTGAAGAGTCGGGTCCGTCCACACTTGTCGTACGCTGCAACCTTGTGCAGCCCGCGCCTATCGAGGATTGGAGGCGCTCGGGCATTTTCACGACTTACATTAAGTGCAATGGGCACTCGTGTAAGATTGATAACACCAAAATATATAGTATATTTTGTATCATTTTGGATATCTTTTCATGCTAGATTGAAGATCTTTTATTTGTTTTCATGCTAAATTCATCGAATATTGCAAAGTCTACTTCTATTTTGGTTTTTCTTGATTTTCAGGTAAAAATGCACTATTTCAAGGAGTTTTCAAGCAAAATCAAACACATAGAAGAGTTACCATCATCAAGAGTAAATTACCCAAGAAATTTCACACCAAACGGAGCAAGTTAGCAAATTACGGTAGTGCCGTAATCGATTTTAGTGAACACTGAAGAAAATGATGTAATTAATGACTCCTTTCCTGAAGAACAACTAATGATAGTCGAACAAATCAGAGCCCCTTGGTATGCTGACATTGTGAATTACCATGCAGCCAATATCTTCCCTCCTGATTTGAATTGTCAAAGAAGGAAAAGATTCTTGGCTGAGGTAAAACACTATTTTTGGGATGAGCCTTATGTATTTAGAAGATGTGCAGATGGTATTTTCAAGAGATGTGTACCCGAAGAGGAAGTTGCAGACATACTGTTCCAATGCCATGGATCTTCTTATGGTGGGCATGCTAGTGCCGAGAGGACTGCCTTTAAAGTGTTGCAATCAGGATTTTATTGGCCCACGATATTCAAAGATGCTAGAAATCTTGTTTTATCATGTGATAGGTGTCAGAGGATAGGCAACATTAACAGAAGTCATGAGATGCCGCTGTCTAATATTCTTGAGGTTGAGATATTTGATGTTTGGGGAATTGACTTCATGGGATCTTTTCCATCTTCTAGAGGTAAAAAATATATTCTTGTAGCGGTAGATTATGTTTCAAAATGGGTTGAAGCTATTGCATCCCCAACTAATGATTCCAGAGTTGTTGTCAAGTTATTCAAAAAAATTATCTTTCCAAGGTTTGGGACCCCACGAGTTGTGATTAGTGATGGAGGCTCGCATTTCATAGAACACAAGTTTTCTGCCTTACTAAAAAAATATGGGGTGAATCATAGAGTGGCGACACCTTATCATCCTCAAACAAGTGGACAAGTTGAAATATCAAATAGAGAAACAAAAGGGATTTTGGAGAAGATAGTTTCACGCACAAGGAAAGATTGGGCATTCAAACTTGATGATGCATTGTGGGCATACAGGACAACTTTCAAAACACCAATTGGGATGTCTCCTTATCAATTAGTTTATGGCAAATCTTGTCATCTGCCTGTAGAACTCGAACATAAGGCATTCTGGTCAATCAAAGCATTAAACTTTGATTTAAAGAATGCGGGAGAAAAAAGAAGACTACAGTTGAAAGAGTTAGATGAGATTAGACTTTCAGCTTATGAAAATGCAAAAATTTATAAGGAAAGAACCAAAAGATGGCATGATCGGCATATTTTTAGAAGAGATTTCCAACTAGGTGACTTTGTTCTTTTATTCAATTCTAGATTGAGACTTTTTCCTAGAAAACGTAAGTCTCGATGGTCTGGGCTTTTCAGGTAAAGAAAGCCTATCCTTACGGAGCCGTGGATATATGGAGTGAAGAAACAGGAGAATTCAAGGTTAATGGTCAGAGACTTAAACACTATTATCAAGAAGAGTGAGTCGAAGAAAAGGAGAGTTTTTATTTGGATGAACCACTATCAAATCTGAGTGTTAAAGGGTCAAGCTAAAGACCTTTAAATTAGCGCTTCTTGGGAGGCAACCCAAGCTTTCTAACTTTAGTTCACTTCCTTTAATTCACTTTTATCTTAGTTTCACCTTAGCATTAATTTTTATTTTTAAGAAGAACCATGGAGAGGAAGAAAACTCGACTCAAAGGGTTGACAAAATTTTGTAAGTATCCCCTTCCATTCACCTTTTGGACTTCATCATTGACTCTTATTTTTGTGTCTACACCCACTACTTCATCTACATGAAAATATTTTGATTAATGAGATATGTGGTCATGTTTTGAGATGTGATTGATGATTTTTGATGATGAATGAACTCAAATCCATGATTAGAGATATAGCCCCATCATGTTAAATTTATTTCTTCAATACATATTTGTCTATTGAAATATGAAATTAGTTGATGCATGAAATTTTGGATGGATGTATTGTTTGAAGAATAAAATATAAAAGTGAGACTTTTCTTTTGAATAAAATGAGTATATGAGTATGATTTATGAATTGAGATCAATTGATCAACCTAGTAGATGTTTAGTCTATTCTTGTTATTTGTTGGGAAATAAGAATCCAAGATCCACAAAATAAAGGTGAGGACTCCCCTACTTGGCACTATGGGAAAGCGCAGTGGTACCGAAGGTCATGGGTTGAAGCAATAAATTGAAAAATTATGTATCTATGTGGGTACATGCCATGAGAGAAATCATTTCACATAAACTCCGTTGTCCTTAGTGAATTCTTTCCAAATTAGAGGATATGAGTTCTATTGCATTGATTATGTGATCCGTGCACTCTAATCTCGTTACCAGAAAAAAAGGTGGTAATCGAGTTAGAGAATGTGAATGATGCAAAAAGAAATGAAAAAAATATGTATCTATGTGGGTACATACAAAAAAAAAAAATATATGAGTGGAAAAAGATCTTGGAAACCTAATTCCTGTAAACAAAAGCATTATAGATTTGAACTGAAATTGGGTGAAATCATGAGATTGAAAATTCTATTTATTGTACATGTTGCGAAGTTTTATTTGATCGAATTGTGGATCTAGAGGATTGAGTTCTAAAGATGATATGCTTATTTGAAGTTTTATAAATCAATTGATAGAATTTTTCATTGATGGGTTGTACTTTAGAAATTTATTGAGTATGAAAAGGTTATTCTTTTAATCAAATTTTGATTTCAAAATTGTGATTTTTGCTTGAGGACAAGCAAAGTTTGAGCCTTATGTATTTTGATAACACCAAAATATATAGTATATTTTGTATCATTTCAGACATCTTTTCATGCTAAATTGAGGATCTTTTGCTTGTTTTCATGATAAATTCATCGAATATTGCAAAGTCTACTTCTGTTTTAGTTTTTCTCAATTTTCAGGTAAAAAGGCACTATTTTAGAGAGTTTTCAAGCAAAATCAAATACATAGAAGAATTACCATCATCAAGAGGAAATCACCCAAGAAATTTCATGCAAAACGGAGCAAGTCAGCATATTACGGCAGTGCCATAATCCATTTTATGGTATCGTAATTTCAGACAGTACCGTAAAATCCGAGCCTGCCGTATTTTGAGGAGTTTGTAAATAGAGAGTTCTTTGGATTTTACGGCACCGCCGTAAACAATATTACAGTACCATATTTCAGAGCGCTTCAGAACAGAAACTTCGCCCGATTTCACGGCATCACCGTAAAGGATTACACGGCCGTATTTTTTGATCACTACCGAACAGAAAGTTTCCTCGATTTTACGGCAGCACTGTAAACCAGATTACGTTGCCGTAATTCCCAGATGACATCAGAACAGAAGACTCGAGCAATTTTACGGCAGTGCCGTAAACTATTCCACTGTCGTAATTCCTATTCTGAACGCGACGCCCAGGTCAACTTCGACGCCCGATTTTTGCGAAGAGGATTGCGGGCGATCCAGAACTCTAAATTGGATACCGTAAGAAGCAAAAAGGGAGCTTTGGAAGGGAGAATTACGCACACACCGAAAGCCCCAATTTTCATCCACTGTCGAGGGAGAAATTGTGATTCACGCCGCGCTCGATCCAGACGATCTCCGGCCGTGATTTTTCTACTAAAGCTTTGTCTGAAGGAGGAGACAACACACCAGAAGTTTCAGATTGAAAGGAGATCTATTGGAAGAGAAATCGAAGAAAAAAGAGTCGCCGACACTGTTCATCGACGTTCTTTGCAAATTACGGCTGTGAAAAACTTCACAGCCGTGCAGTATTTTCTAAACTTCTCTTTTCCTTTGATTTTCTATCATCTGAAACCATGACTCATTGTAATTCCTTCACGATGATAGCTTAAACTACTTTTGGGACATGGGGGAGTAATTCACTTAATTTCCAATGACTAGATGACTACTTTTTCAATATTTCGTTGTGTTTAATCTTAGCATGATGATTTTGCTCATGTGATAATTGTGCTTAGACTCTCTATAAATCTATGTTACTAATTATGTTCTTAGAATTTTCGCTGTTGACTGAAAGGTAATTGCTTGAGAATTTGGAGCCCTAGAATTGCATGTTAGGAACCCTTCCTTAGGTTAGATCCAACTTGATCTATTCTAGTAGAATAATTGCCATGATTATAACATGAATCTATAGATCTATGTCTATTTGTCAAACGTGGAAATCTTGTGCGAAAGCAAGGATCGGAACGTTGGAGATCCATGAGTAAAATAAGTGTTGAGACTCGGATGCACGAAAGTGATCCTTGAGACTCCACTAGAGGTTATCAACCTAGAATTCGGATGCACTAAAGTGATCCTTGAGTTCATTGTTTGATTATTTACTTATCTTCAGCGTTGGGACGAATCTTGCGCGAAAGCGAAGATAAATCCCTGTGCGGTTGTTTGCACGAAAGTCAAACAATCCTTTTATTAAGTAAATTACATCTTCATCATGATAAAATTTAACTAACAAAATCCTTATTCATATCTAGTCATAAAAGTTAAAGTGAACGAAACCCTAGTCCTAGCTTTTCTCTCTAATAATTCCGTTTTAGTTTCCGATTGCTATTTTTCACTACTTCGAATTGCTTAGATAGTAAGAAATCAACTATTTGGTATTCGACAACATAGGTCTCTGTGGGTTTGATATCATAGTTATTACTTCGAGTGTCCGTGCACTTGCGGAGATAACAACAAGTGTGATAACCAAACAAGTTTTTAGAGCCGTATCAGGGGGTGACAAGTCTCTGTGCGCCAATACTTAGGTTTTGGCTGCGACTTTAAGAATAAGTTTAGTTTACCTACTTGTTGGGATACAACATGGCGTCGTCGGCCATCATGGCCGCGACAAGACCCTTGAGATGGCAGAGGAACGCTTGTTTTGGCCGTCCCTTCGCAAAGACATTGAGCACATTGTATGCCACTGCGGCACTTGTCAGTTTTCCAAACCCCGCCCTCTGAACACGGGTCTCTATACCCCACTACCCGTGGCCACCGGTTCGTGGCGCGACCTGAGCATGGACTTTGTCCTTGGGTTGCCTCGGACCGCCTCCCGTTTTGATTCCATCTACGTGGTTGTAGATCGGTTTTCGGAGATGGCCCACTTTATCCCTTGTTCGCGCACTGCGGATGCGTCCCATGTCGCCCTTCTTTTTGTCCGGGAGATCATGCGTCTCCATGGTCTTCCCGACACAATCGTGTCCGATCGCGACACGCGTTTTGTGAGCCATTTATGGCATTCACTCTGGGCACTCCTACACACCACCCTGAAGTTCTCCA
This sequence comes from Costus lasius, assembly GCA_027563935.2. Lineage (NCBI taxonomy): Eukaryota > Viridiplantae > Streptophyta > Magnoliopsida > Zingiberales > Costaceae > Costus > Costus lasius. Next base: position 58,091,866 of record CM050447.1, read on the forward strand.
CGGCCTATCACCCTCAAACTGATGGGCAAACCAAAGTTGTTAATCGTAGCTTGGGCAATCTCCTCCGTTGCCTCGTCAGTCACCATCCGAGGTCCTTGTTGGGGTATGCCCTTAAGGCTAATGTTTGAGGCCTAGGGATTCTATGAGTATCATGTATATAAACTCTTATGTTTATAAAGGCAACGGTTGTTATTCAGTTTGTTACATTGTCTGCAGTAATAAATGTACTTCTGAATAATGTCTCAAAGCTGTTCAGCTAGGCTGACATGCTAATGTCCTTAGTCGAGATATCTTGGTGAACACGAGACAGCCTTGATATGATTGAGACTAATATGTGTTCTAATCTTATAGGATGCTTTGAGCATGGATTAAGATGTAGACACATGGGTACATTGGATGTACTGGACAGACCCTACTAGGATATTCAATTGCTTGTCACAATGTGAATAATCCTTGTTTGCAACAAGTGGCACATGTCCTCTGACTTGAGATCACTTGTGTTTCTAAATGATGATTGTCATTGTTTTGAGGTGGTTCAATATCATTTGAAACATAATGGTTATAGACTATCTTGGATAATGATCATGAGTCAGGTTAGGACACTAGTGATAGATATAGGATTGCCGTCTCCTTGTTTAAGGAGTGAGATGTTCGAAAGGGGCCCCCCTAAATGAGATGATTGAGAAAGTGTATGGCCATACCCAGGTGACTATGATCATCTGATCTAATCATGCTCATCATATTGGAGTTACAGGCTTGACACGCTTGTCCAATAAGAACATCCAGTGGCAAAGGAAATATGTATGCCTTGTGAATGGATTCACACTTGTGCTGTGGTTTGGGTGTAGTCTTGGAAGACTCTTTCCTTTATATCGGGAGACAGTGATGTGTTGCTAGATACCCCTCACTGATCGTGATAACGAAAGTTATCGTTACCGACATTTAAAGGAAACCCTTAGGGTCGCACAATTTGATGATATGGCTTACTTAAGTCAGATCGTGTGGACTGAATTCTTTGGGTTCAGTTTAAAGGGATTTAATCTCTGATTGTGAGTGAGATCTGGTCTGATCATGTTTGATTGATTTGGGCTTGAGATCGGTAAGCTTCGATCGAGAGAGTGGATGCTAGATCGGTGAGATCAAGAGCATCAGGAGATGAGCGGTTAGATCTGGAACCTTAGGGTTTGATATGGTCTAGACCAAGTGGCTTGGCTCAATTTGGGTTTTGAACCAAATCTAATTGAACCGGTTCACTATGTGCACGCTTGGTTCAATGAGAGGTTCAATGAAAGGAAGTTTCGAACGTTCACTATGTGAACGCATGAGCCATTGAGACTTACCTATTTTGGAAGGCGGTTTTCAATGTTGAAAACAAAACGCTTCCATGTGGTAACGTTGCTCACTTCACTTCAACGCCTTGCATTTTCGCTTGGAGGTGATTGACGAGAAAGAGAGGTTCCGGACAAGGAGCTCTCGGCCAAAGAGAATCATCTCATCCCTTGCATACGACAACCTTTGAAGAAACTTGCTAGCACAAGGATCTCAAAGAGTAGCCGTTGATCATCTTGTGTGTGACGACAAGGAGGAGACCTCTTTTGTTCTCTTGATTCCAAGACACCACTCACACAATGGCTATGGTATGATTTTTCATTCATACTTGCAAGTTTTCGACAAGTTGATCATATGATTCTTCAAATGATCTTTTGGAAACCCTAGCTTCCGCTATGAAAATCTTGATATGCGCCCCTTTAGGGTTTCACCCCCTTGCGCTCCCCCTTGAAGGGGACCCCTCTACAGTCCTGGGATTCCATCTTGCCCGTGGCTGAATTTGCATAGAATAGTGCTTCTAATAGGTTTATGGGTCTCAGTCCCTTCCAGATTGTCATGGGCCACCAGCCGCATAAACCTATTGACCTGCATGGCCTTCCCATGGAGTCCCATCTCTCCCCGCATGCATACTCATTCGCCCAGCAAATCGCTAGTTTGCATGATGAGGTTCGGCATTGTATCTTTTTAGGCAACACTCACAATGCAATGAAGGCCAACGAGCTTCGTAGGCCACATCACTTTTCTGTAGGTGAGCTGGTAAGGCTGTGCATCCACCCCGAGCATTTGTCCAACAAAGCACACTTTAAGCTTCAGCCGCGTTATATGGGACCCTACGTGGTGGTACGTAGGATTGGCTCCAACGCCTATGAGCTGGACTTACCCGAGGACATGGGGATCCACCCCGTCTTCAACGTGACGGACCTCCTTCCATTCTACGGTCCTTTGGAGGCACCCTCTGACCCCGACGATCCGCTGCCCCCTAGTTCTCCGGAGGAAAACTCATCAGATCACGCAGTGGAAGCTGATGCAGGAGCAACCCTAATTGACGGGCCTATGCAGGTCCATGAGAACAGTCCAACTCCTCTAGAAGGTATTTGGGGAGATTCCCCAGGACCTGAGGAATTTTCAGCCCAATTTGAGCTTCCCAGACCCCTACACGGCCAGGCCGTGACGGCGGCCATGCCCGTTACAAGCACGTAGCCCATCTGCAAGGCTGTTCCCGTGACCGTGTTCGGAGCCGCACCAAACCAACCCGGACACGGCCAGGCCATGATGGAGAGCACGACCGTGAAGCAACTTTCTGTGGATTTTGGGCCCAACATTATGGCCCGTAAAGAGGACTACGGCCCCGACCGTCTACCCCAACACGGCCAGGCTGGGAAGACCAGCACGGCCGTGACATGGTCCAACCGCAACGCGGACACGAACACGGCCCGCGACATGCCCGTGATGGAACCTGGAGCGTCCGAGTAGAGGATCAGTAGTAATAGGAGTAATAGGAGTAGAGGATCAGTAGTAATAGGAGGCTTAGTTACTCCTATAGCCATGCATCTTGGGATTGAGCCCTTTGACACAGAAATAGCGCAAGGGAATCGAAGACTTGACATGGAGTCTTGCATCGCGATGAAGATGATTGTTAGGGAGGGAGATACATTTTGTTTGGTCCTTGGACCAAACATTCGCTCTCTGCCTTTGCCCCATGTTCAGAAGACTACAGTCAAGGATAGAGCAAACTGGAAGTTGTCACCCAGCACAGCAGCAGCAGCAGCTTTTTCCCCGCCTCTTGATTCAGCACCACCACCACCCACCTGGGGTAGACGGGGTGATCCATTTGGGATGGAGTCACCACCTCGTGATCCTACACAGACTGCAGCCACTTCATCACGGAGACGGACAGCTGGCTGTGCTAGCCACCATGATCCTGGTTTTCAGGCGTTGATGGCACAAATGTATAACCAAGAGCACCACCAGGAGAGGATGGAGGAGACCTTAGGGTACATCCACAGAGACATGGAGAGGCTATGCAACCACATGGAAGATATGTGTAACTTCCTCTATGACCGTTTTGGTTATACTGATCATAGGGACTATGGCTATCATGGTGATCATAGGGACTATGGCTATCATACTGATCATAGGCAAATAAGTGTTCTTCAGAGAACGTGTCATTACTTTCCAGCTCGTGGTCAGTCCTTGCGTCAACATTTCGTTCCAGCCTAGAGAGGTGGTCGGCTACAAGATTTTCACTCCACTTCTTGTCTCTAATTTCCACATCAAATTCTTGTAAGAGGAGGATTCATCGAATAAGCCTTGGTTTGGCGTCCTTTTTGTTGATCAAATATTTAATGGCTGCATGGTCAGTGAAAACAATTACTTTTGAATTAACTAAATATGAACAAAATTTATCAAAAGCAAAAACTATTGCTAGCAGCTCTTTCTCTGTGGTGGCATAATTTATCTGGGCATCATCGAGCGTGCGACTGCCATAGTAAATGGCGTAAAGCTTCTTGTCTTTTCTTTGCCCTAATACCACCCCCACTGCCTGGTCACTAGCGTCGCACATCAATTCAAAGGGGAGGGACCAGTCTGGAGGTTGAATTATTGGAGCGGTAGTCAAGGCTTCCTTGAGCCTCGCGAAAGCGTCCTCGCAATCCCTGTCAAACCAAAAGATGGAGTCTTTAGCAAGTAAATTGGTCAGGGGGCGAGATATTTTAGAGAAATCTTTAATAAAGCGTCGGTAGAAGCCAGCATGTCCCAAGAAGCTTCTAATCCCTTTTACAGAAGTTGGCGGCTTGAGATTTTCAATGATTTCAATTTTTGCTCTATCCACCTCTATCCCTCGCTCCGAGACTAGATGACCAAGCACAATGCCTTCTTTCACCATGAAGTGGCACTTCTCCCAATTTAGTACCAAGTTCACCTCTTTGCATCTCTGCAAAACCTTAGATAAGTTAGATAAGCAATGATGGAAGGAAGAACCATACACAGAAAAATCCATAAATATATCCATAAAATCTTCGTTAAAGTCAGAGAATATAGCCATCATTGCTCTTTGGAAAGTTGTGGGGGCATTGCAGTGACCAAACCGCATCCTCCTATATGTGTATGTGCCGTAGGGACATGTGAAGGTGGTTCGCTCCTGATCGTCTGAATGGATGGGGATTTGAAAGAAACCTGAGAACCCATCCAAGAAGCAAAAGTAAGAATTATGGGCTAATCTATCAAACATCTGGTCAATGAAAGGAAGAGGAAAATGGTCTTTTCTTGTTGCAGAGTTCAACTTCCTGTAATCAATGCACATTCGGTGTCCTGTGATCGTGCGGGTTGTTATCAACTCGTATGTGTCAGTCTTTACAACCGTGACGCCTCCCTTTTTCAGAACCACATGGGCCGGACTCACCCAAGAGCTATCTGAAATCGGGTAGATCACGCCAGCATTCAATAATTTAAGCACCTCCTTCTTCACTACCTCTTTTAAGTGTGGGTTGAGTAGGCGTTGGAATTCCACTGAGGGCTTGCTATTTTCTTCCAATAGGATCCTATGCATGCAAATAGATGGGTTAATACCTTTTATATCATCAAGAGAGTACCCAATTACCTTCCTGTGTAGATGGAGTTCTTGCAAAAGTAATTCAGTCTGTTCCTTATCCAACTCACCACTAACTATTACAGGGTAAGTGAAGTTTTCACCCAGGAATTCATATCTCAAATTTTCGGGCAAACTTTTGAGCTCGATCTTCTTTTGTCCTTCATCTGCTTGATTCTCGTCTGGTTCGGTTCTCAAACCTGGATCGGCATCAAGCAGCGCAATATATTCCTCAACCTCACCCTCACTGGTGTCACCAGCAGCGCTGATAAGGGCGAGCTCCAATGGATCACTCTTTTTCTCAGGCGGCTCAGATTGCTGAACAATTTGCTCAATCAAATCCACGCTGTGACATGCGCCTGCAAAAGAAGGTTTTTTAAGAGAATTAGACAGATCAAATTGAATAATATTGTCACCGATGTTTAAAGCCAGTTTTCCGTTTTTAACATCGATGACGACACCAGCTGTAGCAAGAAAAGGCCTTCCTAAAATAATAGGAAGTCTGTCATCCTGATCGATATCTAATACAACAAAGTCTACAAGAACAAAATAATCCCCCACTTTAATGGGTACATCCTCTAAAATGCCAACGGGACTCCTAACTGATCTGTCAGCCAACTGCAGAGAAATATTCGTTGACTTCAATTCACCCAGATCCAGCTTTCTACACAAAGATAACGGCATGATGCTGACACTCGCCCCTAAATCGCACAATGCTCTTCGAAAGGTCATCTCTCCTATCTGGCACGGTATGGAAAAGCTACCAGGGTCTTTGAGTTTTTGTGGAAGCTTGTTCTGCAAAATCGCACTGCACTCTTCAGCAAGAGCCACAGTGCCTTGGTCTTCTAGCTTCCTCTTATTTGAGAGAATATCCTTTAGGAACTTCGCATAGGTCGGCATCTGCGAAAGGGCATCAACAAAGGGAATGTTAATATATAATTTTTTCAAAATTTATAGAAACTTACTGAATTGCTTGTCTAGCTTGGCTTTGACAAGCCTCTGAGGGAAAGGTATTGGCGGCTTGTAGGCTGGCGGCCCAACATAGGGTTGCTCTTCCTCTGTTCGTTCAGGCTCCACTGGTGTTGAATTCGCGTGTGGCTCCTCAGGGTTCAGTGTCTCATCATCCCTTATTTCATTGGTCAACATTGGTGGGTCTTCGAGTTGCTTGCCGCTCTGAGTGGAGATTGCATTGCACTGCTCCCTCGGGTTAACTTTTGGCTGTGATGGAAGCTTCCCTGGTGCTCTAGAGGATGAGCTAGCCTGTTGCACAAGCTGGCTCTCCAGCATTCTGTTGTGCGTCTCCAAGGAATCCATCTTGGTCATCATCAATTTCATCATGTCAGTGAGCCCTTCTATTTGCTTACTTAGTTGAGAGTCTTGGGCCGTTCTTGGAGGAGGATTGTAATTCGCTTGTTGAGGGGGAGGGTTGTAATTTCTCTGTTGGAACCCAGGTGGCTGCCTAAAATTCTCTTGTAGTGGCGGCTTGAAGTTCCCTTGTTGAGGTTGTGCTTGTGGTGGCGCTTGCCCTGGTTGAAGTGGCTGCGTGGTACGGTAGGAAAAGTTTGGGTGGTTGCGACAGCCAGGGTTGTAGTAATTGGAATAAGGGTTGTTCATGAGGTTTGCATTGCCAACTGCATTTAGCTGTTCAGGCTGACCTTGGGCTGCCTGCCCATCTCCCACTTGGCATTCAGCATTTGTATGACCTGCAACGCCACAAAGCTCACAAGATACTGAATTTGTGCTCAAAGAATTAACAGACCATGAATCAAATTTCTGAGTCAGATTGTCTACCTTCGCTGTCAAAGCAGTTAATGAATCAAGATCGAATTTACCTGATTTTCTTGGAAGTGTACCTCGCTCTGGATTCCATTGATGGTAGTTCAGTGCCATGTCTTCCAGGAGGCTTATCGCATCTTCAGGTACTTTGCTCATTAATCCCGATCCTCCAGCAGCTGCATCGACTGTGAGTCTAATATTGTCTTGCAATCCCATGTAGAACGTGTGTACTAGGACCCAAGTCTCGATCCCATGATGGGGACACAGTCTTTGAAGCTCTTTAAATCTTTCCCAGACTTCATACAAAGACTCTCCATCCTTTTGCATGAAGCTTGTTATCTGGTTTCTGACTTGGATTGTCTTTGAAGGAGGGAAATACTTCGAGAGGAAAGCTTGAGACACTTCATCCCATGTCTGTATTGAAGCTGGGGGGATCGTGTGGAGCCATGCCCTTGCTCTATCCCGCAGAGAGAATGAGAACAAGCGTAACCTGATAGCATCAGAAGTAGCTCCGTTAATCTTAAGCATATCTCAATATTCCAAAAATATAGACAAGTGCATATTGGGGTCCTCAAGAGGAGAACCACCGAATTGATTATGTTGAATCATGGAAAGTAATGCAGGTTTAATTTCAAAATTGTTGGCCTCGACACTAGGCCTAACTATTCCTGATTGAAACCCATGTGTAAAAGGTGCTGCATAGTCACGTAGTGTTCTGGCATGGTTGTTGTTCACGGGTTGGGGTGCTGGTTTGTTTTCCATGTCGATGTGAAGATGTTCCATCCGTTCTAGACCTTCCTTTTGCCGAATTAGATTAAACTTCCTTCTTTGTTTGAAGGTCCGTTCTATCTCAAGATCAATTTCGAATAGTGGTTCTACCCTATAACTTCTTTGTATAAAAATTTGTCAGGTCCAATTAAGAAGTTCAAAGCAGTCGAAACAAGCAAAAAGAAATATGAAGCAGAATAAAGAAAGAAAAGAAAAAAAAAACTAACTAAAGCTTAGTCTCCCAATCCTTAGAAGTATACTAATATCAACCGTTGTTCCCCGGCAACGGCGCTAAAAACTTGACACTGTCCGCAAGTGCACGGAAATGTTGCAGTAATATAAAAGATATCGTCTCCCACAGGGAACATGGTGAGTACTAGAAAATCTAATTCTTGGAATCTAAGCTAATCAAATCGTGGTTTTTGGAGCTTGAAAACTAAAATTAAGCAGGACAGTAAAGAAGAAATCAAACAACTACGACAGGAAAAATATATGAGAGAGAATATCAGGGCAAAGGTTTCCACCACTCTGACGATTTTACTTGCGCTAGAAATAAATGTTAATTACTTGGATTTACAAATATGCATAAGGAATCTACCCTATGGTACAAGGTGCCCTCTTTTGAGTGTACACCCCGATATTTGCCTAGAACGTCTCCTACTTTCATGGTGGACCATTCTAGACAAACCCACTGGGTTCCGTGGTAGATTATGAACCCTCGAGCAAAGAACACGCACTTTCGCGTCGCGTCTTCACAAGATTCACATAGAGGTTCGGTCGTTACGGTCGAACTTTAGTTATGGACCGTAACAACTATGTGTTGGGTATGCCCTTAAGGCTAATGTTTGAGGCCTTGGGATTGTATCAGTATCATGTAATAAACTCTTGTATTTATAAAGGCATGGTTATTATTCAGGTTGTTACCTTGTCTGCTGTAATAAGTGTACTACTGAATAATGTCTCAAAGCTGTTCAGCTAGGCTGACATGCTAAATGTCCTTAGTCGATATATCTTGGTGAACATGAGACAGCCTTGATGTGATTGAGACTAATATGTATTCTAATCTTATAGGATGCTTCGAGCATGGAATAAGATGTAGACTCATGGGTACATTGGATGTACTGGACAGACCCTACTAGGATATTCAATTGCTTGTCACAATGTGAATAATCCTTGTATGCTACAAGTGGCACATGTCCTTTGACTTGAGATCACTTGTGTTCCTAAATGATGAATGTCATTGTTTTGAGGTAGTTCAATATCATTTGAAATATAATGGTTATAGACTATCTTGGATAATGATCATGAGTCAGGTTAGGACACTAGTGATAGATAAAGGATTGCCGTCTCCTTGTTTAAGGAGTGTGATGTTCTAAGGCCCCCCCTATATGAGATGATTGAGAAAGTGTATGGCCATACCCAGATGACTATGTTCATCTGATTTAATCATGCTCATCGTATTGGAGTCACAAGCTTGACACGCTTGTCCAATAAGAACATCCAGTGGCAAAGGATACATGTATGCCTTGTGAAGTGGATTCACACTTGTGCTATGGTTTGGGTGTAGTCTTGGAAGACTCTTTCCTTTATATCGGGAGACAGTGATGTGTTGCTAGATACCCCTCACTGATCGTGATAATGTAAGTTATTGTTACCGACATTTAAAGGAAACCCTTAGGGTCGCACAATTTGATGATATGGCTTACTTGAGTCAGATCGTGTGGACTGAATTGTTTGGGTTCAGTTTAAAGGGATTTAATCTCTGATTGTAAGTGAGATCTGGTCTGATCATGTTTGATTGATTAGGGCTTGAGATCGGTAAGCTTCGATCGAGAGAGATGATGCTAGATCGGTGAGATCAAGAGCATCATGAGATGAACGGTTAGATTGGAAACCTTAGGGTTTAGTTGATCTAGACCGATTGGCTTGGGCTGGCTTGGTTTGGCCTTTGGACCGAACACATTTACTTTGAACCGGTTCAAGAGCTTGAACGTATGGTTCATTGTTTTGGCGTTTTGATCGATTTGGTGATCATGAACGCATGGCTTAATGGATTTTCCAATTTTGGAAAGTCATTTAGCGCATGTTCCCTTGAACGCCAAATGACTTGAACGCTCCATTCAACTCTCGTCTCCTTGCTCTTGCTTGACGAGACTTTGGCGTGGAGAAGGCGAGGTCTTGGTGGAGGTTCGGCAAGCCTAGACATCATCTCTCATTTCCTTACCATACGAGAGGGACCCTTGAAGGACCTTGCTAGCACAAGGATCTCCAAGGAGCAAGCACATCATCTTGTGTGCGTCAACTAGGGAGAAGATCCCTTTCGATCTTTCTCTTCCAAGTCGCCATCTTCCTCATGGCTTTGGTATGGATCTAAACTTCATCAAGTTGATCATATTATCTTGCTAAGATCCATGAAAAACCCTTGCTTCCGCTTGCAATTTTATGCGCCACCCTTAAGGGTTTTTCGCCCCCCCCTCTTGAAAGGGGTTTCATCTGCTTGCGCTCCCCCTTGAAGGGGACTCTTCAATTGGTATCAGAGCATGCGGTTCAAGCATGTAATATGATTGCTTGGTATATTTTGTGATCCTTGGTTGCGCATTTACATGTATGCTTAGATCTTGTTGACATGCGAAACTTACATGTTATTTCTTCATGCGAAAGTAAGATGTTTATCTTGTGTTGGCGCATGTTGTTTGTTCATCTTGTCGCATGTCTTGTGTTGGCGCTTAGTTCATGTTATTTTATCAAAAACCTAACATGCGCGCCTATGACTAGATCTAAGTGCCGCCTACTATAAACCCTTAGATGGGTTGATGGGGTTGAAGTCACCTCTAGGTTAGATCCAATAGTCTGATCAGACCATCTGACAGCCGAGATGGATCGACCAAATGGCACCTGTGCGCAAGCACGAGGTGGCTATAGGTCGATTGCATCTTAGGCGTGTAGCGAGGTCTGGTTGAGACAACCATTGAACACACATGAGTTAGGCCCGGGGTCACACCCGCTTGCCAGACCTCATGAGGGTTGTTCAGCCCTTGGCGCATGCATGGTTGACCATTAGGTCAACTCGAGTCAGTTAGGACTTGGTGCATGCAAGGGGCAGAGGATCTGACTAGATGAATGAGTGGATCCCTATCAATGGACCATTGTAAGGTTGTAGGGCACATAAGAAAATTAAAATTGATGCCAATGGGGTTTTCAAAATTTATTTTCTTTTAATTGGATCACATGTTGATTGATGCCTATGCTTATTTATTTATTCTTATGTGGGTGCCCAATTTAATGTGTGCTGTGCTAGGGCCTGCGTGCCTGGAATTAAACCTGTAAATTAATATTATTGTGATCTGCGAATCATTTTTTAATTAATTTATTGTATAATTGACCTGCGAGTCAAACTTGTCTAGATAGATCAAAATGTATTTTGATTAGACAAGAGCACAAAGGCACACATCCCAGAGGGGCATTCAGCTGGTGGCGCACCTGAGGTGCTCTTGGCGCAAGGGCCCTGGGTTGGACCAGATGAGATGCTAAAGACCCAAGAAGAGCAAGTGAAGACTTAAGTATCTTAAGGTCTTACTTAGGCTATGGGCTTTTACCACATAAGATCCATGCTTTCTGTTATTGTTTATATAAGTAGAAAAGCATGATTTATTTATCTTCTGCTATAGCCATAGGATATGCCTGATAGTAAGAAGATAAAAGACCGTTAAAATCCAAACGCTAAAATATCAAGCACGTAATGCCTTCTGACGCGAAACCTCACTGTTCTGACTATCGTTGGAGCCGTGTTGTACCCACTCAGTGGGCACGTCCATCTATCTTCAGATGGTGCTGGATTACACCTGCGTGTTACAGAGAAGGGATTTATCGCTTCTCGTTGCTCAGCATAGCACGTGGTGGTCCAGGGAGTAGGTCGGGTCAGCTTGACCATGTAGGCTACATATGTGGCGCATATGGTAGCACATGGAGGCAGCCATCTGTGGGATCAGAGACTGTGTTGTACCAACTCAGTTGGCACAGTCTGCTGGATTGCCCAGGTGAAGGGGAATCGCACGGGTTGGCGATTGGCTGGGACAGCCTACCAGAAATTAGTGCTTGTCATCTCTGTGCATCTTATCTCGCCTGAGCGGGACGCGGAGACCAAGTATGAAATCTGGATCCCATCTCACTAAAAGAGTTCCACTCTTTCGGGCTGTTTTGCTGGATTTTTCAGCCAGATAAAATAGTGAGAAAAAGAATCTTTCTTAAGTCCTGGATTGATTCTATACATTGATACTGACCTTGCTGTTCTTGCATTGTTGTAGATTCCTGCAGCAACGAACACCATGAGCTTCAATGTGCGATCCCTACTGGAAAGGGAGAAGTTTGCTGGGCCAAACTTCTCAGACTGGTTCGGACACCTTAAGATCGTTCTTAAGGCAGAGAGGAAACTGTATGTCCTCGAGACGGTTGTGCCGCCTCAACCCGCTGCGAACGCCGCAAGGGCGGTTCGTGATGCTTATGAAAAGCACGTCAATGATAGCATTGATGTCGCTTGCCTGATGCTAGCGTCTATGACGCCACCGCTGCAGCGTCAGCATGAGGATATGTCGGCTATAGAAATTATAGCGAACCTCAAGATGCTGTATGCTGCACAGGCGAGGACAGAACGCTATAATCTGACAAAGCTTTTCTTTCAGAGCAAACTGGCTGAAGGGAGCCCAGTGGGAGCTCACGTGCTCAAGATGATTGGGCACAAGGAGGCTCTGGAGAAACTGGGGCATACCATAAACCAGGAGCTTGCTGTAGACATTATTCTGCAGTCTCTCCCGCCCTCTTTCGATGCGTTCATTATTAATTTTAATATGAACAAGATCGATTGTACACCGGCAGAGCTGCTGAATATGCTCTTGACAACTGAGGAGACTCTGAAGGGAAAGCCTTCAACCTCTGTCTTAATGGTTCCTTCTAGGAACAAGAAGAAGGGGAAGAAGGGCAAAGCCCCTGTCAAGAACTACAGTAAGGCTCTGAAACAAAAGGTTAAGCGGTCGAAGGACAACAGGTGTTTCCACTGTGGCCAGCTGGGTCACTGGAAAAAGGACTGTAAAGCGCTCCAAGGAGATAAGAGGGGAAGCATCGCTTCTGGCTCAGGTATATATGTGACTGAGGTCATGTTATCTTCTTCTTCTATTTCATGGGTGTTGGACACTGCATGTGGAGTTCACATTTGTTCAAATGTGCAGGAACTCAAGAGAAGAAGGCAGGTGGGACAGCATGAGGTAGACCTACGCGTTGGAAACGGGGCACGGGTTGCTGCTGTTGCTGTAGGAGACTATTTCATTTCTTTACTATCTGGCATTGTATTGGAATTAAACAATTGTTATTTTGTACCTAGTATAACCAAGAATATTATCTCTATTCCTGCTCTTGTCAGGAAAGGATTTGCCTTTGAATGCAATATTTCAAAGTGTGTACTTTCTCTTGATAATATTGTTTATGCTACTGGTTCAATTAACAATGGGTTATTCATGTTGGACATGGAATATTCTATACAAAACATTGATAATAAGAAAGCCAAGTATGCTGAAGACAGCACCTTGTTATGGCATAGTCGTTTAGGCCATATTAACAAGAAGCGCATTAAGCGGTTGCATGATCATGGACTGCTGGGATCATTCTCCTATGAGGAGATTGATACATGCAAAGCTTGTTTGATGGGTAAAATGACGAAGTCACCTTTTCCTAACAAAGGTCAAAGGGCTTCAGGTTTACTTAACCTTATACACAGTGATGTGTGTGGGCCGTTTAGTAAACATGCCAGAGGTGGCTATCAGTACTTCATTACATTTACTGATGATTTCAGTAGATATGGTTATGTCTATCTAATGAGAGATAAGAGTGAATCCTTTGACAAGTTCAAAAAGTTCAAGAATGAAGTACAGAATCAGCTAGGCCGAAATATCAAGGCACTTCATTCTGATCGAGGTGGAGAATACCTGAGTCATGCGTTTACTGACTATCTGAAGGAGTGTGGGATTATCTCACAGCTCACTCCGCCAGGAACACCGCAATGGAATGGTGTGTCCGAGAGGAGAAATAGAACGTTACTTGATATGGTTCGTTCTATGATGAGTCAGGCTACTCTTCCATATTCCTTTTGGGGATTTGCACTGGAAACAGCTGCAAAGGTACTAAACCGAGTGCCATCCAAGGCCGTTTCAAAGACGCCATATGAATTATGGTATGGGAAACAGCCGAGCTTGACATTTATCAGGATCTGGGGTTGCGAGGCTTATGTCAAAAAGCTCGCCTCTGGGAAACTGGAGAACAGATCTGAGAAATGTGTCTTTGTCAGTTACCCTAAGGAAACTAAGGGTTATTATTTCTACGATCCCAAAGAGAACAAAGTATTTGTTGCTCGGACGGCCATATTTCTTGAGAAGGAGTTTCTTCTGCAAGAAGCCAGTGGGAGAGAAATAAAGCTGGATGAGAATCCAGAGGAAGGACAAAGTAGTCAAGCACAGTTGGATGAGCCTGAGCCAGTGGATCAGGTTATTGAACAACCTGAGGCTCAGATATCACGGGAACCGCGAAGATCGGGAAGGATCCGTCGTCAGCCTGAGCGCTATGACGGAGTCTACATCATTGATAATGATGAACCCCTTACTTATGCGGATGCGGTCAGTGGACCGGAGTCAGCTAGATGGCTTGAAGCTATGCGAGCCGAGATGGACTCCATGTCAGATAACCAGGTCTGGGATTTGGTTGATCCGCCTCCGGGAGTAATCCCTATAGGCTGTAAATGGATCTTCAAGAAGAAGATTGACATGGATGGTAACGTGGTTACCTATAAAGGCAGGCTAGTTGCGAAAGGTTTCAAACAAATCTACGGGATAGATTATGATGAAACTTTCTCTCCTGTAGCCATGTTCAAGTCTATTCGGATTCTTTTCGCGATAGCAGCATATTACGATTATGAGATCTGGCAGATGGATGTGAAAACAGCTTTCCTTAATGGAAATCTGGATGAGGATGTGTATATGACACAACCTGAAGGTTTCACTAATCCATCAGATCGTCATAAAATATGCAAACTAAAGAAGTCCATTTATGGACTGAAACAAGCATCTAGAAGCTGGAATATTCGTTTTGATGAATCGATCTCTGATTTTGGTTTCATCAAGAACGAAGATGACCCGTGTGTATAAAAGAGGTTTAGTGGGAGCGTGATTACATTCCTAGTCCTCTACGTCGATGACATCTTGATCATTGGAAATGATATTCCAGAAATGCATGCGGTTAAGGCATGGCTAAGGAAATGTTTCCAGATGAAAGATTTAGGAGAAGCAGCCTATGTATTAGGTGTGAAGATCTACAGGGATAGATCTAAGAGGCTTCTCGGGCTGTGCCAGAGTACTTACATCGATAAAGTCCTGGAGAGATTCCATTTAGAGAATTCTAAAAGAGGATATCTTCCAGTCAGACATGGTCTGAATCTTTCGAAGAGTCAGTGTCCACAAACACAGACTGAGAAAGATGAAATGGACAATACGCCTTATGCTTCGGCTATTGGATCCATTATGTATGCGATGTTGTGTACTCGCCCAGACATCGCTTACGGGTTAAGCGTGACCAGTCGGTTCCAAAGTAATCCAGGTATGGCACACTGGATTGCAGTCAAGAACATTATAAAATATCTGCGGAGGACCAAAGATATGTTCTTGATATATGGTGGTCAGGAAGAACTCAGTATTGAAGGATATACTGACGCTTCGTTCCAGTCGGACCAGGATGATTTCCGATCGCAATCAGGCTCTATTTTTAGCTTGAATGGTGGAGCGGTGGTGTGGAAAAGTTTCAAACAGTCAACTGTTGCTGATTCCACAACAGAAGCCGAGTTTGTTGCAGCCTCGGAAGCATCCAAGGAGGCAGTGTGGATTCGTAAGTTCGTGAGAGAACTTGGTGTTGTTCCTTCGAGTGTCGATCCTTTGGTTATCTTCTGTGATAACACTGGAGCCATCGCACAAGCAAAGGAACCACGGTCGCACCAGAAGTCCAAGCACATACAGAGACGGTTTCACTTGATCCGGGAGATCATAGATCGTGGCGAGATCAAAATATGCAAGGTTCATACAGACGACAATCTGGCTGACCCGCTTACCAAGCCTCTGGCGCAGCAGAAGCATGAGAAGCACTGTAATAACATGGGTTTGAGATTTCTCAACCATTAGATTAAGTGCAAGTGGGAGATTGTTGGGGTATGCCCTTAAGGCTAATGTTTGAGGCCTTGGGATTGTATCAGTATCATGTAATAAACTCTTGTGTTTATAAAGGCATGGTTATTATTCAGGTTGTTACCTTGTCTGCTGTAATAAGTGTACTACTGAATAATGTCTCAAAGCTGTTCAGCTAGGCTGACATGCTAAATGTCCTTAGTCGATATATCTTGGTGAACATGAGACAGCCTTGATGTGATTGAGACTAATATGTATTCTAATCTTATAGGATGCTTCGAGCATGGAATAAGATGTAGACTCATGGGTACATTGGATGTACTGGACAGACCCTACTAGGATATTCAATTGCTTGTCACAATGTGAATAATCCTTGTATGCTACAAGTGGCACATGTCCTTTGACTTGAGATCACTTGTGTTCCTAAATGATGAATGTCATTGTTTTGAGGTAGTTCAATATCATTTGAAATATAATGGTTATAGACTATCTTGGATAATGATCATGAGTCAGGTTAGGACACTAGTGATAGATAAAGGATTGCCGTCTCCTTGTTTAAGGAGTGTGATGTTCTAAGGCCCCCCCTATATGAGATGATTGAGAAAGTGTATGGCCATACCCAGATGACTATGTTCATCTGATTTAATCATGCTCATCGTATTGGAGTCACAAGCTTGACACGCTTGTCCAATAAGAACATCCAGTGGCAAAGGATACATGTATGCCTTGTGAAGTGGATTCACACTTGTGCTATGGTTTGGGTGTAGTCTTGGAAGACTCTTTCCTTTATATCGGGAGACAGTGATGTGTTGCTAGATACCCCTCACTGATCGTGATAATGTAAGTTATTGTTACCGACATTTAAAGGAAACCCTTAGGGTCGCACAATTTGATGATATGGCTTACTTGAGTCAGATCGTGTGGACTGAATTGTTTGGGTTCAGTTTAAAGGGATTTAATCTCTGATTGTAAGTGAGATCTGGTCTGATCATGTTTGATTGATTAGGGCTTGAGATCGGTAAGCTTCGATCGAGAGAGATGATGCTAGATCGGTGAGATCAAGAGCATCATGAGATGAACGGTTAGATTGGAAACCTTAGGGTTTAGTTGATCTAGACCGATTGGCTTGGGCTGGCTTGGTTTGGCCTTTGGACCGAACACATTTACTTTGAACCGGTTCAAGAGCTTGAACGTATGGTTCATTGTTTTGGCGTTTTGATCGATTTGGTGATCATGAACGCATGGCTTAATGGATTTTCCAATTTTGGAAAGTCATTTAGCGCATGTTCCCTTGAACGCCAAATGACTTGAACGCTCCATTCAACTCTCGTCTCCTTGCTCTTGCTTGACGAGACTTTGGCGTGGAGAAGGCGAGGTCTTGGTGGAGGTTCGGCAAGCCTAGACATCATCTCTCATTTCCTTACCATACGAGAGGGACCCTTGAAGGACCTTGCTAGCACAAGGATCTCCAAGGAGCAAGCACATCATCTTGTGTGCGTCAACTAGGGAGAAGATCCCTTTCGATCTTTCTCTTCCAAGTCGCCATCTTCCTCATGGCTTTGGTATGGATCTAAACTTCATCAAGTTGATCATATTATCTTGCTAAGATCCATGAAAAACCCTTGCTTCCGCTTGCAATTTTATGCGCCACCCTTAAGGGTTTTTCGCCCCCCCCCCCTCTTGAAAGGGGTTTCATCTGCTTGCGCTCCCCCTTGAAGGGGACTCTTCACTATGACATGACGATACTTGGCCAAAGTAAAAATCAAAAAATAAATACATCTAGTGAAATATGCTCAGAATATGATCCAAATAACAAGATTAAAACAAGAGTTGCAAACAGAAATCGTCAGAGGGCTTCAACCTAGCCCCGATACAAAGTTTACGCTACAACCATCGTTGAATCGCTAAAAATCCTCTCTTTAAACATAGGAAAATTATAGGAAAAGGTTTCTAGGAGGGAGGAGAAGAGAAATCGAACAAAATAACCCAGGATTGCAAGGTTCCGATGATCAAATTTTCTAAAATCCGCTCGAAGTCATCGAATCGCCGTGTTCTTCCGCCCCTAGCCGCTTCATCGCCCGATTGCTTCTTATTAGGTCACGAAATTTGGGGCTTTTATATCCTTTTCGTTCATCTTTGAGTTAGCTTTCCAAAAAGTCCTCACTTGCTAAATTTGGACTTGAATCGGGTTCAAAATCGAGGGAAAACCGAGAGGGTGTCGAGTTGATCCGTCCGCTTCACGGGTGAACCCCACGGGGTTCACCAGGTGGTGAAGTCTTCGGCACATATTTGCTGTAAAATAATCACGGGTGAACCCAGCGGGGTTCACCAGCTAGTGAAGTCCTCGGCGATTTCCTGAGCATAAATCTCCAGGTAGAATTATGGGTGAACCCCACGGGGTTCACCTGGCCGTGATGTGTGCGGCAATTCTCAGAAATCTTCACTTCATTGGTGAACCCCACCGGGTTCACCAGGCCGTAATGCGTGCGCAGAATTCATCCTTCGGTGAGATCACGGGTGAAGTCGTGAAGGAATCACCCCATGCTCTTAGATTCTTCACCAGGCCGTAAGCCGTGAAGTCCAAAAAAGGCTCCGATTGAGCCCAAATTTTACGGGCAGCTTCGTCTTCTCATAAGGAATCACCCCATGCTCTTAGATTCTTCAAAAAGACCTCAAAATTGGGTATTTTACCTAAAATTCAACAAGACAGACGAAAAGTGGATATTCTGAAGTTTTTAACTAAATAAGCCTTAAAGGAGTATAAAAACATTCAAATAGGCTTAAATTCATCATGGAATAATAGTAAAAATCACTACTAAAATGCATGGTGTCAGTACTCTACTCTTACAGTCCTCCGTACCATCCAAATTTTGGGTTGAAGCATTCATTACTGCTGTGTACTTGATTAATCACTTACCCTCTCAACATTTGAGTTTTGATTCTCTATTTTATCGTCTTTTTGGTATTTATCCAGACTATCATGTACTCCACACATTTGGATGTATTTGTTTTGTTCATTTACCTCTTCATGAACGACACAAACTAACTGCTCAGTCTTTTGCTAATTCACCTATTCTTCTTCCTAATTTTGAGGAGGCATCACAGTCTACTGGACGGTTTATACCTGGTATGGTCTATCAGCGACGATGAACTGTCTCTCCTCATACTGTTCTTGAAAGTGATCCAGAGGTTCAAGTTCATAAAGAGCTTGAATTCAATTTTCAAGATCCACAACTTAATCAAATAAAACTTCGCAACTTGTACAATAATTAGAATATCAATCTCAAAACTTCATTCAGTTTCAATTCATATCTATCAACTTTTGTTTACAGGAATAGATTCTCCTAGATCTTTTTCCTCATAGAATTTCTCTTTTCTTGCCTCTCTCTTTTTCTTCTTTTATTTTTGAATAGATAGCATATACCCACATCGATACATACTTTTTATTTTAGACTTCAACTCTTGTCTTCGGTACCACTATTAATTTTGCACAGTGCCAAGTAGAGGAGTTGTAGTGATCCAAAAGTGTATGGATACTCGAAGTAATGAAAGATATCGAACCCACAGAGACCTATGTTGTCAAATACTGATCAATTGATTTTTCACTATCTAGGTAATCGAATGAAAGTCAGGTAAATATCGTAAACACACGGAAAGATACTATCAGAGAGAGAAAACTGGGCCTAGGGTTTCATTCACTTAGATGTGCAAAGATGTTCTTCAATCAAATTTTATTTTGATAAAGACATAATTTACCTAAAAAGGGATTATCTCATTCTCGTGCAGATAACCATGCAAAAATAAATCCTCACTTTCGCGCAAGATTCATCCCAAGCTAATGATAGGTAAATTATCAATTGAAGAACTCGAGGATCACTTTCGTGCATCCGTATTCTAAGTTGATCGTCTTAAGCGGAAACTCAATGATCACCGTCGTGCATCCGAGTCTCAACACAAGTTTTGCCTATAGTTCTCTAACGTTTCGATCCTCACTTTCGTGCAAGATCACCACGTTTGACACAATAACTCAATCCTAAGTTTGTAATTGTTATCATGGCAATACAAAACACTAAAATTAAATAATAAGAACAATCCTAAGAAAATTCCTATCATACAGTTCTAGGGTTCCAAGTTCTCAAGCAACTCACCTTTCAGTCCTTATTGCGAGAACTCTAAATCATGATGACAAAAATAAACTTAAGAGAATCTTAGAACAATAATCACATAGGAAAAACTATCAAAGTAGAACAATCATGATGAAAATAAAAATAATCTAGTCATTAAGAAAATCAAAGGGAATTACTCTCCCATGTCCCAAAAGTAGTTTAAGCTAGTATCGTGAAGGAATTACAATAATTCATGGTTTCAAAAGATCAAAAATCAAGAAAAAAGAAGAGTTTAAGTAAATACAGCACGACTGTGAAATAAAACACAGCCGTAATTTGCAATTTGAGGCGATGAACAGTGTCGGCGCCTCTTCTTTCTTCGATTCCTCTTCTAATTGATCTCCTTTCGATCTGAAACTTCTGGCGTGTCCTCTCCTCCTTCAGATGAAGCTTCAGTATGAAAATCACGGCCGGAGGTTGTCTGGATTGATCGCGGCGGCGGAACCCTAGGCGGCGGCATGAATCCTGATTTCTCTCTTGACAGTCGATGAAAATTGGGGCTTTCGGTGTGTGTTTAATCCTCTCATCCCCCCGTCCACCATTGTTTCTTACGGCTTTGAACATAGAGCCTTGGATCGTCCGCAATCATCTCTGCAAGAATCGGGCGTCGGGATTGACCTCGGAGTCGCGTTCAGAATAAGAATTACGGTAGTGTAATAGTTCATGGCAGTGCCGTAAAATCGGTCGGGTTTTCTGATCTGATGTCGTCTCGGAAATATGGCACCGTAATATGGTTTACGGTACTGCTGTAAAATCGTCTGAACTCTCTGTTCGGAAGTGATTGGAAAATACGGCCCGTGTAATCCTTTACGGTGGTGCCGTAAAATCAAGCAAAGTTTCTATTCTGAAGCGCTCTGCAATACGGTACCGTGTAATAGTTTACGGCTGTGCCGTAAAATCCGAAAATCCTTGTGTTCGGAAACTCGTCAAAATACGGTAGTGGCTCGGATTTTACGGTAGCGTATGAAAATACGGTACCGTAAAATAGGTTACGGCACTGCCGCAATTTGTTGACTTGCTCCGTTTTGCGTGAAATTCCTTAGGTGATCTCCTCTTGATGATGGTAACTCTTCTATGTGTTTGATTTTGCTTGAAAACGTCTTGAAATAGTGCCTTTTTACCTGAAAATCATGAAAAACCAAAATAGAAGTAGACTTTGCAATATTCAATGAATTTAGCATGAAAACAAGTAAAAGATCCTCAATTTAGCATGTAAAGATATCTGGAATGATACAAAATATACTATATATTTTGGTGTCATCAAAATACATAAGGCTCAGACTTTGCTTGTCCTCAAGCAAAAATCAAAATTTGAAATCAAAGATAGATTAAAAGAATAACCTTTTCATGCTCAATAAATTTCTAAAATACAACTCATCAATGAAAAACTCTATCAATTGATTTATAAAACTTCAAATAAACATATCATCCTTAGAACTCAATCCTCTAGATCTACAATTCAATCAAATAAAACTTCGCAACATGTACAATAAATAGAATTTTCAATCTCATGATTTCACCCAATTCTCAGTTCAAATCTATCATGCTTTTGTTTACAGGAATTAGGTTTCCAAGATCTTTTTCCACTCATCATTTTTTTTTCATTATTCACATTCTCCAATTCGATTACCACCTTTTTTTTTGGTGACGAGATTAGAGTGCCCAGATCACATAATCAATGCAATAGAACTCATATCCTCTAATTTGGAAAGAATTTACCAAGGATAGCGGAGTTTGTGTGAAATGATCTCTCTCATGGCATGTACCCACATAGATACATACTTTTTCTATTTATTACTTCAACCCATGACCTTCGGTACCACTGCACTTTCCCACAGTGCCAAGTAGGGGAGTCTTTCACTATTTTTGTGGATCTTGGATTCTTCCTTCCCAACAAATAGCCAAATAGACTAAGCATCTACTAGGTTGATCAATTGATCTCAATTCTCAAATCATACTCATATGCTCATTTTATTCAAAAGAATAGGTTCACTTTTAGATTTTATCCCTCAAATAATACATCTATCCAAAATTTCATGCATCAACTAATGTCATATTTCAATAGACAAATATGTATTGAAGAAATAAATTTAACATGATGAGGCTATATCTCTAATCATGAATTTGAGTTCATTCATCATCAAAAATCATCAACACACCTCAAAACATGACCATATATCACATTAATCGAAATATATTCAACATCACATCATGTCAAAAAGAAATAATATCATCATCATGTAATACAACCATATCAAAAAGTAAAAATAGGCATGTCAAGCAGAACAACAGTAGTGGTAGTCGTGAAGCATTATCCTTCCCTTTAAATCATATGTAATGTCAAAGAAGTAAGGGAAATTAATACTCACAAAATTTTCTTCGTCATTGTCCGGTCTGATTTCTTTCTGTATCCCCAGGTGAGTAGTCAGCATTGATGCTCCTCCCTTTTCTTATCTTTCTCTAATATATACTTTTTTTTTGAAACAAAATATGGTACCGTAAAAGTTATTACGGCACTACCGTATTTTCAAAAGAACTCTCGGGATGATTTTGGTCACAAAATACGGTACCGTAGAACACATTACGGCCGTACCAAAATTTTGAGGCAACTTTCTGATCGAAAGTGGACTGAAAATACGGTACCGTAAAATACTTTACTATAGTGCCGTAATTTGCACCAAATCACGCTATTCCTACAAAAATAAAGGAAAAATTAGTATTAAGTTAAAGAAAACAAATTAGAGGTTAGAAAGCTTGGGTTGCCTCCCAAGAAGCGCTAATTTAAAGGTCATTAGCTTGACCGTTCTGCACTCAGATTTGATCTTGGTTCGTCGAGGTA
This sequence comes from Costus lasius, assembly GCA_027563935.2. Classification (NCBI taxonomy): domain Eukaryota; kingdom Viridiplantae; phylum Streptophyta; class Magnoliopsida; order Zingiberales; family Costaceae; genus Costus; species Costus lasius. Next base: position 58,114,543 of record CM050447.1, read on the forward strand.
AAAGCTCTCCTTTTCTTTAATCAGTTCTTCTTGATAATAGTGTTTCAATCTTTGTCCATTAACTTTAAATTCTCCTGTATCTTTACTCCATATGTCCACAGCTCTGTAGGGATAAATTTTCTTCACCTGAAAAGGTCCGGACCATCGAGATTTAAGTTTTCTAGGAAAAAGTCTCAATCTAGAATTGAATAAAAGAACAAAGTCACCTGGTTGGAAATCTCTCCTGAAAATATGTCGATCATGCCATCTTTTTGTCCTCTCCTTGTAAATTTTTGCATTCTCATACACAGAGAGTCTAATTTCATCTAGCTCATTTAATTGTAATCTCTGTTTTTCTCCCGCATTCTTCAGGTCAAAATTCAGCATCTTGATTGCCCAGTATTCTTTATGCTCAAGTTCTACAGGCAAATGACATGATTTTCCATAAATCAATAGAAATGGAGACATTCCTATTGGTGTTTTGAAAGCAGTCCGGTATGCCCACAAGGCATCATCAAGTTTGAATGCCCAATCTTTCCTAGTGCGTGGCACTGTCTTCTCTAAAATTCCCTTGATTTCTCTGTTTGATATCTCCACTTGTCCACATGTTTGAGTATGATAAGGCGTTGCCACTCTATGATTCACCCCATATTTTCTAAGTAAGGCTGAAAATTTGTGTTCTATGAAATGCGAGCCTCCATCACTGATTACTACCCGCGGGGTCCCATACCGTGGAAATATGATCTTTTTGAAAAATTTAGCAACAACTCTTGAATCATTGGTAGGTGAAGCAAGAGCTCCAACCCATTTTGAAACATAGTCAACTGCTACCAGAATGTACTTGTTACCTCCTGAAGATGGGAAAGGTCTCATAAAGTCTATCCCCCAAACATCAAATATTTCAACTTCAAGAATGTTGGATAGTGGCATCTCGTGTCTTCTGCTGATGTTCCCCATTCTTTGACATCTATCACAAGATAACACAAAGTTTCTAGCATCCTTGAAAATGGTGGGCCAATAAAATCCTGATTGTAACACTTTATAAAAAGTATTTTCAGTACTAGTATGACCGCCATAAGAGGATCCATGACATTGGCATAATATATTTGTGATCTCTTCTTCAGGCACACATCATCTATAAATACCGTCTATACATCTTCTAAACACATAAGGCTCATCCCAAAAATAGTGTTTTGCCTCAGCCAAGAATTTCTTCCTTTTTTGGTAATTCAAATCAGGAGGAAAAACATTAGCAACAAGGTAATTCACTATGTCAGCATACCAAGGGGCTCTGATCTGTTCAATGGTTATGAGCTGTTCTTCGGGGAAGGAATTATTGATTTCATCGTGATTTTCTGTATCCACCATTATCCTTGAAAGATGATCTGCAACAAAGTTCTCTGATCCTTTTTTATCTTTAATTTCCAAATCAAATTCTTGTAAAAGTAATATCCATCTGAGCAATCGTGGTTTGCTGTCTTTTTTCTGCATTATGTATTTCACAGCTGCATGGTCTGTGTATACTACCACTTTGGAGTTAATCAAGTATGATCTAAATTTATCAAAAGCAAATACAATAGCCAAAAGTTCCTTTTCAGTGGTAGTGTAATTCCTTTGTGTTTCATCCAAGGTCCTGCTAGCATAATGGATAACATATGGTTTTTAATCCTTCCTTTGCCCTAGAACTACTCCAATTGCATAATCACTAGCATCGCACATGAGTTCAAAAGGTAAATCCCAATCTGGGGGCTGAATGATAGGTGCTGAGACCAAAGCCTTCTTCAATTCCTGAAAAGCAGATAAAAAACTTTCATTAAAAGAAAATTTTACATCTTTACAAAGTAAACTTGTAAGAGGTCTAGCAAGTTTAGAGAAATCCTTGATGAATCGTCGGTAGAATCCTGCATGTCCTAGGAAACTTCGGATCTCCTTCACAGTTGTGGGTGGTTCCAATTTCTCTATCACCTCAATTTTTGCCTTGTCATGTTCAATTCCTCTCTCCGAGATTAAGTGTCCCAAAACAATACCTTGATTAACCATGAAATGACATTTTTCTCAATTAAGCACAAGGTTAGTTTCCTTGCATCTCTGCAATACCCGAGATAAATTAGCTAAACACACATCAAAAGAAAAGCCATATACAGAAACATCATCCATAAAGACATCCATAAAATCTTCAATAAAATCAGAAAAAATAGCCATCATGCATCTTTGAAATGTAGCAGGAGCATTACATAAACCAAAGGGCATTCTCTTGTATGCAAAAGTTCCATATGTGCATGTGAAAGTGGTTTTATCTTGATCATCAGGATGTATAGGAATTTGAAAAAAACCAGAATATCCATCTAAAAAACAAAAATGAGAGTGGTTTACTAATCTTTCAACCATCTGATCAATAAAGGGTAAAGGGAAGTGGTCTTTTCTAGTAGCAGCATTCAGTTTTCTATAATCTATGCACATTCGCCAACTAGTAACAGTTCTAACATGAATTAGTTCATTATCTTTGTTTTTCATGATAGTTACCCCTCCTTTCTTAGGAACACAATGTACAAGACTTACCCATTTGCTATCAGAGATAGGATAGATAATACCTGCATCAAGTAATTTTAGAACTTCCTTTTTTACAACTTCTTTCATGGAGGGGTTCAACCTTCTTTGGAAATCTGCATGTGACTTGTGCTCTTCTACCATCAAGATCCTGTGCATACAAAAAGAAGGATTAATTCCTTTCAGGTCATCAATAGAATACCCAATTACCTTTCTATGAATCCTTAATTCCTTGAGAATCAACTCCGTTTCCCTTTTTCCAAGCTGTGCATCAACTATAACAGGATAAGAAGAATTAGGACCAAGAAACTCATAACGAAGGTTATCAGGTAAAGCTTTGAGCTCTATTTTTGGAGTTTGTTCTTTTTCATCACAAGTATTGCAATCTAGAAATTCATTACTTTTAGAATTGGTTCCTTCCTTAAGAATAAAATCATAATTATATTCAGGGGTTTTAGTAAATAAATCATTAAGATCATAAATAATGTCATCCCTATCATGTACACTACAACAATATTCAGAATTTGAAGGATTTTTTATGGCTTCATGCAAATCATACTCGATCTTTTTAGCCCCAATGTTAAGTGAAAGCTTACCAATTTTTTACATCAATGAGTGCACCTGCTGTGGCTAAAAATGGTCTACCAAGTATTATGGGGATTTTTGCATCTTCCTCCATCTCAAGAACTACAAAATCTGTTGGGATGAAATACTTTACCTATTTGAATCGGCACATCTTCAAGAATCCCCACAGGATATTTAACTGAACGATCAGCGAGCTGCAAAGATATTGAAGTTGGTTTAAGCTCTCCCATGTCCAGCCTCCTGCAAACAGATAATGGTATTAGACTCACACTAGCTCCCAAATCACATAAGGCTCGGTCAAAAGCCATACTACCAATTAAACAAGGGATAGAGAAATTACCTGGATCCTTCAACTTAGGTGGCAACTTATTTTGTATAATAGCACTACATTCCTCGGTTAGAGCCACGGTACCAAAGTCTTCTATTTTCCTCTTATTAGACAGAATTTCTTTTAAAAATTTAGCATATGTAGGCATTTGCAATAAAGCTTCAGTAAATGGAATGTTAATGTAAAGCTTTTTCAAAATATCTAAAAATTTTCCAAATTGTTTGTCTAGTTTTTCCTGTACTAACCTTTGAGGAAAAGGTATTGGTGGTCTATAGGGTGGAGGCAAATCAGATTTAGAATTATCTTCTTTACATGGCACATTCCCTTTTGGTTCATCACCCTTTTGAGGTGTTAAACTAGGTAGGGTTTGTTCATGTTTAGAGGATTTTTCTAATTCTAATTCTTCATCATGATCATAGCAAGACTCTTTTTCTTTAAGTTCAACCTTCCTGTTAAGTTCTCCTAGCTTCTTTCCACTTCTAGTGACAACAACATTGCAATGTTCATTAGGCATCTGATTTTTTATGAAGTTCTCGTGATCAGTTAAAGATTCTACTTGAGAAGCAATTTGGTTAACCATTCCCTTAAGATTTTCAATTGCTTCATTTTGATTTTGCATAAATTGAGTTTGATGAGTCATAAACTTGTCAAGCCAGGATTCCATACTAAAAGAATTTACCTCTTCAGTTGGAGTTTGCAATTCCTCGTTCTTATTCTTACCATGATGATGACCATGTAACATTCTTTCCTCAGGATTCCATTGGTTGTGGTTCAGGGATATTTCTTCTGAAAGTCCCTAAGGGGCGGGGTCGAAACCCTAATAGGCGCATATCAGAGGATTCTTAGCAGAAGAATCTAGGGTTTCTAAGGATCGGTTTGCATATATCTATGATCAACTTGAATAGATCGATAAAGATTCTTACCAATGCCATTTCTTGGATGGCGACTTGGAAGCAGAGAGTGATGCCGCTCTCCTCCAAAGCAGACGCACACAAGATGAGTCTCGGCTTCTTCTTGTTGCTCCTTGTGCTAGCAAGGCTCTAAGAGTCCTGATCGAATGAAAGGGAAAATGAGAAGAACTCTTGCTTGGGCGAATCTCTTTCTCTTCCTTGGCGTGAGCCTTCTTCACCACGAGAGAGCAAGCGGCGATGAGAGAGGAGAGAACGAGCGAGAATAGAGCGACCCACTTCTAAAGTGGAGGCGTGCACCATGTTTAGAAGTCATGCTATCCAAAAATAGCAAAAACTCAACGTGTTCAAGTCAAATGAACGATCGCAACATTCTCCTCTTTGAACCATGCGCTCACTTGATGAGCCAGTTCAATTCATTTGGTTCAAAGACCAAAATAAACCAAGCCTTGATCCAGATCACATTAAACCAAAAGGCTCAAGATCTGACCATTCATCTCTTGATGCTCTTGATCTCACCAATCTAGCATCCAATCTCTTGATCGAAGCTTACCGATCTCAGGCCCTAATCAATCATACATGATCAGACCAGATCTCACTTACAATCAGAGATTAAATCCCTTTAAACTGAACCAAAACAATTCAGTCCACACGATCTAACATAAGTAAGCCATATCATCAAATTGTGCGACCCTAAGGGTTTTCTTTAAATGTCGGTAACGATAACTTACGTTATCACGATCAGTGAGGGGTATCTAGCAACACATCACTGTCTCCCGATATAAAGGAAAGAGTCTTCCAAGACTACACCCAAACCACAGCACAAGTGTGAATCCACTTCACTAGGCATACATGTTTCCTTTGCCACTGGATGTTCTTATTGGACAAGCGTGTCAAGCCTGTAATTCCAATATGATGAGAATGATTAGATCAGATGAAACATAGTCATCTGGGTATGGCCATACACTTTCTCTATCATCTCATACAGGGGGCCCCTATAGAACATCACACTCCTTCCAAGGAGACGGCAATCCTATATCTATCACTAGCGCCCTAACATGACTCATGCTCATTATCCAAGATAGTCTATAACCATTATGTTTCAAATGATATTGAACTACCTCAAAACAATGCCAATCATCATTTAGAAACACAAGTGATCTCAAGTCAGAGGAAATATGCCACTTGTTTGCATATAAGGATTATTCACATTGTGACAAGCAATCGAATATCCTAAGTAGGGTCTGTCCAGTACATCCAATGTACCCATGAGTCTACATCTTATTCCATGCTCGAAGCATCCTATAAGATTAGAACACATATTAGTCTCAATCATATCAAGGCTGTCTCATGTTCACCAAGATATCTCGACTAAGGACAATACTGCATGTCAGCCAAGCTGAACAGCATTGAGACATTATCCAGAAGTATACATATTGCAGCAGATAATGTAACAACCTGAATAACAACCATTGCCTTTATAAACATAGAGTTTATACATGATACTGATATAATCCCAAGGCCTCAAACATTAGCCTTAAGGGCATACCCCAACAATCTCCCACTTGCACTTAATCTAATGGTTGAGAAATCTCAAACCCATATTATTACAGTGCTTCTCATGCTTCTGCTGCGCCAGAGGCTTTGTAAGCGGGTCAGCTAGATTGTCATCTGTATGAACCTTGCAGATTTTTATCTCGCCACGATCAATGATCTCCCGGATCAAATGAAACCTTCTCTGTATGTGCTTGGACTTCTGGTGCGACCGTGGTTCCTTTGCTTGTGCTATTGCTCCAGTGTTATCACAGAAGATAACCAAAGGATCTGCACTCGAAGAAACAACACCAAGTTCCTGAACGAACTTACGAATCCAAACTGCCTCCTTAGATGCTTCTGAGGCTGCAACATACTCGGCTTCTGTTGTGGAATCAGCAACAATTGACTGTTTGAAACTTTTCCACACCACTGCTCCTCCATTCAAGCTAAAAACATAGCCTGATTGCGATCGGAAATCATCCTGGTCAGATTGGAACGAAGCGTCAGTATATCCTTCAATACTGAGTTCTTCCTGACCTCCATATATCAAGAACATATCTTTGGTCCTCCGAAGATATTTCAAAATGTTCTTGACCGCAATCCAGTGTGCCTTCCCTGGATTACTTTGGAATCGACTGGTCACGCTTAACCCGTAAGCAATGTCTGGGCGAGTACACAACATCGCATACATAATGGATCCAATAGCCGAAGCATAAGGCGTATTGTCCATTTCATCTTTCTCAGTCCGTGTTTGTGGACACTGACTCTTTGAAAGATTCAGACCATGTCTGACTGGAAGATATCCTCTTTTAGAATTTTCTAAATGGAATCTCTCCAGGACTTTATCGATGTAAGTACTCTGGCACAGCCCGAGAAGCCTCTTAGATCTATCTCTGTAGATCTTCACACCTAATACATAGGCTGCTTCTCCTAAATCTTTCATCTGGAAACATTTTCTTAACCATGCTTTGACAGCATGTAGTTCAGGAATATCGTTTCCAATGATTAAGATATCATCGACGTAGAGGACTAGGAAAGTAATCACGCTCCCACTAAACCTCTTATATACACACGGGTCATCTTCATTCTTGATGAAACCAAATTCACAGATTGATTCATCAAAACGAATATTCCAGCTTCTTGATGCTTGTTTAAGTCCATAAATGGACTTCTTTAATTTGCATATTTTATGACGATCCGATGTATTAGTGAAACCTTCAGTTTGTGTCATATACACATCCTCTTCTAATTTTCCATTAAGGAAAGTGGTCTTCACATCCATTTGCCAGATCTCATAATCATAATATGCCGCTATCGCGAGAATAATCCGAATAGACTTGAACATAGCTACAGGAGAGAAAGTTTCATCATAATGTATCCCGTAGATTTGTTTGAAACCTTTCGCAACTAGCCTGCCTTTATAGGTAACCACGTTACCATCCATGTCCATCTTCTTCTTGAAGATCCATTTACAGCCTATAGGGATTACTCCCGGAGGCGGATCAACCAAATCCCAAACTTGGTTATCTGACATGGAGTCCATCTCGGCGCGCATAGCTTCAAGCCATCTCGCTGAGTCCGGTCCACTGACCGCATCCGCATAAGTGAGGGGTTCATCATCAATGATGTAGACTCCGTCATAGCGCTCAGGCTGTCGATGGATCCTTCCCGATCTTCGCGGTTCCCGTGTTATCTGAGCCTCAGGTTGTTCAGTAACCTGATCTACTGGCTCAAGCTCATCCAACTGTGCTTGACTACTTTGTCCTTCTTCTGGATTCTCATCCAGCTTTATTTCTCTCCCACTGGCCTCTTGCAGAAGAAATTATTTCTCAAGAAAAATAGCCGTCCGAGCAATAAATACTTTGTTCTCTTTGGGATCGTAGAAATAATAACCCTTTGTTTCCTTAGGGTAACCGACAAAGATACATTTCTCAGATCTGCTCTCTAGTTTCCCAGAGGCGAGCTTTTTGACATAAGCCTCGCAACCCCAGATCTTAATAAACGTCAAGCTCGGCTGTTTCCCATACCATAACTCATATGGAGTCTTTGAAACGGCCTTGGATGGCACTCGGTTTAGTACCTTTGCAGCTGTTTCCAGTGCAAATCCCCAAAAGGAGTAAGGTAGAGTAGCCTGACTCATTATAGAACGAACCATATCTAGTAAGGTTCTATTTCTCCTCCCGGAAACACCATTCCATTGCGGTGTTCCTGGCGGAGTGAGCTGTGAGATAATCCCACACTCCTTCAGATAGTCAGTAAACTCATGACTCAAGTATTCTCCACCTCGATCTGAGCGAAGTGCCTTGATATTTCGGCCTAGCTGATTTTGTACTTCATTTTTGAACTCTTTGAACTTGTCAAAAGATTCACTCTTATGTCTCATTAGATAGACATAACCATACCTACTAAAATCATCAGTAAAGGTAATGAAGTATGAATAGCCACCTCTGGCATGTTTACTAAATGGCCCACACACATCACTGTGAATGAAGTCAAGTAAACCTGAAGCCCTTTGACCTTTATTGGAAAAAGGAGACTTCGTCATTTTACCCATTAAACAAGCTTTGCATGTATCAAGCTCCTCATAGGAGAATGATCCCAGCAGTCCATGGTCATGCAACCGCTTAATGCGCTTCTTGTTAATATGGCCTAAACGACTATGCCATAGCAAGGTGCTGTCATCAGCATACTTGGCTTTCTTGTTATCAAGTTGTTGTACAGAACATTCCATGTCCAACATGAATAACCCATTGTTAATCGACCCAGTAGCATAAACAATATTATCAAAATAAATATAACACTTTGAAATTTTGCATTCAAAGGAAAACCCTTTCCTGACAAGAGCAGGAATAGAGATAATATTCTTAGTTATGCTTGGTACAAAATAACAATTGTCTAGTTCTAATACAAGACTAGATGGTAAAGAGATGTGATAAACTCCTACAGCAACAGCAGCAACCCGTGCCCCGTTTCCTACTCGTAGGTCCACCTCATGCTGTCCCACCTGTCTTCTTCTCTTGAGTTCCTGTACATTTGAACAAATGTGAACTCCACATGCAGTGTCCAACACCCATGATATAGAAGAAGAAACCATGACTTCAGTCACGAAAATACCTGAGCCAGAAGCGAAAGGCTTACTTCCCTTCTTGTCTCCTTGGAGCACTTTACAGTCCTTTTTCCAGTGACCTAACTGGCCACAATGGAAACATCTGTATTCCTTCGACCGCTTTACTTTTTGCTTCAGAGCCTTGTTGTAGCTCTTGATAGGGGCTTTGCCCTTCTTCCCCTTCTTCTTGTTCCTAGAAGGAACCATGAGGACAGAGGATGAAGGCGTTCCCTTCTCACGAGACTGAGTCTGCTCAGTAGTCAAGAGTATGTTCAGTAACTCTGCTGGCGTACAGTCGATCTTGTTCATATTAAAATTAATAATGAAAGGATCGAAAGAGGCCGGGAGAGACTGCAGGATGATATCTACAACAAGCTCCTGATTGATGGTGTGTCCCAGTTTCTCTAAAGCCTCCTTGTACCCAATCATCTTGAGTACGTGAGCTCCCACTGGACTCCCTTCAGCCAGTTTGCTCTGAAAGAAAAGTTTAGTCAAATTGTAGCGTTCAGTCCTTGCCTGTGCTGCATACAGCATCTTGAGGTTTGCTATAATTTCTATAGCTGACAAATCCTCATGCTGACGCTGCAGCTGTGGCGTCATAGACGCTAGCATAAGGCAAGCGACATCAATGCTATCATTGACGTGCTTTTCATAAGCTTCCCGAACCGCCCTTGCGGCGTTCGGAGCGGGTTGAGGCGGTATAGCCGTCTCGAGGACATACAGTTTCCTCTCAGCCTTAAGAACAATCTTAAGGTGTCCGTACCAGTCTGAGAAGTTTGGCCCAGCAAACTTCTCCCTTTCCAGTAGGGATCGCACATTGAAGGCTGTGGTGTTCGTTGCTGCAGTAATCTACAACAATGCAAGAACAGCAAGGTCAGTATCAACGTTAGAATCAATTCAGGACTTAAGAATGATTCTTTTCTCACTATTTTATCTGACTGAAAAATCCAATAAAACAGTCCGAAAGAGTAAAACTCTTTTAGTGAGATGGGATCCAGATTTCATACTTGGTCTCCGCGTCCCGCTCAGGCGAGATAAGATGCACAGAGAGTACAAGCACTAATTTCTGGTAGGCAATCCCTGCCAATCGCCAACCCGTGCGATTCCCCTTCATTTGGGCAATCCAGCAGACTGTGTCAACTGAGTATGGTACAACACAGTCTCTGATCCCACAGATGGCTGCCTCCATATAGCTACCATATGCTCAATATGTAGCCTACATGGTCAAGTTGACCCGACCTACTCCCTGGACCACCACGTGCTATGCTGAGCAACGAGAAGCGATAAATCCCTTCACTGTAACACGCAGGTGTAATCACACACCGTCTGAAGATAGATGGGCGTGCCCACTGAGTGGGTACAACACGGCCCCAACGATAGTCAGAACAGTGAGGTTTCGCGTCAGAAGGCTTACGTGCTTGATATTTAACGTTGGATTTTAACGGTCCTTTTTTCTTCTTACTATCATTCAAAACTTATGGTGATAGCAGAAGAATAAATCATGCAGTTATAAAATTACTTAAACAGTAAATTAAAAGCATGATGATCTTATGTGGTAAAAGCCCATTAAGCCTAAGGAAGACCTTAATTAACTTAAGTCTTCACTTGAGCTTTTCTTGGGTCTTTTGCATTTTCTCTGGCCCAACCCGGGCCCAAGCGCCCACTGCAGCTCAGGTGCGCCCACCAGGTAAAATGCGCCTGTCCTAGAGTCGAACCCTAGACCTCCCACTGGTGAAGCCACTTGCTGCATGCGCCTCTGCCAAGTGTGCACTGTGCTCATGTCTGATTAAAATACAATTTAATCTATCTAGACATGATTGACACGCAGGTCAATTACACTTTATAAATTAATTAAAATGTGATGCGCAGATCACAATAATAATTTACAAATAATAATCCAGGCACGCAGGCCCCAGCACAGCACACATTAAATAGGGCAGCCCACATAAGATTAAATAAACACTCATCATGTTATACAAACATCATGTGATCCAATCAAGAAAATAAAATTTTTGAAAAACCCATTGGCTTCAATTTTATTTCCTTATGTGCCCTACTACCTTACAACGGTCCATTAATAGGGATCCACTCATCAGACCTAGTCAAACCCACTTCCCTTGCATGCACCAAGTCCTAACTGACTTGAGTCGACCTTATGGTCAACCATGCATGCGCTGGGCTGAACGACCCTCATGAGTTCTGGCAAGCGGGTGTGACCCCGGGCCTAACTCATGAGCGTTCACTGGTTGTCTCAACCAGACAACGCTACACGCCTGTATGCAGTCGACCTATAGCCACCTCATGCTCGCGCATAGGTGCCATCTGGTCGACCCATCTAGGCTGTCAGATAGTCTGATCAGACTGTTGGGTCTAGACTCAAGTGATGACTTCAACCCTAATAACCCGTCTAAGTTTTTGAAGTAGGCGCTTAGATCTAATGATAGGCGCGCAAGTAAATGAGTTTTCACAAAAACTACAACATGCGCAAATGAAAAACATTATACATGCGCCAATGAAAAACATAGATATTTAAGCATGTAGTTCATGGCATGATGACAAACCTTAGAGCTAAGCATAAGCGCAAACATGGATCACACATTAATATCAAGCAATCATATGATTATATGAAAACAAGCTCTGATACCAATTGAAAGTCCCTAAGGGGCGGGGTCGAAACCCTAATAGGCGCATATCAGAGGATTCTTAGCAGAAGAATCTAGGGTTTCTAAGGATCGGTTTGCATATATCTATGATCAACTTGAATAGATCGATAAAGATTCTTACCAATGCCATTTCTTGGATGGCGACTTGGAAGCAGAGAGTGATGCCGCTCTCCTCCAAAGCAGACGCACACAAGATGAGTCTCGGCTTCTTCTTGTTGCTCCTTGTGCTAGCAAGGCTCTAAGAGTCCTGATCGAATGAAAGGGAAGATGAGAAGAACTCTTGCTTGGGCGAATCTCTTTCTCTTCCTTGGCGTGAGCCTTCTTCACCACGAGAGAGCAAGCGGCGATGAGAGAGGAGAGAACGAGCGAGAATAGAGCGACCCACTTCTAACGTGGAGGCGTGCACCATGTTTAGAAGTCATGCTATCCAAAAATAGCAAAAACTCAACGTGTTCAAGTCAAATGAATGATCGCAACATTCTCCTCTTTGAACCATGCGTGTAACATCCCTCAGAACACACCCCACACGCATACAAGTAAAATACGGGGCTAAAAAAAAAAATTTTTACTCTTCCATTAATACACAAGAAGAAAGCGGCATCGAAGGACATTACTACGGAACTGAAAACCGCACAGAACTGAGTAAGATCGATTTACTAGGAAATAGAAATCCGGAAGTTCAGAAAAAATCCGGCAGCAAGTATACTAAACTACTGCTGCACAGACACACATGTAACAACAACAAATGTCCACACTACACATATGTGGAATTTCAGAAATATGCAGAACTGATTATTCAGATACTAAAATAAACAACACAAATTCGGTTACACATCTCAAATCGGACATTTCAAAATAAGAACCAATTCAATAAAAGAATCCAAGACTTGTATCCAATAATTTAAACGAAACAACTATAATATAATATCCTGAAAACAGGCATAAGCCCTCAGGAGATAAAACATGTCATATAGGTCATAATAAATTAGGCACGCAGGCCTGATAAATCTTTAGAAGACTATTCTTAGAAATGACATCAAACATTAGCGTCATATTAGCTGTAGCAATTACTGTCTTGATGTCTCACCTGAAAACATTTAAACAACGGAGGTGAGCTAAAAAGCTCAGTGAGTAAAAGACACTAAAGGTCATCCATAGTACACATCAAAAATATCATACTTAAGTTGAAATTCTTTTTATTTAACAGATAAGATAAATCAACTTAACATGCATGCTCATATCAGAAACAAACACAATCAAATACAGATACTTGTAACAATAGGCATCAAACAGGTAGGATATGAATATACCAACCCATACCAACTAACCACACCGCCTAATACATCTAAATACAGATCGAAACAGAACTACAGAAATCAGAACTGACAGACAGAAAATCAGAATTTTCAGAGTCCAAAAGGATAGTCTACATCGGAAACAGAAAGGCCACAGAAGGCCTGATGACCACAGAAGGTCTGACCCCACCTCTGCCGAGGACGAGACAATGCATGCATATCAGAAACAGAATGGTAGAGGAGATATCAGTGGGTGGCCCCCGTCTTGTCAGGACGTGGCACTCTGGTCTCCAATACCCAGAACAGAATGGTAGAGGAGGTATCAGTGGGTGGCCCCCGTCTTGTTAGGACGTGGCACTCTGGCCTCCAAAACCCAGAACTGAATGGTAGAGGAGGTATCAGTGGGTGGCCCCCGTCTTGTTAGGACGTGGCACTCTGGCCTCCAAAACCCAGAACTGAATGGTAGAGGAGGTATCAGTGGGTGGCCCCCGTCTTGTTAGGACGTGGCACTCTGGCCTCCAAAACCCAGAACTGAATGGTAGAGGAGGTATCAGTGGGTGGCCCCCGTCTTGTTAGGACGTGGCACTCTGGCCTCCAAAACCCAGAACTGAATGGTAGAGGAGGTATCAGTGGGTGGCCCCCGTCTTGTTAGGACGTGGCACTCTGGCCTCCAAAACCCAGAACTGAATGGTAGAGGAGGTATCAGTGGGTGGCCCCCGTCTTGTTAGGACGTGGCACTCTGGCCTCCAATACCCAGAACAGAAATAGTGTCTCAAGGGTCGTAGTAGACTATCAGCACCATTACAGCGCCACAGAAGGAGGGTAAGGACACGGAAGAGTGCTACACTAGGGCATAATTTTACAGAACAGATTATACTGAAACAGAGAAGTAGGATCAACCACTACTTAATTCTTACATTATGCCCAAAGTCTAACAAACTAGAAAATGACACACCCCAATATCCAGTCCTTAAACACAGAACAGAAATTATATGAGTGAATTCCTTACAACTAACCTTAATTCATGTCAAACCATTCTATGTTCTCACAAATGTTTTAACACATTCAAGGTTTTCAGAAACTTCACAACATATAAACAGAACAGGAAATATCCACATAACAAACAATTAAATACAGAACAGAAATTATTCATATAACAAACATTTAAATACAGAACAGAAATTATTCATGAAATAATCTCCTCAAAATTCCTAAAACCGTGAGCTATAAAATTACTGTAAGGGGCGCCACTTTCAGAACCTTAACAGAACGTACAAATTTCATGTAATTAATTTCAGTCCCCCACTACAGATAATTTTAATTACACGTTTGTGAAGAAAATTGACAAAAGCCCCAAAATTGGCTCGAACCATGATTTTCAAAAATTCCTAAGTTCTTAGTTAAATCCCCAATTTTGTTTTCTCTAAAATTTCTCATCAAGCAAATAAATTTTAGAAGAACTACAGACCACAATTTAAGAGATTAAACCATACAGGATAAATTTTTCTCACAAGGGAATTTTCGTCTAACCAAAACATAGCAGATTTATATTGTCAGATTGCAACATATATTTTTGGTCCAATTTCGAACCAAAGCTAGTCAATATTGTATTCAAAATGAAGCTCTCTGAATCTAGTTTCCAATAAAACTGGTTTCACAAGATTTCGAATTTTAGACAGGAAGATATAAGGGTTCGAACATAGGAAGGTCAGAATTTCAGATTTCAAGAAAACAGATTCATATATCAGACTTGCGACATTTATTTCAGATCCAATAACTAATCGAAAATAGGCGTTATGGGAGTCAAAATAAAGCTCTTCGAGCCTACGGTCTAATAAAACTGATTTGACAAGATTTCGAGCTATACCTAGGGAGATATGATGGTTCGAACACATAAAGGTCGAAATCCAGAATTTCAGAAAACTGATTTTGTACAGCTGGATTGCAATACAGATTGAAATACGAATACCGCTCGGATATGGTCGATATCATATTCAAATTAAAGCCAAACATATCTAGTTTCATACAAAATTTATCTCGTGCGATTTGGATCTATAGGCCATGAGATATTGGGGTTATAGTACACAAAGGTCAGATTAGAGAATGCAGACTTTCAGCAGAACAGGATTTTAAACCCTATAATTATTTGAATTCAACCCATACGGATAATCATGGCAAATAACGAATTTTAATTCGGATTAGACTCCTTAGGATCGAATTACTCACCAGAAAAATCGCCCACAGAGAAAACGCCAAAACAGGGGATCAGGGGTCTCCAGAAAGTTCGTCCACCACCAGTCTGCCACCACCAGCGTCAGAAATTTGCAGGAGGCGCCAAGCACAGTGAGGGGCGACAACACAGGCGGCTAGGGCAAGAAACAAACCAAAAATCGTGAGGGAGAGGAGCTCTCACGAATTTTCCCCCTTTTTTTTTATTTTTTTTCCACCCCAAACGGATCCAAGATCCAATAACCCAATTAACTTAAGTGGAAATCGGCTTTAATGGGCTTACCTGGGCTTAACCACCATGCGCCACTCCAATAACACAGAAATATGCGCCACCATGGTGGAAGAATTCCAGGAGCAAATAGTCAAGGTTGAGGGTTCGAAGCCCCAACGAAAATAATTATTTTTGCCCTGTAGGAAAAAGTCCTACAATTAGGCAAAAATCCCAAAATTTTAACCGATAAAAATACAGAAACTGAATTTCTAACCTTAAATCATAATTCAGAAAATCAAGGGCGTTACATCCTCCCCCCCTTATAGAGCTTTAGTCCTCTAAAGCTGACCAAGCCCGTCACTGAACAGGTGAGGATGCTCCTTTCTCATCTCTGCTTCAACCTCCCAAGAGGCTTCTTCAACAGACTGATTTCCCCAGATGACTTTCACAAGTGGAATAACCTTATTCCTCAGCACTTTCTCTTTTCTATCTTCAATTCTGAGAGGTTTCACCACAAAAGTCATGTTCTCTTCAAGCTGGAGAGGTTCCAACTCCAGAACATGAGAAGGATCAGAACAATATTTTCTGAGTGCAGAAACATGGAACACATTATGGAGGTGTTCCAGTGATGGGGGCAGAGCAAGTCGATATGCCACAGGTCCAATCCTCTCAATGATATCAAAGGGACCAATGTACCTGGGACTCAATTTTCCTCTCTTCCCAAATCTCATCACCCCTTTCATAGGCGAGACCTTTAGGAAAACATGCTCTCCCACCAAAAACTCAAGAGGACGCCGCCTCACATCAGCATAACTCCTCTGTCTATCCTGAGCAATCTTCATCTTTTTCTGAATTTCTCTGATCTTCTCAGTGGCTTCCTGAACAGCATCAGACTTTAGCACTGTTCTGTCCCCAGTTTCCTCCCAGCATATAGGTGTTCTGCATTTCCTCCCATATAGGGCCTCATACGGAGCCATCTGTATGCTAGAGTGGAAGCTATTGTTGTAGGTGAACTCTATCAGTGATAAGTCCAGATCCCACTCAACAGACCAGTCAATCACATAAGATCTCAGAAGATCCTCAAGTGTCTGAATAGTTCTCTCTGTCTGACCATCAGATTGAGGATGATATGCAGTGCTGAAACTCAGATTAGTTCCCAAATCTTCCTGTAATTTCTTCCAAAACCTGGATAGAAATCGAGGATCACGATCAGAGACAATGTCCAAGGGAACTCCATGTAATCTGACAATCTCATCGATGTACAGTTTTGCTAACCGATCCAAACTGTAAGTCATTTTGATCGGTAAGAAGTGAGCTGACTTCGTGAGTCTGTCCACAATCACCCATACGGCATCATGATTCCTTCTGGTATTGGGCAGCCCACACACAAAGTCCATACTGATATGCTCCCACTTCCACTGAGGAATAGGGAGAGACTGCATCAAACCGCCCGGCCTCTGATGCTCAGCCTTCACGGTTTGGCAAGTCAAACATCTGGACACAAACAAATGCACATCCTTCTTCATACCATGCCACCAGAAAGTCTTTTTCAGATCCTGATACATCTTGGTACTACCAGGATGAACGGTATACTTAGTGCAATGACTTTCCTTAAGAATTTCATTTCTCAACTCAGGGTCCTCAGGGACACAGACCCTTCCACGAAATCTGAGGAGACCATCATCCGACATACTGAAATTCTCATCCCAGTCTTGCTCAGACCTCTCTTTCCACCGTAGAATATCCTGATCTGACTGCTGCCCTGATCTCAGTCTCTGCAGTAAGTCTGACTGAACCCTGAGAGAAGCCAGAAGACCGCCTCTCTCACCCGGAGTCACACTCAGATGCATGTCACTGAACTCCTGCAATAGTCGCCACTCCTGGACTCGCAGTGCAGCTATCTGAGTCACAGGATACCGACTAAGCGCATCAGCCACCACATTGGCTTTACCAGACTGATATTGGATGGTGAAGTCATAATCCTTTATCAATTCAAGCCATCGCCTCTGTCTCATATTCAGCTCTTTCTGAGTGAAGATATACTTCAAGCTCTGGTGATCTGTAAACAATTCAAATGTCTGTCCAAACAGATAGTGCCTCCAGATTTTCAAGGCAAAAACTACAGCTGCCAACTCCAGATCATGAGTGGGGTAGTTTACTTCGTAATCTTTGAGTTGCCTTGAAGCATAAGCGACTACTTTTCCTTGCTGCATCAGTACAGCACCCAGACCCTTACCAGAGGCATCAGTGTAAACAATGAACTTCTCTCCATCACAGGGAATGATGAGGATAGGAGCACTGGTCAGTCTCTTTTTCAGTTACTGAAAACTAGACTCACAATCATCAGACCACTCAAACTTCAGATTCTTTCTAGTTAGCTTAGTCAGAGGACCTGCCAGCTTGGAAAAACCCTCCACAAAGCGGCGGTAGTATCCAGCTAAGCCCAGAAAACTTCTGACCTCAGTCGCTGTAGTTGGTCTTCCCCAGTGAAGAATGGCCTCCACCTTCACTGGATCCACAGACACACCCTGGCTAGCAATAATGTGTCCCAGAAAACCAATCTGATCTAGCCAGAACTCACATTTGCTGGCCTTAGCATATAGCCGCTTCAGCCGCAGAATCTCCAGCACCTTGCGCAAATCCTGAGAGTGGTCTTGCGCATTCTTGGAGTAGATCAGAATATCATCAATGAAGACGACCACACATTTGTCCAGGAGCTCATGAAATACCCTGTTCATCAGATCCATAAACACCGCAGGAGCATTTGTCAGTCCAAAGGGCATAACAAGAAATTCATAGTGCCCATACCTGGTCCTGAATGCAGTTTTAGGTACATCCTCCTCCCGAACACTCATCTGATAATAGCCAGACCTCAGGTCAATTTTAGAGAATACAGTAGCACCCTGCAACTGATCAAAGAGATCATCAATACGGGGTAATGGGTACTTATTCTTAGCAGTCACTTGATTGAGTTGACGGTAATCGATGCACATGCGCAAAGTACCATCCTTCTTCTTCACAAATAACACAGGTGCTCCCCATGGAGAAACACTGGGCCGAATATACCCCTTCTCTAATAGTTCTTCCAGTTGCTTCTTCAGCTCTGTCAGTTCTGAAGTTGCCATCCTGTAAGGAGCTTTAGATATCGGTGCTGTGCCTGGCAACAACTCGATACCAAACTCAACTTCTCTGCTGGGTGGTAACCCAGATAAATCAGAGAAGACGTCAGCAAACTCTCTTACCACAGGAATTTTAGCCAGATCCAAATCAGGCTCAGTCTACACCTTGACATGCGCCAGATACCCCTTGCAGCCCTGGGCTAAAAGCTTCCTGGCCTGCAGATGAGATATCACCAAAGGCTCTTGTTCTGAAATCCGGCCTTGGATAACCAGTTGCTGTCCATCACTTAGATGCAGAGTAATTAGCTTTTCAAAATAATCTAAAGTAGCATGATAGGCAGACAGCCAATCCATGCCCAGAATGATGTCATAGTCTTTCATAGGAAGACTAATCAAATCAATAGGTAAATCATATCCTTCTACCTTAATCAAACAGTCAGGGTATGTTATATCTGTAGATACGGCCTCACCCATAGGTGTATGAACAGAAATACAGAAATCAAGTATCCTAGGCAACACAGGCAGACATGATGCAAAACATGCAGACACAAAGGATAAATTGGCACCAGGATCAAAAAGAATGCGTGCCAAATAACTAAACACATAAAGTGTACCTTCCACCACGGACTTCGAAGCCGAAGCATCCCTCTCCGCGATGGCATACACGCGAGTCTGCACAGTAGGCTTCTCACCCTGACCCTGTCCTCTAGCATCCGGCATAGGACAGTCCCTAATCATATGCCCCGCCTTACCACATCTGAAGCAAGCGCCAGTCTTCCTGTAGCACTCATTATCCTGATGTTTAGTACTCCCACAGTGGAGACACTTCTTGCCATTCTGAGAAACTGTGCTGGCTGGCTTCTGATAAGGTTGGTATCTGCCCTTATTGTCTTTCTTCCTCTTGAAATTCCTCTTATCCTTACCACCCAGAGTGGGTGCGTAAGTCACAGAAGTAGGGGCGGGTGCAGTGACTGGAATAGTATCTGCAGCCATCTCCGCAATGCACTTCTCAGCAGTGCGAGCCCTATCTACCACTTCAGCATAAGTTTCCAAGTGTAGCATAGCTACCCTTGTCCTGATATCTTTCCTCAAACCCCGCTGAAACTTCTTGGCTCTTCTTTCCTCGGTGTTGACTAAGTGAGGAGCATACCCCGACAACCGAGCGAATGTGGCCTCATACCGATCCACCGTCATGTCACCCTGCTCAAGATGAATAAACTCCACCTCGCGCTCCTCAGATAAGCTAGAGGGGAAAAACTTGGCATTGAACTTCATCATGAAGTACTGCCAATCAACATCTCTGGATTCAGTTGCCGCCAGTCTGACGACTCCCTTCCACCAATCTTCAGCATCTCCTCGCAACATAAAGACAGACAAACATAGCTTGTCTGCATCATCACAGCGCAAAACCTGGAAAATCTTCTCCAGTGTCAAAAGCCAATCCTCAGCAGCTCTAGGCCCCGGACTACCATAAAATGCAGTCGGGTTCAGGTGCTGAAACTCTCGAACCAACCGAGCATATCGTTGATGTGCGCCATCACCCAGAGGAGAACCAGCCGGTTGTGCTTGTGACTGAGACTGTGTCTGCGACAGCCGCTGCAATAACTGTTGCTGAACCTCCATGTGCTGCGCCTGCTGCTGCTGCATCATCTGAGTTTGCTGCTGAATGAATGCGTTCTGTTGTTGCATCATAGCAGTCATAGCCTCCATGGTCTGCCTCAGATCAGGCTGTTGATCACCGTTGCTACTGCTAGCTCTTGGTCGCACCATTTTTACCTGCATCACATAACACAGTAGAATAACAACCAATATTCAATCACAAATCAGATCCTAACTTGGTTTCTAGCAATACACAAACAGAGTTTTCCTTCCCCGGAGTTTCTAATTGCTAGTAAAATTGCTCTGATACCATCTGTAACATCCCTCAGAACACACCCCACACGCATACAAGTAAAATACGGGGCTAAAAAAAAAATTTTTACTCTTCCATTAATACACAAGAAGAAAGCGGCATCGAAGGACATTACTACGGAACTGAAAACCGCACAGAACTGAGTAAGATCGATTTACTAGGAAATAGAAATCCGGAAGTTCAGAAAAAATCCGGCAGCAAGTATACTAAACTACTGCTGCACAGACACACATGTAACAACAACAAATGTCCACACTACACATATGTGGAATTTCAGAAATATGCAGAACTGATTATTCAGATACTAAAATAAACAACACAAATTCGGTTACACATCTCAAATCGGACATTTCAAAATAAGAACCAATTCAATAAAAGAATCCAAGACTTGTATCCAATAATTTAAACGAAACAACTATAATATAATATCCTGAAAACAGGCATAAGCCCTCAGGAGATAAAACATGTCATATAGGTCATAATAAATTAGGCACGCAGGCCTGATAAATCTTTAGAAGACTATTCTTAGAAATGACATCAAACATTAGCGTCATATTAGCTGTAGCAATTACTGTCTTGATGTCTCACCTGAAAACATTTAAACAACGGAGGTGAGCTAAAAAGCTCAGTGAGTAAAAGACACTAAAGGTCATCCATAGTACACATCAAAAATATCATACTTAAGTTGAAATTCTTTTTATTTAACAGATAAGATAAATCAACTTAACATGCATGCTCATATCAGAAACAAACACAATCAAATACAGATACTTGTAACAATAGGCATCAAACAGGTAGGATATGAATATACCAACCCATACCAACTAACCACACCGCCTAATACATCTAAATACAGATCGAAACAGAACTACAGAAATCAGAACTGACAGACAGAAAATCAGAATTTTCAGAGTCCAAAAGGATAGTCTACATCGGAAACAGAAAGGCCACAGAAGGCCTGATGACCACAGAAGGTCTGACCCCACCTCTGCCGAGGACGAGACAATGCATGCATATCAGAAATAGAATGGTAGAGGAGATATCAGTGGGTGGCCCCCGTCTTGTCAGGACGTGGCACTCTGGTCTCCAATACCCAGAACAGAATGGTAGAGGAGGTATCAGTGGGTGGCCCCCGTCTTGTTAGGACGTGGCACTCTGGCCTCCAAAACCCAGAACTGAATGGTAGAGGAGGTATCAGTGGGTGGCCCCCGTCTTGTTAGGACGTGGCACTCTGGCCTCCAAAACCCAGAACTGAATGGTAGAGGAGGTATCAGTGGGTGGCCCCCGTCTTGTTAGGACGTGGCACTCTGGCCTCCAAAACCCAGAACTGAATGGTAGAGGAGGTATCAGTGGGTGGCCCCCGTCTTGTTAGGACGTGGCACTCTGGCCTCCAAAACCCAGAACTGAATGGTAGAGGAGGTATCAGTGGGTGGCCCCCGTCTTGTTAGGACGTGGCACTCTGGCCTCCAATACCCAGAACAGAAATAGTGTCTCAAGGGTCGTAGTAGACTATCAGCACCATTACAGCGCCACAGAAGGAGGGTAAGGACACGGAAGAGTGCTACACTAGGGCATAATTTTACAGAACAGATTATACTGAAACAGAGAAGTAGGATCAACCACTACTTAATTCTTACATTATGCCCAAAGTCTAACAAACTAGAAAATGACACACCCCAATATCCAGTCCTTAAACACAGAACAGAAATTATATGAGTGAATTCCTTACAACTAACCTTAATTCATGTCAAACCATTCTATGTTCTCACAAATGTTTTAACACATTCAAGGTTTTCAGAAACTTCACAACATATAAACAGAACAGGAAATATCCACATAACAAACAATTAAATACAGAACAGAAATTATTCATATAACAAACATTTAAATACAGAACAGAAATTATTCATGAAATAATCTCCTCAAAATTCCTAAAACCGTGAGCTATAAAATTACTGTAAGGGGCGCCACTTTCAGAACCTTAACAGAACGTACAAATTTCATGTAATTAATTTCAGTCCCCCACTACAGATAATTTTAATTACACGTTTGTGAAGAAAATTGACAAAAGCCCCAAAATTGGCTCGAACCATGATTTTCAAAAATTCCTAAGTTCTTAGTTAAATCCCCAATTTTGTTTTCTCTAAAATTTCTCATCAAGCAAATAAATTTTAGAAGAACTACAAACCACAATTTAAGAGATTAAACCATACAGGATAAATTTTTCTCACAAGGGAATTTTCGTCTAACCAAAACATAGCAGATTTATATTGTCAGATTGCAACATATATTTTTGGTCCAATTTCGAACCAAAGCTAGTCAATATTGTATTCAAAATGAAGCTCTCTGAATCTAGTTTCCAATAAAACTGGTTTCACAAGATTTCGAATTTTAGACAGGAAGATATAAGGGTTCGAACATAGGAAGGTCAGAATTTCAGATTTCAAGAAAACAGATTCATATATCAGACTTGCGACATTTATTTCAGATCCAATAACTAATCGAAAATAGGCGTTATGGGAGTCAAAATAAAGCTCTTCGAGCCTACGGTCTAATAAAACTGATTTGACAAGATTTCGAGCTATACCTAGGGAGATATGATGGTTCGAACACATAAAGGTCGAAATCCAGAATTTCAGAAAACTGATTTTGTACAGCTGGATTGCAATACAGATTGAAATACGAATACCGCTCGGATATGGTCGATATCATATTCAAATTAAAGCCAAACATATCTAGTTTCATACAAAATTTATCTCGTGCGATTTGGATCTATAGGCCATGAGATATTGGGGTTATAGTACACAAAGGTCAGATTAGAGAATGCAGACTTTCAGCAGAACAGGATTTTAAACCCTATAATTATTTGAATTCAACCCATACGGATAATCATGGCAAATAACGAATTTTAATTCGGATTAGACTCCTTAGGATCGAATTACTCACCAGAAAAATCGCCCACAGAGAAAACGCCAAAACAGGGGATCAGGGGTCTCCAGAAAGTTCGTCCACCACCAGTCTGCCACCACCAGCGTCAGAAATTTGCAGGAGGCGCCAAGCACAGTGAGGGGCGACAACACAGGCGGCTAGGGCAAGAAACAAACCAAAAATCGTGAGGGAGAGGAGCTCTCACGAATTTTCCCCCTTTTTTTTATTTTTTTTCCACCCCAAACGGATCCAAGATCCAATAACCCAATTAACTTAAGTGGAAATCGGCTTTAATGGGCTTACCTGGGCTTAACCACCATGCGCCACTCCAATAACACAGAAATATGCGCCACCATGGTGGAAGAATTCCAGGAGCAAATAGTCAAGGTTGAGGGTTCGAAGCCCCAACGAAAATAATTATTTTTGCCCTGTAGGAAAAAGTCCTACAATTAGGCAAAAATCCCAAAATTTTAACCGATAAAAATACAGAAACTGAATTTCTAACCTTAAATCATAATTCAGAAAATCAAGGGCGTTACAATGCGCTCACTTGATGAGCCAGTTCAATTCATTTGGTTCAAAGACCAAAATAAACCAAGCCTTGATCCAGATCACATTAAACCAAAAGGCTCAAGATCTGACCATTCATCTCTTGATGCTCTTGATCTCACCAATCTAGCATCCAATCTCTCGATCGAAGCTTACCGATCTCAAGCCCTAATCAATCATACATGATCAGACCAGATCTCACTTACAATCAGAGATTAAATCCCTTTAAACTGAACCAAAACAATTCAGTCCACACGATCTGACATAAGTAAGCCATATCAACAAATTGTGCGACCCTAAGGGTTTCCTTTAAATGTCGGTAACGATAACTTACGTTATCACGATCAGTGAGGGGTATCTAGCAACACATCACTGTCTCCCGATATAAAGGAAAGAGTCTTCCAAGACTACACCCAAACCACAGCACAAGTGTGAATCCACTTCACTAGGCATACATGTTTCCTTTGCCACTGGATGTTCTTATTGGACAAGCGTGTCAAGCCTGTAATTCCAATATGATGAGAATGATTAGATCAGATGAAACATAGTCATCTGGGTATGGCCATACACTTTCTCTATCATCTCATACAGGGGGCCCCTATAGAACATCACACTCCTTCCAAGGAGACGGCAATCCTATATCTATCACTAGCGCCCTAACATGACTCATGCTCATTATCCAAGATAGTCTATAACCATTATGTTTCAAATGATATTGAACTACCTCAAAACAATGCCAATCATCATTTAGAAACACAAGTGATCTCAAGTCAGAGGAAATATGCCACTTGTTTGCATATAAGGATTATTCACATTGTGACAAGCAATCGAATATCCTAAGTAGGGTCTGTCCAGTACATCCAATGTACCCATGAGTCTACATCTTATTCCATGCTCGAAGCATCCTATAAGATTAGAACACATATTAGTCTCAATCATATCAAGGCTGTCTCATGTTCACCAAGATATCTCGACTAAGGACAATACTGCATGTCAACCAAGCTGAACAGCATTGAGACATTATCCAGAAGTATACATATTGCAGCAGATAATGTAACAACCTGAATAACAACCATTGCCTTTATAAACATAGAGTTTATACATGATACTGATATAATCCCAAGGCCTCAAACATTAGCCTTAAGGGCATACCCCAACATCTTCAAATAGTACAAAAGCATCTTCCACAGTCTTACTCATAATGGCTCCTCCTGCAGAAGTATCAACAATTAGACGGGTATCATCAAGTAAGCCATAAAAAAATGTATGAAGTAAAGTCCAATTTTCAAGGCTATGGTGCGGGCACTTCCGTTGCAATTCATTAAATCTCTCCCATGCCTCACTGAATGACTCCCATCTTATTGTTGAAAGCTTATAATTTGATTTCTTAGTCGAATTGTCTTGCTTGAAGGGTGTTGGTGTATATGCCCTGCAGACCAATGTATGGACATGGTCAGGCATTGTTTGAATGTACTTTGATAGAACTATTATTCTTTATAGAGGCATGGTCGTTATTATGCAGACTTCTCTACCTGCGTTTATGTATTGAGTTGCATATATAATGTCCCAGGAGTCTGGATTGGATCCATTCTCATAAGCTATCCCCAGACGAGGTACCATAGCAGATATGGGACAGCTTTGGTACATGTAAGACTGGTGTATGGGCTGGTTAGGTGCGGGGCACAGTAACGCAGACATACAGGTGCATTGGATGCACTGGAGTGATCCACCGTGAGGATTGACTTGTCTAGTCAACAAGTCAATCTCACATGCAAGAGGTTTGCATTGATCCTTAGACTTGAGGTATTCATGTCTAGATTTGATGATGGATATGCTTTGATGCAGTCTTACATCTCTCCGTAATTGGGGGACCAAAACGACTGTCATTGGGCATGTCGTAAGTCACGTAGAGACATGGACGACCAATAGTAGGATTTGCCCCTTCCTTCAGAGGAAGCATGATATCCACTTTGGGGCGCCCCACCTTATTGGTGCATGACAAGAATGTGTGGCCACACTTGTTGAGTCATGACCAATGCATTGGATTGATAAACTTGAGACTAATCCAATGGCAGTATATCAGTTTAGGCAAAGGGATCTATAATGCAATGGGAATCCTCATTGCTTGTTAGGAGTTGTTGCCATAATGACTTAAGTCCTATGACATGGGTAGTAGTGATGTGTTGCTAGATACCCCTCACTACTTATGATGTTTACATCATTGCCATCATCATATGGATCCTACGGGGTCACACGCAATAGACTCTTGACGTTGCTTTAATCAGAAGCCTTTGGATCAAGTTATTGGATAACTTGGATCCATTTGAAAGATTTCATCAGCGCCAATGGGCCTGGTGAGTTGGAAGAAAGTTATTGGAGCCAAACTTTATTTTTGGCAGGTTGACCCGAAATTGACCTAGATTGGTCACATTTGGATTAGGGTTGCATTGGATTGGATCCAATGGCTTAATCAACCGATGCCATGAAGTTTGGGTTAGCTCATTATCCAATGAGGCCCAATAATAAGTTATCATGAAGAAGGAATTGGCTTAATGTAAGTACCCCTTAAGATAAGGGGGGTCCCCTTCTAGGGGGAGCATAACCCTAAAGCATATGGCGCATAAAAGTTTCTTCTTGCGGAACTAGGGTTATAGGATCGATATGCATGTAATATGATCAACTTATAATGAAAAGCGATACTCACCATTGCCATCACTTGGATGGTGTCTTGGAATGAGAGAGCGAAATGGATCTCCTCCTTAGGTGGCGCACACAAGGTGATGTCGCCTACTCTTTGTTGATCCTTGTGCTAGCAAGGTTCTCCAAAGGTTCTTGTCGAGTGGAAAGGATGAGAGATCTCCTTGGCGAAAACTTCCTTGTCGTCTTAGCTTCTCCTCCACGCGAGAATGCCTCAAGACCCTCTAGCCAAGCGCGGCGACAAGGTGTGAATGAAGCGAGAGAGATGTGACCACGCTTAGGAGTCGTGGTTTCTAAAAATAGAAAACCACTCCCACGTTCATGCTCTCATGCGACTTTGGTTTTACCCAAGCGCAAACTTCTCTTCACTTTGAACCATGCGCTCATTCATGAGCCGGTTCATCACGGTTTGGTCCAAGACCAATTATCCCAAGCAATATGGTCTAGATCTTAATTAAACCCTAAGGCTTCAGATCTAACCGTCGATCTCTTTGATGCTCTTGATCTGACCGATCTAGCATCCATTCTCTCGATCGAAGCTTACCGATCTCAAGCCCTAATCAATCAAACTTGATCAGACCAGATCTCACTTACAATCAGAGATTAAATCCCTTTAAACTGAACCTGAACAATTCAGTCCACACGATCTGACTTAAGTAAGCCATATCATCAAATTGTGCGACCCTGAGGGTTTCCTCTAAATGTCGGTAACGATAATTCTCATTATCACGATCAGTGAGGGGTATCTAGCAACACATCACTGTCTCCCGATATAAAGGAAAGAGTCTTCCAAGACTACACCCAAACCACAGCACAAGTGTGAATCAACTCACTAGGCATGCATATTTCCTTTGCCACTGGATGTTCTTATTGGACAAGCCTGTCAAGCTCGTAATTCCAATATGATGAGCATGATTAGAACAGATGAACACAGTCACCTGGGTATGGCCATACACTTTCTCAATCATCTCATCCAGGGGGCCCCTTTAGAACATCACACTCCTTAAACAAGGAGACGGCAATCCTATGTCTATCACTAGTGCTCTAACCTGACTCAAGCTCACCATCCAAGATAGTCTATAATCATTATGTTTCAAATGATATTGAACTATCTCAAAACAATGACAATCATCATTTAGAAAACACAAGTGATCTCAAGTCAGAGGAAATGTGCCACTTGTCATATCCAAGGAATATTCACATTGTGACAAACAATTGAACATCCTAGTAGGGTCTGTCCAGTACATCCCATGTACCCATGAGTCTACATCTTATTCCATGCTCGAAGCATCCTATAAGATTAGAACACATATTAGTCTTAACAATATCAAGGCTGTCTCATGTTCACCAAGATATATCGACTAAGGACATAATAGCTTGTCAGCCCAGCTGAACAGCTTTGAGACATTATTCAGAAGAACATATATTGCAGCAGACAATGTAGCTAACTGAATAACAACCATGCCTTTATAAACATAACAGTTTATTACATGATACAGATACATTCCCACAGGCCTCAAACATTAGCCTTAAGGGCATACCCCAACAATCTCCCACTTGCACTTAATCTAATGGTTGAGAAATCTCAAACCCATATTATTACAGTGCTTCTCATGCTTCTGCTGCGCCAGAGGCTTGGTAAGCGGGTCTGCCAGATTGTCATCTGTATGAACCTTGCATATTTTGATCTCGCCACGATCTATGATCTCCCTGATCAAATGAAACCGTCTCTGTATGTGCTTGGACTTCTGGTGCGACCGTGGTTCCTTTGCTTGTGCGATTGCTCCAGTGTTATCACAGAAGATAACCAAAGGATCTGCACTCGAAGGAACAACACCAAGTTCTCTCACGAACTTACGAATCCACACTGCCTCCTTGGATGCTTCCGAGGCTGCAACATACTCGGCTTCTGTTGTGGAATCAGCAACAGTTGACTGTTTGAAACTCTTCCACACCACTGCACCTCGATTCAAGCTAAAAACATAGCCTGATTGCGATCGGAAATCATCCTGGTCCGACTGGAACGAAGCGTCAGTATATCCCTCTATACTGAGTTCTTCCTGACCACCATAAATCAAGAACATATCTTTGGTCCTCCGCAGATATTTTAAAATGTTCTTGACTGCAATCCAGTGCGCCATACCTGGATTACTCTGGTAACGACTGGTCACGCTTAACCCGTAAGCGACGTCTGGGCGAGTACACAACATCGCATACATAATGGATCCAATAGCCGAAGCATAAGGCGTATTGTCCATTTCATCTTTCTCAGTCTGTGTTTGTGGACACTGACTCTTCGAAAGATTCAGACCATGTCTGACTGGAAGATATCCTCGTTTAGAATTCTCTAAATGAAATCTCTCCAGGACCTTTTCGATGTAAGTACTCTGGCACAGCCCGAGAAGCCTCTTAGATCTATCCCTGTAGATCTTCACACCTAATACATAGGCTGCTTCTCCTAAATCTTTCATCTGGAAACATTTCCTCAGCCATGCTTTTACAGCATGCATTTCAGGAATATCGTTTCCAATGATCAAGATGTCATCGACGTAGAGGACTAGGAAAGTAATCACGCTCCCACTAAACCTCTTATATACACACGGGTCATCCTCGTTCTTGATGAAACCAAATTCGGTGACTGATTCATCAAAACGAATATTCCAGCTTCTAGATGCTTGCTTAAGTCCATAAATAGACTTCTTTAACTTGCATATCTTATGACGATCTGCTGGATTAGTGAAACCTTCTGGTTGTGTCATGTACACATCCTCATCCAGATTTCCATTAAGGAAAGCTGTTTTCACATCCATCTGCCAAATCTCATAATCATAATATGCAGCTATCGCGAAAAGAATCCGAATAGACTTAAACATGGCTACAGGAGAGAAAGTTTCATCATAATCTATCCCGTAGATTTGTTTGAAACCTTTCGCAACTAGCCTGCCTTTATAGGTAACCACGTTACCATCCATGTCAATCTTCTTCTTGAAGATCCACTTACAGCCTATAGGGATAACTCCCGGAGGCGGATCAACCAAATCCCAAACTTGGTTATCTGACATGGAGTCCATCTCGGCGCGCATAGCTTCAAGCCATCTCGCTGACTCCGGTCCACTGACCGCATCCGCATAAGTGAGGGGTTCATCATTGTCAATGATGTAGACTCCATCATAGCGCTCAGGCTGTCGACGGATCCTTCCCGATCTTCGCGGTTCCCGTGATATCTGAGCCTCAGGTTGTTCAATAACCTGTTCTACCAGCTCAGGCACATCCAACTCTGCTTGAGCACTTTGTCCTTCCTCTGGATTCTCATCCAGTTTTATTTCTCTCCCACTGGCCTCTTGCAGAAGAAACTCCTTCTCAAGAAATATGGCCGTCCGAGCAACAAAAACCTTGTTCTCCTTGGGATCGAAGAAATAATAACCCTTAGTTTCCTTAGGGTAACCGACAAAGATACATTTGTCAGATCTGCTCTCTAGTTTCCCAGAGGCGAGCTTTTTGACATAAGCCTCGCAGCCCCAGATCCTGATAAATGTCAAGCTTGGCTGTTTCCCATACCATAACTCATATGGAGTCTTAGAAACTGCCTTGGATGGCACTCGGTTTAGTACCTTTGCAGCTGTTTCCAGCGCAAAACCCCAAAAGGAGTAAGGAAGAGTAGCCTGACTCATCATAGAACGAACCATATCAAGTAGCGTTCTATTTCTCCTCTCGGACACACCATTCCATTGCGGTGTTCCTGGTGGAGTGAGCTGTGAGATAATCCCACACTCCTTTAGATAGTCAGTAAATGCATGACTTAGGTATTCACCACCTCGATCTGAGCGAAGTGCCTTGATATTACGGCCTAGCTGATTCTGTACTTCATTTTTGAACTCTTTGAACTTGTCAAAAGATTCACTTTTATGTCTCATCAGATAGACATAACCATATCTACTGAAATCATCAGTAAAGGTAATGAAGTACTGATAGCCACCTCTGGCATGTTTACTAAATGGCCCACACACATCACTGTGTATAAGGTCAAGTAAACCTGAAGCCCTTTGACCTTTGTGAGGAAAAGGTGACTTCGTCATTTTACCCATCAAACAAGCTTTGCATGTATCAATCTCCTTATAGGAGAATGATCCCAGCAGTCCATTTTCATGCAACCACTTAATGCGTTTCTCGTTAATATGGCCTAAACGACTATGCCATAGCAAGGTGCTGTCATCAGCATACTTGGCTTTCTTAATATCAATTTGCTGTATTGAACATTCCATGTCCAACATGAATAACCCATTGTTAATTGAACCAGTTGCATAAACAATATTATCATAAGACAAAATACACTTTGAAATATTGCATTCAAAGGAAAACCCCTTCCTGACAAGAGCAGGAATGGAGATAATATTTTTAGTTATACTGGGAACAAAGTAACAACTGTTTAGTTCCAATACAAGTCCAGATGGTAAAGAAATAAAGTAGTCTCCTACAGCAACAGCAGCAACCCGTGCCCCGTTTCCAACTCGTAGGTCCACCTCATGCTGTCCCACCTGCCTTCTTCTCTTGAGTTCCTGTACATTTGAACAAATGTGAACTCCACATGCAGTGTCCAACACCCATGATACAGAAGAAGAAAACATGACCTCAGTCACGAATATACCTGAGCCAGAAGCAAAGCTTCCCCTCTTATCTCCTTGGAGCGCTTTACAGTCCTTTTTCCAGTGACCCAGCTGGCCACAGTGGAAACACCTGTATTCCTTAGACCGCTTGACCTTCTGCTTCAGAGCCTTGCTGTAACTCTTGACAGGGGCCTTGCCCTTCTTCCCCTTCTTTTTGTTCCTAGAAGGAACCATCAAGACAGAGGTTGAAGGCTTACCCTTCAGAGTCTCCTCAGTGGTCAAGAGCATATTCAGCAGCTCTGCCGGAGTACAATCGATTTTGTTCATATTAAAATTAATAATGAACGCGTCGAATGACGGCGGGAGAGACTGCAGAATAATATCCACAGCAAGCTCCTGGTTGATGGTATGCCCCAGTTTCTCTAGAGCCTCCTTGTGCCCAATCATCTTGAGCACGTGAGCTCCCACTGGGCTCCCTTCAGCCAGTTTGCTCTGAAAGAAGAGCTTTGTCAAATTATAGCGTTCAGTCCTCGCCTGTGCAGCATACAGCATCTTGAGGTTTGCTATAATCTGTATAGCCGACATATCCTCATGCTGACGCTGCAGCGGTGGCGTCATAGACGCTAGCATCAGGCAAGCGACATCAATGCTATCATTGACGTGCTTTTCATAGGCTTCCCGAACCGCCCTTGCGGCGTTCGGAGCGGGCTGCGGCGGTATCGCCGTCTCGAGGACATACAGTTTCCTCTCTGCCTTAAGAACGATCTTAAGGTGTCCAAACCAGTCAGAGAAGTTCGGCCCAGCAAACTTCTCCCTTTCCAGTAGGGATCGCACATTGAAGTTCATGGTGTTCGTTGCTGCAGGTATCTACAACAATGCAAGAACAGCAAGGTCAGTATCAATGTATAAGAATCAATCAGGACTTAAGAAAGATTCTTTTTCTCACTATTTTATCAGGCGTGAAAAATCCAGCAAAACAGCCCGAAAGAGTAGAACTCTTTTAGTGAGATGGGATCCAGATTTCATACTTGGTCTCCGCGTCCCGCTCAGGCGAGATAAGATGCACAGAGAGTACAAGCACTAGTTTCTGGTAGGCAGTCCCTGCCGATCGCCAACCCGTGCGATTCCCCTTCATCCGGGCAGTCCAGCAGACTGTGCCAACTGAGTTGGTACAACACAATCTCTGACCCCACAGATGGCTGCCTCCATGTGCTACCATATGCGCCACATATGTAGCCTACATGGTCAAGCTGACCCGACCTACTCCCTGGACCACCATGTGCTATGCTGAGCAACGAGAAGGGATAAATCCCTACTCTGTAACACACAGGTGTAATCCCACACCCTCTGAAGATAGATGGACGTGCCCACTGAGTGGGTACAACACGGCTCCAACGATAATCAGAACAGTGAGGTTTCGCGTCAGAAGGCTTACGAGCTTGATATTTAAGCGTTGGATTTTAACGGTCTTTTATCTTCTTGCACTATCATGCAATTCCTATGGTGATAGCAGAAGATAAACTTAATCATGCAATTCTAATATTAAGCAATAAAAGAAAGCATGTATCTTATGTGGTAAAAGCCCATAGCCCTAGAAGACCTTAACCTAACTTAAGTCTTCATTTGCTCTTCATGGGTCTTTAGCTGCTTATCTGGCCCAAAACAGGGCCCAAGCGCCAATTGCAGCTCTGGTGCACCCACCAGGGAAAATGCGCCTGGTCCCAGAGTCGAACCCTGGACCTCCCACCTGGTCAAGCCACTGCTGCATGCGCCTCTGCCAAGTGTGCTTTGTGCTCTTGTCTAATTAAATTACAAATTTAACTATCTAGACAAGAGTGACACGCAGGTCACTTACATTTATAAATTAAAACACAGTGATGCGCAGATCACAATAATTAATTTACAATTGTTTAATACAGGCTCGCAGGCCCCAGCACAGCACACAATTAATATGGGCAGCCCACATAAGACTAAATAACCAAGCATATGCTTCAATCAATAACCATGTGATCCAATCATAAAAATTAAAATTTTTGAAAACCCCATGGGATCAATTTTAATTTTTCCTTATTTGCCCTACAACCTTACAACGGTCCATCACTAGGGATCCACTCATCCAACCTAGTCAGATCCACTGCCCTTGCATGCACCAAGTCCTAACTGACTTGAGTCGACCATAGGGTCAACCATGCATGCGCAAGGGCTGAACGACCACACAGAGTTCTGGCAAACGGGCGTGACCCCGGGCCTAACTCAGGTGCGTTCATAAGTCGTCTCAAGCAGACATCGCTACACACCTGTCTGCAGTCGACCTATAGCCACCATAGGCTTGCGCCAAGGTGCTATTTGATCGACCCATTCAGGCTGTCAGATGATCTGATCAGACATTCTGGATCTAACCTAGGGGTTGACTTCAACCCTAATAACCCGTCTAAGGGTTTATAGTAAAGCCTTAGATCTATAATGAGTCGCGCAAGTATTCAAGTTTTGTAAAACAAAAACAAGATGCGCCAACTTACAACATACATGCGCCAATAGATGGAAACATATTTCATACATGAAGTTTCGCAAGATGATAAAACCTATCATGCAACTTTCGCATGTTATATAGATCTAAGCATATGGAATCACAAGGCCAAAGCAATCATAACGAACATGCATTCAACCAAAGCTCTGATACCAATTGTAAGTACCCCTTAAGATAAGGGGGGTCCCCTTCTAGGGGGAGCATAACCCTAAAGCATATGGCGCATAAAAGTTTCTTCTTGCGGAACTAGGGTTATAGGATCGATATGCATGTAATATGATCAACTTATAATGAAAAGCGATACTCACCATTGCCATCACTTGGATGGTGTCTTGGAATGAGAGAGCGAAATGGATCTCCTCCTTAGGTGGCGCACACAAGGTGATGTCGCCTACTCTTTGTTGATCCTTGTGCTAGTAAGGTTCTCCAAAGGTTCTTGTCGAGTGGAAAGGATGAGAGATCTCCTTGGCGAAAACTTCCTTGTCGTCTTAGCTTCTCCTCCACGCGAGAATGCCTCAAGACCCTCTAGCCAAGCGCGGCGACAAGGTGTGAATGAAGCGAGAGAGATGTGACCACGCTTAGGAGTCGTGGTTTCTAAAAATAGAAAACCACTCCCACGTTCATGCTCTCATGCGACTTCGGTTTTACCCAAGCGCAAACTTCTCTTCACTTTGAACCATGCGCTCATTCATGAGCCGGTTCATCACGGTTTGGTCCAAGACCAATTATCCCAAGCAATATGGTCTAGATCTTAATTAAACCCTAAGGCTTCAGATCTAACCGTCGATCTCTTTGATGCTCTTGATCTGACCGATCTAGCATCCATTCTCTCGATCGAAGCTTACCGATCTCAAGCCCTAATCAATCAAACTTGATCAGACCAGATCTCACTTACAATCAGAGATTAAATCCCTTTAAACTGAACCTGAACAATTCAGTCCACACGATCTGACTTAAGTAAGCCATATCATCAAATTGTGCGACCCTGAGGGTTTCCTCTAAATGTCGGTAACGATAATTCTCATTATCACGATCAGTGAGGGGTATCTAGCAACACATCACTGTCTCCCGATATAAAGGAAAGAGTCTTCCAAGACTACACCCAAACCACAGCACAAGTGTGAATCAACTCACTAGGCATGCATATTTCCTTTGCCACTGGATGTTCTTATTGGACAAGCCTGTCAAGCTCGTAATTCCAATATGATGAGCATGATTAGAACAGATGAACACAGTCACCTGGGTATGGCCATACACTTTCTCAATCATCTCATCCAGGGGGCCCCTTTAGAACATCACACTCCTTAAACAAGGAGACGGCAATCCTATGTCTATCACTAGTGCTCTAACCTGACTCAAGCTCACCATCCAAGATAGTCTATAATCATTATGTTTCAAATGATATTGAACTATCTCAAAACAATGACAATCATCATTTAGAAAACACAAGTGATCTCAAGTCAGAGGAAATGTGCCACTTGTCATATCCAAGGAATATTCACATTGTGACAAACAATTGAACATCCTAGTAGGGTCTGTCCAGTACATCCCATGTACCCATGAGTCTACATCTTATTCCATGCTCGAAGCATCCTATAAGATTAGAACACATATTAGTCTTAACAATATCAAGGCTGTCTCATGTTCACCAAGATATATCGACTAAGGACATAATAGCTTGTCAGCCCAGCTGAACAGCTTTGAGACATTATTCAGAAGAACATATATTGCAGCAGACAATGTAGCTAACTGAATAACAACCATGCCTTTATAAACATAACAGTTTATTACATGATACAGATACATTCCCACAGGCCTCAAACATTAGCCTTAAGGGCATACCCCAACACTTAAA
This sequence comes from Costus lasius, assembly GCA_027563935.2. Taxonomy (NCBI): domain Eukaryota; kingdom Viridiplantae; phylum Streptophyta; class Magnoliopsida; order Zingiberales; family Costaceae; genus Costus; species Costus lasius. The sequence goes on from CM050447.1 coordinate 58,150,121, forward strand.
AGGGTATAATGGGGAGAAACCCAACCCCATTGGCGCCTAGGGGCATAATGGGGTGTGGGTGGCATAAATTGCTTCCTTTGGAAGGAAGTGGCGCCTCCCCCTTCATCCTTTGATGGTATCTTGCCTCTATGGTAAGTGTTGGGGCTGATATGGCTTGAGAACTTTTAGGAAAGTCCTTGGGCGCATATGGTTAGGTTGAATGAGGATTATGGCAAGGTCTTGGAGACTTTCCTTACCTCATAAACTCTACATGCACCCAAACCCTTACCCTAGCCGAATTCCTCTTGCATGTTGCACCTAGCCCTTTCTCCTTTAATGGTAAGAATGCTTTTGTGGCATATCTTGGGCTGATGTATTGCTTGGGGCGCAAGACAAGGTCTTGGCGCATAAGGAAGGGTTGAATGGGTTTAAGGAAATGTCTTGGAGACTTTCCTTGCCACAAACCCTTTCATCCTAGCCATACACTTGTCCTAATCCTAGCCCTTGCCCAAACCGCCTCTTGTCCTATTTATAGGACCCCTTGCCTCCCTTCTTGTTGATGTTGTTCGAGTGGACAATCTCTTGGAGGCGTGACATATCTCTTGGAGAGAATTGGAGGGCAAGTGGCGAGAGCAATATAGGGTTGGCGCAAGCTTCTTCCAAGTGGCAGCAACTTGTTCTTCATCTCCCTCTCTTCTTGGCACAAGGAGTCTTAGTGCTTTGTGGCATCTCCTTGCCACAAGCCTTATCCGTTCCTTGGCCATTAGCGCACCTTGCTTGAAGGTGGCGCAAGCAAAGAAGAAGCAGGAAGTACTTGGCACATCTTCTTCCTCCTCATCTCTTCTTGGTGCTTCTACCTTGGAGGTGGCGCAAGATCTGAAGAGAGCGACAAAGGCTTGATTCTCTTCCCAAGGCTAGCACCGAGCGTGGAAGGGAGCAACGTTGAGACGGTCGATGCGTGGATACTTGTAGAGGGCGAACACTTGGGCGCCTTCAACATGGCTTCGGCAACTAGACAAGCAAAAGAGGTACATCTCTAACACATCCTTGTATCTTCTCTTTCGCATGGATCCTTGGGACCGGAATATGATTCAGGTGTAATGATTCTTCCGCTGTGTCTTGGGACTGCAAAATTTTAAATTACACCCGGTATTCCCTAACAGAGGGATGTACTTTGTCAAGAAGGAATTTGAAAGTTGATTCCAAGTTGTGAAGGTTCTAGTAGGTTGTGATTGTAGCCATGATTTCGCCCGGTCCCTAATAGAAAAAGGAAATAATCTCAGTTTTAATACATCATCAGAAATTCCAGTAATCTTAATGGTATCACAATATTCAAGAAAAATATGTAAGTGTTGATAGGTATCTTCAATTGGATCTCCTCCAAATTGATTCCGCTGGATCATGGTCAAGAAGGCAAGATTAATCTCGTAATTATCGACTTCTATACTAGGTTTGATAATGCTAGAGTGTATTTCTCGTTTCCTAGGGACAGCATAGTCCCTAAGTAATCTCTGTCCTGCCATTGGATTTAAATTTCCTGAATAGTCTAAAGCAGACAGATTAAGTAACTCAAGTAAACAGAGAAGAACAGATAGATAAAACATGAATTAATCCTAGTCTAGCAATAATCTCAATATTTTCAATATTGACAAAACTAAGGTTCCCAGCAACGGCGCCAAAAACTTGTTGTGATCCGCAGGTGTACGGATACTCGAAGTAATAAAAAATATCGAATGCACAGAGACCTATGTTGTCAAGTACTGATCAATTGATTTTTCACTATCTAGGTAATCGAATGAAAGTCAGGTAAATATCGCAAACACATGGAAAGATACTATCAAAGAGAGAAAACTGGGACTAGGGTTTCATTCACTTAGATTTTCATGACTAGATGTACAAAGATCTTCATCAATCAAATTTTATTTTGATAAAGACATAATTTACCTAAAAAGGGATTATCTCACTCTCGTGCAGATAACCATGCAAGAATAAATCCTCACTTTCGCGCAAGATTCATCCCAAGCTAATGATAGGTAAATCATCAATCGAAGAACTCGAGGATCACTTTCGTGCATCCGTATTCTAAGTTGATCGTCTTAAGTGGAAACTCAATGATCACCGTCGTGCATCCGAGTCTCAACATAAATTTTGCCTATAGTTCTCTAACGTTCCGATCCTCACTTTCGTGCAAGATCACCACGTTTGACACAATAACTCAATCCTAAGTTTGTAATTGTTATCATGGTAATACAAATCACTAAAATTAAATAATAAGAACAATCCTAAGAAAATTCCTATCATACAGTTATAGGGTTCCAAGTTCTCAAGCAAGTCACCTTTCGGTCCTTATTGTGAGAACTCTAAATCATGATGACAAAAATAAACTTAAGAGAATCTTAGAGCAATAATCACATACGCAAAATTATCAAAGTAGAACAATCATGATGAAAATAAAAATAATCTAGTCATTAAGAAAATCAAAGGGAATTACTCCCCCATGTCCCAAAAGTAGTTTAAGCTAGCATCATGAAGGAATTACAATAAGTCATGGTTTCAGAAGATCGAAAATCAAGAAAAAAGAAGAGTTTAAGAAAATACAGCACGGCTGTGAAATAAAACACAGCCGTAATTTGCAATTTGAGACGATGAACAGTGTCGGCGCCTCTTCTTTCTTCGATTCCTCTTCCAATTGATCTCTTTTTGATTTGAAACCTCTGGCGTGTCCTCTCCACCTTCAGACAAAGCTTCAGTATGAAAATCACGGCCGAAGGAGGTCTGGATTGATCACGGCGGCGGAACCCTAGGCGGCAGCGTGAATCCTGATTTCTCTCTTGACAGTCGATGAAAATTGAGGCTTTCGGTGTGTGTGTAATCCTCTCGTCCCCCCGTCCCATTTGTTTCTTACGGCTTTGAACATAGAGCCTTGGATCGTCTGCAATCATCTCCACAAGAATCAGGCGTCGGGATTGACCTCGGAGTCGCGTTCAAACTGAGAATTACGGCAGTGTAATAGTTCACGACAGTGCCGTAAAAACACGACAGTGCCATAAAATCGGTCGAGTTTTCTGATCTGATGTCGTCTGGGAAATACGGCACCGTAATATGGTTTATAGTACTGCTGTAAAATTGTCTGAACTCTCTGTTCTGAAGTGACTGGAAAATACGGCCTGTGTCATCCTTTACAGTGGTGCCGTAAAATCAAGCAAAGTTTCTGTTCTGAAGCGCTCTGCAATACGGTACCGTGTAATAGTTTACGGCCGTGCCGTAAAATCCGAAAATCCTTCTGTTCGGAAACTCATCAAAATACGGTAGTGGCTCGGATTTTACGGTAGCGTATGAAAATACGGTACCATAAAATAGGTTACGGCACTGCCGCAATTTGTTGACTTGCTCCGTTTGGCGTGAAATTTCTTGGGTGATCTCCTCTTGATGATGGTAACTCTTCTATGTGTTTGATTTTACTTGAAAACGCCTTGAAATAGTGCCTTTTTACCTGAAAATCATGAAAAACCAAAATAGAAGTAGACTTTGCAATATTCAATGAATTTAGCATGAAAACAAGTTAAAGATCCTCAATTTAGCATGAAAGGATATCTAGAATGATACAAAATATGCTATATATTTTGATGTCATTAGGAGTCTTATTCTTTTTCTCTCTCATTATCTTTTAGACATAGACTTCAACCCATGTCTTAGGTACCACTATCAATTTTACATAGTGCCAAGTAGGGGAGTCTCTCACTATTTTTATGGATCAAGGAATCTTTCTTCCCAATAAATAGCAAATAGCATGAATATCAACTAAATTAATCTATCAACATCCATTCAAAAATCATACTCATATGCTAGTTTTATTCAAAGAAATAGCTTCACTTTTAAACCAAATTCATCAAATAATACATCTACCCAAAATCTCATTCATCAATCAATGAAAAATTTCAAAAGTAGATATGTATTAGAGAAATAAATTCAACATAATAGGTCTTGTCCTACTTTCATGCATTTCATGTTGATACCGATAAGGTATGGAATGGTTTTTTATTGATTGACATTCATTAATGAAAGCTTGATATAATTTGTAAGAGATAATCCCATGGTTCCAACCAAACTCTGCCTTTGCAAAAAAGTTTACTCCCCAATCGAGCTGTGGGTTTCCCATCTGTAAGAGCACAAGTATATACATAAATTACACTCCCTAATCGAGTTGAGGATTTCCAATCTACAAAAGCACAGTGAAATAAATATATACATAAATCATATTTTTCAAAATAAATCATATTTTTCAAACTCACAACAAATTGTTTTCTATGATAGGGTCATGTACCAATTTCATTTGATATATCATTCATCATTAAAAATTTTACCATCAATTAGGTGGAAACAAATTGCGAACATTGTGGCTACTACTAGTTAGATCAATTTGGAAATGTCTTACCAAAACACCTTTAAGGTTGATATATGAATCCTTTGTCACTCTATTATTTTTTTCATGCAAGAGCACTGCTAGCTGTGGAACATAATGTCCTGCAACAATTGAATTAACATCATTAAAATACCTATTCAAACTGTATGTAGGAATACCAACCACAAAACCATTTAACTCACCACCATAACTCTCTCCAGCAATATAGAACTCATGAGATTTGAATGTAGGAAACTTGATAAACCAATTTACAAGAAAAGAGTAGGTATCTTCCGCAGTCATCTTATCACTATACTTTTCTAAATCTGATGATTTATTAGAATAGGAAAAGCCTACTCCCACTGGAGACTATAGGAACAAAATATTTGCTTCTGAAGTAGAAAGAGAAAATTAAATTAGAAAACTATAAGAGGTTATGTATGAATGAATTATATGTGGCATTAGACTTGCCTTTGATCCATGTGTGAGGGTTAGATCTAAGGCCGGATCCATCATTCAAAACAAGAAAGGGACCAATTTCCTTAAGTACTCCTCCAGCAATGGATAAACATCCTGGTCCTATAAAATTTCCAAATGTTATCATCGCATGAATCAAAGTTACAAGATATAATTGTCCTAAGCTGTCCATGGATGCCTACCACCATTGAACCACAAGACGAGGGGCTTCTTCATGGGTTCTTCTATGGCCTCAAAGAACCAATAAAACATTGACTTATCCTCATATATCCTAACATAGCTAGCATAGTGTTGAATCCTATTAGATGGCTATTCTGGGAGGTCAATGACAAAATCTGACGCTTCTGAGTGAGGAGGCCTTCTTGCCATGTTACCCTCGATGAATACAACAATTACTAATAAGAACAATACTACCATAAAGGTTGAAGGCATTGACACAATCATTGTAGTAATTTGCTACCAACTTGTTGGTCCCTATTTTTTTAGTAGTCCTTTTCCTTGTCTATAGGCTTATCAACAATGAGAGTGCTAGAGATACATATATAGACAATAAATGAAGAAATAACAACTCTTTGTTTTGTAACCGTCACCAACTCCTGCATTTCTAAAATTATTGTATTTGAAGCTCATTACCTTTAAATAGGATGTTCAATAAAGGGTATTAAAAAAAACCATTCTAACAGTTTTTTTTTATATTTGAATTTTTTACACCAATTTAGAGGCACTTCTTATAGGGCATGATGATTGTTCATAGAATTTATTATAGTAACCAAATGCTAAAATGAAAGAAGCTATTGCTAGTAGTGGTGACTATTCATGAGATACATGCACACATACAAATTGATTCTCTATGGAGTTATGTGGCTAGATAGTCACAAGATTATCAATCTTCACGATGAGCTTACATAGGTAATTTTATATCATTAGCATCAAATCCAAATTATGACAATTCATAACTTTTCTTGCATTGAAGTTTATAAAAAAGATACATATGATAAGAGCATAAAGAAAAAAACTCTTCTTGTGATGCTCATTATAACTCTTATTGTAATGCATGAGAGATGTTGGACTCTTTATAGTTTTTACTATAATTATAGTAAATATTACTTATTGAAATTTCTCTATCACAGTTCTGTTACGCGTCATTATATCTCCACAAATTGCGAACAAATGGAGGTAGCTGTTGTTTGTGTTGAAAGTATTTCACAAGGATAAGTGCATATTCAAATTTAATTAAATATTTAATTATCATTTCAGGGAAATTACAGGAATATTAGTACCAACAAAAGTAAATATGTTAAAGAATCAAACAAATGTCAATAAAGAAATTTCAAACCTTATTTTTCTTTTTAGTGTTTTTTTAAAAGAAAATTTGCTCTCCCCTAAGTTTAATCTCTCATTATAAGCTTTCATAAGATTATGCATATGTTTCGGATATTCATGACAAATTTTTTATTATCAAATCTGATACAAAATATATAAATGAGAAATGTCATGTACTTTATAATCTCATATGCTCTTGCTTGACATATTTGATCTTCAAAAAGTATGTTCCATTTAATGAAATGACATCTTCTTTGCATGGATCCTTGGAGGTGAAATAAGATTCTATTTTTTTGTTTTACTAAACCTATTCCCTAATATAATTAATAATGTATGGTGTTGACAATAAAATTTTCTGGGATAGATCCTCGTTTTTTAGGAACCATTATGTAGCAATAAGTGTCTCTTGTAGCATGAGAAGTGTGGTTGATGTAGAACCAATTTGAAATTACCAAACCAATTTCTAGCATTTTATTTTTGTATATGCATCATTGATTCATGTTTGTTTATTTGCTTTCAATGAGAAGACTCTAGGTAGACATCGATGATGCATGACTAATTGTACTTTAGCTTAGCTGATACATGACTAATGGATTTTGTTACCACACTTGTATTACTTGGCCACATAATGAGGTCACACAACAATTATATTGAATTTGATTTGAAATCATCCTCAAAGAAGCATTGAGACTTGAAGCATAGATAGCTACCTTGATCACTTCATCTTCGTGGCTCGACTAATAAGCATAGGCATGCTTTGATGCATGTTGGCGGAATTTTTTTACTATTGTTAGCTACACACTATTTTTTTAGAGTATATGAATATAGTTGTTTGTACAAGATAGAACATACCTCTTATATGGCCTTGGTGTATTTTGTGACATTTAGGTAATCACCAAAAGGATGTTGTTTGATTCATGTGGAAATCATGATCATTATTGAATATTCTACTATCATTTTTATGTCATTTGATTCATGTGCAAATGATGATCGTTATTCAATATTCTACTATCATTTTGTGATGAGGGTGCCGCATAATAATGATTAGAAAGAACTAAGAGATTTTTAGTGTTTATAAGCAATTAAAGAGTTTTTCCCATTTGTATTTAGATTATGCTCGGTAAATATCAATACTTAGAACATCATTGTTGTTGACATTGAAAATAAAATATTCAAGTAGATTTAGAACCTTGTTAATAACATAGGGCAACTATAAACTCATGGTGAAACAATTCATTGAAAAAATTGTCAATGTTGCTTAGGCATTTCATTTGCCTCGGTTTGAGCATAGCGACATTGCCTTAAAAATTACCCCAAATAATGCCCCATTTATTTAGCCTATAGTAATTAAAAATCCCCTCTAGTTTTTACATGAGAAGCTATTCTTACTGGATAAGAAATACATAAGATCAATTGTCAAATTGAACTTTTAGATGAGATTCGAAATATCTAAGGAGAGATTCACTCTCTAACCTGTCAATTCAATAGGATAATGATAATCTAAATTCTTAGAATCGCAAATAGGGTAGCAAATCATTTTGCAAATCATGCTAGATATACAAGATCCTATTAATTATTGTTAGAAAATTGGCGTCAACACCTGGCCAAAATTTTGCATGTGGATGTGAAATAAATGATTTTTTTTAGTACAAAAAGAGGGACAACATCAATTAAGATGTTTACCTTGAATGCTATATGGAATGAGGATTTCAACCTTATTGTTAAAGATTTAGAGACTCAAGTTCTTTAGTTGCATGTTTATTTTAGTGAAAAGGTTTAACTCCTTGTATGCTCCTTGCCTTGACATTGAAAATAAAATATTCAAGTAGATTTAGATCCTTGTGACACGTTCCGCAAGTGCACGGTAATATCGAAGTAATATAAAAGGTTGTCGAACCCAAAGGGAGCAAGGTTCAGTACTAGAAAGTCTAAGTCTCAATAGCTAAGTGATTCAAAATGGGGTTTTTGCGATCAATAAACAAAACAAAAGATCAAACGCAACGATGAGGAGGTTATCTGTATGAGAGAGATCAGGACTTCGTAATATAGCTTATGGAATCCTCCCAAAAGTATAGGATGCCCCATCTCAGTCGGTACATCCTGATGCTTATCCAGAACGATCTCCTGCTCTCGCTGTGGATCGTTCTAGATAAACCCAATGAGTTCGATGGACGATTATGTTACCCTCGAGCCCAAGCACTCTCGTATCAAGAATTCACAAGTTTTACCTAGGGAATCCGCCAACATGATCCTCCTCTCGGTCAGGATCGCGTCAACTACCACACGATACTACGTGGCCAAAGCAATATCATGAAATAACTACAACAAGGTAAAATATGCTCATACAAACTTCAAAGTAACAGAATAAGTTAAGATTACTTGAAATAATTCATCAATGGGCTTCAACCAAGTCCCGAAAAGGGTTTTACACTGCAATAGTCAGGAAAGCTCGTACAACTCTCTCTAAAATATTAGGAAAATTGCTACAAAACGTTTTGGAGAGGAAGGAGAGGATGAACCGAACAAGATCCCTAAAAATCGTGAAGATCTGACGCTCCAATAGTCATGAATGCTCGTATAATTCTCTCTAAAATATTAGGAAAATTGCTACAAAACATTTTGGAGAGGAAGGAGAGGATGAACCAAACAAGATCCCTAAAAATCATGAAGATCTAACGCTCCAATCTCATGAAATCGCCCCAAAAACGCTGTGTCACCTCTTCCGTTCACCCTAGCTGGTTCGTGTGCTAGTTTCTTGATAATTTGGCAACAATAAAAAGGGCTTTTATATAAGTCTCATTGATAAATAAGTCTCATTGGTGTATAAAAACATTAAAATAGACCTAAATTTGAGATGAAATAATACTAGAAATTACAATTAAAATGCAAGACATTAAATACTCCCAGACTTAAATTTTTGCTTGTCCTCAAGCAATAAAATAGAGTGAATTGCCTGAAAGGTATAAAGATAATCCTTCAGGTTAAAAACAAGCATCCAAATCAAAAAAAATCTACTAGTTATCCCAGATCTAATCAGAAGAAATCAAGTGATTAGGTGTTTTGAACGTTTAGTAGTTTGATCCCATAATTTCTAGAAGTCAAAGAACTCAGCCAACTGTAAACAGAGAACTCAATCAAGCATACACATTACTCATGCTATTCCAATCCATCCAAATCAACTTGTTGGGATTAACTCAAATGTATTATTTAGGATGCAAAACTCCAATAGCTAATTATGATATTAGACTTCAACTCATGTCCTTAGTGTTGGTGTATATGCCCTAGGACCTGTGGCTAGTCCGATTTATGTCACATTCATTTGTGGTATACATCCAGGCATGGTCGTTGTTATGCATTTCATACATCTGCGTCATAAACTTGTTAAATCTAAAATAAATAAAACCTAGTCTAGCAATACTAACAACTATTTTGATATTAACAAAACTAAGGTCTCCGGCAACGGCGCCAAAAACTTGTTGTGATCCGCAAGTGCACAGATACTCGAAGTAATAAAGAAAGATATCGAACCATAGAGACCTTATTATTAAGTACCAAATAGTGGTATTCTTAATAGTTAAGCAATCGAATAATAGCAAAGCAATAATGGGAAACACACGAAATCAGTTAATCAGAGAGAAACATTGGGACTAGGGTTTCGTCCTCCTTAATTCTAATGACTAGATTTAAATAAAAGGTCGTCAGACTAATCTTATCATATAAAGACTTAATTTATTTCATAAAGGGATCATCTCACTTTCATGCAGACAATCATGCAGGGACTAATCCTCGCTTTCGCGCAAGATCTATCCCAATGCTAAAGATACGTAAATCATCAATCAAAGAACTCGAGATCACTTTCATGCATCCGAATTCTAAGTTGATTGTTTCAAGTGGAATCTCAAGGATCACTTTCGTACATCCGAGACTCAACACAAGTTCTACTTATGGTTCTCCAATGTTCCGATCTTCACTTTCGTGCAAGATCTCCACGTTTGACAACTCAACTCTACCCTAGATTCAAATTATCATCACGGCAATAAGATCACTAAAATCGAATAATTAAGAACTAACCTAAGAGAGTTCCTAACATGCAATTCTAGGGTTCCAAGTTCTCAAGCAAATCACCTTTCGGTCCTTTTTGCGAGAACTCTAAAACATGAATAATAACATCAATCTATGGAGAATCAAAGACAAACAATCAAATAAGCAGAATCATCATAATAAAACTATTCTGACGAAAATAAGAGTTATCTAATCATTAAGAAATCAAAGTGAATTACACCTATGTCCCAAAATATGATTAAGCTAGCATGGAAAGAGAAATACAATAAGCCATAGTATCAAAGTGTTTAGAAATCAAAGAAGAAGAAGAAACAACGTTACAACACGGCTGTAATAGAAATTACAGCCGTAATTTGCCTCCAAAACACACTATGAACAGTGTCGTGCCCCTTCTTTCGTTGGTTCCTCCTCCGATTGAACTCTTTTTCCTCTGAAACTTCTGGGGTATCGTCTCCTCCTCCAGGCGAAGTTTTTGTGTGAAAATCACGGCCTGTGGTGGCCTCCATGCCTCTCGGCGCAAAGCCAAACCCTAAGCGCCCTTCTGTCGATTGCTCTCTCAATATTGGATAAAAATTAGGGCTTTCACTTCGTGTGTGTTCTCTTCTTAAAGACGAGATCTTAATTTGGAGCTCTGGATCAAAAGTTATGGTCCGTGCAAGATTCGGCCCGAAAAAGTCACGCATCCAGGAAGATAATACGGTTGTGTTTTATTTTACGGCAGTGCTGTATTTTGGGTCTATGAACCCTGTGTCAAAATTACGGCCCGTAAAAGGTATAATGGCGGTGCCGTAAAATCGGACGAGTTCTCTAGTCTGAAATCTCTGAGGAATACGGCACCGTAAAATGGTTTACGGCAGTGCCGTAATTTCAGTGAATCTCTCTGTTCTGAAGCGCTCCAAAATACGGCCCATGTAATTCTTTATGGCGGTGTCGTAAAATCAGGGAAACTTTCTGATCTGAAAATCCACTAAATTACGGCAGTGCTCTGATATTACGGTATCGTACGGAAATACGGTACCGTAATATAAAATACGGCACTACTGTATTTCGGTCAGTTGCTTCGATTTGCGTGAAATTTATCGGGTGATCTCCTCTTGATGATGGTAACTCTTCTATGTCTTCGATTTTGCTTGAAAACGCCTCAAAATAGTGCCTTTTTAACTGAAAATCATGAAAAACCAAAATAGAAGTAGATTTTGCAATATTTGATAATTTTGGCATAAAAATAAGCAAAAGATCTTCAATTGAGCTTGAAAAGATATATAAATGATACAAAATATACTATATATTTTGGTGTCATCAAATACATAAGGCTCAAACTTTGCTTGTCCTCAAGCAAAAATCAAAAATTGATTAAAAGAATAACCTTTTCATGCTCAATAAATTTCTAAAATACAATCATCAATGAAAAATTCCATCAATTGTTTCACAAAACTTCAAATAAACATATCATTCTTAGAATTCAATCCTCTAGATCCACAACTCAATTAAATAAAACTTTGCAACTTGTATAATAAATAAAATTTTCAATCTCATGACTTCACTCAGTTTTCAGTTCAAATCTATCATGCTTTTGTTTACAGGAATTAGGTTTCCAAGATCTTTTTCCACACATAATTTTTTTTTTATGCATTTTGTTTTGTAAAGATTGCATGTACCCACTTAGATACACACTTTTTATTTTTGACTTCAACTCTTATCTTCGGTACCACTATCAATTTTGCATAGTGCCGAGTAGAGGAGTCTTATTCTTTTTATCTCTCATTATTTTTCATGCATAGACTTCAACCCATGTCTTAGGTACCACCATCAATTTTACATAGTACCAAGTAGGGGAGTCTCTCACTATTTTTATGGATCTTGGATTCTTATTTCCCAACAAATAGAAAAATAAACTAAACATCTAGTAGGTTGATCAATTGATCTCAATTCTCAAATCATACTAATATACTCATTTTATTCAAAAGAATAGGTTCACCTTAGATCTTATTCCTCAAATAATACATCTACCCAAAATTTCATGCATCAACCAATGTCAAATTTCAGAGATAGATATGCATTGAAGAAGTAAATCTAACATGATAGGGTTTTTCTCTAGTCATGAATTTGAATCCATTCATCATCAATCAATCAAGTCATCAACAATATAAAACAAGAATATACTCATCATCATCACAAAATATCATCGTAAACACTAAATATATCATCATGTATACTACAACCATATCAAAGATAGCTCATCAGAATATCGAAATATCATAATACAACCCCATCGAAATAGTAGAAATCAGTATCATCATAATCATCATACAACCGCATCGAAAAGAAAGATAAGCATATGAAACAGAATAGCAGTGTCGGTGGTCATAGAGGTGTAGAAGCATCAAACTCAAACAATAATGTTCAAAAGTGTAAAATAATAGATACAAGAGACCATATCGAGTAGAAATCTTAGTGAGTGATACATCTAAAGTAAATCAAAGATGCAACCATATGAAATAATCATGAACAAGAGAGTGCAAATGATACTCACAAAACTATATAGCAAGCTCTGACCAAAATTACATAAGGCTCAGACCAAAAATAGTGTCGGGGCAGATGCTGCAAGGTCCAAGGATGTGCCTTTTGAAAATTTTACCTGCACAATTTAAGATACATAAGGCTCAGTCTAAAAATAGTCTCTAAAAATAATAATGATAAAAATAATTTTCTCAAGAGAGAATCAGAGATGTCACCGGAGGTCTGAAGAGGATGCCGGTGGAAAGAGTCGAGCAGGCAAGAAGTAGAGGTAGAACATATGCTATCTGAAAAGCTGCTAGCAATGATGGTGATGGTGCCGACAGTAGAGTGAGTAATCTCTAGTGGCCTGCTAGAGAATACAGTCCTGGATGTGAGATCGTCGGCTGGTGGGTGCCAGAAATAATGCTGCATAGATAAAAAAAAATCAGTCACTAATAAAGAGTCTACTGCATAAATAAATCTAATCAATGGAAATAGAGGCAGTAGAAGAAGTAAGAATCTGCAGATGGTATAATCCAGTGTCGACGGCTGGAAACAGTGATGTCAGAGGCAGATGCAGTGGTGGCTAGAGGTGGAAGATAGTTGCTCTTGAAGATTTCTGGATATGGAGGCAAAAGAAGATATAACATGTAGAAAGCAAACAGTGCAGCCAGTGAATATTTTAAGAAAAGTAACCATACCCAAAAACAATATTTAATGATCCAATAAGAAAACGGACAGAACCATGTGGTAGAATAAAACGTGTTCTTTCCAGATGTATAAAAATCAAAGGATTAAAATCTATCAGGAATTTAGGGTATCAACAGAAAGAAGGCTACTTAGATTACAAAACTACAAAAACTGCACAAAAGTTAATCAAATTCAAAAAGTTATCATGTGTCCTAGAATGATCAGAAAATATTTTCATGAAAATAACTCATCCACGGGATAGAACGACACATGTTCTTTATATTCCAAGTGAAAAATCAGGGTTTCAAGTCATTAAAGTACCTTAAAAACTTGCTGCAAAACTGCTAATCAGATTAGTCAAGAAAAACTGCTGCAGAAATTAATCAGAATTGAAAAAATGCTATGTGTTTTAGAAAGATCCATGGACTTTAAAATTCGGCAAAAATATGTAGATGATAGACAAAGATGAGTACTTCAATGTTGTGCCAAAGATCAAAAACACATAGCATCTTTTCGATTCTGATTAATTGTTCGCATCAATGGTCGGCCTGGTGACACTAGAGTGAATTCCCTGTGAATTAGGGGCAGCATAGTCGCGCAAAGATCTTCTCTCGTTATTCGCCATATCCAAATTTTCTTCTTGTATCTGCTGTGATGTTTCTTGTAAATCTTCTTCTAGTCTTAACTTCATGCGCACTCTAAGGGTTTTGTTAATTTCAGGATCCAATGGAACAAGCGGTTCTGACCTAAGACTCCTGCGCATGCAAAGTACGTAGATCAAGTGATTTCAAGAAAAATAGAAAATAAACAGTAAGTAAATAAATAACAAAAAAATAGTAAATAAAAACCTAGTCTAGAAATACTCTCAATATCTTCAATATCAACAAAAACAAGGTCCCCGGCAACGTCGCCAAAAACTTGTTGTGTCCGCAAGTGCACGGATACTTCGTAGTAATAAAATAGATATCGAACCACAGAGACCTTGTTGCTAAGTACTGAATAATTGATTTCTCGCTAGCAAGGCAATCTGAAAATAGTGAATCAAACTATCGAAAAGAACACGGAGAAAATATCAGAGAAGGGATCGGGACTAAGGGTTCATCTACTTTATTTCTAATGGCTAGATTAAGATAAGTGTTTGCCAATCCAATTTTATCATGATAAAGGTATAGTTTACTTCATAAATAAATTGTTTCGCTCTCGCGCAAACAGTCGTACAAAGAAATGATCTTCACTCTCGTGCAAGACCTATTCAATGCTGAAAATAAGTAAACCATCAACTAAGAACTCAAGGATCACTCTTGTGCATCCGAATTCTAAAGTTGACAACCTCAAGTGGAAACTCAAGATCACTCTCATGCATCAGAGTCTCAACACAAGTTTTACTCAAGGTTCTCTAACGACTCGATACTCAATCTCTTGCAGCATCAAATGAAGTCTAAAATATTAACTCAATCCAAAGAATCATAAAATCAACAAGGCATTAAATTTCTCTAAGAATTAGAATTCGAAGAACAACCTAATCTCTTACGTTAATTCCAAACTCGATAATTCCTAGGGTTCTGAATTTCAAGCAATCAACTTCTCAGTCTATTTTGTAAAATTCTAAAACATATTGATATTTATAAAACTAAGGAGAATTAAAGAGCAATCAATGACAAAAGTAAAATTATCACAATAAAATTAGTTTGACAAAATTAGGGTTTTCTAGTCATTAAGAAACAAAGAGATTACACCCCCATGTCCCAAAGAAAGATTAAGCTACCATGATGAAGGAATAATAATAAAACATGTTTCTGTATGAATAGGAATCGAAAAGAAGATGAGAAAAGTTACAAAATAGTGATGTAATGAAATTACAACACCGTAATTGCCTAGAACAGCGCTGTCACCGCTGTTTCATTGATTTCTCCTCCAATCAGAATCTTTTTACTTTGAAACTTCAAGTGCACGTTCTCCTTCAACAGGTGAGTCAATTTTTGTGGCTGGAGGTGGTTTGTAGGCTGAGAACCGATGAACCCTAGCAATTCTGCCTCTCTATCAATTGCTCCCTCAATACTGGATCAAAATTCATCCTTTCACTTTGTGTGTCTTCTCCTCCTAAAGACGAGTCTGCAGCATCTTTCGGATCTCAATTTGGAGGTCTAGATCAATAGATATGGCTGCGCAATTTTTGGGCCCGTAAAAATTACTTTTTTCAATGTAAATTACGGCTGTAAAATATTTTACGGCAGAGCTGTATTTTGGTTCTGTGAACCCTATGTCAAAATTATGGCCCATAAAATGCTTCTCAACCGTGCTGTAAAATCAGACGAGTTCTCTGGTCTAAATTGCCTGGGAAATACGGCACGTGGAATAGTTTACGGTAGTCCTGTAACTTCGGCAACTGTCTCTGTTCTGAAGCGCTCGAAATTACGGCAGTGTAATGCTTTACGGCGGTGCCGTAAAATCATGACAATTCTTTGATTTGAAAATCCACCAAAATACGGCAGGTGCTCCGATATTACGGTATTGTACCATAATACGGTACTGTAATATATATTACGGCACTGCCTATTTTGGTCTTTTGATCTGATTTGCGTGAAATTTGTTATGTGGACTCCTCTTGATGATGGTAACTCTTCCATGTATTTGATTTTGCTCGAAAATGCCTCAAAATAATGCCTTTTACCTGAAATTGATCAAAAACCAAAGATGGTGTAGATTCTGAAGCATTTGGTAAAAAAAAAGTATAAAAACAAAGCAAAAGAGTAAGATTATGGTTCAAAAGACTACCAAATAAGTACGAAAAACACTATGAAATTTGGAGTCATCAAACACATAAGGCTCAAACTTTTCTTGTCCTCAAGCAAATAAAGAAATCAATACCAAAAAAATAAATTTTCACATGACGAATAAATTTCTAAAATATAATCATCCATAGAAAATTTCATTAATCCCACACAAAATTTTCAAGTAAATACATCATCTTTTGAAATTAATCTTTAAGACTCAAAAGTTCAATCGAATAAAATTTCGCAATATGCATAGTAATAGAATTTCAACCTCATGAATTAATCTTGCTTTTGAGATTTTCATCCAATATGTTTTTGTTTATAGGAATAGGATCTCCAAATCTTTTTCCACTCATTTTTTTTATTTGTCCTTGACATTCTCTAAATCGATTACCACCCTTTTTCCGATGACGAATTTAGAGTATGTTGGTCACATAACCACACATAATAGAACTCATATCTCATAGGTAGAAAGAATTTTCTTGAGACAGAGGAGTCAATGTCAAAGGAACTCTCTCTTGGCAAGCATCTACAAAGATACACACTTTTGCAATGAACTTCAACTCTTGTCTTAGGTACCATTGTGAACACAATGCCAAGAAGAGGAGTTATTCTTTTACTTTTTGTGGACTTCAACCCATGTCTTTAGGTCCCACTGTTAATTTTATACAGTGCCAAGTAGGGGAGTCATTCTTTCTCATGGATTTGGATTTCTTTTTCCCAACAAATAACATAAAAGATTATAAATATTAACTAGATTAATCACTTGATATCAACTCAATAACATGTGCAAATATGCTCATTTTATTGAAAAGCATTATTTCACTTCAAGATTGCATTCACTAAACAATGCATTTACCTAGAATTTCATGCATTAATTAATGAAAAATTTTCAACAAATAGATTATATCAGAGAAATAAATTCAACATATAAAATCTATTTCCAATTTCCAAAAATTGATATGCATGATAATAGATTAGAAATTTTGGCATGGTGTTTGTAGTATTTTCAGAAAAATCCTTCTACACATCATCATCATATTATGTCAACACAACTAAATCGAAATATCTATCAATAAAATCAAAAGGTGAGGATCTGTGGCATGTGAGCACAAGAAGTTTGAAGTTTTCATCTTCCATTTGAACACATGGATTATCAGAAAAATACAAAGAATGGAATGCAAATGAGTAGGAAGAAAATACTCACAGAGGTCTATTAGTCTGTGTCAGACCCAATCATCCTTTGTGTCTTCGGGTTCGAACCACCAAAGTTTTTTTTTTTGACAAAATTAATTTTCACCTCCCAAGAAGCGCTAATTTTCGGTCATTAGCTTGACCGTTCAACACTAAGATTGGATCGTGCTTGTGTGTTTGGTTGCCATCCTGATTTCTCTATGTCTCGTTCAGGGTTCTCAAGAACATAAGGCTCAGACTTAAAACAGTGTCTAAATTTACTTATGAGCTTTTTTCCTTTCTCAAGCAACTTTGATTTTCCTCTCCTCCTTCATCTCTTCCACTTCTTCTTCGCTGCTCTTTCCTGAGATTCTTTATTAGCACACTCAAAAGATGTATCAGTTTCAAAATCAGAAGTTCATCAAATAAACTATGCATGTCACAAACAACATCATCATTAATTGTTTCTATGCTACAACATGTCCCTGAGTGTGATGCCTTTTTTAAAGAATCAGTCAAATCAAATTCAATTATATCACCACAAATATCAAAAGTCAATTTTCCCTTTCTTACATCAATGAGTGCTCCAGATGTAGCCAAGAAAGGTCTACCAAGTATAATAGGGTTTTTCAAATTTTCTTCCATCTCTAAAACTATAAAATCAGCAGGTATGAAAAACTTACCAATTTATACAGGAATATTTTCTAATATACCAACCGGATGCTTTATTGATGAGTCAGCGAGTTGCAAAGTCATTGAGGTTGGTTTGAGCTCTCCAACATCCAGTTTCCTGTAAAGAGAATAAGGTATTAGACTAACACTTGCACCGAGGTCACATAAGGCTTGGTCAAAAGCCATATCTCCAATAGAACAAGGTACAAAAAAACTACCTGGATCCTTTAGCTTAGGTGGCAATTTATTCTGTATGATAGCACTACATTCCTCAATAAGTGCTACAGTACCATGATCATCAATCTTTCTCTTATTAGACAAAATCTCTCTCAAAAATTTTGCATAAGTTGGCATTTGAGTCAAAACTTCAGTAAATGGAACATTAATATAATGTTTTTTAAGAACATCAAGAAACATGCCAAATTGTTTGTCAAGTTTAGCTTGCACCAACCTCTGAGGAAAGGGTACAGGTGGCCTATAGGGTATTGATGAACTAGGTTTAGAATCATCAACCTTACATGGCAATTCACTGTTAGGTTTATCACCCTTGTGAGGTGACAAACTAGTTTGGTACTGCTCATGTGCAGGTTGTGATTCCAGCACAAGTTCACTTCTAGTTTCAAGTCTTGGTTCTACCTTATCATCATCAAGAGATTCCCGAGGATCTTCTAGTTGTTTCCCACTCCTAGTTCTGATAGCATTGCAATATTCCCTAGGGTTAGGTTCAGGTTTGGCAGGTAATTTTCCTAGGGGTCTAGATGAAGTGCTAGCTTGCTGGGCAATTTGTGTTTCTAGCATTTTGCTGTGGGCAACAATACCATCTAGTCTAGCATTAATCTATCTAAAATTCTCATTGGCATCATCATTCTATTTTTTCTAAAAACCCATAAATTGTGTAAACATCTCTTCTTGTGTGGGTTTCTGGGGTTGGTCCTGGGTTTGAGATCTTTGTTGGAATCCCTTATTTTCATTCTGCCTATTATCATGATTATTGCTCGTCCATGAAAGGTTAGGGTGGCTCCTCCATCCAGGATTATAGGTATTAGAGTAGGGGTCATTAGATCTACTTTGATTGTAATCCCCCACTGCATTCAATTGTTCCTCACCCCTATCAACAACAATCTTACACTCTTCAGCACAGTGCCCATGATTTCCACAAATTTGACATGTAACAGAGGAAACAGCATGAGTTTGCATTTGAAATGTATCAAAACGATTGCACAGAGAATCTACCTTCTCAGCCAATGTGCGCCAGCTACAATTATCAGTCTTACCATGTGGAGGGCGATAAAGAACTCCTCTCTCAGTAGTCCACTGGTTATGATTTAGTGCCATTTCCTCAATCAATGTATAGGCTTCTTCCATGGTCTTGTTCATCAGGGCTCCACCTGCAGCAGCATCAACAGTAAGTCGGGTGTTATAAAGAAGACCATAATAAAAAGTCTGAATCAAAACCCACTTCTCTAAGCCATGGTGAGGACACTTCCGTTGCAAGTCGTTAAATCGCTCCCATGCTTCACTCAAAGACTCTCCATCCATTTGTGCAAAATTTGTAATTTGATTTCTCAGTTGGATGGTCTTGCTAGGTGGGTAGTGTTTCATCAGAAATGCGTTAGAAAGCTGATCCCAAGTAGTGAACGTCCCTGATGGCTATGAATGAAGCCAATCGCGTGCTCGGTTCCTAAGGGAAAAAGGAAACAATCTCAATTTTAGTGCATCATCAGAAACACCATTAATTTTGATTGTAGCACATAATTCAAAAAAAAGAGATAGATGGATATTAGGATCTTCAAGAGGTGCTCCTCCAAAATGGTTTTGTTGAATCATAGATAGGAACGCTAGTTTGATTTCAAAATTGTTCGCATCAATGGCCGGCCTGGTGACACTAGAGTGAATTCCCTGTGAATTAGGGGCAGCATAGTCGCGCAAAGATCTTCTCTCGTTATTCGCCATATCCAAAATTTCTTCTTGTATCTCCTGTGTTGTTTCTTGTAAATCTTCTTCCAGTCTTAACTTCCTCTGCACTCTAAGGGTTTTGTTAATTTCAGGGTCCAATGGAACAAGCGGTCCTGACCTAAGACTCCTGCGCATGCAAAGTAGGTAGATCAAGTGATTTTAAGAAAAATGGAAAATAAATAGTAAGTAAATAAATAACAAAAAAATAGTAAATAAAAACCTAGTCTAGAAATACTCTTAATATCTTCAATATTAACAAAAATAGGTCTCCGGCAACGGCGCCAAAAACTTGTGTCCGCAAGTGCACAGATACTTCGAAGTAATAAAATAGATATCGAACCATAGAGACCTTGTTGCTAAGTACTGAATAATTGATTTCTCGCTAGCTAGGCAATCAGAAAATAGTGAATCAAACTATCGAAAAGAACACGGAGAAAATATCAGAGAAGGGATCGGGACTAGGGGTTCATCTACTTTAATTTCTAATGGCTAGATTAAGATAAGTGTCTGTCAATCAAATTTTATCATGATAAAGGTATAGTTTACTTCATAAATAAATTGTTTCGCTCTCGCGCAAACAGTCGTACAAAGAACCGATCTTCACTCTCGTGCAAGACCATTCAATGCTGAAAATAAGTAAACCATCAACTAAGAACTCAAGGATCACTCTTGTGCATCCGAATTCTAAAGTTGACAACCTCAAGTGGAAACTCAAGATCACTCTCATGCATCAGAGTCTCAACACAAGTTTTACTCAAGGTTCTCTGACGACTCGATACTCAATCTCTTGCAGCATCAAATCAAGTCTAAATTATTAACTCAATCCAAAGAATCATAAAATCAACAAGGCATTAAACTTCTCTAAGAATTAGAATTCGAAGAACAACCTAATCTCTTACGTTAATTCCAAACTCGATAATTCCTAGGGTTCTGAATTTCAAGCAATCAACTTCTCAGTCTATTTTGCAAAATTCTAAAATATGTTGAATTTATAAAACTAAGGAGAATTAAAGAGCAATCAATCACAAAAGTAAAATTATCACAATAAAATTAGTTTGACAAAATTAGGGTTTTCTAGTCATTAAGAAACAAAGAGATTACACCCCCATGTCTCAAAGAAAGATTAAGCTACCATGATGAAGGAATAATAATAAAACATGTTTCTGTATGAATAGGAATCGAAAAGAAGATGAGAAGAGTTACAAAACAGTGCTGTAATTGCCTAGAACAGCGCTGCCACCGTTGTTTTATTGATTTCTCCTCTAACTGGAATCCTTTTGCTTTGAAACTACAGATGCACATTCTCCTTCACTAGGCGAAGCTCTCTGTCAAATTTCGTGGCCGGAGGTGGTCTGTAGGCTGAGAACCAATGAACCCTAGCAATTCCGCCTCTCTATTGATTGCTCCCTCAATACTGGATCAAAATTCGTCCTTTCACTTTGTGTGTCTTTTCCTCCTAAAGACGAGTCCGCAGCATCTTTTGGATCTCAATTTGGAGGTCTGGATCGAAAGATATGGTCCACGCAAGTTTCGGGCCCGTAAAAATCGCGTTTTTGAATAGAAATTATGACCGTAAAATATTTTACGGCAGTGCCGTATTTTGGTTCTGTGAACCCTGTGTCAAAATTACGATCCGTAAAATGCTTCTCAACCATGCCATAAAATCAAACAAGTTCTTTGGTCTAAATCACCTGGGAAATACGGCACGTGGAATGGTTTACGGCAGTGCCGTAATTTCGGCAAGTGTCTCTGTTCTGAAAGGCTCCAAATTACGGCAGTGTAATGCTTTACGGTGGTGCCGTAAAATCAAGACAATTCTCTGATTTCAAAATCCACCAAAATATGGCAGGTGCTCCGATATTACGTTATTGTACCATAATACGATACCGTAATATATATTACGGCACTACCGTATTTTGGTCTTTTGCTCTGATTTGCATAAAATTTGTTATGTGGACTCCTCTTGATGATGGTAACTCTTCCATGTATTTGATTTTGCTCGAAAATGCCTCAAAATAGTGCCTTTTTACCTGAAATTAATCAAAAACCAAAGATGGTGTAGATTCCGAAGCATTTGGTAAAAAAAATTATAAAAACAAAGCAAAAGAGTAAGATTATGGTTCAAAAGAGTACCAAATAAGTATGAAAAATACTATAAAATTTTGAGTCATCAGTTGCCTCCCAAGAAGCGCTAATTTTTAGGTCATTAGCTTGACCAAAAATCAAAAATCATGGTGAAGTAGGTGAATCAGTACCAAAGTATATAGCATGCAATTTTTTCTTTTTCCGCTGTCCAAAAAGTTTAGCCACTAATTCAAACATCCAAAATATCATGTAAATCACAATTGACATGGCTTTCTCAAAAATGCGAAAATCAGAATCAAAATTTTCAACTCCAATCAAAGGATATTCAATGATCTTCCTATATTTACCCAAAAGCAAAATCATAATTCCTTTCTTCAAATTTATATCTTCAATTACAATAGGACTTTCATCTAGAGATTCAAGTATTGGATCATCTAAACAGTCTTTCTGTCTCAAATTAGATTCCTCAATAAAGCATAATTTTTTAAATAAATCACAAGAGTCAATAATAGATATGGGCAAAACATCAGAGTGAGATACATCAATAATGTTTAAATCTTTTTCAGGTTCATCTTGCCCTTCATCAAACAAATTATCAATATCAAGATTATCAATAAATTCAGAGTAAGATTTTTCTAAATCAGTCCCCTCATATCCTTCATCAGATTTAACCACAAATAATACATCATCAAAAAAATCAATATCATTATTATCAGTAGCATCAAAAGGGGATTTTTCAAAATCAATTTTCTCAATCTTTTCCTCAAATAAATTATCATATGAATCAATTTTACAATCATCAAAATCAGAGTGAGATTCATGAATATTCACATAAGGCTCAATCTCAAAACAATCATAATCAAAGGGGGATTTTTTAAATCAATTTCTTCAGTTTCCAAATCAAATTCAAATAAACAATCTTGTTGTGCTAACTGGGTTTCTAGAATTTCAGAATGAGCATGCATATTATCAATTCTATGTTTATGGGTCTCATGTGCCTCCTCGCTTTGGTTCATGAACTTTTCAAATATCAACTCTAAGTTAGATTTTTCAGTGTCCTTAAAGTATGGTTCAGAAACATGATTTGAGCAATTATTAGAAAAAGAAGTTTGATGATTTTCCCATCTAGAATACATTTGATAAGATTCTTTCCATGATAAATTGGGATTTAAAAATTGGCAATTAGAGGAATAATGATCAAAATATCCACAAATATCATATCTCATAGAAGAAGAAGAGTGCATATAAGAGTTAAACGTATCTTGGAGTGTGCTCATTGAATCATACTTACCTTGTGGCATGTATAACTTACTCCTTTGGGATGCCCATGAATTGTGATGAAAAGACATATTTATCAAATCTATCAAGAACAGAAAGATAATCCAACACCAATCAATCAAATTGTTTTTTTTTTCAAAATATATAACAAAAATAGAAAATCTAAAACACAAGTAAATTCATAAATTTTAGAAATCATAGTTCTGTCACAACTGTGAAAATCCAAGACCTGCAAAAACAAAAAAAATACAAAGTTAAATCTAAAACAAATAAAACCTAGTCTAGCAATACTAACAACTATTTTGATATTAACAAAACTAAGGTCCCCGGCAACGGCGCCAAAAACTTGTTGTGATCCGCAAGTGCACGGATACTCGAAGTAATAAAGAAAGATATCGAACCACAGAGACCTTATTGTTAAGCACCAAATAGTTGTATTCTTACTAGCTAAGCAACCGAATAATAGCAAAGCAATAATGGGAAACACACGAAATCAGATAATCAGAGATAAACATTGGAACTAGGGTTTCATCCTCCTTAATTCTAATGACTAGATTTAAATAAAAGGTCGTCAGACTAATCTTATCATGAAAAAGACTTAATTTACTTCATAATGGGATCATCTCACTTTCGTGCAGACAATCATGCAGGGACTAATCCTTGCTTTCGCGCAAGATCTATCCCAACGCTAAAGATAAGTAAATCATCAATCAAAGAACTCGAGATCACTTTTGTGCATCTGAATTCTAAGTTGATTGTCTTAAGTGGAATCTCAAGGATCACTTTCGTGCATCCGAGACTCAACACAAGTTCTACTTATGGTTCTCCAACGTTCCGATCCTCACTTTCATGCAAGATCTCCATGTTTGACAACTCGACTCTACCCTAGATTCAAATTATCATCATGGCAATAAGATCACTAAAATCAAATAATTAAGAACTAACCTAAGAGAGTTCCTAACATGCAATTCTAGGGTTCCAAGTTCTCAAGCAAATCACCTTTCGGTCCTTTTTGCGAGAACTCTAAAACATGAATAATAACATCAATCTATGGAGAATCAAAGACAAACAATCAAATAAGCAGAATCATCATAATAAAACTGTTCTGACAAAAATAAGAGTTATCTAATCATTAAGAAATCAAAGTGAATTACACCCATGTCCCAAAATATGATTAAGCTAGCATGGAAAGAGAAATACAATAAGTCATAGTATCAAAGTGTTCAGAAATCAAAGAAGAAGAAGAAACAACGTTACAACACGGCTGTAATAGAAATTACAGCCATAATTTGCCTCCAAAACACGCTGTGAACAGTGTCGCGCCCCTTCTTTCGTTGATTCCTCCTCCGATTGAACTCCTTTTCCTCTGAAACTTCTGGGGTATCGTCTCCTCCTCCAGGCGAGTTCTCTGGTCTGAAATTGGATGAGTTCTCTGGTATGAAATCTCTGAGGAATACAGCGCCGTAAAATGGTTTATGGCAGTGCCGTAATTTCAGTAAATCTCTCTATTCTAAAGCGCTCCAAAATACGGCCCGTGTAATTCTTTACGGCGGTGCCGTAAAATCAGGGAAACTTTCTGATCTAAAAATCTACTAAATTACGGCAGTGCTCCGATATTACGGTATCGTACGGAAATACAGTACTGTAATATAAAATACAACACTACCGTATTTTGGTCAATTGCTCCGATTTACATGAAATTTATTGGGTGATCTCCTCTTGATGATGGTAACTCTTCTATGTCTTTGATTTTGCTTGAAAACGCCTCAAAATAGTGCCTTTTTACCTGAAAATCATGAAAAACCAAAATAGAAGTAGATTTTGTAATATTTGATAATTTTGGCATAAAAATAAGCAAAAGATCTTCAATTGAGCATGAAAAGATATATAAAATGATACAAAATATACTATATTTTTGGTGTCATCACACCCTGGTTTAGCCTGAATAGAGTCATGACCATTAATGTTGGAATTAACAAGTGTGATACACTTGTCCGACTTGGACGATCAACCTAGCAAAAGGACTAGAGTGTACATATATCTTGTGGCAGTTTTAGGAGATGTCGATGACGACACCATTCCGAGGACTTGGGTAGCAATGATGTACTGCTAGGCGCCACTCATTACTTGTGATGACGTGAGGTTATCACTACCAACGTCTGAGGAATCTATAAGGTCGCACACCTAAACACTCGAGATCTCGTATTAATCGAGTTGCCACACCGATGCATCGTAGATGCATTTGATGAGTTGGAGATGATCTTTTGGGATGATGTTGTATTTTGACTTCAGTTGACCCCAGTTGACATTCGAGTGATCATGTTTGACCTCGATGGACTAGGTTCAGTTGAGTGGTCAAATATTGGGTTTAAGCTCTAGTTTTGTTCAGAGGCTTTTTATGATTAATTCAAATGTAACATGGGGGCCCACAACATAAGTATTAAAATGAATATTTATATTTAGTTAATGCGCAACTTAAGTAGCGGGGCCACGTGCAACTTAAGTGAATATTTATATTAAATATTTTCATCACTTAAGTTGCGGATCTGCATCCATTAAGAAATAATGGATCTAGGTGCTTATTAATTATGAATTTTCGTAATTAAATACAGCCCTAGCCGAAATCATCATTCAACTCTCTAACCTAGCCGCCAAGACACCGCTCCTTCTTCCCCATGGCGCCACCACACAAGAACTTGCGCCCCAAGGTGGATGCGCCGAGTTCTTCCACCATGGATGCAAAGAAAAAAGCTTGGAGCCTTCCTCCTTTCTTGATGATCTAGTCTTTTATGGGATTGGTGCAAGAGGAGATGGTATCTTATTCTCCATAGCGCCTCCAAGAGAAAAGTGGCGCCACCTCCATGGTGGCAACACCTTCTTCTTCCATAGGCTCAAGAGAAGGCTTGGAGCCTTCCACCTTATTTGATGATGTATCCTTTGGAGGGATTGATCCATGAGGAAGGATGATTTCATACCATGGGCGCAACTTCTATGAAGTTGGTGCATATGGCAAAGGAAGGAGAAGAAGACCATATGGCATCTCATCTCATCACCTTGACATATCTTCCGGGAAGATTGGTACCAACTAAGGATGAGATGGTAATTAAGATGGAGATATTCCTCATGGATCATCATGGAGGCACATGCCATGAGGAAAAGTGGCTAGACTAGAGATTGACATAAGTTATAGAGCTTCCCTCTCCATGTGGTCAATCTTCTCCCTTGATCACCTCTTTGGCACATCTTGGAGATGGTGCAAGCAAAGAGGGCAGTGACATAGGCAACAGGATCTTCCTCCCGAAGGGTAGCACTAGGCGCGGAGTGAAGAGGATTTTGAGGAGTCCGTGTATGCACGATTGTAGTAGGGCTATTCAAAAAAACTAGAAAACCGATAGACCGTGGTTAACCGACCGAACCGAACCGCTCGGACGGTTAACAGAATTAATCGGTTCGGTTCACAGTTGGTTTTTAGCTTATAAATTTATGGTTCGGTTCGATTACGGTTCGAGGAAAAAATTTTCACCGATTAACCGAACCAACCGAATATATGTATATATATAACCTAAGTTTGTAAATTGATTGTTCATCTAGTATAATGGTTAGGCATTACTTTATAAGATAGTTGGTCATAAGTTTGAAACCTTTTGACTATAATTTAAAAATTAATTGTTTTATATCTTTAATTATCAAATAATAATATTTAATATTATATACAGGTTGTATTTTACATATTTAATATTTTATATATTTTATATTTAATATTATTGGAGAAAGATTTTTCTTAAACGGTTAACCAAAAACCGGAGGTTAACCGAACCAAAAAACCGGTTAACCGATTAATCAGTTAACCGGTTTTTTGGTTTGGGAACAGTTTGTAATATAGCCGAACCGTTCTAATCGGTTCAGGACAAGATTTAGGGTCATGGTTCGGTTAACCGAACCGTGAACACCCCTAGATTGTAGAGGGCAGACGACTTGTGTGTCTCTTCTTCATCATCATCAGCCCGTTAGATTATGCGAATAAAGGTATATTACTCTGACACATCCGGTGGATCACTCGTACGGGATCCTGGCTCTTAGGGTTATCCTGTTTCGGGCTATCGCTTCCGCTATTATTAAAAAATTTAAAATTGGCCCGGGGATTCCCAACACCTAGGTACCACTGATAATTTTTTGTAGTGCCAAGCAGTGGAGTCTCTCTTAGATTTCAACTCATGTTCTTAGGTACCACTGCCGATTTTTTGTAGTGCCATGTAGAGGAATCGGAGAGTTTTTTTTATTTTTTATTATTTTTATTTTTTTCAAGTAACAATATATGGTGTTGATAAGGCTTTTCATCACATCACAAATGTAATTTTCTCCCAACAAGAGAAAGGACTCAAGGAACGAATAAGTAGATGCGTATCTTAATATTAAATCACATGTAAACTACCAGCATAAGTTAATTGAACATTCTTAGAAATATTTGACCCACTAATGAACAGTCTAAAGTAATCCAAATCAAAAGATATCAAAATCATAGAGCACATGGATATGATCATAGAGGATTTCTAATTAGATGTTGCATTCAACAGATTATTATTATTCCAAACCAAACATGGATTCAAACTCAATGATTAGAACCGGCTATCATAGGATCAAAACTATTTCACTAAAGCATGGTGGACATATGACTAAACCTTGAACAACAACATCAAAGTGTGAATATATCAAGATGATAGCATGCATAATTCATTCAACTCATTCACATAGTAACACAATGACAATAGGAAACATCACAAAATACTAGGATAGTGCATGGAAGTAAATCCGAATGTTATACATCACAGTCAAGGGGCCTGAAGATGGCACCAGGCCCTCGAATAGTGGCATATAAGAACAATGTCAAATAAACAACCAACCAGTCAAAGTTAAGTATCAAATACATCACCCAGCAGAAATAGTAAGTCAGTAGCAGAAGATAAAGAACTAGGAAGAAGACAACTCACCCACTCTAAATATCACATAGTCCCCTATGTGAAACCATGTACATGAGAGGAATAGGTGGGAGGCCATGGCCGGGAGGTCTACTTCTTCCTTAGCGGTCGAGAGCCTTGAGCCTTGAATCTCTTGCCCTTACCGTGAAATGAGAAATCCGACTCATCCTCCTCGTCGAAAGAGATGGCTACACACGCCATGTTTTCTTCGGACAGAAAGGACAGCCGCTCGTCCATGGAAGAAAGCTTCTCCAAAACTGAACTCATCATCTTGTGTTGTCACTACATCCCCACCTCCATAGTCTACCAATTTGAGGTCTGCTCCTGGCAGAGATAGCTGAGAGTGGTGTCCATCTGATCTAGTGCGTCCCCCTAGCGAAATAGCACCCCTCCCTGGTGAAGCTGCTCCTCATGCATCTCCTGTAAGAGGGCCATCATAGACCCGGTAGATGAGGAACCGCCAAAAAGAAAGGCATCGGGGGTCGGAGGTGCAGTGTCAACTGGGTCGGGCTGAGGGTCGGCGACGGGCTATATGTGCTAGTTTGCTCTCTTGTCCACGGTGGTGCACTCAGCGTTCAGCAGCGAAAGGGAGAACTGGCTTCCTTTGAATGTAAGGTAGTAGGAGTCACCCGGCGAATGATAAGCTTCATGGAAACACATGACTCAATTTTTAATCAGTTGTTTCCACTTGCTTCCAAGGTACCATAGGGGATAACCCCTAGGGAAACAGCCAATTGGGTGACTAGACCACCCATTATGATAGCTCCCTTGCGTGAATGTGCAACGTGGCTAAATTGCTTCACCAAATAGTAACCCGAATCGACCCTAAAAGAATGTAGTATGCACCATAAGCAAAAAAGTTCAGATTGACGGATCATATCGTCACTTCCCTCCGGTCAAAAATAGTATAGGCTAGAAGCCGATGAACGTATCAAATGGCTGGATTGCAAATGCTAAACGCCGTAGCAATACGTGTAAAATAGATATGCTCATTTTAGATTGCTCCCCAAAAACCTTATTCAGAGTAGTCTGTCGGTACCTTGAGCGTACAAGGTTTTGGGAAGCCATATACGCCGTGCAGCTGTGATAGAGATAGGCAATGCTCGATGTTACCCAACCGAAACATGAGACATCTAGGATCCTAGTCGAGGATGGTGTTGGCCCGTACATCGATAGAACTGAAGAATTCGAGCATGATCCCTATGCATGTTGGGTGAGCCATGTGCATGAATTGGTCCGAGTCGATATTGGAGTACATGAACTCCACATCATCAAGTAGTCCAAGCATGTTCAATGTCCCTCTGTCGAGGTAACGAGTGTTGATCACCTTGCGTTGGAGGAGCAGGTTGTATCTGTCTTCTTGCTCTGCATTGCGGAAGATGATGCCGAACTCATTCGGCATTGGAGCACAGGCTTGCGGTGAATGGGAAGATGATGCTTGCTTGCATGGAGAAGGAGGTGTTGGTTGATGACTGTGATGGCGCTGCTGAGGAGGGTGTGACGGTGGCGAAGGAGTATATTCCTCATCTTCTATGGATGTAATACCCCATGTTTTGAAAAATAATTTTAGAAAATCAAAAACTGTATTTTGGATTTTTATTGATTTTTCTAGAATTTTTCCTGAATTTTTAAAAGCTTTAAAAATAGATTTCTTTGTATAAAAATTAATTTGCGCTCGCGGGGGTTCAAACCCGCGTAGCGCTCGAGTCACGAGCTCAACCCACCCGCTGAGCTAATTTGTCATTTTGGTATAAAACCGCGCCGACTTTACTTGATTCGGTTTGCGGCGACCGAGTCATCAGCAGCCTTTGCTATTTTGGGACGCGTCTCACGTCTATTTCAGAGGGTTTCCATTCGATTGTTTGCGAATCAAACCCTAGCATTCCTTCGAGACGCGGCGCGCCGTCAGAAGCGAGAGATCAAGCTTGAACCAGTCGACGGAGTTCGAGCGGCGCCACCTCGAGTTTTAGAGTTCCAGTGCCTTCTCTGATATGTGTTTTCTGTTCCAGACCTACGATATGGTTTCGTAGCAAGGTAAGCATGATTTCTGGAAGTTTCAGTGAAGTTCTGTTTCGGTTTAGATAGGTTTCGGTGTGTCGACGGCGGCGACGCCACCATTGATACTGGCGGCTATTGCGAGGGCTTCGACCGTGCGTCAAAAGCTTGCAATAGGAAGCTATAGAGCTTTCCAGCGACATCGGAAGCTCCCAGGTAAAATCTGGCAGTGAATGGACGCTCGACGCGCCCTCAGGAGCTCGTCGGCGCAAGCGGCATATGTTTGTCCGGCCGCCTTGCACGGCGGCGATGGGGCGGCGCGGGCGAGCGGCCGGACCGGTCTGATTTCGGGTTTTGAGTTTAGTTTATTTAAAATAAACCCGGCTAGCTGAGTTTGGAATTGATTTGGACCGATTCAACAAATTGAGCTGTTCAATTTCAATTTTGGCCCAGCATTGGTTTTCTGGCCAGTTCGACCCTAATCCGGTTGAATCCTGACCGGTTCAGGCATCCATTGGAAAGGTTATTGAAATTCCCATCTAATGGTATCCTGTGTGTCCCTAGATTCCTCGTATATTTAGTGTAATTTTGGTTTCAAGTTTCGGCTTGGCTTGGTTCAGGTAAATTTGACTGGTTCACTGCAATTCAGTCCGGTTCAGTGGCTTTTGGGTCCGGTTCATTGGATCCAAAGTTGGTTCCTTAGGTTTTGAGATGTTTCGCTTCTGTTGGTGGTCTTTGTTTTCACGTTTGAATCTTATTTGATGAAGTTCATGTATAAATCTATGTTTCAAAGCGGTTGATCCAGTGTTTGGCTTGCTTCGTTTGATAACTAGTTTTCTTGGGTTTTCAAAGGTAAGACCTCAAACCAGATTTTTGTAGATAAAGGTTTGTTATCTTTATATCCGTTGACTCAAGTAGTATAGTATCTTGTGCATATCGAAGATTTGCTAGTTATATTGTTTCAGTCTTTGTATATCAGTATCCACGTTGTGGACAGCATAGCCAGTTTTCTAGTATCCACGTGTGTGGACAGTTACATGTTATATTGAGCACATACCCAGTAGTATCCACTCTGTGGACAGATCGGGGTCCCAAGTTAGCATGCACCGGGATTCATGACGCATGGTAGCGCGTGTGTTCACCATGTAAGGGGTGATACACCTTATCATGCGTATTCGGGGTGACGACCCCACAAGCCAGTAGGTATTGCTCATAGTTGATTTATGAATGGTATTAGTTTTCATATTTGACACAGATAACCCAGTTGCATCAGTTTATCTAATTGCATTATAGTTTTCAATTCCCAGTACTTAGTTTCAGTTCCCAGCTTTCAGTTTACAGTTTTCAACATTCAGTTGTTACAGTTTTATTGTTCATGCTTCTTGCTAGTTTCCCTGCTTTGAATCTAAGGGACTACCCTTTCTTCTGGGGAGAGGCTTACTCAGTAATGTTTTGCTGAGTCTGGTTGATATTGCAGGTACTGGTATGGACTAAGGAAATCAAGGCATGGATGTAAAGTTTTACTTGAGGAATTATTCATGAAGTGATTCGTGTATTAAAAGTTATTAGCTGAGATCTGAGTGTTGTAAAAGTGTACTTTGATGTAAAGTTTTGTAAAGAGAATTCTTGTAGCAATTAGACTTATATTGCTGTTCCTAGAGTCGAAAGTAATAATAGATTCTTTTATGTTAGTCTTTGAATCTGGGTCTAACAGTGGAAGAGTCAAAGACAGGTTGCGAACAATGCCGCCTGGATACCACGGCCTTTCGGTTGGGTGCCTGTTGTATCCCAACAAGTAGGTAAACTAAACTTATTCTTAAAGTCACAGCCAAAACCTAGGTAATGGCGCACAGCAACTTGTCACCCCCTGATACGGCTCTAAAAATTTGTTCGGTCACCACACTTGTTGTTTTCTCCGCAAGTGCACGGATACGCGAAGTAATAATTAAGATATCGAACCCACAGAGACCTATGTTGTCGAATACCAAATAGCTGATTTCTTTCTATCTAGGCAAATCGAAGTAGTGAAAATAGCAATCGGAAACTAAAACGGAATTATCGGAGAGAAAAGCTGGGACTAGGGTTTCGTTCATTTTAACTTTTATGACTAGATATGAATAAGGATTTCGTCAATTCAATTTTATCATGATGAAGATGTAATTCACTTAATAAAAGGATTGTTTCACTTTCGTGCAAACAACCGTACAGGGATTTGTCTTCGCTTTCGCGCAAGATTTGTCCCAACGCTAAAGATAAGTAAATTATCAAACAATGAACTCAAGGATCACTTTCGTGCATCCGAATTCTAGGTTGATAATCTCTAGAGGAGTCTCAAGGATCACTTTCGTGCATCCGAGTCTCGACACTAGTTTTACTCGTGGATCTCCAACGTTCTGATCCTTGCTTTCGCACAAGATTTCCACATTTGACAATTAGACTTGATCTATAGATACATGTTATAATCATGGCAATTAATCTACTAGAACGGATCAAATTAGATCTAACCTAAGGAAGGGATCCTAACATGCAATTCTAGGATTTCAAATTCTTAAGCAATTACCTTTCAGTCAATAGCGAAAATTCTAGGAACATAATTAGTAACATGGATCTATAGAGAGTCTAAGCACAATTATCGTAAGAGCAAAATCATCATGCTAAGATTAAATGCAACGAAATAGTGAGAAAGAAGTTATCTAATCATTAAAAATCAAGTGAACTACTCCCCCATGTCCCAAGAGTAATTTAAGCTAGAATGGTGAAGGAAATACAATATTCCATAATTTTAGAAAATCGAAAATCAACAAAAGGAAGAGTTTTTAGAAAATACGGCACGGCTGTGAAGTATTTCACAGCCGTATTTTGCAAAAGAAGGCGTGAACAGTAGTGGCGATCCTTCTTCCTCTGATTTCTCATCCAATTTGTCTTCTTTCGATCTGAAACTTCTGGCACGTCATCTCCTTCACCAGGCGATGCTTCAGTAGAAGAATCACGGCCGGAGATCGTCTGGATCGAGTGTGGTGACGAAACCCTAGGCAGTGGCGTGTACTCCGAATTCTCCCTCGACAGTAAACCAAGTTTAGGGCTTTTGGTGTCTGGCTAATCCTCTCATCCCAAGCTCCCTTTTCTCTTCTTACGGTCTTTTGTTTTAAGCTCTGGATCGACCATCATCATCTCCTCAAGGATCAGGCGTGGACATTGACCTGGGCGTCACGTTCAAAACCGATTTTACGGCAGTGTAGTTGTTTACGACTGGTGCCATAAAATCTCTTGAGTCTTCTGTGCCAATGTCGTCTCAAAAAATACGGCCCATAAAATAGTTTGCGGTCAGTGCCGTAAACTTTGCTGAACTCTCTGTTCTGAAATGGCTGGAAAATACGGTAGTGAAATCCCTTACGGCAGGTACCGTAAAATCGGCTAAGGTTTCTGTTCTGATGCAATCTGAAATACGGTACCGTAATATAGTTTACGGCCGGTACCGTAAAATCGGAAAATCTTTCTGTTCGAAAATCTTCACAAATTATGGCAGTGTTCAGATTTTACGGTACCATTTGGAATTACGGTACCGTAAAATAGATTACGACACTACCGTAATTTGCTGGCTTGCTCCGATTTGCGTGAAATTTCTTGGGTGATCTCCTCTTGATGATGAGAACTCTTCCATATATTTGATTTTGCTTGAAAATGCCTAAAATAGTGCCTTTTTGCCTAAAAAATGTGAAAAACCAAAATAGAAGTAGACTTTGCAATATTGGATGGATTTATCATAAAAACAAGTAAAAAGATCCTCGATTTAGCATGAAAAGGTATCTAAAATGATGCAAAATATACTACATATTTCGGTGTCATCAAACACATAAGGCTCAAACCTTGCTTCTCCTCAAGCAAAAATCAAAATTTGAAATCAAAATTTGATTGAAAGAATAACTTTCTCATGCTCAATAAATTTCTAAAATACAACATGTCAGTGAAAAATTGTATTAATTGATTTACAAAATTTCAAGTAAACATATCATCCTTAGAACTCAATTTTCTAGATTCACAACTCAATCAAATAAAACTATGCAACCATATAATAAATAGAATTTTCAATCTCATGATTTCACCCAGTATCAATTTAAATCTATCATGGCTTTTGTTTACAGGAATTAGGTCTCCAATATCTTTTTCCACACATAATTTTTTTTCTTTTTTTATGCATTTTGTTTGTTTTTGTGAAGATGGCATGTATCCACAAAGACACATACTTTTTATTTTTGACTTCAACTCTTTCTTCGGTACCACTGTCAATTTTACACAGTGCCAAGTAGAGGAGTCTTATTTCTTTTCTCTCTCATTATTTTTCATGTTTTAGACTTTAACCCATGTCTTAGGTATCACTATCAATTTTACATAGTGCCAAGTAGGGGAGTCTCTCACTATTTTTATTGATCTTGGATTCTTCTTTCCCAACAAATAGCAAAAATAGACTAAGCCTCAACTAGGTTGATCAATTGATCTAAATTCTCAAATCATACTAATATACTCATTTTATTCAAAAGAGAAGTTTCACCTTTAAATCTTACTCTTCAAATAATATATCTACCCAAAAATTTATGCATCAATCAATGTCATATCTCAATAGACAAATATGTATTGAAGAAATAAATTTAACATGACAGGGCTATATCTTCAATCATGCATCGTGGAAGATATTTATCAATGAAAATCTTTTTCAAAAAAAAAAAGGATCACACCACAAGATGGTAGAAAGTGGATCGTATGCATCCAATTCTTTTTCAAAAGATCGAGGAAAATAGAATGCAAAGTAGTATGGAAAATGATGCTCACAAAATTCAATTTTTCGCCACCGTTGGATTCAACTTTCTTCATAACTCCCTCTTTATTCTATTCTCCTAAAAAAAGGAAATTTTAATTCTAAAAACAACTAAAATAGAAGTGATTAAACTAAGCAAGAGTGCTTGGGTTGCCTCCCAAGAAGTGCTAGTTTAAAAGGTCATTAGCTTGACCGTTCGACACTCGGATTTGATCGTGGCTTATCAAGGTAAAAACTTTCCTTTTCCCCAATCTGCTCTTCCTGATAATAATGCTTCAGTCTTTGACCATTAACTTTGAATTCTCCCATTTCCTCGCTCCATACGTCTATAGCTCCGTAGGGATAGGCTTTCTTTACCTGAAAAGGACCAGACCATTGAGACTTAAGCTTTCCTAGAAAAAGTCTCAATCTAGAATTGAATAATAGAACAAAGTCACCTGGTTGGAAGTCTTTTCTGAAAATCTATCGATCATGCCATCTCTTAGTCCTCTCTTTGTAGATTCTTGCATTCTCATATGCAGAGAGTCTGATCTCATCTAGCTCATTTAATTGCAACCTCCGTTTTTCACCCGCATTTTTCAAGTCAAAACTCAGCTTCTTGATTGCCCAGAACGCCTTATGCTTGAGCTCTACGGGAAGGTGACATGATTTTCCATAAATCAATTGAAAGGGGGACATACCTATGGGTGTTTTGAAAGCAGTCCTGTAAGCCCACAATGCATCATCAAGTTTGAATGCCCAGTCTTTTCTAGTGCGTGACACTGTTTTCAGAATTCCTTTGATCTCTTTGTTTGATATCTCAACCTGTCCACTTGTTTGGGGGTGATAGGGTGTTGCAACTTTATGATTAACTCCGTACTTCTTGAGTAAGGCTGAAAACTTATGTTCTATGAAATGCGAGCCTCCATCACTGATCACTACTCAGGGTGTTCCATATCGTGGAAAGATAATCTTCTTGAATAGTTTAATAACAACTCTCGAATCATTGGTTGGTGAAGCAAGAGCTTCAACCCATTTTGAGACATAATCAACTGCTACAAAAATGTACTTGTTACCTCCAGAAGATGGGAAAGGTCTCATGAACTCAATCCCCCAAACATCAAATATCTCAACTTCAAGAATATTGGAAAGTGGCATTTTATGTCTTCTGTTAATATTCCCAGTCTTTTGACATCTATCACAGGATGATAAAAGTTTCTAGCATCTTTGAAAATTGTGGGCCAATAAAAACTTGATTGTAGCACCTTAAAAGCAATTTTTTCAGTACCGGCATGACCACCATAGGAGGATCCATGGCATTGAAGTAAAATATCTGCAATTTCTTCTTCGGGTACACATCTTCTAAAAATGTCATCAGCACATCTTCTAAACACATAAGGCTCATCCCAAAAATAGTGTTTCACCTCATCCAAAAATCTTTTCCTTTTTTGGTAGCTCAAATTAGGAGGAAAAATATTGGCTACAAGATAATTCACTATGTCAGCATACCAGGGTGCTTTGAGTTGTTCAATGGTTAAGAGCTGTTCTTCAAGGAAAGAATCATTGATTTCATCATTCTTTTCAATGTCTGCCATTATTATTGAGAGATGATCTACAACAAGGTTTTCTGATCCCTTTTTGTCTTTAATCTCCAAATCAAATTCTTGCAGAAGTAAAATCCATCTGAGTAATCGTGGTTTGCTGTCTTTTTTCTGCATTAAGTATTTCACAGCTGCATGGTCAGTGTACACTACCACTTTGGAGTTAATCAAGTAAGACCTAAATTTATCAAAAACAAATACTATGGCCAATAATTCCTTCTCAATGGTGGTGTAATTTCTTTGTGCCTCATCCAAAGTTTTGCTGGCGTAGTGAATAACATGAGGTTTCTTATCTTTTCTTTGTCCCAAGACTGCTCCCACTGCATAATCACTGGCGTCACACATGAGTTCAAAGGGCAAGTCCCAATCTGGGGGCTGAATGATGGGTGGGAAACCAAAGCTTTCTTTAACTCCTGAAAAGCAAACAGACATTTCTCATCAAAGCAGAATTTGGCTTCTTTACAAAGTAAATCAATTAAAGGTTTAGCAAGTTTAGAGAAGTCCTTGATGAATCTCCTGTAAAACCCTGCATGTCCCAAAAAGCTCCTGATCTCCTTGACAGTGGTGGGAGGTGCTAACTTCTCAATCACTTCTATCTTGGCCTTGTCCACTTCAATCCCTCTCTCTGAAACGAGATGGCCCAAAACTATCCCCTGTCTAACCATAAAGTGACATTTTTCCCAATTCAAGACAAGGTTAGTCTCTTCGCATCTCTGTAAAACTCTAAAAAGATTAGCTAAGCAGTCATCAAAAGAAAAACCATGGACAGAGAAATCATCCATAAAAACATCCATGAAGTCTTCAATAAATTCAGAAAAAATCGCCATCATACATCTTTGAAAAGTGGCAGGTGCATTGCATAAACCAAAGGGCATTCTTCTATAAGCAAAAGTACCATAAGGACATGTAAAAGTGGTTTTATCCTGATCATCAGGATGAATAGGAATCTGAAAAAATCCGGAATACCCATCAAGAAAACAAAAGTGAGAGTGCTTGGCAAGTCTTTCCACCATTTGATCAATGAAAGGCAAGGGAAAATGATCCTTCCTAGTGGCAGTATTTAATTTTCTATAATCAATACACATACGCCAACTAGTGATATTTATAACAGGTATAAATTCATTATCCTTATTTTTCATTACAGTGACACCCCCCTTCTTTGGAACACAGTGTACAGGACTCGCCCACTTACTATCTGAGATAGGGTAGATAATACATGCATCTAGCAATTTTAGTACTTCCTTCTTCACCACTTCCTTCATAGATGGGTTGAGCCTTCTCTGAAAATCTACATGCGGCTTGTGCTCATCCTCCATGTGAACCCTGTGCATACAAAAAGAAGGGTTAATCCCTTTTTTAAGTCATCAATGGAATACCCAATTACCTTTCTATGAATTCTTACCTCCTTCAGGAGTAAATCAGTTTCCCTAGCATCTAATTTAGCATCCACAATCACAGGGTAGGTAAAGTTAGGACCAAGAAATTCATATCTAAGGTTATCAGGTAAAACTTTCAACTCAACTTTAGGGATCTTTTCACTTTCATTATCAAAAGTAGCACAATCTAAGATATCGTGTTTCTCATCATCAAAATCATCAAAATCATTCTCAAAACCAAGACTATCAATTTTTTCACAAGAATTTTCCAAGGAATCAAAAAAAGAAACATCAGCAGAAGAATCATCAAACAAACAACTAGCATCATAAACTGTGTCATCAATGGACTGAATAGTGCAGCAGGAACTAGCATAAGCAGGTTTTTTCAATGAATTATTCAAATCAAACTCAATCTTATCATTGCCAATTCTTAAAGCAAGTTTGTCATTCCTTACATCAATAAGGGCTCCAGCAATGGCTAAGAATGGCCTACCCAGAATAATAGGAATCTTGGCGTCTTCTTCCATTTCAAGTACCACAAAATCAGTAGGTATGAAGTACTTACCAACTTGTATAGGAACATCCTCTAGAATACCTACTGGATATTTTACTGATCGATCGGCGAGCTGCAAAGAAATTGTAGTTGGCTTAGGAGCTCCCATGTCCAATTTCCTGCACACAGACAAAGGCATAAGACTTACACTAGCCCCTAGATCACATAAGGCTCGGTCGAAAGCCATATTTCCAATAAAACATGGGATAGAGAAACTACCTGGATCATTCAATTTCGGTGGTAACCTGTTTTGAATAACAGCACTACATTCTTCGGTTAAAGAAATAGTACCATAGTTTTCTATCTTTCTTTTGTTAGACAAGATTTCTTTCAAAAATTTAGCATATATGGGCATTTGAGATAAAGCTTTAGTAAATGGTATATTAATGTAAAGCTTTTTCAAAACATCAAGAAATCTCCCAAATTGCTTATCTAACTTCTCTTATTCTAACCTTTGGGGAAAAGGTATCAGTGGTCTAAAGGATGGAGGTAGATTAGTCTTAGATCTGTCTTCTTTACATGGAACATCCTCTTTTTTATTACCACCCTTTTGAGGTGTCGAACTATGTAAGGTTTGTTCATGTTCAGAAGGCTTTTCTAATTCTAATTCTTCATCCTGATCATTAATAGACTCTTTTTCCTTAAGTTCTCCTAGTTGTCTCCCACTTCTAGTGATAATGGCATTGCAATGTTCCCCAGTGTTTAATCTAGATATTTGTCCTTCTAGAATTTTACTGCAAGTAACTAAGGATTCTACTTGAGAAGCAAGATGACTAACAGTTTCTTCAAGATCTTCGAATTTTTTTGTGTTTTGAATTTGCAATGAATGGATTTGGCTAGCTAAAAATTTTTCTAACATGTGCTCACTAACCTCTTCGGTCAGGGTATGCTGATCCTCATTCTCATTCTTACCATGTTGATGACAATATGAAATTCGTTCATCTGGAGCCCATTGGCTTTGATTCAAGGACATCTCCTCAAACAACTTGAAAGCATCATCAATTGTTCTACTCATCAAGGCTCCCCCTGCAGCACCATCAACAATGAGGTGAGTGTGATTAATTAAACCATAATAAAAAGTTTCAATTAAGACCCGTCGCTCCAAGCCATGGTGAGGACACTTCCTTTGCAATTCATTGTATCGTTCCCATGCTTCACTAAGAGATTCTCCTTCTTTCTGTTGGAAGTTCATGATTTGATTTCTCAATTGGAAAGTCTTGCTTGGTGGAAAATATCTCGTCAGAAAAGCTTTTGATAATTGATCCCATGTTGTGAAAGTATTGGGTTGACGAGAATGCAACCAAGTTCGTGCTTGATCCCTGAGAGAATAAGGGAACAATATCAGTTTTAGTGCATCATCAGAAATTCCATGAATTCTTATGGTATCACAATATTCAAGAAAGGTATATAAATGTGAATAAGGATCTTCGATTGATGATCCTCCGAACTAATTCTGCTGGATCATAGTCACGAAGGTAGGATTAATTTCAAAGTTGGAGGCCTCGATTGTAGGTCTAGCAATGCTGAAGTGTATCCCCTGAGGATTAGGGGCAGCATAGTCTCTTAGTGATCTTTGATCAGCCATTAGAAATGAATGTCCTGTGTACACTAGAGCAAACTGACCAAATGATGTAAGTAACAGAAAAGAATAAAAAGATAAAACATAAATGAAACCAAGTCTAGCAATACTCTCAACGTCTCTAATATCGACAAAAACTAAGGTTCCCGGCAATGGCGCCAAAAACTTGTTGTATCCCAACAAGTAGGTAAACTAAACTTATTCTTAAAGTCGCAGCCAAAACCTAGGTAATGGTGCACAGCAACTTGTCATCCCCTGATACGGCTCTAAAAATTTGTTCGGTCACCACACTTGTTGTTTTCTCTGCAAGTGCATGGATACGCGAAGTAATAATTAAGATATCGAACCCACAGAGACCTGTGTTGTCGAATACCAAATAGCTGATTTCTTACTATCTAGGCAAATCGAAGTAGTGAAAATAGCAATCGGAAACTAAAACGGAATTATCGGAGAGAAAAGCTGGGACTAGGGTTTCGTTCATTTTAACTTTTATGACTAGATATGAATAAGGATTTCATTAGTTCAATTTTATCATGATGAAGATGTAATTCACTTAATAAAAGGATTGTTTAACTTTCGTGCAAACAACCGCACAGGGATTTGTCTTCGCTTTCGCGCAAGATTCGTCCCAACGCTGAAGATAAGTAAATTATCAAACAATGAACTCAAGGATCACTTTCGTGCATCCAAATTCTAGGTTGATAATCTCTAGAGGAGTCTCAAGGATCACTTTCGTGCATCCGAGTCTCGACACTAGTTTTACTCTTAGATCTCCAACGTTCCGATCCTTGCTTTCGCAAGGAAGGGATCTATAGATACATGTTATAGATACATGTTATAATCATGGCAATTAATCTACTAGAATGGATAAAATTAGATCTAACCTAAGGAAGGGATCCTAACATGCAATTCTAGGGTTTCAAATTCTCAAGCAATTACCTTTCAGTCAATAGTGAAAATTCTAAGAACATAATTAGTAACATGGATCTATAGAGAGTCTAAGCACAATTATCACAAGAGCAAAATCATCATGCTAAGATTAAACACAACAAAATAGTGAGAAAGAGGTTATCTAATCATTAAAAATCAAGTGAACTACTCCCCCATGTCCCAAGAGTAATTTAAGCTAGCATGGTGAAGGAAATACAATATTCCATAATTTCAGAAAATCGAAAATCAACAAAAGGAAGAGTTTTTAGAAAATACGGCACGGCTGTGAAGTATTTCATAGCCGTATTTTGCAAAAGAAGGCGTGAACAGTAGTGGCAATCCTTCTTCCTCTGATTTCTCCTCCAATTTGTCTTCTTTCGATCTGAAACTTCTGGCACATCGTCTCCTTCACCAGGCGATGCTTCAGTAGAAGAATCACGGCCGGAGATCGTCTGGATTGAGCGCGGTGCCGAAACCCTAGGCGGTGGCATGTACTCCGAATTCTCCCTCGACAGTAAACCAAGTTTGGGGCTTTTGGTGTCTGGCTAATCCTCTCGTCCCAAGCTCCCCTTTCTCTTCTTACGGTCTTTTGTTTTAAGCTCTGGATCGACCGTCATCATCTCCGCAAGGATCGGGCGTGGACATTGACCTAGGCGTCGCGTTCAAAACCGATTTTACGGCAGTGTAGTTGTTTACGGTTGGTGCCATAAAATCTCTTGAGTCTTCTGTGCCGATGTCGTCTCAGAAAATACGGCCCGTAAAATAGTTTGCGGTCAGTGTCGTAAACTTTGCTGAACTCTCTGTTCTGAAACGGCTGGAAAATACGGCAATGAAATTGTTGGGAAACCCCGAGGACATTTTACAATTTTTCAGAGTTATAAGCATACATACATACATTGCACAGCGGAAGAATGTCCCCGAAACAGGCCGGTCCCAAAAACCCAGTGAAGATCGCAAGCAAGAGAGTCGACACGATGAGTTAGGAAATACCTTAGAGCAAGATGAGCTCGATGTCGTGATAGGCGCCCAAGCGTGCGCCCTCTGTAGTCTCACACACACGGATGCCTCGAGTCCTCTTCTTCCACGCCCGGTGCTAGCCTAAGGAAGAAGATCCAAGCCTTGTGCTCCTTCTTCAAAGTATGCGCCACCTCCAAGGTAGATGCGCCAAAGATGAAGAATGATGAGGGAGAGGGAAATCGCCAAGCATCAAGTTCCTTGCGTCAAGAGAGAAGGAAGAGGCTTGCAGTTAGGGTTTGGAAGGAAGAAGAAGATGCGCCACTTCTTGGTGTTGTCGCCCTTCAAGCCCTTGCTTTCGCCCCTCCTCTTGTTGTCACGCTTCTAAGGATTGTAACCCCATAAGAGGGGGCGGCTAGGGTCACTTATAAAGAGCTAGAGGCGGTTAGGGCAAGGGTTGAGATCATGACAAGTGTATGGCTTGGATGAGAAGGTTTGAGGTAAGGAAAGTCTCCAAGACTTTACCATAAACCTCATTCAACCTTTCCATAAGCTACCAAGCCTTGCCTTGTGCGCCAAGGCCTAGCCTTGCACCCCAAGCAATGCCTTAATGCATTCACACTATCAATGGGAGAGGGCTAGGTGCAAAAAGCTTCCTTAATAAAGCAAATTTGCCATCTAAACCCCATTATGCCCCTTAGGCGCCAATGGGCTTGGCTTCCTCCCCATTATACCCTTTTAGTCTATTGCCTCTTCA
Organism: Costus lasius; assembly: GCA_027563935.2. Classification (NCBI taxonomy): domain Eukaryota; kingdom Viridiplantae; phylum Streptophyta; class Magnoliopsida; order Zingiberales; family Costaceae; genus Costus; species Costus lasius. The sequence goes on from CM050447.1 coordinate 58,193,004, forward strand.
TGACAACTTATTATTGGGCCTCATTGGATAATGAGCTAGCCCAAACTTCATTACATGGCTTGATTAAGCACTTGGATCCAATCCAATGCAACCCTAATCCAAATGTGGCCAACCATGGTCAATTTCGGGTCAACCTGCCATAAATGGAGTTTGGCTCCAATAACATCCTTCCATTTCATCAGGCCCATTGGCGCTGATGAAATCTCCAAAATAGATCCGAGTTATCCAATAACTCGATCATAAGGCTTCCCGATCAATACGAGAACTCAAGTATCAAGGTGTGCGACTCTGTAGGTTCCTCTAACACTGGCAGTACTGACCAAAGGTCACCACAAGCAGTGAGTGGCACCTAGCAGTGCATCGCTGCTACCCAGGTCATTGAAATGGATATCGACATCGACATCCCCATCATCGCAACTAGGTACAGATGCATTATAGTCTCTTTGCCGAACTGATATCCGATTGGACAAGTGTGTCACCACTTGTTTTCACCCAATCACATGGCTATGACTAAAACAGGTTCTCACCTGGGTATGGCCATACACTCTCAGTCATAGAACCATAGAGGAGCTCCATGGATATCATACTTCCCTAAGGAAGGGGCAAATCGTATGTCTGTCCATTGACCTTCTCATATGGGTCGTGACATGCTCAATGATAACTGTTATGACCTCCCAACTACGGCGAGGTATTAGGTTGTATCAAAGCAAATCCCTAACCATATAGAATGGCCAATGACATCAAGTCAAGGGATTAATGCATCTCCTATTACTTGTGAGGATAACTCATGACACCAAGTCATAGCCTCACAGCGGGTTTATCCAGTATATCCTCCAATGATATACCCATGTGTATGCGTTAGCACCACATGCCTAACCAGCCCACATACCAGTCTCACAAGTACCATAGCTGTCCCATATCCACTAAGGTACATCGACTGGGGACTATAGTTCGAGCACAGATCCAATCTGTCTCCAGGGACATTATCATGTTAGTACATATGCGTAGATGTAAACAAACATAGATAACGACAATGCCAGAATGATATAAATATCAAAGTCAAGTAGTACATAAGTGGACCAAAACTAGGTCCTAGGGCATATACACCAACAATCTCCTGTTGGTGTATATGCCCTAGGACCTAGTTTTGGTCAACTTATGTACTACTTGACACTGATATTTATATATCATTCTGGCATTGTCGTTATCATTGTTTGACTACACCTGCGATTGTGTACTTACATGATAATGTCCCTGGAGACAGATTGGATCTGTGCTCGAATTATAATCCCCAGTCGATGTACCTTAGTGGATATGGGATAGCTATGGTACTTGTGAGACTGGTATGTGGGCTGGTTAGGCACATGGTGCTAACGCAGAAACATGGGTATATCATTGGGGATATACTGGATAGACCCGCTATGAGGCTATGACTTGGTGTCATGAGTTATCCTCATAAGTGACAGGAGATGCATTGATCCCTTGACTTGAGGTCATTGATCATTCTATATGATTAGGGACTTGCTTTGATACAACCTAACACCTTGCCGTAGCTGGGAGGTCATAACGGTTGTTATTGAGCATGTCACGACCCATATGAGAAGATCAATGGACAGACATAGGATTTGCCCCTTGCCTAAGGAAGTATGATATCCATGGAGCTCCTTTATGGTTCTATGACTGAGAGTGTATGGCCATACCTAGGTGAGAACCTGTTTTAGTCATAGCCATGTGATTGGATGAAAACAAGTGGTGACACACTTGTCCAATCGGATATCAGTTCGGCAAAGAGACTGTAATGCATCTGTACCTAGTTGCGATGATGGGGATGTCGATGTCGATATCCATTCCAATGACCTGGGTAGTAGCGATGCACTGCTAGGTGCCACTCACTGCTTGTAATGACCTCTGGTCAACACTGCCAGCGTCAGAGGAACCTACAGGGTCTCACACCTTGATACTTGAGTTCTCGTATTGATCGGGAAGCCTTATGATCGAGTTATTGGATAACTCGGATCTAATTGGGAGATTTTATCAGCGCCAATGGGCCTGATGAGATGGAAGAATGTTATTGGTGCCAAACTTCATTTTTGGCAGGTTGACCCATATTTGACCATGGTTGGTCACATTTGGATTAGGGTTGCATTGGATTGGATCCAAGTGCTTAATCAACCTATGCAATGATGTTTGGGCTAGCTCATTATCCAATGAGGCCCAATAACAAGTTCTCATGAAGAGATGAGAGGCTAAAAGGGTATAATGGGGAGAAACATGAACCATTAGGTGCCTAGGGGCATAATGGGGTCATGTTGGCGCCTTTGCTTCATTATGGAAGTAAAGGGCGCCTCCTCCTCTCTTCCTAGGATGGAATGCATGCCTCTATGGTATTGCTTGAGGCGCAAGGCAAGGCCTTGGCGCACAAGGAAAGGCGTGGGAACAAAAGGTAAGGTTGAATGAGAATTATGGAAATGTCTTGGAGACTTTCCTTATCTCAAACCTCCTCATCTGGCCCTACACATGTCATGATCCTAGCCATTACCCTAACCACCTCTTGCCCTATAAATATGACCCTAGTCGCCCCCTCTTGTAAGTAATCAATCCTTGAAGACGTGAACACAAGGAGAGGGGCGAGTGCTTGGAGCAAAGGGCGCATCTTCCATAACCGCAAGCCTCTTCCTCCTTTCCTCTTGGCGCAAGGAGATCTAGGGCTTGGCGGCTTGGGCGGTTTTCTTTCTTCTCTTGGCGCATCATCTCTCTTGGTGGCGCAAGTGAAGTAGAGTATCTCCCTAAGGCTTGGATCTTCTTCTCGAGGCTAGCACTGGGCGTGGAAGAAGAGAACTCAAGAGATCCGTGTGTGTGAGACTGCAGAGGGTGCACACTTGGGCACCTACATCGGCATCGCTCTACATTGCTCTTAAGGTATTTCCTAACTCATCGTGTCGACTCCCTTGCTTGCGATCTTCACTGGGTTTTTGGGACTGGCCTGTTTCGGGGACATTCTTCCGCTGCGAAAAATGTATGTCCATAACTCTGAAAATTATAAAATGTCCCCGGGGTTTCCCAACAGTGGTATCAGAGCGAGGTTGCAAGACTCGAACGATGTTTTATGCTTTTCTTCCATGCTCACATGCCATATCTCTATTTTCGTAAATAGCATGATGCATGGCAATCGATTTTTCTAAAAGTAGAAAAATTAGGGTTTCTTGTTTCTATCATCCTCTCAATCTCTTTTGGAATTTTTAGACTATTTTTCTTGTTTGATTTAAAGATCAAAGGCACACGTAATTTTGTCAAGTAGGACAGGCATTGTGTCTTCGGACTGGCCAAGTCTCTTGATCTGACAAAATTGCCAGCCGAAAGGATCTCTGAAATCATCATGAAAAATAAATTGCAATAAACCAAAAGACTTGTGAGAAGAAGATGAGAAAAAGAAACTGGTTTTATGAAAAAGTAAAATTTCAGATTTTATGTTTTTCATGAGCATGTAGAATTGCATGAGTAAATACCTTAATTGTGCATGGTGTTGTGATCATTAGTCAAGCCCCCCTCTTGCATGCCTGCGATGTATCCTTGTGCGGCCTGCGTGCCATCTTTTTAATTATTTTTGTAAAAAATTAAGAGGAAGATTAAGGGCTAGGCGCATCCTTCTTTGACCTTGATGCTCGCATCTTGCTTGATGGCGCAAGCATGCGAGGTGGCGCATGCAAGCTGGTGCTTGGTTGCTTGGTGGCGCAAAAGGTCTTGGCCCCTTGCATGGTGGCGCACCTTCTTTGGAGGAAGACCATGGCATTGGCCGAACCTATGGGGAACTTCGAAAGTATTCCTCTACGGTTTGAGAGCTAAACCATGAGAGAAGGACCTTGGAGCCAACCTTGAAGTTCAGGCTAGAGGTGGGCTAGGCTAGGTCTAGTTTTTGGGGCTTGAGTTCTAGGACAAGAGTTGAACCTATTTCATGGCATGGATTGGTTCAATATGATCACATCATCCTTCACTGCTTTTATTATTATCTGCAGAAGCATGCCTGAAATGTTTTACCGTTACGTTATCACTATAGGATTGCATGCCTGTAATGATAGACATAAGATAAAACTGAGATGATGAGACCTTAAACAAAAACCCTCAATTAAAATATCAAGTCTGGTATCCTTCTAACGCGTAGCCCTCACTAAGCTATCGATCAGTGGAGTTGTGAATTGTTTCCCACCCTCGTGGGACACACCCACTTATCTTTAGAAAGTGCGTGGTGGCAATGGTTTCCCCAGTCCAGTTTTAACCTGGGCGTGCCTTCGCAAGGAAACTCGTTGGCCCTGGGCATAACGGTTAGGAATGGACTTGACTAGAAGTTCACATGTGCTGGGCACATGGTGAAAGTCTAGAGGCATCGTTGAGAGGTAAAGGTTTCATGTTGTATCCAGCCCTCGCTGGACATGAAATGCCCAGACTGTCTCAACAAGGGGAGTTGCATGGAGCAACCGACCGGCGCGCCCACCTTAGGAAACATGGGTTACTTTGTGCATCTCATGCCACCCTCGTGGGGCGCGAAGCCTCATGTGAAATAAGGATCCCATCTCACTAGGAAGTCTTAAACTTCCCGATTGACTTTGTGGGTTGTCAATTCGAATTTAAAATAGTGGGAGCCATGGTCATTTAAAACAAGTCCAGTTTAAATGATTCGAAGTAGTACTAATCTGTTCTTCTTGGGTGTTGTAGAACAATGGCTACGAATACTGGCGGATTATCACTGCGATCACTCCTTGATAAGGATAAGTTAGTTGGAACTAACTTTATAGACTGGCATCGGAATTTGAGGATAGTCCTCAAGCTCGAGAAGAAGCTGTATGTCCTTGAACAGCCTCTTCCTGCGGCTCCTCCGCCTAATGCCCGAACGGCAGACAGAGATGCTTATAGAAAGCATCAGGATGACTCTTTGGAGGTTGCATGTCTTATGCTAGCCAGTATGGCACCTAAATTGCAGGTGCAATATGAGGAGCAGAACGCTTTTCAGATGATTACTCGTCTGAAACAGATGTTCGAGGCTCAGGCTAGAACTGAGAGATTTGACACCGCCAAAGCAGTCTTTCGGTGCAAGTTGTCTGAAGGTGCACCAGTGAGACCCCATGTTCTCAAACTCATTGGGAATGTGGATCATCTCAGGAGACTGGGACACACCATAGACAACGAGCTGGTTGTGGATCTTATTCTTCATTCCCTGCCCCCTAGCTTCAGTCCGTTTATCATCAACTTCAACATGAACCGGATTGAGTGCACACGGGAGGAATTGATGAATATGCTCCAAACAGCCGAGCGAGAGATGGGTAAGACCAAACCCAATTCTGTTCTTTTGGTCCCTGTGACCAAGAAGATAAAGAAGAAGGGTAAGGCACGTGCTAAGAGCAGTGCCAGAGGTCCTACCAAAGCACTGAAGAAAAGGGCGAAGAAGTCAAAGGAACAGAGGTGTTTTCACTGTGGCGAGCAGGGCCACTGGAGAAGGGACTGCAGGCAGCTTCAGAATGAGGAGAAGAAAGGCTTGGCCTTAACTTCTAGCTCAGGTATTTATGTTACAGAAGTCAACCTTTCTACTTCTATGTCATGGGTATTGGATACCGCATGTGGAGCTCATATTTGTACAAATATGCAGGGGCTCAAGAAAAGTAGATCGGTGCGGCTTGGAGAGATTGACCTATGCGTTGGAAACGGGGCACAGGTTGCTGCTATTGCTGTAGGCGTTTTGACTCTCTCCTTGCCTTCTGTACTTCAATTAGAACTAGACAATTGCTTTTGTGTACCTTCGCTAACAAAGAACATTGTATCCATTCCTTGCTTGGCGAGGAAAGGATTTAAATTTGAAATAAATAAGAACTCCTGTTCTTTTTCATTTGCAAATATGTTCTATGGGAAGGGTACTTTATGCAATGGTCTGTATATCTTGGATATGGAAAGTTCTATTTGTAACATAAGCAATAAAAGGACCAAACTGAGTGGTTCAGTTGGTGCTTTCCTATGGCACTGTCGATTAGCCCATATAAACAAGAATCGCATCCAACAACTCCATGCAAATGGATTGTTAGATTCAAGTTCCTTGGAGGAATTTGATACTTGTGAACCTTGTTTATTAGGGAAAATGACAAAGGCACCCTTCCCCAAGATTGGTGAGAGGGCAGAAGGTTTATTGGATCTCATACATACTGATGTGTGTGGGCCCTTCAATAAACAAGCCAGAGGAGGGTACAACTACTTCATTACCTTCACTGATGACTTCAGTAGGTATGGTTATGTCTACTTAATGAGACATAAATCTGAATCCTTTGAGAAATTCAAGGAGTTCAAGAATGAAGTAGAGAACCAGCTTGGAAGATCCATTAAAGCTCTTCGATCAGATCGAGGTGGAGAATACCTGAGCGGAGAGTTCTTTGACTATCTGAGAGAGTGTGGGATCATATCCCAACTCACTCCTCCTGGAACACCTCAATGGAATGGTGTGTCTGAAAGGAGAAATCTAACCTTATTGGATATGGTTCGATCCATGATGAGTCATGCAACTCTACCTTCATCATTCTGGGGGCATGCACTAGAAACAGCTTCTTTAATACTGAATAATGTTCCATCTAAGAGTGTCTCCAAAATACCATACGAGGTGTGGAGTGGGAGACGCCCTAATCTCACGTTTATCAGGATCTGGGGATGTGAGGCTTATGTCAAACGTCAGGATTCTAGCAAGCTAGAACCTAGATCTGATAAGTGTATGTTTGTGGGGTATCCTAAGGAAACCAAAGGATACTACTTCTATGTCCCAACCGAGAACAAAGTTTTTGTTGCTCGGGGTGCTGTCTTTCTAGAGAAAGAATTTCTTATGAAAGAAGTTAGTGGGAGGAAGTTTGACTTGGATGAGGTCCAAGTGCAAGCACAAGACAAAGAGATGGAATCTGAGCCACCTGCACCGATTGCTAGGCAACCTGAGGCTCAGACACAGGTCCCGCGTAGGTCTGGGAGAATTCGTCGTGCACCTGAAAGGTATGGGTCGCTACCGACCCAACACGATGGGATCCTCATCATTGAGGATGAACCTAGAACCTATGATGAGGCGGTCAGTGGACCGGACTCCGAGAAATGGCTTGACGCCATGAGATCTGAGATGGATTCCATGTCGGCTAACCAAGTCTGGGATTTGGTTGAGCTGCCTGATGGGGTAAAACCCATAGGGTGTAAATGGGTCTTCAAGAGGAAGACAGACATGGATGGCAAAATAGTTACCTATAAGGGTAGACTAGTGGCTAAAGGATTTAAACAAGTCCACGGGGTGGACTATGATGAAACCTTCTCGCCGGTTGCCATGATTAAATCCATTCGGATTCTGCTTGCTATAGCTGCATATCATGACTATGAGATATGGCAGATGGATGTGAAGACAGCGTTCCTTAACGGGAAGCTGACTGAGGATGTATATATGTCACAACCTGATGGCTTCATCCATCCTGCAGAGGCTAATAAGGTCTGCAGGCTAAAGAGGTCCATTTATGGATTAAAGCAAGCATCTCGAAGTTGGAATCTTGGATTTGATGAGGCCGTGAGAGATTATGGCTTTATCAAAAGCGAAGATGACGCCTGTGTATACAGAAAATTCAGTGGGAGCTTGGTAATTTTTCTGGTCTTGTATGTTGATGACATACTGCTCATCGGAAACGACATCCCTAGTCTTCAAGCTGTGAAGACATGGTTGGGGAAGTGTTTCGAGCTGAAAGACTTAGGGGAGGCCGCCTATATTCTAGGCGTGAGGATCTACCGGGATAGATCCAAGAGGCTCTTGGCCCTTAGTCAAAGTACTTACATTGATAAGGTACTGGAGAGGTTCTACATGGAGCAATCCAAGAAAGGATACCTTCCAGTGAGACATGGCCTTACTCTCTCAAAGAGCCAGTGTCCTACAACACAGGCTGAGAGGGATGACATGAGTCGAATTCCTTATGCTTCGGCAGTAGGATCGATCATGTATGTAATGTTATGTACTAGACCAGATGTGGCATATGCTGTGAGCATAACCAGCCGATACCAATCCAATCTAGGTCTACAACACTGGGTGGCTGTAAAGAACATCCTAAAGTATCTGAGAAGAACTAAGGATTTGTTCTTGGTCTATGGGGGACAGGAAGACCTCAGTATGCAGGGCTATACTGACGCATCGTTCCAGTCTGACCCTGACGACTTTAGATCACAGGCCGGCTATGTGTTCAAGATAAATGGAGGCGCTGTATGTTGGAAGAGCTTTAAGCAATCCACCATAGCAGATTCTACAACCGAAGCTGAGTATGTGGCTGCTTCTGAGGCAGCCAAGGAAGCTGTTTGGATAAGGAAGTTCTTATGTGATCTTCAAGTGGTACCTAGTGCAATGGATCTCATTGAACTCTACTGTGACAACAATGGAGCAATTGCACAAGCCAAGGAACCACGGTCTCATCAAAGATCCAAACACATACTCAGAAGATTTCACCTGATCAGAGAGATCATTGACAGAGGTGATGTCAAGATTAGCAGAGTAGACACAGAGAACAATCTGGCAGACCCATTGACCAAGGCTTTGGCGCAGCAGAAGCATGATGGTCACGCTAGAGATATGGGGTTGAGATTCCTCAACTTCTAGGTCTTAGTGCAAGTGGGAGATTGTTGGTGTATATGCCCTAGGACCTAGTTTTGGTCAACTTATGTACTACTTGACACTGATATTTATATATCATTCTGGCATTGTCGTTATCATTGTTTGACTACACCTGCGATTGTGTACTTACATGATAATGTCCCTGGAGACAGATTGGATCTGTGCTCGAATTATAATCCCCAGTCGATGTACCTTAGTGGATATGGGACAGCTATGGTACTTGTGAAACTGGTATGTGGGCTGGTTAGTCACGTGGTGCTAACGCAGACACATGGGTATATCATTGGGGATATACTGGATAGACCCGCTATGAGGCTATGACTTGGTGTCATGAGTTATCCTCATAAGTGACAGGAGATGCATTAATCCCTTGACTTGAGGTCATTGATCATTCTATATGATTAGGGACTTGCTTTGAAACAACCTAACACCTTGCCGTAGCTGGGAGGTCATAACGGTTGTTATTGAGCATGTCACGACCCATATGAGAAGATCAATGGACAAACATAGGATTTGCCCCTTCCCTAAGGAAGTATGATATCCACGGAGCTCCTTTATGGTTCTATGACTGAGAGTGTATGGCCATACCCAGGTGAGAACCTATTTTAGTCATAGCCATGTGATTGGATGAAAACAAGTGGTGACACACTTGTCCAATCGGATATCAGTTCGGCAAAGAGACTGTAATGCATCTGTACCTAGTTGCGATGATGGGGATGTCGATGTCGATATCCATTCCAATGACCTGGGTAGTAGCGATGCACTGCTAGGTGCCACTCACTGCTTGTAATGACCTCTGGTCAGCACTGCCAGCGTCAGACAGGGTCGCACACCTTGATACTTGAGTTCTCGTATTGATCGGGAAGCCTTATGATCGAGTTATTGGATAACTCGGATCTAATTGGGAGATTTTATCAGCGCCAATGGGCCTGATGAGATGGAAGAATGTTATTGGAGCCAAACTTCATTTTTGGCAAGTTGACCCATATTTGACCATGGTTGGTCACATTTGGATTAGGGTTGCATTGGATTGGATCCAAGTGCTTAATCAACCTATGCAATGATGTTTGGGCTAGCTCATTATCCAATGAGGCCCAATAATAAGTTCTCATGAAGAGATGAGAGGCTAAATGGGTATAATGGGGAGAAACATGAACCATTAGGCGCCTAGGGGCATAATGGGGTCATGTTGGCGCCTTTGCTTCATTATGGAAGTAAAGGGCACCTCCCCCTCTCTTCCTAGGATGGAATGCATGCCTCTATGGTATTGCTTGAGGCGCAAGGCAAGGCCTTGGCGCACAAGGAAAGGCGTGGGAACAAAAGGTAAGGTTGAATGAGAATTATGGAAATGCCTTGGAGACTTTCCTTATCTCAAACCTCCTCATCTGGCCCTACACATGTCATGATCCTAGCCATTACCCTAACCGCCTCTTGCCCTATAAATATGACCCTAGTCGCCCCCTCTTGTAAGTAATCAATCCTTGAAGGCGTGAACACAAGGAGAGGGGCGAGTGCTTGGAGCAAAGGGCGCATCTTCCATAACCGCAAGCCTCTTCCTCCTTTCCTCTTGGCGCAAGGAGATCTAGGGCTTGGCGGCTTGGGCGGTTTTCTTTCTTCTCTTGGCGCATCATCTCTCTTGGTGGCGCAAGTGAAGTAGAGTATCTCCCTAAGGCTTGGATCTTCTTCCCGAGGCTAGCACCAGGCGTGGAAGAAGAGAACTCAAGAGATCCGTGTGTGTGAGACTGCAGAGGGCGCACACTTGGGCGCCTACATCGGCATCGCTCTACATTGCTCTTAAGGTATTTTCTAACTCATCATGTCGACTCCCTTGCTTGCGATCTTCACTGGGTTTTTGGGACTGGCCTGTTTCGGGGACATTCTTCCGCTGCGAAAAATGTATGTCCATAACTCTGAAAATTATAAAATGTCCCCGGGGTTTCCCAACATCTCCCACTTGCACTAAGACCTAGAAGTTGAGGAATCTCAACCCCATATCTCTAGCATGACCATCATGCTTCTGCTGCGCCAAAGCCTTGGTCAATGGGTCTGCCAGATTGTTCTCTGTGTCTACTCTGCTAATCTTGACATCACCTCTGTCAATGATCTCTCTGATCAGGTGAAATCTTCTGAGTATGTGTTTGGATCTTTGATGAGACCGTGGTTCCTTGGCTTGTGCAATTGCTCCATTGTTGTCACAGTAGAGTTCAATGGGATCCATTGCTCTAGGGACCACTTGAAGATCACATAAGAACTTCCTTATCCAAACGGCTTCCTTGGCTGCCTCAGAAGCGGCCACATACTCAGCCTCGGTTGTAGAATCTGCTATGGTGGATTACTTGAAGCTCTTCCAGCATACAGCACCTCCATTTATCTTGAACACATAGCCGCCCTGCGATCTAATGTCGTCAGGGTCAGACTGGAACAATGCATCAGTATAGCCCTATATACTGAGCTCTTCCTATCCTCCATAGACTAAGAACAAATCCTTAGTTCTTCTCAGATACTTTAGGATGTTCTTTACAGCCACCCAGTGCTGCAGACCTAGATTGGATTGGTATCGGCTGGTTATGCTTACAGCATATGCCACATCTGGTCTAGTACACAATATTGCATACATGATCAATCCTACTACCGAAGCATAAGGAATTCGACTCATGTCATCCCTCTCAGCCTGTGTTGTAGGACACTGGCTTTTTGAGAGAGTAAGGTCATGTCTTACTGGAAGGTATCCTTTCTTGGATTGCTCCAAGTTGAACCTCTCCAGGACCTTATCAATGTAGGTACTCTGACTAAGGGCCAGGAGCCTCTTGGATCTATCCCAGTAGATCCTTACGCCTAGAATATAGGCGGCCTCCCCTAAGTCTTTCATCTCGAAACACCTCCCCAACCATGTCTTCACAGCTTGAAGACTAGGGATGTCTTTTCCGATGAGCAGTATGTCATCGACATACAAGACCAGAAAAATCACCAAGCTCCCACTGAATTTTCTACATACACAGGCGTCATCTTCGCTTTTGATAAAGCCATAATCTCTCACGGCTTCATCAAATCGAAGATTCCAACTTCGAGATGCTTGCTTTAATCCATAAATGGATCTCTTTAGCCTGCAGACATTATTAGCCTCTACAGGATGGATGAAGCCATCAGGTTGTGACATATACACATCCTCAGTCAGCTTCCCATTAAGGAATGTTGTCTTCACATCCATCTGCCATATGTCATAGTCATGATATGCAGCTATAGCATGCAGAATCCGAATGGATTTGATCATGGCAACTGGTGAGAAGGTTTCATCATAGTCCACCCCATGGACTTGTTTAAATCCTTTAGCCACTAGTCTACCCTTATAGGTAACTATATTGCCATCCATGTCTGTCTTCCTCTTGAAAACCCATTTACACCCTATGGGTTTTACCCCATCAGGCAGCTCAACCAAATCCTAGACTTGGTTAGCCGACATGGAATCCATCTCGGATCGCATGGCGTCAAGCCATCTCTCGGAGTCCGGTCCACTGACCGCCTCATCATAGGTTCTGGGTTCATCCTCAATGATGAAGATCCCATCGTGTTGGGTCGGCATCGACCCGTACCTTTTAGGTGCACGACGAATTCTCCCAGACCTACGCGGGACCTGTGTCTGAGCCTCAGGTTGGCTAGCAACCGGTGCAGGTGGCTCAGATTCCATCTCTTTGTCTTGTGCTTGCACTTGGACCTCATCCAAGTCAAACTTCCTCTCACAAACTTCTTTCATGAGAAATTCTTTCTCCAGAAAGACAGCACCCCGAGCAACAAACACTTTGTTCTCGGTTGGGACATAGAAGTAGTATCATTTAGTTTCCTTAGGATACCCCACAAACACGCATTTATTAGATCTAGGTTCTAGCTTACTAGAATCCTGACGTTTGACATAAGCCTCACATCCCTAGATCTTGATAAAAGTGAGATTAGAGCGTCTCCCACTCCACATCTCATATGGTATTTTGGAGACACTCTTAGATGGAACGTTATTCAGTATTAGAGAAGTTGTCTCTAGTGCATGCCCCCAAAATGAGGGAGGGAGAGTTGCATGACTCATCCTAGATCGAACCATGTCCAATAAAGTTCGATTTCTCCTTTCAGACACACCATTCCATTGAGGTGTTCCAGGAGGAGTGAGTTGGGATATGACCCCAGATTCTCTCAAATAGTCAAAGAACTCACCACTCAGGTACTCTCCACCTCGATCTGATCGAAGAGCTTTAATGGATCTTCCAAGCTGGTTCTCTACTTCATTCTTGAACTCCTTGAATTTCTCAAAGGACTCAGATTTATGTCTCATTAAGTAGACATAACCATACCTACTGAAGTCATCAGTAAAGGTAATGAAGTAGTTGTACCCTCCTCTGGCTTGTTTATTGAAAGCCCACACACATCATTATGTATGAGATCCAATAAACCTCCTGCCCTCTCACCAATCTTAGTGAAGGGCGCCTTTGTCATTTTCCCTAATAAACAAGGTTCACAAGTATCAAATTCCTCCAAGGAACTTGAATCTATCAATCCATTTGCATGGAGTTGTTGGATGCGATTCTTGTTTATATGGGCTAATCGATAGTGCCATAGGAAAGCACCAACTGAACCACTCAGTTTGGTCCTTTTATTACTTATGTTACAAATAGAACTTTCCATATCCAAGATATATAGACCATTGCACAAAGTACCCTTCCCATAGAACATATTTGCAAATGAAAAAGAACAAGAGTTCTTATTTATTTCAAACTTAAATCCCTTCTTTGCTAACCAAGGAATGGATACAATGTTCTTAGTAAGTGAAGGTACACAAAAGCAATTATCTAGTTCTAATTGAAGTCCAGAAGGCAAGGAGAGAGTCAAAACGCCTACAGTAGCAGCAGCAACCTGTGCCCCGTTTCCAACACGTAGGTCAATCTCTCTAGGTCGCACCGATCTACTTTTCTTGAGCCCCTGCATATTTGTACAAATATGAGCCCCACATGCGGTATCCAATACCCATGACATAGAAGTAGAAAGATTGACTTCTGTAACATAGATACCTGAGCTAGAAGTTAAGGCCAAGCCTTTCTTCTCCTCATTCTGAAGCTGCTTGCAATCCCTTCTCTAGTGACCCTGCTCGCCGCAGTGAAAACACCTACGGTACTTTGACTTCTTCGCCTTTTTCTTCAGTGCCTTGGTAGGACCTCTGGCACTGCTCTTAGCACGTGCCTTACCCTTCTTCTTTATCTTCTTGGTCATAGTGACCAAAAGAATAGAATTGGGTTTGGTCTTACCCATCTCACGCTCGGCTGTTTGGAGCATATTCATTAATTCCTCTCGTGTGCACTCAATCCGGTTCATGTTGAAATTAATAATAAACGGACTGAAGCTAGGGGGCAGGGAATGCAGAATAAGATCCACAACCAGCTCGTTGTCTATGGCATGTCCCAGTCTCCTGAGATGATCCACATTCCCATTGAGTTTGAGAACATGGGGTCTCACTGGTGCACCCTCAGACAACTTACACCGAAACACTGCTTTGGCGGTGTCAAATCTCTCAGTTTTAGCCTGAGCCTCGAACATCTGTTTCAGATGAGTGATCATCTGAAAAGCGTTCTGCTCCTCATATTGCACCTGCAGTTCAGGTGCCATGCTGGATAGCATAAGACATGCAACCTCCAATGAGTCATCTTGATGCTTTCTATAAGCATCTCTGTCTGCCATTCGGGCATTAGGCGGAGGAGCCGCAGGAAGAGCCTGTTCAAGGACATACAGCTTCTTCCCGAGCTTGAGGACTATCCTCAAGTTCCGATGTCAATCCATAAAGTTAGTTCCAACCAACTTATCCTTATCAAGGAGTGATCGCAGTGATAATCCGCCAATGTTCGTAGCCATTGTTCTACAACACCCAAGAAAAACAGATTAGTACTACTTCGAATCATTTGAACTGGACTTGTTTTAAATGATTACTGCTCCCACTATTTTAAATTTGAATTGACAACCCACAAAGTCAATCGGGAAGTTTAAGACTTCCTAGTGAGATGGGATCCTTATTTCACATGAGGCTTTGCGTCCCACGAGGGTGGGATGAGATGCACAAAGTAACCCATGTTTCCTAAGGTGGGCGTGCTGGCCGGTTGCTCCAAGCAACTCCCCTTGATGAGATAGTCTGGGCATTTTATGTCCAGCGAGGGCTAGATACAATATGAAATCCTAACCTCTCAACAATGCCTCTAGACTTTCACCATGTGCCCAATACATGTGAAATTCTAGTCAAGTCCATTCCTAACCGTTATGCCCAAGGCCAACGAGTTTCCTTGCGAAGGCACGCCCATGTTAAAACTGGACTGGGGAAACCATTATCACCACATACTTTCTAAAGATAAGCGGGTGTGTCCCACGAGGGTGGGAAACAGTTCACAACTCCACTGATCGATAGCTTAGTGAGGGCTACGCGTTAGAAGGCTACTAGACTTGATATTTTATTATGAGGGTTTTTGAGGTCTCATCAATTTTATCTTATGTCTAGCAATACAGGCATTCAATCCTATAGTGACAACATGAAGATAAAACATTACAGGCATGCTTTTAGCAGATAAGGAAACTAGTAAAAGATGATGTGATCAAAGCTC
Organism: Costus lasius; assembly: GCA_027563935.2. Classification (NCBI taxonomy): domain Eukaryota; kingdom Viridiplantae; phylum Streptophyta; class Magnoliopsida; order Zingiberales; family Costaceae; genus Costus; species Costus lasius. The sequence goes on from CM050447.1 coordinate 58,208,277, forward strand.
TTTCAAGACATTGAACCAACCCATGCCAAAAGGAGATTCAACTCTTGACATAGGACTCAAGCCCCTAAAATAGACCTATCCTAGCCGCCCTCTATCTTGGTCTTCAAGGTTGGCTCCAAGGTCCTTCTCACATGGTTTAGCTCTCAAACCTTAAGGGTAGACCCCAAGGGTTCGGCCAATGCCATAGTCTTCCTCCAATGAGGATGCGCCACAATGCAAGAAGCCAAGTTAGCTAGCTCTCAAACCCAAGGGTTCGGCCATGCCTAACTTGCGCCACTAAGCAAGCTTGCGCCTCTTCCTTTGATGCTTGTTGCGCCACCATCCAAGGTATGCATGCGCCAAGTTCCAAGTACATGCGCCATCCTAATCTTCTTCTTAGTTAAAAGAAAAAAATGGCACGCAGGCCTCACAAGGATACATCACAGGCATGCAAAGGGGGGTTTGACTAATGATCACAACATCATGCACAATCAAGGTATTTACTCATGCAATTCTACATGCTCATGAAAAACATAAAATCTGAAATTTTACTTTTTCATAAAACTAGTCTCTTTTTCTCATCTTCTTCTCACAAATCTTTTGGTTAATTGCGATTTATTTTTCATGATGATTTCAGAGATCCTTTCGGCTGGCAATTTTGTGTTGGGGTATGCCCTTAAGGCTAATGTTTGAGGCCTTGGGATTGTATCAGTATCATGTAATAAACTCTTATGTTTATAAAGGCATGGTTGTTATTCAGGTTGTTATATTGTCTGCTGCAATAATTGTACTTCTGAATAATGTCTCAAAGCTGTTCAGCTAGGCTGACATGCTGTAATGTCCTTAGTCGAGATATCTTGGTGAACATGAGACAGCCTTGATATGATTGAGACTAATATGTGTTCTAATCTTATAGGATGCTTCGAGCATGGAATAAGATGTAGACTCATGGGTACATTAGATGTACTGGACAGACCCTACTAGGATATTCAATTGGTTGTCACAATGTGAATAATCCTTGATTGCGACAAGTGGCACATTTCCTCTGACTTGAGATCACTTGTGTTTTCTAAATGATGATTGTCATTGTTTTGAGGTAGTTCAATATCATTTGAAACATAATGATTATAGACTATCTTGGATGGTGAGTTTGAGTCAGGTTAGGGCACTAGTGATAGACAAAGGATTGCCGTCTCCTTGTTTAAGGAGTGTGATGTTCTAAAGGGGCCCCCTGGATGAGATGATTGAGAATAGTGTATGGCCATACCCAGGTGACTATGTTCATCTGATCTAATCATGCTCATCATATTGGAGTTACAAGCTTGACACGCTTGTCCAATAAGAACATCCAGTGGCAAAGGAAACATGCATGCCTTGTGAGTTGGATTCACACTTGTGCTGTGGTTTGGGTGTAGTCTTGGAAGACTCTTTTCTTTATATCGGGAGACAGTGATGTGTTGCTAGATACCCCTCACTGATCGTGATAACGTGAGTTATCGTTACCGACATTTAAAGGAAACCCTCAGGGTCGCACAATTTGATGATATGGCTTACTTAAGTCAGATCGTGTGGACTGAATTGTTCAGGTTCAGTTTAAAGGGATTTAATCTCTGATTGTAAGTGAGATCTGGTCTAATCATGTTTGATTGATTAGGGCTTGAGATCAGTAAGCTTCGATCGAGAGATTGGATGCTAGATCGGTGAGATCAGGAGCATCAAGAGATCGACGGTCAGATCAAGAGCCTTAGGGTTTAATGTGATCTGGATTAATGGCTTGGGTCGATTGGTCTATGAACCAGACCAAATTGAACCAGCTCACTGGTTGAGCGCATGGTTCAAATTGAGAGGAGTTTGCGCATGGGGTAAACCCATGATCGCAAGTGAGTGAGTGGCTTTCTATTTTTAGAAAGCATGATCACATACGTGACCACTACTCACGTCCACGCCTAAGGCGCCCTCATCTCTCGGTTTCTCCTCCTCTCTCGTCACCAACTTGGGCATTCGGCACTTGCACTCTCGTGTGGAGGAGTGTAGACGAAAAGAGAAGGAAGAGTTCGGCCAAGCAAAGTGATCTTTCCCTTCCATTCGACAACGGCTTCTTGGAACCTTGCTAGCACAAGGAGCACCAAAGAAGAGTAGGCGACATCAATTGTGTGCGTCACCTTTGGAGAAGGAGCACTTGCGCCTTTCCTTCCAAGACACCATCTAAGCGATGGCAATGGTGAGAATCGTTTTTCAAGTTGAACATATTATATGCATAGATCCTTGAAACCCCTTCCGCTGCATCAAAATTGTCATATGCGCCTCCTATAGGGTTTCGCCCCCTTGTTTAGGGGACTTTCAATTGGTATCAGAGCGAGGTTATTGCATGCTAATATGTTTGCTTTCTTTGTGTGATCCTTGCTATGATCTATATGTTACATGCGCTAGTTGTGATAGGCGAAATCTACATGCTTGTTAGAGATGTTTTTGTTTCTCCTAGGCGCATGTTTTCTTGTTGGCGCATATGTATGTTTTCTCAAAACTTCTGATACTTGCGCGACTCATTATAGATCTAAGGCCCTGCATTAAACCCTTAGACGGGTTATTAGGGTTGAAGTCATCCCCTAGGTTAGATCCAGACAGTCTGATCAGACCATCTAACAGCCTTGATGGGTCGACCAGATAGCATCTGTGCGCAAGCACGAGATGGCTATAGGTCGACTGCAGACAGGCGTGTAGTGATGTCTGATTGAGACAACTTATGAACGCACATGAGTTAGGCCCGGGGTCACACCCGCTTGCCAGACCTCATTGTGGTCGTTCAGCCCTTGGCGCATGCATGGTTGACCTTTGGTCGACTCAAGTCAGTTAGGACTTGGTGCATCCAAGGGCAGTGGATCTGACTAGGTTGGATGAGTGGATCCCTAGTAATGGACCGTTGTAAGGTTGTAAGGCAAATAAGGAAATTAAAATTGATGCCTATGGGGTTTTTGAAATTTAATTTTCATGATTGGATCACATGTTGATTGATGCCTATGTTTGTTTATTTATTCTTATGTGGGCTGCCCATGTTAAATGTGTGCTGTGCTGGGGCCTGCGTGCCTGGAATTTAAAGTTGTAAATTAATTATTGTGATCTGCGTATCACATTGCATTTAATTTATAAAATGTAATTGACCTGCGAGTCAATCTTGTCTAGATAGATTAATTTGTAAATTAATCAGACAAGAGCACAGAGCACACATGGCAGAGGCGCATGCAGCAGTGGCTTGACCAGGTGGGAGGTCCAGGGTTCGACTCTGGGACCAGGCGCATTTTCCCTGGTAGGCGCACCTGAGCTGCAGATGGCGCTTGGGCCCTGGTTTGGGCCAGATGAGCAGCAAAAGTCCCATGAAGAAAAGCAAGTGAAGACTTAAGTTAATTAAGGTCTTACTTAGGCTATGGGCTTTTACCACATAAGATCCATGCTTTCTTTTATTGTTTAAATAAGTAGAACAGCATGATTTATTTATCTTCTGCTATCACCATAGGAATTGTATGATAGTGAAGAAGATAAAAGACCGTTAAAATCCAACGCTAAAATATCAAGCTCGTAAGCCTTCTGACGCGAAACCTCACTGTTCTGATTATCGTTGGAGCCGTGTTGTACCCACTCAGTGGGCACGTCCATCTATCTTCAGACGGTGCGGGATTACACCTGCGTGTTACAGAGAAGGGATTTATCGCTTCTCGTTGCTCAGCATAGCACGTGGTGGTCCAGGGAGTAGGTCGGGTCAGCTTGACCATGTAGGCTACATATGTGGAGCATATGGTAGCACATGGAGGCAGCCATCTGTTGGGTCAGAGATTGTGTTGTACCAACTCAGTTGGCACAGTCTGCTGGATTGCCCAGATGAAGGGGAATCGCACGGGTTGGCGATTGGCAGGGACTGCCTACCAGAGATTAGTGCTTGTACTCTCTGTGCATCTTATCTCGCCTGAGCGGGACGCGGAGACCAAGTATGAAATCTGGATCCCATCTCACTAAAAGAGTTCTACTCTTTCGGGCTGTTTTGCTGGATTTTTCAACCAGATAAAATAGTGAGAAAAAGAATCTTTCTTAAGTCCTGATTGATTCTTAACATTGATACTGACCTTGCTGTTCTTGCATTGTTGTAGATACCTACAGCAACGAACACCATGAGCTTCAATGTGCGATCCCTACTGGAAAGGGAGAAGTTTGCTGGGCCGAACTTCTCAGACTGGTTCGGACACCTTAAGATTGTTCTTAAGGCAGAGAGGAAACTGTATGTCCTCGAGACGGCTATACCGCCTCAGCCCGCTCCGAACGCCGCAAGGGCGGTTCGGGAAGCTTTTGAAAAGCACGTCAATGATAGCATTGATGTCGCTTGCCTGATGCTAGCGTCTATGACGCCACCGCTGCAGCGTCAGCATGAGGATATGTCTGCAATAGACATGATAGCAAACCTCAAGATGTTGTATGCTGCACAGGCGAGGACAGAACGCTATAATCTGACAAAGCTGTTCTTTCAGAGCAAACTGGCTGAAGGGAGCCCAGTGGGAGCTCACGTGCTCAAGATGATTGGGCACAAGGAGGCTCTAGAGAAACTGGGGCATACCATCAACCAGGAGCTTGCTGTAGACATCATTCTGCAGTCTCTCCTGCCCTCTTTCGATGCGTTCATTATTAACTTTAATATGAACAAAATCGACTGTACTCCGGCAGAGCTGCTGAATATGCTCTTGACTACTGAGGAAACTCTGAAGGGAAAGCCTTCGACCTCTGTCTTAATGGTTCCTTCTAGGAACAAGAAGAAGGGGAAGAAGGGCAAGGCCCCTATCAAGAGTTACAGCAAGGCTCTGAAGCAAAAAGTTAAGCGGTCAAAGGAATACAGATGTTTCCACTGTGGCCAGCTGGGTCACTGGAAAAAGGACTGTAAAGCGCTCCAAGGAGACAAGAGGAGAAGCTTCGCTTCTGGCTCAGGTATATACGTGACGGAAGTCATGGTTTCATCTTCTTCTATTTCATGGGTGTTGGACACTGCATGTGGAGTTCACATTTGTTCAAATGTGCAGGAACTCAAGAGAAGAAGACAGGTGGGACAGTATGAGGTGGACCTACGAGTTGGAAACGGGGCACGGGTTGCTGCTGTTGCTGTAGGAGACTATTTCATCTCTTTGCCATCTGGGCTTGTATTAGAACTAAACAGTTGTTACTTTGTTCCCAGCATTACTAAGAATATTATCTCCATTCCTGCTCTTGTCAGGAAGGGGTTTTCCTTTGAATGCAATATTTCAAAGTGTGTTTTATCTTTTGATAATATTGTTTATGGCACTGGTTCAATTAACAATGGGTTATTCATGTTGGACATGGAAAGTTCTATACAGCAGATTGATATTAAAAAAGCCAAGTATGCTGATGACAGCACCTTGCTATGGCATAGTCGTTTAGGCCATATTAACAAGAAGCGCATTAAGCGGTTGCATGATCATGGACTGCTGGGATCATTCTCCTATGAGGAGATTGATACATGCAAAGCTTGTTTAATGGGTAAAATGACGAAGTCACCTTTTCCTCACAAAGGCCAAAGGGCTTCAGGTTTACTTGACCTTGTACACAGTGATGTGTGTGGGCCATTTAGTAAACATGCCAGAGGTGGCTATCAGTACTTCATTACCTTTACTGATGATTTCAGTAGGTATGGGTATGTCTATCTGATGAGACATAAAAGTGAATCTTTTGACAAGTTCAAAGAGTTCAAGAATGAAGTACAAAATCAGCTAGGCCGAAATATCAAGGCACTTCGTTCTGATCGAGGTGGAGAATACTTGAGTCATGCGTTTACTGACTATCTAAAGGAGTGTGGGATTATCTCACAGCTCACTCCGCCAGGAACACCGCAATGGAATGGTGTGTCCGAAAGGAGAAATAGAACGTTACTTGATATGGTTCGTTCTATGATGAGTCAGGCTACTCTTCCATATTCCTTTTGGGGTTTTGCACTGGAAACAGCTGCAAAGGTACTAAACCGAGTGCCATCCAAGGCAGTTTCTAAGACGCCATATGAGTTATGGTATGGGAAACAGCCGAGCTTGACATTTATCAGGATCTGGGGCTGCGAAGCTTATGTCAAAAAGCTCGCCTCTGGGAAACTAGAGAGCAGATCTGAGAAATGTATCTTTGTCAGTTACCCTAAGGAAACTAAGGGTTATTATTTCTACGATCCCAAAGAGAACAAGGTATTTGTTGCTCGGACGGCCATATTTCTTGAGAAGGAGTTTCTTCTGCAAGAGGCCAGTGGGAGAGAAATAAAGCTGGATGAGAATCCAGAGGAAGGACAAAGTGCTCAAGCACAGTTGGATGAGCCTGAGCCGGTGGATCAGGTTATTGAACAACCTGAGGCTCAGATATCACGGGAACCGCGAAGATCGGGAAGGATTCGTCGACAGCCTGAGCGCTATGACGGAGTCTACATCATTGATAATGATGAACCCCTCACTTATGCGGATGCGGTCAGTGGACCGGAGTCAGCGAGATGGCTTGAAGCTATGCGCGCCGAGATGGACTCCATGTCAGATAACCAAGTTTGGGATTTGGTTGATCCGCCTCCGGGAGTTATCCCTATAGGCTGTAAATGGATCTTCAAGAAGAAGATTGACATGGATGGTAACGTGGTTACCTATAAAGGCAGGCTAGTTGCGAAAGGTTTCAAACAAATCTACGGGATAGATTATGATGAAACTTTCTCACCTGTAGCTATGTTTAAGTCTATTCGGATTCTTTTCGCGATAGCAGCATATTATGATTATGAGATTTGGCAAATGGATGTGAAAACAGCTTTCCTGAATGGAAATCTGGATGAGGATGTGTATATGACACAACCAGAAGGTTTCACTAATCCATCAGATCGTCATAAGATATGCAAGTTAAAGAAGTCTATTTATGGACTTAAACAAGCATCTAGAAGCTGGAATATTCGTTTTGATGAATCAATCTCTGAGTTTGGTTTCATCAAGAACGAGGATGACCCGTGTGTATATAAGAGGTTTAGTGGGAGCGTGATTACTTTCCTAGTCCTCTACGTCGATGATATCTTGATCATTGGAAATGACATTCCAGAAATGCATGCGGTTAAGGCATGGTTAAGAAAGTGTTTCCAGATGAAAGATCTAGGAGAAGCAGCCTATGTATTAGGTGTGAAGATCTACAGGGATAGATCTAAGAGGCTTCTCGGGCTGTGCCAGAGTACTTACATCGATAAAGTCCTGGAGAGATTTCATTTAGAGAATTCTAAAAGAGGATATCTTCCAGTCAGACATGGTCTGAATCTTTCGAAGAGTCAGTGTCCACAAACACAGACTGAGAAAGATGAAATGGACAATACGCCTTATGCTTCGGCTATTGGATCCATTATGTATGCGATGTTGTGTACTCGCCCAGACGTCGCTTACGGGTTAAGCGTGACCAGTCGGTTCCAAAGTAATCCAGGTATGGCGCACTGGATTGCGGTCAAGAACATTTTAAAATATCTGCGGAGGACCAAAGATATGTTCTTGATATATGGTGGTCAGGAAGAACTCAGTATTGAAGGATATACTGACGCTTCGTTCCAGTCAGACCAGGATGATTTCCGATCGCAATCAGGCTATGTTTTTAGCTTGAATGGAGGAGCAGTGGTGTGGAAAAGTTTCAAACAGTCAACTGTTGCTGATTCCACAACAGAAGCCGAGTATGTTGCAGCCTCGGAAGCATCCAAGGAGGCAGTGTGGATTCGTAAGTTCGTGAGAGAACTTGGTGTTGTTCCTTCGAGTGCAGATCCTTTGGTTATCTTCTGTGATAACACTGGAGCAATCGCACAAGCAAAGGAACCACGGTCGCACCAGAAGTCCAAGCACATACAGAGACGGTTTCATTTGATCAGGGAGATCATAGATCGTGGCGAGATCAAAGTCTGCAAGGTACATACAGATGACAATCTGGCAGACCCACTTACTAAGCCTCTGGCGCAGCAGAAGCATGAGAAGCACTGTAATAATATGGGTTTGAGATTTCTCAACCATTAGATTAAGTGCAAGTGGGAGATTGTTGGGGTATGCCCTTAAGGCTAATGTTTGAGGCCTTGGGATTGTATCAGTATCATGTAATAAACTCTTATGTTTATAAAGGCATGGTTGTTATTCAGGTTGTTATATTGTCTGCTGCAATAATTGTACTTCTGAATAATGTCTCAAAGCTGTTCAGCTAGGCTGACATGCTGTAATGTCCTTAGTCGAGATATCTTGGTGAACATGAGACAGCCTTGATATGATTGAGACTAATATGTGTTCTAATCTTATAGGATGCTTCGAGCATGGAATAAGATGTAGACTCATGGGTACATTGGATGTACTGGACAGACCCTACTAGGATATTCAATTGGTTGTCACAATGTGAATAATCCTTGATTGCGACAAGTGGCACATTTCCTCTGACTTGAGATCACTTGTGTTTTCTAAATGATGATTGTCATTGTTTTGAGGTAGTTCAATATCATTTGAAACATAATGATTATAGGACTATCTTGGATGGTGAGCTTGAGTCAGGTTAGGGGCACTAGTGATAGACAAAGGATTGCCGTCTCCTTGTTTAAGGAGTGTGATGTTCTAAAGGGGCCCCCTGGATGAGATGATTGAGAATAGTGTATGGCCATACCCAGGTGACTATGTTCATCTGATCTAATCATGCTCATCATATTGGAGTTACAAGCTTGACACGCTTGTCCAATAAGAACATCCAGTGGCAAAGGAAACATGCATGCCTTGTGAGTTGGATTCACACTTGTGCTGTGGTTTGGGTGTAGTCTTGGAAGACTCTTTTCTTTATATCGGGAGACAGTGATGTGTTGCTAGATACCCCTCACTGATCGTGATAACGTGAGTTATCGTTACCGACATTTAAAGGAAACCCTCAGGGTCGCACAATTTGATGATATGGCTTACTTAAGTCAGATCGTGTGGACTGAATTGTTCAGGTTCAGTTTAAAGGGATTTAATCTCTGATTGTAAGTGAGATCTGGTCTAATCATGTTTGATTGATTAGGGCTTGAGATCGGTAAGCTTCGATCGAGAGATTGGATGCTAGATCGGTGAGATCAGGAGCATCAAGAGATCGACGGTCAGATCAAGAGCCTTAGGGTTTAATGTGATCTGGATTAATGGCTTGGGTCGATTGGTCTATGAACCAGACCAAATTGAACCAGCTCATTGGTTGAGCGCATGGTTCAAATTGAGAGGAGTTTGCGCATGGGGTAAACCCATGATCGCAAGTGAGTGAGTGGCTTTCTATTTTTAGAAAGCATGATCACATACGTGACCACTACTCACGTCCACGCCTAAGGCGCCCTCATCTCTCGGTTTCTCCTCCTCTCTCGTCGCCAACTTGGGCATTCGGCACTTGCACTCTCGTGTGGAGGAGTGTAGATGAAAAGAGAAGGAAGAGTTCGGCCAAGCAAAGTGATCTTTCCCTTCCATTCGACAACGGCTTCTTGGAACCTTGCTAGCACAAGGAGCACCAAAGAAGAGTAGGCGACATCAATTGTGTGCGTCACCTTTGGAGAAGGAGCACTTGCGCCTTTCCTTCCAAGACACCATCTAAGCGATGGCAATGGTGAGAATCGTTTTTCAAGTTGAACATATTATATGCATAGATCCTTGAAACCCCTTCCGCTGCATCAAAATTGTCATATGCGCCTCCTATAGGGTTTCGCCCCCTTGTTTAGGGGACTTTCATTTTGTCAGATCAAGACACTTGGCCAGTCCGAAGACACAATGCCCGTCCTACTTGACAAAATTACGTGCGCCTTTTGATCTTTAAATCAGACAAGAAAAATAGTCCAAAAATCCAAAAGAGATTGAGAGGATGATAGAAACAAGAAACCCTAATTTTTCCTACTTAGAAAAAATCGTTTGCCATGCATCATGCTATTGACGAAAATAGAGATATGGCATGTGAGCATGAAAGAAAAGCGTAAAACATCGTTCGAGTCTTGCAAGTCGCTCTAATACCACTGTTGGGAAAACCCGGGGACATTTTACAATTTTTTAGAGTTATAAGCATACATACATACATTGCACAGCGGAAGAATGTCCCCGAAACAGGCCGGTCCCAAAAACCCAGTGAAGATCGCAAGCAAGAGAGTCGACACGATGAGTTCGGAAATACCTTAGAGCAAAATGAGGTCGATGTCGTGACAAGCGCCCAAGCGTGCGCCCTCTGCAGTCTCACACACACGGATGCCTCGAGTCCTCTTCTTCCACGCCCGGTGCAAGCCTGAGGAAGAAGATCCAAGCCTTGTGCTCCTTCTTCAAAGTATGCGCCACCTCCAAGGTAGATGCGCCAAAGATGAAGAATGATGAGGGAGAGGGAAACCGCCAAGCATCAAGTTCCTTGCGTCAAGAGAGAAGGAAGAGGCTTGCGGTTAGGGTTTGGAAGAAAGAAGAAGATGCGCCACTTCTTGGTGTTGTCGCCCTTCAAGCCCTTGCTTTCGCCCCTCCTCTTGTTGTCATGCCTCTAAGGATTGTAACCCCATAAGAGGGGGCGGCTAGGGTCACTTATAAAGAACTAGAGGCGGTTAGGGCAAGGGTTGAGATCATGACAAGTGTATGGCTTGGATGAGAAGGTTTGAGGTAAGGAAAGTCTCCAAGACTTTACCATAAACCTCATTCAACCTTTCCATAAGCTACCAAGCCTTGCCTTGTGCGCCAAGGCCTAGCCTTGCGCCCCAAGCAATGTCTTAATGCATTCACACTATCAATGGGAGAGGGCTAGGCGCAAAAAGCTTCCTTAATGAAGCAAATTTGCCATCTAAACCCCATTATGCCCCTTAGGCGCCAATGGGCTTGGCTTCCTCCCCATTATACCCTTTTAGTCTATTGCCTCTTCATGACAACTTATTATTGGGCCTCATTGGATAATGAGCTAGCCCAAACTTCATTACATGGCTTGATTAAGCACTTGGATCCAATCCAATGCAACCCTAATCCAAATGTGGCCAACCATGGTCAATTTTGGGTCAACCTGCCATAAATGGAGTTTGGCTCCAATAACATCCTTCCATTTCATCAGGCCCATTGGCGCTGATGAAATCTCCAAAATAGATCCGAGTTATCCAATAACTCGATCATAAAGCTTCCCGATCAATACGAGAACTCAAGTATCAAGGTGTGCGACCCTGTACGTTCCTCTGACGCTGGCAGTGCTGACCAAAGGTCACCACAAGCAGTGAGTGGCACCTAGCAGTGCATCGCTGCTACCCAGGTCATTGAAATGGATATCGACATCGACATCCCCATCATCGCAACTAGGTACAGATGCATTACAGTCTCTTTGCCGAACTGATATCCGATTGGACAAGTGTGTCACCACTTATTTTCACCCAATCACATGGCTATGACTAAAACAGGTTCTCACCTGGGTATGGCCATACACTCTCAGTCATAGAACCATAGAGGAGCTCCATGGATATCATACTTCCCTAAGGAAGGGGCAAATCCTATGTCTGTCCATTGACCTTCTCATATGGGTCGTGACATGCTCAATGACAACTGTTATGACCTCCCAACTATGGCGAGGTGTTAGGTCGTATCAAAGCAAATCCCTAACCATATAGAATGGCCAATGACATCAAGTCAAGGGATCAATGCATCTCCTATTACTTGTGAGGATAACTCATGACACCAAGTCATAGCCTCACAGCCGGTCTATCCAGTATATCCTCCAATGATATACCCATGTGTCTGCGTTAGCACCACGTGCCTAACCAGCCCACATACCAGTCTCACAAGTACCATAGCTGTCCCATATCCACTAAGGTACATCGACTGGGGACTATAGTTCGAGCACAGATCCAATCTGTCTCCAAGGACATTATCATGTTAGTACATATGCGCAGATGTAAACAAACATAGATAACGACAATGCCAGAATGATATAAATATCAAAGTCAAGTAGTACATAAGTGGACCAAAACTAGGTCCTAGGGCATATACACCAACAGAAATCCCTTACGGTAGGTACTGTAAAATCGGCTAAGGTTTCTGTTCTGATGCAATCCGAAATACGGTACCGTAATATTGCTTACGGCCAGTACCATAAAATCGGGAAATCTTTCTGTTCGGAAATCTTCACAAATTACGGCAGTGTTCGGATTTTACGGTACCATTTGGAATTACGGTACCGTAAAATAGATTACGGCACTACCGTAATTTGCTGGCTTGCTTCGATTTGTGTGAAATTTCCTGGGTGATCTCCTCTTGATGATGTGAACTATTCCATAAATTTGATTTTGCTTGAAAATGCCTAAAATAGTGCCTTTTTTCCTGAAAAACATGAAAAACCAAAATAGAAGTAGACTTTGCAATATTTGATGGATTTATCATAAAAACAAGTAAAAAGATCCTCGATTTAGCATGAAAAGGTATCTAAAATGATGCAAAATATACTACATATTTCGGTGTCATCAGCGCCATGGGGGGAGGGCGGAAAGAAGTCGTGCATAAAACCTTAAAGTGTTGTGGAAGAGGAAGAATTGGATCGGAGGCAGCGGCAAATGCCAAGGGCACAAGAAGTAAGCGGCAGCGGAAAGACTTTGAAGCTGAGGAAAATCAAGAAATCTGTTGTGAATCACTGACCTAGAGGGCACAAACCATGGGGAAATCTAGATCGGGGAAGATGAAATTGTCCCTGAGTGCCAAGGAGAAGAATAATCACCCGAAGAAGCGGAATTTGATAAATTTGGTCGAAAGAACTCAGCAGCGCACGGATTTGGGTGAAACCCTACTCGTGACTTTCCATGAACACGGGAAAGTTATAATCAAAAGCATGGGTGAACCCCGCCAGGTTCACCTACCCGTGAAGCTGTCTGGATGTTTTCAGCATACTTAGAAATACGGGTGAACCCAATTGGGTTCACCTGGCCATGAAGTTCTGTAGGAAAAGTGCTCTGTCCTAGAACAGTAGACTTCATGGGTGAACCCCATGGGGTTCACCTACCCATGTAGTCTTTTGTAAGAAAGTTAACATCCCAAAGAATTGTACACCATCCAGGATCGCCGAATTCACTCTGTTGCCGTGAATATTTCCATGAAAACCCGATTTTTTTATTATGCACAGTAGACTTCATGGGTGAACCCCATGGGGTTCACCTGGTCGTGAAGTTCTTTGTGCGGCTCAAAAGTTTCCTCTCGAATACCCTGTTCTCAGATAGTTCCTACGACACAAAAGAATACTCTTATCAGCATAAATTCGTAGACTAACATGACAAAAAATAAAGCAAAACCAATCAACTACGCAGTTCATCTAATAACAACGAAAAACAACTCAGAATTAAATAAGTAAGCAAAAACTTGGGTTGCCTCCCAAGAGCGCTAATTTAAGGTCAATAGCTTGACCCTAAAGAGGTTTAGGTCACTAAATCTATGGGATCTGAAAGGGTAAGAACAACCCCTTTCTCAACCCACTCATCCTCGAAGTAATGTTTGAGTCGATGCCCGTTTATGGTGAAGCTTCCTATGCCTACTGTCCAGATAGTGATGGCGCTATAAGGTTGCACATGCTGTACCACAAAGGGACCGGACCACCTTGTTCGAAGCTTCCTTGGAAACAATCGAAGTCTGGAGTTGAAAAGTAACACTTTGTCCCCTACATGAAATTCCTTCTTCACAATGCATTTGTCATGCCAATGTTTGGTGCGTGCCTTGTAGATCTTGGCATTTTCATATGCATAAAGGCGCATCTCTTCCAATTCATCTAGTTGCAGCTTTCTCTTCTCGCCAGGACTCTTGAAGTCATAGTTGATTTGGTTGATAGCCCAAAATGCCCTGTGCTCAAGTTCAACAGGTAAGTGATAGGATTTCCCATAAATAATTTGGAAAGGAGACATACTTAAGGGTGTCATGTATGCAGTTCTGTAGGCCTATAGAGCATCGGTAGTTTAAGTGCCCAATCCTTCCGTGATCTCGATACAGTTTTCTTAAGGATCAGCATGATCTCCCTATTAGAAACTTCTACCTGACCATTAGTCTGAGGATGATAAGGCGTGGACACCTTGTGCTTTACACCATACTTCTTCAAGAGTGCTCCAAATCACTACTCGATGAAGTGAGAACCTCTATCACTTATCAAAATACGTGGAACTCCAAATCTGGGGGAAATCATTCTCTTCATAACGACCCTGGAGTCATTAGTAGCCTCTGCAGAAGCCTCAAACCACTTAGACACGTAGTCAACGGCAACAAAAATGTACAGTTTACCACATGAAGATGGGAAGGGTCCCATGAAATCAATCCCCCATATATCAAAAATCTCCACCTCCAATATTTCGCTTAGTGGAAGTTCATCCCTTTTTGATATATTTCCCGTTCTTTGGCAACTGTGACATGTAAGAACAAAATATCAAGCATCATGAAAAATAGAAGGCCAAAATAAACCTGACTATAAGACTTTGAAGGTAGTTTTGGCTGCCCCGGCACGTCCTCCATATAGTGAAGAGTGATGTGATCCGAAAGGACACACTTTTAAATACAAGCAGGTAGACTTGTCTTAGGTGTCGTGGCCAAAGTGTTGGCACACAGGGCTATTGTCACTCCCTGACACGGCTCCAAAAACCCGTTGTCCCTAACTCGTAGTATCCGCAAGTGCACGGATACTCGAAGTAATAAAGAAAATATCGATACCACAGAGAGACTTGCGTTGTCAAGTACCGAATAATTGATTTTTCACTATCTAGGCGATCGAATAATAGCAAAGTAAGAATCGAAGACATGCGGAAAATTACTATCAGAGAGAAATTGGGACTAGGGTTTCATCCACTTTGATTTTCATGATTAGATATATAAAGATGTTCATCAATCAAATTCTAATATGATAAAGGCATAATTTACCTTAAAAAGGGGTTATCTCACTTTCATGCAGATAACCATGCAAGAATAAATCCTTGCTTTCGCGCAAGATTCATCCCAAGCTATAGATAGGTAAACCATCAGACAAAGAACTCAAGGATCACTTTCGTGTATCTGAATTCTAAGTTGATTACCTCGAGTGGAATCTCAAGGATCACTTTCGTGCATCCGAGACTCAACACATGTTCTACCTATGATTCTCCAATGTTTTGATCTTCACTTTCGTTCAAGATCTCCACGTTTGACACAATAACTCAATCCTAAGTTTATTAATATCATCATGGCAATTTAACTTACTAAAATAAAGAAATAAGAACTTAACCTTGTGTCCTACGATGAGTTCCTATTAGTCAATTTTAGGGCTCCAAGTTCTCAAGCAAATCACCTTTTAGTTCTTATTGCTAAAACTCTAAACCATGATAACAAAAAGTAAACTAAGGAGAATCTTAAAGCAATAATCGCATAGGTAAAATTATCAAAGTAAAATAATCATGATGAAAGTGAAAGATTATCTAGTCATTAAGAAAATCAAAGGGAATTACTCCCCCATGTCCCAAAATAAGTTTAAGCTAGCATGGTGAAGGGATTACAAAATACCATAATTTCAGAAGATCAAAAATCAACAGAATAGGAGTTTTAGGAAAATACAGCACGGCTGTGAAATATTTCACAGCCGTAATTTGTAATGAAAGTGGCGGCGCTTCTTCTTCCTTTGATTTCACCTCAATTTGATTTTCTCTCGTTCTGAAACTTCTGGCACGTTGTAAGCTTCACCAGGTGAGGCTTCAGTATGAAAATTACGGCCGGAGGTGCTCTGGATTGATCGCAACGGTGAAACCCTAAGCGGCGGCGTGTACCATGATTTCTCTCTCGACAGTGAATGCAATTTGGGGCTTTTGGTGTCTACCTCCTCCTCTCATCATAAGCTCCCTTTCTTCTTCTTACGGCATCCAATTTAGAGCCCTGGATCGCCCGCAATAATCTCTGTAAAAATCGGGCATCGAAATTGACCTGGGAGTCGCGTTCAAAAACGGAAATACGGCAGTGTAATAGTTCACAGTACTACCGTAAAATCGCTTGAGTCTCCTGTTCCGAAAGTGCTGGGGAATACGGTATCGTAATATGGTTCACGGCACTACTGTAAAATCGGCTGAACTCTCTGATCGGGAACGTCTGGAAAATATGGCTCGTGTCAAAGTTTACGGTAGTGCCGTCAAATCAATGAAACTTTCTGTTCTGAAGGCGCTGCAAAATACGGCCCGTAAAATAGTTTACGGTAGTGCCGTATTTTCGACAAAACCTTCTGTTCGGAATTTCTCTAAATTACGGCAATGGCTCGATATTACGGTATCGTGTGGAAATACGGTATCGTAATATAATTTACGGCCCTGCTGTATTTTGGTTTGTTGCTCCATTTTGCGTGAAATATATTGGGTGACCTCCTCTTGATGATGGTAACTCTTTCATGTATTTGATTTTGCTTGAAAACATCTTAAAATAGTGCCTTTTTGCCTGAAAATCATGAAAAACCAAAATAGAAGTAGACTTTGCAATATTTGATGAATTCAGCATAAAAATAAGCAAAAGATCCTCAATTTAGCATGAAAAGATATCTAAAATGATACAAAATATACTATATATTTGGTGTCATCAAAATACATAAGGCTCAAACTTTGCTTGTCCTCAAGCAAAAATCAAAATTTGAAATCAAAATTTGATTAAAAGAATAACCTTTTCATGCTCAATAAATTTCTAAAATACAACCTATTAATGAAAAATTTCATCAATTGTTTCACAAAACTTCAAATAAACATATCATCCTTAGAATTCAAATAAACATCAATTGTTTCACAAAACTTTGCAACTTGTATAATAAATAGAATTTTCAATCTCATGATTTCACCCAATATCAATTCAAATCTATCATGCTTTTGTTTACAGGAATTAAGTTTTCCAAGATCTTTTTCCACACAAAATTTTTCTTTTCTTTTTCATGGGTTTTGTTATTTTTGCATAGATGGAATGTACCTACATAGATACACACTTTTTATTTTTGACTTCAACTCTTATCTTCGGTACCACTATCAATTTTGCATAGTGCCAAGTAGAGGTATCTTATTCTTTTTCTCTCTCATTATTTTTCATGCATAGACTTCAACCCATGTTTTAGGTACCACTATCAATTTTACATAGTGCCAAGTAGGGGAGTCTCTCACTATTTTTGTGGATCTTGGATTCATCCTTCCCAACAAATAGCAAAATAGACTAAACATCTACTAGGTTGATAAATTGATCTCAATTCTCAAATCATACTCATATGCTCATTTTATTTAAAGGAGTAGTTTTACTTTTAGATCTTATTCTTCAAATAACACATCTACCCAAAATTTCATGCATCAACCAATGTCAAATTTCAAAGATAGATATGCATTGAAGAAATAAATCTAACATGATAGGGTTTTTCTCTAATCACAAGTATGAACACATTCATCATCAATCAATCCAGTATTCAACAATATAAATCAAGAGTATATTCATCATCATCAAAACGTCAATGATCATATCATCAAAGAAAAATATCATCATCACATGGTACAACCATATTGAAAAGTAAAAGTCATCAGAATGTCAACATGTCTTAATACAACCCCATCGAAGTAAAACAGAAATCAGTAGAATCATCATCATACAACCATATCGAAAAATAAAGATAAGCACGTAAAATAGCAGTAGCGATGGTTGTGGAGTGCAGAAG
The DNA here is from genome assembly GCA_027563935.2 of Costus lasius. Classification (NCBI taxonomy): domain Eukaryota; kingdom Viridiplantae; phylum Streptophyta; class Magnoliopsida; order Zingiberales; family Costaceae; genus Costus; species Costus lasius. The sequence goes on from CM050447.1 coordinate 58,225,929, forward strand.
ATCCATCCTTCCCTATATGAAATAGAAATAAGACAAGATAAACAAAATAGCAATAAGTAAGTGAAGATGGTACTCACAAAGCATCTACTCGTCGTCATCTGATCGTGTGGCCTCAGAGTCTCTTGCGGCTGTCTCCATGGGATCATAGTATGGCATTCCTCCTTCTTGATCACCTTGATGTCCAAAGTCTCTGTGATCTGTATAACCAAAATGGTCATAAAGGAAGTTGCCCTTGTCTTCCATATGATTGCACAATCTCTCCATATCCCTGTGGATGTATCCCAGAGTCTCTTGCATCCCATCCAGGCGACGTTCTTGGTTGTACATCTGTGCTGTGAGCGCTTGAAAACCGGGATAGCGATGACTGGCAAAACCACCCCTCGTCCCATGTGAGGAAGTACCAGCGGGCTGAGAAGAATCATGAGGAGGTGACTCCATCCCATGGGGATCACTCCTTCCACCCCCAAGTGGGTGGCGGTGGAACTGTATCTAGCGGTGGAGTAAAAGCTGCCTCAGCTGCACTAGGGGATAATTTCCAGTTGGCTCTTTCTCTGACCGTGGTCTTCTCAATGTGAGGTAATGGTAGAGGAGGGACATTCGGTCCAAGGACCAAACAAAAAATGTCACCTTCTCTAATAATCATCTTCATTGCTATGCAAGACTCAATGTCTAGTCTTGCATTCCCTTTTGCCAACTCTATTCCACAGGGATCTATCCCAAAATATCTAGCTATAGGAGTAATCAAACCTCCTATTACCACAGATCCTCTGCTCGCTCTGGCAACCTTGTCCATGTGTTTTACCATGAAGAAAGCCACATCAACAGCAAATCCATTGAGCATCCCCCAAAGCAAATAGAGCTCATGTTGACGAACCATGCCGTCACTGTCTCCTCTCCCAAATACAGTGTGCGCTAGCACCTTGTGTGCATACTTAATGCATGGGTTCATGATCTTCCTAGCTCTAACAGAAACTGCATAGAAGTGATTTTCATCGGTGATCTGATTCCAAAAAATGCTCTCCATGAAGCCCAGGGGTATCTCAGTGTAACCTCTTGTGCTCAGCCCAAAAATATCTCTGACTTCTTGCAGTGTCAGCTTCCTCTCCTCATTTGCCAGTCAGAAAGTGATTTCCCCCTCTGCAGGTCCATTCGAGAATTCCTTCAAGTCAATTATCAAGCTGCTCAAGAACCCCAGAACAAGTGGTAGATAAGTGTACGGAGTCATCTGGAAGAACTGCTTAGCTTTGATCCTCTCAAACATCCAAAGTATGTCTTCATAAAGCCCCAAGGCTTCCAATGTTCTTCGATCAGCATACTTAGTGTTGATGATTTTTCTTTCTAAAATTTTTGTTGTATCTGGATTCCTGCATTTCATTTCTGAAGACAATCCCATGGGGATTCTGTGGTTGGGATGATTTAGTAGGGGCTTTCCCCTTTCTTCTTGGAAAAATTGACTTTGTTCTTGGTGCCATGAGTATGAACTCAATCTGCAAATTTCAATTCAATGCAAATACAGAAAATATATGACATTATATCACACTCTCATCATCATCAGAAATGTTAATAAAGTTCATTGGAAACGAAAATCAACTTAGAACTAAGGCTCAAACTCAAGACTCAACAAAAACGTCAATGAATAGTAATCTTGCTACGCTTCGACGTGTATCAGCTCAAATCGTTCATGAAAATTTGTCAAAATTGTACCAAACAGCAAGGAATTAATAGATTATCTACCAGCGAGCAAATAGAAACAAGAATCACTAAAAATGGTTGAGAAACGAGTAAAAATGAGTGAAAGGGGCGAAACTTGATAAAAACTCATCAAATCGATGAAATCGGTGAAACGAGTACCTAATCGTCGACGAAAGCTGAATGGGAAGAGTCGCCGGCGTCCTCAAGTGGTCGGAGATGATCAAAAATCTAAGAACGGTTCAAAAACGAGTGAGAACGAGGGTAAAAACCCTAAAAACGGTCCGGTCGATACCCTAAATAGGGCACAGAGCTCGCGTGTTAGAAAACAAAATACAGCAGTGTAATATCCTACGGCACTGCCGTAAAATTACGATTGCTCTCAGGTCAAAATTGGTTTAGAAATATGGTACCGTAATATAACTTACGGTACTGTCGTAAAATTTCAAGAACCTTCTATATGAAAGTGACTCAAAAATACGGTACCGTGAAGCAGTTTACGGTACCGCCGTAAAAATCAAGCAGTTTTTTTTTTTGAAAGTGAAAAAAAATAAAATTTCATGAAAATACAGCACCGTAAAATATATTACGGTACTACCGTAAAAATGATAGAACTCTCGGGTTGATTTTGACGACAAAATACGGTACCACGTAAGTGTTTACGGTAGTGCCATAATTTCGTCACAACTCTCTGGTGGAAAGTGAGCTGAAAATACGGTACCGTAACAGACTTTACAGTAGTGCCATAATTTGCTTCAAATCATGATTTTCCTACAAAAATAAAAGAAAAATTAGTCCTAAGTAAAAATTAAATAAAATAAAACAAATAATGGTTAGAAAGCTTGGGTTGCCTCCCAAGAAGCGCTAATTTAAAGGTCATTAGCTTGACCCTTTTGCACTCGGGTGTGATTGCGAATTCTTCGATTGCCCCCTCTGATTTTTCTTTTGGTTGGGCATCACATTGAACCACATAAGGCTTGGTCTTGAAATAATCTCCAATTTTGCTCCAAATTTTCTTTCCTTTGTCAAACAGTCTAGATTTTCTTCTTCTTTTTCTCCTTCTTCTTGAATTTTTGTCTTTCTTTTCCTGTAACACTTTATCAATTTCCTCAGAAGATTTGTCAGTTTCAATATTTGAGGGTTCATCAAATAAATTGCAAACATCATAAATAATATCATCAATCACCTCAACACTACAACATGATCCTAGGTAAGAAAGTTTATTCAAAGAGTCATTAAGATTAAATTCAATAATGTTTTCACAGATATCAAAAGTGATCTTTCCTTCTTTCACATCTATGTTTGCTTTAGCGGTGGCTAACAGTGGTCTACCTGAAATTATAGGGTTTTTGAAATTTTCTTCCATGTCCAAGACTACAAAATCTACAGGTATGAAAAACTCACCTATTTTTATTGGGATATTTTATAAGATACCTACAGGATACTTTACCGATGAATCCACGAGCTGCAAAGATATGGATGTAGGTTTCAGCTCTCCAAGATTTAGTTTCCTGTAGATAGAAAGAAGCATTAGACTTACACTTGCACCTAGGTCACATAAGGCTCGGTCAAAAGCCATAGTGCCTATAGAACATGGTATAGAAAAACTACTTGGATCTTTCAATTTAGGTGGCAGCTTGTTCTATATGATAGCACTACAATCTTCAGTCAAAGTAACAGTACAAGTGCCATAATCATCTAGCTTTCTTTTGTTAGACAAAATCTCTTTTAAAAATTTGGCATAAGATGGCATTTCAGAAATAGCTTCAGTAAATGGAATGTTAATATAAAGCTTTTTCAGGATTTCAAGGAACTTGCCAAACTTTTTGTCTAATTTATTCTGAGCTAACCTTTGGGGAAAGGGTATGGGTGGCTTGTAAGGTGCAGGCAAATTAGGTTTAGGGTTGTCTTTCTCACATGATTCATCTCCTTTTGGTTCATCACCCTTTTGAGGTGGTAAACAAGTTTGGGATTCCTTATGTGAAGAAGATTCTCCTAACCCTAATTCCCCTTCATTATCATCAAGCCCTTTTTCAGTGTTTTCAAACCTCCCTCTAGGTTCTCCTACTTGTTTTCCACTTCTAGTCATGATGGCTTTGCAGTGCTCCCTAGGGTTTATCTCAGGTTTAGCAGGCAATTTCCCAGGGGGCCTATAAGAAGTACTGGCTTGTTGTGCAATTTGGTTTTCTAAAATCTTATTGTGTGCCTCTACTCTTTCCAATCTGGAGTTGATTTGATTAAGATTTTCCTTAAATTCTTCAATTTGTCTGTTTTGATTTGTCATAATTTGGCTTTGATTAGACATGAACTGATTTTGATTTGCCATAATTTTTTCAAACATGGATTCTACACTAGAATTCTGATTTATGTTCTGGTTTTGGTTTTGGTTTGGTCTTTGGAATCCTCTATTCTCAGTTTGTCCTCTTTCATTGTTATTGTTTCTCCATGAAAGGTTGGGGTGATTTCTCCATTCAGGGTTATAAGTTCCAGAGTAGGGATCATTGGTTTTACTTTGATTATAAGTCCCTAAAGCATTGACATGTTCATCCCCTTGATCTACAACAACTCTACAGTTTTCAGATGAGTGACCGATGTTACCACAAATTTCACAAGTGATAGAAGAAACAGCAGCAGCTTGCATTTTAAAAGAATCGAATCTACTGCATAAAGAGTCTACCTTTTCTGCTAAGGATCGCCATCCATCACTCTCACTCTTACCTTGAGATGGTTTGTAGAATACTCCTCTCTCAGAGGTCCATTGATTGTGATTGAGAGCCATCTCCTCTAGCAGTTTTAAGGGCAGCATCCACAGTTTTGCTCATAAGAGCTCCTCCTGCAGCAGCATCCACAGTTAGTCTGGTGTTATAGAGTAATCCATTATACAAAGTATGCAATAAAACCCAATCTTCAATGCCATGGTGAGGACACTTCCGTTGTAATTCATTAAATCTCTCCCATGCTTCACTGAAAGATTCTCCATCTTTTTGTTGGAAATTTGTTATCTGGTTTCTCAGCTGAATTGTTCTGCTTGGAGGGAAGTATTTCATCAGGAAAGAATTTGACAGTTGATCCCAAGTTGTGAAGGTTCTGGTTGGTTGAGCTTGAAGCCATGATCACGCCTGGTCCCTAAGAGAAAAAGGAAATAATCTCAATCTCAGAGCATCGTTAGAAACTCCATTAATTTTTATGGTATCACATAGTTCTAAGAATAAAGCAAGATGTTGATTTGGATCCTCTAGTGGAGATCCTCCAAACTGATTTTGTTGTATCATTGAAAGAAAGGCAGGCTTAATTTCAAAGTTGTTAGCCTCTATTGCTGGTCTAACAATGCTTGAGTGAATCTCTTGTGGATTAGGGGCTGCATAGTCCCTCAATGCTCTCTGATTGTTTGCCATCTCCACAATTTCTTCTTGAATCCCCTCTTGAATTTCTTGTGGATCTTCTTCCAGTCTTAACTTCCTGCGTACTCTAAGAGTTTTGTTGATTTCAGGATCCAATGGAACAAGTGGTCCTGACCTAAGACTTCTGTGCATGCAAAATAGACAGATCAAGTGATTTCAAAAGAAAACAAACAGGAAATAAAATCCTAAAATTTATAAAAAGCAAAATAAAACCTAGTCTAGCAATACTCTCAATATCTTCAATATTGACAAAACTAAAGTCTCCCCGGCAACGGCACCAAAAACTTGATGTGATCCGAAAGGACACACTTTTAAATACAAGCAGGTAGACTTGTCTTAGGTATCGCGGCCAAAGTGTTGGCACACAGGGCTATTGTCACTCCCTGACACGGCTCCAAAAACTTGTTGTCCCTAACTCGTAGTGTCCGCAAGTGCACGGATACTCGAAGTAATAAAGAAAATATCGATCCCACAGAGAGACTTGCATTGTCAAGTACTGAATAATTGATTTTTCACTATCTAGGCGAACGAATAATAGCAAAGTAAGAATCGAAGACACACGGAAAATTACTATCAGAGAGAAATTGGGACTAGGGTTTCATCCACTTTGATTTTCATGATTAGATATATAAAGATGTTCATCAATCAAATTCTAATATGATAAAGGCATAATTTACCTTAAAAAGGGGTTATCTCACTTTCATGCAGATAACCATGCAAGAATAAATCCTTGCTTTCGCGCAAGATTCATCCCAAGCTATAGATAGGTAAACCATCAGACAAAGAACTCAAGGATCACTTTCGTGTATCCGAATTCTAAGTTGATTACCTCGAGTGGAATCTCAAGGATCACTTTCGTGCATCCGAGACTCAACACACGTTCTACCTATGATTCTCCAACGTTCTGATATTCACTTTCGTGCAAGATCTCCACGTTTGACACAATAACTCAATCCTAAGTTTATTAATATCATCATGGCAATTTAACTTACTAAAATAAAGAAATAAGAACTTAACCTAGTTTCCTACGGTGAGTTCCTATTAGTCAATTTTAGGGCTCCAAGTTCTCAAGCAAATCACCTTTCGGTTATTATTGCGAAAACTCTAAACCATGATAACAAAAAGTAAACTAAGGAGAATCTTAAAGTAATAATCGCATAGGTAAAATTATCAAAGTAAAATAATCATGATGAAAGTGAAAGATTGTCTAGTCATTAAGAAAATCAAAGGGAATTACTCCCCCATGTCCCAAAATAAGCTTAAGCTAGCATGGTGAAGGGATTACAAAATACCATAATTTCAAAAGATCAAAAATCAACAGAATAGGAGTTTTAGGAAAATACAGCACGGCTGTGAAATATTTCACAGCCGTAATTTGCAATGAAAGTGGCGGCACTTCTTCTTCCTTTGATTTCTCCTCAATTTGATCTCCTCTTGTTATGAAACTTCTGGCACATTGTCTCCTTCTCTAGGCGAAGCTACAGTATGAAAATTACCGCCGGAGGTGCTCTGGATTGATCACGGCGGCGAAACCCTAAGCGGCGGCGTGTACCGTGATTTCTCTCTCGACAGTGGATGCAATTTCGGGCTTTTGGTGTCTACCTCCTCCTCTTGTCGTAAGCTCCCTTTCTTCTTCTTACGGCATCCAATTTAGAGCTCTAGATCGCCCGCAGTAATCTCCGCAAAAATTGGGCGTCGAAATTGACCTGGGAGTCGCGTTCAAAAACGGAAATCCGACAGTGTAATAGTTCACGGCACTGCCATAAAATCACTTGAGTCTCCTGTTTTGAAAGTGCTAGGGAATACAGTACCGTAATATGGTTCAAGGCAGTGCCGTAAAATCAATGAAACTTTCTATTCTGAAGGCGCAGCAAAATACGGCCCGTAAAATAGTTTACGGTAGTGCCGTATTTTCGACAAAACCTTCTGTTCGAAATTTCTCCAAATTACGGCAGTGGCTCGATATTACGGTATTGTGTGGAAATACGGTACCGTAAAATAGTTTACGACCCTACCGTATTTTGGTTTATTGCTCCATTTTCCGTGAAATTGTTGGGTGACCTCCTCTTGGTGATGGTAACTCTTTCATGTATTTGATTTTGCTTGAAAACGTCTTAAAATAGTGCCTTTTTGCCTAAAAATCATTGAAAACCAAAATAGAAGTAGACTTTGCAATATTTGATGAATTCAGCATAAAAATAAGCAAAAGATCCTCAATTTAGCATGAAAAGATATCTAAAATGATACAAAATATACTATATATTTTGGTGTCATCAAAGAGTGACAATGTGTCAGCACATCATGTATCTGTGCCTCGGGAATGCATCGTCTGTATAATCCATTAGCACATCGCTGGTATAGATAAGGCTCATCCCAGTAGTAGCACTTCACATCATGCAAGAACTTTTTCTTCTTCTGAAAAGTATGATTAGGGGGAAGAATATTAGAAACAATATAATTCACATAATCGGCATACCATGGTGCTTGTTGTTCCAATAAAGCATATAGATGTTTTAGGGAATGAATCATTAATTTCCAACTCTTCTTCAGGATTCTTTTCAGCATCGCATTCTAGCCTGGAAAGATGATCAGCCATAAGGTTCTCACTCCCCTTCTTATCTCTAATCTCAACATCAAATTCTTGTAAAAGAAGGATCCATCGAATAAGTCTTGGCTTGACATCTTTCCTGTTGATCAGGTATTTGATAGCTGCATCATTATTAAAAATAATTACTTTCGAATTAACTACATATGAATGAAACTTATCAAAAGCAAAAACCATTGCAAGTAGCTCCTTTTCTGTGGTAGCGTAATTCATCTATGCATCATCAAGTGTTCTACTCGCATAGTATATAGCATGCAACCTTTTGTCCTCCCTTTGCCCCAAGACCACCCCCACAGCTTAGTCACTTGCATCACACATGAGTTCTAGAGGTAGAGACCAGTCTAGAGGTTAGATCACAAGCATAGTTATAAGGGCTTCTTTGAGTTGTACAAAAGCATTCTCACATTCTCTGTCAAAACAAAAGATTGAATACTTAGCAAGAAGATTAGTTAAAGGACGAGCTATTTTAGAAAAAATTTTGATGAATCTTCTATAAAAACCGGCATAGCCTAGAAAACTTCGAATTCCCTTCACTATTGTAGACGGCTTCAAATTTTCAATGACTTCAACCTTTGCCCTATCTACCTAGATTCTACGTTCAGAGACTAAGTGCCCGAGGACTATACCTTCCCGAACTATTAAGTGGCATTTCTCCTAGTTCAACACTAGGTTCACCTCTTCACATCTCTGTAAAACTTTAGAAAGGTTAGATAAACAATGATTGAAAGAAGAACCATACAAAGAAAAGTCATTCATGAATATGTCCATAACATCTTCATTGTAATCTGCAAAGATTGCCATCATCGCCCATTGGAGTGTTGCAGAGGCGTTGCAAAGCCCAAAGGGCATTCTCCTGTAAGCGTATGTACCATAGGGGCAAGTAAAAGTTATTTTCTCTTGATCGTCTAGATGGATAGGAATTTGGAAGAAACCTAAAAATCCATCTAGAAAACAAAAGTAAGAGTTATGAGCAAGTCTATCTAACATCTAATCAATAAATGGTAAAGGAAAGTGATTTTTTCTTGTAGTGGTATTCAGCTTCCTATAGTCGATACACATCCTCCACCCTGTAACTATGCATGTGGGTATCAACTCATCTGAATTATTCTTAATTACCGTGATACCTCCTTTCTTTGGTACAACATGTACCGGGCTTACCCAAGAACTATCCGATATGGGGTATATGACTCCTGCATACAAAAGTTTAAGTACCTCCTTCTTCACAACATCTTTCATATGTGGGTTTAGTCGGCGTTGAAATTCCACAGAAAGCTTGCTATTTTTTTCTAATAAAATCATGTGCATGCAAATGGAGGGGTTAATTCCCTTAATGTAATCAAGTGAATAGCTGATTACCTTCTTGTGAAGACAGAGTTCTCCAAGGAATAGTTCGGTTTGCTCTTTGTTCAATTCGGCACTAACTATTACCGAGTATGTAGAATTGTCACCTAGGAATTCATATCTCAAAGTGCTAGGTAGGCTTTTGAATTCAAGCTTCTTCTGCCCTTCCTCTTCCTGGTTAACTTCGGGTGTTGGATCCATGATTGGGTCGGAATCAAGAAGTGCAGTGTACTCTTTGGCTTTCTCATCAATATCGTGTTCGTCGGCATTCATTAGACTCAACTCCAATGGATCTACCTTTCTCATGTATGGTTCAAAGTGCTGCACAGTTTTCTCAACAATATCCACACTACAGCATGTACCTGCAAGAGAAGGTTTTTTCAAAGAGTCAGATAAATCAAATTGTACAACATTGTCACCGATGTTCAAATCCAGTTTCCCATTTTTCACGCCGATGACTGCACCAGCAGTAGCAAGAAAAGGTCTCCCTAGAATGATAGGGAGTTTGTCATCCTCATCAATTTCTAAGACAACAAAATCTGCAAGAACAAAATAATCTCCAACTTTTATAGGCACGTCCTCTAAGATGCCGACAGGACAACGAACTGATCTGTCTGCCATCTATAAAGAAATATTAGTACTCTTCAAATCTTCCAAGTCTAGCTTCTTACATAAAGATAGAGGCAGAAGGCTGACACTTGCTCCCAAATCGCATAAGGCTTGCTGGAAGGTCATCTCCCCAATCTGGCATAGTATAAAGAAACTACTAGGATCTTTGAGTTTCTGGGAGAGTTTATTTTGTATGATCGCACTGCACTCCTCAGTAAGTGCAACTGTCCCTTGTTCTTCCAGCTTCCTCTTGTTAGACAAGATGTCTTTCAAAAATTTGGCATAGGTGGGCATTTGCAAAAGGGCATCAACAAAATATAGAGTTTCTTAACAACTTCCAAGAACTTACCAAATTGTTTCTCTAGTTTGGCTTTGACAAGTCTCTGAGGGAAAGGGATCGGTGGCTTGTAAGCAGACAGCCCCACATAGGGTCGTTCTTCTTCAGTTTGCTCATGTGTTACCAGTGTTGTCTCATAGTTCAGATCTCTTGTGTCGGGTGTTGCATCTTCTCTTCTGTCATTAGTTGACAACTTTGGTTCTTCAAGCTATTTGCTGCTCCAAGTGGAGATTGCATTGCAATGCTCCCTCGGGTTAACTTCAGGCCGTGATGGGAGTTTTCCTGGTGCTCTAGAGGATGAGCTAGCTTGCTGGGCTAACTGATTCTACAACATCTTATTGTGAGTTTCCAATGAATGCATTCTTAACATCATGAGTTTCATCATATCAGTTAAAACTTCAATTTGTTTACTCAGTTGAGGATCCACATTTGGCTTCGGTGGTGGATTGTAGCTTCTAGCTTGAAACCCAGGTGGCTGTCTATAATTTCCTTATGGAGGCTGTCTGAAATTTTCTTGTAGAGGTTGACCTTGCGGTAGTGCTTGCCCTGGTTGCAATGGTTGTGTAGTTCGATATGAGAAGTTTGGGTGGTTTCTCCATCCTGGATTGTAAGTGTTCAAATATGGGTTATTCATGGGATTCAAGTTTCCAACTGCAATGATATGTTCAAGATGACTTTGAGTTAACTAACTACCCATCTTCCAACTGGCATTCTGTACCTACATAACCTACAACTCCACACATCTCACGAGATAAGGAATTAGCATCCACCGAATTTATAGACCAAGAATCAATCTTCCTAGTTAAAGTATCCACCTTCGCAGCAAGAGCAGTTAAAGTATCAAGTTCGAGTTTACCTGACTGCCTGGAAGGTGTACCTCGTTCTGAAGACCATTGATGGTGGTTCATTGCCATGTCTTCCAGGAGATTCATAGCATCTTCAACTCCTTTGTTCATTAAAGCCCCTCCAGCTGCAGCATTGACTATGAGCCTTGTGTTGTAGTCCAATCCATTGTAGAATGTGTGAACCAAAACCCAAGTCTCTATGCCACGGTGTGGGCACATTCTTTGCAGCTCTTTAAATTGTCCCAAGCCTCATATAAAGATTCTCTATCCTTCTGCATGAAACTGGTGATTTGATTTCTTAGTTGAATTCTCTTGGAAGGGGGGAAGTATTTTGAAAGGAAGACTTGTGACAATTCTCCCCATGTCCTTATGGATGCTAAAGCTATTGTATGAAGCCATACTCTTGCTCTGTCCCTTAAAGAGAAAGGGAACAATCTCAACCTTATAGCATGAGTAGAAACACCATTAATTTTCAATGTATCACAATACTCTAAAAATATAGCAAGGTGCATCTTGGGGTCCTCAAGAGGAGAACCACCAAATTGATATTGTTGAACTATGGGAAGTAAAGCATGTTTAATCTCAAATTATTGGCCTCTATATTAGGCTTAGCAATTCTTGATTGTAGTCCATGAACATATGGAGCAGCATAATCTCTCAGTGTTCTGTTATTGTTATTCCTCGCAGGTTGGGGTGCTTGATCATTGTTCAGGTCTAGCGGAATGTGCTCCATTTGGTTTTGATCTTCTTTTTGCTGAAGTTGCTTGAGTTTTCTCCTTCCTCTGAAAGTTCTCTCTATTTCAAGATCTATCTCAAAAAATTCACCTGCATGCAAGCTTCATTGCATAAAAAGATGTCAGATGTAGTTGCAAAGCTTTTAGGCAAGAGACAAAAAGGAACTAAAGCAAAAAAGCAGTAAAGTAACAGAATTAACTAAAACTTAGTCTATCAATCCTCAGAAATATACTAATATTAAACGTTGCTCCCCGGCAACGGTGCTAAAAACTTGACACATCCCGCAAGTACACAGTAATGTCGAAGTAATATAAAAGGTTATCGAACCCACAGGGAGCAAGGTTAAGTACTAGAAAGTCTAAGTCTCAATAGCTAAGCGATTCAAAACGCGATTTTTGCGATCAATAAGCGAAAACAAAAGATCAAACGCAACGATGAGGAGGTTATCTATATGAGAGAGATCGGGACTTCGGTATCCACCACACTGATGAATCTAACTAAGATAAAAGTTATCTATTACAAGAGTTCATAATATTGCATAAGGAATCCTCCCAAAAGTACAAGATGCCCCCTCTCGGTTGGTACACCCTGGTGCTTATCCAGAACGATCTCCTACTCTCACGGTGGATCGTTCTAGATAAACCCAATGAGTTCGATGGACGATTATGTTATCCTCGAGTGAAATCCAAGCACTCTCGTGTCAAGGATTCACAAGCTTTACCTAGGGAATCCGCCAACACAATCAATGGGCATTAACCAAGTCCCGAAAAGAGTTTTACATTACAATAGTCATGAAAGCTCACATAAATCTCTCTAAAATATCAGAAAAATTGCTACAAAATATTTTGAAAAGGAAGGAGAGGATGAACCGAACAAGATCCCCAAAAATCATGAAGATCTGACACTCCAATCTCTCGAAATCGCCTCGAAAATGTTGTGTCATCTCTTTTGTTCACCATAGCCTCTTCGTGCATTGATTTCTCGATAATTGGGCAACAATAAAGAGGGCTTTTATATTCTTTAGATTCGCTCTCTGTTAGCTTTCTAAAATATATTTTCTTGCCTTTTTTGGATTTTCTAGTGCTCAGAATCAAAGAAAAACCTAGTAAAAGTCGGTCTGCAGAGTCACGATCACGGGTGAACCCCACCGGGTTCACCAGGCTGTGAAGTCTACTGTACAATTCTTTCATGTAAGAATCACTAGTGAACTTCGCGGGGTTCACCAAGGCGTGAAGTCTCCTGTACATATCTATGCAAGCCTCCTCCGAGAGAATCACGGGTGAACACCAAAAGCACGGGCAAGCCGTGATGTGTTCTATGAATTTTCGTGCATCCCGTGAAAGCACCGGTGAACCCCGCTGGGTTCACCTAGCCGTACTTCTCAAAGTAGCTCAGATTGGGCCCAAATTTGACAAGAAGCTTCGTCTTCTCGTAAGGAATCACCCCCATGACTTTAGAATCTTCAAAAGACTACGGCTTGGTTTGGGATTGCTGGCTGCCCACTTTTGCGGGTGTGGCCAGTTGATTATAGCTTAATCCTAATGTATGGGGCTGATTCTACTGGGCGCACCAGCTATTTTCCGCTGCCCCGCAAAATCACCCAAGATGCTGCTTCTGGCCCCTGGCAATTTCTCTCTCGTCTTCTCTCCATCTCCCACACGCGAACCTCACACTGCGCGTCTTATCCATCGCTGCCTGCTCCTCGCCGATCCTGCTCTGCGCCGACAACCCTCGCCAACAGCTGACCTCCATCGGCCCGAAGAGCACCGCCTACGTCTAGATCTTCTAGCAACCCACCGACCATCCTCCACTTCGGCGATAAGAGATCCAGCTCCACCGCACGTCCAGATCCAGCTGACAGCTCCCCGCTCTGCCGCCTTCCTACTCCAGGTAAGCTCTACTGCTCCAGCTCCCACTCCCAACTTTACTCTAGATCCACGGCCTCCTAGGTTCAGCTCCCACTCCCAACTCCCTGCTCTAGATCCGCCACCTCCCAATTTCAGCTCCCACTCCCAGCTCCCTGCTCCAGATCCGCCGCCTCCCATCTCCAGCCGACGCAGCTCCTGCTCCCAGCCCGCCGCCTGTTCCTGCTCCCAACTCCCCTATAGCTCCTCTTCCTCAAGCTCCGTTGAACCACGTCCCCTTCTCCTCTGCCTCCCGACTCCGGCTAGCCGAGTCTCCTACTACACATGCGGCCCACTCCCAGCTCCCTACTGCAGATCCACCGAGGCTCCCATTGCAATTTCGGCCAGCCTTCTGCTCTAGTTTCGGCCTCCTCCAGCTCCCCACCTGCTCCACCTCTGGTCTCCTCCACCTCGCCGCCTCCTCCAGCTCCCCACTTGCTCCACCTCCAGCCTTCTTCCCCACCAGTTGCTCCCGGCCTGCAACAGCTTCCTGCTCCAGCGAAGGTGTGTGATTATTCATGAATTGTTGTAAACAAGTTAATGAAATGCTGTAAACCTTATTCTGTTCCCTTCCTTTATGTTCTTTAAAACAAGTTAATGAAGAAAAATCAATGTCTTATTACTTAGTTATGCTAGGTATCTTGCTGATCTTCACAATTTGGTTGATATAGATAAAAAAAATCGTAGCTTGATAAGTTGCTCTGATTTTCAAACATATTAGTTCTTCATATACAACTGCGAATATGTTTTTTCTTTTAATTATGTTAAAAATTTCTACTTAATTTAATAAGCATAGTATTTTTATTCTGCTGACCAGCAATTGTAGTTTCCCAAACAACTTCTGCTTCTCTCAGTCAGCTACCTTTCAACTAGCAATTCTCCAGCCAGCAGCCAGCAGAAGCATAATCAGCCCCAAACTGGCCCTACAAAAGTAGGTGATTTTACCTGAAATTCCACAAAAATGAGAAAAAGTGAAGATTCCGAAGCAATCAAGTAAATAAGTCTCATTGGAGTATAAAAACATTAAAATAGGCCTAAATTTGAGATGAAATAATAGTAGAAATTATCTTAAAATGCAAGGCATCACCTTGTCATTAACATAGGGCAACTATAAACTCATGGTGAAATAATTTGTTGAAAAAAAGTAGTCTCGTTAAATTATCACCTAATCTATGAATTATCGGTGGCATCAATGTTAAATTTTTACATAGATATTTGGCAAGATTATGTGTAAATCATAGTCTTTCCCTAATAGTGATACAACACGGAAGCCTATGGGGATATTGCATGTGAATGTTGCTTAGGCATTTCATCTTGTCAAGTTGGATTTTCATATAAATTTGATCCCTATCTTTTCCTCGATTTCAGCATAGAGAGATTGCCTTAAAAATGACCCCAAATAAAACCCCATTTATTTAGCCTCTAGTAATTAAAAATACCCTCTAGTTCTTACATCAGAAGCTATTCTTACAAGATAAGAAATACATGAGATTGATTGTCAAAGTAAACTTTTAGATGAGATTCGAATTACCAAAAGAGAGATTCAATTTCTAACCTATCAATTCAATAGGATAATGGTAATCTAAATTCTCATAATCGCAAATAGGGTAGCAAATCATGCTAGATATACAAGTTCCTATAAATTCTAATTAGAAAATTGGCCTCAACACCTGGCCAAAATTTTGCATGTGGATGTGAAATAATTAATTTTCTTTAGTATAGGAAGAGGGACAACATCAACTAAGATCTTTACCTTAATATTGTGTTTAGTAGGAAGGATAGAAAATTAGAAGGAAAGGAAATAAGAAGGAAGGGAAAGTAAAGAGGAAGGAAAGTAAAAAAAATTTTCCTCCTTTTGTTTGTTGGGGTCATTTTTGGTCATGTTTAATATGTTTGACTTTTTAAAATTCACCTTATAAAAATAAGGTTTTTTTTTGGTTTAATGGGTTCTAACTTCCAATGCACCCAAGCACTCAATGTTAATTACCCCTAAAATTAGGGCACCTTTGATTGAGATATCTATATTATGAAATAAAATAAAATGGCTGAACAGAATGATTCATTAAATATTAAAACAAAGATACATGATGAGCTCAGAAAGAAAAATGACAAAGAGAAAAAGTCTTCGTCAACTTGAATAATTTGTATCTACCAAATACCCAGCCTTGCAATGGCTTGTTGGATATTTTGGATCCGGCCTCAATGACTCATCAGATGTTCACTTTGAGAAATACCCAGCCTCAACGGCTTGTTGGGTAAAGATATCCGACCATGATGGTTTGTTGGATATTCGATTTGAGAAACTACCTAGCCTCAATGGCTTGTTGGGTAAAGATATCTAGCCTTGCGATGTGTTGGATATTCGAATTGAGAAATTA
The DNA here is from genome assembly GCA_027563935.2 of Costus lasius. Lineage (NCBI taxonomy): Eukaryota > Viridiplantae > Streptophyta > Magnoliopsida > Zingiberales > Costaceae > Costus > Costus lasius. The sequence continues at coordinate 58,241,773 of CM050447.1, forward strand.
CCCAGCCTCAACGGCTTGTTGGGTAAAGATATACGGCTTTACAGTGTGTTGGATATTCGATTTGAAAAATATCCGACCTTGCGGCGTGTTGAATATTTGATTTGAAAAATACCCAGCCTTGCGGTGTGTTGGATATTTGATTTGAAAAATATCCGGCCTTGCGGCATGTTGGATATTTGATTTGAAAAATATCCGGCCTTGCGATATGTTTGATATTTGATTCGAGAAAATATCCGGTCTTGCGGCATGTTGGATATTTGATTTGAAAAAAAATATCCAGCCTTGTGGTGTGTTGGATATTTAAATTTGGAAAAATATCCGGTCTTGCAGTGTGTTGGATATTTAAATTTGAAAAATATCCGGCCTTGCGCGTGTTGGATATTTGATTTAAAAAGTATCCGGCCTTGCGGCGTGTTGGATATCTGATTTGAAACAAAAAATATCCGGCCTTGTGGCATATTGAATATTTGATTTGGGAAGATACCTGGCTTTTTGAGGGCTTGTGGATATCATAACTTGTTCAATACTCGTCTCTTTTGGCATAGGCCATAGAACAAAAATCTGAGTTGTATTGTAACAACGTTGAGGAATTATGCCTCGATATAAAGTATCAACGTATGCACCTCCCAAACAACGTCATTGACAACACGGTCGAGTATTCATTGTCCATGACGATGTTTGAATTAACTAGACGTGTTGGGTGAACGAGCCGTTAGGCTAAACATTCGAAGTTTGATTGAATGTTTTGTAAATCTACTTAGATCTAAGTTTCTGATCAAAAATTGGAGTTTGGATCTAGAAAGATCTGATCCAAATTTGTTAGGATAAACATTCGGTTCACTATGGATGTCATCTGATTGGCCGAGAGTCAGGAAAATTAATTACAGCCGTTGAAAGATTGATTTGTAGATCTGTTTTGATCCAGATCTCTGATCAAAAATCTGAGGGCGGATTTGGAAAGATCTAACTTAGATGAGTAAGGATCAACATTTGGATCACTTCAGAAATCATCTGATTAGCTGATATTCTGGTGAATTAATTTCAACCGTTTAAAAGTTTGATTCATAGGTCTGCTTGGATCTGGATCTCTAATTGAAAAAACGAAGGTGAATCTGAAAAGATCTGACAAAATTTGATAGGAGTCGCCACTTGGATCATCTTGGGAGTCTACCGATTGGCTAAGATTTGAGGAAATCGATTTCAGCCGTTGATTATATTTGAGTTTGGATCAACATATTTTTAGATTGGTTTAATCAGAACCTTTGATTCCATCAGGTCTAAATTTTAATCCAAATCATTTAATCCTGAATTATTAAATCTGAGCCATTAGACTTAAATTTAATCCTAGTCATTGATCATAAGTGATTAAATCCGGACCATTAGATTTGCGTTTAATCTTGGCCATCGATCTTAAGTGATAAAATCTGGCCTGTTTAACTTTAAATTTGATCCGAACCATCGAATCATCTTCCTGGTGAAATTGAGCCGTTGGATCAAATTAAATATCTGATTATGCCTGAAGGCGCAGTCGTCCACCTCCGCCGTCCGACATCCATCATCCGTCACTTGCTGTCAGCCCGCCAGATGCTCGCCAGCTCTGGCCAGAGCCTCTCTGCATCTCACCAGGGCAGTGGCCGGCGTTCAGCATCCTTTGGTGGTGATTCGATGCCACACAAGTGTGTTTTATTCGGAACAGTGACGAATACAGGGTTGTCGGAGAAGCTTTCGATTTCGGTGATCCAGTCGCTTGATGGACGGATCCTATCGTCTATTGGTGCGCACTCTAGAGTAGAGGTCGTGGATGAAGTTTTAACACGATCCGATGGCTAGATGATGCGTTCATCGAAGAAATCCAAAGTGTTTGTAGTTGGAAGAGAAACACAAGCAAGTGCCAGAAATTTGTTAGATTCCAGCGATCTGATTGTCGGATGGCCGGATCCTCCTGCCTACCAGTGCACACACTAGAAGAGAAGGTGTAGGCAAAATTTCAACCCGATCAGATGGTCGGATGTAGTGCGCGACGAGAGGGATTGTGGTGAAATTCGGTGGAGTCCTGCAAAGGGTGACGACAAATAGTTTGTGATTTTTGCTGAGTCAAAATTTCCAAATCGTGGTCAAAATCATAGTTTGTAGAGATTTTTTTACGAATTGCTCTCTCAACCACAAAAGAGATCATAGAGAGAAGATTCTCACTTTAATTTTTCATTCCCACGAATTACAGAACCACAGGAGCTTTTTGTCGTGGATTAGCGTCTTATTCTCTTTTTTTTTTTGCATGATTTATTTTACTCTCCATCAAAATAAGTATTTATTTTGGAGTTAGTCTCTCCATCAAGATATTGTTTATTTCGAAGTTACCTTCTCCATCAGGGTGTGTTTATTTCAGAGTTGTCTCTCCATCAAGATAGACCGAGTGGAAAAGAAAGGATAGAAACATATACGTGTCACAAACAAAGTCTTCTTGGAGGATTTTTTAGAGTTAGTGTCTAGGCCGTGTAGAGTTCTTTGTCAGCATCTAAATCTTGTAGTGTTTTTCATGTGCTTGTTTTTAGAGCCAAGCACCTTCTTTTATACAAATCACCTTGCTATTTTCAATACAATAAATAAATAGGTTTATTTGCTATCAGGCCTCCCACGATACCTCACCTTCCTCTGTCTCACGATTAATTTTTGCTCCAAATTTAGCAGAATACCCATTCTCCACTTTTGAATCAATTTTTAATCCATAAAACTCAATTTTGTCAAATTTAACAATCTCCTCCATGGGATTATATTTTTTTATCCTTATTTTATTACTATGTCATAACCACTCCCACGTTTCTCTCTTTTTACTATTTTTTAATCGAATGCATGATACCACTTACCTCTCCAATTTACTATTCTCACATTGTATTGTATTCCATTCAATTTGTTAGTAGCATCCGCTTTGTTTTTTTTTTAATGACCATTCAATTTTGACCATGGAACTTGAATGCACATTTCATTTTGACCAGACAAATACATCGCATCCAAACAAAATCGGATACGTATCACCTCCAATTGGTTTCACATTTTGATCAAAATATTTTTGTGGAATAATTAATTAATTAATTAATTAATTTTTTCCATTCAAAAATTGCCCCTCCAACGGATTTTGTATAAGCGAAAAGAAAAGAGCATACAAATCCATTCGAAAAAAAATCATTTCTCAAAACATGGTGTCAAAAGTACAATGTTATATCGATGAGCTATACTCCAATGACAAGCATCAACGTACATATTTCCCAAACGATATTTCAATATTTGCTCGTGTGATGAGCTTATAGTTTTCTGGCAAACTGCCAGCCATGAACGGACTTGAAGTCATGATCCTATTGCAATTTGACTAGGATCGATTTCGCTCATGTTAGGGGCTTACAATTTTAGGTAAATTGTAGACCATGAACGGACTTGATGTCATGATCCTATTGCCGTTTGACAAGGATCGATTTCACTTCTTTTAGGAGCTTATAGTTTTTTGGCAAACTACGAGCCATGAACAGAATTGAAATTCGCGATCTTATCACTGTTTGAATAAGATCGAATTTTCGCTCATGTTAGGAGCTTACAATTTTTGGTAAATTGCCAACCATAAATAGAATTAAAATTTGCGGTCTTATCACCATTCGAATAAGATTGAATTTTCGCTCATATGAAGAGCTTACAATTTTTGGTAAATTGTGAACCGTAAATGGAATTGAAATTTGCAATCTTATTACTATTCATATTTTCGCTCATGTTAGGAGCTTACAATTTTTGGTAAATTGCCAACTATAAACGGAATTAAAATTTGCGGTCTTTTCACCGTTCGAATAAGATCGAATTTTTGCTCATGTTAGGAGCTTACAATTTTTGGTAAATTGTCAACCATATATGGAATTGAAATTCACAATTTTATTACCATTCGAATAAGATCGAATTCTCGCTCGTTAGGCATGATACCTCTTTAAAAAGTGACCATTAATGGGTGGCATGGGGCGTTCTCCATTTTGATCAATCAATTGATAGGCTCCTCCTTCATAAGCCTTTTTCTATCATGTAAGGTCCTTTCCAGTTGGGATTGAATTTTCCTTCTGCTATTTTGTTTGTGATGATAGGTCACCGTAATACTAAGACGAGGTCTCCTTTCTTAAATGTGCATTCCCTAGTCAACTTGTCATACACCCTTGTCATTCGTGCTTGGTACAGCACCAAATTCTGTTGCGCAATTAGCCTTTGCTCACCTAGAGTGTCTAATTTATCAAGGCGCAGTTGAGTATTTTCTTTGATTGTCATGTCGCATTGTACAACCATCCTTAATGAAGGTATTTCTACTTTGAGTGGAAGTACTGCCTCAACACCGAATACAAAGGAGTAAGGAGTTGATTGTGTCGGTGTACGATATGTGGTTCGGTAGGCCTATAACACCCCTACCAATTTTTTATGCCACTCTCTTTTATTCTTGGATACACTTTTCTTAAGTAATTTGAATAGGATCTTATTGAAAGCTAACCCGTTGTTGGATATGATTCTCCTAGGTGTTCCAAATTGGCTAAAAACTTTTTCACAAAAGAAATTGATGACATTGCTGGCTTTGACTTCGAGAATATCGCTAATCGATTTTGTGATTATCTGCGAACTTGTAGACAAAAGAATTTTTGAAAGCTAACCCGTTGTTGGATATGATTCTCCTAGGTGTTCCAAATCAGCTAAAAACTTTTTCACAAAAGAAATTGATGACATTGCTGGCTTTGACTTCTCTTAAGGGATTAGCCTCTGCCTATTTTGAGAAATAATCTATTGCTGCTAAAATGAAGCGATATCCAAGAGAAGAGGGAGGTTCGATTGGTCCAATTATGTAAGTTACCCAAATTTCGAATAGCCAACATGCCGCAAGGCTAGATATCTTTACCCAACAAGCCGTTGAGGCCGGGTAATTTCTCAATTCGAATATGCAACACGCCACAAGGCTGATATCTTTACCCAACAAGCCGTTGAGGCCAGGTAATTTCTCAAATCAAATATCCAATCCACTGCAAGGCTGGATATTTTTACCCAACAAGCTGTTGAGGTCGGGTAATTTCTCAAATCGAATATCCAACAAGTCATCATGGCCGAATATCTTTACCCAACAAGCCGTTGAGGTTGAGTATTTCTCAAAGTGAACATTTGATGAGTCATTGAGACCGGATCCCTTCTAAATCCAAAATATCCAACAAGCCATTGCAAGGCCAGGTATTTGGCAGATACAAATCATTCAAGTTGATGAATACTTTTTCTCTTTGTCATTTTTTCTTTATGAGCTTATCATGTATCTTTGTTTTAATATTTAATTGTGGGGTCAAAAAGTATTACATGTTAAAATGTAATAGACCTTTATTAAATTCACCTTAAATTAATAAGGCTTTTTGTTTAATGGGTTCTAGCTTCCAATGAACGCAAGCGCTCATTGTTAATTACCCCTAAAGTCATTGTACCTTTGATTAAGAGATCTATATAATAAATATCACTCGATAAATTGGAGGACAAAATATTTTATAAATTTCATATCAATACATGGCTCATGAACAACTTAAAATTTGAATATTCAGCCTTGACAGCTTATAAACAATTGGATTTGATTTATGCTCAGTCTTGATGACTTGTGAGAATTTTAAACTTGACATCTGCTCAACCATAATGGCTTGTAAGTATTTGAACTTGAGATACTCGGTCTTAATGACTTGTGAGTATTTAAACTTGGGATACTCTGTCTTGATGACTTGTGAGTATTTGGACTTGAGATACTCAGTCTTGATGACTTGTGAGTATTTTGGATTTGAAGTGATCGGCCTTGATGGCTTATGATTAATGGATTTCATATGAGCTTGGCCTTAATGGCTTTTGAGCATATGGACTTAATTTATGCTCGGCCTTATTGGCTTATGAGTATATGGACTTCATATGTACTCAGCCTTAGTGGCTTATGAGTATTGAATTTCGTATGTGCTCGGCCTTGATAGCTTGTCAGCACTTGAATTTGATATATACTCAGTCTTGATGACTTATGAGTATTTGAATTTGATTTATACTCGGCCTCGACAGCTTGTGAGTATTTTGGATTTGAAGTGCTCGGCCTTGATGGATTATGAGCATTTGATTTGAACCCTTGATGGCTTATGAACATTTGATTTGATATATGCTCGGCCTTGATGGCTTATGAGCATTTGATTTGATTTGTGCTCGGCCTTGATGGCTTATGAGCATTTGATTTCTGATTTATGCTCGGCCTTGATGGCTTATGAGCGTTTGATTTGATTTGTGTTCGGCCTTGATGGCTTATGAGCATTTGATTTCTGCTCGGCCTTGATGGCTTATGAGTATTTGGACTTCATATGTACTCAGCCTTAGTGGCTTATGAGTATTGAATTTCGTATGTGTTCGGCCTTGATGGCTTGTGAGCACTTGAATTTGATATATACTCAGTCTTGATGACTTATGAGTATTTGAATTTCATTTATACTCGGCCTCGACAGCTTGTGAGTATTTTGGATTTGAAGTGCTCGGCCTTGATGGCTTATGAGCTTTTGATTTGATATATGCTCGGCCTTGATGGCTTATGAGCATTTGATTTGATATATGCTCGGCCTTGATGGCTTATGAACATTTGATTTGATTTGTGCTCGGCCTTGATGGCTTATGAGCATTTGATTTCTGATTTATGCTCGGCATTAATGGCTTATGAGCGTTTGATTTGATTTGTGCTCGGCCTTAATGGCTTGTGAGCATTGGAGTTCATATGGGCTCGGCCTTGATGGCTTATGAGCATTTGGATTTAGACATGTGCTTGGTCTTAATGGCTTGTGAGCGTTTAGACTTGATATATGTTCGGCCTTGATGGCTTATGAACATTTAAACTTGACTTGTCATGAGAAATAATTATTTTATCTTGGAGCATCATATACACAATATCATATTGAGGAGCTACACCCCGATGACAAGCATCGATGTACGCACATCCCAAACAATATTATATTGTGATATGATGGTTTGATCAAAATAGGTTGAGTGAGTTAATTAGCTCATATTCAACCGGAAGAATGGACTTAATTTTGACTTATGTAGACAAAAATTATCTTTAGCCATCAAACATCTGATTTTCTCATGGTCGTTGATCTAAATTCATAGATCTATCTAATCCGAGTTCATATTTGGAAAAGATCAGGTTCACTTTAATAGGGATCAATCCCCTGATCATATCAAATGTCAACCAATTAATCTAGATATGTCCAAATCATTGTTAGCCGTTGATTTTATATCTAGATCAAATTCAACTTGATCATTCATTTAAATTCACAGATATGTTGCAATCCAGAATTTGGATCAAAAATCAGATATCATATTTGGAGAGATCAGGTTCGACTTAGTAGGGATCGACTCCTTGATCATATCAAACATCAACCAATTGACCTTGATATATCCAGATTAATCTCAGCCGTACATTTTATATTTAGATCTGATTTATCACAACCGTTCATTTAAATTTGACTATCTGCGTTGATTCATATCTTGGATCAAAAATCCGATATCATATTTGGAGAGATCAGGTTCGATATAGTAGGAATCGACACCTTGATCATATCAATCGTCAATGGATTGACCTTGATATACTCTAATCAATGTCAGCCGTCGATTTAGGTCTAAATTTGATTTATCAGGACCGTTTATCTAAATTTGCAGATCTGCTTCAATCCGGATCTTAGATCGAAAATCCGATATTATATGTAGAAAGATCTGCGTTGATTTGATAGGGATCGATACTTTGATCATGTCAAACGTCAATGGATTGACCTAGATATGCTCAGATCGATCTCAGCCATAGATTTAGAGTTTAGATCAGACTCATCATAACCGTTCATTTAAATTCGCCAATCGGCATTGATTTAAGTATCGGATTGAAGATCCGATAAAATATTTGGAGAGATCAGGTTCCATGTAGTAGGGATCGACTCCTTGATTACATCAAACGTCAATCGATTGATCTAGATATGTCTAGATCATTGTTAACCGTTGATTTAGGTTTAAATCTGATTTATTGTGATCGTCCATTTAAATTCACAGATTTGCTTCAATCCAGATCTCAGATCGAAAATCTGATATTATATTTGGAACCATCAAGGTCGAGATAGTAGGAATCGACATCTGGATCATATCAATCGTCAATGGATTGACTTAGATACGTTCCAATCATTCTCAACCGTTCATTTGAAGTTTAGATCTGAGCCGTTCGATCGAAATTTGATTTAATCTGATCCGTTCGATTTCTAACTTAAATCGGATTGATCTGAGCCACCCGATTAAGTTTAAAGTAATCTGGATTGTTGATTTACTTTAAAATTGAACCGTTGATTTTAATTGAATGAATCTAAACCGTTGGATTCATTTATTTGATCATGGCCATCTTATTAAACTTGATCTAATCTCGATCGTTAATTTGTATTCAGATCTGGACCATTGATTTTACATAAACGAATCTCAGCCGTTGGATTCAATTAACTAATTAGGATTGATCTCAGCCATCGGATTCTATTTGAAGTAATCCGGATCGTTGGATTTGATGCGATCGTGGCCGTTGATCTTTGTGGACGTATCTCAGCCGTCTGTCTTTTTCACGACTCTCTCAACAACGGCGGCGGCGTTCAAATGTTAGGGTTCGTCGCCGCCGCTCGCTCACCACTCCTCCGGCCGATCGGCTCTAGGTGTAGCCTCTCTACGTCGAAGGGAACTTGTAGCCGGAGTTTGGTGCCGTCCGGGGACGAATTGGCAGCGAATCGAGAGTTCGAAGTTTCATCGGCGGAAATAGGGTTTCCGGCATAGATTCATTCGATTCCGGCGATCCTAAGGTTAGATGAACGGATCCTCTCGCCTGTAGATTCGCCGACATGAGGAGAGCATGCAGGCGTAATTTTAGCAAGATCCAACGGTTGGATCTCGAGTTCTTGCATTATGGTGCTCGTGGACAATGAAAACTTCCAAGTTGCTGCGTTCATCGTTAGACGATATTGTTTCGTCCACTAGCGTTTGTCATTGGGGCTTTGAGAGACGATGATAAATTTTTCTTCTCATCTAGATAAAAAGAAACAACACGTGCAATTTTCCACGGTCCTTAAAATCAGAACAATGACAATGTGATAAGGGAATATAAAATCCCAAAATTTTAAAGGGATATGAAGATCCCAGAAATAGTTTAGGATATAAAATCCTAGGAATAAAATAAGAGATATGAAGATCCCAGGAATAGTCCAGGATATAAAATCCTAGGAATAAAATAGGGATATAAAGATCCCAGAAATAGTCTAGGATATGAAATCCTAGGAATAATATAGAGGATATAAAGATCCCATAAATAGTCTAGGATATAAAATCCTAGGAATAAAATAGGGATATAAAAATCCTAGAAATAGTCTAGGATATGAAATACTAGGAATAAAATAGGGGATATAAAGATCCCAAAAATAGTCTAGGATATAAAATCCTAGGAATAAAATAGGGATATAAAGATCCCAGAAATAGTCTAGGATATGAAATCCTAGGAATAATATAGGGGATATAAAGATCCGAGAAATAGTCTAGGATATGAAATCCTATGAATAAAATAGGGATATAAAGATCCCAGAAATAGTCTAGGATATGAAACCAAGAAATAAAAACTCTCCCTTTTTTTATCAAGCTTTTATCCCTCTTTACTTCTCCCTCTCTTGCCGTGAGCCACACAACCAAAGCCTCTTCTTTATTGTTGCCGCAAAGACCACCGAGGGCCCTCCTTCTCTCTTTTCTTTTTGCCAGGCTCTTTTCTTTTTTTTTTCGTCTCCCCCGAGAGCTTGGAAAGCCTTCCTTTTTTTGTTGCCGAGAGATGCTTCTCTCTTGCTCTCCCTCAATTTCTTCTTCTGCTGCCTCTATTCCACCTTTCTTTGTGTTGCCGAGAGCTTGGAGAGCTCTCTCCTTTCTCTTTAGTCAAGTGCTCCTCCCTCCTCTCCTTTGGTCGTTTGGATTCCTTTCGCGAGAAAGAATTCTCACTTTCTTTGATGCTAACATCTCCGTCCTTTTTATGTTTGCGCTAGTCTCTCTTTATAAAGAACTGGATGAGATCAATTAACATGATTTTTGTATAGCTTTCCTTTTTTTTAGCCGAATTTCCTCTCTTCTTTGTTGATTTCCAGTCTTGGCTGCTGTTAATTTTTTTTATTATTGCATTCCTTTTATTTCCTCTCTCATATCTTCCATTGCCATTGATTTACTTTAATTGATTTTCTCTTCCTTTTTATCATGCTTAATTGGAGTCCAAATTTGGACCTTCAGCTAGACTCCTTAATTTGCATCCTTGCTATTACTTCTTTTGCTTTCGTAATTAGTGGTTACATGTCAATTTTTTTTTATTGTTGCATTTCTTCTTTGCCAAGAGTTCATACGCCATTCAAATTTTAAGTTTCCAATTTTTACTCCAAGGTCAAAATTAATTTTGACTTTATTATTGTAGGTGAAAATTTATGGTTCAATATTAATGAATCATTCTGTTCAGCCATTTTATTTTATTTCATAACATAGATCTCTCAATCAAAGGTGCTCTGATTTTAGGAGTAATTAACAATGAGTGCTTGCGTTCATTGGAAGCCAGAACCCATTAAATCAAAAAAAAAATCTTATTTTTATACGGTGAATTTGAAAAGGTTAAATATATAGAATGATTCATTAAATATTAAAATAGTATTTATCTTGGGGAAAAAAATTAGAAAGATTGATATATACACCCCATCTTTTTATACTCTTATTATATAAATATCATCAAATACATTTTAAAATTATAATTGAATAATAATAAATAATGTAAAATTAATTAAATATTCTCTCCTACTATGAAAATTTAATAATAATTAATTAAATATGTATTTAATTATTATGAAATATTGTAATAATGATTTAATATTAATAAATAATATGAAATTAATTAAATATCATTAAATACTATGAAAGTAATTAATTGTTTAATTAATAATTATTAAATATTATAATGTTGTTAAGGAAGGAGAAGAAGAGGAAATTGATGGGATCTCAATTCTTCATCTTGGCACATCTTCTTGGATTAGTGCATACCATCCATGAGAAGGTGATCTTATTCATGGGCAGATCTTCTTCATGGGCGCACCTTGGTGGTGACACAAGCCATAAGGAAGTGGCTAGGAGATGAGATTGACACAATTGGTAGAGCTTCCCTCTCCTTGTGGTCAATATCCTCCCATCACCCCTTTGGCACATCTTGGAGATGGTGAAAGCAAAGGGGGCAGCATACGTGGACATGGATCTTCCTCCCGAAGGCAAGCACTAGGCGAGAATGGAAGAGGTCTTGAGTTGCCCGTGTGTGCACGATTGTAGAGGGTATTCCCTTCATCCTCAACTTCATCATCGGCAGCCCCTAGGAATTGTGAATAAAGGTATACTATTCTGACACATCCGGTGGATCACTCATAAGGATGATTCTGCATAGTGTGGGAAACTGTTTCCGAGCAATGCTTCCACTGTCAATTAAATTTTAGAATTGCCCAGGGTTTCCCAACAGAGCTGCCATCAACCTCTTGCAGTCGCCGTCATTGAAGGACGCTAGTCCACCGACTCTCGTAGATGGCGTTGAAGAAGATTCCTCATTTTCGGCCTTCTCTCACAGCTTTTGACCCTCGCAACTGGCGTCTTTTTCAACAAATCTTGTAGCTTTTTGTCCCTTCTCCTCACTGCCCAAAATCGCCGCCCATTCTCCCTCTAAGCTCCACTTTATTAGAGGCCTTCTGTGGAGCACTTCTCCTCCTCGCTCCTCACAGACAAAATCTGGTGAAGATCCATTCTCGAGTTCTCGACTTTGGCAAGCTTCCGCCACCATCGAGGAAGCTCCGCCGCTGACTTTGGAGGTCGTCATAGACAAAGCCCAGTAGGCAATTCTCCTTTTTTTACCTCTTCCTGCAGTTAATTTTATCAAATGGCATACTGCTTAATGTTCTTGCCAATTGCTACGGACAGGTGTGATTTTGTTTGAAATGATGAAGGAAAGATGTGATTTTTGGCATAGACTTTGCAATTAGGGCAGGTGATCTACCTGGTGGTGCAAGATTTTCTGTAGAAGAGGGAGACAGAGAAGTTTCAGAAGGAAGAGGCAGAGAAGAAAAAGAAGAACAAGAAGAATAGAGGAAAGAAATAAAAGGTGAAAGCAAGGGCTGTGCTGAGGGGTTTTGGCCAGAAGGTTGAAGAAGAGGATGAAGATTAGATTTCATTTGAGAAAAGATGAATTGTGAGCTTCATTTTATTTGAGGCTTAGAAACTCCTCAAGTTCCTTGAAAAATTTTCCCCTCAATGCTCATGAGTGCAGAATGGATGCCTTTCAAATCAAGAGATTATTCACCTAATTGATCAAGTCGAGTTTATTAAGAATGCAGGAGTCTTTTTCTTTTGAAGCATTAGGCTTATTTTATTTATTGAGCCTGATCACTTAGGGCAAGAATATTTATGCTTAACAGCAAAACACAACACAAATAGAATAACCTAACCATAAGCTGTTGTAACATCCCACATTCTTAACCCCAAACAAATGGCACATTTGTAAAAGAAACAGGATGTTTCGTATAAGATCGATCATATGCTAGGTAAAACCGAGTTCAAGAAAAAAACACGATCTGAAAATTTCCAAAAACCCATACATAAATATCCACAAAACCCAATTATCATAAATCACATAAGGGTACCTGCCACCACGCAATCCTTGCACTAGACATATGCAAGGCAACAGTTATATCAAATCCGATTCAAATTCATAAAATCCATAAAGGTACCTGCCACCAGGCAATACTTGCACTAGACATATGCAAGTTACAGGGTATATCAAAACCGATTTCATAGAATATACAACAAGCCGAAATTCAAAACAAAATCACAAAATCGATTTTATAAACTCATACCAAACACCGAAACCAGGCTGAAGCCCGCGGTGACACAAAAATCAAACTCATTTAATTGCCACAATCAGGCAACACAAATTCACATAGTTCACATGGTTCACATCACATGGTTCACATAGTTCATAAAATTCATATTCGGCCACAGCCGGCCTCAAATTAATTAAGCATAAACATAGGGCCACAACCGGCATTATAAGCATAAATCACAACATCAATATCATGCTAACTGCGCCCCTGCTCTATACCTGAAAATAATGAGGGGTGAGCTACACAGCCCAGTGAGTGGATAGTCTAAATCGACCATCCATAACATACACTCAAAATATAGGCAGATTATTTTAAAAATCTTTAGCAAGAACATTATGTCAACATATAACAAAATCAAGAAATAGAAATCATATAGACAGTCAGATGTACACACTAGCATATAACAAACTCATGTTCACAAACTCAGGTTCTAGAGTTTTACTCTAATCCAATTAAACACATATATTTTAAACCAACTAAACACATATAACTTAGGTTCACAAACTCAGGTTCTAGAGTCATACTCTAAACCACTAAACACACCAACACATAATCAACCTAGTTGTCCAGCATATTCAGTAGTGACCAATATGGTCTAACCCGGCTTGGCCAAAGCACTGGGAGCCGCATGCAACACATAAACATGGATAGTGAGTAGAATCAAGAGGTGGCCCCCGCCAGGTCACGACGTGGCACTTTGGTCCCTCACCCCATAACACATCAGAGTGACGACATCAAGAGGTGGCCCCTGTCTGATCAAGACATGGCACTTTGCGTCTTATATCACCCCATCACATAAAGAGTAATGACATCAAGAGGTGGCCCCTGTCTGATCAAGACATGGCACTTTGGGTCTTATATTACCCCATCACAAAAAGAGTAGTGACATCAAGAGGTGGCCCCTGTCTGACCAAGACATGGCACTTTGGGTCAAAACCCGTTCTCCCAAAAGGTTCCTACTGGACAACAGACACATCTTAATTCATATTTCACATAGGTGAACATATTTCACAAAGGTGGACTCCTAAGTGTCAACTAGACTCTAGGATAGTCATCACAAAAATCATATCGGGCAGGCTGAACATCAACCCCCATCACAATAATCATAATAGGCAGGCTGAACATCAACCTCCTCACATATCACAATACAGGGCTGAAATTCAAACCCTTAACATAACACATAAGGACTATCCCCTTGAGTTCATAGTTACACCTAGCCTTAGTCCTAACCATCACATAATCACATAATTTTCCAAATTCACATAACCCATAATTTTCCAAATTCACAAAACCCATCACATAACACTTATTGTTCAAAATCACATAGTCACACATATTGTTCAAAATCATATAACATAACACATAATATTTTCACCGAATATTGTGTAGTCCTTAAATTTCAGGCTGGTCAGTTCAGTGTAATTTTGCTAAATTATCACCCAATGTTTTCAAACATAATTACATGATCTTAATTAAATAAACATGAGTTTTACAACATAACATTATTGGCAATTTATCAAGCATCCATAAACTTCGACATATAACATTTATCATGCGCCCCAAAATCAATATAAAATTAAAGCATAATTGCTTTACAAATCACACATGTAACCCACGGTTTCAAACATAATATCAATTTAAAAATACACCTTAGTTAACAAGAATTTCATACTTAAGATCAATGATTTAATGCTTCCTGAACTCCACACAATAATTACCCTAAATTCGGTTTTCATGGAGATATGCCTTAAATTCGGTTTTCATGGAAAATACCCTAAACTAACTTTTCATGGAGAAATATCAAGATTTAATTCACATGGAAACATGTTAACCACAATATCAAATTTCGGTTTAACTACAATTAACAAGGTTTCGGCTACAAAAATCATTGGTTTAATATTGCCAAAATTCTCTATAAAATATCTAATTAACAAGAAATTCATGCTCAATGTTCAATGATTTAATGCTACCAAAATACCTTAAATTTCATACAAATTTTCGGTTAAACAATCATCAAATTAATTCGATTTTTACAATAGTTTTCGAGATTGTTTCGTTTCTCATAGTCAACACCAACATTCGGTTTTCATAGAAATTTTCCCAAGAATTCGATTTTAAACATGGTAATTTTCCCAAGAATCCAATTGCATCATATAATACAATCACAACCAATCTAATAGATCAAACAAGACCTTCCACTCACCTTGAACCGAGAATACTATGGTGAAAAATCCTCCACAAAATCGCCTAAAGCCTTTAAGTCGCCTAAGGAATCTCCAAGAATTCACCAAGGAAGTTCCACCTCAAAGAATTTCGTCAAAAGGAAGAAGAAAATCGCCTCCAAGCTTCCAAGAATCGCCTTCTTCTTTCAAGCCGTCGCCTAGGGTTCTTCCAAGCTAGAATTTCGCCAAAAACTCTTACCCTAAGCGCAAATCCCACTTAAACTTTGGATTTTAAAATTTTAAACCCATTAACCCATTAATTCAAATAGGGTTTAATTTATTTAGCTAATAAATTTGAATTTCAAATCCAATTAGCGCCAACCCAATATCTCATAATTAACCAATTAATTTAATTAACTTAACCAATAACCATTCACTTAAACGAAATCCATTAAGGATTTTAATTAACATCCAATAAGGATTTAATTAACCAATAAGCCCAATTAATTAACCAATAAGTTCTAATTAATTACTTACAATAATTTAACAAGCAATAAACCAGTTAATTAACAACAAAATCTCTAGTTAATTAACTATAATTATTAACTAAAAATCTCTAATTAATTCATCATAAATTAACTATCAATACTCAGGAATAATAACTCAGTCAATAATTTTATTTAAATCAAAAATAATGCTTACCAGGACTTAAGATCCTTGGATCTTACAGCTGTGCTTCCAAATACCCTCTAAACTTCTTTAGTCAGCATAGTTTCAACCAGCAAAATCTAGAAACAGAAGTTGGGTCAAACGCAGCCTATATCAATAACACAACCTTATCTCAAATAACCAGAGTGACACCAAAACTAGTCTTTAGATAGAGAACTAATTCACATCCACCATTTGATTATCTTATGTAATAATTGAATATTAATAATAAGATCTTGTTAAGTACTTAGCTTTTTTTGGGCGGACTAAGTACTCATAATGGATATCTAATAATCATCCCACACTCATTACCACATATGCATATAATTCTTTTACCAAACAATAGTCATCCTTTTAGTCGACAAGTTGTCTGCAGTTAATAAATCATAATCAAAAGATTTCATAGCACAGGTCACTTTATGACTATACCATAGAAATCCCTAGAAATGAAAATTAAATAAAGTATAAAGGAGCTTAAAATGTGTAGAATTATTGGGAGCATAATTATTAGATTTATGATGGGCTAATATATAATTATGTCTATTAGGTTTTGACTATAAATATAGGTATAGTTCCTAGTTGAGGTGCACTTTGCAAAAGGAGACTTCAGTTAGTTCTCATCAACCACCCTTTCTCTTTTAAGAACAATAGCATGATCATCTTGAAGATCACTCTATGAATGTCATATCTATTGTGACTCATGGACTCTAGTATGCTATTCTATTATTGTAATGCAATTTTTATAGACAAAATATTTAGGGACTGTTTAGCCTCGCCTTTAAACTACTTTTAAGCAGCTTTAAGGTAGAAAACTATTAAAAAGGTGTTTGTTAATAAAAAGTAAAAGTAAAAAAAAATGGTAAAAAAAAATAGTAAAAAAAGCAAAAGTTGGCAACGCTATAATTTGATCCTTTTGTTGCTTTTGTTTTTCCAAAAAACGTAATTGGAATGATTTTAGTTAAAATTTTAAATATTATTATTTGAAATAATTTAAAATTTTAATAATAAATAAAAAATATAGTTATTTTAAATAATTTATTTATTTATTATTTTAAATTTTGACTTAGTTAAATAGTTATTTACCAAACATCTTATAATTTTTACAGCACATCACATCATAGTACTGTACAACACAGTTTAGCACAATTATAAAATAATTAATAACAGGGTTAAACAGACCCTTAATAAGATCTAACAATAGGATTATAATCAAGCTGTGCTTGAGCTAGAGGATGCTTATTTATAAAAATAATAATAATACTAATAATGCTTTTGTTTTTTTTTCATACAATTTTATAGATAAGATATTTAGTAAAATTTAACAATAAGATTACGATCAAGTTGTGCTTAGCTAGACAATGCTTGTTTATAAAAATAATAATACTGCTAATAATGCTCTTTCAACTTGAAAATCTTTCTCGAGTCCCGATTCATAAAGGAAAATTACATAGGTCAAAAAACGAACGAATTCATTTTTTAATTATAATTTTGTTTATAATTAGCTTAAGCTGTGTATACTAAGAGGGATGGATTTTTAGAGGGATGAATTTTTAGATGGAAGGGATATTTGGATGGATGGGTTTTTGTGAAATAAAATCCTTCCTTGCGTTTACTGAGAGGGATGGATTTTAAGATAGATTTACAGTCGAATGCAAAGAGTCCAAATAATTTTCAGCAAAATGAATCAAATGAGCTCAAGTTAGCAGTAAACAATAAATTCCTGTTGAATATGTGACCAATTGGAAGCATGATTTCTGGATGCGACCAAGGTGAAGGTGAACCTAACAATTTTAAGACTCACCGTAGAAGCTCTGACAGCACCGGCGACGGCAAAGTCAAGCAGTCAAACAAAGCTGACCAAGCCCAGAAATACGAGCAATCCCTCGGCAACTCGATCCAAGAAGCCGAAGTCGCCTCGTGGTTCCAGTATCCTCTCGACGACCCCTTTGAAAAGGATTTTGGCTCTGAGTTCTTCCCCGAAATCAACACCGCAGTCTCTGAGAAGCTCGAGGAAGACAGGTGCTTGAGATTTGGTTCGAGCAATGATGGTAGTGCTTTCGCAGCATCCGCTTCTCGTCCTCACGAAAGTGCCATGCCGTCGCCAAAATCGCATTTTATGGGTTGCGTACTGCAGTCTTCCGGCCTGGATAGCGTTGGCGCCTCCAATAAGGTCGCCACAGCCGCCGCCGCAGAATCTTCGATGATGACCGTTGCGTCAAGCAACTACAGAAGCAATCAAATCCAAGCCTAGACCGATCCGAGTAATAACTTTAGCAATTCTGAACCGAGACGGAGGACGATGACGCCGCGGAGAGGAGAGCTCGTAGTCGTGGCTGGCGGCCATCAACTGGTGGAGGTGGCGGTCGGTGAGTGCGGCGGCCATGGACGAGATGGAGGTTCTGGAGACATGGACGCCATGGACGAGATGGAGGTTCTGCAACGGCAGCGAGCAAGGGCCACTAGCAACTCGTATACAGAAGTCGGGAGTCGGGAGCGACGTGTTTGAGTGAAAAGCCGTCCAAATTGGAGGGGCGTGAAACGAGGGATTTTTCCCTCGTCCGTCCGCCCCAAAATCCCTTCATTTTCATCCATCCGCCTAGGTAAACGACAGATTTTAACATTATCCATCCTTTGCCCCCATCCGTCCCTCTGAGTAAACACGCCGTTAGAGTCTACCTCGAAGGTAATTGTTAGGATCTATGGACTGTGCACCATTTAGATGCATAGTAAAATGCATTTGAGCATGTAGATGTACACGTGTTGTGGTAATTAATTGTGTATAATTAACCTCTAATATATTTGTTGTCATCTAATTAATTAAAGTATGGAGGGGCTTTTAATTATGTGTAGAATCCCTGAGGGCATAATTGTCTTATCTATGATGGGCTAATAAGTAATTATGTCCATTATGTTTTTCCTATATATATAGGTGTGGTCCCTGATTGAGAAGTACAAGTTGTTAAGAGGTATCCATTTGGTTCCCATTAGCCGCCCCACCTCTTGTGAACAACGACATAGTCAATTAGAAGACCACTCCGGTCAAATCCACAGTGGCTAATGGAATTTGGTATGTCTTCATATAGTAGTTTTTCCATACAATTTTAATGCAAGATTTATGATATGATCTAATAATTGGTATAAGAGGGAGGTTAGTCTTGCCTTATTTTTTTTTGGAAAATTTTTTTGGCTGTGATTCAAGCATTGTGATTAAGCAAAATCAAAAAATTTTATGTGTTTGATTTTCTCGTATGAAAGTTTTATTTTCATTTGATTTTGTGATTCATTTTGTCGCATGATTGTTCGTTATCGACTATTCCCGCAAGGGCTTTTTAATTACTGTAGGCGGTCATGGCTGACCATCACAGGCATCTCCAAGCATCCGCGTATAGCTTTTGCAAGCGTCTGCCACGTCCGGCATCTGGTTGTTGAACGGTGATGAGCATCTACAATCGACGAGTTTTTGCCATATTTTCACCATCCCATGTGAAGTCGTGCGACAAGGGGCAGTGTGTGGAAGGATGCGAGATCTAGTTGCTTGCATGGCCATGCTCGTCTTTGTCATCATCATCATCGTCTTTGATGAGGCCTCTGCCACCACCATCACCCTTGTCAACGCCTATCATCCAAAAGGGCTTCTACCTTTTTTTCAGTCGGTGATGAGGCCAGCGTTCGTGTGCGGCGTTCATGGTCTGCAATGAAGCCGAGCGGCATCTGGCGACGCGAGCTTCATCATCCAATGACGTCTTCTTATTCGTTGACTTTTCTTTCTTACCGATGAGTCTTCGTCGTCCAGTATTGGTGAAGATGTTAGGTGTCTGGCATTCATGTGCATCTGCATCTGCCTACAAGACTTCGTCCTTTGATGTTAGCGAAGTCGATGGCTTCTGCAAACGATAATCAGCTAGCAATGTTTTCTCGTTTATCAATTTTTCAAGATAAGAAAAATAAAGATTCCGAACAAAACAAGTTGATAAGTTTAAATGGGGGCACAATAACAATAGAATTTTCCTTGATTTAAGATAAAATCATATTATAAAATACTATGAAATACAAGACATCAAATAGATGATACAATTAATGTATTATTTAATTCTAAAAAGAAATTAGTATGTAATAACAATTCAAAAGTCGTTATGCCTAAAACTTTCACTAGATTTGTAGCTCCCATATAGATGAACTTCTCTTCATCATTAGGCCTTTAATAATTCAGACAACCCTATATAGATAACTTATATGAGTTATAGCACTAGAATCCAACCATAAATTATATCTAGATACTGAAATCAAATTAACTTCAATATTAATAATAACAAAAGATGTACCTTTCTTTATATACCAGACATGGTATTTGGTATACTCTTTCTTCACATGAGAAGAGTCTTTACAAAAGAAACATTTCATTTCCTTAGGTTTCTTTAAGGGTGCTTTCTTATACTTCTTTTGTTGTTGTATTACTACAATGTCTTTTGTTTTTCTCTTGCTTTTCCTAAAGAGGCTTATGTCAAATAAACACTTTCAGTCCTGTGTAGTCTCATCATTTCTTCCTCGTGGGTCGACTCCGGATATTACTTGGGAAAACAATTTAGTCGCGTCGCCCACTCCCGCAAAGGGGCGATCATCATGGGGGGATTGATTACACCACTGGTTGTTTCCCTAGGGGTTATCTCCTACGGTACTATGGAAGCGAGTGGAAACAACCAGCTCGAGATCAAGTCATGCATTTCTATGAAGCTTATTATACGCCAGGGCGACTCCTATTGGCTGACGTTCATGAAAAGCTAGTTCTCCCTCCCATTGTCGAACCCCAAGCACACTACAGGACGCCTGAGAGTCAACTGGCACATACAGCCTGTCGCCAACCCCCAACCAGATCTTTTGGACACTGCACCTCCAGCCCCAGATGCCTTCCATTTTGGCGGCTCCTCCACTACCGGCTCTATGATGGCCCTTCTTCAGGAGATGCATGAGGAGCAGCTCTGCCAGGGAGGGGATCTATTTCGCCAGGGGGAGGCACTCGATCAGATGGACACTACTCTCACTTACATGCGTCAGGAGCAGTCCTCTCGTTGGGAGTCTATGGAAGCTGACATGCAGAGACAGCATAAGATGATGGGCTCCATTTGGGAGAAGCTATATGCTATGGATGAGCGGCTCGCTTTTCTCTCTGAAGAGAATATGGCACGCGTGGCCATCTCTTCAGATGAGGAGGACGAGCCAGACTATATCTTTCGTGGTAAGGGCAAGAGCTCTAGGGCTTCTGGCTCTAAATCGCGAAAGAAGAAGTAGCTTCCCCGGTGCCCCACATCCCACCGACTCCTCTCACATCCATGGCTTTGCATAGAGGACTATGCGACATTAAGAGTGGGTGAACTGTCTCTTTTCTGATTTTCTAGCTTTGTCCATTATCTAATTCACTTCTTGCTGGTATGGTTGGTACATTACTTTTATTGACTGGATATTCATTTGGCATTGTACTTATATGCCATAATTCGAGGGCCTAGTCCCATCTTCTAGGCCCCTTGATTGTTGTGTATGACATATTGGGACCTATTTTTACGCATCATCTAGATATTCTGTTATTATCATTTTGCTATTGTGTTGATATATGAATGAGTTACGCATATGGTCATTGTGGTATATCGTCATATTGTGGTTTAGAGTTTAGTCATGTGTCCACCATGCTCTAGTACAATACTTTTGATCCTATGATAGCAAGGTCTGATCATTGAGTTTGAATTCATGTTTGGTTTGAAGTAATCATAATTCGTTGGATGCAACATCTGATTAGAAAACATTCTATGATCATATCCATATGCTCTAAGATTTTGAAATCTTCTGATTTGGATTGCTTTAGACCGTTCATTAGTAGGTCAAATATTTATATGACTGTTCAATTTACTTATGCTTGTAGTTTACATGCAATTCTATGATAAGATGCACATCTACTTATTCATTCTTTGAGTCATTTTTTCTTGTTGGGAGGACACTACATTTGCGAAGAGATGAAAAGCCTTATCAACATTGATATGTAATTCTGTTAAAAAAAACTCTTAGATTCCTCTACTTGGCACTGCGAAAAATTGGCAGTGGTACCTAAGAACATGAGTTGAAATCTAAGAGAGACTCCTCTACTTGGCACTGCGAAAAATTGGCAGTGGTACCTAAGGACATGAGTTGAAGTCTAATATCATAATTGGAATTTTGCATCCTAAGTAATACATTTGAGTTGATCCCAACGAGTTGATTTTGATGAATTGGAATAGCATGAGTAATGTATATGCTTGATTGAATTCTCTATTTACTACTGGCTGAGTTCCTTGACTTCTAGAAATTGTGGGATCAAATTGGCGAATATTCGAAACACCCAATCACTTGATTTCTTCTAACTAGGTTTTGGATTACTAGTAATTGTTTTTCTACTTTTGGATGTATGTCTTTAACTAGAATTATTACTTTCATACCTATCATGCAATTTACCTTATTTTATTGCTTAAGGACATGCAAAGATTTAAGTCTGGGAGTATTTGATGTCTTGCATTTTTATCAGTAAATTCTATTACTATTTCATCTCAAATTTAGGCCTATTTTAGTGTTTTAATAATCCATTTAGACTTTTTAGCTTGATCGCTTCGGAATCTTTTTTTTTCTCATTTTTGTGGAATTTCAGGTAAAACCATCCAATTTTGAAGTCTTTTGAAGATTCTAAAATAATGGGGTGGTTCCTTACATGAAGACGAAGCTGCACGTCAAATTTAGGCTCAATCAGAGCTATTTTGAAAAATACGGCCAGGTGAACCCGGCAAGGTTCACCGGTGCTTTCGCTGATGACAAAAGTCCACATAACACTTCTCTCTGAGGAAATCTGCGCATAAATCTACAGTACATTTCACTGGCTGGTGAACCTGGCGAGGTTGACCAATGATTCTTACTCGACAGAAACTGCACAGTAGACTTCACCATCTAGTGAACCCGGCGGGGTTCACCCGTGATCGTAACTGGGTAGCCCAATCTTCACTCGGTTTTCTTTCGATTTCGAGCCCTAGAGAAGTCCAAAAAAGGCAAAAAAATATGTTTTTAATAACTAACAAAGAGACGAATCCAAAGAATATAAAAGCCCCTTCTAATATTTCCAAATCATCAAGAAATTGGCGGACAAAGCGGCTAGGGCAGATGGAACAGGCGACAAAACATTTTCGGGGCGATTTCGAGAGATTGGAGCATTAGCTCTTCACGATTTTTGGGGATCTTGTTCTGTTTATCCTCTCCTCCCTCTCAAAAATGTTTTGTAGCAATTTTCCTAACATTTTAGAGAGATTCTTGCGAGCTTTCATGTCGATTGTAGCGTAAATCCCTTTTTTGGGACTTGGTTGAAGCCCGCTGACGACTTCTTTTATGCTATTTTAATTTAATTCTGTTATTTAGATGTTCATATGAGTATATTTTACCTTGCTGCGTTTATTCTGTGATGTTGCTTTGGCTGCGTAATATTATGTTTTAGTCGACGCGATCCATACCAAGAGGAGGGTCATGACGGTGGAACCCCTAGGTAAAACTTGTGAATCCATGACACGAGAGTGCTTGGTTTTCACTTGAGGGTAATATAATTTTCCATAGAACTCATTGGGTTTATCTGGAAAGATCCACCGCGAGAGTAGGAGATCGTACTGGATAAGCACTAGGGTGTACCACCGAGAGGGGGCATCCTGTAACTTAGGGAAAATTTCTTATGCAAAATTATGAACCCTTGTCGTAGATCACTTTCATCGCATGATAGATTCATCAGTGTGGTGGATACAGAAGTACTGATCTCTCTCATATAGATAACCTCCTCGTCGTTGCATTTGATTTCTTGTTTTCGCTTTTCGATTGCAAAAACCCATATTTGAATCGCTTAGCTATTGAAAGTTAGACTTTCTAGTACTCAACCTTATTCCCTGTGGGTTCGACAATCTTTTATATTACTTCGACATAACCGTGCACTTGCGGGACGTGTCAAAACTCCCTTCTTCTTACGGTGGTACAAGCAGAAGTGAAATATAGCGGTGGCAGAACAATGCTGTGCAGATTCTGGCCTGTTTGGCCCCACTACAATAATGGTGAGCACAGAAGTCGAGGACCATAAAAGCTAAAGTTGGAGAAGCTCTAATTTCTAGCTTTTCTAACTTTCCAACTGATTATTACCTCAACTTCTGTGCTAAAGTTGGATGGTAGTGGGGCCAAACGGGCCCAATATCAGGTAGCGACTTTCTCTTGTATTTGCTCTCATTCCTCCTTTTTTGTTTCATCTCTTCGTATGATTTCTTTGCATCTACGCATCTCCTTTAGTCTTCTTCCAGGCGCATTCTTCTACTTATTTTCTTTTGTTCCACGAAACTAGGAGATCTTTATTTTCTTCAATCAAACAACCTTTTTGCAGAGTGCTCTACAGCTTATCGTCCCTTTTTTTTATCTAATGGACCTGCCGATTCCTTCCCTCTCCCTTCATCAAGACTCCTCTTTTTTTTTCTTCTTGCCGAGACTTTCCTCCCAACCTTGTCTTTTTTTTATTGCCAAGGGCTCATCCTTCCTGGAGCTTTGCCGACCTCCCAGCCCTCCAGCCCTTGTTTCTTTCCCACGCAGAGGTCTTCCTCTTTTCTCTTTATTGCCAAGAATGCCTCTTCAAATTCTTTTTTCTTCTCTCCTTTGTCGTGACCCTCTTCAACCGAGAGCTCTCTAGCCTTCGCTGCCCTCTACTTTCTTTATCTCTAGGCCTCCCTTTTCTCTCTGCTCTTTTTTTTTCTAGCCTGCTAGATGAAACCCCACTATTGTTGTATCATCATCGCTCTCTAGTTCTTCCTCGCTTCTTTCTTGTATTCTCATGCTCTCCTCTCTTTTATTCACTCCTCTTTTATTCTCTCGCATCACTCTGGGGGGGTTTCACATGATGCAGTTAGGCATCATGGTTCCTAAAACAATAAAGAAAATACTCCCTTTTTACCTTTTAATCGAGTAGCCTTGTCGCAGATCATGTTTTCTTTTTGCAAGCCTATCGGTGTTGCATTCTCTGTGTCCTCTTTCTAGTCGCCTAGCATCTCCTAATATAAGCTTCCAGGCACCTTCCAAAGAATTTGTTTCCTTCCCTTTGCATGGCGCTCATTTTATTCAAAAATTTTAATCGCTGCCAATGCCTTCATTCCTTTCCTTATTAATAGTGATTTTTCCTCCTTTTGTTTTGCGCTTCATTTTTTTGTTGCTGTTGTAAATGCCTACCTTATTTGCTGCAATTTATCAGTCTTATCCTTCCTTGACCAATTGTTTTATTTTTTTTTTTTTGTTTTCCTTCGAAATTTGGTGTACACAAGATTTTCTCATTTGGCTTTAATGTGTCAAGAATCAAAATCAATTTTGACTCGACTCTGTATATATATTGTGTAAGAACAAATGGTTCATCATGCTTTCAACCCCTTCTTCAAATTTTCCTAGAAATATTGCAGTGTCATTGGTGCAGCAATGCCTCTATTCGCTCATATGGGGAAAGGCCAAAGATGGAGAAGAAGAACAAATAGAGCAAAACACAATTGGAGGTCTCCGGCTACTAGTTTCTGCCATCGATACTAGGGAGATTGAATCCAGAGCACTCACACCGGGTTCATCGAAATAAGGGCAGCTGAGAATCCTTGATTGTTGGCAGATCTTGTCAAAATTATTTTTTAACAAATTAGTATACTTGTAATCATCAGACGGCTTTTGATCAATCTTAGCTAATCGGTCGTAATTGTGTCTAATTAGGTCCCTCCAGTTGGATGATTACGTTGTTAATTTGTAATAAAGTGGTTCCAATGAAATAATGGATCATAGTTTGCTTTTTAGTTATTTTTTCTCACTGGATGCAGTGTAATGTTTATTTTAATCTTTTTCCAAAGTTTTGAAGAAAAGAAGCAGACTAAGGATATCTCTCTTTTGTGCAAACTTTTTTTTTTTACAAACTTGTAATTATTTTAATATGACTCTCTCTTATGTCGCTTTAAAGTGTATGTAAGAGTCAAAATCAATTTAGACTCGACTTCCCCATATACAATTTGGGTCAGCATTAACCGTTCAACAATATGTATCAATAAAAATTTAAATTATATATATTAATAAAAAATTTCTATATATTAATAAAAAAAATTTTAAATTACATATTAGACTCGACTTCCCCATATACAATCTGGCTTTATTTTCTTTAGTCAAACAACCTTTTTGCAGAGTGCTCTACAGCTTATCGTCCCTTTTTTTATCTAATGGACTTGCTGATTCCTTCCCTCTCCCTTCATCGAGACTCCTCTTTTTTTTTTCTTGCCGAGACTTTCCTCCCAACCTTCTCTTTTTTTTTTTATTGCCAAGGGCTCATCCTTCCTGGAGATTTGCCGACCTCCCAGCCCTCCAGCCCTTGTTTCTTTCCCATGAAGAGGTCTTCCTCTTTTCTCTTTGTTGCCAAGAATGCCTCTTCAAATTCTTTTTTCTTCTCTCCTTTGTCATGACCCTCTTCAACCGAGAGCTCTCTAGCCTTCGCTGCCCTCTACTTTCTTTATCTCCAGGCCTCCCTTTTCTCTCCGCTCTTTTTTTTTTCCTAGCCTGCTAGACGAAGCCCCTCTATTGTTGTATCATCATCGCTCTCTAGTTCTTCCTCGCTTCTTTCTTTTATTCGCACGCTCTCCTCTCTTTTATTCTCTCGCATCACTCTAGGGGGTTTCACATGATGCAGTTAGGCATCATGGTTCCTAAAACAATAAAGAAAATACTCCCTTTTTACCTTTTAATCGAGTAGCCTTGTTGCAGATCATGTTTTCTTTTTGCAAGCCTACCGGTGTTGCATTCTCTGTGTCCTCTTTCTAGTCGCCTAGCGTCTCCTAATATAAGCTTCCAAGCACCTTCCAAAGAATTTGTTTCCTTCCCTTTGCATGGCGCTCATTTTATTCAAAAATTTTAATCGCTGCCAACGCCTTCATTCCTTTCCTTATTAATAGTGATTTTTCCTCCTTTTGTTTTGCGCTTCTTTTTTTTGTTGCTGCTGTAAATGCCTACCTTATTTGCTGCAATTTATTAGTGTTATCCTTCCTTGACTAGTTGTTTTGATTTTTTTTTTTTTCCTTCGAAATTTGGCGTACGCAAGATTTTCTCATTTGGCTTTAATGTGTCAAGAGTCAAAATCAATTTTGACTGGACTCTGTATATATATTGTGTAAGAACAAATGGTTCATCATGCTTTCAACCCTTCTTCAAATTTTCCTAGAAATATTGCAGTGTCATCGGTGCAGCAATGCCTCTATTCGCTCATATGGGGAAAGGCCAAAGATAAGGCCAAAGATGGAGAAGAAGAGCAAATAGAGCAAAACAAAATTGGAGGTCTCCGGCTACTAGTTTCTGCCATCGATACTAGGGAGATTGAATCTAGAGCACTCACATCGGGTTCATCGAAATAAGGGCAGCTGAGAATCCTTGATTGTTGGCAGATCTTGTCAAAATTATTTTTTAACAAATTAGTATACTTGTAATCATCAGACGGCTTTTGATCAATCTTAGCTAGTCGGTCGTAATTGTGTCTAATTAGGTCCCTCCAGTTGGATGATTACGTTGTTAATTTGTAATAAAGTGGTTCCAATGAAATAATGGATCATAGTTTGCTTTTTAGTTATTTTTTCTCACTGGATGCAGTGTAATGTTTATTTTGATCTTTTTCCAAAGTTTTGAAGAAAAGAAGCAGACTAAGGATATCTCTCTTTTGTGCAAACTTTTTTTTTTACAAACTTGTAATTATTTTAATATGACTTTCTCTCTTATCTGGCTATGTAAGAGTCAAAATCAATTTAGACTCAAACTTTCCCATATACAATTTGGGTAAGAATTAACCGTTTAACAATATGTATCAATAAAAATTTAAATTATATATATTAATAAAAAAAAATTATATATTAATAAAAAAAATTATATATCAACTAATTCTATATGTATGAACGAAAATTTAAACGCTAACTCTTGGGGAATTCAGATGGCACAAATTAGAGAGAGTGAAGAACCAGACAGGTGGCGTTCGCGACGGCGCAGTTGTCGCGAAGGTGCGGCACCGCTTGGCCGTCGTGGCCATGCACACGTCTGCGGCCGGCGGCGCCGCGTGTTCGCGCGCATGCCTGCTTTCTCCTCGACGCTCTTCCTTTGACTATATATATATTTACTTACAGATTTATCAACACAGTAACGTCTGATACAGGTAGCAGCGGATATTCGGTGCTTGCGTTCCTGCAATAATAAGATAGGAGATAAGGGGAAGATGACCGAGTCGAGGGATGCGATGTCGACGGTGGCGGCACAGGCGCCTGCGACGCTGGAGAGAAGAGTCAGAACTGATCTGGAGCAGCACCTTCCTAAACCGTGTGAGTAGTTGATCCATGCTATCATTTTTCATCATACCAGATTACTCAAAATTTTGTGCATGTGAATGGAGCTTGAAAGTATGCATTTGGATCATGCCCTCTTCCTCGAGCTAATCACTCAAAAACTAATAACACGAAGATAACTAACAAGCTATTCACCAATATATGCCTTTTGCAATTGATAGTTGATTAATTGGAAGTTGAATCAGTACAGATTTGGCAAGAGCATTAGCTGCTCCAGATGTGTATCATCCTGAAGGCACAAGAGATCACAAGCACCATCATCTAAGCACTCTTCAGCAACACGTCGCCTTCTTTGACTTGGATGATAATGGCATTGTCTATCCTTGGGAAACATACGCTGGTACGTACATAAAGCATGATGCATCATTAGGTAGATGATGCCAATTTGTGCGTTGAGAAGTAAACAAAGTGGAAGATTTACAACATAATCGATAAACAAACAAGAAAAAAAAAAACTATTTTGACGACTAAGTTTTTCTGACATGCATGCACAGGCTCGCGAGCTATTGGTTTCAATCCCATTTTGTCTTTGCTAATGGCAATAATAATCAACGGAACTTTGAGTTACGCATCTCTGCCGGTGAGTAGTTACTTAGACAAATAGCCCAATTAAAAAATAAATGAACACCATTTGATGTGTTGTTTTGCAAGCGATGTACAGGGTTGGATACCTTCACCTTTCTTTCCAATTTACATTCACAACATCCACAGATGCAAGCATGGTAGTGATTCAGGGAGTTATGATTCGGAAGGAAGGTAGCTGAGTTCATTATAATTGTAATCTACGTCATGCTGGGGTGCTTATTATTGTACATATTTGATTTCAGATTTGTCCCCGTAAATTTTGAGAACATGTTCAGCAAGTACGCGAGAACAGAGCCCAATAGACTTAATTTTGCAGAAATATGGCGAATGACAGAGGGCCAAAGGCAAGCCTACGACTTCTTTGGATGGTGAGCAATTTATCTACCAATCAATAATGATCATGTTTGATTAAGGAGATGAACGAGCCGCAGATCTATTGAGAAGATGGATGTTTTACAGGATTGCGACGAAAGTAAAATGGTTGCTACTGTATCTGCTAGCAAGAGACGAGGAGGGATTCCTGTCCAGGGAAGCCGTGCGGAGATGCTTCGACGGAAGCTTGTTCGAGTTCTGTGCCGGACAACGAGAGGCGTATGAGAAGATGTACTAGAAACAGCTAAACGACTACCTTTCTAATGCGTGACATCGTTTATGTAACTCATCTGCTGTATGTTTTTCCAACTTGGAATTAGTATCATCGTACTAATAATGCGCAGGCCTGTTTGAACTCCCAAAACGTAAATTCTACCAACTGTTCATCAAACAATTGATGTGTATGAAGGCGTTGACATCGCAGTATCCTGCGGGCGGGGTCAAATTTGGGGCAGCCAATTTATAAGATTATGATTCAGGAGAGCCGGGTCTGTCTAGCAATTTAAGAAATCGACAACGAGGTTTTAGATTTGTACTTTATATTAAAATCAAATCCTACGAGGATATCTGACTATATATCTTATGTTGGTATTGACTTCTCTGAGTTTGAAAGTAGTTGATAGCTATATTGTCAGTTTTGATCATGACTTGACTACTGATCAAGTAGTATCACCAAGTTCATAAGCATTACACTAATATGGTCACCTCCTTTTATTGCAATATATGGTGCATCTCTGTTGTATTAGTGTAGACAATTGGATGACTCCTACACGAAGACACCTCGGTGGCAAGAAGAACGAACCCACCACATGTCTTGCCATTATCAATAGGGGTGTGTAAAAAAAATTGTCGAATTGTTGAATTGCGATTAACCGATCGAACCGAACCGATTTGGCGGTTAACCGAATCGACAGTTTTTTGATCGGTCAGTTTTTTTAGGTATAACGGTTCACGGTTCGGTTACAATTCGGAACTTGGCCGAATCGCGGTTAACAGAATCGAACCGTTTATATAATATTTATTTATATATATAAATAAAAATTTTATACAAAAATTAAAGCGGTTAATCGTCGATACCAACGGTTAATCGTCGAAAACCAACAGTTAACCATCGTAAACCAACGATTAATCAAGAATATTTATATTTATTTATCTTAAATTATTTTATAATTTTAAATATTTTTTTATATATAAAGAATACGGTTAACCGTTGGTTTTCGGTTAATCGTACCGAAAAATCGGTTAACCGTTGACCGATTAACCGGATCAACAGTTCGGGAACGATTTTCAATTTCCCTAAACCGATCGGTTCAATTCGGGGCAAAAAATTGATGCACAATTTGGTTAACCAAACCGTGCACACCCCTAATTATCAAGGTGGAAGAAGGTCCTATAGAATATAGATGCAGTTGGTATAGCTTCACCCATCCAAGTTGTGCTTATTTGGTTATAGTCAAGGACACACATTTACTAAACATTTTTTGATTTTTTTTTTTTTTTTTGAAATGGAGACTTTATTTAAGAATGAGTTACTGATGGATAAGCAAATTTTAGGCTAGTTGATGAAGTCTTATAAAATTTGGTGACAGTTCATAATGTCCTCTCAAACCATAGCATGAAACAATATAGAGGATAAGATAAAGAGTAAACGGAGTGTTCTAGATCAAATAGTCATCCCCATCATATTGAGGAAGTGGGGATAGAAGTAGTAGGAGCATAGGATGATGGCATTGCAATATTGATTGCCTAGTCCTACACCTCGACATGTTGACGAAAAGAAATATGATACATAACAACTTTTCTTTCTTACAAGTGATGCCAAATTAATGGTGCTTACATAATATTAAATAAATTAGAGGTCCTTATATAATAGAATTTTGTAAAGAATAGAGTTGAGATGCAATTGTTTCACTAGTACAAGGTCAAAAGTTACTTTAAGGGGGTATTTAGGGGAGAAAATTTTCCTCGTCAGCAAACTTATGCAGCATACTTAATTTTCCTATTAAAAAGTTTTTTTAAAAATTTTTTTTTTAGAAATGATCTATACAACCTAAGTTATCCAATGGTATCAATATTGGGATATTTTAGATCATGTATATTCATTAAATATCCTAAACAAAATAAAAGACAAAAATACTATTCACTGTATTTACTATATAATTTTGTTTAGGGTATTTAATGAATATACATGATCTAAAATTTCCCAATATTGATATCATTGGATAGCTTAGGTTGTATAGATCATTTCTAAAAAAAATTAAAAAAAAAATTAATAGGAAAATTAAGCATGCTGCATAAGTTTCCTCGGCAGCGAAAATTTCTCATATTTAGGGTGCGTTTGGGATTGTGCAGAGGGCTTTTCGAACCCCACTCACTCTATTCTTTTTAATGCTCCTAATAGCTCAGTCTCCTTTTTATACTAGGACATATGTATGTAATATTTATACAATTTTTTTATATAATAATATTTTTTAACACTTCTTCTCACAACAATTTATAGTATTTTTACAGCAATAGTACTATTTTTTTACCCTACGGCACAAATGTTTTTAAACTTGCACCAACAGCATCTTCCCATCTTTCCTACACTCTCAAACTGGCTCTAAGTAGATCTATCCATCAACTTTTGATGTTGACTACTATTCGTCCATTCTTTAAACGAATATTTGTTTTTTTTTTCTTTTAGGTAAGCCAGATAAATTTAACTTTTAAGCTGTTCATCCAAAAATAGGACAAATACTTCAAACACGTCTAGTAAGAAGAAAAGTAGGAAGAAAAGAGAAAAAGGAAGGAAAAAATAGGATTTTTCTCTTGGTTACTAAAAAGGACGAATGGAAGGGGAGACAAAAAATAACAGCATTTTCTATCGAAAAGCTTTCTGCCCAAATCAAGTGGAAAGCTCACATCCACTGTAGACGCTCATCATCCACATGAACATGAAACGAGAGCTCACCCCTTGTTGCTCGCCGTTCATGCGAACTCAAACGTGAGCTCACCCTTGCCGCCATCCACCTCACCCTCGCCATCGTCAACGTGAGCTTGCCGCTCACCGTCCACGCGAACACGAAAGCGAGCTCGCCTGCCAAATGCACGTGATTATATCATCCTCTTCTGCTTTTTTTTTTCCCTTCTTCTCTTTCCTCTCTTTTTTTTCTCTCGCCATCCTATTAAACGAGGTGTTAATGTATATATGTTACTTTTTGCACTTACAAGATATATATGGTAAAATGATTCATTAGTTTTGGTCCTTATTTTTTTAACACTTTAATAAAGTTATCTATATGTAATCATGTTAGAGTTCTAATAGAAAAACAGGTGAGTAGTACGTCTATAAAGTATTTTGAATCACTATAATGTGCTTTAAAAAATATGTACAATATTTTAAATTTTTTAAATTTTAAAGTTTTGGAATTCCTAATAAAGTTATTTAATTGGATTCTATGTATTCCTAATAAAGTTATACACTTGTACGATATTATTAACCCATCGAACTAATATCCCAGAGGATAATCGTAACAAATTTGTAAGTAGAGGAACCGGGCTTCATCTATGGTTCAATTTGGTAAGTTGTGCATTGTTGATGTGAATTGTCGGCCACGGTTAATCCAAGCTGAACCAGGTCTCATCCTGGTTGGTAAATTATGCACTATTCACATGAATACGGCTAATTTGGGCCAAACCAAACTAAATCGAGTATAATCTTAGCTTAACACTAGATTGATCAAATTTTATTGAGATAATTATAGTTTAAGGGCATTTGAAGAGTCTTATCTCTGCTCACGGTTAGTTAAGTTATAATTTAACATAAATAATCATCGTTAGCCTCCACACATTGCCTTAAAGAAGAGAGTCTTCTTTTCTATATTAAAAGGTGCACAATAATAAGAGTGTGTATACTAGGAGGGATAGGAAAATAGTAAAGATGGATGGGAAAATAGAAAGGAAGGGAAAACATAAGAGGATGAAACCTACCACATGAAAATCACGTGTTCGAGAAATCCAACATCACGCGTTCGCTTCTGAGAGCGGCGACATCTAGCGGGGCAGCGAGCGGCGTCTGTGATGTCCAGCAGGGCAGCGAGTGGCATCCGCGACGTCTGTCCATGAGTTGGTGAAGATGTTCGCAAGAGGCAAGCCATCCACAACGTCCAGCGGGGCAGCAAGCGGTGTCTGTTCATGAGCTGGCGAAGACATTTGCGAGAAGGCGAAGATGTCTGTGAGCGGGGGAAGACGTCTGCAAGTTGGCGAAGATGTCTAGGAGAGGCAAGCCATCCGCGACATCCAACGCGGTAGTGAGCGTCATCCGCGAGCTAGGCGAGGATTGGAAATGAGTGGCAAGTTGGGTGAGGATGTTTGCGAGCTGGCAAGCTGGGCAAGGACGAGAAACAAGCGGTGAGTTGGGCGAGCAGTCCACAATGTCCAGCAGGGCGGCGAGCCGCTTCTGCATGTAGTCGGCGAGCAACATCACGACAAGTCGGCGTCTGCGATCGCATCACGCGTTCAATCCGCCCAAATTGGGCGGATTGAAAATGATAGATTTTTTCCTCTCTCATCCATCCATTTTTCCCTCCTCTTAATTCATCTATTCCGGTATTCAAGGGATTTTTTTCAACTCATCCCTTCCACCCTAAAATCCATTCGAAATCCATCCTAAATACATCCTAGTAAACAAGCTGCTATAGATTTGCATACATTTAGATAATTTTATTAGTATTAGTTAATCATATTTTAAACTCCTCCAATGACTTCAATTTAAAATTTACATTTTTTGCGTTAACATAAGTTAAGAACAGCAGAGCCCGCCTGCATCAACAACTCAAACAAATGCCAGAGTAAGATATAACGTTTAAGTTACAAGTAAATCATTAACAATTTAAACAACTAGGACTGTTCATTTGGATTTATTTATTCTGCAAGTTCCGGAAGAAGCTGAAGGGAAGAGCTATTACAACAAAACTTGCGAATTTAGTGTTACATCAAAATAAATGAAGATGAGAAGGACATTTACATGGCTTGAAACGTCAATGTTTTGTCAATTGCTTTGGATACAAACTGACAATACTGCACTGCAACGAATTAAAAGTCAAAAGACTTGATTGAGACGAAAAAATGTGGGCCAAATAAAAAGTAGGATCATACTTTAAGAACTACCCTTGTCCCTTGTAGATTCACCTTGCCTTCGCTCTTTCAGCATAATCATATTAAATTAAAATTCACCAGTAGTCATTGCAAGTGCAATATCCATCCTGAAAACTGTGGTACCTATTGGCATCCCTCACCACAATCTCCCTCTGAATTACCCTACTTATATACTTGAAGCATTCATGGCAGTCACCACATATCCTCAAATTCTTCACCACTCTCAGTGACTTCCCCTTGGGCACTGATCCGCTCAATACAGCAAATGCTACCGCTAGTCTCTCACTGTGGAACCAAAGCCCTTCATCCATCTCTTTGTAGCCGATTTTGCCAACTTCCTCCTTTAACTCCATCAGCTTGGCATGTATATCTGCCACCCTTTCATGCTTCCTATCCCCCGCTATAAATACATGTACTTGACCCTTCACTTCGATCCAACTACGGCCTCCTTCCTTCTTTACTCCAAGGTTCCTCATCTCTGTCCACAGTTCAGCTGTCTCATCCTTTTTGCCAATATGAGAGTATATATTAGCTAGCATGACATAGGCTGAGTCATCCTTGGGATTAAGTTGCAAGAGTCGCTGGCTAGCAACCGCAGCCATGTCCGTTGCACGGTGAACAAGAGAACCAGAAAGCAGCGTCCGCCAAACTGCTGCATCAGGCTCACAAGGCATTGTTAGGGCAAGACGCTCTGCATCCACCAAACGTCCCACACGGGCAAGCGCGCCAACCAAGCATGTGTAATGCTCAAGACTTGGCACAATCTCGTATTGAGTACTCATACAACCAATCCATCTCTCGGCCTCATCAGATAATCCGGCATTGCTGCACGCAGTAAGGATCCCAAGAAAGGTGTATTCATCAGGGTGAAGGCCTCGTCTCAGCATTTCGTCGAACAATTCAGCTACTTTCTCGGTGTTTCCCTGTTGCGCATATGCACCCAGCATTGCATTCCACGTGACGAGATTAGCATCCATAAGCATTCCCTCAAACACCTTGCTAGCATCAGAGGTGATGCCAGATTTCCCATAAGCATCAACCAGGGCGGTGCTGACCACCAGATTCGTTTCCAACCCTGCAACAACAGCATGAGCATGTATAACGCGTGACTGCTCTAGCGCAGCTAAGCGAGCAGCTGCGCGTAGGGCAGCAGATACACAGTACATAGTCGACGGAACACGGGCATCTGACCTCATTAAGGCGAAGACATGGAGCGCATTGACTGCGCAATGGTTCTGCGAAAGACCAACAATCAAAGCGCCATAACAGACCTCGTCTGGATCAGAAATTTCATCAAACACATTGACGGCGTCCTGGGTGTGCCGGGCC
The DNA here is from genome assembly GCA_027563935.2 of Costus lasius. Lineage (NCBI taxonomy): Eukaryota > Viridiplantae > Streptophyta > Magnoliopsida > Zingiberales > Costaceae > Costus > Costus lasius. The sequence continues at coordinate 58,277,485 of CM050447.1, forward strand.
TTAGAGTAGAAGTGAACGAGGGCGGAGCCAACGAAAGGGAGGTGAGAGAGGGCTAGCTTGGTGGCGAGTGCGTGGATCTGGAGGCCAGAGGGGAGGGTTGAGGGAAGGGAGGAGGAGAGGGATTTGAGTAAAGCGGAAAGGGCAGCCTGGGAGCGGAGTTTGGGGCGGCGGAGCATGGAAAGACGCCGAGTCGTAGTCAGTGATGGGTTTCCAACATCGACCCTACCTACGACCATTGAGGGAACGGAGGAGGAGCACAGGGATTTGAGTGAAGCGTAAAGGGCAGCATCGGAGCGGAGCTGGAGGCGGCGGAGCATGGAACGCAAAGAAAATTTCGGCTTCCATCCAAAAGTTTTCCCAAAAGTAACTTTACAACAAATTACATGCAGTGTAATGTAAATTGTAATCATAATATATTTCATTGTAAATTTATTTTAATTTTTTATATAAGCTATAGCAATTGTTTAATCATGTCCATTTAAATGACAATAATGAGTTCGTAAATGAAACAAATAATATTTCTTATAATTCATCAATCTTTATAGCCTCGCCGCATAAATGAGCTTGGTGCTTATTGTTATGCCGTTGGTCTAGAATTGGGCATCCAGCCCAACCCAATCAGCCAAGCCCAGCCTATTTTGGACCCTTAGTGGATGGGTCAACTAATTAGGTCGGGGCAGCCGCCCAACCCCAAATTCGCCAACGGGTGAAAATCGAACATGTGAAAAGTTGCGTGCAAGCGGTGGCTGACACGGTGACATCACATCGCAGCATGGGTGGCGAGCAGATGCGGATGGGGATTGAGGGAGGGAAAATAGAAAAGATGACATTGTCGTCTTTGACAGTTATGAACGTTACGTTTGAAACTTCTTCTCATCGGCTCCCCTCCTCTCCGGTGTTCTTCCCTTTGACGAACTCTGACTTCGTCGGACCCTCCTTCTCTCGCGTTCGCTCGTGGATTCGGTGGTGCGGGTGGGTGGTTCGGATCGCGACAAGCTTCCGCCTTTGTTTCGTTGTCTTCTTCGCGTCCGGTGCCGTTTGCCATCGTTGTCGTCGCCAACCTCACTTCCAGATCACCTTGGAAGACGCAACCCGCATCCACGTCGTCAACTAGAAGGAGCCAGCTTTGTTGCCAAGGTATACTCTCGCTATTCCGACACCCGCATCAACCTCACTTTCAGAATCTTCACTAGTCTTTGGTATGTTTGTGAAATGCAGGTCATTTTACCTTATTTTCATAAAGATTTTGAAGATTTGAAGTTACAGGAAGATTCATCACAGATTCCCAAGGTTACAGGAAAAATTTCAGATTTTTTAGAGCTTATTATGAAGATCACAGGAAAAAGTATCATTCATATGATCTTTTCAGGCTTTAATCTAGTTTTATAACTTAATTTAGTATCTTTTCTTGTAAAGTTCAGAATCTTCACTAGTCTTTGGTTTGTTTGTGAAATGCAGGTCATTTTACCTTATTTTCATAAAGATTTTAAAGATTTGAAGTTATAGGAAGATTCATCACAGATTTCCAAGGTCACAGGAAAAATTTTAGATTTTTTAGAGCTTATTATGGAGATCACGGCCTGGCCGTGACAGCCATCACGGCTGTGATCAATTCGGGTTTCTCAGCATCTAGTTCCGAACCGACACGACATGGCCGTGATGATTATCACGGCCGTGACCGCCAAATTCCAGAAATTCAGCGGAGACGTCACGGCTTGGAGAACAGGTGTGATCAGCCCCTTACGAACCTGTCACGACATACCCGTGTTCATCATCACGGCCGTGACGAGTCCGACACAAATTTTAGCCGCTCATCACCGGTGTGCGCACGCCCGTGTTCACCATTTCAAGTTTTTGCAACCTCATCACGGCCTACCCGTGTTCAGCTCACGTCCGTGCTTAGATCGCTACAGATCCCATAACTTGTCACGGCCTAGCCATGACGGTCATCACGCCCGTGACGGCATCCGCTGATCCCGACCTTTCATCCGTTTTTCGTCAAATTTGACGCTCCAGATGCCTATAAATTGGGGGAAACGCCTAATTAACCTTCCTAACGGCCCAAGACTTCGATTAAGGTATAAAAGTTGGGATTTTGGGCGGTTACAAGGTTCAAATTTTGGAGAGAGGCGACTAGGGCGAAAGAAGGGCGAAAATCTACATTCGATGGCTCATTTGGATGGATTTCTTCAGGGCTATAGAGAGAAGACTGAAGATTTATCATCTCCTACCCTTGTATTGTGAATTCCCTTCCTTTCGAATATATTTTATTGGGTTTTAGTTGAAAAATGATGCATGTTCTAGCGTAAAACCCTAGTTTGGAACTCGGGCGTAGCTTGTTGAACAAATTCTCATGTGTAAAACATTATTATGAATCTCAGTGTTATTTTTAGTAAATTAACTTATTTAATTGAGTTGTGCTTATTGCGTATGATTGTTCTGACCAAACTTTTGTATGTGTTAAGTGTTACGAGATGAATTGAGAGGTGAATCGTAACACTCGAACGTTCTCATTTAAACTTGTGACTTGAATTACGACAGTCGTTCAACGTCACTCGAGGATTTACGATCTTTCATAGAGCCTAATGGGTCTCTTAAGTTAGTTTTGCTACGAGAGTAGAATATTAGCTTAAGCTAAACACCGGATTATGCTTCGAGAGAAGGTAATCCGTACCCTAGGAAATATCGCCTTAAGTTATTTACTGTCGGATTGCGCTTCGAGAGAAGGAAATCTGTTTTCCAATTCAATCTGATTCAATGTTTTGCATATAAAGCATTCAACGTGGTAAAACCTGAAGTTCCGAACACTTTTAAAACTAAAACTTTTTCCTTATAATCATTGATTCTTCGGTTCGATAATTTAGATTTAGTGTAATTCTTTCATTCCGAGTTTGAATTATCTAGCTTTCAATGACACAAAAAGTCGATACTTGACACCTGCTCCCTTGGGATGATATTTTACTACTGCGATAGAAACCGTACACTTGCGGAGCCTATCAAGTTTTTGGCGCCGTTGCCGGGGAGCAAGGCTTAGTCAATATCGACTAACTGTTGAGTTGATAGACTAGATACTTTTTATTTTTTTATTATTTTTTATTTTTATTTTAGTTCATTTGTTACTATTTCTTTCCTTCTTCCTTGCTTATATTATTCTCTGGTCTGCTAACCATGTGCATGCCAAGAACAATTAGAACAAGTCAGCTAGTGCCAGAAGATCCCGAAATTAAAAGGACCCTTCAAACTCAAAGGAAATTTCAGGATCAACAGCTTGAGGAAACCCATCCGAACTAGTCTACTACAATGGACCAGAACCGCTAACTACGAGATTTTGCTGCACCCAATGTACAGGGCTTGCACTCTAGCATTGCTCGACCGTCAGTCGAAGCAAATAACTTTGAGATCAAGTCGGCCCTTGTGCATATGGTTCAGTAGAGCCAGTTCAACGGTTCACCACAAGATGACCCCAATTTACATTTGTCATTTTTTCTTGAATACTGTGATACCCTTAAAATTAATGGGGTAACATCTGATGCAATACGCTTACGTCTTTTTTCCTTTTTCCTTAGGGATTGCGCGAGGGCATGGCTGCAATCCCTTCCTCATGGCTCAATCACAACATGGGATCAGCTTTCCCATGAGTTCCTCTCCAAGTATTTCCCACCGAGCAAGACCGCTCAATTGAGGAACCAAATAACAAATTTTAGCCAGAGAGAAGGGGAGTCACTTTATGAAGCCTGGGACCGTTTTAAAGAGTTGTTGCAAATGTGCCCGCACCACGAGCTTGAAAAATGGGTATTAGTGCATACTTTTTATAACGGTCTTCTGTATAATACTCGCTTATCTGTAGATGCCGCCGCGGGTGGAGCGCTAATGAACAAGAACGTTGACGATGCCATGAATTTGATCGAGGACATGGCTCTGAATCATTACCAATGGACGAGTGAGAGAAACGTCCCGATAAGAGGAGGAGGTAAGCATGCCCTTGACATGCTGAGTTCATTGGCGGCAAAGGTTGACTCCTTGTTGCACCAACTTACTTCTATAAACTTTCATGCACCGTCTGTCAATTCTATTACTTGTGAAATTTGTGGGAACTCTGGGCATGGTGCTACTGACTGCCAGATAATGGCACCCTCTTCTTCTGATGTTTCTGTTGAGCAGGTGAATGCCTTAGACAACCCTAATCAAAGGCAACAGAATAATCCCTTCTCAGGCACCTATAATCTTGGTTGGAGAAACCATCCAAATTTCTCCTACCGAACCAACCAGAACCAAGACAATCAGCAGAATTTCACCAGCTAGGCGCAGCAGGGAAATTTCGGCGATCAGTTTCCCCAGTCATCCTTCAGGCCACCACCTGGACTTCCACAACGATAGTTCAATCAACCACAGAAGTCCAATTTGGAAATACTACTTGAGAACTTTGTCACCACCCAATCTAAGAGAAATGAAGACGTGGACGAGTCTATCAGGCAATTGAATTCAACGGTGGGGCAACTGAATTATAAGGTGGATTCATTGATCACGCACTCTAGGATGCTGGAGAACCAGATCGCCCAGCAAGCAAGTTCATCAGCCCGACCTGCTGGGAAGCTTCCTTCCCAACCCGAGGCTAATCCAAGGGAGCACTGTAATGTGATTATGATTTACAGTGGTGCTCAAATGGAAGACCCTCAAGTGGCGGAGGGGGATTGTATAGGTGACGAGTTGTCTAGTGTAAGCACAGATGCTAAGTGTTCAAGGGAGATAGATATGGAGTCGAAGGTCCAACCAGCATTAGTCCTAGTTCCTTCACTACCTCACGCACCACCAGTTTCAGGTTCTCAGAGATTGGCCAAGGCATTGATAGGACAGCTCAGCCCACTAATGCCTGCAAAGCTTCAAGATCCGGGCAGTTTTTCTGTCTCCTGTAGTATCAGTAATTTTTCTATAGAGAGAGCACTCTGTGATTTGGGGGCTAGTGTAAGTATCATGCCTCTCTCCTTGTTCCAAAGTTTGGACTTGGGAGGCTTGGAACCCACACACATAGCTCTTCAATTCGCAAATGACTCTATACATCGCCTAGTGGGATTAGTAGAGGATGTGCCGATAAAAGTCGGGGAACTCTTTGTCCCTGTTGACTTTGTAGTTTTGGATATGTTAGAAAATTCAAGACTACCGCTTATTTTGGGCCGCCCTTTCCTAGCCACCGCCGAGGCCGTTATAGATGTCAAAAAGGGGAAGCTATCTCTAAACTTCTGTGATACTATTTTAGATTTTTATCTATCTGCTCTTACACCGGATTTTCCTTTTTCAGGCTCGTGCTGTAGTGTTGAGACAGTGCCTGCGCTTGCAAATTGTTTATGCCACAAGTGGGATTTTCTTGCAGCCCATCGTTGCACCGATATGGAAGCATGTGCTACACAGATGAGGGATGCATGTACCACTCTTGAAGACTTGTTTGATGGGGACCCTGATTTTGGTTGTGCAAGGATGTTTCATACCGGGGTTGATGAGAAGAATTTATCGGTTATTGGGAAGAAAGACTTCTAATTTAAAACTATTCCTGTTTTGTATGATTTTAAGACATTTTACACTGTCCACTTATTACTATTACTGCTTACCTCTATATGTGTGAATTTTAGGCGAAGAAGAAAGGGGCGTTCACATGCTATTTTCTTCTGCCTACATTCTATTGGACGTGCCATGAGGCACAGACATTGGTCAAGCTATAGACCTTAAACTAGCGCTTCATGAGAGGCACCCCATGGCTTTATCTTGTGTTGTGTGGTTAGACAAACTTGATTATTATTGTGCTTGTTTGTTTTGTTGTATTGTTATATTTTTTTGATATTTTTGTGATATCCCATGGCATGATTTTTATGATTTTATATAATTAATAGTATCTTACTCATGGTGGCGATTTTTTGAAATTTTTTAGGGAATTTTTGCATGTAGCCGTAGTGATCACGGCCCCGTGATCGCCTCGTCGTATCAAAGGAGGCTTGCCGAAGTAGACACGGCTGTGCCGTGTTGTTCATCACAGGTGTGATCGAGTTCGAAAGATTTTTCGTCGCGCTGATCACGGCATGGGAGTGTTCGCTGTCACCCGCCGTGATCACCATTTCCAGATTTTTCGTCGAGCTCAACACAGTCGGGCCGTGCACACTATCACGCCCGTGCCTATGATTTCGGATCTCCGTGAACCAGACACAGCTGGGCCATGTTCAGCATCACGCTCGTGCTTGTATCACGGGTATTGGCTTATAAAACGGGTGCGGCAGCGGAACTTAGGGTTCACACCCGTTCCGGCACCGCCGCCACCCCTTTCCGACGAATCCGACTTTGAAACTTTCCAGACCACTCTTCCGCCGCCGCCACCCCTTTCCAATGAATCTGACTTCGAAACTTTCCAGACCTCTCTTCCGCCACCGTCCGCAGCTTCCGCATCCTTCTCCGCTTCTCGGCGACACCCAAATCTGGTTTTCTAGGCGCATTTCCGCCGTTCGCCGGATTTCGCCGCCTGCAGCCAGTCACTGCCGATTTCCACCGGATCTCACCATCGACGGGTCTCAGAGCTTCCGCATTTGCTGCTCCAGGTTCCCTTCATCCTCTGGTACCTCCAGATTTCTAGATCTGTGAGTTTACAGCCCGGAGTTCAAGTTTTCATACTCTGCCGCCGCCAGTTAGATTTTTCGGCTGCCGCCGTCGCCATTTCTTCCTGGTTTTTTGCCGCCGCCACTCAGCCACCCCAGTACACTCTCAGATCTCCTCCTCTCCACCATCTTCAGCAGCTCCTCTTGTTGCCTCCACCACTTCGCTAGATTCCGCCACCAGCTCTCTTCTCCATCGCCGGCAGAGCTGCTAACCTTCAGCTGCCGCCAGTCTTCTTCCAGCCGTCTTTCCGAGCCCTACGATGTCTGGTCGAAGGAAGATGATGGCGCGGAAGTCCTCCAAGTGTCCTGCCATGGAGCCGGAACCGAACGAGTATGGTATTCTATTCCGAGATGCCACGCAAAAGTCATGCTATGATCTATTGGAGTCTCGGTGGGTCGTCAATACCTGTTACCTGGATCGTAGTACTCTTACTACACTCGGGCTCCACGACGATGTCTTACATATGTTTCAGCAGATCGGCTAGGGGGAGTTCTTCCGGACGGCTCCGGTGACTTATGTCCCTCTTACTCTAGAGTTCATGTCGTCCCTAGAGGTCGACGTGAATATTCTTGACAACAACGATGACAGCACCATCTCCTTCAGACTAGCGAACCAAGATCACATCCTCACGTTGTCGCAGATTAATCAAATCTTTAGTTTTCTGGAAGACGGTACTCGCATACCTCCACCAGAGTATAGCGAGCAGGATTTCTGGGAGGCTATCACTGACGAGCGCCCTTATGTCTCCCAAACGGCGCAGGCAAGCCATGTCAGCAACCCATGCTTCCGTTATATGCATAGGGTGTTGGCACACACCATCTTCGCGCGCGGGAGAGCAATGGTCTTGTAAGCCAGACGGAGCTACTCTTTCTCTGGGCTATGGTACACTCCTGCAAGTTGAATACTGTATTTTTTCTAATTAAACAATTGCAGAAGTTGGCCAGCGCACAAAAGGGGGTTGTTGCCTATGGGGGACTCATCACACCGATTGCTCTTTCTATGGGCATCGTGCCCTATGGAGTGGAGCAAGCGCGGGGTAGCTCACGCATTGACTTGGAGTCGTGCCAGGCTATGAGGATGATCACTCGCGAGGGTGACGCCTTTAGCCTCCTCTTTCGTGGGAGCGACTTAATGATGCTTCTACTGAACCCTGCATGCACCACCATCCGCGAGAGGCGGAACTGGCATATGCTACCAGTGCCAGATGATGATGTCCCCATGGACACGGCACCACCCTCTCCTTCTTCCGGACCTTCAGGCACGCTGAGCCATCTGCCTCCGCTTCCACCGCGAATGCCTATGCCAACTCGAGGGTTATCTTAAGGCGATTCGCGAGGACCAGCATGAGTCATGCCTCGAGATGCAGGATGTTCTTCGGCGCCTAAAGGATATAGAGGAGGAGCAGGCTCGCCCGGGTCGGCTGCAGGCCGAGGACCATCGGGATATCTAGGAGATGCTGTGGCAGATTAATACTCGTCAATGGTGATCTTACTGTTGGGAAACCCCGGGGACATTTTACAATTTTTTAGAGTCATAGACATACATACATACATTGCACAGCGGAAGAATGTCCCCGAAACAGGCCGGTCCCAAAAACCCAGTGAAGATCGCAAGCAAGAGAGTCGACATGATGAGTTAAGAAATACCTTAAGAGCGATTTGGAGTGATGCCGATGTAGGCGCCCAAGTGTGCGCCCTCTGCAGTCTCACACACACGGATCTCTTGAGTTCTCTTCTTCCACGCCCGGTGCTAGCCTCGGGAAGAAGATCAAACCCTTAGGGAGATGCTCCACTTCACTTGCGCCACCAAGAGGAAAGGATGCGCCAAGAGAAGAAGGAAACAAGCCAAGCCGCCATGCACCAAAGCTCCTTGCGCCAAGAGGAAAGGAGGGAGAAGCTTGCGGCTATGGAAGAATGAAGATGCGCCCTTGCTCCTAGCACTCGCCCCTCTTCTTGTGTTCACGCCTTCAAGGATTAATCATCATAAGAGGGGGCGAGAGGGTCACATATATATAGGGCAAGAGGCGGTTAAGGGAATGGCCAAGATCATGACAAGTGTAGGGCTAGGATGAGGAGGTTTGAGACAAGGAAAGTCTCCAAGACTTTACCATAAACTCCATTCAACCTATCCATAATTGCCCAAGTACCATATCAGCCCATGACATGCCTTAGAGGCATTCATACCATCAAGGGAGAAGGGCTAGTCGCCAATTGCTTCCTTAATGAAGCAATTTTGCCACCCAAACCCCATTATACCCCTTAGGCGCCAATGAGGTTGGGTTTCTCCCCATTATACCCTTTTAGTCTCTTATCTCTTCATGAGAACTTGTTATTGGGCCTCATTGGATAATGAGCTAGCCCAAACTTCATCACATGGGTTGATTAAGCATTTGGATCCAATCCAATGCAACCCTAATCCAAATGTGACCAACCATGGTCAAATACGGGTCAACCTGCCAAAAAATGAAGTTTGGCTCCAATAATATTCTTCCATCTCATTAGGCCCATTGGCGCTGATGAAATCTCCCAATTAGATCCGAGTTATCCAATAACTCGATCATAAGGCTTCCCGATCAGTACGAAAACTCAAGTATCAAGGTGTGTGACCCTGTAGGTTCCTCTGACGCTGGCAGTGCTGACCAAAGGTCATCACAATCAGTGAGTGGCACCTAGCAGTGCATCGCTGCTACCCAGGTCATTGGAATGGATATCGACATCGACATCCCCATCATCGCAACTAGGTACAGATGCATTACAGTCTCTTTGCTGAACTGATATCCGATTGGACAAGTGTGTCACCACTTGTTTTCATCCAATCGCATGGCTATGACTAAAATAGGTTCTTACCTGGGTATGGCCATACACTCTCAGTCATAGAACCATAGAGGAGCTCCATGGATATCATACTTCCCTAAGGAAGGGGCAAATCCTATGTCTGTCCATTGACCTTCTCATATGGGTCGTGACATGCTCAATGACAACCGTTATTGCCTCCCAACTACGGCGAGGTGTTAGGTTGTATCAAAGCAAGTCCCTAACCATATAGAATGACCAATGACCTCAAGTCAAGGGATCAATGCATCTCCTGTCACTTCTGAGGATAACTCATGACACCAAGTCATAGCCTGATAGCGGGTCTATCCAGTATATCCTCCAATGATATACCCATGTGTCTGCATCCTAACCAGCCCACATACCAGTCTCACAAGTACCATAGCTGTCCCATATGCACTAAGGTACATCGACTGGGGACTATAGTTTGAGCACAGATCCAATCTGTCTCCAGGGACATTATCATGTTAGTACATATGCGCAGATGTAAACAAACATAGATAATGACAATGCCAGAATGATATATAAATATCAAAGTCAAGTAGTACATAAGTTGACCAAAACTAGGTCCTAGGGCATATACACCAACACTTATTTTATCCTTAGTAAGTTGCTATGCTATTCTATACTTTTGACTGTATATGAGATTATGTAGTTCTTTTGCCGTGGGTAGAGGGTTTCCCTCTTAGTATGTCATGTTCATTTTAAGACTTTGGTTTTGTCATGTTGTGTTAGTGGTTATTTATTGTGGCTAGTGTGTTTTTGCTATGTTATGTGAAGTTTCATGCACTGAGTTTCTTTGATGTTTTTCATGTTTATATTTTGATTCTGTGACTGTGTCAAACTTCTAAGTCTGTGATGCTTATGTTATGTTTATTTGTCTGAATCATTAAGCTAGTCCGAGTTACCATTGTGGCATGAAAATGTATTTGTTCTTTGGTTAAAGTGCTTCATATCATGTCTACAATTACACAGTTACCTAGCTTAATGATTATAATTGAGTATGATACTATTGTAACATGAATGATATTCACTAGGTAAACTTTTCTTCTAATTTAGTTTTAAAGCCCAATTACATACTATGACTTCATTTTATTTATTGTATTCCTTTCATTGAACCATCTGAGAAGGAGATACCATAGATGTTTATTTAGTTAAAAAAAAAGGGGGCAGTGGTACCGAAGTGAAGATGACTCCAAAGGTTTTATCCAACTTGGCACTGTCGAGAGAAAAAAATAGAGAATAAAAGGGTCATGAAATGAAAAGAAGTGGTTTTGTAAGGGTGAACAACTCCACTTTCTTCTATCTTTGCGTAGGTGTGAAGAAATGAGTTTGTGTGCATTATGTGATGTACACGTTCTGAATTTGTTTTCTAACTAAGTACCGGGGGTGCATTCATCACAAATGATTGTCTTTCGTGTAACAAGGTTGAAAACATATTCAGGGAAGTAGCTTGAGCCAACCGATGGTAATTCATGATTCTATGTTTAGAAAACAAATACATCCTAGTAAATTTGATTAGATTGGTTATTTTAGAAGGAATTGATAATAATGTTTAGTTTTAGTATGAAAGTGCTTAATCCTTTTTCAGATATTGAGGTATAACCTAGCGAATTGATTTCTGTTTATAGTATTAATTGTATCTCAATTTTCTTCTAAGGTAAAGGTTGAGTGTAATGGTTTTCATATTAGTAAGTGTTTTAGCTTTAGAACATCCTTCTTTCATTACAATTTGGTTTCTAACTAGTTTACTTGCTTGAGGACAAGCAAGATTTTAAGTCTGTGATATTTTGATGAGTGTTATTTTTATATAATTTAAATTATCATTCATATGATCTTTTCAGGATTTAATCTTGTTTTATAACCCAATTTAGTATCTTTTCTTGTAAAGTTCAGAATCTTCACTAGTCTTTGGTTAGTTTGTGAAATGCAGGTCATTTTATCTTATTTTCATAAAGATTTTGAAGATTTTAAGTTACAGGAAGATTCATCACATATTCCCAAAGTCATAGGAAAAATTTTAAATTTTATAGAGCTTATTATGGAGATCACGGCCTGGCCGTGACAACCATCACGGTCGTGATCAATTCGGGCTTCTCAGCATCCAGTTCCGAACCGACACGGCATGGCCGTGATGATTATCACGGCCGTGACCGCCAAATTCCAGAAATTCAGCGGAGACATCACGGCCTAGAGAACGGGTGTGATTAGCCCCTTACAAACCCGTCACGGCATACCCGTGTTCATCATCACAGCCGTGACGAGTCTGACACAAATTTCAGCCGCTCATCACCGGTGTGCGCACGCCCGTGTTCACCATTCCAGGTTTTTGTGACCTCATCACGGCCTGCCCGTGTTCAGCATCACGGCCGTGCTTAGATCGCTGCAGATCCCAGAACTTGTCACGGCCTAGCCGTGACGGTCATCACGCCCGTGACGGCATCCGCTAATCCCGACCTTTCATCCGTTTTTCATCAAATCCGACGCTCCATATGCCTAGAAATTGGGGGAAATGCCCAATTAAACTTCCTAACCGCCCAAGGCTTCGATTAAGGTATAAAAGTTGGGATTTTGGGTGATTACAAAGTTCAAATTTTTGAGAGAGGCGACTAGGGCGAAAGACGGGCGAAAATCTGCATTCGAGGGCTCATTTGGATAGATTTCTTCAGGGCTATCGAGAGAAGACTGAAGATTTATCATCTCCTACCCTTGTATTGTGAATTCCCTTCCTTTCAAATATATTTTATTGGGTTTTAGTTGAAAAACGATGCATATTCTAGCGTAAAACTCTAGTTCGGAACTCAGGTATAGCCCGTTGAACAAATTCTCATGTGTAAAATATTATTATGAATCTCAGTGTTATTTTTAGTAAATTAACTTATTTAATTGAGTTGTGCTTATTGCGTATGATTGTTCTGACCAAACTTTTGTATGTGTTAAGTGTTACGAGATGAACTGAGAGGTGAATCGAGAGTCGTTCAACGTCACTCGAGGATTTACGATCTTTTATAGAGCCTAATGGGTCTCTTAAGTTAGTTTTGCTATGAGAGTAGAAGATTAGCTTAAGCTAGACACCGGATTACGCTTCGAGAGAAGGTAATCCGTACCCTAGGAAATATTGCCTTAAGTTATTTACTGTCGGATTGCGCTTCGAGAGAAGGAAATCCGTTTTCCAATTCAATCTGATTCAATGTTTTGCATATAAAGCATTCAACATGGTAACACCTGAAGTTCTGAACACTTCTAAAACTGAAACGTTTTCCTTATAATCGTTGATTCTCCAGTTCGATAATTTAGATTTAGTGTAATTCTTTCATTCCGAGTTTGAATTATCTAGCTTTCAATGACACAAAAAGTCGGTGCTCACCTGTTCCCTTGGGACGATATTTTACTATTGCGATAGAAACAGTACACTTGCGAGGCCTATCACCTCTCATTCCCAGGGTTCTGGCTCGCCTGCATTCAAGAAGTTTTGAACCCAGCTCGCCTATGTGCGGGTTCGCTGGTCGACGTGTGTCTCCGCTTGCCCGCGGCCCCTCTTCCCCCTTCTGTTCTTTTACTTGTCGCCTTCGGCCTCCTCCGCCCTCGTGTTAGTTGGTTCCGGCATCGAACGTGTCCGGGTGCATCTCCGGGGAGTCTTCCAAAGCTAAACCTCCTCAGTTGATCGCTGGCGGGTGACCCTCTTCTTCCTCCGTCAAGGCAGCATCTCGGTGCGTCGCCGGTAGGCGACCTCTGCTGTCTTCGTCGACCACTTCCCTTGCTTCGAGTCTCCACTCGTGTGGCTCCTCTCAGGCCTGGCTGAGGCGGTCGTAGGTCCCCCTTGTGATGACATGCAAAAATATGATATTTTGTGACTTAATTCTGTTATTATTTTGGAGTAAAATGCATGCTTTGTCTCATTTATGCACTCAAATGCTTCATATTCTTCAGAGTCTTCACTTTTTCCTTGTTTTATGAAAATGTAAATTTTTGGCCTCAAAATCGATGGAATTTAGAGAATCTGAAGGTATGGGACGATTTCCTATGATGAGATGAAGCTACATGCCAAATTTCAGCCCAATCGGAGTTTTCTACAGGATGCACGGTCGTGGGTGTGTACCCATGCACGGCCGTGCATGATCTGACTATCCAGTGTTGGTGTATATGCCCTAGGACCTAGTTTTGGTCAACTTATGTACTATTTGACAATGATATTTATATATCATTCTGGCATTGTCGTTATCATTGTTTGTCTACACCTGCGATTGTGTACTTACATGATAATGTCCCTGGAGACAGATTGGATCTGTGCTCAAATAATTGTCCCTAGTCGATGTACCTGAGTAGATATGGGACAGCTCTGGTACTTGTGAGACTGGTATGTGGGCTGGTTAGGCACGTGGTGCTAACGCAGACACATGGGTATATCATTGGGGATATACTGGATAGACCTGCTATGAGGCTATGACTTGGTGTCATGAGTTATCCTCATAAGTGACAGGAGATGCATTGATCCCTTGACTTGAGGTCATTGATCATTCTATATGGTTAGGGACTTGCTTTGATACAACCTAACACCTTGCCGTAGCTGGGAGGTCATAACGGTTGATATTGAGCATGTCACGACCCATATGAGAAGATCAATGGACAGACATAGGATTTGCCCCTTCCCTAAGGAAGTATGATATCCATGGAGCTCCTTTATGGTTCTATGACTGAGAGTGTATGGCCATACCCAGGTGAGAACCTGTTTTAGTCATAGCCATGAGATTGGATGAAAACAAGTGGTGACACACTTGTCCAATCGGATATCAGTACGGCAAAGAGACTGTAATGTATCTGTACCTAGTTGCGATGATGGGGATGTCGATGTCGATATCCATTCCAACGACCTGGGTAGCAGCGATGCACTGCTAGGTGCCACTCACTGCTTGTGATTACCTCTGGTCACTACTGCCAGCGTCAGAGGAACCTACAGGGTCGCACACCTTGATACTTGAGTTCTCGTATTGATCGGGAAGCCTTATGATCGAGTTATTGGATAACTCGGATCTAATTGGGAGATTTCATCAGCGCCAATGGGCCTGATGAGATGGAAGAATGTTATTGGAGCCAAACTTCATTTTTGGCAGGTTGACCCGTATTTGACCATGGTTGGTCACATTTGGATTAGGGTTGCATTGGATTGGATCCAAGTGCTTAATCAACCCATGCAATGATGTTTGGGCTAGCTCATTATCCAATGAGGCCCAATGACAATTTCTCATGAAGAGATGAGAGGCTAAAAGGGTATAATGGGGATAAACATGAACCATTAGGCGCCTAGGGGCATAATGGGGTCATGTTGGCGCCTTTGCTTCATTATGGAACTAAAGGGCGCCTCCCCTCTCTTGCTAGGATGGAATGAATGCCTTTATGGCATTGCTTGAGGCGCAAGGCAAGGCCTTGGCACACAAGGAAAGGCGTGGGAACAAAAGGAAAGGTTGAATGAGAATTATGGAAATGTCTTGGAGACTTTCCTTGTCTCAAACCTCCTCATCCTAGCCCTACACTTGTCATGATCCTAGCCATTACCCTAACCACCTCTTGCCCTATAAATGTGACCCTAGTCGCCCCCTCTTGTGTGTAATCAATCCTTGAAGGCGTGAACACAAGGAGAGGGGCGAGTGCTTGGAGCATGGGCGCATCTTCCATAACCGCAACCCTCTTCCTCCTTTCCTCTTGGCGCAAGGAGATCTAGGGCTTGGCGGCTTGGGCGGTTTTCCCTCTTCACTTGGCGCATCTTTTCTCTGGGTGGTGCAAGAGAAGTAAAACATCTCCCTAAGGCTTGGATCTTCTTCCCGAGGCTAGCACCGGGCGTGGAAGAAGAGAACTCAAGAGATCCGTGTGTGCGAGACTGCAGAGGGCGCACACTTGGACGCCTACATCGGCATCGCTCCATATTGCTCTTAAGGTATTTCCTAACTCATCGTGTCGACTCCCTTGCATGCGATCTTCACTGGGTTTTTGGGACTGGCCTGTTTCGGGGACATTCTTCCGCTGCGAAAAAAAAAATGTATGTCTATAACTCTGAAAATTGTAAAATGTCCCCGGGGTTTTCCAACAGTGGTATCAGAGGGACTTGCAAGACTCGAACGATGTTTTATGCTTTTCTTCCATGCTTACATGCCATATCTCTATTTTCGTAAATAGCATGATGCATGGCAATCGATTTTTCTAAAAGTAGAAAAATTAGGGTTTCTTGTTTCTATCATCCTCTCAATCTCTTTTGGAATTTTTGGACTATTTTTCTTGTTTGATTCAAAGATCAAAGGTGCACGTAATTTTGTCAAGTAGGACGGGCATTGTGTCTTCGGACTGGCCAAGTCTCTTGATCTGACAAAATTGCCACCCGAAAGGATCTCTGAAATCATTAAGGGCTAGGCGTATCCTTCTTGGACCTTGATGCTCGCATCTTGCTTGATGGCGCAAGCATGCAAGGTGGCGCATGCAAGCTGGTGCTTGGTTGCTTGGTGGCGCAAGAAATCTTGGCCCCTTGCATGGTGGCGCACCTTCCTTGGAGGAAGACCATGGCATTAGCCGAACCTATGGGGAACTTTTAAAGTGTACCTCTAGGGTTTGAGAGCTAAACCATGAGAGAAGGACCTTGGAGCCAACCTTGAAGTTCAAGCTAGAGGTCGGCTAGGCTAGGTCTAGTTTTTGGGGCATGAGTTCTTGGACAAGAGTTGAACCTATTTCATGGCATGGATTGGTTCAATGTCTTGTATAGGATATGATCACATCATCCTTTACTGCTTTTATTATTATCTGCAGAAGCATGCCTGAAATGTTTTATCGTTATGTTATCACCAGAGGATTGCATGCCTGTAATGATAGACATAAGATAAAACTGAGATGATGAGACTTTAAACAAAAACCCTCAATTAAAATATCAAGTCTGGTAGCCTTCTAACGCGTAGCCCTCACTAAGCTATCGATCAGTGGAGTTGTGAATTGTTTCCCACCCTCGTGGGACACACCCACCTATCTTTAGAAAGTGCGTGGTGGCAATGGTTTCCCCAGTCCAGTTTTAACCTGGGCGTGCCTTCGCAAGGAAACTCGTTGGCCCTGGGCATAACGGTTAGGAATGGACTTGACTAGAAGTTCACATGTACTAGGCACATGGTGAAAGTCTAGAGGCATCGTTGAGAGGTAAAGGTTTCATGTTGTATCCAGCCCTCGCTGGACATGAAATGCCCAGACTGTCTCGACAAGGGGAGTTGCTTGGAGCAACCGGCCGGCGCGCCCACCTTAGGAAGCATGGGTTACTTTGTGCATCTCATCCCACCCTCGTGGGACGCAAAGCCTCATGTGAAATAAGGATCTCATCTCACTAGGAAGTCTTAAACTTCCCGATTGACTTTGTGGGTTGTCAATGCGAATTTAAAATAGTGAGAGCAGAAATCATTTAAAACAAGTCCAATTTAAATGATTCGAAGTAGTACTAATCTGTTCTTCTTGGGTGTTGTAGAACAATGGCTACGAACACTAACGGATTATCACTGCGATCACTCCTTGATAAGGATAAGTTAGTTGGAACTAACTTTATGGACTGACATCGGAATTTGAGGATAGTCCTCAAGCTCGAGAAGAAGCTGTATGTCCTTGAACAGCCTCTTTCTGCGGCTCCTCCGCCTAATGCCCGAACGGCAGATAGAGATGCTTATAGAAAGCATCAGGATGACTCTTTGGAGGTTGCATGTCTTATGCTAGCCAGTATGGCACCTGAACTGCAGGTGCAATATGAGGAGCAGAACGCTTTTCAGATGATTACTCGTCTGAAACAGATGTTCGAGGCTCAGGCTAGAACTGAGAGATTTGACACCGCCAAAGAAGTCTTTCGGTGCAAGTTGTCTGAAGGTGCACCAGTGAGATGCCATGTTCTCAAACTCATTGGGAATGTGGATCATCTCAGGAGACTGGGACACACCATAGACAACGAGCTGGTTGTGGATCTTATTCTTCATTCCCTGCCCCCTAGCTTCAGTCCGTTTATCATTAACTTCAACATGAACCGGATTGAGTGCACACGGGAGGAATTGATGAATATGCTCCAAACAGCCGAGCGAGAGATGGGTAAGACCAAACCCAATTCTGTTCTTTTGGTTCCTGCGACCAAGAAGATAAAGAAGAAGGGTAAGGCACGTGCTAAGAGCAGTGCCAGAGGTCCTACCAAAGCACTGAAGAAAAAGGCGAAGAGGTCAAAGGAACAGAGGTGTTTTCACTGTGGCGAGCAGGGCCACTGGAGAAGGGACTGCAAGCAGCTTCAGAATGAGGAGAGGACAGGCTTGGCCTTAACTTCTAGCTCAGGTATCTATGTTACAGAAGTCAATCTTTCTACTTCTATGTCATGGGTATTGGATACCGCATGTGGAGCTCATATTTGTACAAATATGCAGGGGCTCAAGAAAAGTAGATTGGTGCGGCTTGGAGAGATTGACCTACGCGTTGGAAACGGGGCACAGGTTGCTGCTGTTGCTGTAGGCGTTTTGACTCTCTCCTTGCCTTCTGGACTTCAATTAGAACTAGACAATTGCTTTTGTGTACCTTCGCTAACAAAGAACATTGTATCCATTCCTTGCTTGGCAAGGAAAGGATTTAAATTTGAAATAAATAAGAACTCCTGTTCTTTTTCATTTGCAAATATGTTCTATGGGAAGGGTACTTTATGCAATGGTCTGTATATCTTGGATATGGAAAGTTCTGTTTGTAACATAAGCAATAAAAGGACCAAACTGAGTGGTTCAGTTGGGGCTTTCCTATGGCACTGTCGATTAGCCCATATAAACAAGAATCGCATCCAACAACTCCATGCAAATGGATTGTTAGATTCAAGTTCCTTGGAGGAATTTGATACTTGTGAACCTTGTTTATTAGGGAAGATGACAAAGGCGCCCTTCACCAAGATTGGTGAGAGGGCAGAAGGTTTATTGGATCTCATACATACTGATGTATGTGGGCCCTTCAATAAACAAGCCAGAGGAGGGTACAACTACTTCATTACCTTCACTGATGACTTCAGTAGGTATGGTTATGTCTACTTAATGAGACATAAATCTGAATCCTTTGAGAAATTCAAGGAGTTCAAGAATGAAGTAGAGAACCAGCTTGGAAGATCCATTAAAGCTCTTCGATCAGATCGAGGTGGAGAATACCTGAGTGGTGAGTTCTTTGACTATCTGAGAGAGTGTGGGATCATATCCCAACTCACTCCTCCTAGAACACCTCAATGGAATGGTGTGTCTGAAAGGAGAAATCGAACTTTATTGGATATGGTTCGATCCATGATGAGTCATGCAACTCTACCTTCATCATTCTGGGGGCATGCACTAGAAACAGCTTCTCTGATACTGAATAATGTTCCATCTAAGAGTGTCTCCAAAATACCATACGAGGTGTGGAGTGGGAGACGCCCTAATCTCACGTTTATCAGAATCTGGGGATGTGAGGCTTATGTCAAACATTAGGATTCTAGCAAGCTAGAACCTAGATCTGATAAGTGTGTGTTTGTGGGGTATCCTAAGGAAACTAAAGGATACTACTTCTTTGTCCCAACCGAGAACAAAGTTTTTGTTGCTCGGGGTGCTGTCTTTCTAGAGAAAGAATTTCTTATGAAAGAAGTTAGTGGGAGGAAGTTTGACTTGGATGAGGTCCAAGTGCAAGCACAAGACAAAGAGATGGAATCTGAGCCACCTACACCGGTTGCTAGGCAACCTGAGGCTCAGACACAGGTCCGGCGTAGGTCTGGGAGAATTCGTCGTGCACCTGAAAGGTATGGGTCGCTACCGACCCAACACGATGGGATCTTCATCATTGAGGATGAACCAAGAACCTATGATGAGGCGGTCAGTGGACCGGACTCCGAGAAATGGCTTGACGCCATGCGATCCGAGATGGATTCCATGTCGGCTAACCAAGTCTGGGATTTGGTTGAGCTGCCTGATGGGGTAAAACCCATAGGATGTAAATGGGTCTTCAAGAAGAAGACAGACATGGATGGCAAAATAGTTACCTATAAGGGTAGACTAGTGGCTAAAGGATTTAAACAAGTCCACGGGGTGGACTATGATGAAACCTTCTCGCCGGTTGCCATGATTAAATCCATTCGGATTCTGCTTGCTATAGCTGCATATCATGACTATGAGATATGGCAGATGGATGTGAAGACAGCGTTCCTTAACGGGAAGCTGACTGAGGATGTGTATATGTCATAACCTGATGGCTTCATCCATCCTGCAGAGGCTAATAAGGTCTGTAGGCTAAAGAGGTCCATTTATGGATTAAAACAAGCATCTCGAAGTTGGAATCTTCGATTTGATGAGGCCGTGAGAGATTATGGCTTTATCAAAAGCGAAGATGATGCCTGTGTATACAGAAAATTCAGTGGGAGCTTGGTGATTTTTCTGGTCTTGTATGTTGATGACATACTGCTCATCGGAAACGACATCCCTAGTCTTCAAGCTGTGAAGACATGGTTGGGGAAGTGTTTCGAGATGAAAGACTTAGGGGAGGCCGCCTATATTCTAGGCGTGAGGATCTACCGGGATAGATCCAAGAGGCTTCTGGCCCTTAGTCAGACTACTTACATTGATAAGGTACTGGAGAGGTTCTACATGGAGCAATCCAAGAAAGGATACCTTCCAATGAGACATGGCCTTACTCTCTCAAAGAGCCAGTGTCCTACAACACAGGCTGAGAGGGATGACATGAGTCGAATTCCTTATGCTTCGGCAGTAGGATCGATCATGTATGCAATGTTATGTACTAGACCAGATGTGGCATATGCTGTGAGCATAACCAGCCGATACCAATCCAATCCAGGTCTGCAGCACTGGGTGGCTGTAAAGAACATCCTAAAGTATCTGAAAAGAACTAAGGATCTGTTCTTGGTCTATGGGGGACAGGAAGAGCTCAGTATGCAGGGCTATACTGATGCATCGTTCCAGTCTGACCCCGACGACTTTAGATCGCAGGCCGGCTATGTGTTCAAGATAAATGGAGGCGCTGTATGTTGGAAGAGCTTCAAGCAATCCACCATAGCAGATTCTACAACCGAAGCTGAGTATGTGGCTGCTTCTGAGGCAGCCAAGGAAGCTGTTTGGATAAGGAAGTTCTTATGTGATCTTCAAGTGGTACCTTGTGCAATGGATCCCATTGAACTCTACTGTGACAACAATGGAGCAATTGCACAAGCCAAGGAACCACGATCTCATCAAAGATCCAAACACATACTCAGAAGATTTCACCTGATCAGAGAGATCATTGACAGAGGTGATGTCAAGATTAGCAGAGTAGACACAGAGAACAATCTGGCAGACCCATTGACCAAGGCTTTGGCGCAGCAGAAGCATGATGGTCACGCTAGAGATATGGGGTTGAGATTCCTCAACTTCTAGGTCTTAGTGCAAGTGGGAGATTGTTGGTGTATATGACCTAGGACCTAGTTTTGGTCAACTTATGTACTATTTGACATTGATATTTATATATCATTCTGGCATTGTCGTTATCATTGTTTGTCTACATCTGCGATTGTGTACTTACATGATAATGTCCCTGGAGACAGATTGGATCTGTGCTCAAATAATTGTCCTAGTCGATGTACCTGAATGGATATGGGACAGCTCTGGTACTTGTGAGACTGGTATGTGGGCTGGTTAGGCACGTGGTGCTAACGCAGACACATGGGTATTGTAGAAACCCCTTTCGAGAGGGGGGGCGAGAACCCTAAGCATGGCGCAAATAAAATTTTGCGAGCGGTAGCAAGGGTTTGATGATCTTTTGCATGTCATATGATCAACTATCATAGATTGAATAGATCAAGAGTAGATCATACCATAGCCATCTTTCGGATGGTCCCTTGGAAGAAGAGATCGAGAGGGTCCTCCTCCACAAGATGCGCACACAAGATGAGAATTGACTTGCTTCTTGTTGCTCCTTGTGCTAGCAAGGATCTCCAAGATGTCCTTGATCGAATGAAGGAAAAAGGAGATGATCTTGGCGTGGATGAGCTCCTCCTTGTTCTCGTCAAAAAACTCCACACCGAGAAAGAGGCGTTGAGTTGAGAAGAGAGACCAACGTTCTCATCCAAAGTGAAGCGTTGAGAAACCATTTCCGAAACCTCCACTTCCAAAAATGGTAAGTCATCACTACAAGCGTTCAAGTCTTATGAACCAACCCAAAACGCCAATTCAATTTAACCATGCGTTCACATATATGTGTACCGGTTGAATAGAATTCGGTCTAATTGAATTCGGTTCAAAGACCAAATTGAACCAAGCCAAGCCATGGTCTAAATCTCATCTGAACCATGAAGGTTCGAGATCTAACCGTACATCTCTTGATGCCTTTGATCTGAGGTCAAAGGAACAGAGGTGTTTTCACTGTGGCGAGCAGGGCCACTGGAGAAGGGACTGCAAGCAGCTTCAGAATGAGGAGAGGACAGGCTTGGCCTTAACTTCTAGCTCAGGTATCTATGTTACAGAAGTCAATCTTTCTACTTCTATGTCATGGGTATTGGATACCGCATGTGGAGCTCATATTTGTACAAATATGCAGGGGCTCAAGAAAAGTAGATTGGTGCGGCTTGGAGAGATTGACCTACGCGTTGGAAACGGGGCACAGGTTGCTGCTGTTGCTGTAGGCGTTTTGACTCTCTCCTTGCCTTCTGGACTTCAATTAGAACTAGACAATTGCTTTTGTGTACCTTCGCTAACAAAGAACATTGTATCCATTCCTTGCTTGGCAAGGAAAGATTTAAATTGAAATAAATAAGAACTCCTGTTCTTTTTCATTTGCAAATATGTTCTATGGGAAGGTACTTTATGCAATGGTCTGTATATCTTGGATATGGAAAGTTCTGTTTGTAACATAAGCAATAAAAGGACCAAACTGAGTGGTTCAGTTGGGGCTTTCCTATGGCACTGTCGATTAGCCCATATAAACAAGAATCGCATCCAACAACTCCATGCAAATGGATTGTTAGATTCAAGTTCCTTGGAGGAATTTGATACTTGTGAACCTTGTTTATTAGGGAAGATGACAAAAGCGCCCTCACCAAGATTGGTGAGAGGGCAGAAGGTTTATTGGATCTCATACATACTGATGTATGTGGGCCCCTTCATAAACAAGCCAGAGGAGGGTACAACTACTTCATTACCTTCACTGATGACTTCAGTAGGTATGGTTATGTCTACTTAATGAGACATAAATCTGAATCCTTTGAGAAATTCAAGGAGTTCAAGAATGAAGTAGAGGAACCAGCTTGGAAGATCCATTAAAGCTCTTCGATCAGATCGAGGTGGAGAATACCTGAGTGGTGAGTTCTTTGACTATCTGAGAGAGTGTGGGATCATATCCCAACTCACTCCTCCTAGAACACCTCAATGGAATGGTGTGTCTGAAAGGAGAAATCGAACTTTATTGGATATGGTTCGATCCATGATGAGTCATGCAACTCTACCTTCATCATTCTGGGGGCATGCACTAGAAACAGCTTCTCTGATACTGAATAATGTTCCATCTAAGAGTGTCTCTAAAATACCATACGAGGTGTGGAGTGGGATGCCCTAATCTCACGTTTATCAGAATCTGGGGATGTGAGGCTTATGTCAAACATTAGGATTCTAGCAAGCTAGAACCTAGATCTGATAAGTGTGTGTTTGTGGGGTATCCTAAGGAAACTAAAGGATACTACTTCTTTGTCCCAACCGAGAACAAAGTTTTTGTTGCTCGGGGTGCTGTCTTTCTAGAGAAAGAATTTCTTATGAAAGAAGTTAGTGGGAGGAAGTTTGACTTGGATGAGGTCCAAGTGCAAGCACAAGACAACGAGATGGAATCTGAGCCACCTACACCGGTTGCTAGGCAACCTGAGGCTCAGACACAGGTCCCGCGTAGGTCTGGGAGAATTCGTCGTGCACCTGAAAGGTATGGGTCGCTACCGACCCAACACGATGGGATCTTCATCATTGAGGATGAACCAAGAACCTATGATGAGGCGGTCAGTGGACCGGACTCCGAGGAAATGGCTTGACGCCATGCGATCCGAGATGGATTCCATGTCGGCTAACCAAGTCTGGGATTTGGTTGAGCTGCCTGATGGGGTAAAACCCATAGGATGTAAATGGGTCTTCAAGAAGAAGACAGACATGGATGGCAAAATAGTTACCTATAAGGGTAGACTAGTGGCTAAAGGATTTAAACAAGTCCACGGGGTGGACTATGATGAAACCTTCTCGCCGGTTGCCATGATTAAATCCATTCGGATTCTGCTTGCTATAGCTGCATATCATGACTATGAGATATGGCAGATGGATGTGAAGACAGCGTTCCTTAACGGGAAGCTGACTGAGGATGTGTATATGTCATAACCTGATGGCTTCATCCATCCTGCAGAGGCTAATAAGGTCTGTAGGCTAAAGAGGTCCATTTATGGATTAAAACAAGCATCTCGAAGTTGGAATCTTCGATTTGATGAGGCCGTGAGAGATTATGGCTTTATCAAAAGCGAAGATGATGCCTATGTATACAGAAAATTCAGTGGGAGCTTGGTGATTTTTCTGGTCTTGTATGTTGATGACATACTGCTCATCGGAAACGACATCCCTAGTCTTCAAGCTGTGAAGACATGGTTGGGGAAGTGTTTCGAGATGAAAGACTTAGGGGAGGCCGCCTATATTCTAGGCGTGAGGATCTACCGGGATAGATCCAAGAGGCTTCTGGCCCTTAGTCAGACTACTTACATTGATAAGGTACTGGAGAGGTTCTACATGGAGCAATCCAAGAAAGGATACCTTCCAATGAGACATGGCCTTACTCTCTCAAAGAGCCAGTGTCCTACAACACAGGCTGAGAGGGATGACATGAGTCGAATTCCTTATGCTTCGGCAGTAGGATCGATCATGTATGCAATGTTATGTACTAGACCAGATGTGGCATATGCTGTGAGCATAACCAGCCGATACCAATCCAATCCAGGTCTGCAGCACTGGGTGGCTGTAAAGAACATCCTAAAGTATCTGAAAAGAACTAAGGATCTGTTCTTGGTCTATGGGGGACAGGAAGAGCTCAGTATGCAGGGCTATACTGATGCATCGTTCCAGTCTGACCCCGACGACTTTAGATCGCAGGCCGGCTATGTGTTCAAGATAAATGGAGGCGCTGTATGTTGGAAGAGCTTCAAGCAATCCACCATAGCAGATTCTACAACCGAAGCTGAGTATGTGGCTGCTTCTGAGGCAGCCAAGGAAGCTGTTTGGATAAGGAAGTTCTTATGTGATCTTCAAGTGGTACCTTGTGCAATGGATCCCATTGAACTCTACTGTGACAACAATGGAGCAATTGCACAAGCCAAGGAACCACGATCTCATCAAAGATCCAAACACATACTCAGAAGATTTCACCTGATCAGAGAGATCATTGACAGAGGTGATGTCAAGATTAGCAGAGTAGACACAGAGAACAATCTGGCAGACCCATTGACCAAGGCTTTGGCGCAGCAGAAGCATGATGGTCACGCTAGAGATATGGGGTTGAGATTCCTCAACTTCTAGGTCTTAGTGCAAGTGGGAGATTGTTGGTGTATATGACCTAGGACCTAGTTTTGGTCAACTTATGTACTATTTGACATTGATATTTATATATCATTCTGGCATTGTCGTTATCATTGTTTGTCTACATCTGCGATTGTGTACTTACATGATAATGTCCCTGGAGACAGATTGGATCTGTGCTCAAATAATTGTCCCTAGTCGATGTACCTGAATGGATATGGGACAGCTCTGGTACTTGTGAGACTGGTATGTGGGCTGGTTAGGCACGTGGTGCTAACGCAGACACATGGGTATTGTAGAAACCCCTTTCGAGAGGGGGGCGAGAACCCTAAGCATGGCGCAAATAAAATTTTGCGAGCGGTAGCAAGGGTTTGATGATCTTTTGCATGTCATATGATCAACTATCATAGATTGAATAGATCAAGAGTAGATCATACCATAGCCATCTTTCGGATGGTCCCTTGGAAGAAGAGATCGAAGAGGGTCTCCTCCACAAGATGCGCACACAAGATGAGAATTGACTTGCTTCTTGTTGCTCCTTGTGCTAGCAAGGATCTCCAAGATGTCCTTGATCGAATGAAGGAAAAAGGAGATGATCTTGGCGTGGATGAGCTCCTCCTTGTTCTCGTCAAAAAACTCCACACCGAGAAAGAGGCGTTGAGTTGAGAAGAGAGACCAACGTTCTCATCCAAAGTGAAGCGTTGAGAAACCATTTCCGAAACCTCCACTTCCAAAAATGGTAAGTCATCACTACAAGCGTTCAAGTCTTATGAACCAACCCAAAACGCCAATTCGATTTAACCATGCGTTCACATATATGTGAACCGGTTGAATAGAATTCGGTCTAATTGAATTCGGTTCAAAGACCAAATTGAACCAAGCCAAGCCATGGTCTAAATCTCATCTGAACCATGAAGGTTCGAGATCTAACCGTACATCTCTTGATGCCTTTGATCTCACCGATCTAGCATCACTACTCTCGATCGAAGCTTACCGATCTAAAGCCCTAATCAATCAAACATGATCAGGCCAGATCTCACTTGCAATCAGAGTTTAAACTCCTTTAAACTGAACCAAAACAATTCAGTCCACACGATCTGACTTAAGTAAGCCATATCATCAAATTGTGCGACCCTGAGGGTTTCCTTTAAATGTCTGTAACGATAACTTACGTTATCACGATCAGTGAGAGGTATCTAGCAACACATCACTGTCTCCCGATATAAAGAAAAGAGTCTTCCAAGACTACACCCAAAACATAGCACAAGTGTGAATCCACTTCACTAGGCATGCATGTGTCCTTTGCCACTGGATGTTCTTATTGGACAAGCGTGTCAAGCCTGTAATTCCAATATGATGAGCATGATTAGATCAGATGAACATAGTCACCTGGGTATGGCCATACACTTTCTCAATCATCTCATCTGGGGGGGGGCCCTTTAGAACATCACACTCCAATTAAGGAGATGGCAATCCTTTATCTATCACTAGTGCCCTAAGCTGACTCAAGATCATTATCCAAGATAGTCTATAATCATTATATTTCAAATGATATCGAACTACCTCAAAACAATGACAATCATCATTTAGAAACACACAAGGGATCTCAAGTCAGAGGACATGTGCCACTTGTAGCAAAAGGATTATTCACATTGTGACAAGCAATTGAATATCCTAATAGGGTCTGTCCAGTACATCTAATGTACCCATGAGTCTACATCTTATTCCATGCTCGAAGCATCCTATAAGATTAGAACACACATTAGTCTCAATCATATCAAGGCTGTCTCATGTTCACCAAGATATCTCGACTAAGGACTTAACAGCATGTCAGCCTAGCTGAACAGCTTTGAGACATTATTCAGAAGTACACTTATTGCAGCAGACAATGTAACAACCTGAATAACAACCATTGCCTTTATAAACAAAAGAGTTTATATACATGATACTCAAGGAATCCCAAGGCCTCAAACATTAGCCTTAAGGGCATACCCCAACAGGTATATCATTGGGGATATACTGGATAGACCCGCTATGAGGCTATGACTTGGTGTCATGAGTTATCCTCATAAGTGACAGGAGATGCATTGATCCCTTGACTTGAGGTCATTGATCATTCTATATGGTTAGGGACTTGCTTTGATACAACCTAACACCTTGCCATAGCTGGGAGGTCATAACGGTTGATATTGAGCATGTCACGACCCATATGAGAAGATCAATGGACAGACATAGGATTTGCCCCTTCCCTAAGGAAGTATGATATCCATGGAGCTCCTTTATGGTTCTATGACTGAGAGTGTATGGCCATACCCAGGTGAGAACCTGTTTTAGTCATAGCCATGAGATTGGATGAAAACAAGTGGTGACACACTTGTCCAATCGGATATCAGTACGGCAAAGAGACTGTAATGTATCTGTACCTAGTTGCGATGATGGGGATGTCGATGTCGATATCCATTCCAACGACCTGGGTAGCAGCGATGCACTGCTAGGTGCCACTCACTATTTGTGATTACCTCTGGTCACTACTGCCAGCGTCAGAGGAACCTACAGGGTCGCACACCTTGATACTTGAGTTCTCGTATTGATCGGGAAGCCTTATGATCGAGTTATTGGATAACTCGGATCTAATTGGGAGATTTCATCAGCGCCAATGGGCCTGATGAGATGGAAGAATGTTATTGGAGCCAAACTTCATTTTTGGCAGGTTGACCCGTATTTGACCATGGTTGGTCACATTTGGATTAGGGTTGCATTGGATTGGATCCAAGTGCTTAATCAACCCATGCAATGATGTTTGGGCTAGCTCATTATCCAATGAGGCCCAATGACAAGTTCTCATGAAGAGATGAGAGGCTAAAAGGGTATAATGGGGATAAACATGAACCATTAGGCGCCTAGGGGCATAATGGGGTCATGTTGGCGCCTTTGCTTCATTATGGAAGTAAAGGGCGCCTCCCCTCTCTTGCTAGGATGGAATGAATGCCTTTATGGCATTGCTTGAGGCGCAAGGCAAGGCCTTGGTGCACAAGGAAAGGCGTGGGAACAAAAGGAAAGGTTGAATGAGAATTATGGAAATGTCTTGGAGACTTTCCTTGTCTCAAACCTCCTCATCCTAGCCCTACACTTGTCATGATCCTAGCCATTACCCTAACCGCCTCTTGCCCTATAAATGTGACCCTAGTCGCCCCCTCTTGTGTGTAATCAATCCTTGAAGGCGTGAACACAAAGAGAGGGGCGAGTGCTTGGAGCAAAGGCGCATCTTCCATAACCGCAACCCTCTTCCTCCTTTCCTATTGGCGTAAGGAGATCTAGGGCTTGGCGGCTTGGGCGGTTTTCCCTCTTCACTTGGCGCATCTTTTCTCTGGGTGGCGCAAGAGAAGTAAAACATCTCCCTAAGGCTTGGATCTTCTTCCCGAGGCTAGCACCGGGCGTGGAAGAAGAGAACTCAAGAGATCCGTGTGTGCGAGACTACAGAGGGCGCACACTTGGACGCCTACATCGGCATCGCTCCATATTGCTCTTAAGGTATTTCCTAACTCATCGTGTCGACTCCCTTGCATGCGATCTTCACTGGGTTTTTGGGACTGGCCTGTTTCGGGGACATTCTTCCGCTGCGAAAAAAAAAAATGTATGTCTATAACTCTGAAAATTGTAAAATGTCCCCGGGGTTTCCCAACATCCAGGCTTCACCAAGCTGTACACGGGCATGGCCATGCATCCATGCATGGCCGTGAATCATAAGTTATCCAGCAACCGAGCCGTGCACGGGCACACCCGTGCACCAATATATGGTCGTGCATCGCCTCGCGCAGCTTCAATAGGCACTCGGTATTTCGGCCATAACTTTCTATTCCTGGTTCAGAATTGAACAAAATTTCAGGGAGACCTTCCCAACTTGGATACACAAATTTGGGACTGGAATCATCAGATTTTATTAAGCGATTGAGGAGAACGAAGCGAAACGGCGCAGACCTAGGGTTTGGGGCGATTTTCTAGGCGACAACACTGTTCCGGCTCGTTTTCTTCGTCATTCTGGCATGGATCTTCGTGCTGGACCTTCTTCCATCAAGGATCTACCCTTCCCTTTGGTTTGAATTCATTTACATGAGAGATTTGATGTATTTCACGATGTATATGACAGCGTAAACTTTCTTTTCGGGGTTTGGGCATAGCCCACTGTATAAATGTTGAACACTATAGTTTGATCTATATATTTCTTTACTTATCTTTGTTCTTATTCATGTCTAGGATGTTTTTTTTCATGTTTATGTACTGGCCATATATATGCATGTCTTAGATGCTGTGGCAAGGACTGAGAGGAGAACCACAGTCATCGGAACCCCTTAGACTGGACTAGTGATTTCGTTTAGCGAGAGCACTCGAAATCACCCGAAGAACTCTAATCCTTCACAAATCCCATTGGATCCGGCTTAACCCGGTAAGTCATGAGAGTAGGAGACTTGGGTTAAGGTCGATACCGGATCGTGTCTTGAGAGGGAGCGCGTCTGTACCCTAGGAAGGATTACCTTGAGAACTTAGATAAAACTTAATTAGAATATCAAGCTCTATTAATTCTGCATACTACAGTGTGGTGAAACCTAAAACCCCGAATATCTCTCATAGATCTAAAACCTCGTTTGCTTTGCTGTCTGCGCTGCTTATTCTTAATTCACTTTAGTTTAATTACTTGCACTAGGATTTTAGCCATTTCTCCCTTAATTGTTAACCTAGCTACGAGTTGACCGATCAGTTAGTACTTGACCCTAGTCCCTGTGGGTTTGATCTTATTATATTACACGATAGACTGTGCACTTGCGGTAGCAGCCTGTCTAGGCCCTATCAAGTTTTTGGTGTCATTGCCGGGGACTAGGTTGCCAATATTAACACGATCAAAAAATTTGTAGACTAGGTTTAGTTAGATTTCATTTTCTTTTTATTCGGTTTGTTTACCTATAGTTTCTTTACTCTTTGTTTTTAGTTGTAATTTTTGTTTGGTGCGGTGCTACTAATCTCTTTTGTCTAGGTACTTGTTTATGCTCAGGAATACTGCGCGAACAGGGGAACTTTTACCTGGAGACCCGGAGATAGAGCGTACTTTCCGTTTGGTCAGAAGAAATTTGAAGAGATTGAAGCTTGAAGGACATTTTTCTGACAACAAAATGATGGAAGCCAATGCCAACCGCTCTATGAAAGACTTTGCAGCGCCCACCATCTCTGGTGTGCACTCGAGCATATCGCGGCCTGCTATCGAAGCTAACAACTTTGAGATCAAGCCATCACTTGTACAGATGGTGTAACAGAACCAATTCAGTGGAGCAACCACTGACGATCCTAACCTTCATTTATCTATCTTTTTAGAATGCTGCGACACTTTAAAGATTAATGGTGCTTATCCTGATGCTATCAAACTAAGACTCTTCCCTTTTTCTCTCAAGGATCGAGCTAGGGCGTGGTTGCAGTCTTTACCGCAGGCATCAATCACAACGTGGAAACAGCTATCGCAAGCTTTTCTATCAAAGTACTTCCCACCGAGCAAGATTGCCCAGCTCAGGAATCAGATAATCAACTTTGCCCACTGAGAAGGAGAGTCCCTGTATGAAGCATGGGACCGTTTCAAAGAATTGTTGAGGATGTGCCCGCACCATGGTCTGCAGAAATGGGTGATCATCCATACCTTCTACAGTGGATTACTATACCAGACCAGACTTTCTGTAGATGTTGCTGCTTGTGGGGCACTGATGAACAAGAATTATGATGATGTGATGGCGTTAATAGAGGACATGGCTCTCAACCATTATCAGTGGTCAGGAGAGAGGAGCCAGCACACTCGAAATTCAGGGAAGTTTGATGCTAACTCGATTGATTCTTTAATGGCAAAAGTAGACTCCCTTTCATCAAAGATAGATTCTATTAATTTCTCTACTTCTAATTCTTTGACTTGTGATGTTTGTGGAGTGACAGGACATTCTGCTGATAACTGCCACATCCTGAGCGTTCCTTCTGAACAAGTCAACGTCATTGGGAACTTTAGGAACCAGAACGACCCTTACTCAAACACATATAATCCGGGATGGAGAAATCACCCAAATTTCTCCTACATGTTAAATCAAGGGCAGGTTCCTCCTGCTAATTTTTATAATAAGAATTTCTCTTCTAATTTCAGGCCTCCTCCTGGGATACAATATCCATCCGCCAACCAAAGACAACAAGATCCTCCACATAATTCCAGACTAGAGTCAATGTTGGAAAACTTCATGGCAACTCAAATGAAGCACAATGACTCTATGAGTGAACAGATTCGCCAGCTGAACATGAAAGTGGACTCTATATCAACCTACCAGAAAATGATGGAGAGCCGGATCACAGAGCTGGACCAGCGAACCAGTGCGTTGTCTAGACACCCAGGAATGCTCCCAGCTCAGCTTGAAGCAAATCCGAGAGATCAGTGCAATGCCGTCATTGGAAGTGGCGTTGAGCAATTGGAGAAATCTGAAGCTGAACATATGGGGGATGAAGAAGGAAAATCTGAAAACCAGGAAGAGGAGCCTCATCATAAAACTCTTGACGCGTTCAATGCTGAAATGGTAATAGTGGCCGCTGAGAACTCTAAGGATTCCACATGCAAGCAGCTACCTCTCAAAGTTGAAGACCCTGGTAGTTTTGATATACCATGCAAGATCAGGAACACCGCATTCAATAGGGCACTATTGGATTTAGGCTCTGGAGTCAGCATAATGTCTGTCATAACCTATGAGAAGCTAAACTTAGGAACTCTCACATCAACATCTCAAGTACTGCAGTTTGGAAATGGCTCTAGACTTCACCCGCTGGGGATCACCAAGAATATACCACTGCAATTTAAAAGAATATTTATCCCGGTAGACTTTGTAATTCTGGACATAGCCGAGAACCCACTTTTCCCTCTTATATTGGGCAGACAATTCCTTAACGCGATCAGAGCTATAATCAATATCCCACACAAAATGATGAATTTTCGCATTGATGGAAACAATATGTCATTTGATTTTCTTGCTACTGATGACCAATTCTGTTTTTCAGGTTCCAAGGAGAACAGAGAGGTGTTGAAGGAAAGTACCACACAATCAAGAAGCAAGATGAAGCTCTTCCCAGAGACCTTTCCTGAACATTTTGGAGACAGACCCGAGGAATCGATTGGTCTAGAAAGAGACAAGATGATGGCGAATATAACACATACTGGAGATGCCACAAGAGCCCATTTGAAGAAGAAATTGGGATTGTTCAAGAATGAAATTCTAGTTGATTTAGGGACAGCCTATACGTTTTGTT
This sequence comes from Costus lasius, assembly GCA_027563935.2. Taxonomy (NCBI): domain Eukaryota; kingdom Viridiplantae; phylum Streptophyta; class Magnoliopsida; order Zingiberales; family Costaceae; genus Costus; species Costus lasius. The sequence goes on from CM050447.1 coordinate 58,309,832, forward strand.
CTATTGTTTCATGTTCTGTTAAGATAGTTGGAGATAAACTATTATATCTTATGCTCACTTTAATAGGTGTACTTCATGGGCAACAATGAAAGCAGAGGCTTCACGCCATCTACTTAGCTTCTCCACCACTAGATCCACCTTGAGCATCATGTTGGTCAAGTTAGTGACCCTAAAGAAGCGCTTGTTGGGAGGCAACCCAACCTCTTGTTTGCTATTTTTACTTTCTCATTTATTTTCATCATTTAGACTTCATTGTTTTCTAGTTTTTATTTCACATTTATACTCTCTAAGTTGTACCATGCTGATGGAAATTTTTTTGGATTTTTCAGGTATCATCGAGTCATGCACGGTCGCACCCGTGCATCCATGCACGGCCGTGCACAGCTCGGACAACTCTTTTGCACAAGAGACAGAGAGCTGCACGGGCGTGGACGTGAAGGCTTGCACGGGGGTGACGCATAACAAGTTTCGCACCTACGCTTGACCAAGCCATGCACGGGCATGCCCGTGCACTGATGCACGGCCGTGCATCGTAAGTGGACTCCGTTGGAAACTTCAAACCGAAAGCTGCACAGGCCAGGCTGTGTACGCGTGCACGGCTGTGCACGATTTTATTATAAGGGCTGCCGCCTGCACACCCGCGTACACACCCGTGTATGCAACCCTAGCGTCGCCGCCGCCGTCGTCCAGATTCGCCACCTCTAGTGCTCGATCGACCGCCAGCGACCTTCCATCGTCTTCCCCATCCTCCGGCGACCATTTCCCCCAACTTTCCAGCACTGATCTGTGCCTCCTGCCGCCGCCTGCGACTCCACTGCCGCCGACCTTCCTCCTTTGAATTCGATGCTCTCGATGCCTCTCCACCACCTGCTACTACCTTCCCGTCACCTCCCTTCACCGCCAGGATGTCCCGACGTAAACAGGTTACCTCCAAGCACCGAGCCTCTTCTTCCGGCGCCGCCGCCATCCAACATCCACCGCTTGCTGCTCCTCCTACACCGTATGGTATCATCTGCAGATATCCTGAGCAGCTAGCTAGGCTCACAGCCCTCTCACGCCGTCCGGTGGTCACCACACGGTTTCTAGATCATGCTACGCTCAATACCTTAGGCTTCCATGAAGATGTACAATGGCTCTTTCAACGTATAGGCTGGGATCAATTCTTTACTATCAACTACCCCACCTACATCCCCATTATACTGGAGTTCTTCTCATCCATGGAATTTCATGCTAGCATCCACACGGATGAAGATGACGGCAGCTTATCCTTCCGGCTCAACAACACTGAATATATGCTTACATTGACAGAGCTGAACTCTATTTATGGTTTTCCTATTGATGGGACGCACCTCACATCAACTGAGTTTAAAACAAGCAACATCTGGGCCGACCTAACTGGCTTCCGACCCTTTGACACTAGGATAGCTAGAGCCACCTACCTGAGGAACCCTGTGGTGAAATATGTGCATCGTGTCCTAGCACATACTATTTTCTGTCGAGGGGAGTCTGATGGTCTTGTCCGAGCTTCTGAGCTTCAATTTCTTTGGGCTATGCTACATGGGGCCCGCCTCAACACTATTTTTCATTTTGCCCGACAACTCCAGAAGGTATCAAGGGCACCGAAGGGTGCAATAGCTCTCGGGGGGACTTCTTACCCCTCTTGCTTATGCAGTAGGGATTCATCCCTACCAGATGGAGTAAGTTCGGGGCAACAACCGACTCGATCTTGATTCTTACATCTCGATGCGGATGGTAGTGAAAGAAGGTAAACTTTACAGCTTGATCTTCCCCGGGAGCGATGTGAAGTTACCGCTGCCAAATCCTGCACGTACTATTGTTCGAGAGCAGCAGAACTGGAGAGTGGAAGCAGTTGAGGATGAGGATGTGCCTCTTGCAACTGAACCACCACAACCTTCTCAGCAGCGGCCTGAAGAAACCCCTTTCAAGAGGGGGGCTAGAACCCTAAACATGCACAACCGAAACCTTTGCATGGCGGAAATTAGGGATTCAAGAATCGCATGTATGATATATCATCAACTAGATGAAAGGTTGCTAAAATCAACAAAGGGTCATACCGATGCCATAGTTTAGATGATGCCTTGGAAGCAAAGACTCGATTGGTTCTTCTCCAAAGGAATCGCACACAAGAGGAAGAAGGCCTACACTTCGATCGCTCCTTGTGCTAGCAAGGCACCAAAGTGTCTTTGATCGCTTGTAGGGGTGATGAAAGACTTGCTCGGCTTTCTCCACTAGACTTCGGCGTGAGTTCTCTTCTCTACACCCGAGAGTCCGCGAGAGGAAGAAGCGAGACAACGATCCACACGAAGTGTAGACGTTCAGCCAAAACGTGGAGACGTTTTTACACTTGAAAAAACTGACTTTCCAATTATAGAAAGTCTTTAACTCCAAAACGTTTTGCGTTGAACTATTCGAAACTCACTTATTCACATTGAACCAAGCACTCAATCATGAGCCGGTCCAAGGTCTTTGGTTCAATGACCAAACCGAATTAGCCCAAGCATTAAGTCAAGATCGGATTAAACCCTAAGGTCCTAGATCTGACCATTCATCTTCTGATGCTCCTGATCTGATCGATCTAGCATCAACACTCTCGATCGAAGCTTACCGATCTCAAGCCCTAATCAATCAAACATGATCAGACTAGATCTCACTTACAATCAGAGTTTAAATCCCTTAATCTGAACTGAAACAATTCAGTCCACACGATCTGACTTAAGTAAGCCATATCATCAAATTGTGCGACCCTAAGGGTTTCCTTTAAATGTCGGTAACGATAACTTACGTTATCACGATCAGTGAGGGGTATCTAGCAACACATCACTGTCTCCCGATATAAAGGAAAGAGTCTTCCAAGACTACACCCAAACCACAGCTCAAGAGTGAATCCATTTCACTAGGCATACATGTTTCCTTTGCCACTGGATGTTCTTATTGGACAAGCGTGTCAAGCCTGTAACTCCAATATGATGAGCATGATTAGATCAGATGAACACAGTCACCTGGGTATGGCCATACACTTTCTCAATCATCTCATCCAGGGGGGCCCCTTTAGAACATCACACTCCTTAAACAAGGAGACGGCAATCCTTTATCTATCACTAGTGCCCTAACCTGACTCAAGCTCACCATCCAAGATAGTCTATAATCATTATGTTTCAAATGATATTAAACCACCTCAAAACAATGACAATCATCATTTAGAAACCCAAGTGATCTCAAGTCAAAGGACATGTGCCACTTGATGCAAACAAGGATTATTCACATTGTGACAAGCAATTGAATATCCTAGTAGGGTCTGTCCAGTACATCCAATGTACCCATGAGTCTACATCTTATTCCATGCTCGAAGCATCCTATAAGATTAGAACACATATTAGTCTAAACCATATCAAGGCTGTCTCATGTTCACCAAGATATTTCGACTAAGGACATTACAGCATGTCAGCCTAGCTGAACAGCTTTGAGACATTATTCAGAAGTACACTTATTACAGCAGACAAGGTAACAAACTGAATAACAACCATTGCCTTTATAAACATAAAAGTTTATTACATGATACTGATACAATCCCAAGGCCTCAAACATTAGCCTTAAGGGCATACCCTAACACGGCCTTCTACCTAGCTCGACCGCATTGAGACTATGATCCGGTTTGTCCGCGATGCCTAGCAAGAGACTCACCTGTCTGTCGATGCGGGCAATGACCGGATTCAACAGCTCGAGACTGAGGTTGAGCGCCAAGGACGAGTACAATCCTCTATTTTAGAGTCTGTGCATGACCTTCAGAGGCTGCGTCGGCGTTGGGGATGAGTTTCTTTGGTTTCACCCGTCACTTGGTCAGCTTTCTATTTTTCTAATAGTTTTCTTTATTCTAGTTGTTTGTTTTCTTTAGTCACTTCTTGGTAGTTTTAAGTTTGTCATTTCTATTTCCTTGCATGATTTGTTAGTTAGTTGTATCAACATCTTTAGTGTCTTGCCCGACCCCTACTTTTATTTATGCTACTTGCTTTGTCTTCTAGAGTTGCATTGTTCTATGATTACGTGATTGCTTGAGATGAGAATCTTATCTTTTCTTTACCAATGGTCTATGATGGTTATAGTGTGCGCATAAGATTCTCTGGTTTACTGTAGTTGAATGATATAATTAACCCAATTCATTATTTGTATGATCTTGAAGAGCATGCTTGTTACTATACCTTACCCTGGATGATCATCTCATGTGTAGTGATTGATTGCATCTAGCTCCATACAGCTACTGTCATTGTGCACTTTGTCATGGGAATCAGAAATAATAATAGTGGTACCGAAGTGTTCTTGTACATTGCATATTGTACTTCCACTTGGCACTATTCATAGCACCTCAATGGTAAAAAGGGTTAGTAGTACCTAAGTTCATCACCACTCTTACTTGGCACTAACCCCATAGTTCTAAACATTCACAATGGAACCTAGGTGGTACCGAAGCAAAGCTTGGCACTTAGCATTGTTTTATGTTAAAAAAAAAAAGCACCACATAAGGACTATGTGGTACTGATACTATTTTTCTATGACTTATTGCACAATTATATGCCTTTTTGGATGCTTGATCAATTATATCATTTGTGTGAGGTGTATAGTAAAGGTTTTTGGTAATGTAACTTTGCATGTTTTATAGATTATATCCATGATAATTGGTTTAATTTACTTTCCATACTACATTATAACCTGAAGACCTATTGTGTTTAACCAATAACCTTATTAGACCTAGTTGAGCTATTTGAGATTCCCTATTCCATGTCATCATCGTATTCTAGACAATTCAATTTGCTTGAGGACAAGCAAAACCTTAAGTCCGATGTATTTGATGACATGCAAAAATATGATATTTCGTGACTTAATTCTGTTATTATTTTGGAGTAAAATGCATACTTTGTCTTATTTATGCACTCAAATGTTTCATATTCTTCAGAATCTTCACTTTTCCCTTATTTTATGAAAATATAGGTTTTTGGCCTCAAAATCGATGGAATTTGGAGAACCTGAAGTTATGGGACGATTTCCCATGATGAGACGAAGCTACACACCAAATTTCAGCCCAATCAGAGTTTTCTACAGGATGCACGGTCGTGGGTGTGTACCCATGCACGGCCGTGCATGATCTAACTATCCAGACTTCACCGAGCTATACATGGGTATGGCCGTGCATCCATGTACGGCCGTGAATCATAAGTTATCCAGCAACCAAGCCGTGCATGAGCGCACCCGTGCACCGATACACGGCCGTACATCGCCTAGCGCAGCTTCGATAGGCGCTCAGTATTTCGGCCATAACTTTCTATTCCTAGCTCAGAATTGAATGAAATTTCAGGGAGACCTTCCCAAATTGGATACACACGTTTCGTGACTGGAATCGTCAGATTTGATTAAGCGGTTGAAGAGAACGAAGCAAAACGGAGCAGACCTAGGGTTTGGGGCAATTTTCTGGGCGACAACACTGTTCCGGCTCGTTTTCTTCGTCGTTCCGGCGTGGATCTTCGTGCTGGACCTTCTTCCATCAAGGATCTACCCTTACCTTTGGTTTGAATTCATTTACATGAGAGATTTGATGTATTTCACGATGTATATGATAGCGTAAACTTTCTTTTCGGGGTTTGGGCATAGCCCACTGTATGAATGTTGAACACTATAGTTTGATCTATATATTTTTTTACTTATCTTTGTTCTTATTCATGTCTAGGATGTTTTATTTCATGTTTATGTACTGACCATATATATGCATGTCTTAGATGCTGTGGGAAGGACTAAGAGGTGAACCACAGTCATCGGAACCCCTTAGACTTGACTGGTGATTTCGTTTAGCGAGAGCACTCGAAATCACCCGAGGAACCCTAATCCTTCACAAATCCCATTGGATCCGGCTTAACCCGGTAAGTCACGAGAGTAGGAGACTTGGGTTAAGGCGGATACCGGATCGTGTCCTGAGAGGGAGCGCATCTGTACCCTAGGAAGGATTACCTTGAGAACTTAGATAAAACTTAATTAGAATATCAAGCTCTATTAATTCTGCATACTACAGTGTGGTGAAACCTAAAACCTCGAATATCTCTCATAGATCTAAAACCTCGTTTGCTTTGCTGTTTGCGCTGTTTGTTCTTAATTCCCTTTAGTTTAATTATTTGCACTAGGATTTTAGCCATTTCTCCCTTAATTGTTAACCTAGCTACGAGTTGACCGATCAGTTAGTACTTGACCCTAGTCCCTGTGGGTTCGATCTTATTATATTACACGATAGACCGTGCACTTGCGGTAGCAGCCTGTCTAGACCCTATCACCTGGCTGAGTTAACCCCAGCCTTCAATGTGGGACACTGAGAGGACCCCTACCCCGGGACACCATTTGCCGGCCGTTTGTGGGTGATCAGGTGAGTCTGACTCTTCGGCGTTGGTGGTAAAAATAAGGCGGTCGTGTACGCTGTGGCCCCCGTCTAACGTGGTCAGCTTTGGGTGGGTTCGTTCAGGGTTCGTGTGAACCCAGTCCGACTTAGCGACACCGGCCCTTGGTGGTTCGCGAGCTGGATCCAAGTCATATTTGGAACAACAGAGATTTTCGTTGAGTCCTTGGTCGGGCTGGGGGTCGATTCGACAAATAGTCTTTGCCGGTCGCACCTAATCTCATGATTTTGACTGTGGTGCCCCTGCATGGGCATGTATGAACTAGAGTCAAGCATTAACTAACGTGTACGATTGAAAAAAATTTGATTACGGTAATTACGGGTGTGATAGCTTATCAATTTCCTATAATTCATCATCTCTTCTCCTTTTTTTTTATTATGATTATATTACCATTCCAATTAGAGGTTGAAATTATTGCTTTGTTCCATTTATTCATGAATATATTTATTATTTTTCTATTTCAGAAAAAAAAAATAGTGAGATTCAGAAAAATTACCGGCGATTAAAACAAATTTTTACATTTTATCCGTGCTTATAATTACAGTGGAGATTATATGGTGGAGGGTGTTACATGGACTGAGGCCCACAAATCCAGTGGCCCATCAAGGATGCAAGGTTACATTAACCCGTCTTGTAATTGAGTTTATAGGCTGCAAGCCTGCTTTGCTCGCGCCGTTGTTGCTTCTTTCTTAGTGGATTCACACGATCACGCACGGCGACTCGAAAGCAAAGAGAAGGAGCACTAGCTCAGTGGTGGGTATGCTGTTCCTTCGAGGCGGCGTTGCTGCTGCATCGGCCGGTGGAGCGCTGGTCCGCTACTTCTCAAAGAAACGCATCCCTGAAATCCGCCGTATAAATCCAAAAGTGCCGCGGCAGGAGGCCACTGCGATCTCCAACGGCCTCTACCAGATCTTCAAGGAGCACGGCCCCCTCTCCGTGTCCAACACATGGAATCATGCCAAGGTGACAAAGCTCCGACCTTTCTTAAATCCATATGTGCTCTTTCTTTTGGCTTTTCAGTTGGTAACTCAAGTCGCCCTCGAATGGGAAGGAGGAAAAAAAAAGGTAACCGTGTATATTGCGCTCTTTTTATTTCTTCTTTTAGTACCATTTGATCTCGTTCATTCGTTTCTAATATGAAAAAAAATGGTTGTTTGTTCAATGTTTGATGAAATGTCACTGAAATTTGTTTCCGATATTCTTCTTAAAACCTTATAGCAAGATTTCTTCGAGTTCCTTACGTTGGTCAAAACTGTCTCAAAATGTGGTTCGGCTATCTGAAAGTTGTCGTGCTTCTTCGTCTGGCTGGTCCGGCCTAGACCTCCTCCTTTACTGTACATGAGCATATGTCAATAAATTTGTCTGCTGCGAATTTTGTGATGTTAAGGATGATTTCTGCGTCTTCTCAATACAAACACACTTAGGTTTAAGTAGTGAACTTTGTCCATGGTTTGAACTATGATGCCAATTTCGAATGTCTTATATCTTAAATTCACAAAAGACATTTTTTTAATAACGTAGTTATTGGATTGCTGCCAAACATTATCCAGAATATTTTGTACGTTATAAGATTAATCGGACCGTTTTGTGCAAACTTTATGTGTTATTCTTTATGAGTTCAGTTATTGCTTAACAATTTCAAGCTTAATAATGGCGACAAATTTGAGCCCACTTATTGATCTTCCACAATTGACTCTACTGACCCCAATATCAAATTATGTCACCTTTCGCTTCAAGTTTTATAAGGCTAATCAACTTCTTCATATTTCAAATTGGACCTTTTCCTTCTGATGTTACTGAACTTTTGTGTATTGCAGTCTTCTTAGATCCCATTTATACTCTATCCCGTGCACCTGGAATCTGGCTTGGTTTTTTCTTCTTGCAAAGAGTTGTTCGGACACATATTGTAGACCCTTCAGTAGGACCTATTTTCTGTTTCTCTTGTGCTTGAGTATTTGGTCATCTATATTAATGCAAGTTACTCTCAAGTTTGTTCAACCAAACAATATTGTTTTCTTCCATTACTGCATTATCATTTCTTGCTTGTTCTTCATGTTTTTTACTAGGCATTGTAGCTACTCAAAATTATTTATATACCAAAATTTTAATTTGCCATTACTTTGAATGCTGAATTCCATTATGCCAAGGGTTTAGTTGGAAGTTCACAAACGATGAAAAATTCAAATTATATTGAGAAAATTCAGTGTTAGCATCTTTACCGTATGTTTACCTTTATCCTTTGGGCTCTTTCCAAATATTTCCAGCATGCTTAGTTGTAGTATGTCAATATTAACTAATTGTTTGAAGCTTCACGTTGTTCAGAGTTGATAGTACAATGTTATTCGTAATGAGTAATTCTAGCTGGATAGCTAGAACAGCCAAGCAGCTGGCATTATGGTTGGGGTTCACAACTGCAAAGTAGTACTCTATTTGAGTTATTTTTCTTCTCCATGCTATGGAATTAGAACAAAGTTTTCTTTCCTTATCAAACTATTTTCTTCTCTTGCAATATATTCATTTACCTTTGCTATTAGTCTTTTGCTTCTTGGTTCATGTTTTTGTCTTTATTATCTCAGCATATTTCTGGTCAGTTTTCAATACTAATTGCATTTTGACTGCAAAGTGCAAAGTCAAAATTACTGCTAGATATAAGTTTTGAAATTTCTCCAGGCTCAATTTAGTACTAAATCTGTCCAATTATGAAGCAATTTACTTTTTTGAATTGCATAAGATAAATAAAAGCTACGAATAACTTGAATTTTCATTGATTCGAGTATAATTGCATATAATGCAAGAATCACATAAGTCTATTTATCCTAATTAAGAAAAAAGAAAGTGAATCTGTTTTGAAGTACACTTGTTAGCCTTGTTAAAAATAGTAAACATGAATTGTGAGTTGTGAGTCGTGTAAACATGTCAACATGGAACTGTATTTCCCTCTTGTAAACCTTTTTTTACACTCTGTTTTCCTCCTCTATTTATCGCCACTCGCCAATCTCGCCAAAGTCCCATCACTCCCTCTTATTCCAACAATGGTATCAAAGTCAGAGTTTGCCATTTGAGCATCCATGCTACTGCAGCTGAAGGTTGCTGCAATAGATACAAAAATTGCCAAGTTTGTCATCGCACTTAGATTCTCACTGAGCTAGGGTCCTTACTAAGAGCTATGGCCCAAGCAGAACCAAGGTCTTGATCGAGTGATGCCAAAATGTGATAGAGAGAAAGGTAAATTTCTTAACTAGTAGAATATAAAAATCTTCATCATCGAAAGGATAAGTATTACACTACTGGTGCTAAGTTTTCTTATTACTGCTACAGTTGAGGGCTACCGCAGAAATAGAGGTTGTTGCTGTGTTTATGAACATTGTTTCCATTGCCATTAGAAACGCTAGGATTTATCGTTATGCCTCATTACCTTGTCCTTAGTTGTTGTAGCAATCAGAGCTATCACAACAACTAGCCCAACAGATCTTGCCAAGCCAAGATTGCTCCAGACATTGAGCCATGCCTAGATTGTGGAGCAATTTTTGCCTTGTGATGCAGTTTTCTACAAGTGACAATCACTTCCAAATAATTTTGTATAGATCATTGAGACCAACCAAACGAGCAACTGAGTGTCACTACCAAGATTCTATTGCTATCCGAAAAACATTCATTGAGACAACCACCTTGTTGTGCTACCCCTATTCTAGTCAATGACCGCCATCAAAATCTCTCGTCCAATTGCGAGCAAAGAAGTATCCACTTAACATAATTCTTGAGATGTATAATTAGGGATGGCATAAAAATACATCCCTGCTTTGACCCACTCTGATTTGACTAGGGAAAACTCTAGTTGATCAGATCGGGTTTGGTTAAAACTCGACTTATAGAAGTCAGGTCGGGGTCAGGTGTGGGATTTTCACTATCAGCCCCGAACTCATTTAGCATGTAAAAATTATAATTTTACTCTCAACTAAAATAACAAAATCCTAACTCTAACCCCATTGCTCGCACCGGCCCACCCTCGCCACCCATGCTATTGCCTCATCATCAGTGCTCCGCCCATGCATTACTACAGAATCGAGTTTCTTTACTGATACCCGATTCCTCGATGGGGTTAGGTTTGGTTGGGTTTTTTCATCCTTGGTGGGTTTGGGCGGGATCGGGTATAGAGTTAGAGGGTCGGGGTTGAGGTCGAGGTCGAGGTTGGGTTTGGCACTCCCTGCCCCTGCCCCCGCCCCGTTGCCATCCCTAAGTACAATGCTCTTGAGCTCATGTTGACAAGCACCACAAGCTGCTCGATTGGGTAGATGCGAAGCACCAAGAAGAGAAAGCAACCAATGAACAGTAAACTCTAGAACTGAAACTAGGGATTCAGTGACCCATGGTGAACTTAAGAATCAGGTCACCTTTGCATTAATTTTTGTTATTTTTTAGAAACTATGATTTTTTTTTTAAAAAAAAGCAAGGCTAAATATGTTGAAAAGTAAGTTTTTTGGTCAAAATTAACTTATTTTGGGCAGACAAGGTACAAAATCCGATTGGTACAATTTTAACTTATTTAAACTATTGATAGCAATTTGATATTGTTCCAAGTTCTAAAACTTACAAATGATAAGTTTGATAATTGGTGCATTCATATGAAAGTTCTATTTGGTGCAAATGATGTATGAGACATTGTAGAAAATGGTTATGTGATTCTAGATGGTTTTGTCACTCTCACCCAAGTCTAGGACCTTCTTCAAGGCATGGGGAAGAAAGATCAGAAATTTGTTTCATTTATTTATCAAGCATTTAGAAGATATCTAATGCTACCACAGCTAAGTATGTATTAGATATGTTGCAAGTTGCTTAAGGGGCAGTATGGAGACCAAAAGGGATCGCCTTCATGGTGAATTTAAAGTAGTCTTGATGGAAGAATCCAAAGAGGTGTCCAATTATTACTTAAGAGTTATAACGATTGCAAATTAGATGAGAAGATTGAGTGATATTGTACCTAAAGTAAATGTACTTGAGAAAATTCTTAAATCACTAGCAGAAAAGTTTGATTATATAGTGATAGTTAAAGATGAATCAAATGACTTGAAAGAAATGTCAATAAAGGAATTGTTAGGCTCATTGGAAGCACGTGAGCAGAGGGAGAAAAGAACCTTTGCACCCTGCTTACTAGGATGGAAATCAGGATGAAAAGGATGGAAAAAGTCATTTTCCATCGTTTACTAGAGCAGACGGAAATGAGCGGATGGATTAAACGAAGGAAAATTGAGTGATTTTCTGCCGTTTTCCGAGCTGCCAAATCAGGCAAAAACACTATGCTTGCCTCGTCTCCTATCGCGAACCTCCCCTACCTTGCCTTGCCAACATGCCTCCGACCTCGCCCAACTCGCCTTGTCAGCGTCCGTGAACTATTGCCGACCTCGCAAGTGTCTGACCTCGCCCAGCTCGCCTCGCCAGCATTCGTGAGCTATCGCCGACCTTGCCAGCACGCCTCCGATCTCACCCACTGGTCGCCGACCTCGCCCAGCTCACCTCGCCAGCGTCCGCGATCTCTAGTCGACCTCGTAAGCGCCTGACCTCGCCAGCACGCCTCCAACCACGCTTGCACGGCACACCGCTGAACCTCGCCCAGCTGTCTCCCACCTCGCCAGCACGCCTCTGACCTCGCCTCCCGTTGCCTAGCATGCCTCCGACCTCGCCTCCCGTTGCCTAGCGAGAACTCTCGCCCGCATCCACGGCCTTGCATTGCCAGCCTCACCGATCTCTCTCCATCTTGTCTGATCACATGATTTTCATGTGACTCAAATTTCCAGCCCTAGGATGCAGCATTGAGCTTTTCACAAGTGAAGCACCAACTTACTAGTACATATTTGGCTGACTATGTGCACACTTGCCTCTGCACCTCTAATCAAGCAAAAAAGAAAAATGTGGTTTTATGGCTTATTTTGGGTTAGTAGCATATGGAAGTTAGTGCTTATTGTTATAATTTTTATAATTGAGCTAAATTATATTGAACTATGTTATTAAAATTTATCAAATAGGTTTTATAATTTAAAGCTATTGGGTAAATTTTTTACTGATAATGTTGTCAAATATCAAATGACTCAACATGTGTGTATATATATAATTTTATATTTATAGCAATTTAAAATAATATATTTATTTATTTATATTAAAATTTTAAATTATTTTAAAAATGATTTTTTTTATATCCACTTATTACTAAATTCATATTCTTATTTAAAATGCTATGTAATATTTAAATTAGTATATTTAAAAAATTATAATAAGCTTATTTTTGTATAATATTATAAATAAATAATATTTTTTGTTGAAGCAAATTTCAAATTAATGTAGCTCTTTTTTGGAAATGATAAAGTTTTTTAGAAAAGTAGAAAAAAAATTTCATTTTGTAGCTCTCTTATTTCTGCTTAGCTTTTTCATTACCAAATGGTATTTTAACTATTTATGCATAAAAGCAATAAGGCCAAACGGGCCAATAATACTTAATTTTTCATTCTTATGTTGCCCTCTTATTAAGTATTTAATGTGAAATAGATACATCTAGGTCTTAAGCACAAATTTTTCTCTAGAAAAAACTAGAGTTCTATCTTGTATGTAGCCTTACATAGTTACATGACATGATGACAACGATATTTAGCATCCCCATTTGGTATAGCTTCCTAATTTATACTTTTGGGTAGACAATTACAGGGCAAACAGTTGCTGCTAAGTGATCCAGCTTCCTAGGTAGATAGTTGTAGAGCGGACAATTGATATAGTCAGTGCTCACGCATGAGCAAGTGGCAGAATTGCCTCTTGAACTCCCCTAGTTGTGGCAACTCATAAGCAACCAGCAACATCTGTGGTAACGTTATTCAATTTGATCTAACTGACACCTTGAAAAAACCTTCTCTTGCAGGTACATGCTGCAGCGTAGACATTGTGGAAAAAGCCACGCAGCAGCTGAGCCCTATAGAAAAGAAGTGGACCCCTTGGAACTTAACCTGATAAACTCTATCAAGAACGCTGGTAGAAATGAGAATGCCAAGATCTATAAAGCACGCACAAAGTTCTGGCATGACAAGCGCATAGTGAAGAAAGTTCGGTTATTTCCAGGAAGATCTATAAAGCATGCACAAAGTTCTATTCAATTTAAGACTTCGGCTATTTCCAGGAAAGCTCCGTACGAGATGGTCCGATCCTTTTACAGTTCAGAAAGTTCAACCATATGGTGCCATCACAATTTGGATAGAACGAACTGAAAGTTTCACAGTTAACGGGCACCGTCTCAAGCACTACTTCGAAGATGAGCGGGTCGAAAGAGAGGAAGTTCTTGCTCTTTCGGACCCCACAAATTTGCAACTCTGGAAACTCTCATGGTCAAGCTACCGACCTTAAACTAGTGCTCTTGGGAGGCAACCCAAGTTTTTGATTGCTTTTTAGTTTTCATGCATTGATTTAGACGTTGTTTTACACTATCGATTTATTTTTCATTTAATTTTTTATTTCCTAGAGGGGATTGCTACTAATTTGATGTCTCTTTATGTTGTAGGAGGAAGATGTAGTGCATGAGAATTTTTCCAGATTTTTTCAGAATTTTTTGAGTTGATCAGTGCACATCACGGCCTGGGGTTCACCCGTGAAGTTCACTATACCAGTGCATCCAAAATTGTGATCAGTGTATTTCATGGGCAGGTGAACCGCGGGCGGGTTCACTAGTATTTCTGTCTGCACAGGAACCCTCCAGTGAACTTCACAGGCAGGTGAACCCCATGGGGTTCACCATCTTTTCTGAACACTAGACGACTTCCAGAACACTTCATGGGCTGGTGAACCCCAGCGGGTTCACCCGTGCTTCTGTAGCCATAGCCCTAGACCAGTAAACTTCACAGTTAGGTGAACCCGGGCGGGTTCACCCGTGCTTCTGTGGCTACAGCCCTATACCAGTAAACTTCACAGCTAGGTGAACCCGGGCGGGTTCACCCGTATTTCATCATGCTTTCACCCAAAATTAGGGCACCGCGCACGAGTTCCGCCGCCGCCACCCGATCTCGCCGACTTCTCCGCCGATCGCGCCGCTAGATAACCTTATCAATCCGCGAAGGAAGTCCTCAAGGTTTCGATCCAAGTTTCCCCTTTATTCAGACGTATTTCCTCTTCAATCGATTCTAGATTCTGGACTTCTGTCGCCTGCTCTCCGAGTTCTTTTTTTAGCCGATCCGCCGCCGCCTTTGTGTTTCCTCGTACTTTCGGCCGGATCTTCTCAACTCCAAGTTCGCCTGCCACTTCCTACCTTCTCTAGCCACAATGCCTCCGCGAACAAAGGCCATGGCTCCCAAGAGGACCGCGCGATTGACGCAAACCTTCTCCGACTCGTCTGCCACCGATGACGACGTGTATGAGCCATCGCAGACTCCTGCATCCTTCCGGCCATCTGCAACCACACTAGGTTCTTCATCGTCGCGTCATGGACACACGCCTACCAGCCGACCTCAGCCCTACGCGTCTCTCCCCCGAACGAGTTCGGGATCATCTTTCACAATGCCGGGCAAGAGGAGCGTTATCAGACGCTGCATCAACGCCGAGTGCTTAACACGAGATACCTTGACAGAGGCACATTGCAGATGCTTGGGCTAAGAGAAGACGTTGACATGATGTATGCAGCAGTTGGGTGGGAATAGTTCCAGCGCTTATTCTCTCCCACTTACGTTGGCGTCACACTGGAGTTTCTGAGTTCCTTGGATGTGAAAGCAGATCCGATACTTGAGGATAACCCAGGCCGCTGGACCTTCCATCTTGGTAACATCGAACACACCCTTACTCTTTCACAATTGTGCAGCATTTATGGTTTTCCTGAACCGGGTGTACGCAAGGTCCCTACCGAGTTCAGTGAGCAGGGCTTCTAGTGCGCAATTACCAATGAACACAACTACTCTACTCGCATGGCCCGTGCATCCAATCTTTGCAACCCGGTCATCAAGTATGTCCACTGCGTGTTGGCCCATACCCTCTTTGGCTGTGGTGAGAGCGATGACATGGTTCGACAGACAGAGTTATTCTATCTCTGGTGCATGCTCCACGGTTTCCGTGTGGACTCTAGGTACTATTTGGCAAAATAGTTCAGCCGCGTCGCCCGTTCTTTGAAGGGGGCGATTGTGATTGGCGGTTTGATCACCCCTTTGGCAGTTTCCATGGGCGTCATCCCATACGGCACATTAGAGGCTACCGGCAACAACAGGAGAACGTGGATGAGCGCCTCGCCTTCATCAATGAGGAGAACGTGGCTCGCATGGACATCTCTTCTAACGAGGGGGTCGAGCCTAACCACAGTGCACGCGGGAAGAGCAAAAGCTCCTGGGCTTCTGGCTCTCACTCGCGCAAGCGGAGGTAGCTTCCCATCAGCATCATCATCCATTCCTCTCACATCATGGTATTCCTCTCACATCATGGTATTCGTCATAAGATATGCAAGTTAAAGAATTCTAAAAGAGGATTTCATTTAGAGAATTCTAAAAGAGGATATCTTCCAGTCAGACATGGTCTGAATCTTTCGAAGAGTCAGTGTCCACAAACACAGACTGAGAAAGATGAAATGGACAATACGCCTTATGCTTCGGCTATTGGATCCATTATGTATGCGATGTTGTGTACTCGCCCAGACGTTGCTTACGGGTTAAGCGTGACCAGTCGGTTCCAAAGTAATCCAGGTATGGCGCACTGGATTGCAGTCAAGAACATTTTAAAATATCTGCGGAGGACCAAAGATATGTTCTTGATATATGGTGGTCAGGAAGAACTCAGTATTGAAGGATATACTGACGCTTCGTTCCAGTCAGACCAGGATGATTTCCGATCGCAATCAGGCTATGTTTTTAGCTTGAATGGAGGAGCAGTGGTGTGGAAGAGTTTCAAACAGTCAACTGTTGCTGATTCCACAACAGAAGCCGAGTATGTTGCAGCCTCGGAAGCATCCAAGGAGGCAGTGTGGATTCATAAGTTCGTGAGAGAACTTGGTGTTGTTCCTTCCAGTGCAGATCCTTTGGTTATCTTCTGTGATAACACTGGAGCAATCGCACAAGCAAAGGAACCACGGTCGCACTAGAAGTCCAAGCACATACAGAGACGGTTTCATTTGATCAGGGAGATCATAGATCGTGGCGAGATCAAAGTCTGCAAGGTACATACAGATGACAATCTAGCAGACCCGCTTACCAAGCCTCTGGCGCAGCAGAAGCATGAGAAGCACTGTAATAATATGGGTTTGAGATTTCTCAACCATTAGATTAAGTGCAAGTGGGAGATTGTTGGGGTATGCCCTTAAGGCTAATGTTTGAGGCCTTGGGATTGTAACAGTATCATGTAATAAACTCTTATGTTTATATAGGCATGGTTGTTATTCAGGTTGTTACCTTGTCTGCTGTAATAAGTGTACTTCTGAATAATGTCTCAAAGCTGTTCAGCTAGGCTGACATGCAGTTAAGTCCTTAGTCGAGATATCTTGGTGAACATGAGACAGCCTTGATATGGTTAAGACTAATATGTGTTCTAATCTTATAGGATGCTTCGAGCATGGAATAAGATGTAGACTCATGGGTACATTGGATGTACTGGACTGACCCTACTAGGATGTTCAATTGTTTGTCACAATGTGAATAATCCTTGATTGCAACAAGTGGCACATTTCCTCTGACTTGAGATCACTTGTGTTTCCTAAATGATGATTGTCATTGTTTTGAGGTAGTTCAATATCATTTGAAACATAATGATTATAGACTATCTTGGATAATGAGCTTGAATCAGGTTAGGGCACTAGTGATAGACATAGGATTGCCGTCTCCTTGTTTAATGAGTGTGATGTTCTAAAGGGGCCCCCCTGGATGAGATGATTGAGAAAGTGTATGGCCATACCCAGGTGACTATGTTCATCTGATCTAATCATGCTTGTCATATTGGAGTTACAAGCTTGACACGCTTGTCCAATAAGAACATCCAGTGGCAAAGGAATTATGCATGCCTAGTGAGTTGAATTCACACTTGTACTGTGGTTTGGGTGTAGTCTTGGAAGACTCTTTCCTTTATATCGGGAGACAGTGATGTGTTGCTAGATACCCCTCACTGATCGTGATAACGTTAGTTGTCGTTACCGACATTTAAAGGAAACCCTTAGGGTCGCACAATTTGATGATATGGCTTACTTAAGTCAGATCGTGTGGACTGAATTATTTGGGTTCAGTTTAAAGGGATTTAATCTCTGATTGTGAGTGAGATCTGGTCTAATCATGTTTGATTGATTAGGGCTTGAGATCGGTAAGCTTCGATCGAGAGAATGGATGCTAGATCGGTGAGATCAGGAGCATCAAGAGATGAACGGTTAGATCTGGAACCTTTAGGTTTAATGAGGTCTAGACCAAAAAGGGCTTGGTTTAATTTGGTCTTCGAACCAAATTAAATTGAACCGGCTCATTAGTTGAGCGCATGGTTCAAAGAGGAGAGGTTTGCGCTTGGGTAAACTCTTGGTCGCATGAAGAGAAGTGGTTTACTATTTTTGGAAACCATGTTTCCAAATCGTGACCACGCTTCACGTTGAGAGTTTCATGCTCTATTCTCGCCTTCTTGCCTTTCCTCTCTCGACGCTCTCGTGTGTGGCGACTTCTTCACACCTTGGAGTGAGTTCGACAAGCAGAGGAGAACGTCTCTTCCCTTCCATACGACAAGGACTCCTTAGAACCTTGCTAGCACAAGGAGCACTAAGGGAGTAGGCGATCACATCTTGTGTGCGAGCCATAAGGAGGAGAAGCACTTGAGTCTCTTCTTCCTAGACGCCATCCAAGCAATGGCTTTGGTAAGAATCGATTCTTTCATACTTGTTTGCAATCGGTTTTTATAGTTGATCATATCTCATGCAAATGATCCCTAGAAACCCCCTTCCGCTGCGTCAAAATTTTCATATGCGCCTATTAGGGTTTCGCCCTCCCCTTGTGGGGACCTTTCACCTTTATCTATCACTAGTGCCCTAACCTGACTCAAGATCATTATCCAAGATAGTCTATAATCATTATGTTTCAAATGATATTGAACTACCTCAAAACAATGACAATCATCATTTAGAAACACAAGTGATCTCAAGTCAGAGGACATGTGCCACTTAGTGCAAACAAGGATTATTCACATTGTGACAAGCAATTGAATATCCTAGTAGGGTCTGTCCAGTACATCCAATGTACCCATGAGTCTACATCTTATTCCATGCTCGAAGCATCCTATAAGATTAGAACACATATTAGTCTCAATCATATCAGGGCTGTCTCATGTTCACCAAGATATCTCGACTAAGGACAAATAGCATGTCAGCCTAGCTGAACAGCTTTGAGACATTATTCAGAAGCACACTTATTGCAGCAGACAGTGTAACAACCTGAATAACAACCATTGCCTTTATAAACAAAATAGTTTATATACACGATACTCATGGAATCCCAAGGCCTCAAACATTAGCCTTAAGGGCATACCCCAACACAAGGATCACCAGGAAATTCGTCCACCACCAGTCTGCCACCACCAGCGTCAGGAATTTCAGGAGGCGCCAAGCACAGTGAGGGGCGACAACCAAGGGTGGCTAGGGCAAGAAAACCAACAAAAGTCGTGAGGCAGAGGAGCCCTCACGAAATTCCTCTTTTTCTCCCACCCCAAACGGATCCAAGATCCATTAACCCAGTTAACTTAAGTGAAAAAAATCGGTTTTATGGGCTTACCTGGGCTTAACCACCCTGCGCCACTCCCATAACATCAGAAATATGCGCCACCATGGTGGAAGGAATTCCAGGAGCAAAGAATCAAGGTTGAGGGTTCAAATCCCCAACCAAAATAATTATTTTTGCCCTGTAGGAAAAATTCCTACACTTAGGCAAAAATCCCAAAATTTTAACAGATAAAAATACAGAAACAGAATTTCTAACCTTAAATCATAATTCAGAAAAAAATCGAGGGCGTTACAGTCTCCCCCCCTTATAGAGCTTTAGTCCTCTAAACCTGACCAAGTCCGTCACTGAACAGGTGAGGATGCTCCTTTCTCATATCTGCTTCAACCTCCCAAGAGGCTTCTTCAACAGACTGATTTCCCCATATGACTTTCACAAGTGGAATAACCTTATTTCTCAGCACTTTCTCTTTTCTATCTTCAATTCTGAGAGGTTTCATCACAAAAGTCATGTTCTCTTCAAGCTGAAGAGGTTCCAACTCCAGAACATGAGAAGGATCAGAACAATATTTTCTGAGTGCAGAAACATGGAACACATTATGGAGGTGTTCCAGTGATGGGGGCAGAGCAAGTCGGTATGCCATAGGTCCAACCCTCTCAATGATATCAAAGGGACCAATGTACCTGGGACTCAATTTTCCCCTCTTCCCAAACCTCATCACCCCTTTCATAGGTGAGACCTTTAGGAAAACATGCTCTCCCACCAAAAACTCAAGAGGACGCCGCCTCACATCAGCATAACTCTTCTGTCTATCCTGAGCAATCTTCATTTTTCTCTGAATTTCTCTGATCTTCTCAGTGGCTTCCTGAACAGCATCAGACCTTAGTACTGTTCTGTCCCCAGTTTCCTCCCAGCATATAGGTGTTCTGCATTTCCTCCCATATAGGGCCTCATACGGAGCCATCTGTATGCTAGAGTGAAAGCTATTGTTGTAGGTGAACTCTATCAGTGATAAGTCCAGATCCCACTCAACAGACCAGTCAACCACATAAGATCTCAGAAGATCCTCAAGTGTCTGAATAGTTCTCTCTGTCTGACCATCAGATTGGGGATGATATGCAGTGCTGAAACTCAGATTAGTTCCCAAATCTTCCTGTAATTTCTTCCAAAACCTGGACAGAAATCGAGGATCACGGTCAGAGACAATGTCCAAGGGGACTCCATGCAATCTGACAATCTCATCGATGTACAGTTTTGCTAACCGATCCAAACTGTAAGTCATTTTGATTGGTAAGAAGTGAGCTGACTTCGTGAGTCTGTCCACAATCACCCATACGGCATCATGATTCCTTCTGGTATTGGGCAGTCCACACACAAAGTCCATACTGATATGCTCCCACTTCCACTGAGGAATAGGGAGAGACTGCATCAAACCGCCCGGGCTCTGATGCTCAGCCTTCACGGTTTGGCAAGTCAAACATCTGGACACAAACAAATGCACATCCTTCTTCATACCATGCCACCAGAAAGTCTTTTTCAGATCCTGATACATCTTGGTACTACCAGGATGAACGGTATACTTAGTGCAATGGCTTTCCTTAAGAATTTCATTTCTCAACTCAGGGTCCTCAGGGACACAGACCCTTCCACGGAATCTGAGGAGACCATCATCCGACATACTGAAATTCTCAACCCAGCCTTGCTCCGACCTCTCTTTCCACCGTAGAATATCCGGATCTGACTGCTGCCCTGATCTCAGTCTCTGCAGTAAGTCTGACTGAACCCTGAGAGAAGCTAGAAGACCGCCTCTCTCACCCGGAGTCACACTCAGATGTAAGTCACTGAACTCCTGCAATAGTCGCCACTCCTGGACTCGCAGTGCAGCTATCTGAGTCACAGGATACCGACTAAGAGCATCAGCCACCACATTGGCTTTACCAGACTGATATTGGATGGTGAAGTCATAATCCTTTATCAATTCAAGCCATCGCCTCTGTCTCATATTCAGCTCTTTCTGAGTGAAGATATACTTCAAGCTCTGGTGATCTATAAACAATTCAAATGTCTGTCCAAACAGATAGTGCCTCCAGATCTTCAAGGCAAAAACTACAGCTGCCAACTCCAGATCATGAGTGGGGTAGTTTACCTCATAGTCTTTGAGTTGCCTTGAAGCATAAGCAACTACCTTTCCTTGCTGCATCAGTACAGCACCCAGACCCTTACCAGAGGCATCAGTGTACACAGTGAACTTCTCTCCATCACAGGGAATGATGAGGATCGGAGCACTGGTCAGTTTCCTTTTCAGTTCCTGAAAACTAGACTCACAATTATCAGACCACTCAAACTTCAAATTCTTTCTAGTTAGCTTAGTCAGAGGACCAGCCAGCTTGGAAAAACCCTCCACAAAGCGGCGGTAGTATCCAGCTAAGCCCAGAAAACTTCTGACCTCAGTCGCTGTAGTTGGTCTTCCCCAGTGAAGAATGGCCTCCACCTTCACTGGATCCACAGACACACCCTGGCCAGAAATAATGTGCCCCAGAAAGCCAATCTGATATAGCCAGAACTCACATTTGCTGGCCTTAGCATACAGCTGCTTCAGCCGCAGAATCTCCAGCACCTTGCGCAAATCCTGAGAGTGATCTTGCGCATTCTTGGAGTAGATCAGAATATCATCAATGAAGACAACTACACATTTGTCCAGAAGCTCATGAAATACCCTGTTCATCAGATCCATAAACACCGCAGGGGCATTTGTCAGTCCAAAGGGCATAACAAGAAACTCATAGTGCCCATACCTGGTCCTGAATGCAGTTTTAGGTACATCCTCCTCCTGAACTCTCAGCTGATGATAGCCAGACCTCAGGTCAATTTTAGAGAATACAGTAGCACCCTGCAACTGATCAAAGAGATCATCAATACGGGGTAATGGGTACTTATTCCTAACAGTCACTTGATTGAGTTGACGGTAATCAATGCACTTGATTGAGAAACACTGGGTCGAATATACCCCTTCTCTAATAGTTCTTCCAGTTGCTTCTTCAGCTCTGTCAGTTCTAAAGTTGCCATCCTGTAAGGAGCTTTAGATATTGGTGCCGTGCCTGGCAACAACTCGATACCAAACTCAACTTCTCTGCTGGGTGGTAACCCAGATAAATCATCAGAGAAGACGTCAGCAAACTCTCTTACCACAGGAATTTTAGCCAGATCCAAATCATACTCAGTCTGCACCTTGACATGCGCCAGATACCCCTTGCAGCCCTGGGCTAAAAGCTTCCTGCCCTGCAGATGAGATATCACCAAAGGCTCTTGTTCTGAAATCCGGCCTTGGATAACCAGTTGCTGTCCATCACTTAGATGCAGAGTAATTAACTTTTCAAAACAATCTAAAGTAGCATGATAGGCAGACAGCCAATCCATGCCCAGAATGATGTCATAGTCTTTCATAGGAAGACTAATCAAATCAATAGGTAAATCATATCCTTCAACCTTAATCAAACAGTCAGGATATGCTATATCTGTAGATACGGCCTCACCCATAGGTGTATGAACAGAAATACAGAAATTAAGTATCCTAGGCAACACAGGCAGACATGGTGCAAAACATGCAGACACAAAGGATAAATTGGCACCAGGATCAAAAAGAATGCGTGCCAAATAACTAAACACGTAAAGTGTACCTTCTACCACGGACTTCGAAGCCGAAGCATCCCTCTCCGCGATGGCATACACGCGAGTCTGCACAGTAGGCTTCTCACCCGGTCCTCTAGCATCCGGCATAGGACAGTCCTTAATCATATGCCCCACCTTACCACATCTGAAGCAAGCGCCAGTCTTCCTGTAGCACTCATTATCCTGATGTTTAGTGCTCCCACAGTGGAGACACTTCTTGCCATTCTGAGAAACTGTGCTGGCTGGCTTCTGATAAGGTTTGTATCTGCCCTTACTGTCTTTCTTCTTATTCTTGAAATTCTTCTTATCCTTACCACCCAGAGTGGGTGCGTAAGTCACAGAAGTAGGGGCGGATGCAGTGACTGAAATAGTATCAACAGCCATCTCAGCAATGCACCTCTCAGTAGTGCGAGCCCTGTCTACCACTTCAGCATAAGACTCCAAGTGTAGCATAGCTACCCTTGTCCTGATGTCTTTCCTCAAACCCCGCTGAAACTTCTTGGCTCTTCTTTCCTCGGTGTTGACTAAGTGAGGAGCATACCCCGACAACCGAGCGAATGTGGCCTCATACTGATCCACCGTCAGGTCGCCCTGCTCAAGATGAATAAACTCCACCTCGCGCTCCTCAGATAAGCTAGAGGGGAAAAACTTGGCATTGAACTTCATCATGAAGTACTGCCAATCAACAACTCTGGATTCAGTTGCCGCCAGTCTGACGACTCCCTTCCACCAGTCTTCGGCATCTCCACGCAACATGAAGACAGACAAACATAGCTTGTCTGCATCATCACAGCGCAAAACCTGGAAAATCTTTTCCAGTGTCAAAAGCCAATCCTCAGCCGCTCTGGGCCCCGGACTACCATAAAATGCAGTCGGGTTCAGGTGCTGAAACTCTCGAACCAACCGAGCATATCGTTGATGTGCGCCATCACCCAGAGGAGAACCAGCGCCACCCACACAGTGTCCAGCCGGTTGTGACTGTGACTGAGGCTGTGTCTGCGACAGCCGCTGCAATAACTATTGCTGAACCTCCATGTGCTGCGCTTGCTGCTGCTGCATCATCTGAGTTTGCTGCTGGATGAATGCGTTCTGTTGTTGCATCATAGCAGTCATAGCCTCCATGGCCTGCCTCAGATCAGACTGTTGATCACTGTTGCTACTGCTAGATCTTGGTCGCACCATTTTTTTTTTTTACCTGCATCACATAACACGGTAGAATAACAACCAATATTCAATCACGGATCAGATCCTATCTTGGTTTCTAGCAATACACAAACAGAGTTTTCCTTTCCCGGAGTTTCTAATTGCTAGTAATATCCCTCTGATACCATCTGTAACATCCCTCAGAATCACACCCCACACGCATAAAAGTAAAATACGGGGTTTAAAAAATTTTTTTTACTCTTCCATTAAAACACAAGAAGAAAGCGGCATCGAAGGACATTACTACGGAACTGAAAACCGCACAGAACTGAGTAGGATCGATTACTCGGAAATAGAAATCCGGAAATCCAGAAAATTCGGCAGCAAGTATACTAAATTACTGCTGCACAGACCCACATATCCTGGAACAAAACAGATGTCCACACTACATATATGTGGAGAACACAAATTTCAGAAATATTGCAAAAACTGATTATTCAGATACCAAATACAATAATAACTCGGTTACACATCTCAAGGTATTTCGAATATAGTAACTCGGTTACACATTTCAGAATAAGAACAATTTCAATTCTCATGACTCCAAAACTCGTATCCAACAATAAAATGAGACAACTATAATATAATATCCTGAAAACAGGCATAAGCCCTCAGGAGATAAAACGTGTCATATAAGTAAGTTAGGCACGCAGGCCTGATAGATCTTTAGAAGACAACTCTTAGAAATTATATAAAACATTAGCATCATAACAAATTGAGTAGCTGTAGCAATCACTGTCCTGATGTCTCACCTGAAAATATTTAAACAACGGGGGTGAGCTAAAAAGCTCAGTGAGTAAAAGACACTAAAAGCCATCCATAGTACACATAAAAAAAATATCATGCTTGCAGATAAGACACTTAACATGCACACTCATATCAGAAACAAAACATAATCAAATACAGACACTTATAACAATAAGCATCAAGCACGAAGTAGGATATAAGTATACCAACCCATTCCAACTAATCACACCGCCCAACACATCTATACTACAGATCGAAACAGAACTACAGAAATCAGAGCTGACAGACAGAAAGTCAGAATTTTCAGAATCCAAACAGATAGTCTACATCGGAAACAGAAAGGCCACAGAAGGCCTGAAGACCACAGAAGGTCTGACCCCACCTCTGCCGAGGACGAGACATGCATGCATATCAGAAACAGAATGGTAGAGGAGCTATCAGTGGGTGGCCCCCATCTCGTCAGGACGTGGCACTCTGGCCTCCAATACCCAGAACAGAACAGAAATAGTGGAGGGAGAACGGAAGGTGAGACCAGCTCACATCTACCCTTCACTAGTGTCTCATGGGTCGTAGTAGACTATCAGCACCATTACAGCGCCACAGAAGGAGGGTAAGGACACGGAAGAGTGCTACACTAGGGCATAATTTTTACAGAACAGGTCATGCTGAAACGGAGGAGTAGGACTAACCACTACTCAATTCTCACATCATGCCCAAAGTGTCTCACAAACCAGAAAATGACACACCCCAATATCCAGTCCTTAACAAAATTACAATTTGCAGAAAATCAAAGCTGAACACTCTTCATAATTTTTACCATCAACCAGAAGTAATATATGAGTGAATTCCTTAGATTTCATGCAACTATCCTTAATTCAGGTCAAACCATTCTATGTTCTCACAAGGTTATAACACATTCAAAGTTTCAGAAAATTCACAACATATATACAGAACAGAAATTATTCGCGTAACAAACAATTAAACAAGCCTAGAAATTATAGGGAAATATATATATAGATACTCATTGCACTATTCTTCCCCAAAATTTCAAAAAAACCGTGAGCCATAAAATCACTGCAAGGGGCGAAATTTTCAGAATCCTTGCAGAACATACAAATTTCATGAAAATAATTTCAGTTCCCCACTACAGATAATTTTAATTGCACTTTTGTGAAGGAAAATGACAAAAGCCCCAAAATTGGCCCGAACCATGATTTTCGAAAATCCCTAAGTTCTTAGTTAAATCCTCAAATTTTGTTTTCTCTAAAATTTCTCATCAAGCAAATAAATTTTAGAAGAACTACAGACCACAATTTAAGAGATTAAACCATACAGGATAAATTTTTCTCACAAAGGAATATTCGTCCGGCACAGGTAAATTTTGAATTTCACATATGCACAAATTTACTTGTAGATTTTTGGTTCATACAGATAATCGTTGCAAATAACGAATTTTAATTAGCTGATAATCTACAATTTAGCGGATTAGACTCCTTAGGATCGAATTACTCACAGAAAAATCGTCCACAGAGAAAAACGCCAAGACAGAGGATCAAGGATCACCAGGAAATTCGTCCACCACCAGTCTGCCACCACCAGCGTCAGGAATTTCAGGAGGCGCCAAGCACAGTGAGGGGCGACAACCAAGGGCGGCTAGGGCAAGAAAACCAACAAAAGTCGTGAGGCAGAGGAGCCCTCACGAAATTCCTCTTTTTCTCCCACCCCAAACGGATCCAAGATCCATTAACCCAGTTAACTTAAGTGAAAAAAATCGGTTTTATGGGCTTACCTGGGCTTAACCACCCTGCGCCACTCCCATAACATCAGAAATATGCGCCACCATGGTGGAAGGAATTCCAGGAGCAAAGAATCAAGGTTGAGGGTTCAAATCCCCAACCAAAATAATTATTTTTGCCCTGTAGGAAAAATTCCTACACTTAGGCAAAAATCCCAAAATTTTAACAGATAAAAATACAGAAACAGAATTTCTAACCTTAAATCATAATTCAGAAAAAAATCGAGGGCGTTACAAAAGTAAATAGTCTAGCGTACTTGGTTGCTCTTTACTAGATCCAAAATACTACTATATTGGTAAACTAGAACTGTAGCAGCCAATTTAATCCAGAAACTGATCTAAGCTTCTGGCTAAAATAAGCTCGACTTCAGCAGACTAAGCAAGCAAGATTAGTGAAGGCGTTAAATCTAGAATCAGAGTCAGTTTGCTGAGAACCTTGTTGGTAACTGTTGAAAACGAAACTTTAAAATCAGGAAATCATAATGCAATGTGATTGATTCTTGAACTATGATATCAAGATGAATTGGTTATAGATGTCAGAATCATAAAACCATTTTTGCTAAAGTCCTAGTGAAAATGAATTGCGCGACTTACAAATTTGTTGATTAACTATTAGAATACTAAATTGAGAGCTAATTACTCGCTATTGTAGTTCAGAATACTAAATTTCAAAAGTGCAGTAGAACGTTTGGTAGCCTACTGTGAGATCTACAAGTTAAACTGAACTGAAAAAATTGGAGTGATGTTATACAAGATAGCTCCCAAGAACCATGGATGGTTCAATTATATTAAAAAAATGAGAAACAAATCTACGAAGCAAAATCTTGTTGATTTTGCAGTGATATCAATGGCTATTTACGTGTGAGTGCAAAAGGATGAATGTGATTAGACCTAGACTTAGCAAGTTAAGATTCAAACATGAGAAGCAGATTATCAAAATAAAATAACTAAGCATGAGATTCTAAATTTAGTAGTGGGTTACCAGTTGGGCATCTATGTCAACATTTCCCTCAAACTAGCGTTGAAGCAATCATGTCTTATAATTTCAATACAAATTTCATTTATTTTATAGTAAAACATTTTGGAATTTTTTGTATCTTTACAATTTTGTATACGTATACACATTTTTATCTAGCACATGAGAATAATAAATTTTAATCATGATATCTTGGATACTTGATCGTTAATTGTAATACAACACAAACCTTCACTAAGCAATTCTTATCATGAGGAATGATGATACAGATCAACCAATGCATCCTTGTACAATAAGTCATTGACATGTGTGTCGTGCTTAGAATGTATCATAGACTTATGCTTTTGTGCTAGTGATGTTAGAGGGTAATGGCTCTCCCTTGATAAAGTTGGAGAATAGAATGAGTGAGCGCCTAGGAGCATTTACTGGAACCATATGCCCAGCTCCTCTTATAGTGATGAAGGTTAATCCTTCGACATATTCCACCATCCAACCAGTGACTTGATCATTGTAGTACCATTCTCTCCACCCTCCCCATTTGTCCCATTTCTTCTTTGTAAGATTCATGCTGATGATAACCTCTCTCGTTCCTTGCATAGGCACAGCCCCATCTAGATCACCACTATCAAAGTTGCAACGCACAATGTTATGACATATTCTTATGTTTTTATTAATTTATTACCAAGTTAATTTAAAAGAACTTGAATTGAACATATAAGAGCACCTGTAAATCCAAACACGATAGCCTTCATCTAGTAGCTTTCGCACCGTAGGAACAACAATTGATTCTTGATCATCTTCATCATATATATTGTGTATATGTTTGCTGTATCAACATTGTAGAATAAGTATACAAGTGCTCGACTAGTTAGTTATGCACATAGTTCATGTGTGGGAATATATAATAAGATTAATCTTAAATTCATATCAATTATATTACTAAAAGAACAAATCAAAATACTTAACTTGCAAGTTGAGTACGGATAGGGAAGGTGAGTAACATTAGCATTCAATGCCCTTTGCACATCATTTCGATTAAGATAAACATCCATGATGAAACTTGCACATGGATCATATGTTGTCTCATCCTTCTCTAATCCGATAAATGCATCCTAATTATGCCACAAAAAAATGCAGCAAAATGTTTATGTGCAAGTTAACCAATGAGATATGGAAGCATAACAATGGATGAAGTAGAAGTTTTACACTTGTTGGGCCATTATTTTTGGAGCATACGGGCATGTAAATATTGTAGCTATCTATATCTTTGTGCTGAATTCTTGCATGGATTGCACGCATGGCATCCTTACAATTTTCATGTTGATACCGATAAGGTATGGAATGGTTTTTTATTGATTGACATTCATTAATGAAAGCTTGATATAATTTGTAAGAGATAATCCCATGGTTCCAACCAAACTCTGCCTTTGCAAAAAAGTTTACTCCCCAATCGAGCTGTGGGTTTCCCATCTGTAAGAGCACAAGTAAATATATACATAAATTACACTCCCTAATCGAGTTGAGGATTTCCAATCTACAAAAGCACAGTGAAATAAATATATACATAAATCATATTTTTCAAAATAAATCATATTTTTCAAACTCACAACAAATTGTTTTCTATGATAGGGTCATGTACCAATTTCATTTAATATATCATTCATCATTAAAAATTTTACCATCAATTACGTGGAAACAAATTGCGAACATTGTGGCTACTACTAGTTGGAGCAATTTGGAAATGTCTTACCAAAACACCTTTAAGGTTGATATATGAATCCTTTGTCACTCTATTATTTTTTTCATGCAAGAGCAATGCTAGCTGTGGAACATAATGTCCTGCAACAATTGAATTAACATCATTAAAATACCTATTCAAACTGTATGTAGGAATACCAACCACAAAACCATTTAACTCACCACCATAACTCTCTCCAGCAATATAGAACTCATGAGATTTGAATGTAGGAAACTTGATAAACCAATTTACAAGAAAAGAGTAGGTATCTTCCGCAGTCATCTTATCACTATACTTTTCTAAATCTGATGATTTATTAGGATAGGAAAAGCCTACTCCCACTGGAGACTCTAGGAACAAAATATTTGCTTCTGAAGTAGAAAGAGAAAATTAAATTAGAAAACTATAAGAGGTTATGTATGAATGAATTATATGTGGCATTAGACTTGCCTTTGATCCATGTGTGAGGGTTAGATCTAAGGCCGGATCCATCATTCAAAACAAGAAAGGGACCAATTTCCTTAAGTACTCCTCCAGCAATGGATGAACATCCTGGTCCTATAAAATTTCCAAATGTTATCATCGCATGAATCAAAGTTACAAGATATAATTGTCCTAAGCTGTCCATGGATGCCTACCACTATTGAGCCACAAGACGAGGGGCTTCTTCATGGGTTCTTCTATGCCTCAAAGAACCAATAAAACATTGACTTATCCTCATATATCCTAACATAGCCAGCATAGTGTTGAATCCTATTAGATGGTTGTTCTGGGAGGTCAATGACAAAATCTGACGCTTCTGAGTGAGGAGGCCTTCTTGCCATGTTACCCTCGATGAATACAACTATTACTAATAAGAACAATACTGCCATAAAGGTTGAAGGCATTGACACAATCATTGTAGTAATTTGCTACCAACTTGTTGGTCCCTATTTTTTTAGTAGTCCTTTTCCTTGTCTATAGGCTTATCAACAATGAGAGTGCTAGAGATACATATATAGACAATAAATGAAGAAATAACAACTCTTTGTTTTGTAACCGTCACCAACTCCTGCATTTCTAAAATTATTGTATTTGAAGCTCATTACCTTTAAATAGGATGTTCAATAAAGGGTATTAAAAAAAACCATTCTAACAGTTTTTTTTTTATATTTGAATTTTTTACACCAATTTAGAGGCACTTCTTATAGGGCATGATGATTGTTCATAGAATTTATTATAGTAACCAAATGCTAAAATGAAAGAAGCTATTGCTAGTAGTGGTGACCGTTCATGAGATACATGCACACATACAAATTGATTCTCTATGGAGTTATGTGGCTAGATAGTCACTAGATTGTCAATCTTCACGATGAGCTTACATAGGTAATTTTACATCATTAGCATCAAATCCAAATTATGACAATTCATAACTTTTCTTGCATTGAAGTTTATAAAAAAGATACATATGATAAGAGCATAAAGAAAAAAACTCTTCTTGTGATGCTCATTTTTTGTTCCAGTTATTCTCCACCTTGACCACGAGCACACGACAATGGACTAAGGCAAAAACTATATGTTATTTTGACATATTCATAATGATTCACCTAATTCATGAAAAAAGTGGCTCATATCAAATAGATTCCATTGGTAATTGCATCATCGATCTATTTGAGATCCTTGTGATAACTCTTATTGTAATGCATGAAAGATGTTGGACTCTTTATAGTTTTTACTATAATTATAGTAAATATTACTTATTGAAATTTCTCTATCACAGTTCTGTTACGCGTCATTATATCTCCACAAATTGCGAACAAATGGAGGTAGCTGTTGTTTGTGTTGAAAGTATTTCACAAGGATAAGTGCATATTCAAATTTAATTAAATATTTATTTATCATTTCAGGGATTACAGGAATATTAGTACCAACAAAAGTAATTATGTTAAAGAATCAAACAAATGTCAATAAAGAAATTTCAAACCTTATTTTTCTTTTTAGTGTTTTTTTAAAAGAAAATTTGCTCTCCCCTAAGTTTAATCTCTCATTATAAGCTTTCATAAGATTATGCATATGTTTTGGATATTCATGACAAATTTTCTATTATCAAATCTGATACAAAATATATAAATGAGAAATGTCATGTACTTTATAATCTCATATGCTCTTGCTTGACATATTTGATCTTCAAAAAGTATGTTCCATTTAATGAAATGACATCTTCTTTGCATGGATCCTTGTGAAAGTTCCCTAAAGGGGGCGAAACCCTAAAGCATGCGCATATAAAACTTGCATGGGCGGAATCTAGGGTTTCCTAGGATCGCATGTATGAACATAGATCAACTTAACAATTTGTATAGATCAAGAAGGGGATCATACCAATGCCATTTCTTGGATGGCGTCTTGGAAGCAAGAGGGCGAGCGGCTCTCCTCCAAAGGTGACGCACACAAGGTGAAGATGACTACTCCCTTGGCGTTCCTTGTGCTAGCAAAGCTCCAAGGTCTCCTGATCGCTTGAAGGAGATTGAGATGATGTATTTTGCTTTTCACACAACCTCCTAGGCGTGAAGACTATCCTCACACGAGAGAGGCGTCGAAAGGAGAAGAGAGACGAGCGTTCTTCTCGAACGTGAGGCGTGAAGTCTATTTTGGAAACCATAACTACCAAAAATAGCAAGTCATCACTTCATGCGTTCATGCATTCATGAACCAACCGCAAACTCCTTCCTTTTTGAACCATGCGCTCATGTGATGAGCCGGTTCAATTATATTTGGTTCAAAGACCAAATTAAACCAAGCAGTGGTCTAGATCATATTAAACCATAAGGCTCAAGATCTAACCATTCATCTCTTGATGCTCTTGATCTCACCGATCTAGCATCAATTCTCTCGATCGAAGCTTACCGATCTCAAGCCCTAATCAATCAAACATGATCAGACCAGATCTCACTTACAATCAGAGTTTAAACTCCTTTAAACTGAACCAAAACAATTCAGTCCACACGATCTGACATAAGTAAGCCATATCATCAAATTGTGCGACCCTAAGGGTTTCCTTTAAATGTCGGTAACGATAACTCACATTATCACGATCAGTGAGGGGTATCTAGCAACACATCACTGTCTCCCGATATGAAGGAAAGAGTCTTCCAAGACTACACCCAAACCACAGCACAAGTGTGAACCCAAGTCACTTGACATATGTGTTTCCTTTGCCACTGGACGTTCTTATTGGACAAGCGTGTCAAGCCTGTAATTCCAATATGATGAGAATGATTAGATCAGATGAAACATAGTCATCTGGGTATGGCCATACACTTTCTCAACCATCTCATCCAGGGGGCCCCTTCAGAACATCACACTCCAAACAAGGAGACGGCAATCCTATATCTATCACTAGTGCCCTAACATGACTCATGCTCATTATCCAAGATAGTCTATAACCATTATATTTCAAATGATATTGAACTACCTCAAAATAATGCCAATCATCATTTAGAAACACAAGTGATCTCAAGTCAGAGGAAATATGCCACTTGTTTGCATACAAGGATTATTCACATTGTGACAAGCAATTGAATATCCTAAGTAGGGTCTGTCCAGTACATCCAATGTACCCATGAGTCTACATCTTATTCCATGCTCGAAGCATCCTATAAGATTAGAACACATATTAGTCTCAATCATATCAAGGCTGTCTCATGTTCACCAAGATATCTCGACTAAGGACAAAACTGCATGTCAGCCAAGCTGAACAGCATTGAGACATTATTCAGAAGTATACATATTGCAGCAGATGATGTAACAACCTGAATAACAACCATTGCCTTTATAAACATAGAGTTTATACATGATACTGAAATAATCCCAAGGCCTCAAACATTAGCCTTAAGGGCATATCCCAACAATCTCCCACTTGCACTTAATCTAATGGTTGAGAAATCTCAAACCCATATTATTACAGTGCTTCTCATGCTTCTGCTGCGCCAGAGGCTTTGTAAGCGGGTCAGCTAGATTGTCATCTGTATGAACCTTGCAGACTTTGATCTCGCCACGATCAATGATCTCCTGGATCAAGTGAAACCTTCTCTGTATGTGCTTGGACTTCTGGTGCGACCGTGGTTCCTTTGCCTGTGCTATTGCTCTAGTGTTATCACAGAAGATAACCAAAGGATCTGCACTCGAAGGAACAACACCAAGTTCCTGAACGAACTTACGAATCCACACTGCCTCCTTGGATGCTTCTGAGGCTGCAACATACTCGGCTTCTGTTGTGGAATCAGCAACAATTGATTGTTTGAAACTTTTCCACACCACTGCTCCTCCAATCAAGCTAAAAACATAGCCTGATTGCGATCGGAAATCATCCTGGTCAGATTAGAACGAAGCGTCAGTATATCCTTCAATACTGAGTTCTTCCTGACCTCCATATATCAAGAACATATCTTTGGTCCTCCGAAGATATTTCAAAATGTTCTTGACCGCAATCCAGTGTGCCTTCCCTGGATTACTTTTGAATCGACTGGTTACGCTTAACCCGCAAGCAACGTCTGGGCGAGTACACAACATCGCATACATAATGGACCCAATAGCCGAAGCATAAGGCGTATTGTCCATTTCATCTTTCTCAGTCTGTGTTTGTGGACACTGACTCTTTGAAAGATTCAGACCATGTCTGACTGGAAGATACCCTCTTTTAGAATTTTCTAAATGGAATCTCTCCAGGACTTTATCGATGTAAGTACTCTGGCACAGCCCGAGAAGCCTCTTTGATCTATCTCTGTAGATCTTCACACCTAATACATAGGCTGCTTCTCCTAAATCTTTCATCTGGAAACATTTTCTTAACCATGCCTTAACCGCATATAGTTCAGGAATATCGTTTCCAATGATCAAGATATCATCGACGTAGAGGACTAGGAAAGTAATCACGCTCCCACTAAACCTCTTATATACACATGGGTCATCTTCATTCTTGATGAAACTAAATTCACAGATTGATTCATCAAAACGAATATTCCAGCTTCTCGATGCTTGTTTAAGTCCATAAATGGACTTCTTTAATTTGCATATTTTATGACGATCTGATGGATTAGTGAAACCTTCAGGTTGTGTCATATACACATCCTCTTCTAGTTTTCCATTAAGGAAAGCGGTCTTCACATCCATCTGCCAGATCTCATAATCATAATATGCCGCTATCGCAAGAATAATCCGAATAGACTTGAACATAGCTACAGGAGAGAAAGTTTCATCATAATCTATCCCGTAGATTTGTTTGAAACCTTTCGCAACTAGCCTGCCTTTATAGGTAACCACGTTACCATCCATGTCAATCTTCTTCTTGAAGATCCACTTACAGCCTATAGGGATTACTCCCGGAGGCGGATCAACCAAATCCCAAACTTGGTTATCTGACATGGAGTCCATCTCGGCTCGCATAGCTTCAAGCCATCTCGCTGATTCCGGTCCACTGACCGCATCCGCATAAGTGAGGGGTTCATCATCAATGATGTAGACTCCGTCATAGCGTTCAGGCTGTCGACGGATCCTTCCCGATCTTCGCGGTTCCCGTGATATCTGAGCCTCAGGTTGCTCAGTAACCTGATCTACTGGCTCAGGCTCATCCAACTGTGCTTGACTACTTTGTCCTTCTTCTGGATTCTCATCCAGCTTTATTTCTCTCCCACTGGCCTCTTGCAGAAGAAATTCCTTCTCAAGAAAAATAGCCGTCTGAGAAACAAATACTTTGTTCTCTTTGGGATCGTAGAAATAATAACCCTTAGTTTCTTTAGGGTAACCGACAAAGATACATTTCTCAGATCTGCTCTCTAGTTTCCTAGAGGCGAGCTTTTTGACATAAGCCTCGCAACCCCAGATCTTAATAAATGTCAAGCTCGGCTGTTTCCCATACCATAACTCATATGGAGTCTTTGAAACGGCCTTGGATGGCACTCGGTTTAGTACCTTTGCAGCTGTTTCCAGTGCAAATCCCCAAAAGGAGTAAGGTAGAGTAGCCTGACTCATCATAGAACGAACCATATCCAGTAATGTTCTATTTCTCCTCTCGGACACACCATTCCATTGCGGTGTTCCTGGCGGAGTGAGTTGTGAGATAATCCCACATTCCTTCAGATAGTCAGTAAACTCATGACTCAAGTATTCTCCACCTCGATCTGAACGAAGTGCCTTGATATTTCGGCCCAGCTGATTCTGTACTTCATTTTTGAACTCTTTGAACTTGTCAAAAGATTCACTCTTATGTCTCATTAGATAGACATAACCATACCTACTGAAATCATCAGTAAAGGTAATGAAGTATGAATAGCCACCTCTGGCATGTTTACTAAATGGCCCACACACATCACTGTGAATGAGGTCAAGTAAACCTGAAGCCCTTTGACCTTTGTTGGAAAAAGGAGACTTCATCATTTTACCCATTAAACAAGCTTTGCATGTATCAAGCTCCTCATAGGAGAATGATCCCAGCAGTCCATGATCATGCAACCGCTTAATGCGCTTCTTGTTAATATGGCCTAAACGACTATGCCATAGCAAGGTGCTGTCATCAGCATACTTGGCTTTCTTATTATCAATGTTTTGTATAGAATATTCCATGTCCAACATGAATAACCCATTGTTAATTGAACCAGTAGCATAAACAATATTATCAAGAGTAAGATAACACTTTGAAATCTTGCATTCAAAGGAAAACCCTTTCCTGACAAGAGCAGGAATAGAGATAATATTCTTAGTTATGCTCGGTACAAAATAACAATTGTCCAGTTCTAATACAAGACCAGATGGTAAAGAGATGTGATAAACTCCTACAGCAACAGCAGGAACCCGTGCCCCGTTTCCTACTCGTAGGTCCACCTCATGCTGTCCCACCTGTCTTCTTCTCTTGAGTTCCTGTACATTTGAACAAATGTGAACTTCACATGCAGTGTCCAACACCCATGAAATAGAAGAAGAAGATACCATGACTTCAGTCACAAAAATACCTGAGCTAGAAGTGAAAGGGTTGCTTCCCTTCTTATCTCCTTGGAGCGCTTTACAGTCCTTTTTCCAGTGACCCAGCTGGCCACAATGGAAACATCTGTATTCCTTCGACCGCTTTACCTTTTGTTTCAGAGCCTTGTTGTAGCTCTTGACAGGGGCTTTGCCCTTCTTCCCCTTCTTCTTGTTCCTATAAGGAACCATTAGGACAGAGGATGAAGGCGTTCCCTTCTCACGAGACTGAGTCTGCTCTGTAGTCAAGAGCATGTTCAGTAACTCTGCCGGCGTACAGTCGATCTTGTTCATGTTAAAATTAATGATGAATGGATCGAAAGAGGCCGGGAGAGACTGCAGGATGATGTCTACAACAAGCTCCTGATTGATGGTGTGTCCCAGTTTCTCTAGAGCCTCCTTGTACCCAATCATCTTGAGTACGTGAGCTCCCACTGGACTCCCTTCAGTCAGTTTGCTCTGAAAGAAAAGTTTCATCAAGTTGTAGCGTTCAGTCCTTGCCTGTGCAGCATACAGCATCTTGAGGTTTGCTATAATTTCTATAGCAGATAAATCCTCATGCTGACGCTGCAGCTGTGGCGTCATAGACGCTAGCATAAGGCAAGCGACATCAATGCTATCATTGACATGCTTTTCATAAGCTTCCCGAACCGCCCTTGCGGCGTTCGCAGCGGGTTGAGGCGGTTTAGCCGTCTCGAGGACATATAGTTTCCTCTCAGCCTTAAGAACAATCTTAAGGTGTCCGTACCAGTCCGAGAAGTTTGGCCTAGCAAACTTCTCCCTTTCCAGTAGGGATCGCACATTGAACGCTGTGGTGTTCGTTGCTGCAGTAATCTACAACAATGCAAGAACAGCAAGGTCAGTATCAAAGTTAGAATCAATTCAGGACTTAAGAATGATTCTTTTCTCACTATTTTATCTGACTGAAAAATCCAGTAAAACAGTCCAAAAGAGTAAAACTCTTTTAGTGAGATGGGATCCAGATTTCATACTTGGTCTCCGCGTCCTGCTCAGGCGAGATAAGATGCACAGAGAGTACAAGCACTAATTTCTGGTAGGCAATCCCTGCCAATCGCCAACCCGTGCGATTCCCCTTCATCCGGGCAATCCAGCAGACTGTGCCAACTGAGTTGGTACAACACAGTCTCTGATCCCACAGATGGCTGCCTCCATATAGCTACCATATGCTCAATATGTAGCCTACATGGTCAAGCTGACCCGACCTACTCCCTGGACCACCACGTGCTATGCTGAGCAACGAGAAGCGATAAATCCCTTCTCTATAACACGCAGGTGTAATCACACACCGTCTGAAGATAGATGGGCGTGCCCACTGAGTGGGTACAACACGGCCCCAACGATAGTCAGAACAGTGAGGTTTCGCGTCAGAAGGCTTACGTGCTTGATATTTAACGTTGGATTTTAACGGTCCTTTTATCTTCTTACTATCATTCAAATCCTATGGTGATAGCAGAAGAATAGATCATGCAGTTACTAAATTACTTAAACAGTAAATTAAAAGCATGATGATCTTATGTGGTAAAAGCCCATTAAGCCTAAGTAAGACCTTAATTAACTTAAGACTTCACTTGAGCTCTTCATGGGACTTTAGCATTTCCTCTGGCCCAACCCGGGCCCAAGCGCCCTTTGCAGCTCAGATGCGCCCACCAGGTAAAATGCGCCTGTCCTAGAGTCGAACCCTAGACCTCCCACTAGTGAAGCCACTTGCTGCATGCTGAAAAGTCCCCTTCATGGGGGAGCGCAAGGGGGTGAAACCCTAAAAGGGGGCGCACATAAAGCTTTTGCAGCGGATGCAAGGGTTTCATAAGATCGCAAGTAAGAGCATATGATCAACTTAACCAAATAAGATCATACCATAGCCATTGCGTGGGTGTCGACTTGGAATCTAGAGAACAAAATAGATCTCCTCCAAACGGCGCGCACACAAGATGAAGTCGGCTACTCTTTGAGATCCTTGTGCTAGCAAGGTTCTTCAAAGGTACTTGTCGTATGGAAGGGATGAGATGTCTCCTTCTTTGGCCGAGAGCTCCTTTGTCAAATCCTCTCCTTCTCGTCAACCTCCTCTACACGAAAGTGCAAGGCGTTGAAGTGAAGAGAGCAACGCATATGCGTTGGAGCGTTTTGAAAAGGCCTTCATGACTTACCATAAATGGAAGCCATGCGCCTTGATGATCTAATAACCGATCAAAACGCCTTGAGGCTTTGAACCATGCGTTCACACATGTGAACCTGTTCAAGTTGGTCTGGTTCAAAGACCAAATTAGGCCAAGCTTTGGTCTAGATCTTCTATGAACCAAATGGCTCAAGATCTAACCGCACATCTCAAGATGCTCTTGATCTCACCGATCTAGCATCCAATCTCTCGATCGAAGCTTACCGATCTCAAGCCCTAACCAATCAAACATGATCAGACCAGATCTCACTTAGAATCAGAGTTTAAACCCCTTTAAACTGAACCCAAAGAATTCAGTCCACACGATCTGACTTAAGTAAGCCATATCATCAAATTGTGCGACCCTGAGGGTTTCCTTTGAATGTCGGTAACGATAACTCACGTTATCACGAACAGTGAGGGGTATCTAGCAACACATCACTGTCTCCCGATATAAAGGAAAGAGTCTTCCAAGACTACACCCAAACCACAGCACAAGTGTGAATCCACTTCACAAGGCATACAAGTTTCCTTTGCCACTGGATGTTCTTATTGGACAAGCGTGTCAAGCCTGTAGCTCCAATATGATGAGCATGATTAGACCAGATGAACATAGTCACCTGGGTATGGCCATACACTTTCTCAATCATCTCATTTAGGGGGGGCCCCGTAGAACATCACACTCCTTAAACAAGGAGACGGCAATCCTATATCTATCACTAGTGTCCTAACCTGACTCATGATCATTATCCAAGATAGTCTATAACCATTATATTTCAAATGATATTGAACTACCTCAAAACAATGACACTCATCATTTAGAAACACAAGTGATCTCAAGTCAGAGGACATGTGCCACTTGTTGCAATTAAGGATTATTCACATTGTGACAAGCAATTGAATATCCTAGTAGGGTCTGTCCAATACATCCAATGTACCCATGAGTCTACATCTTATTCCATGCTCGAAGCATCCTATAAGATTAGAACACATATTAGTCTCAATCATATCAAGGCTGTCTCATGTTCACCAAGATATCTCGACTAAGGACAAAGAGCATGTCAGCCTAACTGAACAACTTTGAGACATTATTCAGAAGTACACTTATTGCAGCAGACAATGTAACATACTGAATAACAACCATTGCCTTTATAAACATAAAAGTTTATATACATGATACTGATACAATCCCAAGGCCTCAAACATTAGCCTTAAGGGCATACCCCAACAATCTCCCACTTGCACTTAATCTAATGGTTGAGAAATCTCAAACCCATATTATTACAGTGCTTCTCATGCTTCTGCTGCGCCAGAGGCTTGGTAAGCGGGTCAGCCAGATTGTCATCTGTATGAACCTTGCAGATTTTGATCTCGCCACGATCAATGATCTCCTGGATCAAGTGAAACCGTCTCTGTATGTGCTTGGACTTCTGGTGCAACCGTGGTTCCTTTGCTTGTGCGATTGCTCCAGTGTTATCATAGAAGATAACCAAAGGATCGGCACTCTAAGGAACAACACCAAGTCCCTTAATGAACTTACGAATCCACACTGCCTCCTTAGATGCTTCTGAGGCTGCAATATACTCGGCTTCTGTTGTGGAATCAGCAACAGTAGACTGTTTGAAACTTTTCCACATCACTGCTCCACCATTCAAGCTAAAAACATAGCCTGATTGCGATCGGAAATCATCCTGGTCCGACTGGAACGAAGCGTCAGTATATCCTTCTATACTGAGTTCTTCCTGACCACCATACATCAAGAACATATCTTTGGTCCTCCGCAGATATTTTAAAATGTTCTTGATCGCAATCCAGTGTGCCTGACCTGGATTACTTTGGAATCGACTGGTCACGCTTAACCCGTAAGCGACGTCAAGGCGAGTACACAACATCGCATACATAATGGACCCAATAGCCGAAGCATAAGGCGTATTGTCCATTTCATCTTTCTCAGTCTGTGTTTGTGGACACTGACTCTTTGAAAGATTCAGACCATGTCTGACTGGAAGATATCCCCTTTTAGAATTCTCTAAATGGAATCTCTCCAGGACTTTATCAATGTAAGTACTCTGGCACAGCCCGAGAAGCCTCTTAGATCTATCCCTGTAGATCTTCACACCTAACACATAGGCTGCTTCTCCTAAATCTTTCATCTGGAAACATTTCCTTAGCCATGCTTTAACAGCATGCATTTCAGGAATATCGTTTCCAATGATTAAGATATCATCGACGTAGAGGACTAGGAAAGTAATCACGCTCCCACTAAACCTCTTATATACACACAGGTCATCTTCGTTCTTGATGAAACCAAACTCACAGATTGATTCATCAAAACGAATATTCCAGCTTCTTGATGCTTGTTTAAGTCCATAAATGGACTTCTTTAACTTGCATATTTTATGACGATCTGATGGATTAATGAAACCTTCAGGTTGTGTTATATACACATCCTCATCCAGTTTTCCATTAAGGAAAGCGGTCTTCACATCCATCTGCCAGATCTCATAATCATAATATGCCGCTATCGCGAAAAGAATCCGAATAGACTTGAACATGGCTACAGGAGAGAAAGTTTCATCATAATCTATCCCGTAGATTTGTTTGAAACCTTTCGCAACTAGCCTGCCTTTATAGGTAACCACGTTACCATCCATGTCAATCTTCTTCTTGAAGATCCATTTACAGCCTATAGGGATTACTCCCGGAGGCGAATCAACCAAATCCCAGACTTGGTTATCTGACATGGAGTCCATCTCGGCTCGCATAGCTTCAAGCCATCTAGCTGACTCCGGTCCACTGACCGCATCCGCATAAGTGAGGGGTTCATCATTATCAATGATGTAGACTCCGTCATAGCGCTCAGGCTGTCGACGGATCCTTCCCGATCTTCGCGGTTCCCGTGATATCTGAGCCTCAGGTTGTTCAATAACCTGTTCTACCGGCTCAGGCTCATCCAACTGTGCTTGACTACTTTGTCCTTCCTCTGGATTCTCATCCAGCTTTATTTCTCTCCCACTGGCTTCTTGCAGAAGGAACTCCTTCTCAAGAAAAACTGCCGTCCGAGCAACAAATACTTTGTTCTCTTTGGGATCGTAGAAATAATAACCCTTAGTTTCCTTAGGGTATCCGACAAAGACACATTTGTCAGATCTGCTCTCTAGTTTCCCAGAGGTGAGCTTTTTGACATAAGCCTCGCAACCCCAGATCTTAATAAATGTCAAGCTCGGCTGTTTCCCATACCATAACTCATATGGCGTCTTTGAAACTGCCTTGGATGGCACTCGGTTTAGTACCTTTGCAGCTGTTTCCAGTGCAAATCCCCAAAAGGAGTAAGGTAGAGTAGCCTGACTCATCATAGAACGTACCATATCAAGTAAGGTTCTGTTCCTCCTTTCGGACACACCATTCCATTGCGGTGTTCCTGGCGGAGTGAGCTGTGAGATAATCCCACACTCCTTCAGATAGTCAGTAAATTCTCGACTTAGGTATTCTCCACCTCGATCAGAACGAAGTGCCTTGATATTTCGGCCTAGCTGATTTTGTACTTCATTTTTGAACTCTTTGAACTTGTCAAAAGATTCACTCTTATGTCTCATTAAATAGACATACCCATATCTACTGAAATCATCAGTAAAGGTAATGAAGTATGAATAGCCACCTCTGGCATGTTTACTAAATGGCCCACACACATCACTGTGTATAAGGTCAAGTAAACCTGAAGCCCTTTGACCTTTGTGAGAAAAAGGAGCCTTCATCATTTTACCCATTAAACAAGCTTTGCATGTATCAATCTCCTCATAGGAGAATGATCCCAGCAGTCCATGATCATGCAACCGCTTAATGCGCTTCTTGTTAATATGGCCTAAACGACTATGCCATAGCAAGGTGCTGTCATCAGCATACTTGGCTTTCTTATTATCAATGTTTTGTATAGAATATTCCATGTCCAACATGAATAACCCATTGTTAATTGAACCAGTAGCATAAACAATATTATCAAGAGTAAGATAACACTTTGAAATCTTGCATTCAAAGGAAAACCCTTTCCTGACAAGAGCAGGAATAGAGATAATATTTTTGGTAATACTGGGTACAAAGTAACAATTGTTTAATTCTAATACAATGCCAGATGGTAATGAGATGTAATAATCCCCTACAGCAACAGCAGTAACCCGTGCCCCGTTTCCAACTCGTAGGTCCACCTCATGCTGTCCCACCTGCCTTCTTCTCTTGAGTTCCTGTACATTTGAACAAATGTGAACTCCACATGCAGTGTCCAACACCCATGAAACAGAAGAAGAAGATATCATGACCTCAGTCACAAATATACCTGAGCCAGAAGCGATGCTTCCCTTCTTGTCTCCTTGGAGCGCTTTACAGTCCTTTTTCCAGTGACCCAGCTGGCCACAGTGGAAACATCTGTTGTCCTTTGACCGCTTCACCTTTTGTTTCAGAGCCTTACTGTAGTTCTTGACAGGGGCCTTGCCCTTTCTTCCCCTTCTTCTTATTCCTGGAAGGGAACATCAAGATAGAGGTTGAAGGCTTTCCCTTCAGAGTCTCTTCCGTAGTCAAGAGCATATTCAGCAACTCTGCTGGAGTACAGTCGATCTTGTTCATATTAAAATTAATGAT
This sequence comes from Costus lasius, assembly GCA_027563935.2. NCBI lineage: Eukaryota > Viridiplantae > Streptophyta > Magnoliopsida > Zingiberales > Costaceae > Costus > Costus lasius. Next base: position 58,352,887 of record CM050447.1, read on the forward strand.
GAACGCATCGAAGGAGGCCGGGAGAGACTGCAGAATAATATCTACAGCAAGCTCCTGATTGATGGTATGCCCCAGTTTCTCTAGAGCCTCCTTATGCCCAATCATCTTGAGCACATGAGCTCCCACTGGACTCCCTTCAGTCAGTTTGCTCTGAAAGAAAAGCTTGGTCAGATTATAGCGTTCAGTCCTCGCCTGTGCAGCATACAGCATCTTGAGGTTTGCTATAATTTCTAGAGCAGACATATCCTCATGCTGACGCTGCAGCGGTGGCGTCATAGACGCTAGCATCAGGCAAGCAACATCAATGCTATCATTGACATGCTTTTCATAGGCATCCCGAACCGCCCTTGCGGCGTTCGGAGCGGGTTGAGGCGGTATAGCCGTCTCGAGGACATACAGTTTCCTCTCAGCCTTAAGAACGATCTTAAGGTGTCCGAACCAGTCTGAGAAGTTTGGCCCAGCAAACTTCTCCCTTTCCAGTAGGGATCGCACATTGAAGCTCATGGTGTTCGTTGCTACAGGAATCTACAACAATGCAAGAACAGCAAGGTAAGTATCAATGTCTAGAATCAATCCAGGACTTAAGAAAGATTCTTTTCTCACTATTTTATCTGGCTGAAAAATCCAGCAAAACAGCTCGAAAGAGTAACACTCTTTTAGTGAGATGGGATCCAGATTTCATACTTGGTCTCCGCGTCCCGCTCAGGCGAGATAAGATGCACAGAGAGTACAAGCACTAATTTCTGGTAGGTAGTCCCTGCCAATCGCCAACCCGTGCGATTCCCCTTCATCTGGGCAATCCAGCAGACTGTGCCAACTGAGTTGGTACAACACAGTCTCTGATCCCACAGATGGCTGCCTCCATATAGCTATCATATGCTCCATATGTGGCCTACATGGTCAAGCTGACCTGACTTACTCCCTGGACCACCACGTGCTATGCTGAGCAACGAGAAGCGATAAATCCCTTCTCTGTAACACACAGGTGAAATCACACACCGTCTGAAGATAGATGGACGTGCCCACTGAGTGGGTACAACACGGCTCCAACGATAGTCAGAACAGTGAGGTTTCGCGTCAGAAGGCTTACGAGCTTGATATTTTAGCGTTGGATTTTAACGGTCTTTTATCTTCTTAACTATCATGCAAAACCTATGGTGATAGCAGAAGATAAATAAATCATGCAATTCTAATTATTCATACAATAAAAGAAAGCATGACGATCTTATGTGGTAAAAGCCCATTAACCCTAAGTAAGACCTTAATTTTTACTTAAGTCTTCACTTGAGCTTTCTTCATGGGTCTTTTATCTTCTTTGGCCCAACCTAGGGCCCAAGCGTCTAATGCAGCTCAAGTGCGCCCACCTGGTGAAAGCACCTGTCATAGGGTCAAACCCTAGACCTCCCACCTGGTCAAGTCTCTGCTGCATGCGCTTCTGCCAACTGTGCTCTGTGCTCATGTCTGATTAAACTTACAATTTAATCTACCTAGACATGTTTGACTCGCAGGTCAATTATACATTATAAATTTAATAACATGTGATTCGCAGATCACAATAAAAATTAATTTACAATTTAAGCCAGGCTCGCAGGCCCCAGCACAGCACACATTAACACGGGCAGCCCACATAAGATTAAATAAACAAGCACATGCCATTCAATCAACATGTGATCCATTAATAAGAAAATAAAAATTTTGAAAAACCCATTGGCATCATTTTTAGTTTTTTCTTATATGCCCTACAACCTTACAACGGTCCATTGATAGGGATCCACTCATCCATCTAGTCAGATCCACTGCCCTTGCATGCACCAAGTCCTAACTGACTTGAGTTGACCTAATGGTCAACCATGCATGCGCAAAGGGCTGAACAACCCTCATGAGTTTCGGCAAGCGGGTGTGACCCCGGGCCTAACTCATGTGTGTTCACTAGTCGTCTCAACCAGACCTCGCTACACGCCCTTGATGCAGTCGACCTATAGCCACCTCGTGCTTGCGCACAGGTGCTACCTGGTCAACCCATCTAGGCTGTCAGATGGTCTGATCAGACTATTTGGATCTAACCTAGAGGATGCTTTCAACCCCATGAACCCGTCTAAGGGTTTATAGCTAGGGCTTAGATCTAAGTTAGCGCGCATGTGATGTAGGTTTTTAACAAAACATTAACATGCGCCAATACATGCGCCAAGAGCAACATACTTCATACTTGCGCAAATAAACTAGCATGTAATCTTTCGCATGATCATGACCTTAGATCTATTCAACTCAAACATGGATCACAAAGCATTAAGCAATCACAAGCTTCATACCGAAACCAAAAACCTCTGATACCAATTGAAAAGTCCCCTTCAAGGGGGAGCGCAAGGGGGTGAAACCCTAAAAGGGGGCGCACATAAAGCTTTTGCAGCGGATGCAAGGGTTTCATAAGATCGCAAGTAAGAGCATATGATCAACTTAACCAAATAAGATCATACCATAGCCATTGTGTGGGTGTCGACTTGGAATCTAGAGAACAAAATAGATCTCCTCCAAACGGCGCGCACACAAGATGAAGTCGGCTACTCTTTGAGATCCTTGTGCTAGCAAGGTTCTTCAAAGGTACTTGTCGTATGGAAGGGATGAGATGTCTCCTTCTTTGGCCGAGAGCTCCTTTGTCAAATCCTCTCCTTCTCGTCAACCTCCTCTACACGAAAGTGCAAGGCGTTGAAGTGAAGAGAGCAACGCATATGCGTTGGAGCGTTTTGAAAAGGCCTTCATGACTTACCATAAATGGAAGCCATGCGCCTTGATGATCTAATAACCGATCAAAACGCCTTGAGGCTTTGAACCATGCGTTCACACATGTGAACCGGTTCAAGTTGGTCTGGTTCAAAGACCAAATTAGGCCAAGCTTTGGTCTAGATCTTCTATGAACCAAATGGCTCAAGATCTAACCGCACATCTCAAGATGCTCTTGATCTCACCGATCTAGCATCCAATCTCTCGATCGAAGCTTACCGATCTCAAGCCCTAACCAATCAAACATGATCAGACCAGATCTCACTTAGAATCAGAGTTTAAACCCCTTTAAACTGAACCCAAAGAATTCAGTCCACACGATCTGACTTAAGTAAGCCATATCATCAAATTGTGCGACCCTGAGGGTTTCCTTTGAATGTCGGTAACGATAACTCACGTTATCACGAACAGTGAGGGGTATCTAGCAACACATCACTGTCTCCCGATATAAAGGAAAGAGTCTTCCAAGACTACACCCAAACCACAGCACAAGTGTGAATCCACTTCACAAGGCATACAAGTTTCCTTTGCCACTGGATGTTCTTATTGGACAAGCGTGTCAAGCCTGTAGCTCCAATATGATGAGCATGATTAGACCAGATGAACATAGTCACCTGGGTATGGCCATACACTTTCTCAATCATCTCATTTAGGGGGGGCCCCGTAGAACATCACACTCCTTAAACAAGGAGACGGCAATCCTATATCTATCACTAGTGTCCTAACCTGACTCATGATCATTATCCAAGATAGTCTATAACCATTATGTTTCAAATGATATTAAACTACCTCAAAACAATGACACTCATCATTTAGAAACACAAGTGATCTCAAGTCAGAGGACATGTGCCACTTGTTGCAATTAAGGATTATTCACATTGTGACAAGCAATTGAATATCCTAGTAGGGTCTGTCCAGTACATCCAATGTACCCATGAGTCTACATCTTATTCCATGCTCGAAGCATCCTATAAAATTAGAACACATATTAGTCTCAATCATATCAAGGCTGTCTCATGTTCACCAAGATATCTCGACTAAGGACAAAGAGCATGTCAGCCTAGCTGAACAACTTTGAGACATTATTCAGAAGTACACTTATTGCAGCAGACAATGTAACATACTGAATAACAACCATTGCCTTTATAAACATAAAAGTTTATATACATGATACTGATACAATCCCAAGGCCTCAAACATTAGCCTTAAGGGCATACCCCAACACATGCGCCTCTGCCATGTGTGCTCTGTGCTCATGTCTGATTAAAATACAATTTAATCTATCTAGACATGATTGACACGCATGTCAATTACACTTTATAAATTCATTAAAATGTGATGCGCAGATCACAATAATAATTTACAATAATACATCCAAGCACGCAGGCCCCAGCACAGCACACATTAAATTTAGGCAGCCCACATAAGATTAAATAGACAATCATTCATGTTATACAAACATCATGTGATCCAATCAAGAAAATAAAATTTTTCGAAAAACCCATTGGCTTCATTTTATTTCCTTATGTGCCCTACTACCTTACAACGGTCCATTAATAGGGATCCACTCATCAGACCTAGTCAGACACACTGCCCTTGCATGCACCAAGTCATAACCGACTTGAGTCGACCTCATGGTCAACAATGCATGCGTGAAGGGCTGAACGTCCCTCATGAATTCTGGCAAGCGGGTGTGACCCCGGGCCTTAATCATGAGCGTTCAATGGTTGTCTCAATCAGACATCGCTACACGCCTTTCTGCAGTCGACCAATAGCCACCACATGCTTGCGCATAGGTGCCATCTGGTCGACTCATCTAGGCTGTCAGATGGTCTGATCAGACTGTTGGGTCTAGACTAGACGATGACTTCAACCCTAATAACCCGTCTAAGCTTTTGAAGTAGGCGCTTAGATCTAATGAGGGGCGCGCAAGTAATGTTTTGAGACAAAAACTACAACAAGCGCCAACATGAAACATGCGCCTCCATAAGAAAAACATACAAGCATGTAGTTTTCGGCATGATCATTATCTTAGATCTACTTATCAGCGCAAACAAGGATCACAATAAGCAATCATATGAATCATACAAGAAACTATGGCTCTGATACCAATTGAAAGTTCCCTGAAGGGGGCGAAACCCTAAAGCATGCGCATATAAAACTTGCATGGGCGGAATCTAGGGTTTCCTAGGATCGCATGTATGAACATAGATCAACTTAACAATTTGTATAGATCAAGAAGGGGATCATACCAATGCCATTTCTTGGATGGCGTCTTGGAAGCAAGAGGGCGAGCGGCTCTCCTCCAAAGGTGACGCACACAAGGTGAAGATGACTACTCCCTTGGCGTTCCTTGTGCTAGCAAAGCTCCAAGGTCTCCTGATCGCTTGAAGGAGATTGAGATGATGTCTTTTGCTTTTCACACAACCTCCTAGGCGTGAAGACTATCCTCACACGAGAGAGGCGTCGAAAGGAGAAGAGAGACGAGCGTTCTTCTCGAACGTGAGGCGTGAAGTCTATTTTGGAAACCATAACTCCCAAAAATAGCAAGTCATCACTTCATGCGTTCATGCGTTCATGAACCAACCGCAAACTTCATTCCTTTTTGAACCATGCGCTCATGTGATGAGCCGGTTCAATTATATTTGGTTCAAAGACCAAATTAAACCAAGCATTGGTCTAGATCATATTAAACCATAAGGCTCAAGATCTAACCATTCATCTCTTGATGCTCTTGATCTCACCGATCTAGCATCAATTCTCTCGATCGAAGCTTACCGATCTCAAGCCCTAATCAATCAAACATGATCAGACCAGATCTCACTTACAATCAGAGTTTAAACCCCTTTAAACTGAACCAAAACAATTCAGTCCACACGATCTGACATAAGTAAGTCATATCATCAAATTGTGCGACCCTAAGGGTTTCCTTTAAATGTCGGTAACGATAACTCACATTATCATGATCAGTGAGGGGTATCTAGCAACACATCACTGTCTCCCGATATGAAGGAAAGAGTCTTCCAAGACTACACCCAAACCACAGCACAAGTGTGAACCCAAGTCACTTGACATATGTGTTTCCTTTGCCACTGGACCTTCTTATTGGACAAGCGTGTCAAGCCTGTAATTCCAATATGATGAGAATGATTAGATCAGATGAAACATAGTCATCTGGGTATGGCCATACACTTTCTCAACCATCTCATCCAGGGGGCCCCTTCAGAACATCACACTCCAAACAAGGAGACGGCAATCCTATATCTATCACTAGTGCCCTAACATGACTCATGCTCATTATCCAAGATAGTCTATAACCATTATGTTTCAAATGATATTGAACTACCTCAAAACAATGCCAATCATCATTTAGAAACACAAGTGATCTCAAGTCAGAGGAAATATGCCACTTGTTTGCATACAAGGATTATTCACATTGTGACAAGCAATTGAATATCCTAAGTAGGGTCTGTCCAGTACATCCAATGTACCCATGAGTCTACATCTTATTCCATGCTCGAAGCATCCTATAAGATTAGAACACATATTAGTCTCAATCATATCAAGGCTGTCTCATGTTCACCAAGATATCTCGACTAAGGACAAAACTGCATGTCAGCCAAGCTGAACAGCATTGAGACATTATTCAGAAGTATACATATTGCAGCAGATGATGTAACAACCTGAATAACAACCATTGCCTTTATAAACATAGAGTTTATACATGATACTGAAATAATCCCAAGGCCTCAAACATTAGCCTTAAGGGCATACCCCAACACCTTGGAGGTGAAATAAGATTCTATTTTTTTGTTTTACTAAACCTATTCCCTAATATAATTAATAATGTATGGTGTTGACAATAAAATTTTTTGGGATAGATCCTCGTTTTTTAGGAACCATTATGTAGCAATAAGTGTCTCTTGTAGCATGAGAAGTGTGGTTGATGTAGAACCAATTTGAAATTACCAAACCAATTTCTAGCATTTTATTTTTGTATATGCATCATTGATTCATGTTTGTTTATTTGCTTTCAATGAGAAGACTCTAGGTAGACATCGATGATGCATGACTAATTGTACTTTAGCTTAGCTGATACATGACTAATGGATTTTGTTACCACACTTGTATTACTTGGCCACATAATGAGGTCACACAACAATTATATTGAATTTGATTTGAAACCATCCTCAAAGAAGCATTGAGACTCGAAGCATAGATAGCTACCTTGATCACTTCATCTTCGTGGCTCTACTAATAAGCATAGGCATGCTTTGATGCATGTTGGCGGAAATTTTTTACTATTGTTAGCTACACACTATTTTTTTAGAGTATATGAATATAGTTGTTTGTACAAGATAGAACATACCTCTTATATGGCCTTGGTGTATTTTGTGACATTTAGGTAATCACCAAAAGGATGTTGTTTGATTCATGTGGAAATCATGATCATTATTGAATATTCTACTATCATTTTTATGTCGTTTGATTCATGTGCAAATGATGATCATTATTCAATATTCTACTATCATTTTGTGATGAGGGTGCCACATAATAATGATTAGAAAGAACTAAGAGATTTTTAGTGTTTATAAGCAATTAAAGAGTTTTTCCCATTTGTATTTAGATTATGCTCGGTAAATATCAATACTTAGAACATCATTGTTGTTGACATTGAAAATAAAATATCCAAGTAGATTTAGAACCTTGTTAATAACATAGGGCAACTATAAACTCATGGTGAAACAATTCATTGAAAAAATTGTCAATGTTGCATACGCATTTCATTTGCCTCAGTTTGAGCATAGCGACATTGCCTTAAAAATTACCCCAAATAATGCCCCATTTATTTAGCCTATAGTAATTAAAAATCCCCTCTAGTTTTTACATGAGAAGCTATTCTTACTAGATAAGAAATACATAAGATCAATTGTCAAATTGAACTTTTAGATGAGATTCGAAATATCTAAGGAGAGATTCACTCTCTAACCTATCAATTCAATAGGATAATGATAATCTAAATTCTTAGAATCGCAAATAGGGTAGCAAATCATTTTGCAAATCATGCTAGATATACAAGATCCTATTAATTATTGTTAGAAAATTGGCGTCAACGCCTGGCCAAAATTTTGCATGTGGATGTGAAATAAATGATTTTTTTTAGTACAAAAAGAGGGACAACATCAATTAAGATGTTTACCTTGAATGCTATATGGAATGAGGATTTCAACCTTATTGTTAAAGATTTAGAGACTCAAGTTCTTTAGTTGCATGTTTATTTTAGTGAAAAGGTTTAACTCCTTGTATGCTCCTTGCCTTGTACGATATACATCATCTGGTTAATTATTCATTTATAGTACTCTTAGAGATAGTATCTATTTCATTATGTTTGTAGGTTTTATATCAAATAATGGTATTTAAATTTTTTAGGGTTGCAAAAATAATTGCATTTTATTTACTAAAAAAATTGAACATTCTTTTAAATGGATCAATTTTAAAAAAATTGAAAGTTTTCATTTCACATGGCATAGGTCAAAATGCATAATAAATTGGGCATGGAAAATAAGTTTGCCTACTCCACATGAATTAGAAGAGTTTATTCTTAATCTTCTAAGGAACTTCAACCTGAATGATCTACAAAATAAGGTAAATAGAGAAGCAATGGTTATTCGATTGACATTTGATCCCTCACAAAGACAAGGATAGTTTGAATAAGCTTTAAGATGAGAAACAAAGTGGTATTGGAAGGGGGATCTAAGATACATCAGGCAATGGTGTGTAGTGGTGCTTACAGTATATGAATCTAGTTGTTTGCACAAGATACAACATACCTCTTCTAAGGCCTTGGTGTATTTTGTGACATTTAGGTAATCACCAAAAGGATGTTGTTTGATTCATGTGCAAATGATGATCATTATTGAATATTCTAATATCATTTTTATGTTGTTTGATTCATGTGCAAATGATTATCATTATTCAATATTCTTTTGTAATTTTGGGATGAGGTTGCCAGATAATAATGATTAGAGAGAATTAGGAGACTGTTAGTGTTTATTGGAAATTAAAGAGTTTTTCCCATTTGTATTAAGATTATGCTCAGTGAAGATCAATAGAACACCGTTGTTGTTGACATTGAAAATAAAATATTCAAGTAGATTTAGATCCTTGTGACACGTTCCGCAAGTGCACAGTAATATCGAAGTAATATAAAAGGTTGTCGAACCCAAAGGGAGCAAGGTTCAGTACTAGAAAGTCTAAGTCTCAATAGCTAAGTGATTCAAAATGAGGTTTTTGCGATCAATAAACAAAACAAAAGATCAAACGCAACGATGAGGAGGTTATCTGTATGAGAGAGATCAGGACTTCGTAATATAGCTTATGGAATCCTCCCAAACGTATAGGATGCCCCATCTCAGTCGGTACACCCTGATGCTTATCCAGAACGATCTCCTGCTCTCGCTGTTGATCGTTCTAGATAAACCCAATGAGTTCAATGGACGATTATGTTACCCTCGAGCCCAAGCACTCTCGTATCAAGAATTCACAAGTTTTACCTAGGGAATCCGCCAACATGATCCTCCTCTCGGTCAGGATCGCGTCAACTACCACACGATACTACGTGGCCAAAGCAATATCATGAAATAACTACAACAAGGTAAAATATGCTCATACAAACTTCAAAGTAACAGAATAAGTTAAGATTACTTGAAATAATTCATCAATGGGCTTCAACCAAGTCCCGAAAAGGGTTTTACACTACAATAGTCAGGAAAGCTCGTACAACTCTCTCTAAAATATTAGAAAAATTGCTACAAAACGTTTTGGAGAGGAAGGAGAGGATGAACCGAACAAGATCCCTAAAAATCGTGAAGATCTGACGCTCCAATAGTCATGAATGCTCATATAATTCTCTCTAAAATATTAGGAAAATTGCTACAAAACATTTTGGAGAGGAAGGAGAGGATGAACCAAACAAGATCCCTAAAAATCATGAAGATCTGACGCTCCAATCTCATGAAATCGCCCCAAAAACGCTGTCACCTCTTCCGTTCACCCAAGCTGGATCGTGTGCTAGTTTCTTGATAATTTGGCAACAATAAAAAGGGCTTTTATATTCTTTGGATTCGCCTCTCTGTTAGCTTTCCAAAACATATTTTCTAGCCTTTTTTGGATTTTTCTAGGGCTCAGAATCGAAGAAAAACTAAGTGAAGGTCAGACTGCAGAGTCATGATCACGGGTCTACCCCGCCGGGTTCACCTGGCTGTGAAGCCTATTGTACAGTTTTTTCGTGTAAGAATAACTAGTGAACCCCACGGGGTTCACCAGGCTGTGAAGTCTCCTGTATGTTTCCACGCAAGCCTCCTTCGAGAGAATCACGGGTGAACACCAAAAGCACAGGCAAGCCGTGATGTGTTATGTGAATTTCCATACATCCCGTGAAAGCACCGGTGAACCCCACCAGGTTCACCTGGCCGTATTTTTTAAAGTAGCTCGGAGTGGACCCAAATTTGACGTGCAGCTTCGTCTTCTCGTAAGGAATCACCCCATGACTTTAGAATCTTAAAAGACTTCAATATTAGGTGATTTTACCTGAAATTCCACAAAAATGAGAAAAAGTGAAGACTCTGAAACAATCAAGTAAATAAGTCTCATTGGTGTATAAAAACATTAAAATAGACCTAAATTTGAGATGAAATAATCACAGAAATTACAATTAAAATGCAAGACATTAAATACTCCCAGACTTAAATTTTTGCTTGTCCTCAAGCAATAAAATAGAGTGAATTGCCTGAGAGGTATAAAGATAATCCTTCAGGTTAAAAACAAGCATCCAAATCAAAAAAACATCTACTAGTTATCCCATATCTAATCAGAAGAAATCAAGTGATTAGGTGTTTTGAACGTTCAATAGTTTGATCCCATAATTTCTAGAAGTCAAAGAACTCAGCCAACTGTAAACAGAGAACTCAATCAAGCATACACATTACTCATGCTATTCCAATCCATCCAAATCAACTTGTTGGGATTAACTCAAATGTATTATTTAGGATGCAAAACTCCAAAAGCTAATTATGATATTAGACTTCAACTCATGTCCTTAGTGTTGGTGTATATGCCCTAGGACCTGTGGCTAGTCCGATTTATGTCACATTCATTTGTGGTATACATCCAGGCATGGTCGTTGTTATGTATTTCATACATCTGCGTCATAAACTTATTAAATCTAAAATAAATAAAACCTAGTCTAGCAATACTAACAACTATTTTGATATTAACAAAACTAAGGTCTCCGGCAACGGCGCCAAAAACTTGTTGTGATCCGCAAGTGCACAGATACTCGAAGTAATAAAGAAAGATATCGAACCACAGAGACCTTATTGTTAAGTACCAAATAGTTGTATTCTTAATAGCTAAGCAATCGAATAATAGCAAAGCAATAATGGGAAACACACGAAATCAGTTAATCAAAGAGAAACATTGGGACTAGGGTTTCATCCTCCTTAATTCTAATGACTAGATTTAAATAAAAGGTCGTCAGACTAATCTTATCATATAAAGACTTAATTTATTTCATAAAGGGATCATCTCACTTTCATGCAGACAATCATGCAGGGACTAATCCTCGCTTTCGTGCAAGATCTATCCCAATGCTAAAGATAAGTAAATCATCAATCAAAGAACTCGAGATCAATTTCGTGCATCCGAATTCTAAGTTGATTGTCTCAAGTGGAATCTCAAGGATAACTTTCGTACATCCGAGACTCAACACAAGTTCTACTTATGGTTCTCCAATGTTCCTATCCTCACTTTCATGCAAGATCTCCACGTTTGACAACTCAACTCTACCCTAGATTCAAATTATCATCACGACAATAAGATCACTAAAATCAAATAATTAAGAACTAACCTAAGAGAGTTCCTAACATGCAATTCTAGGGTTCCAAGTTCTCAAGCAAATCACCTTTCGGTCCTTTTTGCGAGAACTCTAAAACATGAATAATAACATCAATCTATAGAGAATCAAAGACAAACAATCAAATAAGCAGAATCATCATAATAAAACTATTCTGACGAAAATAAGAGTTATCTAATCATTAAGAAATCAAAGTGAATTACACCCATGTCCCAAAATATGATTAAGCTAGCATGGAAAGAGAAATACAATAAGCCATAGTATCAAAGTGTTTAGAAATCAAAGAAGAAGAAGAAACAACGTTACAACACGGCTGTAATAGAAATTACAGCCATAATTTGCCTCCAAAACACGCTGTGAATAGTGTCGTGCCCCTTCTTTCGTTGGTTCCTCCTCCGACTGAACTCTTTTTCCTCTAAAACTTCTAGGGTATCGTCTCCTCCTCCAGGCAAAGTTTTTGTGTGAAAATCACGGCCTGTGGTGGCCTCCACGCCTCTCGGCGCAAAGCCAAACCCTAAGCGCCCTTCTATCGATTGCTCTCTCAATACTGGATAAAAATTAGGGCTTTCACTTCGTATGTGTTCTCTTCTTAAAGACGAGATCTCAATTTGGAGCTCTGGATCAAAAGTTATAGTCCGCGCAAGATTCGGCCCGAAAAAGTCACGCGTCCAGGAAGATAATACGGTCGTGTTTTATTTTACGGCAATGCCGTATTTTGGGTCTGTGAACCCTGTGTCAAAATTACGACCCGTAAAAGGTATAATGGTGGTGCCGTAAAATCGGACGAGTTCTCTAGTCTGAAATCTCTGAGGAATACGACACCGTAAAATGGTTTACGGCAGTACCGTAATTTCAGTGAATCTCTCTGTTCTGAAGCGCTCCAAAATACGGCCCGTGTAATTCTTTACGGCGGTGTCATAAAATCAGGGAAACTTTCTGATATGAAAATCCACCAAATTACGGCAGTGCTCTGATATTACGGTATCGTACGGAAATACGGTACCGTAATATAAAATACGGCACTACTGTATTTCGGTCAGTTGCTTCGATTTGCGTAAAATTTGTCGGGTGATCTCCTCTTGATGATGGTAACTCTTCTATGTCTTCGATTTTGCTTGAAAACGCCTCAAAATAGTGCCTTTTTACCTAAAAATCATGAAAAACCAAAATAGAAGTAGATTTTGCAATATTTGATAATTTTGGCATAAAAATAAGCAAAAGATCTTCAATTGAGCTTGAAAAGATATATAAAATGATACAAAATATACTATATATTTTGGTGTCATCAAATAGATAAGGCTCAAACTTTGCTTGTCCTCAAGCAAAAATCAAAAATTGATTAAAAGAATAACCTTTTCATGCTCAATAAATTTCTAAAATACAATCATCAATGAAAAATTCCATCAATTGTTTCACAAAACTTCAAATAAACATATCATTCTTAGAATTCAATCCTCTAGATCCACAACCAATTAAATAAAATTTTCAATCTCATGATTTCACTCAGTTTTCAGTTCAAATCTATCATGCTTTTGTTTACAGGAATTAGGTTTCCATGATCTTTTTCCACACATATTTTTTTTTCTTTTTTTTATGCATTTTGTTTGTTTTTGTAAAGATGGCATGTACCCACTTAGATACACACTTTTTATTTTTGACTTCAACTCTTATCTTCGGTACCACTATCAATTTTGCATAGTGCCGAGTAGAGGAGTCTTATTCTTTTTATCTCTCATTATTTTTCATGCATAGACTTCAACCCATGTCTTAGGTACCACCATCAATTTTATATAGTGCCAAGTAGGGGAGTCTCTCACTATTTTTATGGATCTTGGATTCTTATTTCCCAACAAATAGAAAAATAAACTAAACATCTAGTAGGTTGATCAATTGATCTCAATTCTCAAATCATACTCATATACTCATTTTATTCAAAAGAATAGGTTCACCTTAGATCTTATTCCTCAAATAATACATCTACCCAAAATTTCATGCATCAACCAATGTCAAATTTCAGAGATAGATATGCACTGAAGAAGTAAATCTAACATGATAGGGTTTTTCTCTAATCATGAATTTGAATCCATTCATCATCAATCAATCAAGTCATCAACAATATAAAACAAGAATATACTCATCGTCATCACAAAATATCATCGTAAACACTAAATATATCATCATGTATACTACAACCATATCAAAGATAGCTCATTAGAATATCGAAATATCATAATACAACCCCATCGAAATAGTAGAAATCAGTATCATCATAATCATCATACAACCGCATCGAAAAGAAAGATAAGCATGTGAAACAGAATAGCAGTGTCGGCGGTTATAGAGGTGTAGAAGCATCAAACTCAAATAATAATGTTCAAAAGTGTAAAATGATAGATTCAAGAGACCATATCGAGTAGAAATCTTAGTGAGTGATACATCTAAAGTAAATCAAAGATGCAACCATATGAAATAATCATGAACAAGAGAGTGCAAATGATACTCACAAAACTATATAGCAAGCTCTGACCAAAATTACATAAGGCTCAGACCAAAAATAGTGTCGGGGCAGATGCTGCAAGGTCCAAGGATGTGCCTTTTGAAAATTTTACCTGCACAATTTAAGATACATAAGGCTCAGTCTAAAAATAGTCTCTAAAAATAATAATGATAAAAATAATTTTCTCAAGAGAGAATCAGAGATGTCACCGGAGGTCTGAAGAGGATGCCGGGGGAAATAGTCGAGCAGGCAAGAAGCAGAGGTAGAATATATGCTATCTGAAAAGCTGCTAGCAATGATGGTGATGGTGCCGACAGTAGAGTGAGTAATCTCTAGTGGCCTGCTAGAGAATACAGTCCTGGATGTGAGATCGTCGGCTGGTGGGTGCCAGAAATAATGCTGCATAGATAAAAAAAAATCAGTCACTAATAAAGAGTCTACTGCATAAATAAATCTAATCAATGGAAATAGAGGCAGTAGAAGAAGTAAGAATCTGCAGATGGTATAATCCAGTGTCGACGGCTGGAAACAGTGATGTCAGAGGCAGATGCAGTGGTGGCTAGAGGTGGAAGATAGTTGCTCTTGAAGATTTCTGGATCTGGAGGCAAAAGAAGCTATAACATGTAGAAAGCAAACAGTGCAGCCAGTGAATATTTTAAGAAAAGTAACCATACCCAAAAATAAGATTTAATTATCCAATAAGAAAACGGACAGAACCATGTGGTAGAATAAAACGTGTTATTTCCAGATGTATAAAAATCAAAGGATTAAAATCTATCAGGAATTTAGGGTATCAACAGAAAGAAGGCTACTTAGATTACAAAACTACAAAAACTGCACAAAAGTTAATCAAATTCGAAAAGTTGTCATGTGTCCTAGAATGATCAGAAATTATTTTCATGAAAATAACTCATCAACGGGATAGAACGACACATGTTCTTTATATTCCAAGTGAAAAATCAGGGTTTCAAGTCATTAAAGTACCTTAAAAACTTACTGCAGAACTGCTAATCAGATTAGTCAAGAAAAACTGCTGCAAAAATTAATCAGAATTGAAAAGATGTTATGTGTTTTAGAAAGATCCATGGACTTTAAAATTCGGCAAAAATATCTAGATGATAGACAAAGATGAGTACTTCAATGTTGTGCCAAAGATCAAAAACACATAGCATCTTTTTGATTCTGATTAATTGTTCGCATCAATGGTCGGCCTGGTGACACTAGAGTGAATTCCCTGTGAATTAGGGGCAGCATAGTCACGCAAAGAACTTCTCTCGTTATTCGCCATATCCAAAATTTCTTCTTGTATCTGCTTTGATGTTTCTTGTAAATCTTCTTCTAGTCTTAACTTCCTGCGCACTCTAAGGGTTTTGTTAATTTCAGGATCCAATGGAACAAGCGGTTCTGACCTAAGACTCCTGCGCATGCAAAGTAGGTAGATCAAGTGATTTCAAGAAAAATAGAAAATAAACAGTAAGTAAATAAATAACAAAAAAATAGTAAATAAAAACCTAGTCTAGAAATACTCTCAATATCTTCAGTATCAACAAAAACAAGGTCCTCGGCAACTACTTTATTTCTAATGGCTAGATTAAGATAAGTGTTTCACAATCCAATTTTATCATGATAAAGGTATAGTTTACTTCATAAATAAATTGTTTCGCTCTCGCGCAAACAGTCGTACAAAGAACTGATCTTCACTCTCATGCAAGACCTATTCAATGCTGAAAATAAATAAACCATCAACTAAGAACTCAAGGATCACTCTTGTGCATCCGAATTCTAAAGTTGACAACCTCAAGTGGAAACTCAAGATCACTCTCATGCATCAGAGTCTCAACACAAGTTTTACTCAAGGTTCTCTGACGACTCGATACTCAATCTCTTGCAGCATCAAATCAAGTCTAAAATATTAACTCAATCCAAAGAATCATAAAATCAACAAGGCATTAAATTTCTCTAAGAATTAGAATTCGAAGAACAACCTAATCTCTTACGTTAATTCCAAACTCGATAATTCCTAGGGTTCTGAATTTCAAGCAATCAACTTCTCAGTCTATTTTGTAAAATTCTAAAACATGTTGATATTTATAAAACTAAGGAGAATTAAAGAGCAATCAATCACAAAAGTAAAATTATCACAATAAAATTAGTTTGACAAAATTAGGGTTTTCTAGTCATTAAGAAACAAAGAGATTACACCCCCATGTCCCAAAGAAAGATTAAGCTACCATGATGAAGGAATAATAATAAAACATGTTTCTGTATGAATAGGAATCGAAAAGAAGATGAGAAAAGTTACAAAATAGTGCTGTAATGAAATTACAACACCGTAATTGCCTAGAACAGCGCTGTCACCGCTATTTCATTGATTTCTCCTCCAATCAGAATCTCTTTACTTTGAAACTTCAGATGCACATTCTCCTTCAACAGGTGAAGCTCTCAGTCAATTTTTGTGGCTGGAGGTGGTTTGTAGGCTGAGAACCGATGAACCCTAGCAATTCCACCTCTCTGTCAATTGCTCCCTCAATACTGGATCAAAATTCATCCTTTCTCTTTGTGTGTCTGCTCCTCCTAAAGATGAGTCCGCAGCAACTTTCGGATCTCAATTTGGAGGTCTAGATCAAAAGATATGGCTATGCAATTTTTGGGCCCGTAAAAATTGCGTTTTTGAATGGAAATTACGGCCGTAAAATATTTTACGGCAGTGCCGTATTTTGGTTCTGTGAACCCTATGTCAAAATTATGGCCCGTAAAATGCTTCTCAACTGTGCTGTAAAATCGGACGAGTTCTCTGGTCTGAATCGCCTGGGAAATACGGCACGTGGAATAGTTTACGGCAGTACTGTAATTTCGGCAACTGTCTCTATTCTGAAGCGCTCCAAATTACGGCAGTGTAATGCTTTACGGCGGTGCCGTAAAATCAAGACAATTCTCTGATTTGTAAATCCATCAAAATATGGCAGGTGCTCCGATATTACAGTATTGTACCATAATACGGTACTGTAATATATATTATGGCACTACCTATTTTGGTCTTTTGCTCTGATTTGCGTGAAATTTATTATGTGTACTCCTCTTGATGATGGTAACTCTTCCATGTATTTGATTTTGCTCGAAAATGCCTCAAAATAATGCCTTTTACCTGAAATTGATCAAAAACCAAAGATGGTGTAGATTCCGAAGCATTTGGTAAAAAAAAGTATAAAAACAAAGCAAAAGAGTAAGATTATGGTTCAAAAGACTACCAAATAAGTATGAAAAATACTATGAAATTTAGAGTCATCAAACACATAAGGCTCAAACTTTTCTTGTCCTCAAGCAAATAAAGAAATCAATACCAAAAAAATAAATTTTCACATGACGAATAAATTTCTAAAATATAATCATCCATAGAAAATTTCATTAATCCCACACAAAATTTTCAAGTAAATACATCATCTTTTGAAATTAATCTTTAAGACTCAAAAGTTCAATCGAATAAAATTTCGCAATATGCATAGTAATAGAATTTCAACCTCATGAATTAATCTTGTTTTTGAGATTTTCATCCAATATGTTTTTGTTTACAGGAATAGGATCTCCAAATCTTTTTCCACTCATTTTTTTTATTTGTCCTTGACATTCTCTAAATCGATTACCCTTTTTTCCGATGACGAATTTAGAGTATGTTGGTCACATAACCACACATAATAGAACTCATATCTCATAGGTAGAAAGAATTTTCTTGAGACAGAGGAGTCAATGTCAAAGGAACTCTCTCTTGGCAAGCATCTACATAGATACACACTTTTGCAATGAACTTCAACTCTTGTCTTAGGTACCATTGTGAACACAATGCCAAGAAGAGGAGTTATTCTTTTTCTTTTTGTGGACTTCAACCCATGTCTTTAGGTCCCACTGTTAATTTTATACAGTGCCAAGTAGGGGAGTCATTCTTTCTCATGGAATTGGATTTCTTTTTCCCAACAAATAACATAAAAGATTATAAAGATTAACTAGATTAATCACTTGATATCAACTCAATAACATGTGCAAATATGCTCATTTTATTCAAAAGCATTATTTCACTTCATGATTGCATTCACTAAACAATGCATTTACCTAGAATTTCATGCATCAATTAATGAAAAATTTTCAACAAATAGATTATATCAGAGAAATAAATTCAACATATAAAATCTATTTCCAATTTCCAAAAATTGATATGCATGATAATAGATTAGAAATTTTGGCATGGTGTTTGTAGTATTTCAGAAAAATCCTTCTACACATCATCATCATATTATGTCAACACAACTAAATCGAAATATCTATCAATAAAATCAAAAGGCGAGGATCTGTGGCATGTGAGTACAAGAAGTTTGAAGTATTCATCTTCCATTTGAACACATGGATTATCAGAAAAATATAAAGAATGGAATGCAAATGAGTAGGAAGAAAATACTCACAGAGGTCTATTAGTCTATGTCAGACCCAATCATCCTTTGTGTCTTCGGGTTCGAACCACCAAAGTTTTTTTTTTTGACAAAATTAATTTTCACCTCCCAAGAAGCGCTAATTTTCAGTCATTAGCTTGACCGTTCAACACTCAGATTGGATCGTGCTTGTGTGTTTGGTCGCCATCCTGATTTCTCTATGTCTCGTTCAGGGTTCTCAAGAACATAAGGCTCAGACTTAAAACAATGTCTAAATTTACTTATGAGCTTTTTTCCTTTCTCAAGCAACTTTGATTTTCCTCTCCTCCTTCGTCTCTTTCTCTTCTTCTTTGCTGCTCTTTCCTGAGATTCTTTATTAGCACACTCAGAAGATGTATCAGTTTCAAAATCAGAAGTTCATCAAATAAACTATGCATGTCACAAACAACATCATCATTAATTGTTTCTATGCTACAACATGTCCCTGAGTGTGATGCCTTTTTTAAAGAATCAGTCAAATCAAATTCAATTATATCACCAAAAATATCAAAAGTCAATTTTCCCTTTCTTACATCAATGAGTGCTCCAGATGTAGCCAAGAAAGGTCTACCAAGTATAATAGGGTTTTTCAAATTTTCTTCCATCTCTAAAACTATAAAATCAGCAGGTATGAAAAACTTACCAATTTGTAGAGGAATATTTTCTAATATACCAACCGGATGCTTTATTGATGAGTCAGCGAGTTGCAAAGTCATTGAGGTTGGTTTGAGCTCTCCAACATCCAGTTTCCTATAAAGAGAATGAGGTATTAGACTAACACTTGCACTGAGGTCACATAAGGCTCGGTCAAAAGCCATATCTCCAATAGAACAAGGTACAAAAAAACTACCTAGATCCTTTAGCTTAGGTGGCAATTTATTCTGTATGATAGCACTACATTCCTCAGTAAGTGCTACAGTACCATGATCATCAATCTTTCTCTTATTAAACAAAATCTCTCTCAAAAATTTTGCATAAGTTGGCATTTGAGTCAAAACTTCAGTAAATGGAACATTAATATAATGTTTTTTAAGAACATCAAGAAACATGCCAAATTGTTTGTCAAGTTTAGCTTGCACCAACCTCTGAGGAATGGGTACAGGTGGCCTATAGGGTGTTGATGAACTAGGTTTAGAATCATCAACCTTACATGGCAATTCACCTTTAGGTTTATCACCCTTGTGAGGTGACAAACTAGTTTGGGACTGCTCATGTGCAGGTTGTGATTCCAGCACAGGTTCACTTCTAGTTTCAAGTATTCGTTCTACCTTATCATCATCAAGAGATTCCCGAGGATCTTCTAGTTGTTTCCCACTCCTAGTTATGATAGCATTGCAATATTCCCTAGGGTTAGGTTCAGGTTTGGCAGGTAATTTTCTTAGGGGTCTAGATGAAGTGCTAGCTTGCTGGGCAATTTGTGTTTCTAGCATTTTGCTGTGGGCAACAATACCATCTAGTCTAACATTAATCTATCTAAAATTCTCGTTGGCATCATCATTCTGTTTTTTCTGAAAACCCATAAATTGTGTAAACATCTCTTCTTGAGTGGGTTTCTGGGGTTGGTCCTGGGTTTGAGATCTTTGTTGGAATCCCCTATTTTAATTCTGCCTATTATCATGATTATTGCTCCTTCATGAAAGGTTAGGGTGGTTCCTCCATCCAGGATTATAGGTATTAGAGTAGGGGTCATTAGATCTACTTTGATTGTAATCCCCCACTGCATTCAATTGTTCCTCACCCCTATCAACAACAATCTTGCACTCTTCAGCACAATGCCCATGATTTCCACAAATTTGACATGTAACAGAAGAAACAGCATGAGTTTGCATTTGAAATGTATCAAAACGATTGCACAGAGAATGTACCTTCTCAGCCAATGTGCGCCAGCTATCATTATCAGTCTTACCATGTGGAGGGCGATAAAGAACTCCTCTCTCAGTAGTCCACTGGTTATGATTTAGTGCCATTTCCTCAATCAATGTATAGGCTTCTTCCATGGTCTTGTTCATCAGGGCTCCACCTGCAGCAGCATCAACAGTAAGTCGGATGTTATAAAGAATACCATAATAAAAAGTCTGAATCAAAACCCATTTCTCTAAGCCATGGTGAGGACACTTCCGTTGCAAGTCATTAAATCGCTCCCATGCTTCACTCAAAGACTCTCCATCCATTTGTGCAAAATTTGTAATTTGATTTCTCAGTTGGATGGTCTTGCTAGGTGGGTAGTATTTCATCAGAAATGCGTTAGAAAGCTGATCCCAAGTAGTGAACGTCCCTGATGGCTGTGAATGAAGCCAATCGCGTGCTCGGTTCCTAAGGGAAAAAGGAAACAATCTCAATTTTAGTGCATCATCAGAAACACCATTAATTTTGATTGTATCACATAATTCAAAAAAAAAGAGATAGATGGATATTAGGATCTTCAAGAGGTGCTCCTCCAAAATGGTTTTGTTGAATCATAGATAGGAACGCTAGTTTGATTTCAAAATTGTTCGCATCAATGGCCGGCCTGGTGACACTAGAGTGAATTCCCTGTGAATTAGGGGCAGCATAGTCGCGCAAAGATCTTCTCTCGTTATTTGCCATATCCAAAATTTCTTCTTGTATCTCCTGTGTTGTTTCTTGTAAATCTTCTTCCAGTCTTAACTTCCTCCGCACTCTAAGGGTTTTGTTAATTTCAGGGTCCAATGGAACAAGCGGTCCTGACCTAAGACTCATGCGCATGCAAAGTAGGTAGATCAAGTGATTTTAAGAAAAACGGAAAATAAACAGTAAGTAAATAAATAACAAAAAAATAGTAAATAAAAACCTAGTCTAGAAATACTCTCAATATCTTCAATATCAACAAAAACAGGTCCCCGGCAACGGCGCCAAAAACTTGTTGTGTCCGCAAGTGCACGGATACTTCGAAGTAATAAAATAGATATCGAACCATAGAGACCTTGTTGCTAAGTACTGAATAATTGATTTCTCGCTAGCTAGGCAATCGGAAAATAGTGAATCAAACTATCAAAAAGAACACGGAGAAAATATCAGAGAAGGGATCGGGACTAGGGGTTCGTCTACTTTAATTTCTAATGGCTAGATTAAGATAAGTGTCTGTCAATCCAATTTTATCATGATAAAGGTATAGTTTACTTCATAAATAAATTGTTTCACTCTCGCGCAAACAGTCGTACAAAGAACCGATCTTCACTCTCGTGCAAGACCTATTCAATGCTGAAAATAAGTAAACCATCAACTAAGAACTCAAGGATCACTCTTGTGCATCCGAATTCTAAAGTTGACAACCTTAAGTGGAAACTCAAGATCACTCTCGTGCATCAGAGTCTCAACACAAGTTTTACTCAAGGTTCTCTGATGACTCGATACTCAATCTCTTGCAGCATCAAATCAAGTCTAAAATATTAACTCAATCCAAAGAATCATAAAATCAACAAGGCATTAATTTTCTCTAAGAATTAGAATTCGAAGAACAACCTAATCTCTTACGTTAATTCCAAACTCGATAATTCCTAGGGTTCTGAATTTCAAGCCATCAACTTCTCAGTCTATTTTGCAAAATTCTAAAATATGTTGATATTTATAAAACTAAGGAGAATTAAAGAGCAATCAATCACAAAAGTAAAATTATCACAATAAAATTAGTTTGACAAAATTAGGGTTTTCTAGTCATTAAGAAACAAAGAGATTACACCCCCATGTCTCAAAGAAAAATTAAGCTACCATGATGAAGGAATAACAATAAAACATGTTTCTGTATGAATAGGAATCGAAAAGAAGATGAGAAGAGTTACAAAACAGTGCTGTAATTGCCGAGAACAGCGCTGTCACCGCTGTTTCATTGATTTCTCCTCTAACTGGAATCCTTTTGCTTTGAAACTTCAGATGCACATTCTCCTTCACTAGGCGAAGCTCTCTGTCAAATTTCGTGGCCGGAGGTGGTCTGTAGGCTGAGAACCGATGAACCCTAGAAATTCCGCCTCTCTGTTGATTGCTCCCTCAATACTGGATCAAAATTCGTACTTTCACTTTGTGTGTCTTTTCCTCCTAAAGACGAGTCCGCAGCATCTTTTGGATCTCAATTTGGAGGTCTAGATCAAAAGATATGGTCCCCGCAAGTTTTGGGCCCGTAAAAATTGCGTTTTTGAATGGAAATTACGGCCGTAAAATATTTTACGACAGTGCCGTATTTTGGTTCTATGAACCCTGTGTCAAAATTACGATCCGTAAAATGCTTCTCAACCGTGCCATAAAATCAGACGAGTTCTTTCGTCTGAATCACCTGGGAAATACGGCACGTGGAATGGTTTACGACAGTGCCGTAATTTCGGCAAGTGTCTCTGTTCTGAAGCGCTCCAAATTACGGCAGTGTAATGCTTTATGGTGGTGCCATAAAATCAAGACAATTCTCTGATTTCAAAATCCACCAAAATACGGCAGGTGCTCCTGTTGGGAAACCCCGGGGACATTTTACAATTTTTCAGAGACACATACATACATTGCACAGCGGAAGAATGTCCCCGAAACAGGCCGGTCCCAAAAACCAATGAAGATCTCATGCAAGGGGGTCGACACGATGAGTTAGAAATTACCTCAGAGCAAGATGAGGTCGATGTCGTGATAGGCGCCCAAGCGTGCGCCCTCTGCAGTCTCACACACACGGATGCCTCGAGTCCTCTTCTTCCACGCCCGGTGCTAGCCTCGGGAAGAAGATCCAAGCCTTAGGGAGATGCTCCAACCACCTTGCGCCACCAAGAGAGAAAGATGCGCCAAGTGGTAAGGAAGGAGAAGCTTGCGGCCACTTGATGGAAGAGGAAGAGATTGCGCCAATGCTCCTTGCTCTCGCTCCCTTCTTATGTTCACGCCTCCAAGGATGAATCATAATAAGAGAGGGCAGCTAGGGTCACATATATATAGGGCAAGAGGCGATTAGGGCAAGGGCTAGGATCATGACAAGTGTAGGGCTAGGATGAGGAGGTTTAATGCAAGGAAAGTCTCCAAGACTTTACCATAAACTTCATTCAACCTTTCCATAATTGCCCAAGTACCATATCAGCCCAAGTCATGCCTTAAAGGCATTCATACCATCAAGGGAGAAGGGCTAGGCGCAAATTGCTTCCTTAATGAAGCAATTTTGCCACCCTAACCCCATTATGCCCCTTAGGCGCCAATGGGGTTGGGTTTCTCCCCATTATACCCTTTTAGCCTCTCTTCTCTTCATAAGAACTTGTTATTGGGCTTCATTGGATAATGAGCTAGCCCAAACTTCATCCTATGAGTTGATTAAGCATTTGGATCCAATCCAATGCAACCCTAATCCAAGTGTGACCAACCATGGTCAAATACGGGTCAACCTGCCATAAATAAAGTTTGGCTCCAATAACATTCTTCCATCTTATCAGGACCATTGGCGCTGATGAAATCTCCCAATTAGATCCGAGTTATCCAATAACTTGATCATAAGGCTTCTCGATCAATACGAGAACTCAAGTATCAAGGTGTGCGACCCTGTAGGTTCTTCTGACGCTGGCAGTGCTGACCAAAGGTCACCACAAGCAGTGAGTGGCACCTAGCAGTGCATCGCTGCTACCCAGGTCATTGGAATGGATATCGACATCGACATCCCCATCATCGCAACTAGGTACAGATGCATTACAGTCTCTTTGCCGGACTGATATCCGATTGGACAAGTGTGTCACCACTTGTTTTCACCCAATCACATGGCTATGACTAAAACAGGTTCTTACCTGGGTATGGCCATACACTCTTAGTTATAGAACCATAGAGGAGCTCCATGGATATCACACTTCCCTAAGGAAGGGGCAAATCCTATGTCTGTCCATTGACCTTCTCATATGGGTCGTGATATGCTCAATGACAACCGTTATGACCTCCCAACTACGGCGAGGTGTTAGGTTGTATCAAAGCAAATCGCTAACCATATAGAATGATCAATGACCTCAAGTCAAGGGATCAATGCATCTCCTGTCACTTGTGAGGATAACTTATGACACCAAGTCATAGCCTCACAGCGGGTCTTTCCAGTATATCCTCTAATGATATACCCATGTGTCTGCGTTAGCACCACGTACCTAACCAGCTCACATACCAGTCTCACAAGTACCATAGCTGTCCCATATCCACTAAGGTACATCGACTGGGGACAATAGTTTGAGTACAGATCCAATCTATCTCCAGGGACATTATCATGTTAGTACATGTGCGCAGATGTAAACAAACATTGATAATGACAATGCCAGAATGATATATATATAAATATCAAAGTTAAGTAGTACATAAGTGGACCAAAACTAGGTCCTAGGGCATATACACCAATAGCTCCAATATTATGTTATTGTACCATAATACGATACCGTAATATATATTACAGCACTGCCGTATTTTGGTCTTTTGCTCTGATTTGCGTAAAATTTGTTATGTGGACTCCTCTTGATGATGGTAACTCTTCTATGTATTTGATTTTGCTCAAAAATGTCTCAAAATAGTGCCTTTTTACCTGAAATTAATCAAAAACCAAAGATGGTGTAGATTCTGAAGCATTTGGTAAAAAAAGTATAAAAAAAAAGCAAAAGAGTAAGATTACGGTTCAAAAGAGTACCAAATAAGTATGAAAAATACTATAAAATTTTGAGTCATCAGTTGCCTCCCAAGAAGCGCTAATTTTTAGGTCCTTAGCTTGACCAAAAATCAAAAATCATGGTGAAGCAGGTGAATTAGTACCAAAGTATATAGCATGCAATTTTTTCTTTTTCCGCTGTCCAAAAAGTTTAGCCACTAATTCAGACATCCAAAATATCATGTAAATCACAATTGACGTGGCTTTCTCAAAAATGCGAAAATCAGAATCAAAATTTTCAACTCCAATCAAAGGATATTCAATGATCTTCCTATATTTACCAAAAAGCAAAATCATAAGTCCTTTCTTCAAATTTATATCTTCAATTACAATAGGACTTTCATCTAGAGATTCAAGTATTGGATCATCTAAATAGTCTTTCTGTCTCAAATTAGATTCCTCAATAAAGCATAATTTTTTAAATAAATCACAAGAGTCAATAATAGATATGGGCAAAACATCAGAGTGAGATACATCAATAATGTTTAAATCTTTTTCAGGTTCATCTTGCCCTTCATCAAACAAATTATCAATATCAAGATTATCAACAAATTTAGAGTAAGATTTTTCTAAATCAGTCCCCTCATATCCTTCATCAGATTTAACCACAAATAATACATCATCAAAAAAATCAATATCATTATTATCAATAGCATCAAAAGGGGATTTTTCAAAATCAATTTTCTCAATCTTTTCCTCAAATAAATTATCATATGAATCAATTTTACAATCATCAAAATCAGAGTGAGATTCATGAATATTCACATAAGGCTCAATCTCAAAACAATCATAATCAAAGGGGGATTTTTTTAAATCAATTTCTTCAGTTTCCAAATCAAATTCAAATAAACAATCTTATTGTGCTAACTGGGTTTCTAGAATTTCAGAATGAGCATGCATATTATCAATTCTATGTTTATGGGTCTCATGTACCTCCTCGCTTTGGTTCATGAACTTTTCAAACATCAACTCTAAGTTAGATTTTTCAGTGTCCTTAAAGTATGGTTCAGAAACATGATTTGAGCAATCATTAGAAAAAGAAGTTTGATGATTTTCCCATCTAGAATACAATTGATAAAATTCTTTCCATGATAAATTGGGATTTAAAAATTGGCAATCAGAGGAATAATGATCAAAATATCCACAAATATCATATCTCATAGAAGAAGAAGAAGAGTGCATATAAGAGTTAAACGTATCTTGGAGTGTGCTCATTGAATCATACTTACCTTGTGGCATGTATAACTTACTCCTTTGAGATGCCCATGAATTGTGATGAAAAGACATATTTATCAAATCTATCAAGAACAAAAAGATAACCAACACCAATCAATCAAATTGTTTTTTTTTCAAAATATATAACAAAAATAGAAAATCTAAAACACAAGTAAATTCACAAAGTTTAGAAATCATAGTTCTGTCACAATTGTGAAAATCTAAAACAAATAAAACCTAGTCTAGCAATACTAACAACTATTTTGATATTAACAAAACTAAGGTCCCCGGCAATGGCGCAAAAAACTTGTTGTGATCCGCAAGTGCACGGATATTCGAAGTAATAAAGAAAGATATCGAACCATAGAGACCTTATTGTTAAGCACCAAATAGTTGTATTCTTACTAGCTAAGCAACCGAATAATAGCAAAGCAATAATAGGAAACACACGAAATCAGATAATCAGAGAGAAACATTGGGACTAGGGTTTCATCCTCCTTAATTCTAATGACTAGATTTAAATAAAAGGTCGTCAGACTAATCTTATCATGAAAAAGACTTAATTTACTTCATAAAGGGATCATCTCACTTTTGTGCAGACAATCATGCAGGGACTAATCCTTGCTTTCGCGCAAGATCTATCCCAACGCTAAAGATAAGTAAATCATCAATCAAAGAACTCGAGATCACTTTTGTGCATCCGAATTCTAAGTTGATTGTCTCAAGTGGAATCTCAAGGATCACTTTCGTACATCCGAGACTCAACACAAGTTCTACTTATGGTTCTCCAACGTTCCGATCCTCACTTTCATGCAAGATCTCCACGTTTGACAACTCGACTCTACCCTAGATTCAAATTATCATCATGGCAATAAGATCACTAAAATCAAATAATTAAGAACTAACCTAGGAGAATTCCTAACATGCAATTCTAGGGTTCCAAGTTCTCAAGCAAATCACCTTTCGGTCCTTTTTGCGAGAACTCTAAAACATGAATAATAACATCAATCTATGGAGAATCAAAGACAAACAATCAAATAAGCAGAATCATCATAATAAAACTATTCTGACGAAAATAAGAGTTATCTAATCATTAAGAAATCAAAGTGAATTACACCCATGTCCCAAAATATGATTAAGCTAGCATGGAAAGAGAAATACAATAAGTCATAGTATCAAAGTGTTCAGAAATCAAAGAAGAAGAAGAAACAATGTTACAACACGGCTGTAATAGATATTACAGCCATAATTTGCCTCCAAAACACGCTGTGAACAGTGTCGCGCCCCTTCTTTCGTTGATTCCTCCTCCGATTGAACTCCTTTTCCTCTGAAACTTCTGGGGTATCGTCTCCTCCTCCAGGAGAGTTCTCTGGTTTGAAATCTCTGAGGAATACGGCACCGTAAAATGGTTTATGGCAGTGCCGTAATTTCAGTGAATCTCTCTATTCTAAAGCGCTCCAAAATACGGCCCGTGTAATTCTTTACGGCGGTGCCATAAAATAAGGGAAACTTTCTGATCTAAAAATCCACCAAATTACGGCAGTGCTCCGATATTACGGTATCGTACGGAAATACAGTACTGTAATATAAAATACGGCACTACCGTATTTTGGTCAGTTGCTCCGATTTACGTGAAATTTATCGGGTGATCTCCTCTTGATGATGGTAACTCTTCTTGTTAGGGAATGCGGGTGTAATTTTAAAATTTTGCAGTCCCAGGACGCAGCGGAAGAAGCATTACACCCGAAACACATTCCTTTCCCAAGGATCCATGCGAGTGAGTATACACAAGGATGTGATAGAGATGTACCTCTTTTGCTTGTCTAGATGTCGAAGCCATGTTGAAGGCGCCCATTGTTGGGTCCCCTTCTAGGGGGAACGCAAGCGGATAAAACCCCTTTCAAGAGGGGGGCCGAAAACCCTAAGAGTGGGTGGCGCATATTTCATTCAATCCATGAAGATGCTAGGGTTTCAACTAATCGCATGTTATATGTTCTCATGATCAACTTCGAACGATTGAATGGATAAGAGAGAATTCATACCATTGCCATGAGGATTGGACTCGGCTTGGAAGCTAGAGAACGATAGGGTTCCCTCCAAAGTGTGCCACACACAAGAAGAAATTGGCCTACACCTTGTCGTCCTTGTGCTAGCAAGGCTTCAAGGTTCCTTTTCGTATGGAAGGGAAGGGAAAATCTTGCTTGGCGAGACTCCTTTCTCTTGTTTTCGTCAAATCCTTTCTTCACCGAATTGGAGAAGCCTTCACAAGAGAATTCGACAAGTGAGTAACCTCCCACACTAATGTGGAGGCGTTACACACAATCCACTTGAAACCGAATTCCAAAGATGGAAAGTATTGAAGGCTTAAGCGTTCACCTAAGTGAACCAAGCCCTTAACTCACCTCCCATGAACCATGCGCTCATCCATGAGCCGGTTCAATGTCGGTTTGGTCCAAGACCAATTAACCCAAGCCATATGGTCTAGATCACAATAAACCCTAAAGGTTCAAGATCCAACCGTTCATTTCTTGATGCTTCTGATCTCACCGATCTAGCATCATCTCTCTCGATCGAAGCTTACCGATCTCAAGCCCTAATCAATCAAACATGATCAGACCAGATCTCACTTACAATCAGAGATTAAATCCCTTTAAACTGAACCCAAACAATTCAGTCCACACGATCTGACTCAAGTAAGCCATATCATCAAATTGTGCGACCCTGAGGGTTTCCTTTAAATGTCGGTAACGATAACTCACGTTATCACGATCAGTGAGGGGTATCTAGCAACACATCACTGTCTCCCGATATAAAGGAAAGAGTCTTCCAAGACTACTCCCAAATCACAGCACAAGTGTGAATCTTCTTCACAAGGCATACATGTGTCCTTTGCCACTGGATGTTCTTATTGGACAAGCCTGTCAAGCTTGTAACTCCAATATGATGAGCATGATTAGATCAGATGAACATAGTCACCTGGGTATGGCCATACACTATCTCAATCATCTCATCTAGGGGGGCCCTTTAGAACATCACACTCCTTAAACAAGGAGACGGCAATTCTATATCTATCACTAGTGTCCTAACCTGACTCATGATCATTATCCAAGATAGTCTATAATCATTATATTTCAAATGATATTGAACTACCTCAAAATAATGACATTCATCATTTAGAAACACAAGTGATCTCAAGTCAAAGGACATGTGCCACTTGGTGCTTACAAGGAATATTCACATTGTGACAACCAACTGAATATCCTAGTAGGGTCTGTCCAGTACATCCAATGTACCCATGAGTCTACATCTTATTCCATGCTCGAAGCATCCTATAAGATTAGAACACATATTAGTCTCAATCATATCAAGGATGTCTCAAGTTCACCAAGATATCTCGACTAAGGACATATGCATGTCAGCCTAGCTGAACAGCTTTGAGACATTATTCAGTAGTACACTTATTACAGCAGACAAGGTAGCAACCTGAATAATAACCATGCCTTTATAAACTCAAGAGTTTATTACATGATACTTATACAATCCCAAGGCCTCAAACATTAGCCTTAAGGGCATACCCCAACAATCTCCCACTTGCACTTAATCTAATGGTTGAGAAATCTCAAACCCATATTATTACAGTGCTTCTCATGCTTCTGCTGCGCCAGAGGCTTGGTAAGCGGGTCTGCCAGATTGTCATCTGTATGTATCTTGCAAATTTTGATCTCGCCACGATCAATGATCTCCCGGATCAAGTGAAACCGTCTCTGTATGTGCTTGGATTTCTGGTGCGACCGAGGTTCCTTTGCTTGTGCGATTGCTCCAGTGTTATCACAGAAGATAACCAAAGGATCTGCACTCGAAGGAACGACACCAAGTTCTCTCACGAACTTGCGAATCCAAACTGCCTCCTTGGATGCTTCCGAGGCTGCAACATACTCGGCTTCTGTTGTGGAATCAGCAACAGTTGACTGTTTGAAACTCTTCCACACCACTGCTCCACCATTCAAGCTAAAAACATAGCCTGATTGCGATCGGAAATCATCCTGGTCCGACTGGAACGAAGCGTCAGTATATCCCTCTATATTGAGTTCTTCCTGACCACCATATATCAAGAACATATCTTTGGTCCTCCGCAGATATTTTATAATGTTCTTGACTGCAATCCAGTGCGCCAAACCTGGATTACTTTGGAATCGACTGGTTACGCTTAACCCGTAAGCGACGTCAGGGCGAGTACACAACATCGCATACATAATGGACCCAATAGCCGAAGCATAAGGCGTATTGTCCATTTCATCTTTCTCAGTCTGTGTTTGTGGACACTGACTCTTCGAAAGATTCAGACCATGTCTGACTGGAAGATATCCCCTTTTAGAATTCTCTAAATGGTATCTCTCCAGGACCTTATCGATGTAAGTACTCTGGCACAGCCCGAGAAGCCTCTTAGATCTATCCCTGTAGATCTTCACACCTAACACATAGGCTGCTTCTCCTAGATCTTTCATCTGGAAACATTTCCTTAACCATGCTTTAACAGCATGCAGTTCAGGAATATCATTTCCAATGATCAAGATATCATCGACGTAGAGGATTAGGAATGTAATCACGCTCCCACTAAACCTCTTATATACACACGGGTCGTCCTCGTTCTTGATGAAACCAAACTCAGAGATTGATTCATCAAAACGAATATTCCAGCTTCTTGATGCTTGTTTAAGTCCATAAATGGACTTCTTTAACTTGCATATTTTATGACGATCTGCTGGATTAGTGAAACCTTCAGGTTGTGTCATATACACATCCTCATCCAGATTTCCATTAAGGAAAGCTGTTTTCACATCCATCTGCCAGATCTCATAATCGTAATATGCAGCTATCGCGAAAAGAATCCGAATAGACTTAAACATGGCTACAGGAGAGAAAGTTTCATCATAATCTATCCCGTAGATTTGTTTGAAACCTTTCGCTACTAGCCTGCCTTTATAGGTAACCACGTTACCATCCATGTCAATCTTCTTCTTGAAGATCCATTTACAGCCTATAGGGATTACTCCCGAAGGCGGATCAACCAAATCCCAGACTTGGTTATCTGACATGGAGTCCATCTCGGCTCGCATAGCTTCAAGCCATCTAGCTGACTCCGGTCCACTGACCGCATCCGCATAGGTGAGGGGTTCATCATTATCAATGATGTAGACTCCGTCATAGCGCTCAGGCTGTCGACGGATCCTTCCCGATCTTCGCGGTTCCCGTGATATCTGAGCCTCAGGTTGTTCAATAACCTGATCTACCGGCTCAGGCTCATCCAACTGTGCTTGACTACTTTGTCCTTCATCTGGATTCTCATCCAGTTTTATTTCTCTCCCACTGGCCTCTTGCAGAAGAAACTCCTTCTCAAGAAATATGGCCGTCCGAGCAACAAATACCTTGTTCTCCTTGGGATCGTAGAAATAATAACCCTTAGTTTCCTTAGGGTAACCGACAAAGATGCATTTCTCAGATCTGCTCTCTAGTTTCCCAGAGGCGAGCTTTTTTGACATAAGCCTCGCAGCCCCAGATCCTGATAAATGTCAAGCCAGGCTGTTTCCCATACCATAACTCATATGGCATTTTAGAAACTGCCTTGGATGGCACTCGGTTTAGTACCTTTGCAGCTGTTTCCAGTGCAAAACCCCAAAAGGAATATGGAAGAGTAGCCTGACTCATCATAGAACGAACCATATCAAGTAACGTTCTATTTCTCCTATCGGACACACCATTCCATTGCGGTGTTCCTGGCGGAGTGAGCTGTGAGATAATCCCACACTCTTTCAGATAGTCAGTAAATTCTCGACTTAGGTATTCTCCACCTCGATCAGAACGAAGTGCCTTGATATTTCGGCCTAACTGATTTTGTACTTTATTTTTGAACTCTTTGAACTTGTCAAAAGATTCACTTTTATGTCTCATTAGATAGACATATCCATACCTACTGAAATCATCAGTAAAGGTAATGAAGTACTGATAGCCACCTCTGGCATTTTTACTAAATGGCCCACACACATCACTGTGTATAAGGTCAAGTAAACCTGAAGCCCTTTGACCTTTGTTAGGAAAAAGTGACTTCGTCATTTTACCCATCAAACAAGCTTTGCATGTATCAATCTCCTCACAGGAGAATGATCCCAGCAGTCCATGATCATGCAACCGCTTAATGCGCTTCTCGTTAATATGGCCTAAACGACTATGCCATAGCAAGGTGCTGTCATCAGCATATTTGGCTTTCTTATTATCAATGTTTTGTATAGAATATTCCATGTCCAACATGAATAACCCATTGTTAATTGAACCAGTTGCATACACAATATTATCATAAGTTAAAACACACTTTGAAGTCTTGCATTCAAAGGAAAAACCCTTCCTGACAAGAGCAGGAATGGAGATAATATTCTTGGTAATACTGGGTACAAAATAACAATTGTTTAATTCCAATACAATGCCAGATGGTAAAGAAATGAAATAGTCTCCTACAGCAACAGCAGCAACCCGTGCCCCGTTTCCAACGCGTAGGTCTACCTCATGCTGTCCCACCTGTCTTCTTCTCTTGAGTTCCTGTACATTTGAACAAATGTGAACTCCACATGCAGTGTCCAACACCCATGAAATAGAAGAAGAAGATAACATGACCTCAGTCACATATATACCTGAGCCAGAAGCGATGCTTCCCCTCTTATCTCCTTGGAGCGCTTTACAGTCCTTTTTCTAGTGACCCGGCTGGCCACAGTGGAAACACCTGTTGTCCTTCGACCGCTTCACCTTCTGTTTCAGAGCCTTGCTGTAATTCTTGACAGGGGCCTTGCCCTTCTTCCCCTTCTTCTTGTTCCTGGAAGGAACCATCAAGACAGAGGTTGAAGGCTTTCCCTTCAGAGTTTCCTCAGTAGTCAAGAGCATATTCAGCAGCTCTGCCGGAGTACAATCGATCTTGTTCATATTAAAGTTAATAATGAACGCATCGAAAGAGGGCGGGAGAGACTGCAGAATAATATCCACAGCAAGCTCCTGGTTGATGGTATGCCCCAGTTTCTCCAGAGCCTCCTTGTGCCCAATCATCTTGAGCACGTGAGCTCCCACTGGGCTCCCTTCAGCCAGTTTGCTCTGAAAGAAGAGCTTCGTCAGATTATAGCGTTCTGTCCTCGCCTGTGCAGCATACAGCATCTTGAGGTTCGCTATAATCTCTATAGCCGACATATCCTCATGCTGACGCTGCAGCGGTGGCGTCATAGACGCTAGCATCAGGCAAGCGACATCAATGCTATCATTGACGTGCTTTTCATAGGCCTCGCGAACCGCCCTTGCGGCGTTCGCAGCGGGTTGAGGCGGCACAGCCGTCTCGAGGACATACAGTTTCCTCTCTGCCTTAAGAACGATCTTAAGGTGTCCGAACCAGTCAGAGAAGTTTGGCCCAGCAAACTTCTCCCTTTCCAGTAGGGATCGCACATTGAAGCTCATGGTGTTCGTTGCTGCAGGTATCTACAACAATGCAAGAACAGCAAGGTTAGTATCAATGTTTAGAATCAATCCAGGACTTAAGAAAGATTCTTTTCTCACTATTTTGTCTGACTGAAAAATCTAGTAAACAGTCCGAAAGAGTAACACTCTTTTAGTGAGATGGGATCCAGATTTCATACTTGGTCTCCGCGTCCCGCTCAGGCGAGATAAGATGCACAGAGATGACAAGCATTAATTTCTAGTAGGCTGTCCCAGCCAATCGCCAACCCGTGCGATTCCCCTTCATCTGGGCAATCCAGCAGACTGTGCCAACTGAGTTGGTACAACACAGTCTCTGATCCCACAGATGGCTGCCTCCATGTGCTACCATATGCGCCACATATGTAGTCTACATGGTCAAGCTGACCCGACCTACTCCCTGGACCACCACGTGCTATGCTGAGCAACGAGAAGCGATAAATCCCTTCTCTGTAACACGCAGGTGAAATCCAGCACCGTCTGAAGATAGATGGACGTGCCCACTGAGTGGGTACAACACGGCTCCAACGATAGTCAGAACGGTGAGGTTTCGCGTCAGAAGGCTTTCCGAGCTTGATATGTTAGCGTTGGATTTTACCGGTCTTTTATCTTCTTCACTATCATTCAAGTCCTATGGTGATAGCAGAAGATAAACACATGCAATTCTAATTATATAAGCAATAAATAGAAAGCATGATCTTATGTGGTAAAAGCCCATGAACCCTAGTAAGACCTTAATTTTACTTAAGTCTTCACTTGAGCTCTTTTGCATCTCATCTGGTCCAACCCAGGGCCCTAGCGCCAAGAGCACCTCAGGTGCGCCACCAGATGAATGCCCCTCTTGGATGTGTGCCTTTATGCTCTTGTCTAATCAAAATACATTTTGATCTATCTAGACAAGCTTTGACTCGCAGGTCAATTATACAATAGATTAACAAAAATGTGATTCGCAGATCACAATAATATTAACTTATAATTAACCAGGCACGTAGGCCCCAGCACAGCACACAATAGGGCAACCCACATAAGATTAAATAAACAAGCATCATGGCATCATTCAATCAATCATGTGATCCATAGACAAAATAAAAATTTTCAAATCCCATTGGAATCAATTTAACTTGTCTTATGTGCCCTACTACCTTACAATGGTCCATTGATAGGGATCCACTCATCAATCTAGTTAGATCCAAGCCCTTGCATGCACCAAGTCCTAACTGACTCGAGTTGACCTAATGGTCAACCATGCATGCCCCTAGGGCTGAACAACCAACATGAGTTCTGGCAAGCGGGTGTGACCCCGGGCCTAACTTATGTGTGTTCACTGGTTGTCTCAACCAGACCTCGCTACACGCCATTGATGCAGTCAACCTATAGCCACCTCGTGCATGCGCACAGGTGCTATCTGGTCGACCCATCTAGGCTGTCAGATGGTCTGATCAGACTAGCTTGATCTATACAAGATGATGCTTTCAACCCCATCAACCCATCTAAGGGTTTACAATAGGTGCAACTTAGATCTAGTTGGGCGCGCATGTCATTTAGGGTTTGAAAAACACAATTACAATAACATGAACCGCAACCAACATACATGCGCCAATCATCTAGCGCCAAGATAACTCTTATACATGCGCAAATCTAAACATACTATCAACTAGTATACTCGCATGAAGAGAAAAAACATAGATCTAAGCAATAAACATACATGGATCACTCAAAGCAATCAAAAGAACATATAAGACCGGCTCTGATACCAATTGTTGGGTCCCCTTCTAGGGGGAACGCAAGCGGATAAAACCCCTTTCAAGAGGGGGGCCGAAAACCCTAAGAGTGGGTGGCGCATATTTCATTCAATCCATGAAGATGCTAGGGTTTCAACTAATCGCATGTTATATGTTCTCATGATCAACTTCGAACGATTGAATGGATAAGAGAGAATTCAT
Organism: Costus lasius; assembly: GCA_027563935.2. Taxonomy (NCBI): domain Eukaryota; kingdom Viridiplantae; phylum Streptophyta; class Magnoliopsida; order Zingiberales; family Costaceae; genus Costus; species Costus lasius. Next base: position 58,388,837 of record CM050447.1, read on the forward strand.
ACCATTGCCATGAGGATTGGACTCGGCTTGGAAGCTAGAGAACGATAGGGTTCTCCTCCAAAGTGTGCCACACACAAGAAGAAATTGGCCTACACCTTGTCGTCCTTGTGCTAGCAAGGCTTCAAGGTTCCTTTTCGTATGGAAGGGAAGGGAAAATCTTGCTTGGCGAGACTCCTTTCTCTTGTTTTCGTCAAATCCTTTCTTCACCGAATTGGAGAAGCCTTCACAAGAGAATTCGACAAGTGAGTAACCTCCCACACTAATGTGGAGGCGTTACACACAATCCACTTGAAACCGAATTCCAAAGATGGAAAGTATTGAAGGCTTAAGCGTTCACCTAAGTGAACCAAGCCCTTAACTCACCTCCCATGAACCATGCGCTCATCCATGAGCCGGTTCAATGTCGGTTTGGTCCAAGACCAATTAACCCAAGCCATATGGTCTAGATCACAATAAACCCTAAAGGTTCAAGATCCAACCGTTCATTTCTTGATGCTTCTGATCTCACCGATCTAGCATCATCTCTCTCGATCGAAGCTTACCGATCTCAAGCCCTAATCAATCAAACATGATCAAACCAGATCTCACTTACAATCAGAGATTAAATCCCTTTAAACTGAACCCAAACAATTCAGTCCACACGATCTGACTCAAGTAAGCCATATCATCAAATTGTGCGACCCTGAGGGTTTCCTTTAAATGTCGGTAACGATAACTCACGTTATCACGATCAGTGAGGGGTATCTAGCAACACATCACTGTCTCCCGATATAAAGGAAAGAGTCTTCCAAGACTACTCCCAAATCACAGCACAAGTGTGAATCTTCTTCACAAGGCATACATGTGTCCTTTGCCACTGGATGTTCTTATTGGACAAGCCTGTCAAGCTTGTAACTCCAATATGATGAGCATGATTAGATCAGATGAACATAGTCACCTGGGTATGGCCATACACTATCTCAATCATCTCATCTAGGGGGGCCCTTTAGAACATCACACTCCTTAAACAAGGAGACGGCAATTCTATATCTATCACTAGTGTCCTAACCTGACTCATGATCATTATCCAAGATAGTCTATAATCATTATATTTCAAATGATATTGAACTACCTCAAAATAATGACATTCATCATTTAGAAACACAAGTGATCTCAAGTCAAAGGACATGTGCCACTTGGTGCTTACAAGGAATATTCACATTGTGACAACCAACTGAATATCCTAGTAGGGTCTGTCCAGTACATCCAATGTACCCATGAGTCTACATCTTATTCCATGCTCGAAGCATCCTATAAGATTAGAACACATATTAGTCTCAATCATATCAAGGCTGTCTCAAGTTCACCAAGATATCTCGACTAAGGACATATGCATGTCAGCCTAGCTGAACAGCTTTGAGACATTATTCAGTAGTACACTTATTACAGCAGACAAGGTAGCAACCTGAATAATAACCATGCCTTTATAAACTCAAGAGTTTATTACATGATACTTATACAATCCCAAGGCCTCAAACATTAGCCTTAAGGGCATACCCCAACACCCATGTGTTCGCCCTCTACAAGTATCCACGCGTCGACTCCTTGATCGTTGCTCCCTTCCACGCTCAGTGCTAGCCTCGGGAAGAGAATCAAGCCTTCACTTCCACTTGCGCCACCTTCAAGAGAAGTTGCGCCAAGGAGGGGATAAGGAAGATGATGCCGCCAAGGACTTCCCTCTTCTTCTTTGCTTGCGCCACCTCCAAGGTGCGCCTATGGCCAAAGGACGATGAGGGCTTGTGACAAGAGGACGCCACCAAGCACAAAGAATCCTTGCGCCAAGAAGAGAGGAAGAACTTGCGGCTCCAAGGAAGAAGTTTGCACCACCTTGTTGTCGCCCTTTGCTTTGCTCTCTTTCTCCCTTCTATGTGTGTTCACACCTCCTTAAAGTCCAACCATGGAAGGGGCGGTAAGGGGTCCTATAAATAGGACAAGAGGCGGTAAGGCAATGGCTAAGATCATGCCAAGTGGGCGGCTAGGATAAAGGGGTCTTGAGGTAAGGAAAGTCTCCAAGACTTTACCATAAACCTCATTCAACCTATCCTAATTTGCCCAATGGCCATATCAGCCCAAGACATGCCTTAGATGCATGCATTCCATCCAAGGGAAGGGCAAGGCGCAACAAGCATGAGGAGTTTCGGCTAGGGTAAGAATTTTGAGAGAAACTAGGGTTTTAGGTAAGGTAAGTCTCCAAGACATTACCATATACCTTACCCTAGTATCCATATGCGCCCAAGCTCTTTCCAAAAGAGCCATCAAGCCATATCAGCCCCAAGACTTACCTAAGACGCAAGTATTCCTTCCAAGGAAGAAGGGCTAGGCGCCCTTTACTTCCATAATGAAGCAAAGGCGCCTCCCTCACCCCATTATGCCCCTAGGCGCCAATGGGGTGAGATTTCTCCCCATTATACCCTTTTAAGCTAATTCTTCTTCATGACAACTAATTATTGGGCCTCATTGGATAATGAGCTAGCCCAAACTTCATGGCATGGGTTGATTAAGCCATTGGATCTAATCCAATGCAACCCTAATCCAAATGTGACCAATCTAGGTCAATTTTGGGTCAACCTGCCAAAAATGAAGTTTGGCTCTAATAACTTTCTTCCAACTCATCAGGCCCATTGGCGCTGATGAAATCTTCCAAATGGATCCAAGTTATCCAATAACTTGATCCTAAGGCTTCTGATTAAAGCAACGTCAATAGTCTATTGCGTGTGACCCCGTAGGATCCATATGACGATGGCAATGATGTAAACATCATAAGTAGTGAGGGGTATCTAGCAACACATCACTACTACCCATGTCATAGGACTTAAGTCATTATGGCAACAACTCCTAACAAGCAACGAGGATTCCTATTGCATTACAGATCCCTTTGCCTAAGCTGATATCCTGCCATTGGATTAGTCTCAAGTTTATAATCCAATGCATTGGTCATGACTCAACAAGTGTGGCCACACTCTCCTGTCATGCACCAATAAGGTGGGGCGCTCCGAGGTGGATATCATGCTTCCTCGGAAGGAAGGGGCAAATCCTACTATTGGTCATCCATGTCTCTACGTGACTTATGACATGCCCAATGACAGTCGTTTTGATCTCCCAATTACGGAGAGACGTAAGACTGTATTAAAGCATACCCTTCATCAAGTCTAGACATGAATACCTCAAGTCTAAGGATCAATGCAAACCTCTTGCATGTGAGATTGACTTGTTGACTAGACAAGTCAATCCTCACGGTGGATCACTCCAGTGCATCCAATGCACCTGTATGTCTGCGTTACTGTGCCCCGCACCTAACCAGCCCATACACCAGTCTCACATGTACCGAAGCTGTCCCATATCTGCTAAGGTACCTTGTCTGGGGATAGCTTATGAGAATGGATCCAATCCAAACTCCTGGGACATTATTTATGCAACTCAATACATCAACGCAGGTAGAGAAGTCTGCATAATAACGACCATGCCTTTATAAAGAGTAATAGTTCTATCAAAGTACATTCAAACAATGCCTCACCATGTCCATACATTGGTCTTTAGGGCATATACACCAACACTTCTATGTCTTTGATTTTGCTTGAAAACGCCTCAAAATAGTGCCTTTTTACCTGAAAATCATGATAAACCAAAATAGAAGTAGATTTTGCAATATGTGATAATTTTGGCATAAAAATAAGCAAAAGATCTTCAATTGAGCATGAAAAGATATATAAAATGATACAAAATATACTATATATTTTAGTGTCATCACACCTTGGTTTAGCCTGAATAGAGTCATGACCATTAATGTTGGAATTAACAAGTGTGACACACTTGTCCGACTTGGACGATCAACCTAGCAAAAGGACTAGAGTGTACATATATCTTGTGGTAGTTTTAGGAGATGTCGATGATGACACCATTCCGAGGACTTGGGTAGCAATGATGTACTGCTAGGTGCCACTCATTACTTGTGATGACGTGAGGTTATCACTACCAACGTCTGAGGAATCTACAAGGTCGCACACCTAAACACTTGAGATCTCGTATTAATCGAGTTGCCTATAATCAAGTCATTTAGTTGATTCGAGTCAGTTTGGGAGTCCGATGCATCGTAGATGCATTTGATGAGTTGGAGATGATCTTTTGGGATGATGTTGTATTTTGACTTCAGTTGACCCCAGTTGACATTCAAGTGATCATGTTTGACCTCGATGGACTAGGTTCAGTTGAGTGGTCAAATATTGGGTTTAAGCTCTAGATTTGTTCTGAGGCTTTTTATGATTAATTCAAATGTAACATGGGGGCCCACAACATAAGTATTAAAATGAATATTTATATTTAGTTAATGCGCAACTTAAGTAGCGGGGCCACGTGCAACTTAAGTGAATATTTATATTAAATATTTTCATCACGTAAGTTGCGGATCTGCATCCATTAAGCAATAATGGATCTAGGTGCTTATTAATTATGAATTTTCGTAATTAAATACAGCCCTAGCCGAAATCATCATTCAACTCTCTAACCTAGCCGCCAAGACACCTCTCCTTCTTCCCCATGGCGCCACCACACAAGAACTTGCGCCCCAAGGTGGATGCGCCGAGTTCTTCCACCATGGATGCAAGAAAAAAGCTTGGAGCCTTCCTCCTTTCTTGATGATCTGGTCTTTTATGGGGTTGGTGCAAGAGGAGATGGTATCTTATTCTCCATAGCGCCTCCAAGAGAAAAGTGGCGCCACCTCCATGGTGGCAACACCTTCTTCTTCCATAGGCGCAAGAGAAGGCTTGGAGCCTTCCACCTTATTCAATGATGTATCCTTTGGAGGGATTGATCCATGAGGAAGGATGATTTCATACCATGGGCGCAACTTCTATGAAGTTGGTGCATATGGCAAAGGAAGGAGAAGAAGACCATATGGCATCTCATCTCATCACCTTGACATATCTTCCGGGAAGATTGGTACCAACTAAGGATGAGATGGTAATTAAGATGGAGATATTCCTCATGGATCATCATGGAGGCGCATGCCATGAGGAAAAGTGGCTAGACTAGAGATTGACACAAGTTATAGAGCTTCCCTCTCCTTATGGTCAATCTTCTCCCTTGATCACCTCTTTGGCACATCTTGGAGATGGTGCAAGCAAAGAGGGCAGTGACATAGGCAACAGGATCGTCCTCCCGAAGGGTAGCACTAGGCGCGGAGTGAAGAGGATTTTGAGGAGTCCGTGTATGCACGATTGTAGTAGGGCTATTCCAACAAACTAGAAAACCGATAGACCGTGGTTAACCGACCGAACCGAACTGCTCGGACGGTTAACCGAATTAATCGGTTCGGTTCACGGTCCATTTTTAGCTTATAAATTTATGGTTCGGTTCGATTACGGTTCGAGGAAAAATTTTTCACCGGTTAACCGAACCGACCGAATATATGTATATATATAACCTAAGTTTGTAAATTGATTGTTCATCTAGTATAATGGTTAGGCATTACTTTATAAGATAGTTGGTCATAAGTTTTAAACCTTTTGACTATAATTTAAAAATTAATTGTTTTATATATTTAATTATCAAATAATAATATTTAATATTATATATAGGTTGTATTTTACATATTTAATATTTTATATATTTTATATTTAATATTATTGGAGAAAGATTTTTCTTAAACGGTTAACCAAAAATCGGTGGTTAACCGAACCAAAAAACCGGTTAACCGATTAATCGGTTAACCGGTTTTTTGGTTTGGGAATAGTTTGTAATATAGCCGAACCGTTCTAATCGGTTCAGGACAAGATTTAGGGTCATGGTTCGGTTAACCGAACCGTGAACACCCCTAGATTGTAGAGGGCGGACGACTTGTGTGTCTCTTCTTCATCATCATTAGCCCCTTAGATTATGCGAATAAAGGTATATTGAAGGGTCCCCTTCAAGGGGGAGCGCAAGCGGATAAAACCCCTTTCAAGAGGGGGGCCGAAAACCCTAAACAAGGGGGCGCATGCATTTTGCTAGGGTTTCAAGAATTCAATCGCTTATGTGCTCATATGATCAACTATAATATTTCATTAGATCAAGAATGTGATCATACCAATGCCATAGATCGGATGTCGGCTTGGAAGCAAAGTTCAAAGAGAACTTCTCCAAAGGAATCGCACACAAGAAGAAGAAGGCCTACACCTTGAACGTCCCTTGTGCTAGCAAGGCTCCAAAGTATCCCTTGTCGCGTGAAGGAGTTTTGGAGATCAAGCTTGGCGAGAGCAACCTTCCTCCTCTTCTCGTCCGAATGCTCTCACCTCCAAGGATGAACGTTGAGAAGAGAGGAGTGAAGTCGAGCGTTCAAAACGCTTTGGCGTTAAGGTGAAGTCGCCTTCAATACTTTCCATAAATGGAAGAGATGAAGCTATGCGCCCATTACCGAACCAAAACGCCTAACCCCTTGAACCAAGCGTTCACCCTTGTGAACCGGTTCAAGCCACTTCAATCCATTTCAATTTGGTTCAAGAACCAAATTAAACCAGCCCAAGCCATGGTCTAGACTTCATTGAACCAATGGTTCAATATCTAACCGTTGATCTCGTGATACTCTTGATCTCACCGATCTAGCATCAATACTCTCGATCGAAGCTTACCGATCTCAAGTCCCAATCAATCAAACATGATCAGACCAGATCTCACTTACAATCAGAGCCTCTATCCCTTTAAACTGAACCCAAATAATTCAGTCCACACGATCTGACTTAAGTAAGCCATATCATCAAATTGTGCGACCCTGAGGGTTTCCTTTAAATGTCGGTAACGATAACTTTCGTTATCACGATCAGTGAGGGGTATCTAGCAACACATCACTGTCTCCTGATATAAAGGAAAGAGTCTTCCAAGACTTCACCCAAACCACAGCACAAGTGTGAATCAACTTCACTATGCATACATGTGTCCTTTGCCACTGGATGTTCTTATTGGACAAGCGGGTCAAGCTTGTAACTCCAATACGATGAGCATGATTAGATCAGATGAACATAGTCATCTGGGTATGGCCATACACTATCTCAATCATCTCATATAGGGGGGCCCTTTAGAACATCACACTCCTTAAACAAGGAGACGGCAATCCTATGTCTATCACTAGTGCCCTAACCTGATTCAAGCTCACCATCCAAGATAGTCTATAATCATTATGTTTCAAATGATATTGAACTACCTCAAGACAATGACAATCATCATTTAGAAACACAAGTGATCTCAAGTCAGAGGACATGTGCCACTTGGTGCTTACAAGGATCATTCACATTGTGACAAGCAATTGAATATCCTAGTAGGGTCTGTCCAGTACATCCAATGTACCCATGAGTCTACATCTTATTCCATGCTCGAAGCATCCTATAAGATTAGAACACATATTAGTCTCAATCATATCAAGGCTGTCTCATGTTCACCAAGATATCTCGACTAAGGACATATGCATGTCAGCCTAGCTGAACAGCTTTGAGACATTATTCAGAAGTACACTTATTACAGCAGACAAGGTAGCAACCTGAATAATAACCATGCCTTTATAAACATAAGAGTTTATTACATGATACTTATACAATCCCAGTGCAAATCCCCAAAAGGAGTAAGGTAGAGTAGCCTGACTCATCATAGAACGAACCATATCCAGTAAGGTTCTATTTCTCCTCTCGGACACACCATTCCATTGCGGTGTTCCTGGCGGAGTGAGCTGTGAGATAATCCCACACTCCTTCAGATAGTCAGTAAACGTATGACTCAAGTATTCTCCACCTCGATCTGAGCGAAGTGCCTTGATATTTCGGCCTAGCTGATTCTGTACTTCATTTTTGAACTCTTTGAACTTGTCAAAAGATTCACTCTTATGTCTCATCAAATAGACATACCCATACCTACTGAAATCATCAGTAAAGGTAATGAAGTACTGATAGCCACCTCTGGCATGTTTACTAAATGGCCCACACACATCACTGTGTATAAGGTCAAGTAAACCTGAAGCCCTTTGACCTTTGTTAGAAAAAGGTGACTTCGTCATTTTACCCATCAAACAAGCTTTGCATGTATCAATCTCCTCATAGGAGAATGATCCCAGCAGTCCATGATCATGCAACCGCTTAATGCGCTTCTCGTTAATATGGCCTAAACGACTATGCCATAGCAAGGTGCTATCATCAGCATACTTGGCTTTCTTATTATCAATGTTTTGTATAGAATTTTCCATGTCCAACATGAACAACCCATTGTTAATTGAACCAGTTGCATACACAATATTATCACAAGATAAAACACACTTTGAAATATTGCATTCAAAGGCAAATCCTTTCCTGACAAGAGCAGGAATGGAGATAATATTCTTGGTAATACTGGGTACAAAATAACAATTGTTTAATTCTAATACAATGCCAGATGGTAAAGAAATGAAATAGTCTCCTACAGCAACAGCAGCAACCCGTGCCCCGTTTCCAACGCGTAGGTCTACCTCATGCTGTCCCACCTGCCTTCTTCTCTTGAGTTCCTGTACATTTGAACAAATGTGAACTCCACATGCAGTGTCCAACACCCATGATATGGTAGAAGAAGATAACATGACCTCAGTCACATATATACCTGAGCCAGAAGCGATGCTTCCCCTCTTATCTCCTTGGAGCGCTTTACAGTCCTTTTTCCAGTGACCCAGCTGGCCACAGTGGAAACACCTGTTGTCCTTCGACCGCTTTACCTTCTGTTTCAGAGCCTTGCTGTAATTCTTGACAGGGGCCTTGCCCTTCTTCCCCTTCTTCTTGTTCCTAGAAGGAACCATTAAGACAGAGGTTGAAGGCTTGCCCTTCAGAGTTTCCTCAGTAGTCAAGAGCATATTCAGCAGCTCTGCCGGCGTACAATCGATTTTGTTCATATTAAAGTTAATGATGAACGCATCGAAAGAGGGCGGGAGAGACTGCAGAATAATATCCACAGCAAGCTCCTGGTTGATGGTATGCCCCAGTTTCTCCAGAGCCTCCTTGTGCCCAATCATCTTGAGCACGTGAGCTCCCACTGGGCTCCCTTCAGCCAGTTTGCTCTGAAAGAAGAGCTTCGTCAGATTATAGCGTTCTGTCCTCGCCTGTGCAGCATACAGCATCTTGAGGTTCGCTATAATCTCTATAGCCGACATATCCTCATGCTGACGCTGCAGCGGTGGCGTCATAGACGCTAGCATCAGGCAAGCGACATCAATGCTATCATTGACATGCTTTTCATAGGCATCGCGAACCGCCCTTGCGGCGTTCGCAGCGGGTTGAGGCGGCACAGCCGTCTCGAGGACATACAGTTTCCTCTCTGCCTTAAGAACGATCTTAAGGTGTCCGAACCAGTCAGAGAAGTTCGGCCCAGCAAACTTCTCCCTTTCCAGTAGGGATCGCACATTGAAGCTCATGGTGTTCGTTGCTGCAGGAATCTACAACAATGCAAGAACAGCAAGGTCAGTATCAATGTTAAGAATCAATCAGGACTTAAGAATGATTCCTTTTCTCACTATTTTAACTGACTGTAAAATCCAGTAAAACAGTCCGAAAGAGTAACACTCTTTTAGTGAGATGGGATCCAGATTTCATACTTGGTCTCCGCGTCCCGCTCAGGCGAGATAAGATGCACAGAGATGACAAGCACTAATTTCTTGTAGGCTGTCCCAGCCAATCGCCAACCCGTGCGATTCCCCTTCACCTGGGCAATCCAGCAGACTGTGCCAACTGAGTTGGTACAACACAGTCTCTGATCCCTCAGATGGCTGCCTCCATGTGCTACCATATGCGCCACATATGTAGTCTACATGGTCAAGCTGACCCGACCTACTCCCTGGACCACCACGTGCTATGCTGAGCAACGAGAAGCGATAAATCCCTTCTCTGTAACACGCAGGTGAAATCCAGCACCGTCTGAAGATAGATGGACGTGCCCACTGAGTGGGTACAACACGGCTCCAACGATAATCAGAACAGTGAGGTTTCGCGTCAGAAGGCTTACGAGCTTGATATGTTAGCGTTTGGATTTTAACGGTCTTTTATCTTCTTCACTATCATGCAAGTCCTATGGTGATAGCAGAAGATAAACTCATGCAGTTCTAATTATATGAGCAATAAAAAGAAAGCATGCATCTTATGTGGTAAAAGCCCAAAGCCTAAGTAAGACCTTAAGAAACTTAAGTCTTCACTTGCTCTTCTTGGGACTTTTGCATCTCATCTGGTCCAACCCAGGGCCCTAGCGCCAAGAGCACCTCAGGTGCGCCACCAGCTGAAAGCCCCTCTTGGATGTGTGCCTTTGTGCTCTTGTCTAATCAAATACAATTTGATCTATCTAGACAAGTTTGACTCGCAGGTCAATTATACATTATAAATTAAGTACAAATGTGATTCGCAGATCACAAATTAATTTACAAGTTTAATTCCAGGCACGCAGGCCCCAGCACAGCACACATTAGGGCAACCCACATAAGATTAAATAAACAAACATCATGGCATCAATCAACATGTGATCCAATCATGAAATTAAATTTTTGAAAACCCCATGGCATCAATTTTAATTTCCTTATGTGCCCCTACAACCTTACAATGGTACATTGATAGGGATCCACTCATCCATCTAATCAGATCCTCTGCCCTTGCATGCACCGAGTCCTAACTGACCCGTGTTGACCTAATGGTCAACCATGCATGCGCCAAGGGCTGAACAACCCTCATGAGTTCTGGCAAGCGGGTGTGACCCCGGGCCTAGCTCATGTGTGTTCACTGGTTGTCTCAACCAGACCTCGCTACACGCCTAAGGTGCGATCGACCTATGGCCACCTCATGCTTGCGCATAGGTGCCATCTAGTCGATCCATCTAGGCTGTCAGATGGTCTGATCAGACTATTGGATCTAATCTAGAGGTGACTTCAACCCCATCAACCCATCTAAGGGTTTATTGTAGGTGCGGCTTAGATCTAATATGCAAGGCGCGCATGTCATTTAGGGTTTTTAAGAAAAACAACTACAACAACATGAAAGAAGCGCAATCATCATACATGCGCCATTCAACTAGCGCCAACACAACATAACTCTCATACATGCGCAACATGAACATACTATCCACTAGTATAATCGCATGAAGAGAAAACATAGATCTAAGCATCAAACATATATGGATCACAAAACATACATAGCAATCATATGAATCATATAAGATCCTAGCTCTGATACCAATTGAAGGGTCCCCTTCAAGGGGGAGCGCAAGCGGATAAAACCCCTTTCAAGAGGGGGGCCGAAAACCCTAAACAAGGGGGCGCATGCATTTTGCTAGGGTTTTAAGAATTCAATCGCTTATGTGCTCATATGATCAACTATAATATTTCATTAGATCAAGTATGTGATCATACCAATGCCATAGATCGGATGTCGGCTTGGAAGCAAAGTTCAAAGAGAACTTCTCCAAAGGAATCGCACACAAGAAGAAGAAGGCCTACACCTTGAACGTCCCTTGTGCTAGCAAGGCTCCAAAGTATCCCTTGTCGCGTGAAGGAGTTTTGGAGATCAAGCTTGGCGAGAGCAACCTTCCTCCTCTTCTCGTCCGAATGCTCTCACCTCCAAGGATGAACGTTGAGAAGAGAGGAGTGAAGTCGAGCGTTCAAAACGCTTTGGCGTTAAGGTGAAGTCGCCTTCAATACTTTCCATAAATGGAAGAGATGAAGCTATGCGCCCATTACCGAACCAAAACGCCTAACCCCTTGAACCAAGCGTTCACCCTTGTGAACCGGTTCAAGCCACTTCAATCCATTTCAATTTGGTTCAAGAACCAAATTAAACCAGCCCAAGCCATGGTCTAGATCTCATTGAACCAATGGTTCAATATCTAACCGTTGATCTCGTGATACTCTTGATCTCACCGATCTAGCATCAATACTCTCGATCGAAGCTTACCGATCTCAAGTCCCAATCAATCAAACATGATCAGACCAGATCTCACTTACAATCAGAGTCTCTATCCCTTTAAACTGAACCCAAACAATTCAGTCCACACGATCTGACTTAAGTAAGCCATATCATCAAATTGTGCGACCCTGAGGGTTTCCTTTAAATGTCGGTAACGATAACTTTCGTTATCACGATCAGTGAGGGGTATCTAGCAACACATCACTGTCTCCCGATATAAAGGAAAGAGTCTTCCAAGACTTCACCCAAACCACAGCACAAGTGTGAATCAACTTCACTATGCATACATGTGTCCTTTGCCACTGGATGTTCTTATTGGACAAGCGGGTCAAGCTTGTAACTCCAATACGATGAGCATGATTAGATCAGATGAACATAGTCATCTGGGTATGGCCATACACTATCTCAATCATCTCATATAGGGGGGCCCTTTAGAACATCACACTCCTTAAACAAGGAGACGGCAATCCTATGTCTATCACTAGTGCCCTAACCTGATTCAAGCTCACCATCCAAGATAGTCTATAATCATTATGTTTCAAATGATATTGAACTACCTCAAGACAATGACAATCATCATTTAGAAACACAAGTGATCTCAAGTCAGAGGACATGTGCCACTTGGTGCTTACAAGGATCATTCACATTGTGACAAGCAATTGAATATCCTAGTAGGGTCTGTCCAGTACATCCAATGTACCCATGAGTCTACATCTTATTCCATGCTCGAAGCATCCTATAAGATTAGAACACATATTAGTCTCAATCATATCAAGGCTGTCTCATGTTCACCAAGATATCTCGACTAAGGACATATGCATGTCAGCCTAGCTGAACAGCTTTGAGACATTATTCAGAAGTACACTTATTACAGCAGACAAGGTAGCAACCTGAATAATAACCATGCCTTTATAAACATAAGAGTTTATTACATGATACTTATACAATCCCAAGGCCTCAAACATTAGCCTTAAGGGCATACCCCAACATATATTACTCTGACACATCCGGTGGATCACTCGTAAGGGATCCTGGCTCTTAGGGTTATCCTGTTTCGGGCTATCGCTTCTGCTATTATTAAAAAATTTAAAATTGGCCCGGGGATTCCCAACACTTAGGTACCACTGCTAATTTTTCGTAGTGCCAAGCAGAGGAGTCTCTCTTAGATTTCAACTCATGTTCTTAGATACCACTGCTAATTTTTTGCAGTGTCATATAGAGGAATCGAAGAGTTTTTTTTATTTTTTTTTATTTTTATTTTTTTCAAGTAACAATATATGGTGTTGATAAGGCTTTTCATCACATCACAAATGTAATTTTCTCCCAACAAGAGAAAGGACTCAAGGAACGAAAAAGTAGATGCGTATCTTAATTTGAAATCACATGTAAACTACCAGCATAAGTTAATTGAACATTCTCAGAAATATTTGACCCACTAATGAACAGTCTAAAGTAATTCAAATCAAAAGATATCAAAATCATAGAGCACATGGATATGATCATAGAGGATTTCTAATTAGATGTTGCATTCAACAATTATTATTATTCCAAACCAAACATGGATTCAAACTCAATGATTAGAACCGGCTATCATAGGATCAAAACTATTTCACTAAAGCATGGTAGACATATGACTAAACCTTGAACCACAACATCAAAGTGTGAATATATCAAGATGATAGCATGCATAATTCATTCAACTCATTCACACAGTAACACAATGACAATAGGAAACATCACAAAATACTAGGATAGTGCATGGAAGTAAATCCGAATGTTATACATCACAGTCAAGGGGCCTGAAGATGGGACCAGGCCCTCGAATAGTGGCATATAAGAACAATGTCAAATAAACAACCAACCAGTCAAAGTTAAGTATCAAATACATCACCCAGCAGAAATAGTAAGTCAGCAGTAGAAGATAAAGAACTAGGAAGAAGACAACTCACCCACTCTAAATATCACATAGTCCCCTATGTGAAACCATGTACGTGAGAGGAGTAGGTGGGAGTGAAAGTTCCCTAAAGGGGCGAAACCCTAAAGCATGCGCATATAAAATTTGCATGGGCGGAATCTAAGGTTTCCTAGGATCGCATGCATGTCATATGATCAACTTAAGAGTTTGTATAGATCAACAGAGAGATCATACCAGTGCCATTTCTTGGATGGCGTCTTGGAAGAAGAGGGCGATGTGGCTCTCCTCCAAAGGTGGCGCACACAAGATGGGTGATCGCCTACTCCTTGTCGATCCTTGTGCTAGCAAGGCTCCAAGGTCTCCTGATCGCGTGAAGGGAGAAGAGATGATCTCTTTTGCTTGGTCGAATCCTTCTCTTGTCATCAACACTCACACATGAGAGAGTCGTCGTGAGCAAGGGGGCGAGAATAGAGAGACCTCTTCGAACGTGAGGCGTGGTCTCATTTTGAGATCATGGCTTCTAAAAATAGCAAGCCACCACATGCGATCATGTGTTCACACCAAGTGAACGATCGCAATTTCCTCTCCCCTTGAACCATGCGCTCACTTGATGAGCCGGTTCATTTCATTTGGTTCAAGGACAAAATTAAGCCAAGCCATGATCCAGATCACATTAAACCAAAAGGCTTAAGATCTGACCATTCATCTCTTGATGCTCTTGATCTCTCCGATCTAGCATCAATTCTCTCGATCGAAGATTACCGATCTCAAGCCCTAATCAATCAAACATGATCAGACCAGATCTCACTTACAATCAGAGTTTAAAACTCCTTTAAACTGAACCAAAACAATTCAGTCCACACGATCTGACTTAAGTAAGCTATATCATCAAATTGTGCGACCCTAAGGGTTTCCTTTAAATGTCGGTAACGATAACTTACGTTATCACGATCAGTGAGGGGTATCTAGCAACACATCACTGTCTCCCGATATAAAGGAAAGAGTCTTCCAAGACTACACCCAAACCACAGCACAAGTGTGAACCCAAGTCACTTGACATATGTGTTTCCTTTGCCACTGGATGTTCTTATTGGACAAGCGTGTCAAGCCTGTAATTCCAATATGATGAGAATGATTAGATCAGATGAAACATAGTCATCTGGGTATGGCCATACACTTTCTCAATCATCTCATCCAGGGGGCCCCATCAGAACATCACACTCCAATCAGGGAGACGGCAATCCTATATCTATCACTAGTGCCCTAACATGACTCATGCGTTCATTATCCAAGATAGTCTATAACCATTATGTTTCAAATGATATTGAACTACCTCAAAACAATGCCAATCATCATTTAGAAACAGAAGTGATCTCAAGTCAGAGGAAATATGCCACTTGTTGCATATAAGGATTATTCACATTGTGACAAGCAATTGAATATCCTAAGTAGGGTCTGTCCAGTACATCCAATGTACCCATGAGTCTACATCTTATTCCATGCTCCAAGCATCCTATAAGATTAGAACACATATTAGTCTCAATCATATCAAGGCTGTCTCATGTTCACCAAGATATCTCGACTAAGGACAGTACTACATGTCAGCCAAGCTGAACAGCATTGAGACATTATTCAGAAGTATACATATTGCAGCAGATGATGTAACAACCTGAATAACAACCATTGCCTTTATAAACATAGAGTTTATACATGATACTGAAATAATCCCAAGGCCTCAAACATTAGCCTTAAGGGCATACCCCAACAATCTCCCACTTGCACTTAATCTAATGGTTGAGAAATCTCAAACCCATATTATTATAGTGCTTCTCATGCTTCTGCTGCGCCAGAGGCTTGGTAAGCGGGTCAGCCAGATTGTCATCTGTATGAACCTTGCAGACTTTGATCTCGCCACGATCAATGATCTCCCGGATCAAGTGAAACCTTCTCTGTATGTGCTTGGACTTCTGGTGCGACCGTGGTTCCTTTGCTTGTGCTATTGCTCCAGTGTTATCACAGAAGATAACCAAAGGATCTGCACTCGAAGGAACAACACCAAGTTCCTGAACGAACTTACGAATCCACACTGCCTCCTTGGATGCTTCTGAGGCTGCAACATACTCGGCTTCTGTTGTGGAATCAGCAACAATTGACTGTTTGAAACTTTTCCACACCACTGCACCTCCATTCAAGCTAAAAACATAGCCTGATTGCGATCGAAAATCATCCTGGTCAGATTGGAACGAAGCGTCAGTATATCCTTCAATACTGAGTTCTTCCTGACCTCCATATATCAAGAACATATCTTTGGTCCTCCGAAGATATTTCAAAATGTTCTTGACCGCAATCCAGTGTGCCTGCCCTGGATTACTTTGGAATCGACTGGTCACGCTTAACCCGTAAGCGACGTCTGGGCGAGTACACAACATCGCATACATAATGGACCCAATAGCCGAAGCATAAGGCGTATTGTCCATTTCATCTTTCTCAGTCTGTGTTTGTGGACACTGACTCTTTGAAAGACTCAGACCATGTCTGACTGGAAGATATCCTCTTTTAGAATTTTCTAAATGGAATCTCTCCAGGACTTTATCGATGTAAGTACTCTAGCACAGCCCGAGAAGCCTCTTTGATCTATCTCTGTAGATCTTCACACCTAATACATAGGCTGCTTCTCCTAAATCTTTCATCTGGAAACATTTTCTTAACCATGCTTTGACGGCATGCAGTTCAGGAATATCGTTTCCAATGATTAAGATATCATCGACGTAGAGGACTAGGAAAGTAATCACGCTCCCACTAAACCTCTTATATACACACGGGTCATCTTCATTCTTGATGAAACCAAATTCACATATTGATTCATCAAAACGAATATTCCAGCTTCTTGATGCTTGTTTAAGTCCATAAATGGACTTCTTCAATTTGCATATTTTATGACGATCTGATGGATTAGTGAAACCTTCAGGTTGTGTCATATACACATCCTCTTCTAGTTTTCCATTAAGGAAAGCGGTCTTCACATCCATCTGCCAGATCTCATAATCATAATATGCAGCTATCGCAGGAATTATCCGAATAGACTTGAACATAGCTACAGGAGAGAAAGTTTCATCATAATCTATCCCGTAGATTTGTTTGAAACCTTTCGCAACTAGCCTGCCTTTATAGGTAACCACGTTACCATCCATGTCAATCTTCTTCTTGAAGATCCACTTACAGCCTATAGGGATTACTCCCGGAGGCGGATCAACCAAATCCCAAACTTGGTTATCTGACATGGAGTCCATCTCGGCTCGCATAGCTTCAAGCCATCTCGCTGATTCCGGTCCACTGACCGCATCCGCATAAGTGAGGGGTTCATCATCAATGATGTAGACTCCGTCATAGCGCTCAGGCTGTCGACGGATCCTTCCCGATCTTCGCGGTTCCCGTGATATCTGAACCTCAGGTTGTTTTGTAACCTGATCTACTGGCTCAGGCTCATCCAACTGTGCTTGACTACTTTGTCCTTCTTCTGGATTCTCATCCAGCTTTATTTCTCTCCCACTGGCTTCGTGCAGAAGAAATTCTTTCTCAAGAAAAATAGCCATCCGAGCAACAAATACTTTGTTCTCTTTGGGATCGTAGAAATAATAACCCTTAGTTTCCTTAGGGTAACCGACAAAGATACATTTCTCATATCTGCTCTCTAGTTTCCCAGAGGCGAGCTTTTTGACATAAGCCTCGCAACCCCAGATCTTAATAAATGTCAAGCTCGGCTGTTTTCCATACCATAACTCATATGGCGTCTTTGAAACGGCCTGGGATGGCACTCGGTTTAGTACCTTTGCAGCTGTTTCCAGTGCAAATCCCCAAAAGGAGTAAGGTAGAGTAGCCTGACTCATCATAGAACGAACCATATCCAGTAAGGTTCTATTTCTCCTCTCGGACACACCATTCCATTGCGGTGTTCCTGGCGGAGTGAGCTGTGAGATAATCCCACACTCCTTCAGATAGTCAGTAAACTCATGACTCAAGTATTCTCCACCTCGATCTGAGCGAAGTGCCTTGATATTTCGGCCTAGCTGATTCTGTACTTAATTTTTGAACTCTTTGAACTTGTCAAAAGATTCACTCTTATGTCTCATTAGATAGACATAACCATACCTACTGAAATCATCAGTAAAGGTAATGAAGTATGAATAGCCACCTCTGGCATGTTTACTAAATGGCCCACACACATCACTGTGAATGAGATCAAGTAAACCTGAAGCCCTTTGACCTTTGTTGGAAAAAGGAGACTTCGTCATTTTACCCATTAAACAAGCTTTGCATGTATCAAGCTCCTCATAGGAGAATGATCCCAGCAGTCCATGGTCATGCAACCGCTTAATGCGCTTCTTGTTAATAAGGCCTAAACGACTATGCCATAGCAAGGTGCTGTCATCAGCATACTTGGCTTTCTTAATATCAATTTGTTGTATAGAACATTCCATGTCCAACATGAATAACCCATTGTTAATTGACCCAGTAGCATAAACAATATTATCAAAAGAAATATAACACTTTGAAATCTTGCATTCAAAGGAAAACCCTTTCCTGACAAGAGTAGGAATAGAGATAATATTCTTAGTTATGCTCGGCACAAAATAACAATTGTCCAGTTCTAATACAAGACCAGATGGTAAAGAGATGTGATAAACTCCTACAGCAACAGCAGCAACCCGTGCCCCGTTTCCAACTCGTAGGTCCACCTCATGTTGTCCCACCTGTCTTCTTCTCTTGAGTTCCTGTACATTTGAACAAATGTGAACTCCACATGCAGTGTCTAACACCCATGAAATAGAAGAAGAAACCATGACTTCAGTCACGAAAATACCTGAGCCATAAGCGAAAGAGTTGCTTCCCTTCTTATCTCCTTGGAGCGCTTTACAGTCCTTTTTCCAGTGACCTAGCTGGCCACAATGGAAACATCTGTATTCCTTTGACCACTTTACCTTTTGTTTCAGAGCCTTGTTGTAGCTCTTGACAGGGGCTTTGCCCTTCTTCCCCTTCTTCTTGTTCCTAGAAGGAACCATTAGGACAGAGGATGAAGGCATTCCCTTCTCACGAGACTGAGTCTGCTCTATAGTCAAGAGCATGTTCAGTAACTCTGCCGGCGTACAGTCGATCTTATTCATATTAAAATTAATGATGAATGGATCGAAAGAGGCCGGGAGAGACTGCTGGATGATGTCTACAACAAGCTCCTGATTGATGGTATGTCCCAGTTTCTCTAGAGCCTCCTTGTACCCAATCATCTTGAGTACGTGAGCTCCCACTGGACTCCCTTCAGTCAGTTTGCTCTGAAAGAAAAGTTTAGTCAAGTTATAGCGTTCAGTCCTTGCCTGTGCTGCATACAGCATCTTGAGGTTGCTATAATTTCTATAGCAGATAAATCATCATGCTGACGCTGCAGCTGTGGCGTCATAGACGCTAGCATAAGGCAAGCGACATCAATGCTATCATTGACATGCTTTTCATAAGCTTCCCGAACCGCCCTTGCGGCGTTCGCAGCGGGTTGAGGCGGTATAGCCGTCTCGAGGACATACAGTATCAATGTTAGAATCAATTCAGGACTTAAGAATGATTCTTTTCTCACTATTTTATCTGGCTGAAAAATCTAGTAAAACAGCCCGAAAGAGTGAAACTCTTTTAGTGAGATGGGATCCAGATTTCATACTTGGTCTCCGCGTCCCGCTCAGGCGAGATAAGATGCACAGAGAGTACAAGCACTAATTTCTGGTAGGCAATCCCTGCCAATCGCCAACCCGTGCGATTCCCCTTCATCTGGGCAATCCAGCAGACTGTGCCAACTGAGTTGGTACAACACAGTCTCTGATCCCACAGATGGCTGCCTCCATATGGCTACCATATGCTCAATATGTAGCCTACATGGTCAAGCTGACCTGACCTACTCCACGTGCTATGCTGAGCAATGAGAAGCGATAAATCCCTTCTCTGTAACACGCAGGTGTAATCACACACCGTCTGAAGATAGATGGGCGTGCCCACTGAGTGGGTACAACACGGCCCCAACGATAGTCAGAACAGTGAGGTTTCGCGTCAGAAGGCTTACGTGCTTGATATTTAACGTTGGATTTTAACGGTCCTTTTATCTTCTTACTATCATTCAAACCCTATGGTGATAGCAGAAGAATAAATCATGCAGTTATTAAATTACTTAAACAGTAAATTAAAAGCATGATGATCTTATGTGGTAAAAGCCCATTAAGCCTAAGTAAAACCTTAATTAACTTAAGTCTTCACTTGAGCTCTTCTTGGGTCTTTTGCATTTCCTCTGGCCCAACCCGGGCCCAAGCGCCCACTGCAGCTCAGGTGCGCCCACCAGGTAAAATGCACCTGTCCTAGAGTCGAACCCTAGACCTCCCACTGGTGAAGCCACTTGCTGCATGCGCCTCTGCCAAGTGTGCTCTGTGCTCATGTCTGATTAAATTACAATTTAATCTATCTAGACATGATTGACTAGCAGGTCAATTACACTTTATAAATTAATGAAAATGTGATGCGCAGATCACAATAATAATTTACAAATAATACTCCAGGCACGCAGGCCCCAGCACAGCACACATTAAAATTAGGCAGCCCACATAAGATTAAATAGACAATCATCACGTTATACAAACATCATGTGATCCAATCAAGAAAATAAAATTTTTGAAAAACCCATTGGCTTCATTTTATTTCCTTATGTGCCCTACTACCTTACAACGGTCCATTAATAGGGATCCACTCATCAGACCTAGTCAGACCCACTGCCCTTGCATGCACCAAGTCATAACCGACTTGAGTCGACCTCATGGTCAACAATGCATGCGTGAAGGGCTGAACGTCCCTCATGAGTTTAGGCAAGCGGGTGTGACCCCGGGCCTTAATCATGGGCGTTCATCTGGTTGTCTCAATCAGACATCGCTACACGCCTTTCAGCAGTCGACGTATAGCCACCTCATACTTGCGCATAGGTGCCATCTGGTCGACCCATCTAGGCTGTCAGATGGTCTGATCAGACTGTCGGGTCTAGACTGGACGATGACTTAAACCCTAATAACCCGTCTAAGTTTTTACAGCAGGCGCTTTAGATCTAGCGAGGGGCGCGCAAGTAAGTTTTGAGAAAACTACAACAAGCGCCAACTTGCATGCATGCGCCAATGTAAAACATACATGAAATTTACGCATGCTCTTTTAGATCTACTATTAGGCGCAAACATGGATCACAATAAGCAATCATATGAAACATACAAGGAACATGCTCTGATACCAATTGAAAGTTCCCTAAAGGGGCGAAACCCTAAAGCATGCGCATATAAAATTTGCATGGGCGGAATCTAGGGTTTCCTAGGATCGCATGCATGTCATATGATCAACTTAAGAGTTTGTATAGATCAACAGAGAGATCATACCAGTGCCATTTCTTGGATGGCGTCTTGGAAGAAGAGGGCGATGTGGCTCTCCTCCAAAGGTGGCGCACACAAGATGGGTGATCGCCTACTCCTTGTCGATCCTTGTGCTAGCAAGGCTCCAAGGTCTCCTGATCGCGTGAAGGGAGAAGAGATTATCTCTTTTGCTTGGTCGAATCCTTCTCTTGTCATCAACACTCACACATGAGAGAGTCGTCGTGAGCAAGGGGGCGAGAATAGAGAGACCTCTTCGAACGTGAGGCGTGGTCTCATTTTGAGATCATGGCTTCTAAAAATAGCAAGCCACCACATGCGATCATGTGTTCACACCAAGTGAACGATCGCAATTTCCTCTCCCCTTGAACCATGCGCTCACTTGATGAGCCGGTTCATTTCATTTGGTTCAAGGACCAAATTAAGCCAAGCCTTGATCCAGATCACATTAAACCAAAAGGCTTAAGATCTGACCATTCATCTCTTGATGCTCTTGATCTCTCCGATCTAGCATCAATTCTCTTGATCGAAGCTTACCAATCTCAAGCCCTAATCAATCAAACATGATCAGACCAGATCTCACTTACAATCAGAGTTTAAAACTCCTTTAAACTGAACCAAAACAATTCAGTCCACACGATCTGACTTAAGTAAGCTATATCATCAAATTGTGCGACCCTAAGGGTTTCCTTTAAATGTCGGTAACGATAACTTACGTTATCACGATCAGTGAGGGGTATCTAGCAACACATCACTGTCTCCCGATATAAAGGAAAGAGTCTTCCAAGACTACACCCAAACCACAGCACTAGTGTGAACCCAAGTCACTTGACATATGTGTTTCCTTTGCCACTGGATGTTCTTATTGGACAAGCGTGTCAAGCCTGTAATTCCAATATGATGAGAATGATTAGATCAGATGAAACATAGTCATCTGGGTATGGCCATACACTTTCTCAATCATCTCATCCAGGGGGCCCCATCAGAACATCACACTTCAATCAGGGAGACAGCAATCCTATATCTATCACTAGTGCCCTAACATGACTCATGCGTTCATTATCCAAGATAGTCTATAACCATATGTTTCAAATGATATTGAACTACCTCAAAATAATGCCAATCATCATTTAGAAACAGAAGTGATCTCAAGTCCGAGGAAATATGCCACTTGTTGCATATAAGGATTATTCACATTGTGACAAGCAATTGAATATCCTAAGTAGGGTCTGTCCAGTACATCCAATATACCCATGAGTCTACATCTTATTCCATGCTCCAAGCATCCTATAAGATTAGAACACATATTAGTCTCAATCATATCAAGGCTGTCTCATGTTCACCAAGATATCTCGACTAAGGACAATACTGCATGTCAGCCAAGCTGAACAGCATTGAGACATTATTCAGAAGTATACATATTGCTGCAGATGATGTAACAACCTGAATAACAACCATTGCCTTTATAAACATAGAGTTTATACATGATACTGAAATAATCCCAAGGCCTCAAACATTAGCCTTAAGGGCATACCCCAACAGGGAGGCCATGGCCGGGGAGGTCTACTTCTTCCATAGCGGTCGAGAGCCTTAAGCCTTGAATCTCTTCCCCTTACCGCGAAATGAGAAATCCGACTCATCCTCCTCGTCGAAAGAGATGGCTACACACGCCATGTTTTCTTCGGACAGAAAGGACAGCCGCTCGTACATGGAAGAAAGCTTCTCCCAAATTGAACTCATCATCTTGTGTTGTCGCTACATCCCCACCTCCATAGTCTGCCAATTTGAGGTCTGCTCCTAGCAGAGATAGCTGAGAGTGGTGTCCATCTAATCTAGTGCGTCCCCCTAGCGACATAGCGCCCCTCCCTGGCGAAGC
The DNA here is from genome assembly GCA_027563935.2 of Costus lasius. Lineage (NCBI taxonomy): Eukaryota > Viridiplantae > Streptophyta > Magnoliopsida > Zingiberales > Costaceae > Costus > Costus lasius. The sequence goes on from CM050447.1 coordinate 58,412,018, forward strand.
TACTCCTCATGCATCTCCTGTAAGAGGGCCATCATAGACCCAGTAGATGAGGAGCCGCCGAAAAGAAAGGCATCAGGGGTTGGAGGTGCAGTGTCAACTGGGTCGGGCTGAGGGTCGGCGACTGGCTATATGTGCTAGTTTGCTCTCTTGTCCACGGTGGTGCACTCAGCGTTCGGCAGCGAAAGGGAGAACTGGCTTCCTTTGAATGTAAGGTAGTAGGAGTCACCCGGCGAATGATAAGCTTCATGGAAACACATGACTCAATTTTGAATCAGTTGTTGCCACTTGCTTCCAAGGTACCATAGGGGATAACCCCTAGGGAAACAGCCAATTGGGTGACTAGACCACCCATGATTATAGCTCCCTTGCGTGAATGTGCAACGTGGCTAAATTGCTTCACCAAATAGTAACCCGAATCGACCCTAAAAGAATGTAGTATGCACCATAAGCAAAAAAGTTCAGATTGACGGATCATATCGTCACTTCCCTTCGGTTGAAAATAGTATAGGCTAGAACCCGATGAACGTATCAAATGGCTGGATTGCAAATGCTAGACGCCGTAGCAATACATGTAAAATAGATATGCTCATTTGAGATTGCTCCCCAAAAACCTTGTTCAGAGTAGTCTGTCGGTACCTTGCGGGTACAAGGTTTTGGGAAGCCATATACGCCGTGCAGCTGTGATAGAGATAGGCAATGCTCGACGTTACCCAACCGAAACATAAGACATCTAGGATCCTAGTCGAGGATGGTGTTGGCCCGTGCATCGATAGAATTGAAGAATTCGAGCATGATCCCTATGCATGTTGGGTAAGCCATGTGCATGAATTGGTCCGAGTCGATATTGGAGTACATGAACTCCACATCATCAAGTAGTCCAAGCATGTTCAATGTCCCTCGGTCGAGGTAACAAGTGTTGATCACCTTGCGTTGGAGGAGCAGGTTGTATCTGTCTTCTTGCTCTGCATTGCGGAAGATGATGCCGAACTCGTTCAGCATTGGAGCACAGGCTTGCGGTGAATGGGAAGATGATGCTTGCTTGCATGGAGAAGGAGGCGTTGGTTGATGACTATGATGGCGCTGCTAAGGAGGGTGTGACGGTGGCGAAGGAGTATATTCCTCATCTTCTATGGATGTAATACCCCAAGTTTTGAAAAATAATTTTAGAAAATCAGAAACTGTATTTTGGATTTTTATGGATTTTTCTGGAATTTTTCCTGAATTTTTAAATGGTTTAAAAATAGATTTCTTTGTATAAAAATTAATTTGCGCTCGTGGGGGTTCAAACCCGCGTAGCGCCCGAGTCACGAGCTCAACCGACCCGCTGAGCTAATTTGTGATTTTGGTATAAAACCGCACCGACTTTACTTGATTCGGTTTTGATTTCATTTCGCGACCGAGTCGACTCGTCGTCTTCCCCCCTGTTTGCGGCGACCGAGTCATCAGCGGCATTTGCTATTTTGGGACGCGTCTCACGTCTATTTTAGAGGGTTTCCATTCAATTGTTTGCGAATCGAACTCTAGCATTCCTTCGAGACGCGGCGCGTCGTCATAAGCGAGAGATCAAGCTTGAACCAGTCGCCGGAGTTCGAGCGGCGCCGCCTCTAGTTTTAGAGTTCCAGTGCCTTCTCTGATATGTGTTTTCTGTTCCAGACCTACAATATGGTTTCGTAGCAAGGTAAGCATGATTTCTGGAAGTTTCAGTGAAGTTCTGTTTCGGTTTAGATAGGTTTCAGTGTGTCGACGGCGGCGACGCCACCATTGATACTGGAGGCTATTGTGAGGGCTTCGACCGTGCATCAAAAGCTTGCCATTGGTAGCTGTAGAGCTTTCCAGTGACATCGGAAGCTCCCAGGTGAAATCTGGCGGTGAATGGATGCTTGACGCGCCCTCAGGAGCTCGTCGGCGCAAGCGGCAGATGTTTGTCCAGCCGCCTTGCACGGCGGCGATGGGGCGGCGCGGGCGAGCGGCCGGACCGGTCTGATTTTGGGTTTTGAGTTTGGTTTATTTGAAATAAAGTCAGCTCGCTGAGTTTGGAATTGATTTGGACCGATTCAACAAATTGAGCGGTTCAATTTCAATTCGGCCTAGCATTGGTTTTCTGGCCGGTTCGACCCTAATCCGGTTGAATCCTGACCGGTTCAGGCATCCGTTGGAAAGCTTATTGAAATTCCCATCTAATGGTATCCTGTGTGTCCCTAGATGCCTCGTATATTTAGTGTAATTTTGGTTTCAAGTTTTGGTTTGGCTTGGTTCAGGGTAAATTTGACTGGTTCACTGCAATTCAGTCCGGTTCAGTGGCTTTTGGGTCCGGTTCATTGGATCCAAAGTTGGTTCCTTAGGTTTTGAGATGTTTCGCTTCTGTTGGTGGTCTTTTTTTTCACGTTTGAATCTTATTTGATGAAGTTCATGTATAAATCTATGTTTCAAAGCGGTTGATCCAGTGTTTGGCTTGCTTCGTTTGATAACTAGTTTTCTTGGGTTTTCAAAGGTAAGACCTCAAACCAGATTTTTGTAGATAAAGGTTTGTTATCTTTATTTCCGTTGACTCAAGTAGTATAGTATCTTGTGCATATCGAAGATTTGCTAGTTATATTGTTTCAGTCTTTGTATATCTGTATCCACGTTGTGGACAGCATAACCAGTTTTCTAGTATCCACGTGTGTGGACAGTTACAAGTTATATTGAGCACATACCCAGTAGTATCCACACTGTGGATAGATCGGGGTCCCAAGTTAGCATGCATCGGGATTCATGACGCATGGAAGCGCGTGTGTTCACCATGTAAGGGGTGATACACCTTATCATGCGTATTTGGGGTGACAACCCCACAAGCCAGTAGGTATTGCTCATAGTTGATTTATGAATGGTATTAGTTTTCATATTTGACACAGATAACCCAGTTGCATCAGTTTATCTATTTGAATTATAGTTTTCAATTCCCAGTACTTAGTTTCAGTTCCCAGCTTTCAGTTTACAGTTTTCAACATTCAGTTGTTACAGTTTTATTGTTCATGCTTCTTGCTAGTTTCCCTCCTTTGAATCTAAGGGACTACCCTTTCTTCTGGGGAGAGGCTTACTCAGTAATGTTATGCTGAGTCTGGTTGATATTGCAGGTACTGGTCTGGACTAAGGAAATCAAGGCATGGATGTAAAGTTTTACTTGAGGAATTATTCATGAAGTGATTCGTGTATTAAAAGTTATTAGCTGAGATCTGAGTGTTGTAAAATTGTACTTTGATATAAAGTTTTGTAAAGAGAATTCTTGTAGTAATTAGACTTATATTGTTGTTCCTAGAGTCGAAAGTAATAATAGATTCTTTTATGTTAGTCTTTGAATCTGGGGGTAAAAGTGGAAGAGTCAAAGACAGGTTACGAACAATGCCACCTGGATACCACGGCCTTTTGGTTGGGCGCCTGTTGTATCCCAACAAGTAGGTAAACTAAACTTATTCTTAAAGTCGCAGCCAAAACCTAGGTAATGGCGCACAGCAACTTGTCACCCCCTGATACGGCTCTAAAAATTTGTTCGGTCACCACACTTGTTGTTTTCTCCGCAAGTGCACGGATACGCGAAGTAATAATTAAGATATCGAACCCACAGAGACCTATGTTGTTGAATACCAAATAGCTGATTTCTTTCTATCTAGGCAAATCGAAGTAGTGAAAATAGCAATCGGAAACTAAAACGGAATTATCGGAGAGAAAAGCTGGGACTAGGGTTTCGTTCATTTTAACTTTTATGACTAGATATGAATAAGGATTTCGTCAGTTCAATTTTATCATGATGAAGATGTAATTCACTTAATAAAAGGATTGTTTCACTTTCGTGCAAACAACCGTACAGGGATTTGTCTTCGCTTTCGCGCAAGATTTGTCCCAACGCTGAAGATAAGTAAATTATCAAACAATGAACTCAAGGATCACTTTCGTGCATCCGAGTCTCGACACTAGTTTTACTCTTGGATCTCCAACGTTCTGATCCTTGCTTTCGCACAAGATCTCCACGTTTGACAATTAGACTCGATCTATAGATACATGTTATAATCATGGCAATTAATCTACTAGAACGGATCAAATTAGATCTAACCTAAGGAAGGGATCCTAACATGCAATTCTAGGATTTCAAATTCTCAAGCAATTACCTTTTAGTCAATAGCGAAAATTCTAAGAACATAATTAGTAATATGGATCTATAGAGAGTCTAAGCACAATTATCACAAGAGCAAAATCATCATGCTAAGATTAAATGCAACGAAATAGTGAGAAAGAAGTTATCTAATAATTAAAAATCAAGTGAACTACTTCCCCATGTCCCAAGAGTAATTTAAGCTAGCATGGTGAAGGAAATACAATATTCCATAATTTCAGAAAATTGAAAATCAACAAAAGGAAGAGTTTTTAGAAAATACGGCACGGCTGTGAAGTATTTCACAGCCGTATTTTGCAAAAGAAGGCGTGAACAGTAGTGGCGATCCTTCTTCCTCTAATTTCTCATCCAATTTGTCTTCTTTCGATCTGAAACTTCTGGCACGTCGTCTCCTTCACCAGGCGATGCTTCAGTAGAAGAATCACGGCCGGAGATCGACTAGATCGAGCGTGGTTGCGAAACCCTAGGCGGTGGCGTGTACTCCGAATTCTCCCTCGACAGTAAACCAAGTTTGGGGCTTTTGGTGTCTGGCTAATCCTCTCGTCCCAAGCTCCCTTTTCTCTTCTTACGGTCTTTTGTTTTAAGCTCTGGATCGACCGTCATCATCTTCGCAAGGATCGGGCGTGGACATTGACCTGGGCGTCGGGTTCAAAATTGATTTTACGGCAGTGTAGTTGTTTACGGCTGGTGCCATAAAATCTCTTGAGTCTTCTGTGCTGATGTCGTCTCAGAAAATACGGCCTATAAAATAGTTTGCGGTCAGTGCCGTAAACTTTGCTGAACTCTCTGTTCTGAAATGGCTGGAAAATACGGTAGTGAAATCCCTCACGTCAGGTACCGTAAAATCGGCTAAGGTTTCTGTTCTGATGCAATCCGAAATACTGTACCGTAATATTGCTTACGGCCGGTACCGTAAAATCGGAAAATCTTTCTGTTCAGAAATCTTCACAAATTACGGCAGTGTTCGGATTTTACCGTACCATTTGAAATTACGGTACCGTAAAATAGATTACGGCACTACCGTAATTTGCAGGCTTGCTCCGATTTGCATGAAATTTCTTGGGTGATCTCCTCTTGATGATGAGAACTCTTCCATATATTTGATTTTGCTTGAAAACGCATAAAATAGTGCCTTTTTGCTTGAAAAATGTGAAAAACCAAAATATAAGTAGACTTTGTAATATTGGATGGATTTATCATAAAAACAAGTAAAAAGATCCTCGATTTAGTATGAAAAGGTATCTAAAATGATGCAAAATATAAAAGGATACCTAGGTCACAAGTGACTTCAATGAAAAACTTGTAGCAAAAAACTAGGAATCCATAGAATCGCATGACATGAGCACATGATCAACCTTGTATAACTTGTATAGAACAAGTTAGAGTATTACCTGTGCCATGATGTGAGAGGCGACTTGGAAGATGAAAGGGGCGAGTGCCTCTTCTCCAAAGATGTCACACACAAGATGAGAAAGACTTTCTTCCTTGTCTTCCTTGTGCTAGCAAAGACACCAAGGAGTCTTGATCGTCTCTTGGAAAGGATGATGTGTGTCCCCTTGGCTGGTCGAACTTCTCTTCCTTGCGTGAAGATGATCCACACGAGAGAGCGAAGAGAGGAGAAAAGCGAGAGAGAGGAGGAAGCGAGAAACCATGGATCCCCCAAAAGGGAAAATTCGGCCACCACATATGGTAAGAGCCGAATATGTAACTCCCTCCATAACTCCCCTTTAAATGATCGAAAACTCCTCTTTGAATTGAACCATCCGTTCACAAGTGAACCGGTTCAATCTCAATTTGGTTCAAGCGCCAAATCAAACCAGCCCTGGTTATAATCTTCTTTGAACCAAATGGCTCAAGATCTAACCACACATCATATTGAACCCCTGATCTTTACGATCAAGCATCAATCCTCCGATCAAAGCTTACCGATCACATGTCCTAATCAATCAAACATGATTAGACTAGATCTCACTTTTAATCAGAGCTTAAATTCCTTTAAACTGAACTAGAATAATTCCAGTCCACACGATCTGACATAAGTAAGCCATATCATCAAATTGTGCGACCCTAAGGGTTTCCTTCAATGTCGGTAACGATAACTTACGATATCACGACCAGAGAGAGGTATCTAGCAACACATCACTATCTTCCAATATGAAGGAAAGAGTCTTCCAAGACTACTCCCAAACCACAGCACAAGTGTGAACCTCATTCACTTGGCATACATGTTTCCCTTTGCCACTAGATGTTCTCGTCGGACAAGCGTGTCAAGCCTGTGATTCCAACATGATGAAAATGGTTAGATCAGATGAACATAGTCGTCTGGGTATGGCCATACACATTCTCAACCATTTCATCCATAGGGCCACCTTAGAACATCACACTCCAACTAGGAGAGGCAATCCTATATCTATCACAAGTACCCTAACATGACTCATGCCCACTATCCAAGATAATCCTTAATCATTATCTTTCAAATGATATGGAACTACCTCAAGATAATGCCAATCATCACTTAGAAACACAAGTGATCTCAAGTCAGAGGGAATATGCCACTTGCTTGCATACAAGGATTATTCACATTGTGACAAACAATTGAATATCCTGAGAAGGGTCAGTCCAGTACATCCAATGCACCTATGTGTCTAAATCTTATTCCATGCTCGAAGCATCCTATAAGATTAGAACACATATTAGTCTCAATCATACCAAGGCTGTCTCACGTTCACCATGATATCTCGACTAAGGACAATACTGAATGTCAGCTAAACTGAACATCATTGAGACATTACTCAGAAGTATACATATAGCAGCAGATTATGTAACAATCTGAATAACAACGAATGCCTTCAAAAACATATATATTGTTTATACATGATACTGAAAATAGCCCAAGGCCTCAAACATTAGCCTTAAGGGCATACCCTAAGAATCTCCCACTTGCACTTAAACTAATGGTTGAGAAATCTCAAACCCATATTATTACAGTGCTTCTCATTCTTCTACTGCGTCAGAGGCTTTGTAAGCGGGTCAGCTAGATTGTCATATGTATGAACCTTGCAGATCTTGATGTCTCCTCGATCAATGATTTCACGGATCAAGTGAAACCTTCTCTGTATGTGCTTGGACTTCTGGTGTGACCGTGGTTCCTTCGCTTGTGCAATCGCTCCAGTGTTGTCACAGAAGATAACCAATGGATCTGCACTCGAAGGAATGACACCAAGTTCCTGAACGAACTTACGAATCCATACTGCCTCCTTTGAAGCTTCTGAGGCTACAACATACTCGGCTTCTGTTGTGGAATCAGCAACAATTGATTGTTTGAAACTCTTCCACACCACTGCTCCTCCATTCAAGCTAAAAACATAGCCTGATTGCGATCGGAAATCGTCTTGGTCAGATTGGAACGAAGCATCAGTATATCCTTCAATACTGAGTTCTCCCTGACCTCCATAAATCAAGAACATATCTTTGGTTCTGCGAAGATATTTCAAAACGTTCTTGACTGCAATCCAGTGTGCCTTGCTTGGATTACCTTGGAACCGACTGGTCACGCTTAACCCGTAAGCGACGTCTGGGCGAGTACACAACATCGCATACATGATGGACCCAATAGCCGAAGCATAAGGCGTATTGTCCATCTCATCTTTCTCAGACTGTGTTTGTGGACACTGGCCTTTTGAAAGATTCAGACCATGTCTAACTGGAAGCTATCCTCTTTTAGAATTTTCTAAATGGAATCTCTCCAGGACCTTATCGATGTAAGTACTCTGGCATAGCCCGAGAAGCCTATTAGATCTATCTCTATAGACCTGCACACCTAATATATAGGTCGCTTCTCCTAAATCTTTCATCTGGAAATATTTTCCTAACCATGCCTTGACTGCATGCAGTTCAGGAATATCGTTTCCAATGATTAAAATATCATCGACGTAGAGGACTAGGAAAGTAATCACGCTCCCACTAAACCTTTTATATACACACGGGTCATCTTCATTTTTGATGAAACCAAATTCAGAAATTGATTCATCAAAACGAATATTCCAGCTTCTCGATGCTTGTTTTAGTCCATAAATGGACTTCTTTAATTTGCATATTTTATGACGTTCTGATGGGTTAATGAAACCTTCAGGTTGTATCATGTACACATCCTCTTCTAATTTTTCGTTAAGGAAAGCGGTTTTCACATCCATTTGCCAGATCTCAAAATCATAATATGCTGCTATCGCGAGAATAATTCGAATGGACTTGAACATGGCTACAGGAGAGAAAGTTTCATCATAATCTATCCCGTATATTTGTTTGAAACCTTTCGCAACTAGCCTGCCCTTATAGGTAACTACGTTACCATCCATGTCTTTCTTCTTTCTGAAGATCCACTTACAGCCTATAGGGATTACTCCCGGAGGCGGATCAACCAAATCCCAGACTTGGTTATCTGACATGGAGTCCATCTCGGCTCGCATAGCTTCAAGCCATCTTGCTGACTCCGGTCCACATACCGCATCCGCATAAGTGAGGGGTTCATCATTAATGATGTAGACTCCGTCATAGCGCTCAGGCTGACGACGAATCCTTCCCGATCTACACGGTTCCCGTGATGTCTGAGCCTCAGGTTGAACAATAACCTGATGTATTGGCTCAGACTCATCCAACTGTGCTTGACTACTTTGTCCCTCTTCTAGAATTTCATCCAGCTTTATTTCTCTCCCACTGGCCTGAAGAGTCCCCTTCAAGGGGGAGCATAACCCTAAAGTGATGGCGCATATAAAACTTTGTCTTGCGGAAATTAGGGTTATAGGATCAACTTGCATGTTAAATGATCAACTCGATAATAGGCTAATAAAGATTAATGAAAACGATCATACCATCGCCATAGCCTAGATGTTGCCTTGGAAGCAAAGAGTCAATTGCTTCTTCTCCAAAGGGATTCGCACACAAGAGGATGATGGCAAACTCTTTGTCGCTCCTTGTGCTAGCAAGGCTCCAAAGTGTCCTTGATCGAATGGAAAGGGATGAAAACTTCTTGGCAAATTTTCTTTTCCTTCTTCGTCCACCTTCTTCACGACACAAGAGAAAACTTGTTTCGACTAGTGGAGAGGCGAGGCGAGAAGAGGCGTCAAGAAGAGAAGCGTGGAGCGTGGTCACGTTTAGGGAGTTGCTATCTAAAAATAGCAAACCACCTCTCAACGTTCACATGCGCACACCAAGTCGCAAATCTCTCTTCACCCTTTTGAACCATGCGCTCATTTGAGCTGGTTCACTTTGGTTCGGTTCACAAACCAAATAAGCCAAGCAACTAGTCCAAATCATAATTAAACCACAAGGTTCTTGATCTGACCGTTGATCTCTTAATGCTTCTGATCTGACCGATCTAGCATCCAATCTCTCAATCGAAGCTTACCGATCTGAAGCCCTAATCAATCAAACATGATCAGACCAGATCTCACTTACAATCAGAGATTAAATCCCTTCAAACTGAACTCAAACAATTCAGTCCACACGATCTGACTTAAGTAAGCCATATCATCAAATTGTGCGACCCTGAGGGTTTCCTTTAAATGTCGGTAACGATAACTTACATTATCACGATCAGTGAGGGGTATCTAGCAACACATCACTGTCTCCCGATATAAAGGAAAGAGTCTTCCAAGACTACACCCATACCACAGCACAAGTGTGAATCAAATCACAAGGCATGCATATTTCCTTTACCACTGGACGTTCTTATTGGACAAGCGTGTCAAGCTTGTAACTCCAATATGATGAGCATGATTAGATCAGATGAACACTGTCACCTGGGTATGGCCATACTCTTTTCTCAATCATCTCATCCAGGGGGCCCCTTTAGAACATCACACTCCTTAAACAAGGAGACGGCAATCCTATGTCTATCACTAGTGCCCTAACCTGACTCAAGCTCATCATCCAAGTTAGTCTATAATCATTATGTTTCAAATGATATTGAACTACCTCAAAATAATGACAATCATCATTTAGAAAACACAAGTGATCTCAAGTCAGAGGAAATGTGCCACTTGTCATATACAAGGAATATTCACATTGTGACAAACAATTGAACATCCTAGTAGGGTCTGTCCAGTACATCCAATGTACCCATGAGTCTACATCTTATTCCATGCTCGAAGCATCCTATAAGATTAGAACACATATTAGTCTTAACCATATCAAGGCTGTCTCATGTTCACCAAGATACATCGACTAAGGACTTAACTGCATGTCAGCCTAGCTGAATAGCTTTGAGACATTATTCAGAAGAACATATATTGCAGCAGACAATGTAGCTAACTGAATAACAACCATGCCTTTATAAACATAACAGTTTATTACATGATACAGATACATTCCCACAGGCCTCAAACATTAGCCTTAAGGGCATACCCCAACAATCTCCCACTTGCACTTAATCTAATGGTTGAGAAATCTCAAACCCATATTATTACAGTGCTTCTCATGCTTCTGCTGCGCCAGAGGCTTGGTAAGCGGGTCTGCCAGATTGTCATCTGTATGAACCTTGCAGATTTTGATCTCGCCACGATCTATGATCTCCCTGATCAAATGAAACCTTCTCTGTATGTGCTTGGACTTCTGGTGCGACCGTGGTTCCTTTACTTGTGCGATTGCTCCAGTGTTATCACAGAAGATAACCAAAGGATCTGCACTCGAAGGAACGACACCAAGTTCTCTCACGAACTTACGAATCCACACTGCCTCCTTGGATGCTTCCGAGGCTGCAACATACTCGGCTTCTGTTGTGGAATCAGCAACAGTTGACTGTTTGAAACTCTTCCACACCACTGCACCTCCATTCAAGCTAAAAACATAGCCTGATTGCGATCGGAAATCATCCTGGTCTGACTGGAACGAAGCGTCAGTATATCCCTCTATACTGAGTTCTTCCTGACCACCATATATCAAGAACATATCTTTGGTTCTCCGCAGATATTTTAAAATGTTCTTGACTGCAATCCAGTGCGCCATACCTGGATTACTTTGGAAACGACTGGTCACGCTTAACCCGTAAGCGACGTCTGGGCGAGTACACAACATCGCATACATAATGGATCCAATAGCCGAAGCATAAGGCGTATTGTCCATTTCATCTTTCTCAGTCTGTGTTTGTGGACACTGACTCTTCGAAAGATTCAGACCATGTCTGACTGGAAGATATCCTCGTTTAGAATTCTCTAAATGAAATCTCTCCAGGACCTTTTCGATGTAAGTACTCTGGCACAGCCCGAGAAGCCTCTTAGATCTATCCCTGTAGATCTTCACACCTAACACATAGGCTGCTTCTCCTAGATCTTTCATCTGGAAACATTTCCTCAGCCATGCCTTAACAGCATGCATTTCAGGAATGTCATTTCCAATGATCAAGATATCATCGACATAGAGGACTAAGAAAGTAATTACGCTCCCGCTAAACCTCTTATATACACACGGGTCATCCTCGTTCTTAATGAAACCAAATTCACTGATTGATTCATCAAAACGAATATTCCAGCTTCTAGATGCTTGCTTAAGTCCATAAATAGACTTCTTTAACTTGCATATCTTATGACGATCTGCTGGATTAGTGAAACCCTCAGGTTGTGTCATATACACATCCTCATCCAGATTTCCATTAAGGAAAGCTGTTTTCACATCCATCTGCCAAATCTCATAATCATAATATGCAGCTATCGCGAAAAGAATCCGAATAGACTTAAACATAGCTACAGGTGAGAAAGTTTCATCATAATCTATCCCGTAGATTTGTTTGAAACCTTTCGCAACTAGCCTGCCTTTATAGGTAACTACGTTACCATCCATGTCAATCTTCTTCTTGAAGATCCATTTACAGCCTATAGGGATAACTCCCGGAGGCGGATCAACCAAATCCCAAACTTGGTTATCTGACATGGAGTCCATCTCGGCGCGCATAGCTTCAAGCCATCTCGCTGACTCTGGTCCACTGACCGCATCCGCATAAGTGAGGGGTTCATCATTATCAATGATGTAGACTCTGTCATAACGCTCAGGTTGTCGACGGATCCTTCCCGATCTTCGCGGTTCTCGTGATATCTGAGCCTCAGGTTGTTCAATAACCTGATCTACCGGCTCAGGCTCATCCAATTCTGTTTGAGCACTTTGTCCTACCTCTGGATTCTCATCCAGCTTTATTTCTCTCCCACTGGCCTCTTGCAGAAGAAACTCCTTCTCAAGAAATATGGCCGTCCGAGCAACAAATACCTTGTTCTCCTTGGGGTCATAGAAATAATAACCCTTAGTTTCCTTAGGGTAACCGACAAAGATACATTTGTCAGATCTGCTCTCTAGTTTCCCAGAGGCGAGCTTTTTGACATAAGCCTCGCAACCCCAGATCCTGATAAATGTCAAGCTTGGCTGTTTCCCATACCATAACTCATATGGCGTCTTTGAAACGGCCTTGGATGGCACTCGGTTTAGTACCTTTGCAGCTGTTTCCAGTGCAAAACCCCAAAAGGAGTTGGGTAAAGAAGCCTGACTCATCATAGAACGAACCATATCAAGTAACGTTCTATTTCTCCTCTCGGACACACCATTCCATTGCGGTGTTCCTGGCGGAGTGAGCTGTGAGATAATCCCACACTCCTTCAGATAGTCAGTAAACGTATGACTCAAGTATTCACCACCTCGATCTGAGCGAAGTGCCTTGATATTTCGGCCTAGCTGATTCTGTACTTCATTTTTGAACTCTTTGAACTTGTCAAAAGATTCACTTTTAGGTCTCATCAGATAGACATACCCATACCTACTGAAATCATCAGTAAAGGTAATGAAGTACTGATAGCCACCTCTGGCATGTTTACTAAATGGCCCACACACATCACTGTGTATAAGGTCAAGTAAACCTGAAGCCCTTTGACCTTTGTGAGGAAAAGGTGACTTCGTCATTTTACCCATCAAACAAGCTTTGCATGTATCAATCTCCTCATAGGAGAATGATCCCAGCAGTCCATGATCATGCAACCGCTTAATGCGTTTCTCGTTTATATGGCCTAAACGACTATGCCATAGCAAGGTGCTGTCATCAGCATTCTTGGCTTTCTTAATATCAATTTGTTGTATCGAACATTCCATGTCCAACATGTATAACCCATTGCTAATTGAACCAGTTGCATAAACAATATTATCAAAAGACAAAATACACTTTGAAATATTGCATTCAAAGGAAAATCCCTTCCTGACAAGAGCAGGAATGGAGATAATATTTTTAGTAATACTGAGAACAAAATAACAATTGTTTAGTTCCAATACAATTCCAGATGGTAAAGAAATGAAGTAGTCTCCTACAGCAACAGCAGCAACCCGTGCCCCGTTTCCAACTCGTAGGTCCACCTCATGCTGTCCCACCTGCCTTCTTCTCTTGAGTTCCTGTACATTTGAACAAATGTGAACTCCACATGCAGTGTCCAACACCCATGATATAGAAGAAGAAAACATGACCTCAGTCACGAATATACCTGAGCCAGAAGCGAAGCTTCCCCTCTTATCTCCTTGGAGCGCTTTACAGTCCTTTTTCCAGTGACCCAGCTGGCCACAGTGGAAACACCTGTATTCCTTGGACCGCTTGACCTTTTGCTTCAAAGCCTTGCTGTAGCTCTTGACAGGGGCTTTGCCCTTCTTCCCCTTCTTCTTGTTCCTTAAAGGAACCATTAAGACAGAGGTCGAAGGCTTTCCCTTCAGAGTCTCCTCAGTAGTGAGGAGCATATTCAGCAGCTCTGCCGGAGTACAATCGATTTTGTTCATATTAAAGTTAATAATGAACGCGTCGAATGAAGGCGGGAGAGACTGCAGAATAATATCCACAGCAAGCTCCTGGTTGATGGTATGCCCCAGTTTCTCTAGAGCCTCCTTGTGCCCAATCATCTTGAGCACATGAGCTCCCACTGGGCTCCCTTCAGCCAGTTTGCTCTGAAAGAAGAGCTTCGTCAAATTATAGCGTTCAGTCCTCGCCTGTGCAGCATACAGCATCTTGAGGTTCGTTATCATGTCTATAGCAGACATATCCTCATGCTGACGCTGCAGCGGTGGCGTCATAGACGCTAGCATCAGGCAAGCGACATCAATGCTATCATTGACGTGCTTTTCATAGGCTTCCCGAACCGCCCTTGCGGCGTTCGGAGCGGGCTGCGGCGGTATCGCCGTCTCGAGGACATACAGTTTCCTCTCTGCCTTAAGAACGATCTTAAGGTGTCCGAACCAGTCAGAGAAGTTCGACCCAGCAAACTTCTCCCTTTCCAGTAGGGATCGCACATTGAAGTTCATGGTGTTCGTTGCTGCAGGTATCTACAACAATGCAAGAACAGCAAGGTCAGTATCAATGTATAAGAATCGATCAGGACTTAAGAAAGATTCCTTTTTCTCACTATTTTATCTGGCTTGAAAAATCCAACAAAACAGCCCGAAAGAGTAGACACTCTTTTAGTGAGATGGGATCCGGATTTCATACTTGGTCTCCGCGTCCCGCTCAGGCGAGATAAGATGCACAGAGAGTACAAGCACTAATCTCCGGTAGGCAGTCCCTGCCGATCGCCAACCCGTGCGATTCCCCTTCATCTGGGCAGTCCAGCAGACTGTGCCAACTGAGTTGGTACAACACAGTCTCTGACCCCACAGATGGCTGCCTCCATGTGCTACCATATGCGCCACATATGTAGCCTACATGGTCAAGCTGACCCGACCTACTCCCTGGACCACCATGTGCTATGCTGAGCAACGAGAAGGGATAAATCCCTACTCTGTAACACACAGGTGTAATCCCACACCGTCTGAAGATAGATGGACGTGCCCACTGAGTGGGTACAACACGGCTCCAACGATAATCAGAACAGTGAGGTTTCGCGTCAGAAGGCTTACGAGCTTGATATTTAGCGTTGGATTTTCACGGTCTTTTTATCTTCTTCACTATCATGCAATTCCTATGGTGATAGCAGAAGATAAATTAAAACATGCTGTTCTACTTATATAAGCAATAAAAGAAAGCATGGTTCTTATGTGGTAAAAGCCCATAGCCCTAGAAGACCTTAACCTAGTTTAAGTCTTCACTTGCTCTTCATGGGTCTTTTGCTGCTCATCTGGCCCATACCAGGGCCCAAGCGCCAATTGCAGCTCTGGTGCGCCCACCAGGAAAATGCGCCTGGTCCTAGGGTCGAACCCTAGACCTCCCACCTGGTCAAGCCACTGCTGCATGCGCCACTGCCAAGTGTGCTCTGTGCTCTTGTCTAATTAAATTACAAATTTAACTATCTAGACAAGATTGACACGCAGGTCAATAACATTTTATAAATTAAAGCAATGTGATGCGCAGATCACAATAATTAATTTACAATTTAAATCCCAGGCACGCAGGCCCCAGCACAGCACACAATTAATATGGGCAGCCCACATAAGACTAAATAGACAAACATATGCATCCATTCAGCAATCATGTGATCCAACATAAAAATTAAAATTTTTGAAAAACCCCATGGGATCAATTTTAATTTCTCCTTATTTGCCCTACAACCTTACAACGGTCCATTACTAGGGATCCACTCATCCAACCTAGTCAGATCCACTGCCCTTGCATGCACCAAGTCCTAACTGACTTGAGTCGACCATAAGGTCAACCATGCATGCGCCAGGGCTGAACAACCACACTGAGGTCTGGCAAGCGGGTGTGACCCCGGGCCTAACTCAGGTGCGTTCATGGGTCGTCTCAATCAGACATCGCTACACGCCTGTCTGCAGTCGACCTGTAGCCACCAGGTGCTATCGCACAGGTGCTACGTGGTCAACCCATCAAGGCTGTCAGATGATCTGATCAGACTTTTGGATCCAACCTAGGGGGTGACTTCAACCCTAATAACCCGTCTAAGGGTTTACTGTAAGGCCTTGATCTAATGATATACGCGCAAGTGTTTAAGTTTTAAAGAAACAAAACTATTACAAGCGCATACAATGTACATGCGTCAAAATACAACAAATGTTCTACAACAAGTATGTAGTTACGCATGTCATGAAAACATTAGATCTATTGACTAGCACATTTATGGATCACGTAAAGCATCAAGCAATCAACATAACATACATTAAGAACCTGCTCTGATACCAATTGAAGAGTCCCCTTCAAGGGGGAGCATAACCCTAAAGTGATGGCGCATATAAAACTTTGTCTTGCGGAAATTAGGGTTATAGGATCAACTTGCATGTTAAATGATCAACTCGATAATAGGCTAATAAAGATTAATGAAAACGATCATACCATCGCCATAGCCTAGATGTTGCCTTGGAAGCAAAGAGTCAATTGCTTCTTCTCCAAAGGGATTCGCACACAAGAGGATGATGGCAAACTCTTTGTCGCTCCTTGTGCTAGCAAGGCTCCAAAGTGTCCTTGATCGAATGGAAAGGGATGAAAACTTCTTGGCAAATTTTCTTTTCCTTCTTCGTCCACCTTCTTCACGACACAAGAGAAAACTTGTTTCGACTAGTGGAGAGGCGAGGCGAGAAGAGGCGTCAAGAAGAGAAGCGTGGAGCGTGGTCAAGTTTAGGGAGTTGCTATCTAAAAATAGCAAACCACCTCTCAACGTTCACATGCGCACACCAAGTCGCAAATCTCTCTTCACCCTTTTGAACCATGCGCTCATTTGAGCTGGTTCACTTTGGTTCGGTTCACAAACCAAATAAGCCAAGCAACTAGTCCAAATCATAATTAAACCACAAGGTTCTTGATCTGACCGTTGATCTCTTAATGCTTCTGATCTGACCGATCTAGCATCCAATCTCTCAATCGAAGCTTACCGATCTGAAGCCCTAATCAATCAAACATGATCAGACCAGATCTCACTTACAATCAGAGATTAAATCCCTTCAAACTGAACTCAAACAATTCAGTCCACACGATCTGACTTAAGTAAGCCATATCATCAAATTGTGCGACCCTGAGGGTTTCCTTTAAATGTCGGTAACGATAACTTACATTATCACGATCAGTGAGGGGTATCTAGCAACACATCACTGTCTCCCGATATAAAGGAAAGAGTCTTCCAAGACTACACCCATACCACAGCACAAGTGTGAATCAAATCACAAGGCATGCATATTTCCTTTACCACTGGACGTTCTTATTGGACAAGCGTGTCAAGCTTGTAACTCCAATATGATGAGCATGATTAGATCAGATGAACACTGTCACCTGGGTATGGCCATACTCTTTTCTCAATCATCTCATCCAGGGGGCCCCTTTAGAACATCACACTCCTTAAACAAGGAGACGGCAATCCTATGTCTATCACTAGTGCCCTAACCTGACTCAAGCTCATCATCCAAGTTAGTCTATAATCATTATGTTTCAAATGATATTGAACTACCTCAAAATAATGACAATCATCATTTAGAAAACACAAGTGATCTCAAGTCAGAGGAAATGTGCCACTTGTCATATACAAGGAATATTCACATTGTGACAAACAATTGAACATCCTAATAGGGTCTGTCCAGTACATCCAATGTACCCATGAGTCTACATCTTATTCCATGCTCGAAGCATCCTATAAGATTAGAACACATATTAGTCTTAACCATATCAAGGCTGTCTCATGTTCACCAAGATACATCGACTAAGGACTTAACTGCATGTCAGCCTAGCTGAACAGCTTTGAGACATTATTCAGAAGAACATATATTGCAGCAGACAATGTAGCTAACTGAATAACAACCATGCCTTTATAAACATAACAGTTTATTACATGATACAGATACATTCCCACAGGCCTCAAACATTAGCCTTAAGGGCATACCCCAACATGGCCTCTTGCAGAAGAAACTCCTTATCAAGAAAAATAGCCGTTCGAGCAACAAATACTTTATTCTCTTTGGGATCGTAGAAATAATAACCCTTAGTTTCTTTAGGGTATCTGACAAAGATGCATTTATCAGATCTGCTCTCCAGTTTCCCAGAGGCGAGCTTTTTGACATAAACCTCGCAACCCCAGATCTTGATAAATGTCAAGCTCGGCTATTTCCCATACCATAACTCATATGGCGTCTTTGAAACGGCCTTGGATGGCACTAGGTTTAGCACCTTTGCAGCTGTTTCCAGTGCAAATCCCCAAAAGGAGTAAGGTAGAGTAGCTTGACTCATCATAGAACGAACCAAATCCTATAAGGTTCGATTCCTCCTCTCGGACACACCATTCCATTGCGGTGTCCCCGGCGGAGTGAGCTGTGAGATGATCCCACACTCCTTCAGATGGTCAGTAAACTCATGACTCAAGTATTCTCCACCTCGATCTGATCGAAGTGCCTTGATATTTCGGCCTAACTGATTATGTACTTCATTTTTTAATTCTTTGAACTTGTCAAAAGATTCACTCTTATGTCTCATTAAGTAGACATAACCATACCTACTGAAATCATCAGTAAAAGTAATGAAGTATGAATAGCCACCTCTGGCATGTTTACTAAATGGCCCACACACATCACTGTGAATAAGGTCAAGTAATCCTAAAGCCCTTTTACCTTTATTAGTAAAAGGAGTCTTCGTCATCTTACCCATTAAACAAGCTTTGCATGTATCAAGCTCTTCATAGGAGAATGATCCCAGCAATCCATAGTCATGCAACCGCTTAATGCGCTTCTTGTTAATATGGCCTAGACGACTATGCCATAACAAGGTGCTGTCATCAGCATGCTTGGCTTTCTTATTATCAATTTGTTGTACAGAACATTCCATGTCCAATATGTATAACCCATTGACAATCGACCCAGTTGCATAAACAATACTATCAAATGAAATACAGCACTGTTAAGTTTTGCATTCAAATGAAAAACCTTTCCTGATAAGAGCAGGAATAGAGATAATATTCTTTGTTATGCTTGGTACGAAATAACAATTGTCAAGTTCTAATACAAATCCAGATGGTAAAGAGATGTGATATTCTCCTACAGCAACAGCAGCAACTCGTGCCCCGTTTCCAACTCGTAGGTCCACCTCATGCTGTCCCACCTGTCTTCTTCTCTTGAGTTCCTGCATATTTGAACATATGTGAACTCCACATGCAGTGTCCAGCACCCATGAAATAGAAGAAGCAACCACGACTTCAGTCACGAAAATACCTGAGCTAGAAGTGGAAGGCTTGCTTCCCTTCTTCTCTCCTCAGAGCGCTCTACAGTCCTTCTTCCAGTGACCCAGCTGGCCACAATGGAAGCATCTGTTGTCCTTTGACCGCTTCACCTTTTGTTTCAAAGCCTTGTTGTAGCTCTTGATAGGGGTTTTGCCCTTCTTTCCCTTCTTCTTATTCCCAGAAGGGACCATCAAGACAGAGGATGCAGGCTTTCCCTTCTCAAGAGTCTGCTCTGTTGTGCAGAGCATATTTAGTAATTCTGCTGGAGTACAATCGATTTTGTTCATATTAAAATTAATGATGAACGCATCGAAAGAAGCCGGAAGAGACTGCAAGATAATGTCTACAACAAGTTCTTGATTGATGGTATGATCCAGTTTGTCTAGAGCTTCTTTGTACCCAATCATCTTGAGTACGTGAGCTCCCACTGGACTCCCTTCAGTCAGTTTTCTATGAAAGAAAAGTTTCGTCAAGTCATAGCGTTCTGTCCTTGCCTGTGCAGCATACAGCATTTTCAGATTTGCTATAATATCAATAGCAGACAAATCCTCATGCTGACGCTGGAGCTCAGGCGTCATTGACGCAAGCATAAGGCAAGCGACATCAGTACTATCACTGACGTGCTTCTCATAAGCATCTCGAACCGCCCGTGCGGTGTTCGCAGCGGGTTGAGCCGGCATTGCCGACTCAAGGACGTACAGCTTCCTCTCAGCTTTGAGGACAATCTTCAGCTGTCTGTACCAGTCTGAGAAGTTTGGCCCAGCAAACTTCTCCTTTTCCAATATGGATCGCAAGTTGAGCCCTGTGGTGTTCGTTGCTGCAGGAATCTACAACATAGCAAGAACAACAAGGTCAATATCCATGTTAGAATCATTCCAGGACTTAAGAGTGATTCTTTTCTCACTATTTTATCTGACTGAAAATCCAATAAAACATCCCGAAAGAGTAAAACTCTTTTATTGAGATGGGATCCAGATTTCATATTTGATCTCCGCGTCCCGCTCAGGCGAGATAAGATGCACAGAGAGTTCAAACACTAATCACTGGTAGGCAATCCATGCCAATCGCCAACCCGTGCGATTCCCCTTCATCTAGGCAATCCAGAAGACTGTGCCAACTGAGTTGGTACAACACAGTTTCTGATTCCTCAGATGGCTGCCTCCATATAGCTATCATATGCTCAACTTGTAGCCTATATGGTCAAGCTGACCTGACCTACTTCCTGGACCACCACGTGCTATGCTGAGCAACGAGAAGCGATAAATCCCTTCTCTGTAGCATGTAGGTGTAATCGCGCACCGTCTGAAAATAGCTGGGCATGCCCACTCAGTGGGTACAACACGGCCCCAACGATAGTCAGAACAGTGAGGTTTCGCGTCAGAAGGCAATCGATAGCTTGATATTTACGTTGGATTTTAACGGTCTTTTATCTTCTTACTATCATGCAAATTCTATAGTGATAGCTGAAGAATAAAACATGCATGTGCTAATATTACTTAAAACAGTAAATAGAAAGCACAATTATCTTATGTGGTAAACGCCCATAAAACTTAAGTAAAACCCTAGTTTAACAAAAGTCTTTACTTGAGCTCTTTATGGGACTCTTGTACCTCATCCGGCCCAGCCCGGGCCCAAACGCCATCTGCAGCCCAAATGCGCCCACAAGACAGAATGGGCCTGTTCTAGAGTCGACCTCTAGACCACCCACCCAGTGAAGCCAATTGCTGCAAGCGCTTCTGCCAAATGTGCTGTGTGCTCATGTCTGATCAAATTACATTTTAAACTATCTAGACATGGTTTGACACGCAGGTCAATTATACATTCATATAATTTCAAATGTGACTCGCAGATCACATCAAATATATTAATTTCCAGGCACGCAGGCCCCAGCACAGCATACAAAATAGGGCAGCCCACATAAGATTCAATAAACACTCAATTTACTCAATGCAACATGTTAAACATGTACTACATGTGATCCAAACAGAAATAAAATTTTAGAAAAACCCATGGCATCAATTTTATTTCCTTATGTGCCCCACTACCTTACAACGGTCCATTAACAGATATCCACTCGTCAGACCAAGTCAGACCCACTGCCCTTGCATGCACCCAGTCATAACTGACTTGCGTCGACCCAATGGTCGACTATGCATGCCTTAAGAGCTGAACGTCCCACATGATTTCCGGCAAGCGGGTGTGACCCCGGGCCATAATCATGATCGTTCACTAGGCGCCTCAAACAGACATCGCTACACGCCCTTCTGCAGTCGGCTTATAGCCACCTGTACAGCTTGCGCACAAGTGCTATCCAGCCACCCATCCAGGCTGTCAGATAGTCTGATTAGGCTGTTGGGTCCATACTTGACTAATGACTTCAAAACTGTTAACCCGTCTAAGTGTTTGAAGTAGGCGCACAGATAGATCTAGTGGAGTCACGCATGAAGATAATTTTTGTTTGAAAAACAACTATGATATATGCGCAAACTATGTATGACTAACATCACATGCGCAAGCTATGTATGAAAACTGTGCATCAAGTAGTCGCATGTGAACATAAACAAGATCTACGCATGGATCACAAGAAGGCAACCATATGCATCAAGTCAGAAAACCTGCTCTGATACCACTAAAAGGATACCTAGGTCACAAGTGACTTCAATGAAAAACTTGTAGCAAAAAACTAGGAATCCATAGAATCGCATGACATGAGCACATGATCAACCTTGTATAACTTGTATAGAACAAGTTAGAGTATTACCTGTGCCATGATGTGAGAGGCGACTTGGAAGATGAAAGGGGCGAGTGCCTCTTCTCCAAAGATGTCACACACAAGATGAGAAAGACTTTCTTCCTTGTCTTCCTTGTGCTAGCAAAGACACCAAGGAGTCTTGATCGTCTCTTGGAAAGGATGATGTGTGTCCCCTTGGCTGGTCGAACTTCTCTTCCTTGCGTGAAGATGATCCACACGAGAGAGCGAAGAGAGGAGAAAAGCGAGAGAGAGGAGGAAGCGAGAAACCGTGGATCCCCCAAAAGGGAAAATTCGGCCATCACATATGGTAAGAACCGAATATGTAACTCCCTCCATAACTCCCCTTTAAATGATCGAAAACTCCTCTTTGAATTGAACCATCCTTTCACAAGTGAACCGGTTCAATCTCAATTTGGTTCAAGGGCCAAATCAAACCAGCCCTGGTTATAATCTTCTTTGAACCAAATGGCTCAAGATCTAACCACACATCACATTGAACCCCTGATCTTTACGATCAAGCATCAATCCTCCGATCAAAGCTTACCGATCACATGTCCTAATCAATCAAACATGATTAGACTAGATCTCACTTTTAATCAGAGCTTAAATTCCTTTAAACTGAACTAGAATAATTCCAGTCCACACGATCTGACATAAGTAAGCCATATCATCAAATTGTGCGATCCTAAGGGTTTCCTTCAATGTCGGTAACGATAACTTACGTTATCACGACCAGAGAGAGGTATCTAGTAACACATCACTATCTTCCAATATGAAGGAAAGAGTCTTCCAAGACTACTCCCAAACCACAGCACAAGTGTGAACCTCATTCACTTGGCATACATGTTTCCCTTTGCCACTGGATGTTCTCGTCGGACAAGCGTGTCAAGCCTATGATTCCAACATGATGAAAATGGTTAGATCAGATGAACATAGTCGTCTGGGTATGGCCATATACATTCTCAACTATTTCATCCATAGGGCCCCCTTAGAACATCACACTCCAACCAGGAGAGGCAATCCTATATCTATCACAAGTACCCTAACATGACTCATGCCCACTATCCAAGATAATCCTTAATCATTATCTTTCAAATGATATGGAACTACCTCAAGATAATGCCAATCATCACTTAGAAACACAAGTGATCTCAAGTCAGAGGAAATATGCCACTTGCTTGCATACAAGGATTATTCACATTGTGACAAACAATTGAATATCCTGAGAAGGGTCAGTCCAGTACATCCAATGCACCTATGTGTCTAAATCTTATTCCATGCTTGAAGCATCCTATAAGATTAGAACACATATTAGTCTCAATCATACCAAGGCTGTCTCACGTTCACCAAGATATCTCGACTAAGGACAATACTGAATGTCAGCTAAACTGAACATCATTGAGACATTACTCAGAAGTATACATATAGCAGCAGATTATGTAACAATCTGAATAACAACGAATGCCTTCAAAAACATATATATTGTTTATACATGATACTGAAAATAGCCCAAGGCCTCAAACATTAGCCTTAAGGGCATACCCTAAGAAAATAAACTACATATTTCGGTGTCATCAAACACATAAGGCTCAAACCTTGCTTCTCCTCAAGCAAAAATCAAAATTTGAAATCAAAATTTGATTGAAAGAATAACTTTCTCATGCTCAATAAATTTCTAAAATACAACATGTTAGTCAAAAATTGTATTAATTGATTTACAAAATTTCAAGTAAACATATCATCCTTAGAACTCAATTTTCTAGATTCACAACTCAATCAAATAAAGCTTTGCAACCATATAATAAATAGATTTTTCAATCTCATGATTTCACCCAGTATCAATTTAAATCTATCATGGCTTTTGTTTACAGGAATTAGGTCTCCAAGATCTTTTTCCACACATAATTTTTTTTCTTTTTTTATGCATTTTGTTTGTTTTTGTGAAGATGGCATGTATCCACAAAGACACATACTTTTTATTTTTGACTTTAACTCACAAAGCGCCACTCGTTCGTAGTATCGCCCGAACTATCCTCCTCAGAGCTGTCCTCCTCTTGGTACACGCATCACAAAGCTCCTACACAAAATATTAATAATGATCAAAAGGGAAAACTATTCTAAAAGCATCATATAAGATTCATAGCATAACTTCCAAAAGAAAATAACTAACCTATCTACCAAAAAGTAAAATAACACAAAAATAAAAACTGAGAATGAAAAAGAGAGATAGTGCTTGGGTTGCCTCCCAAGAAGCGCTAATTTTAACGTCGCTAGCTCGACCAAAATCAACCCTAATCAAGTAACGGCTACTTGAATCGTATCTCTATGCTTTCCTTGTTTTGTTCTTTGATCTCTGAATATACAAGGCTTATCCCTAAAATAGTGTTTCACTTTAGCAAAAAATTTCTTCGTTCCCTTATCTTCGTCAAATAATTTCAACCCTTCCTTTCTTTTTCGTTTCTTCCTCTGAATTTTCTGCTTCTTCGAAAGTAAATTAGTCTCCTCCACATTAAGCTGACATCCTTTGTCATTAGAATTCACAATACAATCTACAAAAGTATAACTTTTAGAGTCAGAATGTTCAGCAAATAATTTATGCACATCAGTCAAAATATCATTCACAGTACTAATATCACAACAAGATCCATTATAAGATGAGTTCTTTGTAGTTTGAGATGCCTCAAGATTTGCATTAATAAATACAGGAAAAGTAGAGTTCTCTCCAAGAAATTCATACCTGAGGTTACTTGGGAGAGTTCTAAATTCATACCTCTTTCCTCCATCACTATCATCACCTTTGATAAAGCATACTTCAAGTGGATCTTTCTCTATCTTGGAATTAATAGTCATCGGTGAAGTGTCTTCCAAGACTTCTACACTGCAACAAGATCCTACAAAAGAAGGCTTCTTTAGATTTTCTATCAGATCAAAATCTATAGAATCCCCACCTATCTTAAAAGTTAGCTTCCCATTTTTGACATCAATATTTGCACCAGCAGTCGCCAAAAAGGGGCGACCTAAGATTATAGGAAGCCTAGAGTCTTCCTCCATCTCGAGGACAACAAAATCAAGAGGAATAAAAAACTTACCGACCTTAATGGGCACATCCTCTAAAATACCTACTGGATGTCGAATAGAGCAGTCAGCTAATTGAAGTGAAACAGAAGTGGGCTTCAAATCTCCAATGTCTAGCTTTTTACAAACAAAGTGTGGCATCAAGCTGACACTGGCCCCTAAATCACATAGAGCACGGTCAATAGACATACTACCAATCAAATAGGGAATAGAAAAACTCCCTGGGTCTTTAAGCTTAGGTGGCAGCTTGTTCTAGATTATAGCGCTGCACTCCTCTGTGAGTGCGACCGTTCTATGCTCCTCCAACTTTCTCTTGTTGGACAAAATTTCCTTCAAGAACTTGGCATAAGAAGGCATCTGGGATAGAGCGTCGGTGAAGGGTATGTTGATGCAAAGCTTTTTGAGTACTTTTAAAAATTTTTCAAACTGCTTATCAATCTTAGATTTTGCCAATCTCTGAGGAAAAGGTACTGGTGGTTTGTAGGGAGGTGGTGGTGTATACACTAGTTCCTGCTCCTTTTCTTGAACATTTATTTCTCCTTCTCTTTCCTCTTCTTCTGTAGATTCAACATTTTTCTCCTCTGAATCTTGTGTAACATCTGGTGCTCTAGGTTCTTCCAACTATTTCCCACTGCGTGTGGTAATAGCTGTGAGTACCCCTTAAGATAAGGGGGGTCCCCTTCTAGGGGGAGCATAACCCTAAAGCATATGGCGCATAAAATTTTCTTCTTGCGGAACTAGGGTTATAGGATCGATATGCATGTAATATGATCAACTTATAATGAAAAGCGATACTCACCATTGCCATCACTTGGATGGTGTCTTGGAATGAGAGAGCGAAATGGATCTCCTCCTTAGGTGGCGCACACAAGGTGATGTCGCCTACTCTTTGTTGATCCTTGTGCTAGCAAGGTTCTCCAAAGGTTCTTGTCGAGTGGAAAGGATGAGAGATCTCCTTGGCGAAAACTTCCTTGTCGTCTTAGCTTCTCCTCCACGCGAGAATGCCTCAAGACCCTCTAGCCAAGCGCGGCGACAAGGTGTGAATGAAGCGAGAGAGATGTGTCCACGCTTAGGAGTCGTGGTTTCTAAAAATAGAAAACCACTCCCACGTTCATGCTCTCATGCGACTTCGGTTTTACCCAAGCGCAAACTTCTCTTCACTTTGAACCATGCGCTCATTCATGAGCCGGTTCATCACGGTTTGGTCCAAGACCAATTATCCCAAGCAATATGGTCTAGATCTTAATTAAACCCTAAGGCTTCAGATCTAACCGTCGATCTCTTTGATGCTCTTGATCTGACCGATCTAGCATCCATTCTCTCGATCGAAGCTTACCGATCTCAAGCCCTAATCAATCAAACATGATCAGACCAGATCTCACTTACAATCAGAGATTAAATCCCTTTAAACTGAACCTGAACAATTCAGTCCACACGATCTGACTTAAGTAAGCCATATCATCAAATTGTGCGACCCTGAGGGTTTCCTCTAAATGTCGGTAACGATAATTCTCATTATCACGATCAGTGAGGGGTATCTAGCAACACATCACTGTCTCCCGATATAAAGGAAAGAGTCTTCCAAGACTACACCCAAACCACAGCACAAGTGTGAATCAACTCACTAGGCATGCATATTTCCTTTGCCACTGGATGTTCTTATTGGACAAGCCTGTCAAGCTCGTAATTCCAATATGATGAGCATGATTAGAACAGATGAACACAGTCACCTGGGTATGGCCATACACTTTCTCAATCATCTCATCCAGGGGGCCCCTTTAGAACATCACACTCCTTAAACAAGGAGACGGCAATCCTATGTCTATCACTAGTGCTCTAACCTGACTCAAGCTCACCATCCAAGATAGTCTATAATCATTATGTTTCAAATGATATTGAACTATCTCAAAACAATGACAATCATCATTTAGAAAACACAAGTGATCTCAAGTCAGAGGAAATGTGCCACTTGTCATATCCAAGGAATATTCACATTGTGACAAACAATTGAACATCCTAGTAGGGTCTGTCCAGTACATCCCATGTACCCATGAGTCTACATCTTATTCCATGCTCGAAGCATCCTATAAGATTAGAACACATATTAGTCTTAACCATATCAAGGCTGTCTCATGTTCACCAAGATATATCGACTAAGGACATAATAGCTTGTCAGCCCAGCTGAACAGCTTTGAGACATTATTCAGAAGAACATATATTGCAGCAGACAATGTAGCTAACTGAATAACAACCATGCCTTTATAAACATAACAGTTTATTACATGATACAGATACATTCCCACAGGCCTCAAACATTAGCCTTAAGGGCATACCCCAACAATCTCCCACTTGCACTTAATCTAATGGTTGAGAAATCTCAAACCCATATTATTACAGTGCTTCTCATGCTTCTGCTGCGCCAGAGGCTTGGTAAGCGGGTCTGCCAGATTGTCATCTGTATGAACCTTGCATACTTTGATCTCGCCACGATCTATGATCTCCCTGATCAAATGAAACCGTCTCTGTATGTGCTTGGACTTCTGGTGCGACCGTGGTTCCTTTGCTTGTGCGATTGCTCCAGTGTTATCACAAAAGATAACCAAAGGATCTGCACTCGAAGGAACAACACCAAGTTCTCTCACGAACTTACGAATCCACACTGCCTCCTTGGATGCTTCCGAGGCTGCAACATACTCGGCTTCTGTTGTGGAATCAGCAACAGTTGACTGTTTGAAACTCTTCCACACCACTGCACCTCCATTCAAGCTAAAAACATAGCCTGATTGCGATCGGAAATCATCCTGGTCCGACTGGAACGAAGCGTCAGTATATCCCTCTATACTGAGTTCTTCCTGACCACCATAAATCAAGAACATATCTTTGGTCCTCCGCAGATATTTTAAAATGTTCTTGACTGCAATCCAGTGCGCCATCCCTGGATTACTCTGGTAACGACTGGTCACGCTTAACCCGTAAGCGACGTCTGGGCGAGTACACAACATCGCATACATAATGGATCCAATAGCCGAAGCATAAGGCGTATTGTCCATTTCATCTTTCTCAGTCTGTGTTTGTGGACACTGACTCTTCGAAAGATTCAGACCATGTCTGACTGGAAGATATCCTCGTTTAGAATTCTCTAAATGAAATCTCTCCAGGACCTTATCGATGTAAGTACTCTGGCACAGCCCGAGAAGCCTCTTAGATCTATCCCTGTAGATCTTCACACCTAACAGATAGGCTGCTTCTCCTAAATCTTTCATCTGGAAACATTTCCTCAGCCATGCCTTCACAGCATGCATTTCAGGAATGTCATTTCCAATGATCAAGATGTCATCGACGTAGAGGACTAGAAAAGTAATTACGCTCCCACTAAACCTCTTATATACACACGGGTCATCCTCGTTCTTGATGAAACCAAATTCGGTAACTGAGTCATCAAAACGAATATTCCAGCTTCTAGATGCTTGTTTAAGTCCATAAATAGACTTCTTTAACTTGCATATCTTATGACGATCTGCTGGATTAGTGAAACCTTCTGGTTGTGTCATGTACACATCCTCATCCAGATTTCCATTAAGGAAAGCTGTTTTCACATCCATCTGCCAAATCTCATAATCATAATATGCAGCTATCGCGAAAAGAATCCGAATAGACTTAAACATGGCTACAGGAGAGAAAGTTTCATCATAATCTATCCCGTAGATTTGTTTGAAACCTTTCGCAACTAGCCTGCCTTTATAGGTAACCACGTTACCATCCATGTCAATCTTCTTCTTGAAGATCCACTTACAGCCTATAGGGATAACTCCCGGAGGCGGATCAACCAAATCCCAAACTTGGTTATCTGACATGGAGTCCATCTCGGCGCGCATAGCTTCAAGCCATCTCGCTGACTCCGGTCCACTGACCGCATCCGCATAAGTGAGGGGTTCATCATTATCAATGATGTAGACTCCATCATAGCGCTCAGGCTGTCGACGGATCCTTCCCGATCTTCGCGGTTCCCGTGATATCTGAGCCTCAGGTTGTTCAATAACCTGTTCTACCAGCTCAGGCACATCCAACTCTGCTTGAGCACTTTGTCCTTCCTCTGGATTCTCATCCAGTTTTATTTCTCTCCCACTGGCCTCTTGCAGAAGAAACTCCTTCTCAAGAAATATGGCCGTCCGAGCAACAAAAACCTTGTTCTCCTTGGGATCGAAGAAATAATAACCCTTAGTTTCCTTAGGGTAACCGACAAAGATACATTTGTCAGATCTGCTCTCTAGTTTCCCAGAGGCGAGCTTTTTGACATAAGCCTCGCAGCCCCAGATCCTGATAAATGTCAAGCTTGGCTGTTTCCCATACCATAATTCATATGGCGTCTTTGAAACTGCCTTGGATGGCACTCGGTTTAGTACCTTTGCAGCTGTTTCCAGTGCAAAACCCCAAAAGGAGTAAGGAAGAGTAGCCTGACTCATCATAGAACGAACCATATCAAGTAGCGTTCTATTTCTCCTCTCGGACACACCATTCCATTGCGGTGTTCCTGGTGGAGTGAGCTGTGAGATAATCCCACACTCCTTTAGATAGTCAGTAAATGCATGACTTAGGTATTCACCACCTCGATCTGAGCGAAGTGCCTTGATATTACGGCCTAGCTGATTCTGTACTTCATTTTTGAACTCTTTGAACTTGTCAAAAGATTCACTTTTATGTCTCATCAGATAGACATAACCATATCTACTGAAATCATCAGTAAAGGTAATGAAATACTGATAGCCACCTCTGGCATGTTTACTAAATGGCCCACACACATCACTGTGTATAAGGTCAAGTAAACCTGAAGCCCTTTGACCTTTGTGAGGAAAAGGTGACTTCGTCATTTTACCCATCAAACAAGCTTTGCATGTATCAATCTCCTTATAGGAGAATGATCCCAGCAGTCCATTTTCATGCAACCGCTTAATGCGTTTCTCGTTAATATGGCCTAAACGACTATGCCATAGCAAGGTGCTGTCATCAGCATACTTGGCTTTCTTAATATCAATTTGCTGTATTGAACATTCCATGTCCAACATGAATAACCCATTGTTAATTGAACCAGTTGCATAAACAATATTATCATAAGACAAAATACACTTTGAAATATTGCATTCAAAGGAAAACCCCTTCCTGACAAGAGCAGGAATGGAGATAATATTTTTAGTTATACTGGGAACAAAGTAACAACTGTTTAGTTCCAATACAAGTCCAGATGGTAAAGAAATAAAGTAGTCTCCTACAGCAACAGCAGCAACCCGTGCCCCGTTTCCAACTCGTAGGTCCACCTCATGCTGTCCCACCTGCCTTCTTCTCTTGAGTTCCTGTACATTTGAACAAATGTGAACTCCACATGCAGTGTCCAACACCCATGATACAGAAGAAGAAAACATGACCTCAGTCACGAATATACCTGAGCCAGAAGCAAAGCTTCCCCTCTTATCTCCTTGGAGCGCTTTACAGTCCTTTTTCCAGTGACCCAGCTGGCCACAGTGGAAACACCTGTATTCCTTAGACCGCTTGACCTTCTGCTTCAGAGCCTTGCTGTAACTCTTGACAGGGGCCTTGCCCTTCTTCCCCTTCTTTTTGTTCCTAGAAGGAACCATCAAGACAGAGGTTGAAGGCTTACCCTTCAGAGTGTCCTCAGTGGTCAAGAGCATATTCAGCAGCTCTGCCGGAGTACAATCGATTTTGTTCATATTAAAATTAATAATGAACGCGTCGAATGACGGCGGGAGAGACTGCAGAATAATATCCACAGCAAGCTCCTGGTTGATGGTATGCCCCAGTTTCTCTAGAGCCTCCTTGTGCCCAATCATCTTGAGCACGTGAGCTCCCACTGGGCTCCCTTCAGCCAGTTTGCTCTGAAAGAAGAGCTTTGTCAAATTATAGCGTTCAGTCCTCGCCTGTGCAGCATACAGCATCTTGAGGTTTGCTATAATCTGTATAGCCGACATATCCTCATGCTGACGCTGCAGCGGTGGCGTCATAGACGCTAGCATCAGGCAAGCGACATCAATGCTATCATTGACGTGCTTTTCATAGGCTTCCCGAACCGCCCTTGCGGCGTTCGGAGCGGGCTGCGGCGGTATCGCCGTCTCGAGGACATACAGTTTCCTCTCTGCCTTAAGAACGATCTTAAGGTGTCCAAACCAGTCAGAGAAGTTCGGCCCAGCAAACTTCTCCCTTTCCAGTAGGGATCGCACATTGAAGTTCATGGTGTTCGTTGCTGCAGGTATCTACAACAATGCAAGAACAGCAAGGTCAGTATCAATGTATAAGAATCAATCAGGACTTAAGAAAGATTCTTTTTCTCACTATTTTATCAGGCGTGAAAAATCCAGCAAAACAGCCCGAAAGAGTAGAACTCTTTTAGTGAGATGGGATCCAGATTTCATACTTGGTCTCCGCGTCCCGCTCAGGCGAGATAAGATGCACAGAGAGTACAAGCACTAGTTTCTGGTAGGCAGTCCCTGCCGATCGCCAACCCGTGCGATTCCCCTTCATCTGGGCAATCCAGCAGACTGTGCCAACTGAGTTGGTACAACACAGTCTCTGATCCCACAGATGGCTGCCTCCATGTGCTACCATATGCGCCACATATGTAGCCTACATGGTCAAGCTGACCCGACCTACTCCCTGGACCACCATGTGCTATGCTGAGCAACGAGAAGGGATAAATCCCTACTCTGTAACACACAGGTGTAATCCCACACCCTCTGAAGATAGATGGACGTGCCCACTGAGTGGGTACAACACGGCTCCAACGATAATCAGAACAGTGAGGTTTCGCGTCAGAAGGCTTACGAGCTTGATATTTAAGCGTTGGCTTTTAACGGTCTTTTATCTTCTTGCCTATCATGCAATTCCTATGGTGATAGCAGAAGATAATTTAATCATGCAATTCTAATATTAAGCAATAAAAGAAAGCATGTATCTTATGTGGTAAAAGCCCATAGCCCTAGAAGACCTTAACCTAACTTAAGTCTTCATTTGCTCTTCATGGGTCTTTAGCTGCTTATCTGGCCCAAAACAGGGCCCAAGCGCCAATTGCAGCTCTGGTGCACCCACCAGGGAAAATGCGCCTGGTCCCAGAGTCGAACCCTGGACCTCCCACCTGGTCAAGCCACTGCTGCATGCGCCTCTGCCAAGTGTGCTTTGTGCTCTTGTCTAATTAAATTACAAATTTAACTATCTAGACAAGAGTGACACGCAGGTCACTTACATTTATAAATTAAAACACAGTGATGCGCAGATCACAATAATTAATTTACAATTGTTTAATACAGGCTCGCAGGCCCCAGCACAGCACACAATTAATATGGGCAGCCCACATAAGACTAAATAACCAAGCATATGCATCAATTAATAACCATGTGATCCAATCATAAAAATTAAAATTTTTGAAAACCCCATGGGATCAATTTTAATTTTTCCTTATTTGCCCTACAACCTTACAACGGTCCATCACTAGGGATCCACTCATCCAACCTAGTCAGATCCACTGCCCTTGCATGCACCAAGTCCTAACTGACTTGAGTCGACCATAGGGTCAACCATGCATGCGCAAGGGCTGAACGACCACACAGAGTTCTGGCAAACGGGCGTGACCCCGGGCCTAACTCAGGTGCGTTCATAAGTCGTCTCAAGCAGACATCGCTACACACCTGTCTGCAGTCGACCTATAGCCACCATAGGCTTGCGCCAAGGTGCTATTTGATCGACCCATTCAGGCTGTCAGATGATCTGATCAGACATTCTGGATCTAACCTAGGGGTTGACTTCAACCCTAATAACCCGTCTAAGGGTTTATAGTAAAGCCTTAGATCTATAATGAGTCGCGCAAGTATTCAAGTTTTGTAAAACAAAAACAAGATGCGCCAACTTACAACATACATGCGCCAATAGATGGAAACATATTTCATACATGAAGTTTCGCAAGATGATAAAACCTATCATGCAACTTTCGCATGTTATATAGATCTAAGCATATGGAATCACAAGGCCAAAGCAATCATAACGAACATGCATTCAACCAAAGCTCTGATACCAATTGTGAGTACCCCTTAAGATAAGGGGGGTCCCCTTCTAGGGGGAGCATAACCCTAAAGCATATGGCGCATAAAATTTTCTTCTTGCGGAACTAGGGTTATAGGATCGATATGCATGTAATATGATCAACTTATAATGAAAAGCGATACTCACCATTGCCATCACTTGGATGGTGTCTTGGAATGAGAGAGCGAAATGGATCTCCTCCTTAGGTGGCGCACACAAGGTGATGTCGCCTACTCTTTGTTGATCCTTGTGCTAGCAAGGTTCTCCAAAGGTTCTTGTCGAGTGGAAAGGATGAGAGATCTCCTTGGCGAAAACTTCCTTGTCGTCTTAGCTTCTCCTCCACGCGAGAATGCCTCAAGACCCTCTAGCCAAGCGCGGCGACAAGGTGTGAATGAAGCGAGAGAGATGTGTCCACGCTTAGGAGTCGTGGTTTCTAAAAATAGAAAACCACTCCCACGTTCATGCTCTCATGCGACTTCGGTTTTACCCAAGCGCAAACTTCTCTTCACTTTGAACCATGCGCTCATTCATGAGCCGGTTCATCACGGTTTGGTCCAAGACCAATTATCCCAAGCAATATGGTCTAGATCTTAATTAAACCCTAAGGCTTCAGATCTAACCGTCGATCTCTTTGATGCTCTTGATCTGACCGATCTAGCATCCATTCTCTCGATCGAAGCTTACCGATCTCAAGCCCTAATCAATCAAACATGATCAGACCAGATCTCACTTACAATCAGAGATTAAATCCCTTTAAACTGAACCTGAACAATTCAGTCCACACGATCTGACTTAAGTAAGCCATATCATCAAATTGTGCGACCCTGAGGGTTTCCTCTAAATGTCGGTAACGATAATTCTCATTATCACGATCAGTGAGGGGTATCTAGCAACACATCACTGTCTCCCGATATAAAGGAAAGAGTCTTCCAAGACTACACCCAAACCACAGCACAAGTGTGAATCAACTCACTAGGCATGCATATTTCCTTTGCCACTGGATGTTCTTATTGGACAAGCCTGTCAAGCTCGTAATTCCAATATGATGAGCATGATTAGAACAGATGAACACAGTCACCTGGGTATGGCCATACACTTTCTCAATCATCTCATCCAGGGGGCCCCTTTAGAACATCACACTCCTTAAACAAGGAGACGGCAATCCTATGTCTATCACTAGTGCTCTAACCTGACTCAAGCTCACCATCCAAGATAGTCTATAATCATTATGTTTCAAATGATATTGAACTATCTCAAAACAATGACAATCATCATTTAGAAAACACAAGTGATCTCAAGTCAGAGGAAATGTGCCACTTGTCATATCCAAGGAATATTCACATTGTGACAAACAATTGAACATCCTAGTAGGGTCTGTCCAGTACATCCCATGTACCCATGAGTCTACATCTTATTCCATGCTCGAAGCATCCTATAAGATTAGAACACATATTAGTCTTAACCATATCAAGGCTGTCTCATGTTCACCAAGATATATCGACTAAGGACATAATAGCTTGTCAGCCCAGCTGAACAGCTTTGAGACATTATTCAGAAGAACATATATTGCAGCAGACAATGTAGCTAACTGAATAACAACCATGCCTTTATAAACATAACAGTTTATTACATGATACAGATACATTCCCACAGGCCTCAAACATTAGCCTTAAGGGCATACCCCAACAATAGCATTGCAATACTCACGTGGGTTCACCTCTGGTTTTCCTGGTAACCTGCCTGTAGGCCTGCTTGAAGAGCTAGCCTGCTGAGCTATCTGAGTGTCCAACATCCTCTGATGAGTCTTCATAGACTCCATCTCGGAATTGATATTCTTAATAGACTCATTTACATGTCAGAATTCCTGCCTAAAATTGTCATCTTGTTTCTCTAATTGCTGTAGGAATTTTTCATTCTGTTTTGCCTTCGAGGCAATGAAGTTCTCCATCATGACCTCTAAGTTAGACTTCTAGGGTGCTGGAGGTTGGTTATACTGTCTTGATTGAAAATTAGAGGGTCGTCGATTGTTGTTCTGGGGTGATTTGTTGGGGTATGCCCTTAAGGCTAATGTTTGAGGCCTTGGGATTCTTTCAGTATCATGTATAAACTCTTATGTTTATAAAGGCAATGGTTGTTATTCAGTTTGTTACATTGTCTGCTGCAATAAGTGTGCTTCTGAATAATGTCTCAATGCTGTTCAGCTTGGCTGACATGCTGTAATGTCCTTAGTCGAGATATCTTGGTGAACATGAGACAGCCTTGATATGATTGAGACTAATATGTGTTCTAATCTTATAGGATGCTTCGAGCATGGAATAAGATGTAGACTCATGGGTACATTGGATGTACTGGACAGACCCTACTAGGATATTCAATTGCTTGTCACAATATGAATAATCCTTGTTTGCAACAAGTGGCACATGTCCTCTGACTTGAGATCACTTGTGTTTCTAAATGATGATTGTCAATGTTTTGAGGTAGTTCAATATCATTTGAAACATAATGGTTATAGACTATCTTGGATAATGATCATGAGTCAGGTTAGGACACTAGTGATAGACATAGGATTGCCGTCTCCTTGATTGGAGTGTGATGTTCTAAAGGGGCCCCCCTGAATGAGATGATTGAGAAAGTGTATGGCCATACCCAGGTGACTATGATCATCTGATCTAATCATGCTCATTATATTGGAGTTACAAGCTTGACACGCTTGTCCAATAAGAACATCCAGTGGCAAAGGAGACATGTATGCCTCGTGAAGTGGATTCACACTTGTGCTGTGGTTTGGGTGTAGTCTTGGAAGACTCTTTCCTTTATATCGGGAGACAGTGATGTCTTGCTAGATACCCCTCACTGATCGTGATAACGTAAGTTATCGTTACCGACATTTAAAGGAAACCCTCAGGGTCGCACAATTTGATGATATGGCTTACTTAAGTCAGATCGTGTGGACTGAATTGTTTTGGTTCAGTTTAAAGGAGTTTAAACTCTGATTGTAAGTGAGATCTGGTCTGATCATGTTTGATTGATTAGGGCTTGAGATCGGTAAGCTTCGATCGAGAGTAGTGATGCTAGATCGGTGAGATCAAAAGCATCAAGAGATAAACGGTTAGATCTTGAACCATTGGTTCAATGAGATCTAGGCCAAGGCTTAGGCTGGTTTGATTTGGTCTTTGAACCAAATGCATCTAAACCGAATTGATTTGAACCGGTTCACTTATGTGAACGTATGGTTCAAAGGCAAGAGGAGTTTTCGATGGTTTAAGAGGAGGTTTTAAGTGAACTTAAAACTTGCTATTTTGGGAAGGCGTTTTGCTAGAGGAAAACGCTCCCACGTTCGAACGCCTCTCTAGCCTCTTCCTCTCTCGTCTTGGGTGCTCTTCACGCCAAGAGGAAAATTCGGCCAGCAAGGTCCTCTCTCTAAATCTCCTTCACGCGACAAGGGGCACTTGGAGATCCTTGCTAGCACAAGGAGCGACAAGAAGAAAGCTACTTCTCATCTTGTGTGCGCATCTTGTGGAGGAGACCCCTTTCGATCTCTTCTTCCAAGACCCCATTCGAACTAATAGCTATGGTATGAATCCTTTTCATCTATATAAGCTGTTGATGTTGATCATATGGCATGCAAAAGATCCTTATCAAACCCTAATTCCGCTGCCGAAAAGAATTTACATGCGCCACCTTAGGGTTTCGCTCCCCCTTGAAGGGGACTTTCAATTGGTATTAGAGCATGGTTTTCGCATGTTCATATGATTGCTTTTGCTTGTTGTGATCCGGGTATGCTAATACATGTTATAGATCTATATGAAAGTTTCATTCAGTTTGCGCATGTTACCTTAGATACAAGTATCTAGTTGCGCATGTTAACTTAGATGAAAGCTTCTTACTTTTTTGCGCATGTTGTAAGTTGTTTTTACTTAAAAACTTGTAACATCTTGCGCGCTCCATCTAGATCTATAAGCGCCTACTTTAAACCCTTAGACGGGTTGATAGGGTTGAAGTCATCTTCTAGGTAACATCTTGCGCGCTCCTACTTTGGAGGTAGAAAACGAAAGTGTGAGGGTTTACTCACGTTTTTCCCTCAATTCCCTCTTTGCTCACGATTTTCTCCCTTGCGCGAGTGGTGGTGAAGGTGGCGGCTTGCTTTCTCCTTCCTTCTCCTCTTCTTGTGGCCGGCGGCGATTGGTGGTGGAGGCGAATTCCGGCGGTCCTTGGGTGCTCCGGCGACGTGAGTGGTATGAGGGGAGGCGTGAGGGTGTTGGCTTGGAAGAAACGAAATTGAAGGTGAGTGGATTTTCTCTCCACCTAGTTCACGCATATTGAAGGTGTTGCATGATTTAGAAAGGATTAATGTCTAGGAATATGACATGAACTCATGCTTGCAAAATTGTACACGTTTTCTTGTTTTTCCTTAAAAATTTTGAAACCCTAGTTGCATGAAAATTAGGGCTTTTCATTTTTGAGACTTCTAATCATCAATTAGACCTTGATTGAACATGTATGTAACTTTGGATTTTTCAATTGCATGAAGATTAGGGCATGAATGAGAATTTCGCCCTTCATCATGAAATTACGCCTAAACGTATGGGTAAAAATTGGGGCAAACCTGATTTTCATGATATTGGGTATATGAGGATTCTATAGTTTTTTTTTGGGAATTTTTGGAAATAAAAATTTCTATTGACTGACATTGACCGAGGGGTAATTCGGTAAATTTTCTAGTTAAATTGGGGAAAAACTTGAAATTACGAATCTAGGGATCATGAGGGACGTAATGACTATTTTTACGAAATTTTTGGATAACTTTTCCTGCATGACTTAAACTTTGAACTAGGGGCATTTCTGTCTTTTGTTATAAGAACTAGGAGAAAACTATGAATCTGTAATATCCTGTATGTATGTTATCTGTGGATGAAATTTGGTGTATTTTCTGCATTAATATGTATTTTTAGTTGAATGGTGTATGTAGAAAGTAATGACATGAAATATTGATTGATAACCTTTGATGATAACTTAGAAAAGGTTAAACCATACTTGCATGAAATCTAAGGACCTTTCCCGAACTTGATTGATGTGATGTCTAAGATAATGTTCGTGTTGTATGATTGAGGATAAGAGTCCTAGACTTGTGTGGACTGAACCTAAGGGTTAACTAGAGCACTCAGTGAACAGTCATTCTGATTTGGGGTTGGAGAATCCACCCATCCTATTCTGATATGTTTCCGATAATGGAGGGACTGTTCTAGAGTCTAGTGACCAGGTTAGAGGTTCAGGTTTCCGGTTTGTGTTAAGGGTATTTTGTCCAAGTGATAAACCTTTTGAGAGTTGGGTGTTTGAAGCAAAGTGCCACGTCTTGGTCAGACGGGGGCCACCTCTTGAATTCATTCACCTCCCGTTCTGTTCTGTTTGTGTTCCCGGTAAGGGGGTGGTTGAGTGTCGTAGAGCAAAGTGCCACGTCGTGACCTGGCGGGGGCCACCTCTTGAATCTACACCTCACCGATATTTGTTGCTGCAGGTTACTCTCAGTGCCTTGACGAGGGCCGGGTTGGACCCACGGGGTCAATTCTGTAATCACTGGACAATAGTTGTGTGAGTCGTAGTCTGTTTAGCCGGATAGGCCAATTTGTGATCTTGTTGCCTGGGATTGTGGGCGTATTGTTTTCTGATAATGATTGTGATTTATGATTTCGGTTTTATTGTGTATCATACTTGATATCTTCCGTTAAAGTTTTGAAAATATATCTGCATCTATTTTTGATTGTATATGCGTGGATGGTCGAATGAGACTATCTACTCACTGAGCCGTGTAGCTCATCCCACCAATATTTTCAAATACAGGGCAGGAGCCTACAGCCTGAGCGGATGTTAGTTTACTGACTTGATATTTTGGGGCCTGCGAGCCTGTGCTATTTTGAGGGCCGGATGTGGCCAAGGTTTTATGATTTTTGGTTCATGGACATGTTGGCCGGATGTGGCTGTTTCTTTCTCGATTACTGTGATATTGTTGCCGGGTTGGCATTTGGTTTTGGTACGACTGTTAAACCGAGGGCTTAAGCCTGTTTTCGGTGAATTCTGTTTTATCTAGAATTATTGATTATCGTGGTTTATTAATTTGATTTTGTGATAAGGATTGAGCATGTTGACTTAGAAATGGTGTGTTTCTGTTTGTGGTCAGCATGTTGACCCAATTGGTAGTATTATGGAATATGTACAGGAATTTTCCTTAGTTTTTCTGGGGACATGCTGCCGAAATTTTTCGAATCGTTTTTGTAAGCTATTATTCCCTAGCATCTGTCTTGTTGATTGTGTGTGACGTTCCCTATCTTCCGCGGATTCTGTCTGTGTTTGGGGTTATTTCTGAGGGGGCGTTACAGAATGGTATCAGAGCATGAGCTAGCTAATAATAGCTGTTTCGGGGGTGGAAAACCTTGCTTGTGTATTGCTAGACAGCTAGGAAACTTGTTTGAGAACTGACTTTGAGAACTGACTTGATTGTAAATTTGATTTGTGTGTATTTGTTTGTGTGTGTTTAAGGAGCCAGTATGGTGCGCCCAATGTCGAGTGCTAGTGCTGGCAGCAGTGAGCAGACTGCTGAATTCCTGCGGGCTATGGAGTCTTTGACTGGTATGGTGCAGCAGCAGAACGCACTAATCCAGCAACAGGCTCAGATGCTGCAGCAGCAGCAGACCCAGCACCAAGAAGTGCAGCAGCAGCTGTTACAGCAGAATCGCGAACAGCAACGCGAGTTCAGAGAGCAGTTGCAGCTTCTGTCTCAGACACAGATACCGACGCAAGGGCGGGGGTCTGAGTCTGACTCGGGCCCAGGGTCTAGCTTGCCGGAGGACACCCATAGGCGCTATGCCTTGCTTGTGGGTGAATTCCAGCGGTTGGGCCCTAGCTCTTTTTATGGGAGTCCAGACTACAGGACGGCAGAGGACTGGCTTTCCGGCTTGGAGAAGATCTTCCAAGTGATGCGATGTTCAGATGAGGACAGACTATGTTTGGCCGCTTATATGATGCGTGGTGACGCGGATGTGTGGTGGAAGAGTGAGCTGAGACTCGCGGTGGACAGATCTGAACCGGTGACGTGGCAATACTTCTTGTCCCGGTTCAATGAGAAATTCTTTCCCACTAGCATGGTTGAGGATAGGGAGGTGGAGTTTATCCACTTGGAACAAGGAGACATGACAGTGGATCAATATGACTTGATGTTCTCAAAGCTTGGGAAGTATGCTCCACACTTAATAAATACTGAGGAGAGACGAGCTAAGAAATTTCTCAGGGGTCTCAGAAGGGATATCAGACAGAAAGTAGGACTGCAACACTTGGAGACTTATGCTGAGATGCTGGATCGTGCCCGCACCGCAGAGAAGTACATCCTGGAGGAGCAGGCCGAGACGGCCCTAGTTGTAGCCCCTATAGCTGTGGCATCGGTTCCCCAGCAGACTGGTGGAGGCAGTAGGAAATACCATAAGGGGAAGGATCAGAAGAGAGGCCGATACAGACCTTACCAAGGGAAGGGACCTCAGAGACCGCAGCAGACATCTCAGCCACAGCAGAGACCGCAGCAGACATCTCAGTCACAGCAGCAGAGTACTGATGGCCGGGTAGAGGACAGAGTCTGCTACCATTGTGGGGCCAAGGGTCACCTGAGGGCGGACTGCCACAAGAAGTCCGGGGCGTGCTTCAAGTGCGGAAAAGTGGGGCACAGGATCAAAGATTGCAAGGCGCCGGGGCCACAGATCCGGGGTACCGATAGACCAGCTGTCCAGGCCAGAGTCTACGCTATAGCAGAGAAGGACACTCGAGCTTCCCGATCCGTCGTGGAAGGTACTTTACATGTTTTCGATCAGTTAGCTCGTATTTTGTTTGATCCGGGGTCCAATTTGTCCTTTGTGTCTGCTAATTTTGCTTCTAGACTACCTGTCTCACCTAGAGTACTAGATTACACAGTTTCAGTATGTACACCCCTGGGGGATAGTTTATCCACTGACATAGTCTACCCTGACTGTGTTATTCACGTAGAGCAGTACCAGTTTATAGTTGATTTGATACTGCTAGGCATGCAGGATTATGATTTGATCCTAGGCATGGATTGGTTATCTTCTCACCACGCTACAGTGGATTGCTTTGAGAAGATTGTTACTCTGCACCTGCTTGATGGGAGTCAGCTGCTGGTAAGGGGCCTGGTGTCTGATCAAGGGCCACATGTGATATCATTTGTGCACGCCAGCAAGTTGCTAGCCAGTGGGTGCAAAGGATACCTTGCACATGTTAAGGTGCAAGAAGACTCAGCTCCAGACTTAGCTCAGATAGAGGTAGTCTGTGAGTTTCCTGATGTATTCTCAGATGAGTTTTCAGGTTTGCCTCCCCACAGGGATGTGGAGTTTGGTATTGAGCTGGTGCCTGGTACAGCTCCAATATCAAAGGCTCCTTATCGTATGGCCACCTCAGAGTTAGCTGAGTTGAAGAAGCAGTTAGAGGAACTGCTTGAAAAGGGGTATATCAGACCGAGTGCTTCACCCTGGGGAGCACCAGTCTTGTTTGTAAAGAAGAAGGACGGAACACTGAGAATGTGCATAGATTACCGCCAGTTAAATCAGGTGACGGTAAAGAATAAGTATCCTCTTCCGAGGATAGATGACCTGTTCGATCAGTTGCAGGGTGCCACTGTGTTCTCCAAGATCGATCTGAGGTCAAGATACCATCAGCTCAGGGTCAAGGATGAGGATATCGTGAAGACTACTTTCAGGACCAGGTATGGGCACTACGAGTTTATAGTTATGCCTTTTGGACTGACCAATGCACCTGCTGTTTTTATGGATCTGATGAACAGGGTGTTTCATGAGCTGTTAGACACTTGTGTGGTGGTGTTCATAGATGATATACTGGTATACTCCTGTACTTCTCAGGATCACGCTAGGGACTTGCGCAGGGTACTAGCAATTCTGAGGAAACACCAGTTGTATGCTAAGGCCAGCAAGTGCGAGTTTTGGTTGGATCAGATCAGCTTTTTGGGGCATGTGATATCTGGTAAGGGCGTGTCTGTGGATCCAGTGAAGGTACAGGCTATCGTGAACTGGGAAAGACCAACTAGTGCCACAGAGATCCGGAGCTTTCTGGGATTAGCAGGATATTACAGGAGGTTTGTGGAAGGGTTCTCCAAGTTGGCGGGTCCCTTAACCAAGCTGACCAGGAAAGAGGCTAAGTTTGTTTGGGACGAGAAGTGTGAGGAAAGCTTCCAGGAGCTAAAAAGGAGATTGACTAGTACACCCATCCTTATCATTCCTACTGATGGGGAGAGGTTTACTGTTTATACTGATGCCTCAGGCAAAGGACTTGGCTGCGTCCTGATGCAGAAAGGGGCCGTTGTAGCTTATGCTTCGCGGCAACTGAAGGAGTATGAGTTAAACTATCCCACACACGATTTGGAGTTGGCGGCAGTGGTTTTTGCACTGAAGATATGGCGCCACTATCTATTGGGACAGGAGTTTGACTTATTTACTGATCATCAGAGTCTCAAGTACATTTTCACTCAGAAGGATTTGAATATGAGGCAGAGAAGGTGGATGGAGCTAATAAAGGATTATGATTTCTCTATTCAGTATCAGGCCGGGAAAGCCAATGTGGTAGCTGATGCATTGAGCAGACACCCAGTTACTTCTGTAGCCGCACTGAGGGTCAGTGAGTGGCAGTTACTGCAGGAGTTCCGAGAGCTCAGGGTTGAGGTGTCTCCCAGAGTTCAGTCTGGATATGTGGCTTTTCTCCGGGTTCAGTCTGCTTTACTACAGAGGATCAAGGATCAGCAGCTGGTAGATCCGAGTCTAGTTCAGATCAGGGAGAGGTTGGCTGCCGGGCCAGTGGAGGATTTCAGTTTATCTGGTGATAGTATTCTGCGGTTCCGTGGAAGGGTGTGTGTCCCTGAGGAACCTAGTCTGAGGAGAGAGATCTTGGAGGAGGGTCATAACTCCAAGTATTCCTTGCATCCCGGAGTCACAAAAATGTATCAGGATTTAAAGAAAGATTTCTGGTGGCCGGGCATGAAGAAGGAGGTCGCGGTGTTCGTATCTCGGTGTTTGACCTGTCAGACTGTGAAGGCCGAACACCAGAGACCTGGGGGATTATTGCAGCAGCTCCCTATTCCGCAGTGGAAGTGGGAGTGCATTAGTATGGATTTCGTTTGTGGGTTACCTCGGACCAGGAGAGGGCATGATGCGGTTTGGGTCATCGTTGACAGGCTCACGAAGCCTGCACACTTTTTACCTATTCGGATGACTTACCCACTCGATCGGCTGGCTAAGCTGTACATCGATGAAATAGTCAGATTACACGGAGTGCCTGTGGATATTGTATCAGACCGCGATGTTGGGGTATGCCCATAAGGCTAATGTTTGAGGCCTTGGGATTGTATAAGTATCATGTAATAAACTCTTATGTTTATAAAAGGCATGGTTGTTATTCAGGTTGTTACCTTGTCTGCTGTAATAAGTGTACTTCTGAATAATGTCTCAAAGCTGTTCAGCTAGGCTAACAGGCTATATGTCCTTAGTCGATATATCTTGGTGAACATGAGACAGCCTTGATATGATTGAGACTAATATAAGTGCTAATCTTATAGGATGCTTCGAGCATGGAATAAGATGTAGACTCATGGGTACATTGGATGTACTGGACAGACCCTACTGGGATATTCCATTGCTTGTCACAATGTGAATGATCCTTGTATGCAGCAAGTGGCACATGTCCTCTGACTTGAGATCACTTGTGTTTCTAAATGATGATTGTCATTGTTTTGAGGTAGTTCAATATCATTTGAAATATAATGATTATAGACTATCTTGGATGGTGAGCTTGAATCAGGTTAGGGCACTAGTGATAGACATAGGATTGCCGTCTCCTTGTTTAAGGAGTGTGGTGTTCTAAGGGCCCCCCTATATGAGATGATTGAGATAGTGTATGGCCATACCCAGATGACTATGTGCATCTGATCTAATCATGCTCATCGTATTGGAGTTACAAGCTTGACCCGCTTGTCCAATAAGAACATCCAGTGGCAAAGGACACATGTATGCCTTGTGAATTGAGTCACACTTGTGCTATGGTTTGGGAGTAGTCTTGGAAGACTCTTTCCTTTATATCGGGAGACAGTGATGTGTTGCTAGATACCCCTCACTGATCGTGATAACGTAAGTTATCGTTACCGACATTTAGAGGAAACCCTCAGGGTCGCACAATTTGGTGATATGGCTTACTTGAGTCAGATCGTATGGACTGGATTCTTTGAGTTCAGATTAAAGGGATTTAATCTCTGATTGTAAGTGAGATCTGGTCTGATC
Source organism: Costus lasius (assembly GCA_027563935.2). Classification (NCBI taxonomy): domain Eukaryota; kingdom Viridiplantae; phylum Streptophyta; class Magnoliopsida; order Zingiberales; family Costaceae; genus Costus; species Costus lasius. The sequence goes on from CM050447.1 coordinate 58,456,562, forward strand.
ATGTTTGATTGATTAGGACTTGAGATCGGTAAGCTTCGATCGAGAGAGGTGATGCTAGATCGGAGAGATCAAGGGCATCAGATGATGAATGGTTAGATCATGAGCCTTGGGGGTTCAATTTGGTCTAGACCAAGTGGCTAGAGCTATTTCGGTTTGGTTTGTTGAACCAAAGCCGATTTGACATTTTGGCTTGAACCGGTTCACAATGGTGAACGCATGGTTCAATCCTAAAATGCGTTTGGGTTGAGTTGAGCGCATGGACTTGATGAGCTTCCATTTATGGAAAGTCATCAAGGGCCGGTTTCACTCACTTAAATGCCAAAAACGCATATGTGTTTGCTCTCTTCTCTTCAACGCATTCGACTTTGGTTGGGTGGTGATTGACGAAGAGAAGGAGAGGCTGAGCAAGAGGAGCTCTCGGCGAAGAGGTTCATCATCCCCTTCCATTCGACACTTGAAGGCTTGGGTGTCTTGCTAGCACAAGAGACCGCAAGGAGTAAGCATCTTCATCTTGTGTGTGAACTTGTGGAGGAGATCTACTTTGTTCTCTTTATCCAAGCCGACTTCCAAGCATATGGCGTTGGTATGATTTTTATCTCAATCTATTCAATCGATTATAGTTGAACATATGGCATGCAAATGATCTTGAACCCTTGCTTCCGCTTGCATATTTTACATTAGCGCCATGCTTAGGGTTTTGCCCCCTTATGATTAGGGGTTCCTTCAATTGGTATCAGAGCTAGGCTCTATGCATGCTATTATGTTTGCTGATGTGATCCTCATGTTGCGCTTACTTTTACTTGAGGCATGCTTTGCTTACATGAAGTTGCGCTTGTATCATGCTTTGCTTACATGAAGTTGCGCTTGTATCATGCTTTGCTTACATGAAGTTGCGCTTGTATCATGCTTTGCTTATATGAAGTATGCGCTCCCCCTTGAAGGGGACCCCCTAAAGTTTGCGCTCCCCCTTGAAGGGGACCCCCTTAGATCTAAGGGTTATATGCAAGCATGTTGTTTGTTTGTATGATTGCGCATGTTCTAAGGTTTTTCTAAAACTTACATCTTGCGCGCTTGATTAGATCTAAGGTGCCACTACATTAAACCCTTAGATGGGTTGATGGGGTTGAAGTCACCACTAGGTTAGATCCAAGTCTGATCAGACCATCTGACAGCTCAGATGGGTTAACCTGATAGCACCTATGCGCAAGCACAAGGTGGCTATAGGTTGACTGCATCTAGGGCGTGTAGCGAGGTCTGGTTGAGACACTACTGAACACACTTGAGTTAGGCCCGGGGTCACACCCGCTTGCCAAAACTCATGGGGGTAGTTCAGCCCTTGGCGCATGCATGGTTGACCATTAGGTCAACTCGGGTCAGTTAGGACTCGGTGCATGCAAGGGCAAAGGATCTAACTAGATGGATGAGTGGATCCCCATCAATGGACCATTGTAAGGTTGTAGGGCTCATAAGGAAATTAAAATTGATGCCATGGGGTTTTCAAAACTTTTAATTTCAAGATGATTGGATCACATGTTGATTGAACCATATGCTTGTTTATTTAGTCTTATGTGGGTTGCCCAATTGTGTGCTGTGCTGGGGCCTGCGTGCCTGGACTTAAAAATTGTAAATTAATTTGTGATCTGCGAATCACATTGTACTTAATTTATAATATGTTGTTGACCTGCGAGTCAACCTTGTCTAGATAGATCAAATGTACTTTGATTAGACAAGAACAAAGGCACACATCCAAGAGGGGCATTCACCTGGTGGTGCACCTGAGGTGCTCTTGGCGCTAGGGCACTGGGTTGGACCAGATGAGATGCAATGAAGCTCAAGTGAAGACTTAAGTAATATTAAGGTCTTACTAGGGTTCATGGGCTTTTACCACATAAGATCATGCTTTCTACTTATTGCTAATAATTAGAATTGCATATTTATGTTTATCTTCTGCTATAGCCATAGGACATGCCTGATAGTAAGAAGATAAAAGACCGTTAAAATCCAACGCTAACATATCAAGCTCGTAAGCCTTCTGACGCGAAACCTCACCTTTCTGACTATCGTTGGAGCCGTGTTGAACCCACTCAGTGGGCACGTCCATCTATCTTCAGACGGTGCTGGATTTCACCTGCGTGTTACAGAGTTGGGATTTATCCCCTCTCGTTGCTCAGCATAGCACGTGGTGGTCCAGGGAGTAGGTCAGGTCAGCTTGACCATGTAGGCTACATATGTGGCGCATATGGTAGCACATGGAGGCAGCCATCTCTGGGATCAGAGACTGTGTTGTACCAACTCAGTTGGCACAGTCTGCTGGATTGCCAAGATGAAGGGGAATCGCACGGGTTGGCGATTGGCTGGGACAGCCTACCAGAAACTAGTGCTTGTCATCTCTGTGCATCTTATCTCGCCTGAGCGGGACGCGGAGACCAAGTATGAAATCTGGATCCCATCTCACTAAAAGAGTGTTTACTCTTTCGGACTGTTTACTGGATTTTTCAGTCAGACAAAATAGTGAGAAAAGAATCTTTCTTAAGTCCTGGATTGATTCTGAAACATTGATACTGACCTTGCTGTTCTTGCTTGTTGTAGATTCCTGCAGCAACGAACACCATGAGCTTCAATGTGCGATCCCTACTGGAAAGGGAGAAGTTTGCTGGGCCGAACTTCTCTGACTGGTTCGGACACCTTAAGATTGTTCTTAAGGCAGAGAGGAAACTGTATGTCCTCGAGACGGCGATACCGCCGCAGCCCGCTCCGAACGCCGCAAGGGCGGTTCGGGAAGCCTACGAAAAGCACGTCAATGATAGCATTGATGTCGCTTGCCTGATGCTAGCGTCTATGACGCCACCGCTGCAGCGTCAGCATGAGGATATGTCGGCTATAGAAATTATAGCGAACCTCAAGATGCTGTATGCTGCACAGGCGAGGACTGAGCGCTATAATCTGACGAAGCTCTTCTTTCAGAGCAAACTGGCTAAGGGGAGCCCAGTGGGAGCTCACGTGCTCAAGATGATTGGGCACAAGGAGGCTCTGGAGAAACTGGGGCATACCATCAACCAGGAGCTTGCTGTGGACATTATTCTGCAGTCTCTTCCGCCCTCTTTCGATGCGTTCATTATTAACTTTAATATGAACAAGATCGATTGTACGCCGGCAGAGCTGCTGAATATGCTCTTGACCACTGAGGAAACTCTGAAGGGTAAGCCTTCAACCTCTGTCTTGATGGTTCCTTCTAGGAACAAGAAGAAGGGGAAGAAGGGCAAGGCCCCTGTCAAGAATTACAGCAAGGCCCTGAAACAGAAGGTGAAGCGGTCGAAGGACAACAGGTGTTTCCACTGTGGCCAGCTGGGTCACTGGAAAAAGGACTGTAAAGCGCTCCAAGGAGATAAGAGGGGAAGCATCGCTTCTGGCTCAGGTATATATGTGACTGAGGTTATGTTATCTTCTTCTACAATATCATGGGTGTTGGACACTGCATGTGGAGTTCACATTTGTTCAAATGTGCAGGAACTCAAGAGAAGAAGGCAGGTGGGACAGCATGAGGTAGACCTACGAGTTGGAAACGGGGCACGGGTTGCTGCTGTTGCTGTAGGAGACTATTTCATTTCTTTACCATCTGGCGTTGTATTAGAATTAAACAATTGTTATTTTGTACCGAGTATTACCAAGAATATTATCTCTATTCCTGCTCTTGTCAGGAAAGGATTTGCCTTTGAATGCAATATTTCAAAGTGTGTTTTATCTCATGATAATATTGTGTATGCAACTGGTTCAATTAACAATGGGTTATACATGTTGGACATGGAAAATTCTATACAAAACATTGATAATAAGAAAGCCAAGTATGCTGATGACAGCACCTTGTTATGGCATAGTCGTTTAGGCCATATAAACGAGAAGCGCATTAAGCGGTTGCATGAACATGGACTGCTGGGATCATTCTCCTATGAGGAGATTGATACATGCAAAGCTTGTTTGATGGGTAAAATGACGAAGTCTCCTTTTCCTCACAAAGGTCAAAGGGCTTCGGGTTTACTTGACCTTATACACAGTGATGTGTGTGGGCCTTTTAGTAAACATGCCAGAGGTGGCTATCAGTACTTCATTACCTTTACTGATGATTTCAGTAGGTATGGGTATGTCTATTTAATGAGACATAAAAGTGAATCTTTTGACAAGTTCAAAGAGTTCAAAAATGAAGTACAAAATCAGCTAGGCCGAAATATCAAGGCACTTCGTTCTGATCGAGGTGGTGAATACCTGAGTCATGCATTTACTGACTATCTGAAGGAGTGTGGGATTATCTCACAGCTCACTCCGCCAGGAACACCGCAATGGAATGGTGTGTCCGAGAGGAGAAATAGAACGTTACTAGACATGGTTCGTTCTATGATGAGTCAGGCCACTCTTCCATATTCCTTTTGGGGTTTTGCACTGGAAACAGCTGCAAAGGTACTAAACCGAGTGCCATCCAAGGCAGTTTTAAAGACGCCATATGAGTTATGGTATGGAAAACAGCCTAGCTTGACATTTATCAGGATCTGGGGTTGCGAGGCTTATGTCAAAAAGCTCGCCTCTGGGAAACTGGAGAGCAGATCTGAGAAATGTATCTTTGTCGGTTACCCTAAGGAAACTAAGGGTTATTATTTCTACGATCCCAAAGAGAACAAGGTTTTTGTTGCTCGGACGGCCATATTTCTTGAGAAGGAGTTTCTTCTGCAAGAGGCCAGTGGGAGAGAAATAAAGCTGGATGAGAATTCAGAGGAAGGACAAAGTAGTCAAGCAGAGTTGGATGTGCCTGAGCTGGTAGATCAGGTTACTGAACAACCTGAGGCTCAGATATCACGGGAACCGCGAAGATCGGGTAGGATCCGTCGACAGCCTGAGCGCTATGACGGAGTCTACATCATTGCTAATGATGAACCCCTAACTTATGCGGATGCGGTCAGTGGACCGGAGTCAGCTAGATGGCTTGAAGCTATGCGAGCCGAGATGGACTCCATGTCAGATAACCAAGTCTGGGATTTGGTTGATCCGCCTCCGGGAGTAATCCCTATAGGCTGTAAATGGATCTTCAAGAAGAAGATTGACATGGATGGTAACGTGGTTACCTATAAAGGCAGGCTAGTTGCGAAAGGTTTCAAACAAATCTACGGGATAGATTATGATGAAACTTTCTCTCCTGTAGCCATGTTTAAGTCTATTCGGATTCTTTTCGCGATAGCAGCATATTACGACTATGAGATCTGGCAAATGGATGTGAAGACAGCTTTCCTTAATGGAAATCTGGATGAGGATGTGTATATGACACAACCGGAAGGTTTCACTAATCCAGCAGATCGTCATAAAATATGCAAGTTAAAGAAGTCCATTTATGGACTTAAACAAGCATCAAGAAGCTGGAATATTCGTTTTGATGAATCAATCTCTGAGTTTGGTTTCATCAAGAACGAAGATGACCCGTGTGTATATAAGAGGTTTAGTGGGAGCGTGATTACATTCCTAATCCTCTACGTCGATGATATCTTAATCATTGGAAATGATATTCCTGAACTGCATGCTGTTAAGGCATGGTTAGGAAAATGTTTCCAGATGAAAGATCTAGGAGAAGCAGCCTATGTATTAGGTGTCAAGATCTACCGGGATAGATCTAAGAGGCTTCTCGGGCTGTGCCAGAGTACTTACATCGATAAAGTCCTGGAGAGATTCCATTTAGAGAATTCTAAACGTGGATATCTTCCAGTCAGACATGGTCTGAATCTTTCAAAGAGTCAGTGTCCACAAACACAGACTGAGAAAGATGAAATGGACAATACGCCTTATGCTTCGGCTATTGGGTCCATTATGTATGCGATGTTGTGTACTCGCCCAGACGTCGCTTACGGGTTAAGCGTGACCAGTCGATTCCAAAGTAATCCAGGATTGGCGCACTGGATTGCAGTCAAGAACATCTTGAAATATCTGCGGAGGACCAAAGATATGTTCTTGATATATGGTGGTCAGGAAGAACTCAGTATAGAGGGATATACTGATGCTTCGTTCCAGTCGGACCAGGATGATTTCCGATCGCAATCAGGCTATGTTTTTAGCTTGAATGGTGGAGCAGTGGTGTGGAAGAGCTTCAAACAGTCAACTGTTGCTGATTCCACAACAGAAGCCGAGTATGTTGCAGCCTCGGAAGCATCCAAGGAGGCAGTGTGGATTCGTAAGTTCGTGAGAGAACTTGGTGTCGTTCCTTCGAGTGCAGATCCTTTGGTTATCTTCTGTGATAACACTGGTGCTATAGCACAAGCAAAGGAACCACGGTCGCACCAGAAGTCCAAGCACATACAGAGACGGTTTCACTTGATCCGGGAGATCATTGATCGTGGCGAGATCAAAGTATGCAAGGTTCATACAGATGACAATCTGGCAGACCCGCTTACCAAGCCTCTGGCGCAGCAGAAGCATGAGAAGCACTGTAATAATATGGGTTTGAGATTTCTCAACCATTAGATTAAGTGCAAGTGGCAGATTGTTGGGGTATGCCCTTAAGGCTAATGTTTGAGGCCTTGGGATTGTATAAGTATCATGTAATAAACTCTTATGTTTATAAAAGGCATGGTTGTTATTCAGGTTGTTACCTTGTCTGCTGTAATAAGTGTACTTCTGAATAATGTCTCAAAGCTGTTCAGCTAGGCTAACAGGCTATATGTCCTTAGTCGATATATCTTGGTGAACATGAGACAGCCTTGATATGATTGAGACTAATATAAGTGCTAATCTTATAGGATGCTTCGAGCATGGAATAAGATGTAGACTCATGGGTACATTGGATGTACTGGACAGACCCTACTGGGATATTCCATTGCTTGTCACAATGTGAATGATCCTTGTATGCAGCAAGTGGCACATGTCCTCTGACCTGAGATCACTTGTGTTTCTAAATGATGATTGTCATTGTTTTGAGGTAGTTCAATATCATTTGAAATATAATGATTATAGACTATCTTGGATGGTGAGCTTGAATCAGGTTAGGGCACTAGTGATAGACATAGGATTGCCGTCTCCTTGTTTAAGGAGTGTGGTGTTCTAAGGGCCCCCCTATATGAGATGATTGAGATAGTGTATGGCCATACCCAGATGACTATGTGCATCTGATCTAATCATGCTCATCGTATTGGAGTTACAAGCTTGACCCGCTTGTCCAATAAGAACATCCAGTGGCAAAGGACACATGTATGCCTTGTGAATTGAGTCACACTTGTGCTATGGTTTGGGAGTAGTCTTGGAAGACTCTTTCCTTTATATCGGGAGACAGTGATGTGTTGCTAGATACCCCTCACTGATCGTGATAACGTAAGTTATCGTTACCGACATTTAGAGGAAACCCTCAGGGTCGCACAATTTGGTGATATGGCTTACTTGAGTCAGATCGTATGGACTGGATTCTTTGAGTTCAGATTAAAGGGATTTAATCTCTGATTGTAAGTGAGATCTGGTCTGATCATGTTTGATTGATTAGGACTTGAGATCGGTAAGCTTCGATCGAGAGAGGTGATGCTAGATCGGAGAGATCAAGGGCATCAGATGATGAATGGTTAGATCATGAGCCTTGGGGGTTCAATTTGGTCTAGACCAAGTGGCTAGAGCTATTTCGGTTTGGTTTGTTGAACCAAAGCCGATTTGACATTTTGGCTTGAACCGGTTCACAATGGTGAACGCATGGTTCAATCCTAAAATGCGTTTGGGTTGAGTTGAGCGCATGGACTTGATGAGCTTCCATTTATGGAAAGTCATCAAGGGCCGGTTTCACTCACTTAAATGCCAAAAACGCATATGCGTTTGCTCTCTTCTCTTCAACGCATTCGACTTTGGTTGGGTGGTGATTGACGAAGAGAAGGAGAGGTTGAGCAAGAGGAGCTCTCGGCGAAGAGGTTCATCATCCCCTTCCATTCGACACTTGAAGGCTTGGGTGTCTTGCTAGCACAAGAGACCGCAAGGAGTAAGCATCTTCATCTTGTGTGTGAACTTGTGGAGGAGATCTACTTTGTTCTCTTTATCCAAGCCGACTTCCAAGCATATGGCGTTGGTATGATTTTTATCTCAATCTATTCAATCGATTATAGTTGAACATATGGCATGCAAATGATCTTGAACCCTTGCTTCCGCTTGCATATTTTACATTAGCGCCATGCTTAGGGTTTTGCCCCCTTATGATTAGGGGTTCCTTCACGCGATTCCAGATTCCTTTCCAGATTCTGGAAGAGTTTACATGAGGGTCTTGGCACTAAGTTGAGTTTTAGTACCGCCTACCATCCGCAGTCAGATGGTCAGACAGAGCGTACTATACAGACTTTGGAGGATTTGTTGAGGGCTTATGTTGTAGATTGGAGTTCTGAGTGGGACAGTGATTTATCCCTGATAGAGTTCACCTATAATAACAGCTTTCACTCCAGTATTCAGATGGCTCCGTACGAGGCTCTGTATGGCAGGAAGTGCAGGTCACCTCTGAGTTGGGAGGAATCAGGGGACCGGATGATTCTGAGATCAGAGGCTGTACAGGAGGCTACAGATAGAGTCAGAGTTATCCAGGAAAAACTGAATGTTGCTCGGGACAGGCAGAAGAGTTATGCTGATGATCGCCGTCGTCCCTTAGAGTTTATGGTGGGAGATCATGTGTTTCTGAAGGTCTCACCAACTAAGGGTGTCATGCGGTTTGGTAAGAAGGGAAAGTTGAGCCCGAGGTTTGTTGGACCTTTCGATATTATAGAGAGGGTTGGTCCTGTAGCTTACAGACTAGCTCTGCCACCATCTCTGGAGCATCTTCATAATGTGTTTCATGTGTCAGTTCTGAGGAAATACTGTGCAGATCCATCACATGTGCTTGATTCTGCTCCCCTGCAGATCCAGAGTGATCTGACTTTTGTAGAGAGACCACTGAGGATTGTGGATAGGAAAGACAAAGTCTTAAGGAACAAGACAATACCGCTTGTAAAAGTTATTTGGGGAAACCAGTCAGTCGAAGAAGCTACTTGGGAGACAGAGTCAGATATGAGAAGAGAGTTCCCTCAGCTGTTCGATGATTTGGATGGTGAGCTTTAGAGGACTAAAGCTTTTTAAGGGGGGAGGAATGTAAGATCCGGAAATTTATTAGCAGGTAAGAAAAATAAAGTTTTGATTATTTAGCATTTTTGTAGAAGTTTTTCAATGAGATAATGTATCGATTTGTGTATTTTTCCTGCTATGTAAAAATATGTGTCGCGGAGAGGATTCGAACCTGCGACTTAAGGCGTAGAATGTGTGCTATGTACCACTAGGCTAGTGGTGTCTTTCTATTAGAAAAGGGTAAGAGCTCTTGATAAGGGTGAGGTGGAGATTAACTTATACTAAAGGGTTATTGGATCTTCCACTTATGTTTGCTATTGGGTTTGGATTCTTTGGAGGTAGAAAACGAAAGTGTGAGGGTTTACTCACGTTTTTCCCTCAATTCCCTCTTTGCTCACGATTTTCTCCCTTGGGCGAGTGGTGGTGAAGGTGGCGGCTTGCTTTCTCCTTCCTTCTCCTCTTTTTGTGGCCGGCGGCGATTGGTGGTGGAGGCGAATTCCGGCGGTCCTTGGGTGCTCCGGCGACGTGAGTGGTGTGAGGGGAGGCGTGAGGGTGTTGGCTTGGAAGAAACGAAATTGAAGGTGAGTGGATTTTCTCTCCACCTAGTTCACGCATATTGAAGGTGTTGCATGATTTAGAAAGGATTAATGTCTAGGAATATGACATGAACTCATGCTTGCAAAATTGTACACGTTTTCTTGCTTTTCCTTAAAAATTTTGAAACCCTAGTTGCATGAAAATTAGGGCTTTTCATTTTTGAGACTTCTAATCATCAATTAGACCTTGATTGAACATGTATGTAACTTTGGATTTTTCAATTGCATGAAGATTAGGGCATGAATGAGAATTTCGCCCTTCATCATGAAATTACGCCTAAACGTATGGGTAAAAATTGGGGCAAACCTGATTTTCATGATATTGGGTATATGAGGATTCTATAGTTTTTTTTTGGGAATTTTTGGAAATAAAAATTTCTGTTGACTGACATTGACCGAGGGGTAATTCGGTAAATTTTCTAGTTAAATTGGGGAAAAACTTGAAATTACGAATCTAGGGATCATGAGGGAGGTAATGACTATTTTTACGAAATTTTCGGATAACTTTTCCTGCATGACTTAAACTTTGAACTAGGGGCATTTCTGTCTTTTGTTATAAGAACTAGGAGAAAACTATGAATCTGTAATATTCTGTATGTATGTTATCTGTGGATGAAATTTGGTGTATTTTCTGCATTAATATGTATTTTTAGTTGAATGGTGTATGTAGAAAGTAATGACATGAAATATTGATTGATAACCTTTGATGATAACTTAGAAAAGGTTAAACCATACTTGCATGAAACCTAAGGACCTTTCCCGAACTCGATTGATGTGATGTCTAAGATAATGTTGTTGGGGTATGCCCTTAAGGCTAATGTTTGAGGCCTTGGGAATGTATCAGTATCATGTAATAAACTCTTATGTTTATAAAGGCATGGTTGTTATTCAGGTTGTTATATTGTCTGCTGCAATAATTGTACTTCTGAATAATGTCTCAAAGCTGTTCAGCTGGGCTGACATGCTATAAAGTCCTTAGTCGATATATCTTGGTGAACATGAGACAGCTTTGATATGATTGAGACTAATATGTGTTCTAATCTTATAGGATGCTTCGAGCATGGAATAAGATGTAGACTCATGGGTACATTGGATGTACTGGACAGACCCTACTAGGATATTCAATTGGTTGTCACAATGTGAATAATCCTTGAATGCGACAAGTGGCACATTTCCTCTAACTTGAGATCACTTGTGTTTTCTAAATGATGATTGTCATTATTTTGAGATAGTTCAATGTCATTTGAAACATAATGATTATAGACTATCTTGGATGGTGAGCTTGAATCAGGTTAGGGCACTAGTGATAGACATAGGATTGCCGTCTCCTTGTTTAAGGAGTGTGATGTTCTAAAGGGGCCCCCTGGATGAGATGATTGAGAAAGTGTATGGCCATACCCAGATGACTATGTTCATCTGATCTAATCATGCTCATCATATTGGAGTTACAAGCTTGACATGCTTGTCCAATAAGAACATCCAGTGGCAAAGGAAACATGCATGCCTTGTGAGTTGATTCACACTTGTGCTGTGGTTTGGGTGTAGTCTTGGAAGACTCTTTCCTTTATATCGGGAGACAGTGATGTGTTGCTAGATACCCCTCACTGATCGTGATAACGTGAGTTATCGTTACCGACATTTAAAGGAAACCCTTAGGGTCGCACAATTTGATGATATGGCTTACTTAAGTCAGATCGTGTGGACTGAATTGTTTTGGTTCAGTTTAAAGGGATTTAATCTCTGATTGTAAGTGAGATCTGGTCTGATCATGTTTGATTGATTAGGGCTTGAGATCGGTAAGCTTTGATCGAGAGATTGGATGCTAGATCAGTGAGATCAGGAGCATTAAGAGATGAACAGTCAGATCTTGAACCTTTAGGTTTAATATGATCTGGACTGAAGACTTGGCTTGATTGGTTCTTGAACCGAACCAAATTGAACCGGCTCATTATATGAGCGCATGGTTCAAAGGGAGAAGAGGTGGCGACTTGTTCACTTGGCGTGAACGTTTGAGCGAGTGGTGGTTTCTATTTTTAGAAACCATGATCTCCACTTGGAGATCTCTCACGTTCGAATAGAATTGATTCTATTCTCGCCTCTCCACCCATTATTCCTCTCGACACTTTTGTATGTGGCAACGCTTGGAGCTTTGAGGAGGATTCGGCCAAGAAAGGAAAATCGTCTCCATCCCTTCCATACGTTCAAGACTTCTTGGAACCTTGCTAGCACAAGGAGCACCAAGAAAGTAGGCACACTCTCATCTTGTGTGCGCATTCTCTGGAGGAGACCCCTGTCGATCTCTGCTTCCTAGACGCCATCCAAACGAAATGGCTATGGTATGAATCTAAACCTTATGAAGTTAATCATATGTCATTACGTAAGGTCTTTTGAAACCCTAGTTTCCGCTTGCAAAATTATTTGCGCCACCTGTCAGGGTTTCGCCCCCTTAGCTTTAGGGGACTTTCAATTGGTATCAGAGCCAAGTTGTTATCGTATGACCATATGATTGTTTCATGATTATGTGTGATCCTTGTTTTTGGTTGTAGATCTAATTTTCATCACATGCGAATCTACATGCTAGGTATTAGATGTTAGCGCATGTGTGTATTCATGTTTTATTTTAATGCATGATTAGGATTGGCGCATGTTACATGTTTTCTAAAACGTTATCTTGCGCGCTACCTTATTAGATCTAAGTCGCCCCTGCTATAAACCCTTAGACGGGTTGATGGGGTTGAAGTCATCCTCTAGGTTAGATCCAATAGTCTGATCAGACCATCTGACAGCCTAGATGGGTCGACCAGATGGCACCCATGCGCAAGCATGAGGTGGCTATAGGTCGACTGCATCAAAGGCGTGTAGCGAGGTCTGGTTGAGACACCTGGTGAACGCACATGAGTTAGGCCCGGGTTCACACCCGCTTGCCAAAACTCATGATGGTTGTTCAGCCCTTGGCGCATGCATAGTTGACCACTGGGTCGACTCAAGTCAGTTAGGACTTGGTGCATGCAAGGGCAGTGGATCTAACTAGATATGATGAGTGGATCCCCATCAATGGACCGTTGTAAGGTTGTAGGGCACATAAGAAAAGTAAAATTGATAACTATGCGTTTTCAAAATTTTATTTTCTTATTGATGGATCACATGTTGTTTGGATGAGGCCTATGCTTGTTTATTTATTCTTATGTGGGCTGCCCATGTTAATTGTGTGCTGTGCTGGGGCCTGCGTGCCTGGAATTTAAAGTTGTAAATTAATTATTATGATCTGCGTATCACATTGTATTTAATTTATAAAATGTAATTGACTTGCGAGTCAATCTTGTCTAGATAGATTAATTTGTAAATTAATCAGACAAGAGCACAGAGCACACTTGGCAGAGGCGCATGCAGCAGTGGCTAGACCAGGTGGGAGGTCCAGGGTTCGACTCTGGGACCAGGCGCATTTTCCCTGGTAGGCGCACCTGAGCTGCAGATGGCGCTTGGGCCCTGGTTTGGGCCAGATGAGTAGCAAAAGCCCCATGAAGAAAAGCAAGTGAAGACTTAAGTTAATTAAGGTCTTACTTAGGCTATGGGCTTTTACCACATAAGATCCATGCTTTCTTTTATTGTTTAAATAAGTAGAACAGCATGATTTATTTATCTTCTGTTATCACCATAGGAATTGCATGATAGTGAAGAAGATAAAAGACCGTTAAAATCCAACGCTAAAATATCAAGCTCGTATGCCTTCTGACGCGAAACCTCACTGTTCTGATTATCGTTGGAGCTGTGTTGTACCCACTCAGTGGGCACGTCCATCTATCTTCAGACGGTGCGGGATTACACCTGCGTGTTACAGAGAAGGGATTTATCGCTTCTCGTTGCTCAGCATAGCACGTGGTGGTCCAGGGAGTAGGTCGGGTCAGCTTGACCATGTAGGCTACATATGTGGCGCATATGGTAGCGCATGGAGGCAGCCATCTGTGGGGTCAGAGATTGTGTTGTACCAACTCAGTTAGCACAGTCTGCTGGATTGCCCAGATGAAGGGGAATCGCACGGGTTGGCGATTGGCTGGGACAGCCTACCAGAGATTAGTGCTTGTACTCTCTGTGCATCTTATCTCGCCTGAGCGGGATGCGGAGACCAAGTATGAAATCTGGATCCCATCTCACTAAAAGAGTGTTACTCTTTCGGACTGTTTTAATGGATTTTTCAGTCAGATAAAATAGTGAGAAAAAGAATCATTCTTAAGTCCTGAATTGATTCTTTACATTGATACTGACCTTGCTGTTCTTGCATTGTTGTAGATACCTGCAGCAACGAACACCATGAGCTTCAATGTGCGATCCCTACTGGAAAGGGAGAAGTTTGCTGGGCCAAACTTCTCAGACTGGTTTGGACACCTTAAGATAGTTCTTAAGGCAGAGAGGAAACTGTATGTCCTCGAGACGGCGATACCGCCTCAGCCCGCTCCGAACGCCGCAAGGGCGGTTCGGGAAGCTTATGAAAAGCACGTCAATGATAGCATTGATGTCGCTTGCCTGATGCTAGCGTCTATGACGCCACCGCTGCAGCGTCAGCATGAGGATATGTCTCCAATAGACATGATAGCAAACCTCAAGATGCTGTATGCTGCACAGGCGAGGACAGAACGCTATAATCTGACAAAGCTCTTCTTTCAGAGCAAACTGGCTGAAGGGAGCCCAGTGGGAGCTCACGTGCTCAAGATGATTGGGCACAAGGAGGCTCTAGAGAAATTGGGGCATACCATCAACCAGGAGCTTGCTGTAGACATTATTCTGCAGTCTCTCCCGCCCTCTTTCGATGCGTTCATTATTATCTTTAATATGAACAAAATCGATTGTACTCCGGCAGAGCTGCTGAATATGCTCTTGACTACTGAGGAGACTCTGAAGGGAAAGCCTTCAACCTCTGTCTTAATGGTTCCTTCTAGGAACAAGAAGAAGGGGAAGAAGGGCAAGACCCCTGTCAAGAGTTACAGCAAGGCTCTGAAGCAAAAAGTCAAGCGGTCAAAGGAATACAGATGTTTCCACTGTGGCCAGCTGGGTCACTGGAAAAAGGACTGTAAAGCGCTCCAAGGAGATAAGAGGGGAAGCATTGCTTCTGGCTCAGGTATATACGTGACGGAAGTCATGGTTTCATCTTCTTCTATATCATGGGTGTTGGACACTACATGTGGAGTTCACATTTGTTCAAATGTACAGGAACTCAAGAGAAGAAGACAGGTGGGACAGCATGAGGTGGACCTACGAGTTGGAAACGGGGCACGGGTTGCTGCTGTTGCTGTAGGAGACTATTTCATCTCTTTGCCATCTGGGCTTGTATTAGAACTAAACAGTTGTTACTTTGTTCCCAGCATTACTAAAAATATTATCTCCATTCCTGTTCTTGTCAGGAAGGGATTTTCCTTTGAATGCAATATTTCAAAGTGTGTTTTATCTTTTGATAATATTGTTTATGCAACTGGTTCAATTAACAATGGGTTATTCATGTTGGACATGGAATGTTCTATACAAAATATTGATATTAAGAAAGCCAAGTATGCTGATGACAGCACCTTGCTATGGCATAGTCGTTTAGGCCATATTAACAAGAAGCGCATTAAGCGGTTGCATGATCATGGACTGCTGGGATCATTCTCCTATGAGGAGATTGATACATGCAAGGCTTGTTTAATGGGTAAAATGACGAAGTCACCTTTTCCTAACAAAGGTCAAAGGGCTTCAGGTTTACTTGACCTTATACACAGTGATGTGTGTGGGCCCTTTAGTAAACATGCCAGAGGTGGCTATCAGTACTTCATTACCTTTACTGATGATTTCAGTAGGTATGGGTATGTCTATCTGATGAGACATAAAAGTGAATCTTTTGACAAGTTCAAAGAGTTCAAGAATGAAGTACAGAATCAGCTAGGCTAAAATATCAAGGTGGAGAATACTTGAGTCATGCATTTACTGACTATCTGAAGGAGTGTGGGATTATCTCACAGCTCACTCCGCCAGGAACACCGCAATGGAATGGTGTGTCCGAAAGGAGAAATAGAACGTTACTGGATATGGTTCGTTCTATGATGAGTCAGGCTACTCTTCCATTTTCCTTTTGGGGTTTTGCACTGGAGACAGCTGCAAAGGTACTAAACCGAGTGCCATCCAAGGCCGTTTCTAAGACTCCATATGAGTTATGGTATGGGAAACAGCCGAGCTTGACATTTATCAGGATCTGGGGCTGCGAGGCTTATGTCAAAAGGCTCGCCTCTGGGAAACTAGAGAGCAGATCTGACAAATGTATCTTTGTCGGTTACCCTAAGGAAACTAAGGGTTATTATTTCTTCGATCCCAAAGAGAACAAGGTATTTGTTGCTCGGACGGCCATATTTCTTGAGAAGGAGTATCTTCTGCAAGAGGCCAGTGGGAGAGAAATAAAGCTGGATGAGAATCCAGAGGAAGGACAAAGTAGTCAAGCACAGTTGGATGAGCCTGAGCCGGTGGAACAGGTTACTGAACAACCTGAGGCTCAGATATCACGGGAACCGCGAAGATCGGGAAGGATCCGTCGACAGCCTGAGCGCTATGATGGAGTCTACATCATTGATAATGATGAACCCCTCACTTATGCGGATGCGGTCAGTGGACCGGAGTCAGTGAGATGGCTTGAAGCTATGCGCGCCGAGATGGACTCCATGTCAGATAACCAAGTCTGGGATTTGGTTGATCCGCCTCCGGGAGTTATCCCTATAGGCTGTAAATGGATCTTCAAGAAGAAGATTGACATGGATGGTAACGTGGTTACCTATAAAGGCAGGCAAGTTGCGAAAGGTTTCAAACAAATCTACGGGATAGATTATGATGAAACTTTCTCACCTGTAGCTATGTTTAAGTCTATTCGGATTCTTTTCGCGATAGCAGCATATTATGATTATGAGATCTGGCAAATGGATGTGAAGACAGCTTTCCTTAATGGAAATCTGGATGAGGATGTGTATATGACACAACCAGAAGGTTTCACTAATCCATCAGATCGTCATAAGATATGCAAGTTAAAGAAGTCCATTTATGGACTTAAACAAGCATCTAGAAGCTGGAATATTCGTTTTGATGAATCAATCAGTGAGTTTGGTGTCATCAAGAACGAGGATGACCCGTGTGTATATAAGAGGTTTAGTGGGAGCATGATTACTTTCCTAGTCCTCTACGTCGATGATATCTTGATCATTGGAAATGACATTCCTGAAATGCATGCGGTTAAGGCATGGTTAAGGAAATGTTTCCAGATGAAAGATCTTGGAGAAGCAGCCTATGTATTAGGTGTGAAGATTTACAGAGATAGATCTAAGAGGCTTCTCGGGCTGTGCCAGAGTACTTACATCGATAAAGTCCTGGAAAGATTTCATTTAGAGAATTCTAAAAGAGGATATCTTCCAGTCAGACATGGTCTGAATCTTTCGAAGAGTCAGTGTCCACAAACACAGACTGAGAAAGATGAAATGGACAATACGCCTTATGCTTCGGCTATTGGGTCCATTATGTATCCGATGTTGTGTACTCGCCCTGACGTCGCTTACGGGTTAAGCGTGACCAGTCGGTTCCAAAGTAATCCAGGTATGGCGCACTGGATTGCAGTCAAGAACATTTTAAAATATCTGCGGAGGACCAAAGATATGTTCTTGATATATGGTGGTCAGGAAGAACTCAGTATTGAAGGATATACTGACGCTTCGTTCCAGTCAGACCAGGATGATTTCCGATCGCAATCAGGCTATGTTTTTAGCTTGAATGGAGGAGCAGTGGTGTGGAAAAGTTTCAAACAGTCAACTGTTGCTGATTCCACAACAGAAGCCGAGTATGTTGCAGCCTCGGAAGCATCCAAGGAGGCAGTATGGATTCATAAGTTCGTGAGAGAACTTGGTGTTGTTCCTTCGAGTGCAGATCCTTTGGTTATCTTCTGTGATAACACTGGAGCAATCGCACAAGCAAAGGAACCACGGTCGCACCAGAAGTCCAAGCACATACAGAGACGGTTTCATTTGATCAGGGAGATCATAGATCGTGGCGAGATCAAAGTCTGCAAGGTTCATACAGATGACAATCTGGCAGACCCGCTTACCAAGCCTCTGGCGCAGCAGAAGCATGAGAAGCACTGTAATAATATGGGTTTGAGATTTCTCAACCATTAGATTAAGTGCAAGTGGGAGATTGTTGGGGTATGCCCTTAAGGCTAATGTTTGAGGCCTTGGGAATGTATCAGTATCATGTAATAAACTCTTATGTTTATAAAGGCATGGTTGTTATTCAGGTTGTTATATTGTCTGCTGCAATAATTGTACTTCTGAATAATGTCTCAAAGCTGTTCAGCTGGGCTGACATGCTATAAAGTCCTTAGTCGATATATCTTGGTGAACATGAGACAGCCTTGATATGATTGAGACTAATATGTGTTCTAATCTTATAGGATGCTTCGAGCATGGAATAAGATGTAGACTCATGGGTACATTGGATGTACTGGACAGACCCTACTAGGATATTCAATTGGTTGTCACAATGTGAATAATCCTTGAATGCGACAAGTGGCACATTTCCTCTGACTTGAGATCACTTGTGTTTTCTAAATGATGATTGTCATTGTTTTGAGATAGTTCAATGTCATTTGAAACATAATGATTATAGACTATCTTGGATGGTGAGCTTGAATCAGGTTAGGGCACTAGTGATAGACATAGGATTGCCGTCTCCTTGTTTAAGGAGTGTGATGTTCTAAAGGGGCCCCCTGGATGAGATGATTGAGAAAGTGTATGGCCATACCCAGATGACTATGTTCATCTGATCTAATCATGCTCATCATATTGGAGTTACAAGCTTGACATGCTTGTCCAATAAGAACATCCAGTGGCAAAGGAAACATGCATGCCTTGTGAGTTGATTCACACTTGTGCTGTGGTTTGGGTGTAGTCTTGGAAGACTCTTTCCTTTATATCGGGAGACAGTGATGTGTTGCTAGATACCCCTCACTGATCGTGATAACGTGAGTTATCGTTACCGATATTTAAAGGAAACCCTTAGGGTCGCACAATTTGATGATATGGCTTACTTAAGTCAGATCGTGTGGACTGAATTGTTTTGGTTCAGTTTAAAGGGATTTAATCTCTGATTGTAAGTGAGATCTGGTCTGATCATGTTTGATTGATTAGGGCTTGAGATCAGTAAGCTTTGATCGAGAGATTGGATGCTAGATCAGTGAGATCAGGAGCATTAAGAGATGAACGGTCAGATCTTGAACCTTTAGGTTTAATATGATCTGGACTGAAGACTTGGCTTGATTGGTTCTTGAACCGAACCAAATTGAACCGGCTCATTATATGAGCGCATGGTTCAAAGGGAGAAGAGGTGGCGACTTGTTCACTTGGCGTGAACGTTTGAGCGAGTGGTGGTTTCTATTTTTAGAAACCATGATCTCCACTTGGAGATCTCTCACGTTCGAATAGAATTGATTCTATTCTCGCCTCTCCACCCATTATTCCTCTCGACACTTTTGTATGTGGCAACGCTTGGAGCTTTGAGGAGGATTCGGCCAAGAAAGGAAAATCGTCTCCATCCCTTCCATACGTTCAAGACTTCTTGGAACCTTGCTAGCACAAGGAGCACCAAGAAAGTAGGCACACTCTCATCTTGTGTGCGCATTCTCTGGAGGAGACCCCTGTCGATCTCTGCTTCCTAGACGCCATCCAAACGAAATGGCTATGGTATGAATCTAAACCTTATGAAGTTAATCATATGTCATTACGTAAGGTCTTTTGAAACCCTAGTTTCCGCTTGCAAAATTATTTGCGCCACCTGTCAGGGTTTCGCCCCCTTAGCTTTAGGGGACTTTCAAATGTTCGTGTTGTATGATTGAGGATAAGAGTCCTAGACTTGTGTGGACTGAACCTAAGGGTTAACTAGAGCACTCAGTGAACAGTCATTCTGATTTGGGGTTGGAGAATCCACCCATCCTATTCTGATATGTTTCCGGTAATGGAGGGACTGTTCTAGAGTCTAGTGACCAGGTTAGAGGTTCAGGTTTCCGGTTTGTGTTAAGGGTATTTTGTCCAAGTGATAAACCTTTTGAGAGTTGGGTGTTTGAAGCAAAGTGCCACGTCTTGGTCAGACGGGGGCCACCTCTTGAATTCATTCACCTCCCGTTCTGTTCTGTTTGTGTTCCCGGTAAGGGGGTGGTTGAGTGTCGTAGAGCAAAGTGCCACGTCGTGACCTGGCGGGGGCCACCTCTTGAATCTACACCTCACCGATATTCGTTGCTGCAGGTTACTCTCAGTGCCTTGACGAGGGCCGGGTTGGACCCACGGGGTCAATTCTGTAATCACTGGACAATAGTTGTGTGAGTCGTAGTCTGTTTAGCCGGATAGGCCAATTTGTGATCTTGTTGCCCGGGATTGTGGGCGTATTGTTTTCTGATAATGATTGTGATTTATGATTTCGGTTTTATTGTGTATCATACTTGATATCTTCCGTTAAAGTTTTGAAAATATATCTGCATCTATTTTTGATTGTATATGCGTGGATGGTCGAATGAGACAATCTACTCACTGAGCCGTGTAGCTCATCCCACCAATATTTTCAAATACAGGGCAGGAGCCTACAGCCTGAGCGGATGTTAGTTTACTGACTTGATATTTTGGGGCCTGCGAGCCTGTGCTATTTTGAGGGCCGGATGTGGCCAAGGTTTTATGATTTTTGGTTCATGGACATGTTGGCCGGATGTGGCTGTTTCTTTCTCGACTACTGTGATATTGTTGCCGGGTTGGCATTTGGTTTTGGTACGACTGTTAAACCGAGGGCTTAAGCCTGTTTTCGGTGAATTCTGTTTTATCTAGAATTATTGATTATTGTGGTTTATTAATTTGATTTTGTGATAAGGATTGAGCATGTTGACTTAGAAATGGTGTGTTTCTGTTTGTGGTCAGCATGTTGACCCAATTGGTAGTATTATGGAATATGTACAGGAATTTTCCTTAGTTTTTCTGGGGACATGCTGCCGAAATTTTTCGAATCGTTTTTGTAAGCTATTATTCCCTAGCATCTGTCTTGTTGATTGTGTGTGACGTTCCCTATCTTCCGCGGATTCTGTCTGTGTTTGGGGTTATTTCTGAGGGGGCGTTACAAATCTCACATGAGATAGCATTAACGGTGACAGAATTTACAATCAAAAATTGATTTTATGGGTCAAAGAATCAACCTTGGCGGCAAGCGAAGCGATAGCATCTAAATCATACTTACCTGACGCCTTAGCAGATGGTCCTCTCTCACTTACCCATTGACAATGGTTCAAAGCCATCTCCTCAAATAGATCAATCGCCTCATCCTTGGTCTTATTCATGATTGCTCCACCGGCGGCAGCATCAACTATCATACGAGTGTTATAATTGAGAGCATTATAGAAGGTATGGACTAATACCCACTTCTCAAGGCTGTGATGTGGACACATCCTCTGAAGCTCTTTAAATCGGTCCCATGCTTCGTATAATGATTCTCCTTCCCTCTGAACAAAATTCGTGATCTGGTTCCTTAGATGAGCAGTCTTACTCGGGGGAAAGTATTTTGCTAGAAAGGCATTGGAGAGCTCCTCCCAAGTTGTTATGGAACCTGGCGGTTTTGAATGTAGCCATGCACGAGCTCTATCCATGAGAGAAAAGGGAAATAATCTTAGTCTCAAAGCATCACTGGAAATGCCATTCATTTTCAAAGTATCGCAGTATTCAAGAAATATGGAAAGGTGCATATTAGGGTCCTCAGAAGATAATCCTCCAAATTGGTTCTGCTGAACCATGGATAGCAGAGAAGGCTTGATTTCAAAGTTATTCGCCTCAATGTTGGGGCGAACAATACTAGAGCGAACTCCTTGATAGTTTGGATTTGCATATTCCTTAAGAGTTCTCGGTTGTGGGTTTGCGTCACCCATCTTGGATTCTTCGGTCTTCTTTGCTAATTGTTTCCTGCGCAAGTGAAAAGTTCATTCTGGTTCCGGATCTTCTTCAAATAGTTTTCTAGAACACCTGGGCATAAACAATCAACCAAAGGTTATGAAGAAAATAGAAAGTATTCACTAAATGCATAAAAGAAGAAAATTATAAAGAAAACAAAAGCCTAGTCTATCAATTCTTAGAGTGAATCAATATGTGGCCAAGTAATACAAGTGTGGTAACAAAATCCATTAGTCATGTATCAGCTAAGCTAAAGTACAATTAGTCATGCATCATCGATGTCTACCTAGAGTCTTCTCATTGAAAGCAAATAAACAAACATGAATCAATGATGCATATACAAAAATAAAATGCTAGAAATTGGTTTGGTAATTTCAAATTGGTTCTACATCAACCACACTTCTCATGCTACAAGAGACACTTATTGCTACATAATGGTTCCTAAAAAACGAGGATCTATCCCAGAAAATTTTATTGTCAACACCATACATTATTAATTATATTAGGGAATAGGTTTAGTAAAACAAAAAAATAGAATCTTATTTCACCTCCAAGGATCCATGCAAAGAAGATGTCATTTCATTAAATGGAACATACTTTTTGAAGATCAAATATGTCAAGCAAGAGCATATGAGATTATAAAGTACATGACATTTCTCATTTATATATTTTGTATCAGATTTGATAATAAAAAATTTGTCACGAATATCCAAAACATATGCATAATCTTATGAAAGCTTATAATGAGAGATTAAACTTAGGAGAGAGCAAATTTTCTTTTAAAAAAACACTAAAAAGAAAAATAAGGTTTGAAATTTCTTTATTGACATTTGTTTGATTCTTTAACATAATTACTTTTGTTGGTACTAATATTCCTGTAATTTCCCTGAAATGGTAAATAAATATTTAATTAAATTTGAATATGCACTTATCCTTGTGAAATACTTTCAACACAAACAACAGCTACCTCCATTTGTTCGCAATTTGTGGAGATATAATGACGCGTAACAGAACTGTGATAGAGAAATTTCAATAAGTAATATTTACTATAATTATAGTAAAAACTATAAAGAGTCCAACATCTTTCATGCATTAAAATAAGAGTTATCACAAGGATCTCAAATAGATCGATGATGCAATTACCAATGGAATCTATTTGATATGAGCCACTTTTTTCATGAATTAGGTGAATCATTATTAATATGTCAAAATAACATATAGTTTTTGCCTTAGTCCATTGTCGTGTGCTCGTGGTCAAGGTGGAGAATAACTGGAACAAAAAATGAGCATCACAAGAAGAGTTTTTTTCTTTATGCTCTTATCATATGTATCTTTTTTATAAACTTCAATGCAAGAAAAGTTATGAATTGTCATAATTTGGATTTGATGCTAATGATATAAAATTACCTATGTAAGCTCATCGTGAAGATTGACAATCTTGTGACTATCTAGCCACATAACTCCATAGAGAATCAATTTGTATGTGTGCATGTATCTCATGAACGGTCACCACTACTAGCAATAGCTTCTTTCATTTTAGCATTTGGTTACTATAATAAATTCTATGAACAACCATCATGCCCTATAAGTGCCTCTAAATTGGTGTAAAAAATTCAAATATAAAAAAAAACTCTTAGAATGGTTTTTTTTAATACCCTTTATTGAACATCCTATTTAAAGGTAATGAGATTCAAATACAATAATTTTAGAAATGCAGGAGTTGGTGACGGTTACAAAACAAAGAGTTGTTATTTCTTCATTTATTGTCTATATATGTATCTCTAGCACTCTCATTGTTGATAAGCCTATAGACAAGGAAAAGGACTACTAAAAAAATAGGGACCAACAAGTTGGTAGCAATTTACTACAATGATTGTGTCAATGCCTTCAACCTTTATGGCAGTATTGTTCTTATTAGTAATAGTTGTATTCATCGAGGGTAACATGGCAAGAATGCCTCCTCACTCAGAAGCGTCAGATTTTGTCATTGACCTCCCAGAACAGCCATCTAATAGGATTCAACACTATGCTGGCTATGTTAGGATATATGAGGATAAGTCAATGTTTTATTGGTTCTTTGAGGCCATAGAAGAACCCATGAAGAAGCCCCTCGTCTTGTGGCTCAATAGTGGTAGGCATCCATGGACAACTTAGGACAATTATATCTTGTAACTTTGATTCATGCGATGATAACATTTGGAAATTTTATAGGACCAGGATGTTCATCCATTGCTGGAGGAGTACTTAAGGAAATTGGTCCCTTTCTTGTTTTGAATGATGGATCCGGCCTTAGATCTAACCCTCACACATGGATCAAAGGCAAGTCTAATGCCACATATAATTCATTCATACATAACCTCTTATAGTTTTCTAATTTAATTTTCTCTTTCTACTTCAGAAGCAAATATTTTGTTCCTAGAGTCTCCAGTGGGAGTAGACTTTTCCTATTCTAATAAATCATCAGATTTAGAAAAGTATAGTGATAAGATGACTGCGGAAGATACCTACTATTTTCTTGTAAATTGGTTTATCAAGTTTCCTACATTCAAATCTCATGAGTTCTATATTGCTGGAGAGAGTTATGGTGGTGAGTTAAATGGTTTTGTGGTTGGTATTCCTACATACAGTTTGAATAGGTATTTTAATGATGTTAATTCAATTGTTGCATGACATTATGTTCCACAGCTAGCATTGCTCTTGCATGAAAAAAATAATAGAGTGACAAAGGATTCATATATCAACCTTAAAGGTGTTTTGGTAAGACATTTCCAAATTGCTCTAACTAGTAGTAGCCACAATGTTCGCAATTTGTTTCCACCTAATTGATGGTAAAATTTTTAATGATGAATGATATATCAAATGAAATTGGTACATGACCCTATCATAGAAAACAATTTGTTGTGAGTTTGAAAAATATGATTTATTTTGAAAAATATGATTTATGTATATATTTATTTCACTGTGCTTTTGTAGATTGGAAATCCTCAACTCGATTAGAGAGTGTAATTTATGTATATATTTACTTGTGCTCTTACAGATGGGAAACCCACAGCTCGATTGGGGAGTAAACTTTTTTGCAAAGGCAGAGTTTGGTTGGAACCATGGGATTATCTCTTACAAATTATATCAAGCTTTCATTAATGAATGTCAATCAATAAAAAACCATTCCATACCTTATCGGTATCAACATGAAAATTGTAAGGATGCCATGCGTGCAATCCATGCAAGAATTCAGCACAAAGATATAGATAGCTACAATATTTACATGCCCGTATGCTCCAAAAATAATGGCCCAACAAGTGTAAAACTTCTACTTCATCCATTGTTATGCTTCCATATGTCATTGGTTAACTTGCACATAAACATTTTGCTGCATTTTTTTGTGGTATAATTAGGATGCATTTATCGGATTAGAGAAGGACGAGACAACATATGATCCATGTGCAAGTTTCATCATGGATGTTTATCTTAATCGAAATGATGTGCAAAGGGCATTGAATGCTAATGTTACTCACCTTCCCTATCCGTACTCAACTTGCAAGTTAAGTATTTTGATTTGTTCTTTTAGTAATATAATTGATATGAATTTGAGATTAATCTTATTATATATTCCCACACATGAACTATGTGCATAACTAACTAGTTGAGCACTTGTATACTTATTCTACAATGTTGATACAGCAAATATATACACAATATATATGATGAAGATGATCAAGAATCAATTGTTGTTCCTACGGTGCGAAAGCTACTAGATGAAGGCTATCGTGTTTGGATTTACAGGTGCTCTTATATGTTCAATTCAAGTTCTTTTAAATTAACTTGGTAATAAATTAATAAAAACATAAGAATATGTCATAACATTGTGCGTTGCAACTTTGATAGTGGTGATCTAGATGGGGCTGTGCCTATGCAAGGAACGAGAGAGGTTATCATCAGCATGAATCTTACAGAGAAGAAATGGGACAAATGGGGAGGGTGGAGAGAATGGTACTACAATGATCAAGTCGCTGGTTGGATGGTGGAATATGTCGAAGGATTAACCTTCATCACTATAAGAGGAGCTGGGCATATGGTTCCAGTAAATGCTCCTAGGCGCTCACTCACTCTATTCTCCAACTTTATCAAGGGAGAGCCATTACCCTCTAACATCACTAGCACAAAAGCATAAGTCTATGATACATTCTAAGCACGACACACATGTCAATGACTTATTGTACAAGGATGCATTGGTTGATCTGTATCATCATTCCTCATGATAAGAATTGCTTAGTGAAGGTTTGTGTTGTATTACGATTAACGATCAAGTATCCAAGATATCATTGATTAAAATTTATTATTCTCATGTGCTAGATAAAAATGTGTATACGTATACAAAATTGTAAAGATACAAAAAATTCCAAAATGTTTTACTATAAAATAAATGAAATTTGTATTGAAATTATAAGACATGATTGCTTCAAAGCTAGTTTGAGGGAAATGTTGACATAGATGCCCAATTGGTAACCCACTACTAAATTTAGAATCTCATGCTTAGTTATTTTATTTTGATAATCTGCTTCTCATGTTTGAATCTTAACTTGCTAAGTCTAGGTCTAATCACATTCATCCTTTTGCACTCACACGTAAATAGCCATTGATATCACTGCAAAATCAACAAGATTTTGCTTCGTAGATTTGTTTCTCATTTTTTTAATATAATTGAACCATCCATGGTTCTTGGGAGCTATCTTGTATAACATCACTCCAATTTTTCCAGTTCAGTTTAACTTGTAGATCTCACAGTAGGCTACCAAACGTTCTACTGCACTTTTGAAATTTAGTATTCTGAACTACAATAGCGAGTAATTAGCTCTCAATTTAGTATTCTAATAGTTAATCAACAAATTTGTAAGTCGCGCAATTCATTTTCACTAGGACTTTAGCAAAAATGGTTTTATGATTCTGACATCTATAACCAATTCATCTTGATATCATAGTTCAAGAATCAATCACATTGCATTATGATTTCCTGATTTTAAAGTTTCGTTTTCAACAGTTACCAACAAGGTTCTCAGCAAACTGACTCTGATTCTAGATTTAACGCCTTCACTAATCTTGCTTGCTTAGTCTGCTGAACTCGAGCTTATTTTAGCCAGAAGCTTAGATCAGTTTCTGGATTAAATTGGCTGCTACAGTTCTAGTTTACCAATATAGTAGTATTTTGGATCTAGTAAAGAGCAACCAAGTACGCTAGACTATTTACTTTAGCATCCTTTATTTCCAATTAATTCAAACTTAGAAATTATGCATAAACCAATAACTATATGAACTAGAATATAATCAAACTGCTGCTCAAATTCCAAGTATCCTAGGAGCTGTCCTAAAATCAACTCTAAGAACCAGGATATCCTGAGGATTTTGAGAAGATCATTCAAGACCCACAACCTAGGGACATCAACATAGAAACACCACCAGGATCTAATACTAGGAACCTGAGTGAGAAGATGCCTACATCTGACCTCAACCCACTCCTAAAAGAGAAGGTAAAGGTTTCCACACAGAAATCAAACTAAATCCCTTTAGCTTTGATGTCATCTTAATGGAAGAGGCACGTGCATCTATAGAAAAATTAATTTTGATTAAAAAAATAGTCCAACACCATAGAAAGAATTAAATAACTTAATTAGCACTAACAAATATAAAAAAAATATGTACATTCTATTTAACAAAGTTAAACAATCAATTTATGTGAATATCAACATGCAAGGATTCAATTTATGTGAATACCAACATACATACAAGGGACCGCTATATGGATGAAATTTTTTTTTACAATGTTATTTAGAAACAACTACTAGAAACGACATGAGTGTGGAGGAAGTGCACTAAAATGAAGCTCTTAGCAATTTTTTAAGAATAAGGCATACCTATATTTATCTTATTAACTAAGGATGACCACAATAAGATTCTTAGGAGTTATTGTAACATCCCTCAGAATCACACCCCACACGCATACAAGTAAAAATACGGGGTTTTAAAAGTTTTTACTCTTCCATTAAAACATAAGAAGAAAGCGGCATCGAAGGACATTACTACGGAACTGAAAACCGCACAGAACTGAGTAGGATCGATTACTAGGAAATAGAAATCCGGAAATCCAAAAAAAATCCGGCAGCAAGTATACTAAATTACTGCTGCACAGACCCACATATCCTGGAACAAAACAGATGTCCACACTACACATATGTGGAGAACACAAATTTCAGAAATATTGCAGAAACCGATTATTCAGATACCAAATACAAAATACGGTTACAATCTCAAGGTATTTCGAATACAGTAACTCGGTTACACATTTCAGAATAAGAACAATTTCAATTCTCATGAAACTCGTATCCAACAATAAAACGAGACAACTATAATATAATATCCTGAAAACAGGCATAAGCCCTCAGGAGATAAAACGTGTCATATAAGTAAGTTAGGCACGCAGGCCTGATAGATCTTTAGAAGACAACTCTTAGAAATGATATAAAACATTAGCATCATAACAATTTACGTAGCTGTAGCAATCACTGTCCTGATGTGTCACCTGAAAATATTTAAACAACGGGGGTGAGCTAAAAAGCTCAGTGAGTAAAAGACACTAAAAGCCATCCATAGTACACATCAAAAAATATCATGCTTGCAGATAAGACACTTAACATGCACACTCATATCAGAAACAAAACATAATCAAATACAGACACTTATAACAATAGGCATCAAGCACGAAGTAGGATATAAGTATACCAACCCATTCCAACTAATCACACCGCCCAACACATCTATAATACAGATCGAAACAGGACTACAGAAAATCAGAGCTGACAGACAGAAAATCAGAATTTTCAGAATCCAAACAGATAGTCTACATCGGAAACAGAAAGGCCACAGAAGGCCTGAAGACCACAGAAGGTCTGATGACCACAGAAGGTCTGATGACCACAGAAGGTCTGACCCCACCTCTGCCGAGGACGAGACATGCATGCATATCAGAAACAGAATGGTAGAGGAGGTATCAGTGGGTGGCCCCCGTCTCGTCAGGACGTGGCACTCTGGCCTCCAATACCCAGAACAGAACAGAAATAGTGGAGGGAGAACGGAAGGTGAGACCAGCTCACATCTACCCTTCACTAGTGTCTCATGGGTCGTAGTAGACTATCAGCACCATTACAGCGCCACAGAAGGAGGGTAAGGACACGGAAGAGTGCTACACTAGGGCATAATTTTTACAGAACAGGTCATGCTGAAACGGAGGAGTAGGACTTGTTGGGGGTATGCCCTTAAGGCTAATGTTTGAGGCCTTGGGATTGTATCAGTATCATGTAATAAACTTTTATGTTTATAAAGGCATGGTTGTTATTCAGTTTGTTACCTTGTCTGCTGTAATAAGTGTACTTCTGAATAATGTCTCAAAGCTGATCAGCTAGGCTGACATGCTATATGTCCTTAGTCGATGTATCTTGGTGAACATGAGACAGCCTTGATATGGTTAAGACTAATATGTGATCTAATCTTATAGGATGCTTCGAGCATGGAATAAGATGTAGACTCATAGGTACATTGGATGTACTGGACAGACCCTACTAGGATATTCAATTGTTTGTCACAATGTGAATAATCCTTGTTTGCAACAAGTGGCACATGTCCTCTGACTTGAGATCACTTGTGTTTCTAAATGATGATTGTCATTGTTTTGAGGTAGTTCAATATCATTTGAAACATAATGGTTATAGACTATTTTGGATAATGATCATGAGTCAGGTTAGGGCACTAGTGATGGATAAAGGATTGCCGTCTCCTTATTTGGAGAGTGATGTTCTGAAGGGGCCCCCTTAAATGAGATGATTGAGAATAGTGTATGGCCATACCCAGGTGACTATGTTCATCTGATCTAATCATGCTCATCATATTAGAGTTACAGGCTTGACACGCTTGTCCAATAAGAACATCCAGTGGCAAAGGAAATATGTATGCCTTGTGAATGGATTCACACTTGTGCTGTGGTTTGGGTGTGTAGAGGGGTCCCCTTCAAGGGGGAGCGCAAGGGGGTGAAACCCTAAAGGGGCGCATATCAAGATTTTCATAGCGGAAGCTAGGGTTTCCAAAAGATCATTTGAAGAATCATATGATCAACTTGTCGAAAACTTGCAAGTATGAATGAAAAATCATACCATAGCCATTGTGTGAGTGGTGTCTTGGAATCAAGAGAACAAAAGAGGTCTCCTCCTTGTCGTCACACACAAGATGATCAACGGCTACTCTTTGAGATCCTTGTGCTAGCAAGTTTCTTCAAAGGTTGTCGTATGCAAGGGATGAGATGATTCTCTTTGGCCGAGAGCTCCATGTCCGAAACCTCTCTTTCTCGTCAATCACCTCCAAGCGAAAATGCAAGGCGTTGAAGTGAAGTGAGCAACGTTACCACATGGAAGCGTTTTGTTTTCAACATTGAAAACCGCCTTCCAAAATAGGTAAGTCTCAATGGCTCATGCGTTCACATAGTGAACGTTCGAAACTTCCTTTCATTGAACCTCTCATTGAACCAAGCGTTCACATAGTGAACCAGTTCAATTAGATTTGGTTCAAAACCCAAATTGAGCCAAGCCACTTGGTCTAGACCATATCAAACCCTAAGGTTCCAGATCTAACCGTTCATCTCCTGATGCTCTTGATCTCACCGATCTAGCATCCACTCTCTCGATCGAAGCTTACCGATCTCAAGCCCAAATCAATCAAACATGATCAGACCAGATCTCACTCACAATCAGAGATTAAATCCCTTTAAACTGAACCCAAAGAATTCAGTCCACACTATCTGACTTAAGTAAGCCATATCATCAAATTGTGCGACCCTAAGGGTTTCCTTTAAATGTCGGTAACGATAACTTTCGTTATCACGATCAGTGAGGGGTATCTAGCAACACATCACTGTCTCCCGATATAAAGGAAAGAGTCTTCCAAGACTACACCCAAACCACAGCACAAGTGTGAATCCATTCACAAGGCATACATATTTCCTTTGCCACTGGATGTTCTTATTGGACAAGCGTGTCAAGCCTGTAACTCCAATATGATGAGCATGATTAGATCAGATGATCATAGTCACCTGGGTATGGCCATACACTTTCTCAATCATCTCATTTAGGGGGGGCCCCTTTCGAACATCTCACTCCTTAAACAAGGAGACGGCAATCCTATATCTATCACTAGTGTCCTAACCTGACTCATGATCATTATCCAAGATAGTCTATAACCATTATGTTTCAAATGATATTGAACCACCTCAAAACAATGACAATCATCATTTAGAAACACAAGTGATCTCAAGTCAGAGGACATGTGCCACTTGTTGCAAACAAGGATTATTCACATTGTGACAAGCAATTTAATATCCTAGTAGGGTCTGTCCAGTACATCCAATGTACCCATGTGTCTACATCTTATTCCATGCTCGAAGCATCCTATAAGATTAGAACACATATTAGTCTCAATCATATCAAGGCTGTCTCGTGTTCACCAAGATATCTCGACTAAGGACATTAGCATGTCAGCCTAGCTGAACAGCTTTGAGACATTATTCAGAAGTACATTTATTGCTGCAGACAATGTAACAAACTGAATAACAACCGTTGCCTTTATAAACATAAGAGTTTATATACATGATACTCATAGAATCCCTAGGCCTCAAACATTAGCCTTAACGGCATACCCCAACAGGGTGTAGTCTTGGAAGACTCTTTCCTCTATATCGGGAGACAGTGATGTGTTGCTAGATACCCCTCACTGATCGTGATAACGTGAGTTATCGTTACCGACATTTAAAGGAAACCCTTAGGGTCGCACAATTTGATGATATGGCTTACTTAAGTCAGATCGTGTGGACTAAATTGTTTTGGTTCAGTTTAAAGGGATTTAATCTCTGATTGTAAGTGAGATCTGGTCTGATCATGTATGATTGATTAGGGCATGAGATCGGTAAGCTTCGATCGAGAGAGTTGATGCTAGATCGGTGCGATCAAGAGCATCGAGAGATGAACGGTCAGATCTTGAATCTTAGGGTTTGATTTTATCTGGACCGATGCTTGGGCTAACTTGGTTTAGTCATTGAACCGAATGCTTTGAACCGGCTCATGTGAGCGTATGGTTCATATGGGAGTATGCGTTTGGTTCACTTGGTGAACGCTTGAACGCAAAGCTTTGAGGGCTTTCCAAATTTGGAAAGCGGTTTGCTAATTTGAGAGTAACGCCCACGTTTGTGTGGAACGCCTCTCTTAACGCCTCATTGATTCGTTCTCCCTCTCATTCGACAACGCTCTTGCGTGGTGAAGGAGACTCACGGTTTTGGAGAGTTCTTTCGGAAAGGCAAGAAAAGCTTCATCCATCCCTTTGATTTCGATCAACGACACCTCTTGGAACCTTGCTAGCACAAGGAGTACCAAGGAAGTGAGCGCATCCTCATCTTGTATGCGCATCCTTTGGAGGAGATCTTTCTTGCTCTCTCTTTCAAGACGCCATCCAACACATGGCTTCGGTATGAATTTTTCATGTTGTTGTAGTTGATCATATTGCATGCGATGATCATTATGAAACCCTTATTCCGCTGCTATAACATAACCCACAAGGTCACTTGCGCCTCCTTAGGGTTTCGCTCCCCCTTGAAGGGGACTCTTCAATTGGTATCAGAGCCAAGTTGATGCATGTTTTATGATTGCTATACCATGTTTTGTGATCCATGTTTGCGATTCATGCTTAGATCTATAAGTTAGATTACATGCGAAAATGATTACATATGTTTTTCATGTTTTGCGCATGTATAATGTTTTGGTTGGTGCTTGTTCATGTTTTGAAAAGAATAACTTATCTTGCGCGCCCATTAGATCTAATGCGCCTACTATAATCCCTTAGATGGGTTGATGGGGTTGAAAGCATCATCTAGAACGGATCAAACTAGTCTGATCAGACCATCTGACAGCCTAGATGGATCGACCAGATGGCACCTGTGCGCAAGCACGAGGTGGCTATAGGTCGATTGCATCACAGGCGTGTAGCGAGGTCTGATTGAGACGACTAACGAACACACATGAGTTAGGCCCGGGGTCACACCCGCTTGCCGAAACTCATGAGGGTTGTTCAGCCCTTTGCGCATGCATGGTTGACCATTAGGTCAACTCAAGTCAGTTAGGACTTGGTGCATGCAAGGGCAGTAGATCTGACTAGATGGATGAGTGGATCCCTATCAATGGACCATTGTAAGGTTGTAGGGTACATAAGAAAATTAAAATTGATGTCAATGGGGTTTTCAAAATTTTATTTTCTTGTTATTTGGATCACATGTTGAGTGGATACCATGTGCTTGTTTATTTATTCTTATGTGGGCTGCCCATGTTAAATGTGTGCTGTGCTGGGGCCTGCGTGCCTGGAATTAAACTTGTAAATTAATTTTATTGTGATCTGCGAATCACATTTTTAATTAATTTATTGTATATTTGACCTGCGTGTCAAGCTTGTCTAGATAGTTCAAAATGTATTTTGATTAGACAAGAGCACAAAAGCACACATCGCAGAGGCACATTCAGCTGGTGGGCGCACCTGAGCTGCATTGAGCGCTAGGGCCCTGGGTTGGGCCAAATGAGCAGCTAAAAACCCATGAAGAAAAGCAAGTGAAGACTTAAGATAAATTAAGGTCTTACTTAGGCTATGGGCTTTTACCACATAAGATGCATGCTTTCTTTTATTGTTTATATAAGTAGAACAGCATGATTTGTTTATCTTCTGCTATCACCATAGGAATTGCATGATAGTGAAGAAGATAAAAGACCGTTAAAATCCAACGCTAAAATATCAAGCTCGTAAGCCTTCTGACGCGAAACCTCACTGTTCTGACTATCGTTGGAGCCGTGTTGTACCCACTCAGTGGGCACGTCCATCTATCTTCAGACGGTGCGGGATTTCACCTGCGTGTTACAGAGAAGGGATTTATCGCTTCTCGTTGCTCAGCATAGCACGTGGTGGTCCAGGGAGTAGGTCAGGTCAGCTTGACCATGTAGGCTGCATATGTGGCGCATATGGTAGCACATGGAGGCAGCCATCTGTGGGGTCAGAGATTGTGTTGTACCAACTCAGTTGGCACAGTCTGCTGGATTGCCCAGATGAAGGGGAATCGCACGGGTTGGCGATTGGCAGGGACTGCCTACCAGAAATTAGTGCTTGTACTCTCTGTGCAACTTATCTCGCCAGAGCGGGACGCGGAGACCAAGTATGAAATCTGGATCCCATCTCACTAAAAGAGTGTTACTCTTTCGTGCTGTTTTGCTGGATTTTTCAGCCAGATAAAATAGTGAGAAAAAGAATCATTCTTAAGTCCTGATTGATTCTTAACATTGATACTGACCTTGCTGTTCTTGCATTGTTGTATATTCCTGCAGCAACGAACACCATGAGCTTCAATGTGCGATCCCTACTGGAAAGGGAGAAGTTTGCTGGGCCGAACTTCTCAGACTGGTTCGGACACCTTAAGATTGTTCTTAAGGCTGAGAGGAAACTGTATGTCCTCGAGACGGCTGTACCGCCTCAACCCGCTCCGAACGCCGCAAGGGCGGTTCGAGATGCCTACGAAAAGCACGTCAATGATAGCATTGATGTCGCTTGCCTGATGCTAGCGTCTATGACGCCACTGCTGCAGCGTCAGCATGAGGATATGTCGGCTATTGAGATTATAGCGAACCTCAAGATGCTGTATGCTGCACAGGCGAGGACAGAACGCTATAATCTGACAAAGCTTTTCTTTCAGAGCAAACTGGCTGAAGGGGCTATTTCAGTCTCCATGGAAAAGAGACCATTTTGTCTAAGTGGAGGGCATGGACCACTAGTCGATCCAAGAGTCCATACTGAAAGAGATCCAGGAGGGAAACTTGTATCCCCATGACTGTACAATCTTGCCATTCAGCCAGATCAATAGCAGGAAATATTCATGAAAACCAAGAATACATCAAGAACCAGTATACGTATCTGGTCACGATGGTAAAAGAGATCGAAAGATCTTTATTATTACAACAAAAACTCACAGCTGAGTTAAAAGAGATACTCGATAATCTCCATAGACAGTCAAAGGTTTTTGACTATCAAACCACAAAAACAGCCGCCCTTCTGGAAAAATTACAGAAAAATTCAGAAGAATGGTAAATAGTGATGCCAAACACCAGGTGCTCATTAAACTACAGCAAGATTGGCTCCCTGACTTCTGGGATCACCATTCTTTCCAGAATGAACTTCTACGAGTTCAAGAGCATCCGTTGGAACAACAAATGCTGCTATGGCGCCATTAACAGGATGTAGCAATACTATCCTTGACATGGATTTAGTACCCAATAAATACCATGTTCCACTTGACCCTGCAGATAAATTTCATGCAGAACAAATGGATGGCCAATTATTCTTGTACGAATACATTTTAGCAAAACATAAGCTCTCCTTTTCACTAGGAAATGCTCATTATACACCACCAACCTATATAGGCCGTATCTGTTTACGACCACTTAGTTTGGTTAAAACTAAATTTCGAATTTCACATATGCACAAATTTACTTGTAGATTTTTGGTTCATACAGATAATCATTGCAAATAACGAATTTTAATTGAATGATAATCTACAATTTAGCGGATTAGACTCCTTAGGATCGAATTACTCACAAGAAAAATCGTCCACAGAGAAAAACGCCAAGACAGAGGAGCAAGGATCACCAGGAAATTCGTCCACCACCAGTCTGCCACCACCAACGTCAGGAATTTCAGGAGGCGCCAAGCACAGTGAGGGGCGACAACCAAAAGCGGCTAGGGCAAGAAAACCAACCAAAATCGTGAGGGAGAGGAGCCCTCACGCAAATCCTCTTTTTCTCCCACCCCAAACGGATCCAAGATCCAATAACCTAGTTAACTTAAGTGAAAAATCGGTTTTATGGGCTTACCTGGGCTTAACCACCCTGCGCCACTCCAATAACATCAGAAATATGCGCCACCATGGTGGAAGGAATTCCAGGAGCAAAGAATCAAGGTTGAGGGTTCAAATCCCCAACCAAAATAATTATTTTTGCCCTGTAGGAAAAATTCCTACACTTAGGCAAAAATCCCAAAATTTTAACAGATAAAAATACAGAAACAGAATTTCTAACCTTAAATCATAATTCAGAAAAAAATCGAGGGCGTTACATTCTCCCCCCCTTATAGAGCTTTAGTCCTCTAAAGCTGACCAAGTCCGTCACTGAACAGGTGAGGATGCTTCTTTCTCATATCTGCTTCAACCTCCCAAGAGGCTTCTTCAACAGACTGATTTCCCCATATGACTTTCACAAGTGGAATAACCTTATTTCTCAGCACTTTCTCTTTTCTATCTTCAATTCTGAGAGTTTTCACCACAAAAGTCATGTTCTCTTCAAGCTGAAGAGGTTCCAACCCCAGAACATGAGAAGGATCAGAACAATATTTTCTGAGTGCAGAAACATGGAACACATTATGGAGGTGTTCCAGTGATGGGGGCAGAGCAAGTCGGTATGCCACAGGTCCAACCCTCTCAATGATATCAAAGGGACCAATGTACCTGGGACTCAATTTTCCCCTCTTCCCAAATCTCATCACCCCTTTCATAGGTGAGACCTTTAGGAAAACATGCTCTCCCACCAAAAACTCAAGAGGACGCCGCCTCACATCAGCATAACTCTTCTGTCTATCCTGAGCAATCTTCATTTTTCTCTGAATTTCTCTGATCTTCTCAGTGGCTTCCTGAACAGCATCAGACCTTAGCACTGTTCTGTCCCCAGTTTCCTCCCAGCATATAGGTGTTCTACATTTCCTCCCATATAGGGCCTCATACGGAGCCATCTGTATGCTAGAGTGAAAGCTATTGTTGTAGGTGAACTCTATCAGTGATAAGTCCAGATCCCACTCAACAGACCAGTCAACCACATAAGATCTCAGAAGATCCTCAAGTGTCTGAATAGTTCTCTCTGTCTGACCATCAGATTGGGGATGATATGCAGTGCTGAAACTCAGATTAGTTCCCAAATCTTCCTGTAATTTCTTCCAAAACCTGGACAGAAATCGAGGATCACGGTCAGAGACAATGTCCAAGGGAACTCCATGCAATCTGACAATCTCATCGATGTACAGTTTTGCTAACCGATCCAAACTGTAAGTCATTTTGATCGGTAAGAAGTGAGCTGACTTCGTGAGTCTGTCCACAATCACCCATACGGCATCATGATTCCTTCTGGTATTGGGCAGACCACACACAAAGTCCATACTGATATGCTCCCACTTCCACTGAGGAATAGGGAGAGACTGCATCAAACCGCCCGGGCTCTGATGCTCAGCCTTCACGGTTTGGCAAGTCAAACATCTGGACACAAACAAATGCACATCCTTCTTCATACCATGCCACCAGGAAGTCTTTTTCATATCCTGATACATCTTGGTACTACCAGGATGAACGGTATACTTAGTGCAATGGCTTTCCTTAAGAATTTCATTTCTCAACTCAGGGTCCTCAGGGACACAGACCCTTCCACGGAATCTGAGGAGACCATCATCCGACATACTGAAATTCTCAACCCAGCCTTGCTCAGACCTCTCTTTCCACCATAAAATATCCGGATCTGACTGCTGCCCTGATCTCAGTCTCTGCAGTAAATCTGACTGAACCCTGAGAGAAGCTAGAAGACCGCCTCTCTCACCCGGAGTCACACTCAGATGCATGTCACTGAACTCCTGCAATAGTCGCCACTCCTGGACTCGCAGTGCAGCTATCTGAGTCACAGGATACCGACTAAGAGCATCAGCCACCACATTGGCTTTACCAGACTGATATTGGATGGTGAAGTCATAATCCTTTGAAAGTCCCCTAAACAAGGGGGCGAAACCCTATAGGAGGCGCATATGACAATTTTGATGCAGCGGAAGGGGTTTCAAGGATCTATGCATATAATATGTTCAACTTGAAAAACGATTCTCACCATTGCCATCGCTTAGATGGTGTCTTGGAAGGAAAGGCGCAAGTGCTCCTTCTCCAAAGGTGACGCACACAATTGATGTCGCCTACTCTTCTTTGGTGCTCCTTGTGCTAGCAAGGTTCCAAGAAGTCGTTGTCGAATGGAAGGGAAAGATCACTTTGCTTGGCCGAACTCTTCCTTCTCTTTTCGTCTACACTTCTCCACACGAGAGTGCAAGTGCCGAATGCCCAAGTTGGCGACGAGAGATGAGGGCGCCTTAGGCGTGGACGTGAGTAATGGTCACGTATGTGATCATGCTTTCTAAAAATAGAAAGCCACTCACTCACTTGCGATCATGGGTTTACCCCATGCGCAAACTCCTCTCAATTTGAACCATGCGCTCAACCAATGAGCTGGTTCAATTTGGTCTGGTTCATAGACCAATCGACCCAAGCCATTAATCCAGATCACATTAAACCCTAAGGCTCTTGATCTGACCGTCGATCTCTTGATGCTCCTGATCTCACCGATCTAGCATCCAATCT
This sequence comes from Costus lasius, assembly GCA_027563935.2. Classification (NCBI taxonomy): domain Eukaryota; kingdom Viridiplantae; phylum Streptophyta; class Magnoliopsida; order Zingiberales; family Costaceae; genus Costus; species Costus lasius. The sequence goes on from CM050447.1 coordinate 58,494,766, forward strand.
CTCGATCGAAGCTTACCGATCTCAAGCCCTAATCAATCAAACATGATTAGACCAGATCTCACTTACAATCAGAGATTAAATCCCTTTAAACTGAACCTGAACAATTCAGTCCACACGATCTGACTTAAGTAAGCCATATCATCAAATTGTGCGACCCTGAGGGTTTCCTTTAAATGTCGGTAACGATAACTCACGTTATCACGATCAGTGAGGGGTATCTAGCAACACATCACTGTCTCCCGATATAAAGAAAAGAGTCTTCCAAGACTACACCCAAACCACAGCACAAGTGTGAATCCAACTCACTAGGCATGCATGTTTCCTTTGCCACTGGATGTTCTTATTGGACAAGCGTGTCAAGCTTGTAACTCCAATATGATGAGCATGATTAGATCAGATGAACATAGTCACCTGGGTATGGCCATACACTTTCTCAATCACCTCACCCAGGGGGCCCCTTTAGAACATCACACTCCTTAAACAAGGAGACGGCAATCCTTTGTCTATCACTAGTGCCCTAACCTGACTCAAGCTCACCATCCAAGATAGTCTATAATCATTATGTTTCAAATGATATTGAACTACCTCAAAACAATGACAATCATCATTTAGAAAACACAAGTGATCTCAAGTCAGAGGAAATGTGCCACTTGTCGCAATCAAGGAATATTCACATTGTGACAAGCAATTGAATATCCTAGTAGGGTCTGTCCAGTACATCCAATGTACCCATGAGTCTACATCTTATTCCATGCTCGAAGCATCCTATAAGATTAGAACACATATTAGTCTCAATCATATCAAGGCTGTCTCATGTTCACCAAGATATCTCGACTAAGGACATTACAGCATGTCAGCCTAGCTGAACAGCTTTGAGACATTATTCAGAAGTACAATTATTGCAGCAGACAATATAACAACCTGAATAACAACCATGCCTTTATAAACATAAGAGTTTATTACATGATACTGATACAATCCCAAGGCCTCAAACATTAGCCTTAAGGGCATACCCCAACAATCTCCCACTTGCACTTAATCTAATGGTTGAGAAATCTCAAACCCATATTATTACAGTGCTTCTCATGCTTCTGCTGCGCCAGAGGCTTAGTAAGCGGGTCTGCCAGATTGTCATCTGTATGTACCTTGCAGACTTTGATCTCGCCACGATCTATGATCTCCCTGATCAAATGAAACCGTCTCTGTATGTGCTTGGACTTCTGGTGCGACCGTGGTTCCTTTGCTTGTGCGATTGCTCCAGTGTTATCACAGAAGATAACCAAAGGATCTGCACTCGAAGGAACAACACCAAGTTCTCTCACGAACTTACGAATCCACACTGCCTCCTTGGATGCTTCCGAGGCTGCAACATACTTGGCTTCTGTTGTGGAATCAGCAACAGTTGACTGTTTGAAACTTTTCCACACCACTGCTCCTCCATTCAAGCTAAAAACATAGCCTGATTGCGATCGGAAATCATCCTGGTCTGACTGGAATGAAGCGTCAGTATATCCTTCAATACTGAGTTCTTCCTAACCACCATATATCAAGAACATATCTTTGGTCCTCCGCAGATATTTTAAAATGTTCTTGACCGCAATCCAGTGCGCCATACCTGGATTACTTTGGAACCGACTGGTCACGCTTAACCCGTAAGCGACGTCTGGGCGAGTACACAACATCGCATACATAATGGATCCAATAGCCGAAGCATAAGGCGTATTGTCCATTTCATCTTTCTCAGTCTGTGTTTGTGGACACTGACTCTTCGAAAGATTCAGACCATGTCTGACTGGAAGATATCCTCTTTTAGAATTCTCTAAATGAAATCTCTCCAGGACCTTATCGATGTAAGTACTCTGGCACAGCCCGAGAAGCCTCTTAGATCTATCCCTGTAGATCTTCACACCTAATACATAGGCTGCTTCTCCTAGATCTTTCATCTGGAAACACTTTCTTAACCATGCCTTAACCACATGCATTTCAGGAATGTCATTTCCAATGATCAAGATGTCATCGACGTAGAGGACTAGGAAAGTAATCACGCTCCCACTAAACCTCTTATATACACACGGGTCATCCTCGTTCTTGATGAAACCAAACTCAGAGATTGATTCATCAAAACGAATATTCCAGCTTCTAGATGCTTGTTTAAGTCCATAAATAGACTTCTTTAACTTGCATATCTTATGACGATCTGATGGATTAGTGAAACCTTCTGGTTGTGTCATATACACATCCTCATACAGATTTCCATTCAGGAAAGCTGTTTTCACATCCATTTGCCAAATCTCATAATCATAATATGCTGCTATCGCGAAAAGAATCCGAATAGACTTAAACATAGCTACAGGTGAGAAAGTTTCATCATAATCTATCCCGTAGATTTGTTTGAAACCTTTCGCAACTAGCCTGCCTTTATAGGTAACCACGTTACCATCCATGTCAATCTTCTTCTTGAAGATCCATTTACAGCCTATAGGGATAACTCCCGGAGGCGGATCAACCAAATCCCAAACTTGGTTATCTGACATGGAGTCCATCTCGGCGCGCATAGCTTCAAGCCATCTCGCTGACTCCGGTCCACTGACCGCATCCGCATAAGTGAGGGGTTCATCATTATCAATGATGTAGACTCCGTCATAGCGCTCAGGCTGTCGACGGATCCTTCCCGATCTTCGCGGTTCCCGTGATATCTGAGCCTCAGGTTGTTCAATAACCTGATCCACCGGCTCAGGCTCATCCAACTGTGCTTGAGCACTTTGTCCTTCCTCTGGATTCTCATTCAGCAGCTCTGCCGGAGTACAGTCGATTTTGTTCATATTAAAGTTAATAATGAACGCATCGAAAGAGGGCGGGAGAGACTGCAGAATGATGTCTACAGCAAGCTCCTGGTTGATGGTATGCCCCAGTTTCTCTAGAGCCTCCTTGTGCCCAATCATCTTGAGCACGTGAGCTCCCACTGGGCTCCCTTCAGCCAGTTTGCTCTGAAAGAACAGCTTTGTCAGATTATAGCGTTCTGTCCTCGCCTGTGCAGCATACAGCATCTTGAGGTTTGCTATCATGTCTATTGCAGACATATCCTCATGCTGACGCTGCAGCGGTGGCGTCATAGACGCTAGCATCAGGCAAGCGACATCAATGCTATCATTGACGTGCTTTTCAAAAGCTTCCCGAGCCGCCCTTGCGGCGTTCGGAGCGGGCTGAGGTGGTATAGCCGTCTCGAGGACATACAGTTTCCTCTCTGCCTTAAGAACAATCTTAAGGTGTCCGAACCAGTCTGAGAAGTTCGGCCCAGCAAACTTCTCCCTTTCTAGTAGGGATCGCACATTGAAGCTCATGGTGTTCGTTGCTGCAGGTATCTACAACAATGCAAGAACAGCAAGGTCAGTATCAATGTTAAGAATCAATCAGGACTTAAGAAAGATTCTTTTTCTCACTATTTTATCTGGCTGAAAAATCCAGCAAAACAGCCCGAAAGAGTAGAACTCTTTTAGTGAGATGGGATCCAGATTTCATACTTGGTCTCCGCGTCCCGCTCAGGCGAGATAAGATGCACAGAGAGTACAAGCACTAATCTCTGGTAGGCTGTCCCAGCCAATCGCCAACCCGTGCGATTCCCCTTCATCTGGGCAATCCAGCAGACTGTGCCAACTGAGTTGGTACAACACAATCTCTGACCCCACAGATGGCTGCCTCCATGTGCTACCATATGCTCCACATATGTAGCCTACATGGTCAAGCTGACCCGACCTACTCCCTGGACCACCACGTGCTATGCTGAGCAACGAGAAGCGATAAATCCCTTCTCTGTAACATGCAGGTGTAATCCCGCACCGTCTGAAGATAGATGGACGTGCCCACTGAGTGGGTACAACACGGCTCCAACGATAATCAGAACAGTGAGGTTTCGCGTCAGAAGGCTTACGAGCTTGATATTTTAGCGTTGGATTTTAACGGTCTTTTATCTTCTTCACTATCATACAATTCCTATGGTGATAGCAGAAGATAAATAAATCATGCTGTTCTACTTATTTAAACAATAAAAGAAAGCATGGATCTTATGTGGTAAAAGCCCATAGCCTAAGTAAGACCTTAATTAACTTAAGTCTTCACTTGCTTTTCTTCATGGGACTTTTGCTGCTCATCTGGCCCAAACTAGGGCCCAAGCGCCATCTGCAGCTCAGGTGCGCCTACCAGGGAAAATGCGCCTGGTCCCAGAGTCGAACCCTGGACCTCCCACCTGGTCAAGCCACTGCTGCATGCGCCTCTGCCATGTGTGCTCTGTGCTCTTGTCTGATTAATTTACAAATTAATCTATCTAGACAAGATTGACTCGCAGGTCAATTACATTTTATAAATTAAATGCAATGTGATACGCAGATCACAATAATTAATTTACAACTTTAAATTCCAGGCACGCAGGCCCCAGCACAGCACACATTTAACATGGGCAGCCCACATAAGAATAAATAAACAGACATAGGCATCAATCAACATGTGATCCAATCATGAAAATTAAATTTCGAAAACCCCATAGGCATCAATTTTAATTTCCTTATTTGCCTTACAACCTTACAACGGTCCATTACTAGGGATCCACTCATCCAACCTAGTCAGATCCACTGCCCTTGCATGCACCAAGTCCTAACTGACTTGAGTCGACCAAAGGTCAACCATGCATGCGCCAAGGGCTGAACGACCACAATGAGGTCTGGCAAGCGGGTGTGACCCCGGGCCTAACTCATGTGCGTTCATAAGTTGTCTCAATCAGACATCGCTACACGCCTGTCTGCAGTCGACCTATAGCCATCTCGTGCTTGCGCACAGATGCTATCTGGTCGACCCATCAAGGCTGTCAGATGGTCTGATCAGACTGTCTGGATCTAACCTAGGGGATGACTTCAACCCTAATAACCCGTCTAAGGGTTTAATGCAGGGCCTTAGATCTATAATGAGTCGCGCAAGTATCAGAAGTTTTGAGAAAACATACATATGCGCCAACAAGAAAACATGCGCCTAGGAGAAACAAAAACATCTCTAACAAGCATGTAGATTTCGCCTATCACAACTAGCGCATGTAACATATAGATCATAGCAAGGATCACACAAAGAAAGCAAACATATTAGCATGCAATAACTGCTCTGATACCAATTGAAAGTCCCCTAAACAAGGGGGCGAAACCCTATAGGAGGCGCATATGACAATTTTGATGCAGCGGAAGGGGTTTCAAGGATCTATGCATATAATATGTTCAACTTGAAAAACAATTCTCACCATTGCCATCGCTTAGATGGTGTCTTGGAAGGAAAGGCGCAAGTGCTCCTTCTCCAAAGGTGACGCACACAATTGATGTCGCCTACTCTTCTTTGGTGCTCCTTGTGCTAGCAAGGTTCCAAGAAGCCGTTGTCGAATGGAAGGGAAAGATCACTTTGCTTGGCCGAACTCTTCCTTCTCTTTTCGTCTACACTTCTCCACACGAGAGTGCAAGTGCCGAATGCCCAAGTTGGTGACGAGAGAGGAGGAGAAACGAGAGATGAGGGCGCCTTAGGCGTGGACGTGAGTAGTGGTCACGTATGTGATCATGCTTTCTAAAAATAGAAAGCCACTCACTCACTTGCGATCATGGGTTTACCCCATGCGCAAACTCCTCTCAATTTGAACCATGCGCTCAACCAATGAGCTGGTTCAATTTGGTCTGGTTCATAGACCAATCGACCCAAGCCATTAATCCAGATCACATTAAACCCTAAGGCTCTTGATCTGACCGTCGATCTCTTGATGCTCCTGATCTCACCGATCTAGCATCCAATCTCTCGATCGAAGCTTACCGATCTCAAGCCCTAATCAATCAAACATGATTAGACCAGATCTCACTTACAATCAGAGATTAAATCCCTTTAAACTGAACCTAAACAATTCAGTCCACACGATCTGACTTAAGTAAGCCATATCATCAAATTGTGCGACCCTGAGGGTTTCCTTTAAATGTCGGTAACGATAACTCACGTTATCACGATCAGTGAGGGGTATCTAGCAACACATCACTGTCTCCCGATATAAAGAAAAGAGTCTTCCAAGACTACACCCAAACCACAGCACAAGTGTGAATCCAACTCACTAGGCATGCATGTTTCCTTTGCCACTGGATGTTCTTATTGGACAAGCGTGTCAAGCTTGTAACTCCAATATGATGAGCATGATTAGATCAGATGAACATAGTCACCTGGGTATGGCCATACACTTTCTCAATCACCTCACCCAAGGGGCCCCTTTAGAACATCACACTCCTTAAACAAGGAGACGGCAATCCTTTGTCTATCACTAGTGCCCTAACCTGACTCAAGCTCACCATCCAAGATAGTCTATAATCATTATGTTTCAAATGATATTGAACTACCTCAAAATAATGACAATCATCATTTAGAAAACACAAGTGATCTCAAGTCAGAGGAAATGTGCCACTTGTCGCAATCAAGGAATATTCACATTATGACAAGCAATTGAATATCCTAGTAGGGTCTGTCCAGTACATCCAATGTACCCATGAGTCTACATCTTATTCCATGCTCGAAGCATCCTATAAGATTAGAACACATATGAAAGAACCCCTTAAATAAGGGGGGTCCCCTTCATGGGGGAGCATAACCCTTAGAGCATATGGCGCATAAAATTATTCTCTTGCGGAATTAGGGTTATAAGATCGATACGCATGCAAAAGATCAACTTGATAACAATAAGAAAACATTCATACCATCGCCATGGAAAGATGTTTCCTTGGAAGCAAAGATCAAAGTAGATCTTCTCCTTGTCGTCACACACAAGATGATGTTGCTATCTCTCTTGGTGCTCCTTGTGCTAGCAAGGTTCCAAGAGGTCCTTGTCGAGTGAAAGGAAAAGAGATGTCTTTCTCCTTGGCCGAATCCTCCTCAACCTCCAAGCGTCGCCGCACACCAAGTCGAGAGGAAAACTTGCGAGAGGAATAATTGAATTGGCGAAAATAGAGAATACTCTATTTCGGATGAGTGCCCACTCGACATGGAGATCATGGTTACTAAAAATAGTAACCTCTCCTCATCCCAACGTTCACGCTATGTGAACTCGTCGCCCACTCCTCTCCCTATGAACCAAGCGCTCTTTTAGTGAGCTGGTTCAATTGGTTCGGTTTAAGAACCAACCAAGCCAAGCGACAAGGCCTAGATCAAATAAACCCTAAGGCTTTAGATCTAACCGTCGATCTCTTTAATGCCCCTGATCTGACCGATCTGGCATCCATTCTCTCAATCGAAGCTTACCGATCTCAAGCCCTAATCAATCAAACATGATCAGACCAGATCTCACTTACAATCAGAGATTAAATCCCTTAAAACTGAACCCAAACAATTCAGTCCACACGATCTGACTTAAGTAAGCCATATCATCAAATTGTGCGACCCTAAGGGTTTCCTTTAAATGTCGGTAACGATAATTCACATTATCACGATCAGTGAGGGGTATCTAGCAACACATCACTGTCTCCCGATATAAAGGAAAGAGTCTTCCAAGACTACACCCAAACCATAGTACAAGTGTGAATCATTTCACAAAGCATACATATTTCCTTTGCCACTGGATGTTCTTATTGGACAAGTCTGTCAAACTTGTAACTCCAATATGATGAGCATGATTAGATCAGATGAACACTGTCACCTGGGTATGGCCATACACTCTCTCAATCATCTCATCCAGGGGGCCCCTTTAGAACATCACACTCCTTAAACAAGGAGACGGCAATCCTATGTCTATCACTAGTGCCCTAACCTGACTCAAGCTCACCATCCAAGATAGTCTATAATCATTATGTTTCAAATGATATTGAACTAACTCAAAATAATGACAATCATCATTTAGAAAACACAAGTGATCTCAAGTCAGAGGAAATGTGCCACTTGTCTTATACAAGGAATATTCACGTTGTGACAAACAACTGAACATCCTAGTAGGGTCTGTCCAGTACATCCCATGTACCCATGAGTCTACATCTTATTCCATGCTCGAAGCATCCTATAAGATCAGAACACATATTAGTCTTAACCATATCAAGGCTGTCTCATGTTCACCAAGATACATCGACTAAGGACATAACAGCATGTCAGCCCAGCTGAACAGCTTTGAGACATTATTCAGAAGAACATATATTGCAGCAGACAATGTAACTAACTGAATAACAACCATGCCTTTATAAACATAATAGTTTATTACATGATACTTGTTACATTCCCACAGGCCTCAAACATTAGCCTTAAGGGCATACCCCAACAACATATTAGTCTCAATCATATCAAGGCTGTCTCATGTTCACCAAGATATCTCGACTAAGGACATTACAGCATGTCAGCCTAGCTGAACAGCTTTGAGACATTATTCAGAAGTACAATTATTGCAGCAGACAATATAACAACCTGAATAACAACCATGCCTTTATAAACATAAGAGTTTATTACATGATACTGATACAATCCCAAGGCCTCAAACATTAGCCTTAAGGGCATACCCCAACATCCTTTATCAATTCAAGCCATCGCCTCTGTCTCA